>CP053166.1:4957814-7357814 GCA_014607495.2 Carposina sasakii
GTAATATGCATGCTGGCCCACAGCTACTCTTAGCAGCTGTTCGTGAGTACATATGGCCAGTCATGGTAGATACTTAGCTCGTCGCACCGTTAATAAGTGTGTGCGTTGTAGGCGCTTACGTGGTAAACCCTTGTACCTGTGATGGGAGATTTGCCATCTCAACGTATTACACCAAATTTTCCGTTTATGTCTGTTGGCATAGACTTTGCAGGCCCATTTTATATTATTAATCGTAAAGGTCGAGGTAGCCGATTATTAAAATGCTACTTATGTTTATTTGTTTGTTTGCGTTACAAATGTATACATTTAGAGGGCGTTAGCGATTTAACTAAAAAATTCATTCATAATGACACTTCGTAGATTTATTTCTCGCAGGGGAAAGCCAGCGGAAATATTCTGCGACAACGGCCGCAATTTTGTTGCAGCCGCAAAGGAAATAGGTGACTTCTTAAAAACCTGCTCGGAACCTATATCTGATTTTGCGAGTCAGGACGGAATTAAATTCTTTTTTTCACCTTCTTATGCTCCTCACTTCGGCGGCATTTGGGAAGCCGGAGTCAAATCCGCTAAACACCATTTGCGACGTGTAATCGGAAATAGTCATCTAACTTTCGAGGAGTTGACAACATTATTTGCGCAAGTGGAGGCTATACTAAACAGTCGCCCCTTGTGCCCCTTACCTTCCTGTCCTAACGACCTTCTTTTCCTCTCTCCAGGGCACTTCCTTATCGGCAGACCGCTAACCGCGATACCTTCTCCGACTTTGGAAGATCGTCAGGAAACTTCTCTTCAACGATATGCCAGGCTGGAGAAAATCCGTCAACATTTTTGGCAAACGGTGGCAGAGAGAGTACATCGCTGAACTCCAACAGAGGACCAAGTGGAAGACTAACATGCACCTACTGAAACTCGATGACCTAGTCCTTCTTCAAGAGGATCATGTACCTCCCCTGTGCTGGCGCCTTGGACGAGTGACTCGGCTATTCCCTGGACCCGACGGAGTTCCCAGAGTAGCCGATGTAACCACAACGAGAGGCTGTGTGCGAAGACCACTTACAAGACTTTGCCCACTACCTACGGCTGAAGACTTAGATTTTAAGATTTAAATTGTAATGCTGAGCTTTAATTTCAAATTTTCTTTAAATTCATTCTAATTTTTTATACAACTTAAATTCTAAATTTAACTTTGATGACCTTGCACTAAATTCTTGCATTGTATAATTTAATTTTGTTTAATTAGCCCATTTCTTTCATTTTTTCCCCGGGCGGGAAGATGTTCAGGCAGTGCCTTCCATATTTAGTATAGTAATTTGTCATGCAAAACGAAATATCATAAAACTGTAGGCGCTATGTCGTACTTGTACCAAATTAGTGCTTGTCATCCCTTCTACATCTAACGCTCAGCAAGTTAACACGTATTGCCATTGTTCCTTATAAGAAGGAAATATATTATATTTAAATGTTGGAGTTTATTTCATTCCAAACATAGTAAACTCCCTTATGTACAGACAAGCCTGTACAGATAGGATAGCTTAGATCTTTAATTATAGTCGCAATTTTATTTTATTGCAAATTATTTGTCTATAATTAATTGACCTTAATATATATAAATCTCCTGTCACGATGTTTGTCCGCGATGGACTCCTAAACTACTAAACCGATTTTAAATTAAATTGGCACACCGTGAGCAGTCTGGTCCAACTTGAGAGATAGGATAGCTTAGATCTTTAATTATAGTCGCAATTTTATTTTATTGCAAATTATTTGTCTATAATTAATTGACAGTCACAATTATCTGTTAACTCCAAAAGATTCTAACAGATGTCGATACTTTTCGACTGGATTGAGTAAGTAATCAATAGATGGCACTGCTATGGTAAACCGACAAACGTGTCATATAAGCTACAATTCAATTTCCACGCGGACGAAGTCGCGGGCGTCCACTAGTACATTTATAAAATCTGTCAGGTTTCTTTACCCGAGCATAGATGCAAGACTTTTCCATAAAGGAGAAAACGAATTCTGTCATTACACTACGATTAAGAAAAAAAAAGCAGACAATGATGACAACAGCTTACGTTTGGAATGATGCGAAGGCGCGCTCGCAAACGGCATGTGCAGCCTGTGGCGCGCCGGCGCAGGCTCCGCGTCCGGCGCCGGCGAGCCCGGGATGGTCTCCTCGCACAGCAGCAGCGAGATACTGCTGTCCTCCTCGCACGCGCTCGGCCCGGCCAGCGCCGTCCCGCTCGGCAGCCGGCTCGAGCCTGTACCCGCTACCACTACACTCGCGCCTGGAAGTGAAGGTAGTAGATTGATATTACGTTGGATTTGATTTTGATGCCCTTTGTGGGCACCCGCTGCGTAAGAGTGTCCGCGCGATGTGCTGTTTCTTGTTATCTTCGTCTAGGAAGGCCCTTTTTCACCCTGTACTGCTCTATGACATGACAAGAAACAGCAAATATTTAATTAATTAATTATTTAAGATGCCACGGGTGTTGGTGAAATATTATATGTCGATTAACATTATTAATTGGTTTTTGGATTAGTGGCTGTGTATATATTTTTTTTTATTATTTTTTTTTTATTCACACACTTCACAACACATTGACCTAGTCCCACACTAAGATCCCTAAGGTCTTGTGTCGTGGGTACTAAGCAACGGTATATAAATACATAGATAAGTATATAAACATCCATGACTCGGAAACAAACATCGATTCGAACCCAGGACCTATGGCGTCGCAGGCAGGGCCACTACCCTTTGCATGCTAGGTGCTTGGATCTGGCTTCTCGTTGCGACTGTAGTAGTTTTGTGTTCGTGATGTTTGTACCCTTGATGGAAAGAAACAGCAAGTCGCGCTTTCTTTTTGTTTCGAGTCTTTATGGTCGCCAACTGCGCCGCCGGCTCCGAACTGTAAGTATGTACTCACTGTGCTTGCGCTCGTTCTTGCAGGCGTCCTCCAGCATGAGCAGCGACTCGCCGGCGCTCCACTCGCCGGGCGACTTGCCGGCGTGCGGCCCGCGCGCCAGCCGCGCCGCCGGCTCCGAACTGCCGCCGCTGCCCCACTCCTCCAGTGACGCTTTGTCGATTATCAGCCTAGAGGGGGGTTTTGAATTTTGAAAAAGGAATACATTGTCATCTCAGCCTAAAGGATTTAAGGTTTAAAATGTGTTGGAAGCGGAAGATTTGCACAACAAAATTCAGAAAAAATAAAAATTGCTGCTTTATACTTATGTAAATAAATGTAGAATTTGATTGGTCGAAATAAAACTCAACAATAAAGTCATTGTCATTCAGACCTAAGAGTATAAACATTGTATAAACATACCTGCGATCAGAATCATCGGAGTCGGTGGAATCACTCCTGTCTTCGGGCGGGAACGGCGGCAGAGGTATGTTGGCCATCGTCACCGTCGCCGCTTGGCTCTGAATCTGACTCGACAGCTTCTGAATCGTGTCACTGAGCACCTTGTTATTCTTCCCCTGCGCTAAAGGCATGTCAGCTACACTCTTGCGTCGCTCCATAATGTTAAGAGGGCTCTGCAATCTTGGGGCGGTAGGCTCCACCTTTTTAACGTCGGTTCCATCACGTTTTGCATCCGTCAGTTTAGACGGCTCGCCGAATATAGATTCGTTAATCGCGATTGGACTCAACTTTTTGATGGGTTCTATTTTAGGCTTCAGGGTGTCTGGTTTTGGTGCTGCCTTGGATTCCTGGGGCACCGGAGATAGTATCTTTGATTTAGGTTCTTCTGGTTTAGTTACTTGTATAGTATCTTTGCTAGGCGTTTTTGCGCGATCTTCTAGCGTTGGCGGGGACATAGAAAGGCGTTTAGCGCTATTAATTGCTTTGAGCAATTTTTCTGCAATTTTAGGGCCTTCTGATTGTAGGAGGAAGGATGGTGGTGGTTCAGGCAAGACGTCTAGTCTCGCTGGACTGTCAGGCTCTGATTTGTCCTCTTCTGTGTCTGGGCTAGATGGAGGTTGCATTTTAGTCGTAACTAGAGTAGGATCCAGTATCGCACTTATTGAACTTGACTTCTCACTTTTTAAGTTATCCTTCTTTTCAAAGATAATTGACTTGGATGGGAAATTCAATGTCAGTATTTTCAAAGGTTCTTCTTTCTTTGGTTCTATTTTGGGTTCGACTACGGGGGTAGGAAGTATGCCACTAATATTAGAGGTCATGCTAACTTCTTTAGCGGGTTCAAACCTCTTTTGTGGTGGTGGTGTCTTTGGTGGTTCTGGGATTACCAGTGGTTCCTCCTTTATTGTTACTTCTTCCTGCACAGGTAAAACTAATGCTGGTGCAACTATAGGTGTAGGTATGATTTCCTTAACTAGTTCCTTAGGTGTCGCCGTTACTTCTTTAATAGTCTCTTTTGTTACTTTAACTTCTTTTAGAGTAAGCTTTATTTCTTTTGGAGTAATTTTAACCTCTTTTGGAATAACTTTTACTTCTTTTGGAATAATTTTTACTTCCTTTGGGACTACCTTTACTTCTTTAGCAGGGATCTTAACATCTTTTGAAACAGTCTTTGCTTCTTTAGGTAGTTCTTTAGGACTTATCTTAGTTTCCTTTAAAGGTTGTTCTTTTGGACTTAATTTCATTGGACTTTGCTCTGTCATAAGTTCTCTTGGACTAGTTTTTGGGTCTTTAATAGGTTCAACAGTAATAAGTTTTAATTCTTTGAATGGTACTTTAGGACTCATTTTCTCAGGCTCATTAGCTATCTCTTTAGGTTCTTCTTCGGCAACATCAGATTTAGGTTCTTCCGTTGACGGTGGTGTAGACGTCAACTCTCTTTCCTCATCCTTCATAGTAATGTCATCCTGATCATCATCTGATGACTGTTCATCATCTGCCGGACTATCAGGTGAATCATGAATCAACTCCCTGAGCTTCGACACTTTACTTTTCTTGGAGTATGTTTCTTGGTTCTTAGCCGGCGTGAATCCTTCAAAGATAGGTCCAGAGCTGCCTTCGCCAGGGAACGAATCATCATCAAGTGAAAACAGACCATCTTTGGAGTTTTCTTCTGGACTTTGCCTGCCAGGCGCATCGCGGCTTGTCCCGAAATCTCTAAACGGAGACAAGGACGGCGACCGAAGGGGCGGTCTTGACCGTATGGGATCCTCGATTTCTTCGCTCAGTGATTTAGATAATGCCGTTGTATATTTGCTCGGGGATATGTCATCGAAAATGCGATGTGTGCGTTTCTTCTTTTCGTCATGCAGCTCGATTTCAAACGGTTCCGGTTCCTTGAACTCGTATACATCTTCAGGTTGCTTTTCCGGTTCCTTCGGCGGTTCCGGTTGCGGGATCGGGGCAACAGGTGGCGTTTTCGACTCTTTTTCTACTGGTTCCTGTTGGATCTCTTCCATATCTTGCTTGACCGTGCTATGTAATCCTTTGAGCTCTGATCTAATTTCGTTGAGATCGAAGTCGCGGCCTGTGACGTTGGGGCGTGGTTTTTTCGTGGGAGAAACGTTGGATGGTGTCGATGGTGTGCGTATCGGCCTCTTCCGAGGTTTACTAGAACTGCTGCTATCACTAGATTTGGCATCTTTGGACCTGGATGGTGCTGTAATTGACATTTAGAATGAATACATTTTTCTTTAAAGTTATTTAATAGAATTCAAAAACTATTTATTCTACTTTACTAATAATATAATACTTCTATAAACATTTACAGATATTAGTGTCTATAAACATTTATTACATAATTTAAATTACTTCTCTTAAAGTTCAATTTGAGTAGAATACATAAACATTAGAAGAAGCGTTAAGAAAATGATTGATATCTTACTTTTGCTGATAGATTTATCATCAACCTTCTTCGGGGGTCTCTTCGCATCACTATCACTGTCGGAGCTGTCTGTATCCGAACGGGCTGACGATTCTGAAATTATCAATGATATTAGAAACATATTTTTGATATATACTAGTACAGTATCTAATGCGTAAAATAATAAGTTAAGCTTCATACCTTCTACTCGCTTAGCTCTTGAACGTCGTGTTAAGCCTCCACTCTAGAAAAAAAAAAGTTTTAAAGATTTACATAAGCCTATGAAAAGTGGATATTATAGGCAGTGAATATAAAAAACATTGGAATAACAGATTGATATCGGGCAAGATTTATGTGACAGTTTTACATTGTAATTTAAAAAAAATAAGAAAAATTACCACAGTGAATACCACCGTCACTAATAGTTTACCTTCTTATTCCTAGCCTCGTGTTGGGTGACGTTGAGCGCGATGCGTTGCGGCTTGATCCATTCGTCGTATCTTGTATTCCACCCTGTATAGTGCACTCGAAGCATTCCCTCGGACGATATCTCTATTATTTTCGCCTCGTACGTCACCTGTTGAGGGTGTACCAATAACTGATTATGCTTTTACCGCTCTAGAACGGTGTTAGTATTGAAAAATCATAATAAAGCACCAAAATAGATCCATTTCAAAGGTGTACCTTTACATACAGATTTTAAAATATCAAGGACAATAGTTTTTTTTATGTATAATTCATTATTTCAACTTAACCATAAGAAAGAGGAAATGATTATAAATAAGCGAAAACATAATATGTTCTAAACCAGGGGTTCCCAAACTGTACGGGCCATCGGCAACCGTACAAACCGCTTGTGCCAGCGTTTACCGCGACACAGCGATATTTTATAGTATTATAAGTTAGTTCGGTCACGACTGTTCTCTAATAGACATCGTTGCGTCCTTAGCATAGCATCTTCTCTTCAGTACCTTATAAACTAAAAGTGAGTCTTCTACAATAAACTGGCTTACTATCAATTAAACAGCTTATCAATTAGCATCTTAATAATACGTGTACGGACATGGACCGTACATTTTGGTCCTTCGAGCCGGATTGAACCAGCGACCTATGGATTACAGTCCACACACACAGTTTTTTTCTCATAGACCCCTTTCAAAAGTGAACTGGTTCTGGTGGATCCCCTACAGGCCTACACCACATAGGAATTAATTGTGAACCCCCATTTTTTCACGCCATCGTAGACCCTATCGAGTCTCCAGTGGACCCCCGGGAGTCCACCTGGACCACTTTGGGAACCACTGTAAACAAATTAGAACGTTTACTGTGTAGTTTTGGTGAAAAAATGTACACTTTAATCTATCTACTAATATGTATATGAGAAAGTAAGTTTGTAACCTCTACACACTTTATTTACTCAACCAATCTTCTTGAAATTTTATATACATATAATTGGGAGTACTGGTAGTATTGGGAGGAAAGGAATAAGGCTACATTCTGCAGTCCACGTGGACGTACTTGGTCCAGCAACAGTCCAGTTTGTGTAATAATAATGTGTGTGTGTGTGAGGGTAGGTATACATATAAACCTCCGTATGTACCAACTAACCTTCGACTCGGACTGCGCGGGTCCGTAGTAAACCTTCAACTTGTCTCCGACTTGCGCCTTGGCGCTCGCCCCACGCGTCTGTAGGCTTGAGGTTCTGGAGATTTCATATGATGCATAAAACACATGGAAAGCTAAGTTGATGGGACTAACAAAGGATATAAAGCCAAATTTATACCAATCACAATCAATTTTGAAAAAGAGCCTCGTATAAATTGCTGTTCCCAAGCACTGTCTGTATTATACCCACTACTCACCAAGGAAAATATCAGCTGATTTATAAGTCTGTCATTTTATTTTTAGATATTAGTATAAACAATAATATCAAGGGACTTTTCAATTGACCGCTGAAGCGCGCGCTTGTGAGGGTTTGACACTTCGTGGAGCCCAGTATTTGAATGCCGTAGGTGGCACTGAGATAATATTATTATGGTTCCTAAGTCATTAGAAGGAGTATGATACTCACTCTGTATTCTTCCTCTTCCTGGGTCGCTTGCTGCTATTGGACGCGATAGTGTTGCCACTGCTGGCAGAGTTAGCGCTCTGACTGCGACGACATTGCATTTTCTTTGTCAATCCACATCTGTTTACATGTTATTTATTGTTAGTTATTTATTATGATCAGAGATTTACTTTAAGTCGCATTTACTTAATGTTGAGAATGTTGAGATGGATGTGTGGAGTTACAAGAATGGATAAAATTAGTATATAAGAGGAAGTCTGAAAGTTGCGCCGATCACGGACAAGTTACGAAGTGACCGTCTGTCTTGGTACGGGCATGTAAAGCGACGGGGTGAAAGGCATATTTTACAGAGAGCGTTGTGTATGAATGTGGATGGATATAAAGGAAGAGGCAGTCTAAAGAAATGTTGGATGGACTGTTTGAGAGAGGATATGCGTGTACTGGGAGTGTTTAAAAAATTTTTATTTCTACATACATACATAACCTCACGCCTATATCCCATAGGGGTAGGCAGAGACTACAGATCTCCATTTAGTACGTTCCAAACATACCTCTTTCGCTTCATCCACATTCATTAACATCTTCATACATGCTCGCCGGTCACGGGTGCTTTTGACTAGCCCTTTTTTTAGCACATCCCCAATTTGGTCTATGTAAGTTCATCTAGGGCGACCTCTCCCAGCATTGCCATTCACTTCTGCCATATATATCTCTTTCGTTAATCGTCTTCCATCCATCCTTTCCACATGTCTAAACCATCGAACCTTTCTCTATCCTTGTCACTATGTCCTCTTTCACACCGCATAATTCTCTTCTATACGAGTTGAAAGAATCAAACCGCCAAACCTTACTGCCTGTTTCCTTTTTCGGAACTCCCGACCAATAAGCCGTAAAATGACCATGCTTAGTTACCTCACACTCTTTCCGTTTCGTTTCATTCACACACAGTAGATCAATCTATTTTACCTTCCATATCACCTCGCACATTCAACGTGCCTAAACGGGTCTCTGTAGACCACTTTTCGCCCCCTCGTGAGACATGGCGTGACGGATGGCGTTCCATGTCGCCGTCGTGTTGGTCAATTTTGTTTTTTAGGTTTTGAAATGACATGTGTGTCCTACGAGTAGCTAGGGAAATATATGTCCACCCTGGCAGAGCCCCGCATACCAGGGTAAGGCTAGTCATGACCTGGGTTGCCCGGTCCCAGGACATATTGGCACGCTTATGGCTATGCTCGCACATAGCCACGCATCCATAGGCACGGCCAACCCCGGATTGGCGGAAAGAGAGATAACGAACGGAGAGTAAAACATGGGATTATAAGGTTGTAGGGAGGAATGGGAAAATTAATGGGATACTACTGATACGGAATAGGAAAATTGGTAGGTATCAGTAGTAGCTGGAGTAAGCCAGGGTCGCATGCCTGTGTGCTTTATTAATGACATCCGGACAGGAAACTAATCCTAACTTTACGATGTGTATTTCTAGTCTTACAACTTAAGAAAATCTATTAAAAGACTTCAAAAATAGGAAATAGGTGGTAGTTGTATTGAGCGTGTACAGCGCCAGCCCAGAGTAAATTTTAGTACGGAGCGAGATCTATTTTAGAAGTAATAGAAAATCCATTAAAAATTGTTTTATTTTTCTTTACCATTTAGGCGCCCTCTAGGATTTGGCGCTTGGAGCGACTGATCCGTTCGCCGTATGGGCGGGCCGGCACTGAGTGTGTACGCTAAGTTTACCATGTTTAGTTATAGGATTTCAATAAAATATATGTCCTGTAGGAATGATATAAGTAAGCCTACCTTGAAGCCCGGCCCGAACTGTCGCTGTCAGTAGAGACATGCGGCCGCCTAGCGCCGCGCGACCCGCTGGCGATGGCGCCGCCGTCGCCAACTGACAAACGCACTGGTTATTATTATTAATTAAACTTATTAATAAACTAGCGACCCACCCTGACTTCGCACGGGTGCAGTGCTGATACTATACATATAAACCTTCCACTTGAATCACTCTATCTATTTAAAAAAGCCGCATAAAATTCCGTTGGGTATTTTGAAAGTTGCATAGAGACAGACAGACAGCAGACAAACTTTTGTTTTATAAAATGTAGTGATTTAATATCTATATACATATGTATAGATAGACACGGCTGTGTTCCCAAAATATGGGGTAGCCAAAATTTGGGATCGCGATAGAAATCTTAGAGATACGTTTAGCATATAGACGTTGTCCTGTCCCACGCCTTTGAACTAACGTCACTCAATTTGTTTTGCCTTCCCGGAATCTCTTTACTAGTATTCGAACTTTCAAATTTCGAACAAATTGTTTGTATGGAAGTATAGAAAAGGGTTGTTTTTAAACATTTTTACGCATTAAAAAAAAAATCTCCGTTAGAACCATCCCTGTACTTCAAGGAATGCGCTAAAAAGAATTAGCGAAATCGGTTCAGTCGTCCTCGAGATCCGCGCTTACCAACAAAAATAAGGATTCATTTTTATATTATAGAAAGAGAATTCCTTAACAACTCAGGAAGAGAAACTCACGAACAAACAGGGGACAAAATGTAAATTAACTGTTGCGGCTTATGCCCGGGTTTATTAGTCGCTTACGACATGCACGGAAGGAGATGCAGCTGTTGTATTCTAATGAAGACCCGCATTAAAACAGAACTAAGAAGCTCAAAAAAAAGCAAATAGGTACTAGAACTTACTTTTAGTAGGTCGTCGTTTAGGCGTTCTTCGTTCATGAGGTTCAGCTTTAATAAGTGGTGGTGTGGTCCTAGTTTTTGGACTGGGATCGAGACTTGACTTTGTCCTCACTAGTGGTCGACGCAGATGAACTCTTGTCCTTCTCCTTCTCCAACTCCTTAAGCTTTTCCTTCTCTTTCTCTCTTTCCTTCTCCTTTTCCTTCTCAACCTCTTTCGCTTTCTCCTTTTCTTGTTCTTTTTCTTTCTCTTTTTCCTTTTCCTTTTCTTTTTCCCGTTCATTCTCCTTCTCTTTTTCTATTCTGATGGTTTTTTAGTTAATTGTTAAGTCTCAAAGTCAAAATCATTAACTTAAAATTGAAATAATTTATTCGACATGAAAGCAAGTACATATACCACTTATTTGTTTATTGTAATTTTTATGTTACTTTTTATAATTGTTACAGTCCGTCAGGCATAATTTGGCATTTCGGGGCTTTATGGCCACCAACGGAATCTAGGACAACTGCTAAAGTCAAAAACCAACAGTAGGTTTGACAGACAGCATGATTCTAGTATTACGGTTACTTTAATTCAGATATTACATAATACTTACTTAGGTAATGTAGCAACCAGTGGTTGGTTATCAGCACTGTCTTCCTCGTCACTTGCTCTGATCTTCTCCTTGCCTTTGTCAGTTTTCTCTGGTTTTTCATCCTTCTCACTCTTGTCACTTTTCTCTGTCTCGCTTTTATCTGAGTCTTTGCCGCGCTAAAAGTAAAAAGACAGTATGTAATCATTTCTAGTTACTACAGTTATTTTATGAAGGTTATAAGATAATGGGAACATTCAGTTATAAGGAAGTGAAATATTGACGACAGTGACTTTAAATGTTTTTAAAAAGTGGCACAAATGAATCTATATATAGGAGCTGGGCGGCTGCTTGTCTCTCGAGAGCACTGACCTGGCTGGGCGGACCGGTGGGCGTGGAGCAGGCGGATGAGGAGCTGGGCGGCTGCTTGTCTCTCGAGGGCACTGACCTGGCTGGGCGGGCCGGTGGGCGTGGAGCAGGCGGACGAGGAGCTGGGCGGCTGCTTGTCTCTCGAGGGCACTGACCTGGCTGGGCGGGCCGGTGGGCGTGGAGCAGGCGGACGAGGAGCTGGGCGGCTGCTTGTCTCTCGAGGGTACTGACCTGGCTGGGCGGGCCGGTGGGCGTGGAGCAGGCGGACGAGGAGCTGGGCGGCTGCTTGTCTCTCGAGGGCACTGACCTGGCTGGGCGGGCCGGTGGGCGTGGAGCAGGCGGACGAGGAGCTGGGCGGCTGCTTGTCTCTCGAGGGCACTGACCTGGCTGGGCGGGCCGGTGGGCGTGGAGCAGGCGGACGAGGAGCTGGGCGGCTGCTTATCTCTCGAGGGCACTGACCTGGCTGGGCGGGCCGGTGGGCGTGGAGCAGGCGGACGAGGAGCTGGGCGGCTGCTTGTCTCTCGAGGGCACTGACCTGGCTGGGCGGGCCGGTGGGCGTGGAGCAGGCGGACGAGGAGCTGGGCGGCTGCTTATCTCTCGAGGGCACTGACCTGGCTGGGCGGGCCGGTGGGCGTGGAGCAGGCGGACGAGGAGCTGGGCGGCTGCTTGTCTCTCGAGGGCACTGACCTGGCTGGGCGGCCGGTGGGCGTGGAGCAGGCGGACGAGGAGCTGGGCGGCTGCTTGTCTCTCGAGGGCACTGACCTGGCTGGGCGGGCCGGGGGCGTGGAGCAGGCGGACGAGGAGCTGGGCGGCTGCTTGTCTCTCGAGGGCACTGACCTGGCTGTGGCGGGCCGGTGGGCGTGGAGCAGGCGGACGAGGAGCTGGGCGGCTGCTTATCTCTCGAGGGCACTGACCTGGCTGGGCGGGCCGGTGGGCGTGGAGCAGGCGGACGAGGAGCTGGGCGGCTGCTTGTCTCTCGAGGGCACTGACCTGGCTGGGCGGGCGGTGGGCGTGGAGCAGGCGGACGAGGAGCTGGGCGGCTGCTTGTCTCTCGAGGGCACTGACCTGGCTGGGCGGGCCGGTGGGCGTGGAGCAGGCGGACGAGGAGCTGGGCGGCTGCTTGTCTCGGTCGCGGATGAGGGAGCGGCCGGCGGGCGGCGTGCGGTTGCCGCGCGGGTGCGCCACTAACGTCACGCCCAGCTTGCGGTAGAAGTCCTCGAAGCTGTGCAGGAATCTGTCGGGAGGTAGAACAGTTAGTGCTAGTGTTATAAGTTATTCACTATGGGTGCGCCCACCACCGGGCCCTACACCCTCCACTGACCCTCGGATCTGATAACTCATAACTGCGAAAACAGGCACTTGCACTAACTACAATCGCCACGAGAAGCCAGACCCGAGCACCTAGCATGCAAGACAATACATTGCACTATTCCGAAATCAAAAACTAGATAAATAATCTACATATGTTTCGCCAACAACCGTGGCATCCTCAGGATTATAGAAATTAGTAAACCACTAATTATGAAACTCTAAAACCCAACTCATTACCTAATAATGTAATGTTAGGTAGGTAATGTGTTGGGTTTTAGAGTTTCATAATAATTAGTGGTTTACTAATTTACTAATTTCTATAATCCTGAGGATGCTACGGTTGTTGGCGAAACATATGTAGATTATTTATCTAGTTTTTGATTTCGGAATAGTGCAATGTATTGTCTTGCATGCTAGGTGCTCGGGTCTGGCTTCTCGTGGCGATTGTAGTTAGTGCAAGTGCCTGTTTTCGCAGTTATGAGTTATCAGATCTGAGGGTCAGTGGAGGGTGTAGGGCCCGGTGGTGGGCACACCCATAGTGAATGTTTGAACTTCCGAATTGTAACGCCTAATACAATTTCATTTTGTTATAAGTTACATGAGTTGAGTTGATAAGTATATATTCATGAAAGTGAAGATTTTAAACTTTCATTATGTATGATGTATTCAAAATGGGTAGATGTAGGGAGTTGGACTTGTCAGTACTAGTGCTAAAATGTAAATGGGATAATGAAAAAATTAAATCTTACACTAGGTATGTACTCATAATGGGTAGGAAATTGGATATTTTAGCTCAGCACATGATATTAATGAGTGTAAATAGATTTAAAATTCTTGTATTACTACAAGTATTATCACAAATAAATATCAATGACACAGTTTTCAACCATTCCTTTGTTTCTTTATAAAACAGTAACCATCTTGTCTCAAATAATCTCAATTAATAATACACCTAAGAGAAAAAATATCATCATTTTTTCATTTTTTTTTCTTTCATTTTAATTGGGTGTGGCTGTCAAATTAATTACTTACTTCTTGTATGCTTGTTTACATAGATTGGTAATGCTTGTGGTGACAGGATGAAAACCCATCTTATCTGCGATAGTCTTCCACTGGTTCTGGTTGGTCACGCGGTTGTAACCACCCAGCTTCTGCACCACCTAAGGCACAGAAATACTAGTAAGTACAACTCCTAATTAATGTCTTTTCCAAGAGTAAGTAATAGTAACTAGTACTTAGGAACAATATAGTCACGGCAAATATTTGCGGTTGTGAAGTTTGCGTACATTTTTCAGTAGGCTGATTACGTAACTTGCAAAAATAAAGGCAAATTAATGCGATATTGTGCAAATTGTGTACACGTGACGTCTTTCCACGCCTCCCACTCGCTCCATGCACTCACTCACCTACAATTTTCGCGATCGCATTGTTTTTTGGCTTTGCTTTCACAAGTTACGTGCTTCCACTGCAGGTATAGACGGGTAAAGAAGGGGTGGGGTTCAAAGCCATAACTAATGTGGGCATGGGATATGTGTGTAAAAAATGAAACCTAAATGTTTTGCAATCACACAAATGAACCATATCCAAAATGAAAGTAGGTAGTGACCTGATAACCGTGATAAATACTCTCAAGCTATACAAAAATTTTAAGAACAGTGACATGATTAATGTAATAATTTCATCTAAGATCTAATAGTATGGCACTTACCCTAAATAACCTATAGAGATCGATATCTCTATTGGCAATGGTGGGGTTTCTGTTCAAAGGTGTTCCGCGATCGTCCATAAACTTGTATAGCTGTGCTACGAAATGGTCTTTTTCTTCACGAGGCTCGTCATCCGAACTCTGCAAAAGATTGGGAGTTAGTATACTGATTTAGAGGTGCATGCAGCATTCAAATTTTTGTAAGGAAAGCATAATGAAGCTTGTAATAAAATATCTGAGCTGCATAACCTGACGGCCGATTGGTCTAGTGGGTAGTGACCCTGCCTGCAACGCCATAGGTCCTGGGTTCGAATCCCGGTAGGTGCAAACATTGATATGATGAATATCGATGTTTGTTTCCGAGTCATGGATGTTTCTATACTTATCTATGTATTTATATACCGTTGCTTAGTACCCACGACACGAGACCTTAGGGATCTTAATGTGGGATTAGGTTAATGTGTTGTGTAGTGTGTGAATATTTATTTATTATTATTTATAACCATAACTTCTTAAACAACACAAGTCTGCCTATGTAAGTTTAATCAGTAAGTACAGATGGAGTTTGCTAGTACCTACACAATAGAATATGCCACATTTTGTTGGGGAAACTGGTCCCTGATCTAATAATGTAATAATAACAAAATAGATTTTTTTGTCAGTAACTCACATTGTCTGAAGTGTTTCTAGGCTCATTGAACAGTCAGTCTTAAATGTCTCTACAAGTTAACTAAATATCAATGGGATTACTCATTTAAAATCGACACTCTAGCTAGACTCAGATATACTCAGACTATTTAGTCAGTAACTCACATCATCAGAAGTGTTTCTAGGCTCGTTGAACAGCGAGTCTCTATCCCAGTGGGGCGGTAGGATGCCATTGTTTAGGTATTGTAGCGCTGCCTCCACACCCGCCCACTCCAGTGGTGCGCTGCCTTTACGGAACTCACGCGCTTCTTTCTTAGGCACGGTGTAGCTAGAAGAAAGTATATATTTATAATATAGTGATGATAATGATTTCCGACCGTATTTCGGCCATGGCGACCAATCTCTATGGAGATTGGCCAGGTACGCAGAAGATATTATAGTGCGCAAGTGTGTGCGCAAACACAGATGCACTCTCTATTCCGTTACTCTCATTGTCCGATGGGAGGGAAAGCCGACACGACCGGAGAGAGATCAGGCGCAGGACCAACGGTTTTACGTGTTTACCGAGGCACGAGCTAAGTGAAAATTTTGCAACATTAAAATCTGTACATGACTAGGGCTAACTTCACGGTCGTAATGATCCGTCGCAACCACCATAATTATGGTTCTGGCGGTATTAGAACTTTCTTTGCCAATTATAGAATTGCAATCTTGAGAAAAATAATGTGTTTTTATATAAATCATCTGACCTAGTAGAAAATAAAAATACATTCTGACTATCCAGTTCACAACATAAAATTCAGGAAAATGGACTACATTATTGAGAGTTCAGTTTAAGTTTTGTATAGCTATTGCATATACTTAACTCAGTCTCCCCTTACCTATTATCATTACATACTAAAATTCAAAACCCATTAAATCATGCACATATATTTCAATCTACAAACATAAACAAACTTACTATCTGCCGTCCTTAAACGAGCGCACCAAGTAGTCCTCCTTAACCTTAATCTGCGCGGTTGGAGCCACGACAAGTGCGGGGAAGGCGGGCTGGTGCGGGCGGCGCCGCTCCGCCCCGCTCGCCGCTTCTACCAACACCACGCGGCCCACGTGCGGCTCGCGCTCCGCACTGTCCGCTTTGATGCGGCGCGACGGGCCTTCGCCTTCGCTCTCGTCCGACCTGACAAACGTAACATACACATACAGGGTTTTTTCGTTGCCACCGTTTACGAGGTACGTACATGAAATAAAGTAAGTTTATGCCAAGAGAATTGCTGGGAAACGATTTTAATAAGATTTTCACTTTAACAGAGAAAGCACAACCTAGAAAGAGAATAGTAGAGCTGACAAGATTTTAGTAGCATGACCACGTATATGATAAACCGATTTCATCGACGATATGATTTATAGCCTAGTGTCAAAATACGATAAATATAGCCGCCATGTTGAATTTTGTATAGACGATACAATATCGTACGATTTACGATATCCACGATGCGTGGTCATGCTAGGGGGGGCAGGAAACCCTTACGGACATATTATACACATAGCTAAATCTCATAATTATGATAATCAAAGAATCAAAGACCATTTTGATATTTTGTAGAGTAAATAATGCAAAAAATCACTACATAAACATTGAAGGTTGAAGTAGTTCAAATACTTACTGGGCTCTTCCCCGCCTACCCCTGCGCCCAGCGATGACAGGGGTAGAGAAATGTTCAGGGTGAGTAAGTGGTAGCTGGGTCCAATGGTTCTGTTTCACTTTCGTTAAAATGCCGCCCACTTTTGAGGCACAGTGCGGATCTCCTTAACGTTGTAATATCGCCGTCGTCAAAACACTATTGGAAAAAATTTTAATGCTTTAGTTCCCAAAGTTAGCTTATGGGTGTACATAAGTGAGTTATAATCAAAGTGTTAATACATTTATTTGTTCATAGTAAAGTGCAAAACCATGATAAAATCTCAGGACAGGATTCAGCAGATTCTTATAGAGGTAGAGGTATGTTGCCTTGTGACATTACTAACTAATAAACTCTTTATAAATTGTACAGCATATCTGGATTGCTGACTTTTTGAAGAAAAGAAGAAGCGCTCAATACAGTGTGGTCCTTGACGGTCATTGTCTGATCAAATCACTATTGACGCTGGAGTTCCGCAAGGGTCAGGTACTATCTGCAACCCTTTTCCTATTACATATATACAGGCAGTCTCCGACTGGGGCGAAGCCAATTTAGTCCAATTTAATACCTCTAAAACGCAGGCGTGTATATTTACCGCAAAACGGAGTAAGTTCGACCTGACTGCGACTTTCCAGGGTGTGTCCTTGGCAACGACTGACCATCTTCAACTCTTAGGCCTGGACATATCAGCAACGTCGAATTTTGGCAAGTACATCGAGTCAATAGCAAAAATCTCAGCTAAAAAACTAGGCGTCCTATCCAAGGTTAGGCGGTATTTTACTCCACAGCAACTATTGGCGCTATATAAAGCACAAGTTCGCCCTTGTATGGAGTGCTGCTGCAACCTTGGGATGGATCAGCTAAATATCAGCTAGCCGCACTGGACTCGGTGGAAAAATGGGCAATATAAAACTTATTGGAGATGAAACCGTAGCAAATTCGAAAACTCCAGGGACCTGACCGCACCCCCCGCCGTAAAAATTGCTGCCTTGTCAGTATTTTACAGGATACACTTTGGAGAGTGTGCGTCGGGGAACTTCACAATACAGTTCCACCAGCCCCTTTTCACCATCGGGATACTAGACGCAGACTAGCGTATCACCCTTATGTTGTTGATATCCCACCCATCCGCACCAAACGTTATACTAACTCGCTTGTAATGCGAACGGCTAAGGAGTGGAATGCACTTCCTGCCGATGTATTTCCCGAGCACTACAACATTGGTCTCTTCAAAGCTAGAGTGAATAGGCACTTTCTAGGCAAACATGTACCACCCTAGGCCGCATCTTGCTTAACATCAGGCACGATGGCGGTCAAATGTTTGCCTAGCTAATTGTAAAAAAAAAACTCATCATTCTTATCAATGTAATATGAATGTCCTACCTAGTAATGCCTCATCATCAACCTATTGCAGTTCACTGCTGGACGTAGGCCTCCACCAGGGCACACCACAAGACTACCATTTGGTATTTGCCCATAGTCACTACTGGACTGGACTGGACCAAGACCACTCTGTTTGTATTTTGGACTATGTAGTCAACACGGAAGGGGCTGCTGCCCACCTCCCGGAAACCCTTAATTGCCTCGTACGATACCCACGGGCAGACATGGGGTGGTACGAATTCTACTCTGCCGGTACCACGCGGCTTTAGTAATGCCTACTGAAGAAAAAAAAACATAGGTGACTAACCACAAAAAACAGAACAAAGTAGAATAGTGATCTAGTACGTAGTTTTCTGTCAGGAAGATGATTTGCGGCACCTATTTATTTACACGCATAAATGCGCTCGTTCAGTGGCAACCAGGAAGCCGATCCGTAGCGTGTGTATTAATATTGAAATAAATCTAATCAAAATACCGAAACTATACCGAATTGTGCCATAAAATTGTGTGACAATAATAGTCGGAGTAGTAACAGAAAAATAAATAATATTACGTTTTAAAAGTAAGTTAAAATATCATAATTAACAATTTTTTAAGTTCCTCTATGCACGGAACATTCAGAGTTCTAGTTATGCTGGTAACTGATTCCATACTACAGCGTTTGTCTTTGTCTAGAACATGTTAATTACAGAGTATCTCACTCTTTCTATTAGATGGCACGTGTAAGGAGAGATGCGAAAAAAGCTTATCGATATTTCGATTACGCTAAATTAAATTCCGTACTATCTATACATATAATAAAAATGTAACGGATTGCTGTCTGTACATGGAAGATATATGAGAAAAAATATTATAGGAGACCTTTATCAACGCAATAGAACCCAAAACGATGATTTTTGGAATTTTTGTCTGTTTGTCGGTTTGTCTGTGCGTTTGTGCACGCTAATCTCAGAAACGGCTGAACCGATTTCGATGCAGTTTTCAGGAATATATTGTGACAGGTCCCACTTAACATATAGGCTACTTTTTATCCCGGGAAAATGTTTTTATCCAGGATAATTTCGATATTGTTTTTTCTGTAGTCCACGCGGACGGAGTCGCAGGCGTCCACTAGTTTAATTACTATATTAATAATGTACCTATGTACCTATTATCTATTTAAGTTTACTACCTCATCTGATGATGATGATGCTGGTATGATGACCAGGGAAGGAGTAGCTGAATCTTAGTAAACATTTATAATAGTTATAAATATTGCATTTGAATTTTTCATTTTCATACAGAGTATCAAGTGTCTGATGATGACCAGAGAACATGTAACTGGATCATATTAAATATTGATAGCTATAAACCTCTCATTTGAGCTTTAAGTTTATATACTGGTGGCACCTTTCATATACGGAGTATCGGGTCTGATGAAGACCAGGGAAAGAATAGCTGGATCGTAGTAAATATGATAGCTATAGACCTCTCATTTGAACTTTAAGTTTATATACTGGTGGCACCTTTCATATACGGAGTATCGGGTCTGATGAAGACCAGGGAAAGAATAGCTGGATCGTAGTAAATATGATAGCTATAGACCTCTCATTTGAACTTTAAGTTTATATACTGGTGGCACCTTTCATATACGGAGTATCAAGGGTCTGATGATGACCGTAGGTATCTAGAAAGGTAGTTAATTTTACTCTTATATGTAACCTATATTCAAACTATCTCCCCCGATGTACATGAAAAATTACTGTGACTACATTTAATTACTATTTACTTGCAAAATTTGTATTATTATTAAATAAATTAAATAGTATATACATTATATTGTTTTATTTGTTTTTATATTTGTAAACTCAAACGATGAAGTAATCCTTCAAGAGAAATGATATAATTATCAATATGGGTACATCACTTTTTTTATATGCATGTGACGTCACACTTCTCAGACCTTGACAGAAAGTTTTGCTTAGAAAATAGCAATCATGCCAAGTCTCTGTTCTGAGTGGTCTATGTGATAACCATCTACAAGAATCAACCTAAATACAACACCTACCAACAGTATATTGACTGCAATCCTGTATCTTTGTGATGATAGCTTCCATAGCATCTTTTTTAGGGTCTTGTTTGACCTCCACTGTGCTCCCAACCCTCAGGGTGCCCTTAATGAGATCATCGTTTACTGTAATTGAACCGCCACCTGCTTTTGGCGAGACCTGAAACATTATTTTTAAAACTTTCTTTTGGTAAAATGGTTTTAGAATCATGCTTATCTGAAATATACATAGAGGTAGGTTGCAATTTCATGATATTAATAAATTATTTTTATACTAAAGATGTAAGACAAATAAAATAGGATTAATGTTAGAGACTAGATATACCTTGCATTTAATGTTTCGGACTACTTTCTTAATCTTGGCTTCACAGAATGCACCTTTGTATTTGGCACTCACATCCGTCCCCACGGGGAGAAATGAAATGGTGGATCGTCCCCTGCTGAAGTAAAATTGATTAAATGAAATTATATTAGGCGTTACAATTCAATCAGAGCCAACACAAATTGACTAAATAATATTATGTAAACCTATTTCCTGGGTTCTATTAAATGAGTGAGTATATGAATAAATATACAGGTGATAGTTTGGTAGTGTGAGTAGGTATAGAAATACACATTGCACATTTGTATTCCTTGTCCCTGGTCTTTTAAACATTACATACAAATGTGCAGGTAGGTACAGTATAAAAAATTATAAGTGTTCTTACCATATTTGCATCACTCCTTAGACTGGTGTATAAACTGAAAATGAATTAACATTGTTAAAAGAATGAACTTTATTAAAAAGTCACGGGAGAAGATTACTGTTAAGCAAATTTGTAAGACAAGCAAGCTAACGAAGCAAACCAGCAACACTAAAGCCAGTCGACCCTCTAAACTTGACTACGATATAAGAGGCTACTAGACTTTAAACCTGTACATTACGACTGAAGCTTAACTACAAAAAGCATAAAATGCGACACATAATCAGTGCAGGCGAAGAAGAACAACAGAAACATAGGAAAATATTGTATGTTTGGCGGCAATAGGCTACGCTTACTTACACATTCAATAACACTTAAAGACATATGGATTTAATCTGCGACTTTTGTAAATCACTTAAAATGAAATATGAGTTCATAATCAATAAAAAATACAATGTCTCGTGGCGATTTATCACAAAAATAATTATTTAGTTTATTTTTTTTTTTTTTTTTAGTTTATCCCGAAGGAAAGGCAAGGGGAACTAAGCCCATACAGCCTAATCATTGTCTAGTAAAATGAATTCTGAATTTATGATGGATGATAATGACGATGAATGGAAACGTCGGAAAAATCCTCAAGAACGAGTTTAAAATTAGTAAAAATCAAAAATAATTGTAGAAACAACTTACATGGGCCCATGAAGAGATCGTATTCCGGCTAAAGTTTTACTCAGCTTACCTGCATATATAAAACCATGCACACGCACTAGATTCACATCACAAGTAATCAAAATATAACTTATCTACCAGAAAACATCACTTTACGGACACATGCAAGCCATTTACAAATAATTTTTGATTTTCACAAGAAAATTACACCCGCTCCCTTCCAGCTTTTCCCGCCGAATCCATTATTTAGTTTAGTAATCAATGCAGGCAACAGCTTTCGCCTTCTTGACAGCTCAGTTTTTTTTTTTCACAAAAGTTGCTACATTAATACGAGTGAGTGAGCTTAGATATTGAACGCATCTTCATCATTTACTATGGTCTAAGATTTTTATAGGGGAGATAGGGGGGGATTCGGCGGGAAAAGCTGGAAGGGTGCAGGTGTAATTTCTTGTGAAAATTAAAAATTATTTGTAAATGGCTTGCTGTGTCCGTGAAGTGATGTTTTCTGGTAGATGAGTTATATTTTGATTACTTGTGATGTGAATCTAGTGCGTGTGCATGGTTTTATACGCAGGTAAGCCGAGTAAAACTTTAGCCGTATTACGATCTCTTCATGGGCGCATGTAAGTTGTTTCTGCAATATTTTTTTATTTTGACTAACTTTACACTTGTTCTTGAGGATTTTCCCGACGTTTCCATTCATCACCATCATCATTATCATCCCATAAATTCAGGAATCATTTACTAAAGAAAATGGCTGTATGGGCTTAGTTCCCCTTGCCTTTCCTTCGGGATAAACTAAACAAAAAAAAAAAAAAGGAGATAGGGGGACATGCGGATAGCAAATTGTTTTTGTTTACTTGTGATGTGAATCTAGTGCGTGTGCATGGTTTTATATGCGGGTAAGCTAAGTAAAACTTTAGTACGAATACGATCTCTTCATGGGTTGTTTCTGGAATTCTTTTTGATACTTACTAATTTTACACCCATTCTTGAGAATTTTCCCGGCGCACAGTGGTTCCAATGTATGGGAGGTGCTGGACATTCGCATCCAAAAAATAAAATTGGTGAATCTTGAGAAACTAATTATGCCATCTTGTTTGGTAGATCAATGTCTTTGAAAGTTATTATTTAAAGTTTTTTTGTAACTGTTATATTTGAGGAGATAATTGAGAAATAGTATCTTCTTACTATGGAAATGGTCAAACTTACTTACATATCTCTTGATTCCGGCCTCGTTTCAAGTTGCGGTCTTCGGTATTGTGTTTATATTTGAGAGAACTACAATTAATGCTAACACACATAGTGCGCCAAACGTGCACTTTCTGCGGTACATAGAGATGTCTATTTTTTATATACGAAAAAGTTCCATACTGAACACTACAATGAAAGTGATCTTGTAATTTTGATTTTTGACATGTCCAAAATGTAGGTCAAATGGTTTGAGAACTAAATTACACTAAAATTGTTAGTGGTAGTATTTATTTAATAAAATTCAAAAAATACGAAAAGCACAACATGCATTATAAATCTATAAAATAGTACAGATAAATTTAACTAAAAATGTCTATAAACACAGAGAGAAAGACCCTAGTTACACGAATGAGATCTTTTTATTAAACTGTAATAAATTTATTTATTTATATTTATTTTAATTAAAATTTTAATTTATTTATGAATCGTCTTCACAATCATCATCGATCAATTCTGATGCGGAGTCTATTTCGATTAACTCGTTTATATCGACAAAATTAAATTTACCTGTCTCGGATATAATCAGTTCATAAAATTCTGAGAAACAAGATTTTTTAATAAATTTGTTATACATTGGGCGAATACTTGTAAGAACCGGATCAGAAGATAATAAAAGATTGTGTAGTACATCTTCATTACACGAGACACTGCTATGTTTTCTTGAATGTCCTTCGCGGTACTTTCTAAATTCTTTATTTCGTGCCTCCGAGGCTTCTTCGGACAAAAAGCCGATAGGCATCATTGTAAAGTTCTCAATGACATCTGGCCCATGGACCAGCAATTTGTGGAGACTAGACGGCATATAAAACCATGGATATAATTCCACGTAGAGCAAAGTAGTGTCATTACAGAACATACGAAATTTGTCAATGTCGAGTTTCTCTCCTGAAGATATACACTGTAAAATGACAGCTAGCCTTCTTAAAAGTCTCGCATCTAATTCCGGTTAATTCAGCAGATTTTTCTGGGTTTTCAAAAAACCTTCTAGCACATTACCGGTGTTGGTGGTTCCACTCCCTTGCTTACAACATCAAGACGCATTCCAGTTTCTTTTTTGAAGTTTTCTTGAATTGCTGATTTTCTTCAGCAACATTCTTCTTTGCTTCATCACCTCTAGCTTGCCATGATTTTATGTCTAATCTGTATGCGATGTGAAGACAACACTCCATGGTCCGGATCCATGCATGGAGCGAGCTAAGTCCGTATTTAAACATGTCTTCGTGCACTGGCTTGCTTCTTACTTTACTAATGTCGTTCATCTCATTTGGACGCGCTTTGCAAATGTCGCACACTGATGCTGCTGTGCCTGATATGTATGAGTGAATCTTACCATCTATCATCGTCAAATGCAACTGGTGCTTTACACTTACGTCATCGCTCTATAGGTTTGCAGAAGCTTAATCTCTTCTTCGAATTCAGACATCTCCATTTGAACATTTTCTTTTGTTTCTTTGATGAACTTGATTAGGATTGGTCGACAAAGAGATGTTGACGAGGGCCGCTTCATTTTCCCAAATTATTTGGCCAGTTTCGGATGTGAGCCGGATTGGTACAAGACTTGCAACAAATACACTGGCTAAATTCGTTTCCTCAGTTTCACTTGTTTTCTGGTGGTAAACACTTTGATCCGAAGCACCGTCAAAGCCCCATTTGCTCACGAGCACCAGGTTTTTCTCCTCAGTGGTAGAGAGGGTTTTGGGTTTGTAGAAGTCTTGTTCGTAGTAAGGTCTAGCAACGCTTGCAATTTGATTTTAGCAGAGTGTTCAGTAATTGTAACGTCTTCTTGTTTTGGGTAACATTTCTTTTTTTCTTTCAGAAGCATGTAATAACTGGGATATTGAGCTACTCCTTCTTTAGCATGAAAATCCCGTAAAGTCATATAACGCCATTTTGAAAGGTTCATCGACACAAACAAAGCTAGGGCCTTTAGTGGAGATATACATTTATCTGAATCTGTGGTACTCCGTCCGCCAATGAAATCTTTGATCTTAGAAGCTTCTGTAGGATTTTCCATTAAAAACTTCATAATATCAGCTACATCATTTTCCCCTGCAGCCTAAGACTGCTTTGTGCAGAAAACATAATCTCGTCAGTGCTGCTAGATGCCCTAAGTACTTCAGTGCGTCTTTTCTTTTGACGAGGACTTAAATCTTCAAAGGGCTTACGAGGAGAGACATGAGTACACGTAGAGGCATCGGATTTAGAAGGTAAATTCGTCTCTGCTCAGTAGTTTCTTTCTCTCTATTGCGTTCGTAGGTAATACTTGTAAAGGCAAATTATTTTCCTTTAGGGAATCCGGCCACTGGACTTCAGACTGCAACCACTCTGAGTGTTTATTTAGAAACTTTCCTTCGCTTCTTCCAGCTTGAGACCATTTAGGATAGATCCGGTAGCAAAATCGACGACACCAGTTCTTTAAGTCTTCTTCGGCACCTTCACAAAGAGAAACGTTGCAATTCGTTTTAAGGACACCGAATAGATGATCAAAGTCACGTAGATCATTGTGTTTGCGTAAAGCGCAATAAAGGTCAAGATTTGTAACAAATCCACGGAAAGACATATTTATTAGAACGAAATAGAAATCAAAAACTGATGTAAAATAAAGGATTACCAACCAATTTATACTACACTACCCTCATTACTGCGTACTGCGTACAATTGTTATTCTTGTAATGTTTTAGTACTAATGATTTCAATTAATAATCACCTGCATCAAATAATTGTTGAAAATGCTAAAAATTACTCTAAGAATGACATCTGTAATTGATAGAAATGCTAATGACTACTGTCTTAATGATAATGCAATAATTTCATTAATTAATTATTTAAAAGTCTAAGACCGTCTGTGGATCGATCGTTGCCCTCGTTTGCAAATTAATTAATTTAATTATTATTTTTTTATTTCTGCAACATCATTTATCGATACGCATATTTAGAGGGGCCCTTATTCCTCTATGATTTTAACAGAAAATTGTAAGATCCTTGTCATTGTAGTATATTATAATATAAAATCAAAACATTTCTATGTACCGCAGAAAGTGCACGTTTGGCGCACTATGTGTGTTAGCATTAATTGTAGTTCTCTCAAATATAAACACAATACCGAAGACCGCAACTTGAAACGAGGCCGGAATCAAGAGATATGTAAGTAAGTTTGACCATTTCCATAGTAAGAAAACACTATTTCTCAATTATCTCCTCAAATATAACAGTTACAAAAAAAACTTAAAATAATAACTTTTGAAGACATTGATCTACCAAACAAGATGGCATAATTCGTTTCTCAAGATTCACCAATTTTATTTTTTGGATGCGAATGTCCAGCACCTCCCATTCTTGAGAATTTTCCCACTGTGGCCGTTTCCATTCATCATCATCAATATCATCCATCATAAATTCAGAAATCATTTACTAAAGACAATGGCTGTATGGGCTTAGTTCCCCTTGCCTTTCCTTCGGGATAAACGAAACAAAAAAAAACCAAATTGTTGACGAGATACCAAATCCCTAGAGATGCGCAGAATGTGTCCTTTAAAAGAAAAGAGTGATATATATCATTTGAATGAAAAGATAAATATCACTCATTTAGCTCAGTGACGCGTGTGTGCTCACGTGTGACTTTCTTTCTATGATCCATAGTATAGAATGAACAAATTATTTCATTATTTGTTCCTTCCTTTTACCATATTACCTGCATTACGCTACAGAAATAATTTTAACCGATTAAACTGATTAATTTATTCATACAATTTTACCGTCGTAAAACAAAAATTTTCTCTGAACAATTCAAAATTTCGCTCGTCCTCTGTTTAGAATAAATAACACTCCAATTACATACATTTTTGCATAAATTTATATTGTTTTCTCTCTCTTGCACGTGGGTCCCGGTCTGAGCGATGTCGGAACTTTCGACATTGCCCCGATCGGATGTATGTATCTCTCTCCCTTACTCTCGCTCAGTAACTCAGTACTACAATATATCGAAAATGTGTCCTATATCATACGGAGCTAGAGATATATTTGGAAAGCAAGTGAGCTAGAGAGTGATATAGCTCACTATAAACATATGTTTCTTTTAAATCACTCACTCATAAGCTAGTCATCTCTACAAATCCCTGTTGTTGACCAACTGCTGATAGGAAATCTTTGGCGAACATAGAATAGAAATGGCCTCAACAGTTGTTTTTCAATTTGTACATAATGGTTGGAAGTTTGAAAAATATTTTGTGCCCAACACAATTGTGGCCATTAAACTAAATTAAACTTTGATAAATCTTGTTGTACTCGTTGCCATAACTTTTGTTAATTTAGAAATTAATTAAAAGACATCGCTTTCAGTATATTTTTCCAGACCCCGGTTTTATAATTTGAGAATGGTTGGAAACGCAGCATACATCAAAAGGCGACTACGCGATGCAGCCTATTCAAAGAAGCCGTACTTTTATACATTTTGTAATAATGGAATAGTAAGAATTTCCTGTTTTGAAAGGGATTGTTATTTAAAATTAGTACAGTATGAAAGATAAGTCTGTGGTCGCAAGTTACAAAACTGGTTGACTCTCACTGCAGAAATAGTCGTACGTAGATGTAGCATCGTATGTGTTGACTCTCTCTAATTTTTTTTTTCGAATGGCAATCTTTTTTTAACCAATAGACGAACGCAACATTTTTTCGATTTTGACATTTTTCTGACACAAATAGAGATTGAACACGTCAAAAATATTTTTTCATTTGGCGACGATACGAAACGATGTTTTGAAAATGTATTTGTTGACGACAAAGATTTTTCGAAGTATATAGAAAGAGTTTTTCGTTATTAATGTAAAAATTTCAGTGTACTGTAAAAATAACATCAACAAAAATGAAGGCTTTAGTAGCAACTGTGATTAGTCTTGCGTTGACGACTGTGGTTATTGGCAATGCATACTACCAAAAGAAACAGTTTTATCCTTCGGTAGTCTATTTAACCAATTCTAATCCTAGTATGGCTGTAAGTATTATTATAGAGATACTATGTCCAATATGAATTAAATATTTAGGGGTTGGCCGAATGTACCTATGGGATTTCGGCGAATGGTTCAAGGCAATCTGAAAGCCTGTAATATTCTTAGTCATTGACCTTCATGGTCCTTATATTTTAGTTCAGTACATGATATTCTAAAGTAATGATTCTCCACTTTTCCATATTATGTAGTGTATCATTATTATTGTTGGTAATTTGCTATTTACCGGAATGATCTCTTGATCTTGATATTACAATGTGTTACTAACAACATAGTAGGTACCTATGTAGCTTGTTTTAGAAAATAATAATGAATTTTATGGAAAATAGTCAAATAACTTAATTGTTCTAATATTAGTTTTGTTTGCCCACAGGTAATGTACTTGCAAGCTTTTATTTTAGTTTTATTAGTTGGAAAATTACTAAGGAAAATATTCTTTGGACAACTTCGCCCTGCAGAGTTTGAGGTACTGTAGTTTGAGTTGCTCATTATGTTATAAATTATGACAAGGGCATTTCGAAAAGATTTGTCTAGGCTTCTCACAACCGAAGGGCTGGCCAATATTTTCGCCATCCAGCGGGGCAATTCGGCCAGCCTTTTGGCCACATTGCCAGTGGTGGAGGAGTTGCAGGCAATTTTCTATTTGTAAATATGTTTTAGATTTAAGTTTATTTTTCTGTATTTACGCAACTACATAATTCATTAAATAAATTTACAGATGGTCGATTCTGACCTTCACACTTAAATTCGTGAATTTCTACAGAGACAATAATAATATAAAGCGTCTATTGTTTCAGCATTTGATAGAAAGGTCATGGTATGCAATAACAGAGACTTGTTTGGCATTCACCGTGTTCAGAGATGACTTCAATCCCAAGTTTATAGCACTATTTACTCTACTTTTGTTTTTAAAAGCATTCCATTGGTTGGCTGAAGATAGAGTGGATTATGTAAGTATAGAACTAATGTTAATAATATTATAATTGTTAACTATCAGTCTGGTAACTTTATCCTACTAAAATTGATGTGAAATTTTGTACAATAGATGTTGCAACTACCAAACAGATTTAGATGAAACTTAGCAATTAATAGTCCATACATCTTACCTATTTCCCAGAGGCAAATTTAATATATGTTGCCTACCCATTATATTATATATATAATCTACTAAAAATTCAATTGTTAAAATCATATTGATTGAATTGATTGTATTACTGTCAAAAGGTTCAGTTTATTATAGTATTACTTACTGTAGATATGGCAGAGAGACAGAGTTGTATTACACAGTTTTGTTTATATATGATAAACTAATCCTGTATAAAACTATGCTAAACTAAATCTTTACAAACACTGTTCTTAAACCTCACTTTGTGAGTGACTTACTTTGTTTGATGAATGGTGAAAGATGTGATACATAATTATGTATGTATTATTTTCTAATAAGAATTTTAAAATTTTATATTTCTATGATATCTCATTAACTAATAGGTTGTTAATTGTATCAATTACTAAAGTAGGTACTTATTTCTTTGAAAGGAGTTGGTGGTATTGAATAGGTAGCTCATAAAAAACAGTGTTAATTGACTTATGAATCATAATGAGCAGTCCATTTAAATGTTTTTTTTTATACTACAATAAGTCATCATCATCAGTCTATTGCAGTCCACTGCTGGACTTAGGCCTTCCCCAGGGCACACCACAAGACTGCCATGGGGGTACAATAAGTCATCATTTACAGCCCTGAGAAGTCCACTGTTGGACATAGGCCTCCCCCAACAACCTCCACTCCGACCGGTCGGAAGCAGCCTGCATCCAACCGACGCCCGCAACCTTGGCCAGGTCATCCTACCACCTCGCGGGTGGCCTTCCCACGCTGCGCTTGCCGATACGTGGTATCCACTCTAGAACGTTCCGACTCCATCGGCCATCAGTTCTTCGAGCTATGTGCCCTGCCCATTGCCAATTCAATTGCTGGACCGTTGAGCTATGTCGGTGATCTTTGTACATCTGCGGATCTCCTCATTTCTGATTCGATCATGCAGAGAGATCCCAAGCATAGCTCTCTCCATCGCTCGCTGTGCGATCCTGAGCTTTTTTATGAGGCACATAGTTAGAGACCACGTCTCGGCACCGTAGGTCATCACCGGCAGCACGCACTGGTTGAATACCTTCGTCTTTAAGTACTATTGTAAGTACAATAAGTACTATTGTAAAATTTAATATCAAATGTTTTTATTTCTAGATGGAAAGGAGCCCTGTAATAGGCTGGTTATTCCACATAAGGATCCTAACGTTGCTAATGCTGCTGGCACACGCAGATTTCTACTTTATCCATCATGCATATCACTTTACTACCTCAAAGGGACCATCAGTACAACTGGTGTTTGGCTTCGAGTACAGCATACTGATCATCATGATTGTGAATATATTGATCAAGGTTTGTAAAGTTTCTAATGGCATGTTAATAGCTAAATACCTGCAATTATTTTACTACACTATAATAAGAAAAAATAACCAATAATTTGGTAACCAGGAATAAGGTTAATATTTGAAAAAGTAATTTTCTTAACTACCTACATTGAAATTAATTTGCTTTAGGCAAGGTAGGGTAAGAAGATAATAATAGATGGTATTCTCCAGAAACATTACTAACTTGTGGACGCTCGCGACTTCGTCCGCGTGGATTTCAGAAAAAACAAAATGACGAAATTATCAGGGATAAAAATATTTTCCCTGGGATAAAAAGTAGCCTATGTGTTAATCTTGGGTGTCAGCTAACTCCATACCAAATTTTATTCAAATCGCTGTAGCTGTTTTTACGTGAAAGAGTAATAGCCTACGCAGACGACGTACTTTTGCGTACGTGTGCGTCCTTTCATAGACGAGAACAACTATTAGAGGAATAGAGAGCCAACTCGGTTATTATCTGTCACCTCACTTACGTTATTTAAAGCTCCATCTCTTTGTCCGAATCTTACTAATATGATACTACAAAAGTTTGTGAGTATGGATGGATGGATGTATAGAAAATAAATACATATCCTACACATTAGACTGTACTTTTCTCCGCGACGGACTAAATAAGCACGTGACCGATATAAATAAAAATTACAAATTATACGATTACGATCAGCTTTGTTTGCCGAGATTTGGCTAGTGAATAGTTATCGGGATGAAGAATAACGTTGCCAATATGTAATTTAGACAAAAGATACGCGGTAAAATTCGTCATCTCGAGTAATTGAACCCGTGTGGCTTAAGGGAGCCTACTTGGTTATATTGTGTCGGCTGGCACGCCATTTGAAGCAGTGGTCGTGGGTTCGATCCCTCTATTCTGGGTTCCGAAACTTACGAATTTACGTAGGTACTACCATACCTACACAGGTTCTTTATTAGAAAGGATAATTTTAAGTGAATAATTTAGCCCTCTCTAGAAGGTATTAATCACCTCGAAATGACAATATGTTTATTTTTCCAAGATTTTGTGGAGAATTCCTAAACAACCTGGGTTGTTTAGGAATGTCTCATACAATCTTGAAAAATAAACATATTGTGATTTCGAGATTCTAGAGAGGTGCTAATTTACTTAGCTTTTCACTTCAAAATTATCCTTTCTGTAACAACCTGTGTAGGTAAAATGGTAGTACCTACGTAAATATACGTAAGTTTCGGACCCGAGAGGGATCGAGACCACTGGTGCTTCAAATGGCCGTGCCAGCCGTGACACAATATAACCAAGTAGGCTCCCTTAGTCGGATGACGAGTTCTATTACCATATCTTTTCGAGGACTACCGCGTACATATTGTCCGCAACGTCGGTATTCTTGCATGTCCCGATATTCGCCACGGATTAAAAAGTACGCGGTACCGTATAAAATGCGTTGCTTACATTTGTAAGCGTTTTATTTTACTGACGGAGCGTGCTTTTTAGTCCATCGCGGAGAAAAGTACGTCGTCTAATGCGTAGGCTATAACAAACATCCATCCATCCATACTCACAAACTTTTGTGTTTATAATATTAGTAAGATTGACAAAGGACCACCTTTATAAAAAACTATTCAAAAGAAAACTGTTCTCGTCTATGAATTTAATCCAATGAACTACTGCAAAAGTTATGTTATCCATCCAACTAAGTCAAACAATTTTACCCTTAAAATATCTACATGTACCTTTGTGGGTATAATGAAATAAAAACTTTCTATTTCTTCTAGTACATGCTCCACGCAATAGACTCGCGATGGGAAGCGCCGTGGGAGAGCAAAGCTGCCGTGCTCCTATACACGGAGTTAGCTATCAACTTCCTAAAGGTCCTGCTTTATATTGGCTTCGTGGCTGTCATGGTCCGGATTTACACACTTCCGTTGTTCGCATTCCGGCCTATGTATGAGACTATGAGGTTAGTGATGTTGTTTATACTTAGATACCTTTTAATTTCATCCAGGCTAAGTACCTACCGCGTCATATAACTAATATGACGCATAGTACCCATAGACAGAAACACCTAACTTCCACAGTGGACTTTATGTATGAAACTGCTCTGGCGCCCTCATAAAGCAGTTTATACTGTTCATAGGAGTGTCTCACTCTCTAATTTATGTATATGCTATCACCCGATCTCCAGATTCTTAAGGGGGTAACTATTAACTATTAATGAGGCAAACGCTAGCACAACTCATTAAACACATAGACAGCAGTCAACAAACTTAACTATTTAGTTTTTAATTGAAAACCCTAATATTTGTTCCGTAGCACTTTTATTTATGTGTAACGTCTACATCTATCAACGTACAAATAATGGATCTAACTAAATGAAGAATTATCCATCTGTTTTATACCGGATTTTTTATTTTTATGGACCTCGTCATTAGTGCCGGGTATCTAGTACATCTACATGTAGGTATTGTCTTTTTACGCCAGGAGTTTCAAGAAGGCCTACAATGACGTGGTGCTATCCCGGCGGGCGATTCGCAACATGAACACATTATATCCGGACGCGACGCCCGCGGAACTTGCAGCGGCGGATAACGAGTGCATCATCTGTCGCGAGGAGATGCATTCAGGCAAGTATGCTGGACTGCTGGGCATTGAATGCAGTTAGCAGATACATACATAAAATTTCACATCTATCCCGGAGGTGTAGGCGGGGGCAGACGGACCTCCATTTGCTACGGTTCTGACACAACTGTTTCGCTTCATCTACTTGCTTGATATTCATATAGAAGCGAAGGAATAGAGATCCATCTACATTAATTTTTCTAACATTTACATTAATTTTAGCAATTCTTCTACCTAGCTTAGGTTTATTCTTGTTTGCTTTATAAGAGAGGCATGGCGTTATTGTTATTTCGTTTGTTAATTTAGTTCTGATAAGTATTTAAAAAACTAATATTACGAGTAACATCTTTTATTTTCCCCTAAACTTGACGCCGACACCTTGGTATTGCTGTAATGCCGTCAATTCCGTCTTACTATAAATAAATAAATTAGTGTCGTCAATTAACTTCATGTCCCATATCCCAATACACATAGACATCGTTACAATGATATAGAAGTGTTGTTTTTTAAACGTTTGATAAGCTTTTAGTAGGTACCTAATCGAAAAACAAATCGATAGTTTAGGTTGATAAACAATGACTAGTGATAATTATAGGTGTAGTCGAATTATCTTTTATGGAATTTTGGAATGTTCACTTATTTATAGAATAAACCTTTTTTGCAGTTCCTTTTTGTTTATAACGGACCACCGTTGTTCCAGTGTTATATTTTTCAAACTTTTCCCAACAATAGGTGCGAAAAAATTGCCCTGCAACCATATATTCCATGCGGCATGCCTTCGGCTATGGTTCCAACGCCAGCAGACCTGTCCGACCTGTCGCCTTAACGTGCTGAGAGCGCCCGAGCCGCCGCCGCGCCCTGCGCCCGCGCCGCCCGCCGCCGCGCCGCACGCGCCGCCGCCGCCGCCTGCGCCGCCCTGTGAGTATACTGATGTACCGCCCCGCGCCGCCCACCGCCGCGCCGCCCAGTGAGTATACTGATGTACCGCCCCGCGCCGCCCACCGCCGCGCCGCCCAGTGAGTATACTGATGTACCGCCCCGCGCCGCCCACTGATGTACCGCCCCGCACGCGCCCAGTGAGTATACTGATGTACCGCCCCGCGCCGCCCAGTGAGTATACTGATGTACCGCCCCGCGCCGCCCAGTGAGTATACTGATGTACCGCCCCGCGCCGCCCAGTGAGTATACTGATGTATGGCTGCTGCCATAAGAGGGTATTTCCCATAGTCACCACGCTGAGCATCTGACGGGTTGGTAGTGTGATTTTCGGACTATATTGTCAACACGGGAGGCGCCGCTTTCTGCTTTCCACTTCTGCTTACGATATCCGCGTGTAAGGCGTGGGCTATTCTACTCTACCGACATCACACGGCAAAATTAATGTAAAGAAGTGCATTTGATAATTTTTTTCATACATTAATAACACATAATTTAATACAAGGTTATTCTACATCGTCGCCTTCCCTACAACGTTCACACACTTCACTAGAAACACATAATATAATACAAGATAAAATTCTACATAGTCTAAAATTATTAATAAAGAATATGGAAAAAATTCTTCACCCGAGTGGGAATCGAACGCACGACCGCTGCAAACCGTGCCAGCCGCTCTAACCACTAAGCTACCGGGTCAATTACTCGGATGACGAACTTTACCATCTCTTTTATAAATTACATATTGGCAACGTTATTTTTCATCCCGATAGCTATACACTAGCCTAATCTCGGCAAACAATCCCTCAGCACAATGTTTAAAGATGAAACGATCGACCATATCCTAACGGATTATATTAATGGAAAAGTGTTTTTATAAATTTATCTTAGTCAAGATATTATATATCTTATTTACATAGTCGCCTTCCCTGCAGCGTTCCCGGTGCCACCGATGATGTCGTGGGGCCTGCCGCCGCCACCGCCTCGCCCCGCCTCGCTCGCCACGCTCTCCACCGAGGAGTTGCAAAGGATGGAGGGGACTGAGAGGCGGAATGTTGAAGCCAGGCTACAGGTTAGTGTCAGTAGCTATAGAGTAATACCCCGGTTTACGCTGTTTTACTATAACTGTGAGGTAACCACGAACCTCTCGATAGTCCGTAACGCTAGCGTCAAACTTTTGTCAAGATTTTGCTAGCGAGTCGCTAGCGTTACGCCGCGTAAAAAGGTTCGTGCCTACCTGACTGGAATTTAAAACTTTGCGTTCAATTTCCTCTGTCTGTTTGATGGAGATATACACACCAACGCTGCCGAGCTGTATCGGCAACCTTTTCTCTGCGGGCTAGTTTCATATTGTATGCTTACCTAAGTTTAAACTTAAATAAATTTATGTGTTTGCATTCTTTTAATTCGTTTCGCAAATTATTGTCAAAATGAGTCACCCTCAGACAATATTGTTTTTTTTTTTACCGTAATTTGTTCTTGTTTTAATATAAGTTTATATTTATTTTGCATTTCCCGCAAGTGGGGCTAAGATAATATTTATTATCGTATAGGGCAGTGTTGACGTAAAATGTAAATAATAAGATATTGTAAGTAATACGTTATTCTAGGTGCACAGTATGGAGAATTCTTTTATGTGAAAAGAAATTGCAAACAATTTTGATGGCAGAAAATGTCTGGTATTATTTGCAATGACCAAATCGGCCATTGGCCTTGAAATTGTGAATCCATTATTTTCATTGATAAGCCGAAATGTCCTTCGATAACCGTTTATTGCAACTGCATGGAGTTGACATTCTCAAGTTCAGTCACTAACATTAACTTTGTTGTCCGAAATAAAGAATTTGAATTCTCAGTGGTAAGAGTGCTGGCACGGATGCAGAGGTTTTCGTTCCCACCCGTGAGGAATTTTTCCATTTGTTTATTAATAATTTTATAATTTGAATATAATTTGAATTGAATTAATTTTGTGTTGGACTAGACTCGGCGGAGTCCAAGTCTTTGACTATACCTATGTCTTAAGAAAGAACAATGTTTGGTTATTACGTTTTTGTAAAGAGATCAACGGGCGCTTGTCTATAATTCTCATTTGGATAGAAATAGACGCATTAGCAGGTATATTGGGGAAGAAAAGACCTTGAGCACTGTTTGCGCAGATGTTTCTATGACTGATCTATGGCGCTGGACCTCGTACCTCTTCCACACGATACAATATAATTTGCCAATGTTATTGTAAGAATGGGTACTTTTGTTAGGTTGACGCTCCTTTTGATTATGTGTGCTATTAGGGATCTAGTTGTAAGCCTAGTTTTATGTATGGTGATTGTGAAGTGCGTTAACATCAGTTGTTTCGGCACAGTTGCTGCGCGAGATCCAGACGATGTTGGACGCGTCGGTGCTGTTGATGCAGCAGTACTCGTCGGTGGTGAGCAGTCGCCCGCCCGCCGTCGTGTCCTCCGCCACGCAGACCGACGCCGCGTAAGTTAGCTCTCTAATTCTATTGTATAATATTTATTTATAATAAATGGTATAAGCTAGCTATAGCTACCAGTGCCGATACGGGGGTTCACTATAATACTTTATTGTACTAAAAAAATTGTACATAGGCGAACTTATTGCTGCATAGCATTATTTACCAGTTAACCCTAGTTTATGGTGACATACTTACAGGTAGCACAATAAAGACACAAGATAAATAAAAAAATAAAATTTACATAAAATACATCAGCTGCATCTACGTCTCAAACTAAAAACGCGAGAAATAGAGCAGGAGGAAACATGAAATGAATATGTGCAATCAGCGTAGATAGTGCGCGAGTTTGCTCGCCTAAAACACATACAGAGTGGTAAGCAAGCACGAACCTCTCGATAGTCCGTTACGATATCGTCAAACTGTCAATTCCCATAGATTTTGCTAGCGAGTCGCTAGCGTTACGCCGCGTAAAAAGGTTCGTGCTTACCCCACAGAATCATGAAATAAACGTCGCTATGTTCAACTGGGTCCGCTACAAGTGTATTAGAATTCTATACCTGATTTTGAAACTAACATTTTTCTTATGTAGTGACACTCTGACACAGATAATGTAGTCATGCACATAGTGACTAAAAGTTTTAGTGCTTATCCAAAGGATAACTTACATACATCTGTGGGGCGACTCACTAGCAAAATCTGTCGGAATTGACAGTTTGACGCTAGCGTTACGGACTAGCGAGAGGTTCGTGTGCACCCCTCCGATGATGGAATCTTTCTATCAGGCGATAAGCTAGCTACGAGTACTTGTTATTGATCGTTTACACCTGTATTTGGTGAAACGCACTCTGGGTCAAGCCACATTGTTTACAACCGACGCAATAACACGTCGACAACGTATGGCGCGTGGGATCCCGTAGGGTGTTGATAATGTGTCATGGACCATATAAAATGTAAATATATGATTGATGTACTGACACGCGTGTCGTCACGTGGGTGTTAACAGTGTGTCTTGACCATAACATTGAAGTCATGTTTGGTTGTTCCTTACAAGTAATTTCATTATTTAAATAATCAGAAATATCTATAACTACTTAGGGCTATGGCGTACCTATGGGAGGTCGGTTGTCCATCCTTATTTTTACAGGATGGTCAACCGGTCTACCTTATTAGGTAGCGTGCCCAAAATGCGTTGCCGCGCTAGATAGTTATGCTATTTTTTTGGCCTAAGTAGCAGCCAGCATTTTGGTCACGTGTGGACTCCACTCCTTACAAGTTATGTATGATACAGAAGCATGGGCAGTGGCGACTCGGAGCCGGCGCCGCGCAGTCGTGATCCGGACGTGGTCCCGAGCACGTCGGACTACAAGCCCACGCCCGGACCCTCGCGGGAGACGCAGCCCGACGCCCGGATAGACCCCAGGTAGATATTTACTTGCCAACTGTGGTACTAGAGTCCGTTTCATAGAAAAACTTCTATGCCTGATTACGGAACTAACAGTTTTTGCCGTGACATATAGTATACGGTCATATACATAGTTACTAGTCCCATCATCCTAAGGAACTATACGTCCCCTGATTACGTAAAAGCAATAGCAAAGCCGAAGTCGCGTGACCGCGATAATTGAGTGTGTGTGTGCTTGGGCGAGGTGCGGGACGCGGGAGGACGCCGAGCGCTCGTTGCGCGCACGCACACACTCAATTACCGCGATCGCGCGGCTTCGCTTTGCTATTGCTTTTACGTAATCAGGGGACGGTGGTGGAATGCACTCTAGCTGTTGTCCGCGTGGACTGCAGTAGCCTATGTCCTTCTTTGTACTCCCAACTATGTGTTAACAATAAATTTAAAGGTTGATCGAGTAAATAAAGTGTGAAGAGGGAACAAACTTACTTTCGCATTTATAATTTTAAGGGTGGATTTTTCCAAATGTTCCAGCCTATCAGATGAATAAAGCTGATGCTGTCTATCATGATCAAGTTTTAGAGAAAGACATCAACTTTATTATTCTGATAGGTTATCTGACGTTTGGAAAAATCGGGCCTTAGTTGTAAAAAAGTAATTACTTCGTCTAATTGTGTTGCTCATTTCCTTATTCTTATTTTTCAATTGCGCAATAATTAATAGTCTATAACTTTAAAAATAGTTTTGTGTTACCTATCTGTCAAATATCTATCACTATACTTTACTCTATCTTGTAAATTATTTTCCCATATCTAACTCTACCATGGTATGGTACTGAACTGAAACAAGTTTAAGCTCTAATTAAGATTTTTTCTAGCAAACCATGTCGGGAAAATATGGTAATAAAACATATTTTGTACATTGTTATAAATCTAATTGGTTTTAGTGTGTGATCCGTGACCAAAGTTGGTAAATATTTATTTACAGAGACAAGACTGACACCGACGCCGAGGAATTAAGAAGACGTAGACTTCAGAAGTTCACTGCAGAAAACTGAGTTATTATTTGTTTTGTTCCAAATTCTTCTACTAAGTATATTTAATGTACAAAGTGTTTTGGTATGTGTAAGCATTGTGTATTCTTAATGAAAAGGAATGTGTTTATGTTCTTGTAAATATAATGGAATATTCACATAAATACATTTATACAGATATTTTATTAACTGTGTCCTTTGCCATTAATAAAAGACAAGAAAATCTATGATACTATTTATTGATTAGTTTAAATGATCACTTAACAATTATAGAATGCATTGATGTAACCATACACTGCAGGGTTGTAGTTTTCTAAGACAGGTATACCAGCAAGATATCGACTGGAGTCATACATTTTCAGGTTATTTTTGCAGTACCATACATTCTTTGTACCCTCTTTACCATCAACATTTAAAGTATTTAGTTCAAACACACCAAAATGGTATTTCTGGCCATCTGTCTGTATGCAATTAACATAAATAGGTTCTGGTAGGTCTTTCACATCTTCCTGTTAAAGAGAAATAAAAAATAAATAAAGGATCCCAGATTACTCTGTATGTATTCTTAAAAAATACCATATAACAATGTGTAACAATTAGTATACCATTGTAATCTCTTACAAATATATACTTACTCCATGTAGTTGTTTGGCATATGCAGAAGATACAGTAAATGCATGAGTCAATGATCTTCCCAAAATCTGCAGGGGGGTGACAGGTGTCTCATAAATATTGCTCACTTCAGTCTCATTGAAATGAAGCCAAGTTGTATGAGGGTGCCTCGGTGATACAGATGCAGCAATAGCTAAAATACAGAAACATTATTTATAACTATAATGGATTACAATTTCGAAGAGCACATCTATAATTTTATTATGATGAAATACTTACGATATTTGCTTTGCTCACTGTAAAAATGTTCTTCTGGTAAAGTGACTGTATGTTTAACAGGATATAAGTCTGGTATTTCTATAAAATCAACATCTGTCTCCTGAAGGTCATGTTGTAATGGTTTTTTGCTGGTCACTAAAATGTTTGACACATCTTGGAACTGGATTAGATCATCCTCTTTATTAAATATGGTCTGAGCTTCAACATCATTCACAACATATTTTGATTGGCTGCTTTCTAAATCACTGGTTTTTTCAATTAGCTGTAGCAATTTATTTGTTAAGATTTGGCTGTAAACATAGAACAAAGGCTTAAATGTGTACATTTTATATGGAGCAGAAATGGTGACTGTCTTTTTATGTATCTACCTATGATTACAAATTAATAATTGGAAGTTAAGTATGCATAAAGATAGAAAATAAACTTTTACCTATTAGAATACTATATTTTGTACTTGTCACTACCATACTTCAATACTAGGTATGAAAATTACTACAACTCACTTTTTCCTCCGATCAGTTATTCCCAAGACTCTTGCAAAGTTGTATGCTGGTCGGTTGGGATCTTTGATTTTAGGTAATTTCTTTTGTTCACAATCAAAAACATTGGCAGATAAAATGGCTTTTTTGACACCTTCATGTATTGATTTAGGAGCTGGTACCTCAGCGAGCTCCTCAATTTTGGATGGCAATTTATTTTCAGCTATTATTGTTTTTGTGAGTACCTGTGCTTGAGAAATACCTTCCAAAAGAACATTTGTATGTTTTAGTGTATAGCATCCCTTTGGTTTGTAGTTTGGATGGTTTTCATCTAAAGGAAGAGGCGTTTCATACGGCCCTACAATCTCGACACTGGAAACAAAGTGCAATGTTGATAGTAATATTATTATGAAAGATACACCTACAATCGGTTCGAGTACGTTAGACTTTCCGCAACTCCAAATTTTCTTACATCTCTCTTATTTCTGGTTTTTCTTTTATGACCTCTAGGGCATCTTCAACAGGAATTCCTTTGGACAGTAGTAACTTCTCCATCCCTGTTTCTATGGGTACACGTTTTCCCTGGACCAACCAATGTTTCTTAAACATAAATCCAATGTGATGTCGGTGTAATATTTGTGATAACTTCATTTTTATAAGTGTATTCAGAAAAATTAATGAAATTAATGCAAGCAAATGCTTCAATTCATAACCTTAAAACTGTGACATTGACATTATATTTTTATACAGTTTATTTCGAAGAAAAAGAAACTGTCCACGCAGCCGTTGTAATATGATTTCTGAAGAGGGCGGGAAAAGCTGGAAGGGAGCGGGTGTATAATTTTCTTGTGAAAATCAAAATTTATTTGTAAATGGCTTGCATGTGTCCGTAAAGTGATGTTTTCTGGTAGATAAGTTATATTTTGTTTACTTGTGATGTGAATCTAGTGCGTGTGCATAGTTTTATATGTAGGTAAGTAAGCTAAGTAAAACTTTAGTCGGATTACGTTCTCTTCATGGGCTCATGTAAGTTGTTTATGCAATTCTTTTTGATCTTTACTAATTTTTCACCCATTTTTGAGGATTTTCCCGATGTTTCCATTTATCATCATCAATATCATCCAATCATTTACTAAAGACAATGGCTGTATGGGCTTAGTTCCACTGGCCTTTCCTTCGGGATAAACTAAACAAAAAAAAAAAAGATTTCTGAACTTGTGATGGATGATAATGAGATTCGGCGGGAAAAGCTGGAAGGGTGCAGGTGTAATTTTCTTGTGAAAATCAAAAATTATTTGTAAATGGCTTGCATGTGTCCGTAAAGTGATGTTTTCTGGTAGATAAGTTATATTTTGATTACTTGTGATGTGAATCTAGTGCGTCTACATGGTTTTATACGCAGGTAAGCCGAGTAAAACTTTAGCCGGATTACGATCTCTTCATGGGCGCATGTAAGTTGTTTCTGCAATAATTTTTTAGTTTGACTAACTTTACACTTGTTCTTGAGGATTTTCCCGACGTTTCCATTCATCATCATCATTATCATCCATCATTATGTTCAGAAATCATTTACTAAAGACCATGGCTGTATGGGCTTAGTTCCCCTTGCCTTTCCTTCGGGATAAACAATAAAAAAAAAGGATGATAATGATGATAAATGGAAAAGTTAGACTTGAGACTTAAAGTTCGACATGTAAAAAATTGACTTAAGAATTAGAAAAGACACTAGTTCTCGAGCTTAAGGAATTAGGGCTGATAGAAGTGGTTTGCAAACCCTTTTTACACACCAAGTAGAAACACTTGCCTTGTCTAGTTATTACTTAGCTCTGTGGATTTGACGTTTAAAAGTGAGAAATCTCGCTCTCACCAACCTAACACCTCTTGCAACATTCTGCAATCCTGGTACCCTGTAAGGCGATTTCAACTAAAATTCGGTGCTAAAATTACCTACTCCGATACCTGCGCACACGCATACTAACACCTCTTGCAACATTCTACAATCCTGGTACCTTGTAAGGCGATTTCAACTAAAATTCGGTGCTAAAATTACCTACTCCGATACCTGCGCACACGCATAATAACATCTCTTGCAACCTTCTGCAATCCTAGTAATTTGTAAGGTGATATTTACTAACATTCCTCGATACCTGCGCACGCGAATACTAACACCTCTTGCAAACTTCTGCAATCCTACTTTGCGAGGTGATATTTACTAAAATTCCTCGATACCTGCGCACGCGAATATCACCTCTCCTGCACCGGTATGATGCAGAGATGTCTCACTTTTAAACGTCAAATCCACAGAGCTAAGTAATATCTAGACAAGGCAAGTGTTTACTTGGTGTGTAAAAAGGGATTGCAAACCACTTTATCAGCCCTAATTCCTTCAGTCCTGCCCGGCTAGCACGGCCAGCGATACACAATATAATAAGTCAATTTATCGATAAACAGCTGTCAAAATACGATAAATATAACCACCATTTTGAATTTTATCGATACTTACTCGAGACTCTAGAAACATTTGTGTAACTTATCTCGCGACTTATCGTATCATAGCTCGGGATAAATCTTAACGTTAAGTATCGTTCCAATGGTTATGTTCGCGAAAACGATAATTATGGTGGTATAGATATGATACGAAATCCTTTATCGTGTATTTACTTATCGTGGTCGTGCTAGCCCGGCTGGCTCGAGAACAAGTGTCTATTCTAATTCTTAAGTCAATTTTTTACATGCAAAGTACATCAACTTAGTTTATCTAGTTATTAATAGCTCTGGTGAATTTGACGTTTAAAAGTGAGACATCTCGCTTTCGCCAAATTCATCATACGGGTGCTGGCTGGTATCTTTGAGGTGTTTTTTTTACTAGAATCGATTCCTGCGCACCTCTTGCAATCTTCTTCAATCCTAGTAGGTATGTACTAGTGAGATGTTCTTAGTGAAATATTTTGTACTGACGCACACGACTTTGAACTATTTCTGCTATTCGTTGTGTTTAATTTCTGTGTGTTACAGAAGATGTTTGTTAGGTACTGTTTTAATTGTTTGGGTGCACAACTAACAGTGGGTATAAATAAAGTGAAAACTACAAGTAATAATTTCGTAAATATATATATTTAATTTTATATCTTCCATCAATACATACAACGATACATATACATTCAAAATTTGGCCGTAACTAGGTACATACAATAGGTCTCACTATAAAATGGCGTTGCTTATTGTAGGTACATTATCATGATAAATTAGATGACTGAGGGCTTGTTTACATGTTTTAAGGAGTTTTTACACTTATTGACCTACTAATACATATATCGTTAAGACGGGGAAGACATTTTTCAACAAAATCGCTCTGTTCTTAAGACTACTATTATAGATATAGCAAAACAACTGACAGATAACGACCGAATTGCACTCTACATCGAAAATGAAGTATGATATTGATGGAGGAAAAATATTTTACAAAATAAAACTTATCGAAATATCTTCGGTGTATGCTAGGAGCTATAAAAATTGAAAATAATACAACTAATTAATTTCATACCTAGTAAGACATAAAGTCCCTTTCGTCGAGATCAGCGACTACTGACGTCACCTGGTGTTGCTTCCTACGTATAATTTAATTCTATCTGCCATGTCTAGTGGTTTCCGACTCTAGATAAGGTGATCACGTGACTCTACTTATCACAATATCTGTCGAGCTCAGGTCCAGGCTGGTCAAATATCCGAATGTTAGTATTTTGAACTAGACACAAGTCCCTTTGGTAATAAATTTCACGTTAACTTTACCAATTGGTGGGGTTCATTTGATTTTTAATTCTTTGGACTTTTCTGCAATTAAATATTTAAAAACAAAATTTTAATGTCCGTCATCATAGTTTGCGTATTTTAAATCGCATATTGTAACAACTGCGAATCAAACATACAACACTTATCAACTATTTATTATAATACCTAATTACCTATTCTTTATAAAGTAACAAAATTAACTTATATTTACATTTATCATTAATTATAGCAGAAATTTCCTATTTTAGCACTAAAAACTTCAATTTTATTATTTTGTTTCGTAAATTTTTGCTGCTTCAGCTGATTGATACAAAGGTGTACTTCTAAAGAAAATGGAAATTTCGTAGATGACTAACGCGAAGATAATAATAATAGTAATTTCGAATATAGTGGCTGCATAATACTGGCTGAAACATGTGACCAATGAGAAACAATGTGAGAAAAACTTAATGAACATTATAAATTTTAAGGCACCGTTGGTTATTGTGTGAGAACCTTTTGGTACGAATCCACTGGTGGTTGTGTTTGAGATCAAATTCTACGTTATTTGTTAAAAACTCGATGAACAAGTACTATTGTAAAAATAACACTAACACAAAACTGTTTTGAAACACAAGTAGAACTTACTAGAATTTAGTGATGCCCGGTTCAGATAATGAAAAAACGGATCGAGTAAAACAATTCGTTTTTAGATTACAGAAGTCAGGCGTAGGTAAGACACATGTCCACGAGAAGAAACAGTGTGTACCGACCAATCAGAAAGATGTTAGTAAGCATATTTTAATCTGATTGGCTGGTTGGACGTCGTCTAGTGAACAACGTATAGTGCATCAAACATATCTGAACCATAGTCAGTGTCGCTACTATCGATCGATGCCGACAAATTGATTTGCCCAGCGAGCAAAAACTAAGTTAAAGTTGTTTTCCTCAGGAACAGATAAGGTTGTATACATTACACGATGTTTTACATACAATTTCGTTGATTTAAACGGATTTTTTGACAGTACCAGATCTTGTAAGTTAATGAGCTCTAGTGTGTGAGTTTGATGACTTTGTGACTGCTGAGAACGGCTTCACGATGACGTGTGAGACCGGTGGTAAGGGACCGCGGACATTCGACGACTCGCGATCGAGAACGAAGTGAGATTGGTTCAGTCGTCGTCCTTCTTCTCCATTTTAGGTTCGTACATCGCGTGGAGTTGCTCTGGTGATATGCTGGAAATATTTTTAAAAATTTTAGTTTTACACAGTTTTATGTAGACTTGGAACTTGTTTATTAGTTTTAACGAGATCGTCAACTATTATAGTTAAGGTAACTGACACTAACTGCGTCAATGGCTTTGGTACTTATAGAAACAGCCATTGTAAAGCAACCAGATCTTATATAAATAAAAAGTATAAAAATACTTTGAAAGACCAGATTAAATACATTAATGATCCTGGATTCTATCTAATCCTAGTAGAGGAGATAATTTTGATCCCCACTCTTAATCTTGAACAACTGTACCTACCTACTTAAGACCTGTAAATGTTGTCAATATACCTATATATATTACTAGCGGCCGTCCACGACTTCGGCCGCGTGAGGTGAATTACCCCGTGCGAATGGGTGGGTTGATATCTAACACTGAAAGAATTTTTCAAATCGGACCAGTAGTTTCTTAGCTTAGCGAGTTCAAAGAAACTCTTCAGCTTTATAATATTAGTATAGATTTTTACCCGAGCAGGCTCTGTAGGTCGCACACGAAGCGGTAGACGTATCGCTTGCCGGCCGTCTTGTGGATGATGTTCTTGTCGTAGTAGTAGCGCAGGCCGCGCGACAGCTTCTCATAGTTCATCTTAGGTTTGTTCTTACGGATGCCCCAGCGGCGGGCCACCTTCAACAAAAGTATTTTTAAGGAACTATCCACTTATAATTTTAATTAGGCTAAAGCTTGACTGCATTAGCACCAGAGATGTGTTATGCTACGTTGTTATGCGTTTGATATCTACTAATCAAATTCATTGACAACATTGACATGATTGGTGGATATCACACGCATCCGTTTCAACGTAGAATATCACATAAGGAGATGCAGTAAAGTGATATCCAATAGAGTAGACCGCATTTTTTATTGCTACGATCCGATCAATGATGATTTATTATATTACACTCGTAGATTGCTACGAAATGCTACGAAAAATGTATGTAGTATAGATACTAGGTACTAGTTCTCTGTGTGCGCGGGCGTCAGGGCGAAGATTGGCTATGTCAGCCATCTTCGAGCGTATGAACGCCAACTTAGTAATATCTAGGAATAGAAGTGGTCGCCATGACCGAAATCGGTCGGAGGTCATCATCATCAGTTTCTTTGTCTAAACTAGAAATTCTATTTATCTTATGCTGTTCTGGCTAACCTCATTTTGTGAACACAGTCATATGTATATTTGAATTAAAATAGATAACAAAATAAGACCATATGGAATTTAAAACATTTTCTTTTAGTCAAGGGGTTAGAGATTATTATTTAAATAAAGCTCGTTTGGTGTTTAAAATCTAGCGAATTTATGTGTATATACCTATACTTGTTACGTTAACGCAAACGAGTTCGAATTGAACTCGCACTTAGCCCTCAGAACCGCCAGTTGAACTCACCTCATCAGGGTCAGTGAGCTTGAATTCCCAGCCGTCGCCGGTCCACGAGATGAAGCCCTGGCAGCTCTTGTCGGTGAGGAGCTCCAGCAGGAACTGCCACAGCTGGATCGGGCCTGAACCTGGGGAAGTGCCACACACGTTGCTTTACGATATACTGGACATTGGCGTTTATGATTGCGACAAGCATTCTGAGATTACTTCAGACTATACGTCTATAATGTTATTTGAAGGAATAATGTTAAAAAACAAGTTATTGGAGGTATTTACGCTTATTCGCTCGTATTCTTAGTAGTACTGTTTCCTTTGCAGGCACTCGAGTGAGGGCTGGTTATTATACTTTAACCTTGTGTAGTTGTGTCATATGAGTTATTTTTCAATATAGGTAGTTGAGATATGGACCCTTCTTCTTCCTGCCCTATTCCTATTTATTTTGGGATCCAAGTCTACTCAATTAACTATCCAATCCACTGTCATTTATTACAAAGACACGTGCACGAAAGATCACAAAAGCATACGAGTAGGCTAACCTACCTATAGGACCAGGTATATGTTTTCTCCATGTGATGTGTTATCTTATCTATTTATGTAGAGTTCGTTTCATAGAATAACTCCTATGCCTGATTTCAGAGGGGTGAGCACGAACCTCTCGATAGTCCGTAACGCTAGCGTCAAACTGTCAAATCACATAGATTATGTTAGCGAGTCGCTAGCGTTACGCCGCGTAAAAAGGTTCGTGTTTACCCTACTGAACTAACATTTTTTGTATACAGTCACAGTTAATAAAGTCATACACACAGTAACTAGCGCCATCATCCAAAAGAACTATTTAGTAAAGCGTACTCTAGCCTAGTTTCTTGTAACCAACAACGTCACATAGTAAGAAGCGCCATCATATAAAGGAACTACATATTTAGTGAAACGCACTCTAGGACAGTTTCCCGTAACCAACGTACCTGTGAAGCAGGGCCCGGATGCAGGGTACGCCAGCTTGTCCTGCGGGATGAGGGCGTGCTGCTCGCTGGGCCACTCGCTCCACTCGGTGCACGCGCCATACTCCGCCGCGTAGCCTTCTCCGTAACCCTCGCCGCCGTATCTGCCTCCTGCGCCTGGAAGATTGGCTTGTTAGATAGGTATTGCAAAAATATTGACTAGTATTAATACTTAAGCCTTAAGGCTACTACATAAAACGGCACACGAAGGCTTTACTAAGTTGTAATCGTAAGTATTATTACTTTGGTTACTAAGGCTATTGCCATCTAATTTGAAGACGTACTAAATAGGTTATTCGGTTCAGTTTTTTCCGAAAGTCGGAGATATAACCTACAGCAATTGATTCGGTTATTATTGGGTTATTGTTGGTTATTATTCGGTTGAGTATTAGTAACTGCATAGGTACGTACGTATTGACCGCAGAACGCAGTAGTGAGAGCAAAGTAGCAGTTATTTCAACGGTTCAAACCCATAATTGATTTTATATAAATAAATTGCAAATAAAGATTTATCTTATCTTATCTTATCTAAATGATTCCCCTGTTTTCGCGAAGTCAGCTCTACATAAACATTTAGCTAAATATCAAAATCATTAGATGTAGATGCTACCAATTAGCGATCGTCAGACGGACGCTAACGTTGACAGATGTAAACGAGAGAAAAAAACCGCAGAGTGCGCGCATCGTGACGGAAATTAGTAACAAGATGAAAGATGCTGCTGTTCTCTGAAACTTTACACCGCTATCAATTTAGTCCGACCTCTTTGTTGGACATCTGAGGTGAAATGATAGATGGTGCCATTTTGAAGAATCACATATTTAGGTGATTAAGAAGAAATATTGGTTGTAGTTGTTTGAAACTGTGTTTAAGAAGCAAAACTGTGTTCTAGAATACCTACAATTTTGTGAAAAAATTTAGATAAATGTTATGAAGTTGAATCATATTAATAGTAAACCTTGTATCGTAAGCATAATGTTTTTCAGCCGATGAAATATTTTGTACGAGTATAGAGTCGAGGAGGTGAGATACGAGTATAAGGGCTTGGTGTGACGTTTGAAAAATAGTAATTAAATAAACAGCAAACAGTTTTCTAAGACAGTTGATTATGTTATGTTATGACGCACGATAGAAAAACCGCCAAGTTCAAGTCCTCGTGATTGCGGACAATTACGAGTGTCCGTAGCGTTCCGATCGCCATGGGAACCACGGTAATCGCTGCTCTATTACGCCTTCATTCAATACCATTTTTACGGTACTAAGGTGGTAGAAATTGTGGCCAATTTGTGCTAATGAACGTGTTGAGGCGAGTTTTTATTTGGATTCACAACTAGAAATACTTTGTGCATGGTTTGAGGCGACTAGTAGAGCGATACATGTTTAAAAATCTTTTATTTTCATATGAAACTGTACTTGTGTTAGTATTAAGTAAGTATACATACGATACCTAGAGGGACACGTAGGTATGCTGCGTGCGTATTATTCTATTAAATGTTAACTTTTCGTTCGACGAGACATGGTAGTACTCGTAGTACTTTTGTTTTCTTTGTCATAAGAGTACTATGCTGTCAGAGACGTCAAGGCAGGCCCTGACTACGAGTAAAAAGTAATTTTGTCAAGAAGGTACAAAGATTTTCTAGAATAAAAGCCTTCTAGCATGGTTTACAACGCAGTGAGCCTAATGAGGACGTAATGAGCACTGGCGTTCTATAAAAATACCACCTATAACTCACCTCTAGGATAAGGCTTCGTCGTATACGCATGGGGCTGGTACTTGTGTTCGTGCGTGAGTATGGGCTGCGTGTGCGCGTGCGCGTGGTGGTAGTACTCGTCGAGGTAGGGCTGCGCGGAGGGCGCTGGGGGCGCGGGGTACTCCTGCTGGTAGTACTCGTCGAGGGGCGAGGGCGCGGCAGGGGCGGGCGCGGGCGCGGGCGCGGGGGGCCCGCTGGTCTCAGTGTAGCTGTAGGGGTTGTCGCGGGGACCTCCTGTTGTATAGCCACCTGGAACAGGAAATAAGGTGTTGTAGGAACAGCTGGATTTAGGAATTATAGTAGGCTCAAGCAGATCAAAGACTATATAAATGAAAATGATTATTTAATTGCTCAAAACATGGTGCAATAAAATTATTAGGTACTTATTACATTATTAGACCAGAGACATGATTCGCCAAAAAATGTGGCATATAATATAATTTGTGATGATGGCTCTCTCCATTAGACCTGAACAATCAAATTCTTATCCAAGTGATTACAGTAGCTACTACAATACTACATTTGACTCTTCTCTAGAGCTATCATGGTAAATTATGCTGAGCTGCACATTTTACCTATACTTGATAAGTCAGAAATTCCTATCGAAACGACTACTTACTGCATCTGTTGCTGCATTAGGCTCTCCTCTAAAGCTATCGAGAGTTATATGATTCGTTTGTATTGGAAAATTTTACAAGTAAACCTTAACATAATGTTAATAGTGGAGGTAGGTACGCAGTTATTTATCTTTTGTCTTTAGTTCTGACAAAGTAATGCTACGTCATGGTAAATAAGCGATTGTCACACATGATATTACGCTCACTGGCCGCGATCTTAAGCTATGTTTTTCTAAATTAGCGGTGCCGTCACATAGCGGGCCGTACGAACGCACAAACAGCTGTCTTTACAGATCCGACACGTAAAAAGTTCCTTCACTGCTTACACTACACTCAGACTCGACGTATAGAGAATCGAAGTTAATAAAGGAAGTAATCATTTCATAAACTGAGTATTTGTTAGCATATGCAAAATAAACACATCATATTTCGTATTCGTACCTTTGTCCATAGTTTTAAAGGATGGCATATCTATTTATAGATACAAATCATCTCCAGACATAATGAGCATAGCTTAAAACCTCCACACAAGACTCAAAACTAGAGTTAGAACAAAAAACCCGGGTTTAAACCTCAGGGTCACAACATATCAGTCGCCATTCGATTCGGCTGTGTGCGAGGTACCGAAGCACGACCGTCGTGGTTCACGGCGCGCCCTTTGTTACCGCGCCCGCGCGCCCGCGCAGCCCGGCCGACGATGAGAGATTTGCATTCGAAACTGGAACGTACTGGCTGGATAGATAGCGGTTTCCATGAAGGTTCACTGTTTTGGGACTTTTTGCATTAATGAGGTTTTTATACAAAGTTTTTGTACCTATATATTCTTTATTGTACACATAATATTTGTATTGCGTGGGTTTTTATTCTATATGAATAAAAATAAATCGCCGAAATGTATGTATGCGCATAACTTTTGAACTACTGCGCCAAATTGGATGATTCTTCCTTTTTTGTATTTATTATTTCTAAGACAAGGTTTTTATAAAATAAAGTGATTTTTTTCATTAAAATAAGATTTTAGGGAACCCCATAAAAATTAGGCGGTAGGAAGTTCGCCGGGTCAGCTAATATTACATAAAGAAATATGTAGATAAGTCTAATATTTTCTTTTCTAGTAACTGTGTAACATGAGAACAAATTTAATGGACAATTAATTTACATTAAGGTAAAATTTTTCTTCGAAACAAAAGCAACTAAATACACAGGTACAAAAACACAACGAACTTTGTTCGTCTGAGTTCGAACAGTTTAACAATAGCACACGCACTATACCTGTTATGTAGAGATAGGATTGTATACGTCGGGGTCAGTAATCGCGCATTGTCTGACCGCTGGCAGAGGTATATTATTATTACAGTACAGTACAATAATGTAGTTTGAATCAAATTGGTAAATACTGCTGTACAGTTTGCATCGTGTTTGTGCTACGCGCTTTCTTTTTGCACTGTAGTCTGCTACGGCGTAGTCGCGTAGTAGTTCGTAGCATGTTATTAATTTTAGTATTTTATTTTTCTATTGATTAATTTTTAGTGAATATAAATAGGAGAATTAACTAAAAGTATCCTGTGCTAAATATGGGGCCATACTAGAATACATTTTCTTCTATCCATGTCGTAAGAATCGACTACCAACGCTAGCAACGTAACTGATCATTAACATCTAACCCAGCTATTCTAAACGTGGCTGTGTGATATGGTTTATGATCCTGCTGTTCTGGGTACCCTATTGTGTGTATTTGTATGTAGTCTGTACTAAAATACAGTGGGGCAGAGGGGGGCAGAGGTCATTGGTCACGCATTCTCGATGTTCGACATAGTGTGAACCTTATTCCGTTAACATAAGTGTAATATAAAACGCGATGTAGATATACAGTCAGCTGGACTTAATTGCACAATGCACGAGTACAATAAATTTGAGCTTTTTATAATAACAAATTATTTACCACACAAATAAACATTTTAAAAGTTGTTAAATACCACGTACAAGGGTGTTAGTTATTGCTATTAAAATATGATACTTTATGGTCACTTAATCGAATGGTATCTATTGTTTTAGAACAACATATACCTACTATAGGATCGAAATTTAATTTTACTATGCCTTTTTAACAATTGAAGTGATACTTGTATAGACCATGCGAACGGAGTAGCGGAGAACAGTTAGTATGGCTATAAATTATATTGCTAAAGTAATAATGTTTTGTTATTCAACAGGCACACGAAGTAGGTACGTAAGTATATTGAGAAGTTGGCTCAGCTCCAGATGTGAATTCTGATTGTTATTAAGTTGCAGAAAATTTATATTGTAGCTACTCATAGCACTATCCACTTACTATTTTAGATTAGTGTATTCTTGTGTGGTATTTTTTTTATTAATTTTAATGTAAATCATTTACAAATAAATCGTCAGTGAGATATTATGTATACAATATATACAGGATGTAACAAAAAGGGTATGTTAAGCGAAAAGCTACGTAAATAGCCCACTGTAAAGAACCTATCCACAAAATTTGAGACTCGAAATCACATGTTTATTTTTCCCGATAGTATGGAGAATTTTTAAATATCTTAGGAGTTTTCATACAATCTTGAAAAATAAACATGTGATTTCGAGTCTCAAATTTTGTGGATAGGTTTTCTACAGTGGGCTATTCACGTAGCTTTTCGCTTAACATACCCTTTTTGTTACACCCTGTATATACAGGGTGTTTTTTTCGTTACCACCCTTAACGAAGGGTACGTACTCTATACATAAAATAAAGTAAGTTTATGCCAAAAAAATGCTGGGAAACGATGTTAATTTCTCTGAATTTTTTTTTAAATTACTTGATCGGGCGAAATTTATAGTTGTGTTTATGCTAGTTTTTTCATAGGCAGATATTAATTATTTCTCGTGAAAAAATCTTGCTAAACGCGTCTATGTGCATTTATACAGAAAAACGCAGTCTATTTACTCAACTTTGGACCCTAATATTTTGGAAACCAGACACTTCCCAGGCATGTTTCCATGGAGAAAAATGATCGTGATGATGAGGAGATTCCGTAGTTTTCGGGAACGTTGACGACCGAAAATCATCCTGTATATTGTTTTAAAATACCCTATCTAATGTACAGAGATATGAGTACCTACTTGTGCATATATGCAAAGCAAGATGTTATAAATAGTGTAGCTTTCAAAATTGGAACAATCCTCCTTCAAGACAACTAGTATATTATTTTATTCTTTTACTATTATGACACTTACCTACTATTATTATGGTTATGTCACTATACTCTATTAGAGGAATGTCGATTCAGTAGTAGATATCTACCTAATAAATTAGAACTCCATATTCCCAAAATCCTCACATTCCAACTTTGATCTGCACACACAGTTTAATTGTATCTACAAATGAAGCCGGAAGCAAATACCCACGTGGCTATGTCTCCCTTCATTTACATTTTTCTTCACTAATTTAACTTAAAAACGACAAAACACCGCATAAAAAGGACAAAAGGGCGCAAACAAATCACGGATCGCTGTCAACTCGACAAATGGAAGTATTTTAATGAGCCTTAACTGAAATTACGATTCGTTAATGGTGCCGAAATAAATGCCAGTTAAAAATGTCACAATTCACTCGAAATGTTCGAAATACTCTCCCGGGAGATGAACTTGTGACCTTAAGGGATATCTGAGGAAACAACAATGTATCAATGGTTAGGTACCATTAAAACGAAACGTACATGTATCTAGATAGGCGTGTAATACAATTAACGGAAGTACGTACCTATCTACTCTAAATGGATATAGAAAGAAGGTACTCGTACCTATGTACTTGCGAGGTGTACAATGTACATACTCTACTTAGTAAACGTAGGGTAGAGAAATTATAGTGAGGAGGCTCTTGTTTGTATAGAGATAGCATATTTTTTTATGTTTTCCCCGCGTATTTCGCAAAATTATTTTTTCAAAATTTATTAACGTGGAAAATTTTGATTACCTATCTATATATATTGCGAAACAGTGGATCCATTATGGTTATGGTATGGCACTATTAATTTTTCAGCTTGGAAAAACTGGAACCCTATTTACAACGTCTTTGATTTCCGGTCATACAAACTCGAGTGTCTCTTGTTCCTAATACAAAAATCATAAACAAAACAAAATCAGGGCACCTATTCTGCAAGCAGTTTCAGTATTCTCGCGATCGAGATTGCGAGACAGAAGCGAGGGGCGTGAGCGGGGCGGGCCGGCGCGCGACCACGCCTGCCGGGTCGAAAGGTCGCGCCGACCATTGGCGTAGAACGAACTGATCGAGATGAATGGAAAGATGCTGAATTGTTTGCGTTCGATTTAGTTTTCAGTTGCTGGCAATATTGATGTTAGGTATGAGCAGTAGACGGGATTTTTTTTATTTTCTATAAAGGTTAGGTTAGGTAGGTTTTGTCAATAGATGTCGATATTATATCATACAAAATGATCTTTTAGGGTGATTGCGGCCTTTTGAACGCAAAATAAATATGTATAAACATGAACGTAGTATGAACTTTATACGTTCATGAATATAAATTAATGTTTTTGTACCTAATACGCACTTAATTGCTACAAAAATAAAATTGGAAGATAAGTAAACAGTTTATATATAATTGATATATTTAATTCCACTCTAATCCCTATTAATTTCACGTAGGTATAAAACTAACCAACAAATTAAAAGTAACTAAGTATTAACGTCAATTATAATTGTTTCACATTTGAAACAAAGCTGAATTAATTCAGTCGAGCGAATATAATCCATCTTCAAAGTAGCGTTGGGCAATGAGAGTCGAGCCACATGCGACAGTAACCTTAGACCCCGGCACAGCTGCGAAATGGTGACTTTTTACTCTTTTTTTTCTCGTAACTCGAGACCCGCGAAAATGTTCCATCTTTTTTTTTGGACGAGCACGCGCTAAGCGACGCCATATGGTCGGACTTGATGACAGACAATTATTTTTTAAATTGATCATTATGACTTGTTTGCGTTGTTTACATGTAGGTATCACGTTTTAAGGTTTAATGAGACTGATAATCACATTTGATGATAAAATTTTCTATTTAATTAGGCAAGCCTATTATTTTCAGTTGGGGAAGGAATTGTAGCATCTAGGTAATTTTTCTATATTAAAATGTGATTGGATATCTAAAGAAATGTCCAATAAAATATTTTAAGCTTTTTATATGATAAAACCGTTTTAAAAATTTGTTAGTATACATTAAATGTATACTAACAGACGATTTAAACTAGCTGCCTAGATTTCAGCAGCTGCTACACTAAAAATCGATTTGATGAGAAAATAACGATGTTCAAGTACTTAAGATTCACATCGCGCCAATTCCCATCTCGCAACGGAAGTTGAAATATCGTTTTTAAAATTAGAACTAATGGCGGCTGCAGGTGATTTTTGATAGTCTGTCTGTAGTGATATAAACTAACACTCATTAGGAATGCATATATTTATAACAAGCTTTATTAGCAAGAAATCATGTTTGCTTAAAATTAATAACCAATACTAATTTGTTATGCAAATTCATAAACATAAATATATTTATGAATATATTGAACTGTTAACAAATTAAGAAAACAAAAAAAATATTATGAGTCGTGTCTCTCAGTGTAAATAGCGTACGTTGAGTGAGAAAATTTCACGAAAGCGAGAAAAAACTGACATTGGACGAATAAAAAGGAAATGGCTGTCATCGAACACGGTTTAAATCATATTCGAAATTGGAACATCTCTCTGCAGGAAGTGTTAAATATATTAAAGTCGTCACCACTCTTTGTCATGGAGAGTGTTCTATCATACCTAATTATTATTTTATTATCTAAAAGCTGTTAAATATTTATTTCGTGTTCGGGAAGCCAGAGAAATGGGTCAGAATACTAATTTACTGATATTATATTGATGATTTCCTCTCGGTTTTATAGACCGCTTCCAATACAAATTGTGAGGACATGGTGGAGTCATAGCCAAGTCGAGTAAAATCTCAAATGAAATACCAACTAGGCCCTGGTTACTAGGGCAACAAGGAAAAGTGTTTCTTATTTATAAGGAGCGATGGTATTTCCAAGCATGATCTCAACTGACAAAAATAATGAAGCCGACGTATATCACCGATAGACGATACGTCAAATTATCCAAACACCAGACCCACCGATATTTATTACCAATAAAACATGATATAATTACAGTTCAGTGCAAGCATAGTAAAATAAAACAAGTAGATATTTATACGTAAAAAAGACACTTTTAGTTCGATCATGCTGTTTTCGCGAAGACTCCATTGTTCGCGGTATACATATTTACGGCCTATGCTGTTGTTTTCGCGAAACAACATAAAGAGTGTTCGTGATCTACAAGAGAAAATACTACTCGTTTGATTATACTATGGCACAAGTCTACACACCTATATTTTAAACAAAATGATCGCGCCCGCCTTTTATAAAAATACCCCGATAGCAGTAATATCCGGTTAAATATTATGTTAACGTCAATTTAAACTCGGACTGTCGCAGCAGATGGTAATTTGGATTTTAACAAAATAACAAGGTCAAGGAATAATATAATTAATTATTATGCTAAAAACTTGGTTATGATAAAATCTACGTCAACTCGATTATTTTAATAGAAAAGAAATCTTTATTTTTTTACCCTCGTGCTTGCAAAACATAAGTAAATTCTAAAAAGGCCTCGAACATAAAAAAATATGGAATTTATTGTACCTATATTTACTGGACTTTGGTTCTGTACCTACTACTTCAACTACTATACCAAAGAAAATTTTGGTAATTTTTCATATAATAATGTAAGTACCTAATACTGTTATTAGTTATGTTAAAAAAATGTATGGAGAATTGTAAAAAAGATAAAATAGAGTTAAACAAAGCTTGTAGGTATGTTATTATTAGAAGCGTGTAGGTTATTAGGAATCCTATCGCGGTTATGCAGGTATCCAAGCTTAGGTCGTTATGTTACAATGTCTAGATCCAATCAAATCTAGACCTAAGACTCGCGTAGACACGACACGTCAAACTTCTACGGTCTATTCAAAAATTTTCCTCTGAACATAAACCCAAACTTTTGCGTACAAAATGTCAATTATCTCGGATCAAAGTATAATTTTATTGATATAAGAGTTAGCATTAGGGTTTATAATAAACATTGTTTTAGAAAACTTTTATATGTATGACATGATATTATTAGCGGTTAAGGATTATTAAGGAGTGAAGTTTCATATCATAATTTAATATTATTTTGCTGTTATAATAACTTCATAAACAATCATTAAAAATCGCGTTACCGTGGTTTATGTCGTGTCTACACAATGCTTAGCTCGCTACAGCAGGTGTTATGGCACCTGCGCACGCGCCGGCATTCGTTACAAAAACTGCGCCAGAGGGGAGGTTACAACCTGACAACCCTGGTTCATATAAACCATTCTATGCCAATAATATTTAAATTACTACTGACCTGCTTTACGGATTTAAATAGACATGTCGAAAAAGCAGCTGATGTGTGCGGTACATACATACTTACTTATATTTATTCATAATTCATACCGGAACACAGCCGTGTATGTATATATATAGGGTGTGGGTGACAGCCAGGCAAATACTGAAATGCTGAACAAGTACCATTGTGTTGAGTTATACGACAGTGTTATTACTCGCAGGAAATGTATTTTTGATTTGATTTTCAGTGATCTTTGCTCTCCGCGCGAATTGTATCGGGCGATCCTATGACAAATTAAACTGGTTTATTGGCTATTGTGTGACACTGTGCTGTTTTTGGATCACTTGTGACTGTCCATTAGGGTTGATCAGTTATTTGAAATTTTTTGAGGGCATTTTTTTTTGTTGAAAATCATATTTTGGTTAAAATTTTATTTTTATCTCATTAAAATTATTATCAAGGCCTAATTAAACCAACAAAAATATTTTTTTCCTGAAAATATAAAAAAATGACGGAAAATTTTAGAATTTTCATGCGAACATTTTCAGTGTTTTCCGCATCAGAATCATAGTCTGAACTCATAGTATCAATATTTGCCTGGCTGTCACAAACACCCTGTATGTTGTATGTCATACCTAACATCAGGGTACTTTAGCAAAGGGTAACTTTGGCCCAACATCAAACAAAAATTAAACTTTTCGGCACGCTGCTCGTCCTTGTATCGTTTCTTATTGATAGACATCCGTATGGGGCACGTTTAAAACAGACGTTAAGGAAAACCTCTAGGAACAAAGTAATCTGATGATACAGCATATTAAATGAGAAATACTCTTGAAATTAATTGAAGATTTTCTAGAATTAATTACGCGACATATTCATATATCCGTAAGATAACGTAATATTCAGCGCTATGAAATAACTTAGACAGGATATGACGGTACACGGGAAGTTCACGACGTGACGTGACTGCGTTACGTCATAACTATGCACTCTATTGCATTATTGGTATAATGATTAAATGACGATGGTGATTGGAGTGGCTTTGCTATTTAGAAATGCTATTTTATAGATTTGCTATTAGACGTTTAGAAAAAGTTAAATTGAAATTATAACGATGATTAATGCATGCAGAATTTTGGGAGATATGCCATAACCTGTTACCTGTTGATTAAGCTCTTAACGATTCTCTTGTACCTAACTATTTCATTCAAGAACATAAACCCTTTATCTACCAGCTATCTTGACTAGCTACTACACTAATAAACAATCGATTCCACTAGAGATGCTTGAATGAAATCGTTTTGAGAAGGGATATCAACAGCACGGCGACTGAGGCAGGAAGCACCGTATTCATTTGTGAATGAACGCAACGTGACGCCGGTGACGTCACCGCACATGGATCGAGGATGGAAGTCTTTCGAATGCACCCAATAAAACTGTTCTAAAATTAAACGCGCTCTAAAATAATCCAGTGCCATGTGTTTTTGCTAGTCACGATCATAGAGTGCGAAATCTTGGGAGGAATATTTCCTGCATCCTCTATGATCGAAATGATTTTTGTGCTAGTGTCATTTTCAAAGTCAGTGGCACATGTGTTTATATTGTCTATATTTCAGGTTCGAAATTTAAAACCGCGCAACAATTTTATAAAATTATACTGATTATTATTTTTGGCCACGTTTTAAATGTTCTTTGTACAATATATAACGACTTTTGAAAATTTGAAACTTTATTAGGTATACTTACAAAAGCAAAGTATGGTGATTGAGAAATTATGTTATTAGTACAAATAGAAAGAGACGTTATTTAGCTATTTAATTTTAAAATTGCCATGAAACATTAAAAATATAAACAAGATGCTAGAAAATATGCGTGTTCTTATCTACGACACTACATAAATAAAAAATGGTTTATCGCATAGAATGTGTCACGAATACCTACATAAATAATAGGATAAAAATATGAGCCCGTTCGCTTGTGTCAGGTCATCTGCGTCGCAGCTGCTGTGACGTTAGACAGGTGCTTCTAATGTTAATTAAAATGACATTTGCAAAAATATCTCGAAATTAAATATGCTAAGTAATGTAGTGTGACAAGTCTTAATACTTGTAAAAAACATATTTAGGAAAACTTTTGGGAATCTGATTCATGATTTAAAGTTTACACGTCACACTTAAAGGAAAGTGTCCGTTTATGTATGCAGCAAAAAAATCTGTGAACTGCTGGTAAAACGAAATCTGTGATAATACATTGGTGAAATTGGACTCGGTATACACCTCTGTTTAAAAATGCACAGCGTCAGCCACAAAAAAAACCAGTGGTAATTTCTGACTACAAAAACAGAAACATAAAATCAATCATTCTCAAAGTTACACCTGCTAGTCAAAGTTCGAAGTCATTGCTCCTAAGACACCATATACGGCGTAGATTCGAATCATTATGCCATTAAACTAATAGAATAAAATATGAACTAGATAAATTGTTAGTCCAATCACGTAAAACCGATATTGACACGAGATTTGCGCCGACCTTTAAAGGAAGGAAGCGATTACTGAAAGGTGAGCGACCCATACCGTTACGTTTTATTACAGTAGTTTTTCCAATGTTTTCATGTTTCATGCGCTTGCGCCGCTGGTAGCTGACACGTAGACCAAGCTATGCGTAAAAGTTAGAAGGCGCTGCTGTTTAGATAAATTAATTTTATGCTTTATCTCTGTGTTTTTTTATTAAATTGTTTACTTTAGGTAGGTACATTATGAGCTTTTTTACATCTGTCACAGGTCGCTAGCAGTGAATTTGTTTCTTAAACAGGTTATTGAAAATATGACCATATAATAACTAAGTACTACTCTTTGTAATTTTATATCATGTCAATTATACTTATCTAATAATTTAAGCATTATGTTCACGTAAATGCAAATATGGGATAGTTGGTTGTTTTTATTCGCGTCACGGGCGGAAGTGAGGTGCGCCCGCGCCGGATCCAATATGGCGGAGGCGAAAGTGCTTCCGGCGAGCTTTAAGCTCTCAATGAAACTCCCGCTTATAATAACTTAGCTTTGATGTTGTATTTAAAATAATGAACTGCTCTTTTAAAAGTTATGTTAAAAGGATGTTTAAGAAATTCCTTTAGAGCCAAAAAGATACCCACATATATTTTGACGTAGCGGCTTATTAAAAACACATGCCAAAGTTATTGTATTATACAACATATGACTATGAGTTAGATGATTTAGAAACTATGGTTAATACGTTACAGGAAAATTTATAGTAAAATTAATAAAGGGGCGATTAAATTGTAATACAATTAAAATGCAAACAGCATAATATAGAATGATGAATGAATAAGAATAATAAAGTAGGTCCTTATTTAAATACGTACCAGTCGGCAACCCATAGGTAGTATCGGCACATAAGGCTTCAACAGACGGATCGAATAGTCTATTCTGTTCAGCATACTGTAACTTATGCACTGACTGTTCATAATTTAACCTGGTAACACTGGCGAGGGCTTGTTCATAGTTCAACCTATCCTCCGTCTCGTAACTTTTCACTTTATAGTCTGTGACTCGGTCTTCATAGTCTTTGGACACTTTCCCGGTGTAGTCGGTGAGGTTGAGCTTGGCGAGAGAGGACATGGGGTCCAAGGCAGCCGTGAAAGGGGGGACGGCGGCCTCGCGGGGCGCTTCCACCAGTAGCATGGCGGATCTGCCCCAGTCACCAGGGTAGGACTCACCAACCCATTGCTTGCACTGCTCCAAAGTTATATTCTTTTGCGATATTGAGCTCGTTTTGGCGCTGAACTTTTATTTCTATTATATAACAGAGCTTAATATTTTTTGCGTACACTTTATTAACACCAGTTTAAAATTTAAATCACTGTTTAGAATTAGCTTTTATATAAAAATGTAAGTACCTAAATAAGTTTGAAAGTAAGTTCGACTACGAAGTTGCAATCACAAAGCTACGTGATACGGTAGCACCGACTCGGTTCGCGTCTGACCGCGGACTGACGGCGAGCTTTCGGGCGGATCGAGAGGGCGGCCGAGGAAAATCAGCCCGACTATTGCCGACAATAGACGAAGCTTGCCGAGCAGAGCGAGACAACGATACGAGCGATAAGAACAGCGATACCGACCTGTCGCACCACCTGCTAACAACCAACTGTTGCGCGACCGTTGATTTTTTGTTGATACCAAGAGGTATCATGAAAATTAGCACAAACATTAATTGTGATGACACGATAGAATTATTCAGACTTGAGACTAAAGTAATATATATTTTTAAAAATGCAACTTATGGACTGTAAACATATGGAGGTCTATTCATGAAAACCTTACATCTAGGGACTTTGGGAATAGGCTTCTATTTCTCATCTCTTTGTAGAGCACTTATAGTTCTACAAACTTAACTTAAATTTATCTAAGACCCACTTGTAGTAACTGTGTAATCTAGATCGAAAACACATGACAGCTCTTTCTGCTTATACAAAAAAGCAAGACGGCAAATTATCGATTTAACTTAAAGCTAAATTTAGTATTTATCATTTAAATGGCCCTTAGTATGGATATATACGATATAAGTCCATTAATCTTAGCCATGAATTGGCTTCATGAACCGGCATTGTTGTTGCGACGTACATGGTAATTACACATAAAATAATGGAGGTGACGCATGTGCGGCCTTGACGTTGATTCCCATTGTCTGATAGTGACCGCCACGGCTCAAGCAAACCTCTTGAATTTCAAATTTAGAATATTCCACACTGCCAGCATGTTGGCAACGTGGTCATTGAGGAAAGAACGCGCAAAATCTATCGATCCACTTCGAATTTCAAAATAACAAAGAATAAAAGTGTATTATTGGAACAGATGTGGCAGAATATCATTTACGTGAGTACGAGTACTTACCTACTTATGTTTTGAGATGTCAATAAGATGGGAGGGCACGAGCTTGCAGGGCGGTGCTCTGCCGAAACCGGGTCAAGTTTCAAGGGTGGGCCACAAAAGGAACCAAGAAGGGGACGCTAGGCTCCAATGGATAATAGGCACCTGAGCACGTGTGCCACCGGATACAGAGCGGCATTGTCTACGGGAGGAAATGATTTCGACGCGTTGGAAGATAGGTACGAGCCTGCCTTTTTTCATACAGTCCTAAAAGTTGATTAGAAAAACGTTAATGATGGTCCTGCATGCATTATAAGAATCATAGTTAAATATGTCTTCTAAATTATACGTCTACTGGCAGATAGACACATATTTAAATTAAAGTACGGTTACCTGTGAAAACGTCTGCGTTGACTTAAAACTATACCAATAAATCAGCTGTCAATTCTATTGATTATTAACTCTTTCTAAAATATCTTTGCTATCTTTGCCTGCATTGTAACTTGTATATTGGTTTATTCCGCGTAACTTATGCACTGAAATTATTTAGTAAAACTAAGCGATGGCGCACAAGCGAAATGCAATTAGCGACGCGAACGCGCTGCGATGGGAAATGACGCGGGAAATGAGTTTTCGATATTTGAATAAATTCTCTAGGAAATAAACACACGCGGGATATTGTCCTCCCCTACGACAGAACAATCTCCTAGCTAGACCTAGAATGAAGTCGACAGGAAATAGAAAAAGAATGATAACTAAGAAAGCTCGTGAATTGCTTTGCAATTTGCAAAGGAAAAGATGGCAACGAAATAGATGCATTAGATATGGCTACAGGCTACAGCGTAATACTCGTATCGTTCGCGAATCGATGTTGAAATAAGCCGCTCTGCAATCGATATTCAAATAACCGCGCGTGATTCGGCTTCTTTATTTAAAAATACAATTTGCCAAGGAATTCCCTGCTTGGAATTACATTAATTGTAAACAATATGGCTTGGCTAGTGAGCGTATCGGGGCGGCGACGACGGGCGACGGAAGTGCCGGATAAACATTTTTTTTTATAAAACACTACATAAATCTGTACAACGACGCGTGCGCGCTTCATCCAGAACTGTACAAATATCTGTGAGCCTAATATAGATAGTGGAAATACTAAATAAAACCTCAAAAATAAAATATTTTCATGTAAATTTTGTGAGATTATTTAAAAGTGATACCTATGTTTTGTTATAACCTGTCTACTTACAGGATTTTATCCAATATTGTTTTACAAAACAAAAACAAACATTAGTTTTAATCATTACCTACTAACATTTGCAACTAAATGCAGCACATCCGGTTTAGTAAATTATACAGAACCGAGTTAATTCTAAATTAAATTTAAATTTTACCTTTGCTATGAAGTGATCGTAAGGTTAAAACTTTTGTTTCCTGTAATTTGTTTTGTGTTGAAACCTTTGATTGTTAATTATATATTTTAAAAAATAATTAATTTAAAGTTTATTGCCCCGTCTATATTAGCGATGGGACTCGAATCATTTCGAATGATTGATGACAACGTCTTAAAAAGATATATATAAAAAGATATAAGTTAGGATATATGTATGTATATCATAATATATGTATTTTAAGTACTTAGATAGTTCAAAGTTTGCAAGACCTTTTTTTATAAAATGTTTTCTATGTTTACGCCTACTCAACATTTTCTATTCTACCTACATAATAATTTCTTCGATAAAAAGTAGCATTTATGTCGCAATTTTTAACCGGATCGCACTTGTGACGTCAGTTCCGGTGCCAATAATTTATTTTCCTCCATCACAGGATTCACAGGTCTCTTCATATGCCGAGATGGCGCGAGATATGACATGTTTATCTACGTTTAAATTTGGAACGATTTCTGAGAAAATTACGATTGTGCAGCTAATTGCCATAAAAAAGAGTTTACCACACTAGCTTTATTTTTCGAAGCTTAGTTTTTTCTTCTCATATCTAACAATTATGTATAGAAAGTTTCATGTCAAAACATATTTTTTTCTGAATTTTGGTAGTGTTATTTGTTGTTTTTGTATGCAAAAACGTTGGAATAACGTACCCTTGTCACGCTGGTCGCGCTATCTTGGGGCAATGGTCGAAGGACGGTACCCACGCTGTCCGCCACCTCCGCCTCCGCCTCCCGATAACATATCGGCATGTATATGGATTTTTTATATACTTACCTACTTTTAAATAATCCATTTTTAGGAAATACGACTAATTGTGATCGCATTTCATTTGATTATAATAGAATTTTGTGTAGCTTTAGTTAATTTTTAAGACTTGCCGGACAGTTCTTGATGGAAAACGACAAAAGATTCAAACTAATAAAGTGAAAGCCAATTACAATCCAAAGTCTACATTAATAAGCGCAGGGTGAAAGCACACCCTTAGGCGATCTCACCCTAAGCGTGAAAGGGTAGTTAATCAAGTCGCTAACCGCCGAACAATTAAAATGCCCGCTACCTAATAACGACTAATGAAGACGCGCCAAATATTTGTACGATGGAAACGGAGAACTGCAAATGAGACAAATTAAATCGGCCCGTCAAAGACGCCGCCCTTTGACGGCGAGCGCTGCCATCCGATACTTATATCGGTTTATAAAGTTCGCGATAGTTCGCATCGAGTAAAAAATCGAGTGAGAAATCCTTTCCCACAGGTTAGGTTAGATGTGAGGTGCGGACACCTGCGAATTTGAGAACAAAACCTTCTTACGTTTCAGAAAAAAACGTAGTGTTCTAATGATTTCATAATGCGAAATGGGAGCTTTTTAAGGCTTTAGTTTTCGGTAGGAAAGAGAATCAATAGGCGGCGGAAGATTTGATGTTTTATATCTAACGCTGAAATATGTGTTGTGAGTAAGAAACATTGTTCTATAATATTGTATGACGCAGTATCAACATAAATTAATATATGTACCTACCTCATAATGAGGTCATTGAAAACGAGCTTATTTTTATATGATTATTTCATCGCATCGAGTTCACATGTTCATATTGATAACAAAACTTATCTCGGCCATTAGTTCCACGAAATTGTTTTACAATAATGTAAACTAATAAAAAAATAACTTTATGAAATGTTTTAAACCTGAAAATAATTCACCCATAAAATAACTGATACGAACCCATTTAAAAAGCAAACTGTTCTAAATCCAAATTAAAATTTTATTGCCGTTCCAAAAAGTTTGTATTCAAATTCAATACTGAAATGGCGTAAAGGTCGATAACAATCGTCTTTGAATATTAAAGCCTTTTTGACCCTTTAATCCCGTACAATGGGACTGATAAACAAATCTGATTTAGGATTCAATTTTTGAATCGAGGACACCTGAAGACCCTCAAGTATAGATCTGCAGAGCCCTTATTAAGGGTTTATTGAAGTACCCCTTGCGTGTAAGCACCCTAATCTGAAAGCGCCCTTGCTCTTTTGGCCCGCCTTCAAGGGTAGATTCTTTACCTTAGCTTTATTGTTTGGTATTGACATATTGTTATGTTCACAATGATCTAGTTAGACGGGTTGGGATTGTTCAACTTTTTTTTAAGTGCGTGAAGAACTTATTTATTATATGTGTATATTGGTCAGAAGCTCGTCCAATCCATCGAAGTTGCAGAAATAAAACACTTCGTTGGAGAAAACAGAAGAATAGAACCAGAATCTCTTTTAAAAGTGTGACTCTGTGTATTAAACAAAATATGTAAAACAGGGGTATACATATTTTTAAAGTATTTTATTAACGTTGAGTTTAAATATTCAATACACGATTAAACTTTTAAAGTAGAGACATAATTCTTTCAGTGTGTAGGTAAGTACATAAATCTGTAGCGGGCACGTGCTGTGTAAGTACGTAATTGTGAGGCAGAGTTGTGAATAGTTTTTATTCCTCATTGTCTTCGTTCTATTCGCTGGTCACAAGACAATGACTTACAGCTGTAAGGTTTTATTAGATTTTTAACGGCCGAATAAAACATTCAGACAGCCTTTCATCCCTGTCGCACTCCATTATCTACTTTATTAGATTTTCTCCTTAAATTTTTCGTAGTTCGATATTTGAAAAGGTAGCCCGCACGTGCGCAGGAGTGGATATCGGGTTACCGGAAGCTCGCCAGTGAAGCACAATGGCGACCGGATGTGGCTGCTCGAAGCGACACGTATCTTTTTATTGATATCTTATAGAAAGCTTCGAATTTACTTGTCTGCACTTCAGATCGATTGACAGTCATGAGGTCGTTTGTAAGTCATATTTGTTTAAGGTCTGCTATCATGCCTTTTATGTTTTATAATTATGTAATAACGGTTGAAAATTGTTCATTTTGTGTAATTACGACGATACATACGTATTTACTAATGAGTTTTCCGGTTGGTTGAATGTTTGTAGCATATTATGAGACTTATTTGATAGGTATTAGTATAAGCGTCGAGGCTGGGCGGGGCCACTTGATAAATTAGTGCAGGATACCATTCGTCGTCAGTTTATAGTCACAGATAAACTGGTCATATCTCTCAATGGAAATAAATTACTCTGATTGGTCGACATAGCCTAGGACATGCACGTTAATGGATGCATACGCTAATAAGGAATAACCGCAGATCGTAAGCCTGACTGACTAGAACTCAAATTAGGTAATATTCAACTGCCCTCTTAGACAAATTAATATTATTGGGAATCGTCATTCGTTGTAGCAACGCTCCCACCAATAGCGCGAAAATAAAAGCTTTCCATTGGAGCAAACGTGTCGGTGACGAGAACCTCTATCGATTCGATCGAGAAATAATGTTACTTTGTCTAAGGTACCTGTAATGTCTCATTGACATACAGTTTCTTATGATAGTAGGAGGTCTATTAGCGGAACCCTCCTTTATAAATCTAAATGAAAAATCTGAATACACTAGCGCCAATGTCAACTGCCATTTTTAGTTGACGCCGAAGGGTGACCATGAATTTTTCAGCGCATCAGTGTTGCAAGCTTCGTCCGGCCATTAGGCCACGCAACGCGAGGATGCGCCCGCGCCCCTTGCGACACTGCATCCGCCAATTGCATAGCCACACACGTTATTAATACCAGTGCCGTTGCTAAATATTGAATATACGATGTGTTTTAACGTTAACCTTCAGATTCGTCGGTTGTATTGCCTTACGCGTAACGCTCGAGTCGTCTCGAGGACGAGAGAAATTCGTAGATATTGATGTGGGTATCCATCACAATTATTTATTAATCTATATTTTTGTTGTTTGAAGAGTGGGTCAACTCGGTTTCAAGTTCACGAGTATCTAAGTTCTGTTAACATCGTAGTAGGTGGTACCTAGTGGAGTCTGAACAGACTTCGTTATTCAACTCGGAAAAATCTATTTATTTCGTAGAATTTTGAAGCTTCATTATTTAAAATGTTTTTATCTAAATACGCAAAAAGAAGTTATTGTTAGGTGTAAAGAAAACTGGTATACCTAAGCTTTACTTCAGAAAATGTGCTCGTGTATTAACCAATGAACTGTGTATTGTTTATGAAAGTAGTGAGAATTCTACTATTGCCATATTTATAGCTGTATGTATAGATCTACACGCTAAAATAATTACTATAATTTCAGGTAAAATCGGTGTAAGTCCGTAACTTTGTACAAAATGTCGGCTTAGGTACTTATATTAGTTATTGAACTAGGTAAATGCAATTTAAACCTTATTTATTAGTCATCACATTACATTTTAACATTTGTCCTTTGGCCAACACTCGCAGATGAATTTTAGTAAACTAGAAGATGTCTTTAAGTGAAAGTCTCAAAATGCCTCAAAACTAAGGTGTTCAACCAATGTTTCTTGCCCAATCACAGATGTGGCCGAAACATGGCATGGTCGCTCCCAATGGAATACACGCTCAAAATCAAAGTAGCACAAAGAGCAATGGAATTAGGGCAACTTTTGAATAACAATAGTTCGGTTGACACTAATATTAGAATTATTACTATACTTAAAGGTTGCCAAAAGCATTACACTTGGCCAGACGGGACGACAGTAGATGGACCAGAGCGGTGACGGAATGTTAGCAAAGGGACGCAAAGAGACATAGCTAGAGTCCATAAGGAACATTTCACATATTAGTGAGTACCGCAAAGGGAGGGTTTTACATTTACACGTCCGTCATATGACGACACGGCACCGCCATCCTAGTAAGCTGATGAAGATGTTACGTTAATGCATCGAAAAAGTGAACATTAGTTTTCTGTCAAAATGTTATCTCTCCAGCACTATTTTCTATGTTAAGTACAAATACACGGTTACTTTTATAACTTCACTGTGATCCGTATCTGAAAGCGTTGGTAATTTACGTACTATTATACTACCTCTAAACAATAACCATAACATTTTTTATTTTTCAGTACATAACAAGGTGCAATTGCGTCAAACTACGACCTCTGTTATTATGAACCTATTATATCAGGCTTCGTTTGTAATAGGAATATAACAATCTCAGCCTTTACGATATTTTAATTATAATAGGTATTATACTATCTATAGGAATAAATTTATATGGGAAGTTCTCAAAATCTTCATAGTATGTAAGTACACAGATTTTTTAAAAGTATATTACATGGGCAATGTGCAAAAGCGAGCTTATTAGCTCTAAAGAAGTTTTCTCGAATTTTAAATTTATTTTGGGTAGTTCCAAAATCTAATTATAGTATTACAATTTTGATATCGTTTTTAAGAAATCAAATTGCAAAAATACCAAAATCCTTGTACACTCAAATTAATACATATGTACTATTTACTCATATATTACTCATTTTCAAATGTCAAAAGACTATTACCGAATATAAATAAAGTATCATAAAGTTCAGAGTCTCACCACGCCATACTATAACGGGGTCCAGCTCCGTGGAGTCCCTACTCCGGGAACTCGGATGCAAAAACATAGCTTATCCCGAATCCAGACTCATATTGCACTCACTGCCTACTTTCACAAAACTCGAAGTCACTTCCACTTAACGAAAATCATATAAAAAAAAAGGATCAATGAATTGCTTATGAAAATTGAAAGGTAAAAAAATAGGTAAAGCTTCAGTTACATTAGTGAACGATGAAGAACGATGTGTGTATTGACCACAATGTGGTGAACACTGACCGCCGAGGTCGCTATTTGCTCACTATTCTGTAAGACGATAATGTGGAGGGAACGCCAAACAAATGGTAGGGGTAATTCAAATTATTTTATGTAGTTAAAAACCTTAGAAATATTTTTTTTTATCAGAAACTACGAAAATAGATAATGCAAAAACCGTCCTGAAGTTATATAAAAATGTTTATGAGTTCAAGATTATATACCTAATATAGGTACTCACAGCACATCACAACAATAATAAGCTATATGTATATACCTATAGTTTACACAGACGAAGTTTTGTGTGACCGCTAGCAAATTATAGCATTATAGCATGAAAAACTGCTATTTTGATTAAATGTTATCCGAAAAAACAGGTGGGTATTTACAGGTAGGTAAATATGCAAATGCAGCTTAATCACAAACCTACTCCTAACTATTCAGACTAACGCAGTCTAATCAGAATCACAAGCTTATGAAAGAAGTTGATGAGACACAAATAGTGGTACAAGGTACAAGACATTCAGAGGTGGCTGAAAGAGAGCGTGACCAGTGCGCCAAGGTCGCGCTTGCGCCACCCAACCGACTGGAAACTCGTGTGCAGAAAAACTGCGACGAGCTTACACGTTACGGTAACTACTAGACGACCTCTTTATAGCAAAACAAACCCCTCAAGCGATGCACAGCGCCCATAGAATAATATTTTATACCTCGCTTCATTACCGATCAAAGCATCTTCGCATTTAGAAGCTCGTTAAAATCACCGTGCAAATATACTAACCTTTCACTGAACTAACTAGATAATACACTTCAGCGGCGAAAGATAATAGTAGAAAACCATAAACACGACGAATAAACTACCAGCCAATTTCATGGAGGCATCAAACCGGAGATTTACGTGGTAAGGTGTGGACATGCCGCTGGAAGTGTGGACCACCCGCACTAACGACGCCGAAGAGTGCTCCGTGTCTCTCTAATTTATTATTTCAGTAGCTACGTGGCTGCAGTCAAAACATCCCGCGACTATGATTTACAAGGCAATAAACATGTGTTTTATATCTAATGGAAATGAGCTTTTATCCGCGAGATTGCGCAGACAACCCTCGATTGTAAAATTTGATTAATTATCCTTAGAGATTCCGCTCGGAGTGCGTCTGCGGTATTTTGCCGTTTACGTGAACAAGGAATTGCATTTTATCGCTAGAAAATTGTTAAATAGTTTGCATAACTAGACAACGTCGATTGGCGCGCATTTTCTTCTGTGTTGATATACCTATATATGTATTTTATATTTTTTTGTCTTAATGTTTTTTCCGTGACGAACAGATAATTCATTAAAATTACAATCTAGCCTAATTAGACTAATAAGTATTTTTTATCTAACTTAAATAGCTAAACCGTGTAAAACTAAGAATGTGTCCATCGGCACTTTTATTGTCACTACTAAGGGGAAGTCACTTTGTTCATGTGTTCTTTAAAATTAGCACACACTGCACTATATCACTAATTTAATGCACTAACTCAAAAGGTTTTGTCCTTTTAAGCCTCCTAACTATGTCCGTGTTGTCAAGAGCCTCGACATTCATTTTTAAAGTAATTCATTCTAATGTAATTCGAAACTACACATGAATCTAACCCAATTTTAATAGTCTCCTTTGACAGTCTGGCATTTTTAACGAGTAGTTAATTAGTAACGCAGAAGTTTTAATGTCATTATGTCGTTGAGTATGAATGTTTTACGACTGTTTGTTTATCCAAAGTGCAAGTTAATGGCTAACCTTAGCGCTTATCTTACAATTCGCTTATCTCTCCCCGATAGCTACAAAGTTATGTGAACATACACTAATTAAGCTTTTTCTCGACGCTTATTATGGGGTCCAATAAAAGCTTTTGGCATTTAAGTTTTTTCATCTGAATTCCTAGTACAATTTCGATGTTTAGGAGGGTTGATTCATAGCAAACATATTTTATTATGCAATTATGACAAAAATGTTTAAATGTGCTATATGGACATATTTGGTTGACAATTATACATAGATATATAAATACTTATATGTATAGGTACACTTTGTACAGTTGTTATTTACTTTTAATGCAGCCAATGAAAGCTGAGCTTGTCTGTCCACTTAAGGGTGAACACAGATGAGAGGACAACAAAGCTAAAAAAATGAAGCTTAGAAATAAAGGCTCACCTGTATTATTATTATTATTGTAGTGGTGTGCCGGCGGAGGGATGTACTCGGACATCTCGGGCAAGCAAACGTTGCTTTCATACATGTTCGGGGGCACGTTCGCGAGCAGGGAACGGTCTTTTTCTACGTCTGTGTGAAAAAAATGGATATTTTAACTTTAGAGGATGATATTTGTGTAATTTTGATATAAGAGGATTTTACTTATGAGAGGACACAGTAGACAGACGGATAATGTAATAATAAATATGAACACCAATGTATACGTAATATAAACCACCTATAAGTTATGCATTTTCGGTTAAACAAATAGAGCTTTTATAAAATTAGTCGTTTTGTATCAGTTACCTTTTTGTAGTATCTCTAGATGCTCCCATAATATGTCGCCCATGAAAGCCGGTGCTCCAGCCACGAATGCCTCGCGGCCCATGGCGCAGATGTCTTTGCCTTGCGCGCGAGCAAACTGCTGCAACGCGATGCCTTCGAGCGAGAACTCCCGAGCCGCCCAGCGCAACCACGCTGCAACCGCCGCTTCGCTCCAATGTCGGGGATCTGTGGGAACGAGATTTATAAGAAAATTGGTCTAAGAGAGCTTGACACATTTTGACGTCGTTATATCGCTGACATATTGTAACAATTTTATTTCAGAACGCACAGAAAATGTGGGAAGAACACATTTGCCTTTGTGATACGAATATATGTTACATTTCGTTCATACGTTAAATTTTTGGAAAAGGTACATCATCATCATTGCTCATTTAACATTTAGGATGTAGCTACTAGTACGTGACCAGTTTGCAGAACCAGGAATATTTAAATACTATAGAACTTTACAGATTAAAGAAACTGACACAAAGCACTGTAGCGAGGCACTCTGCCCTATCTAAATTTCTAGTGAAGTAAGCATAGAACTGTCCGCATCTAACCCTCTAACACTAATTTAAAATATTCCATCAATCAACGATGTACCCGAAAAGGAAGCAGCAATTACAGATTAGCATAGAACAAACAACGCAGAACAGCTAGTTGCAACGATTAGCGCTTGCACAAGAGAGGAACTTGCTCACTCGTCGGAAGTAGGCTGGCCTTCACGCACCGCGCACAGTATGAGAGGTTGCTATTTGACTATGATTATCAAAATATTCTTCATTCTAATATGTTCATTTGAAACAATGGAACTGACCTTTTTGAGTAGTTATGCCTTGAAAGCTCTTTTCGCTATGCATAGGTGTAAGGTAATTATGATCTTTTGGAGTTTAATTTATGGAGGCATTAAAATACGACTTGATTTGTTTTTTCTTAACTTTTTGAAAGAATAATTTATATCACCTACCAAATCTTTAAAGAACTTCTTTAGTTAGGATCTAAAAGGATAATAAAGAAAAAATAGAATTAAAAATGCTCTTCTAAAATCTCCCGAAGTCCCGATCACTCAAGCCCACTTACAGGTACGAGAAAAACCTAATTGATACAAATGGAGTTATGTGTTGCGATGCTGCAAATTGCGGGCTGGAACTCGAGTTTTTCCCGAGCAGAGTAGCGGGGCGAGAGTTGGCTAATAATAAATAATTAGTTTAATTACTGCTTTTAGCCTCTGGCCGCCTTCGGGACACGCTGTTTACGCCGTAAGGGGGACCGACCCCGATAGATATATAGACTACATGTGACATTTTGCGAAAACCATTTTGCATCTTACGCGAATTCCATAGGGTTCAAATCATGGACCACCACTTAGGATATGTAGGCAACTTATGTCCAGCAACGTGACACGATAAATATGCGTTGTAAGTTGATCTGTGAGAATATTTCTAATTCATGGCGTTTAAAGATCGTGCTATCATGTTTGCATATCAAAGGAGTGACGTATCTGTATCTTGGGTAGACTGAGTAGCTACCAATAGTAGGTACGTTCAAGATCCTTCATGAATTACTCTTGATTTATATGTTGCAGCCGTCTGATATTAAGCCAAGAGTACTGCTTTACATTTCTGATTAAACATTGAATTTTACAATCATGACTAATGCGTGTTTTATTGAATAAAAATAAAAGAAACATTGTAATTTCTAATTTAGTAGGTAGAATTAGTCTGTTCTTGATAAATAATAAAATACTTTTGTTTAAATTTATAAAGATCTATTCATACTAACAATTCATTTTCCACCAACATTTGATTTCATAAAATTACACCAATTATAATATAAATCTGCATAGCAGGCGATCTCGTACCACCACAGTGTAAAAACGTCGTAACTCCATATGATAATGAACCAATTTCATTAAGTACCGATGTGGAGATACAGCGTTGTCTCCTAGAGGCATCTTGCATTGTGCCACTCATTTTATGATCTCAGATATTCAAGAGAAGATAGCGCTTAACGATGTTTACGTGTGTACTTTTGGTGATCATTTACGGTGAAGTTGTGAGTGGAGATCGTGGGTTTATTAGTTTGAGGTCTTTTTACATGCTGGTGGCGACAGTGGACCAGATGCCGTTGTTTTATTTATATTTATAAAGTCCCATAACTTGTAGTATGTTCGCTAGTTGAAAGGCTACGTATGCTGTTTTCAAAATTAGTGATTTGCTTATACAGGATGTTTTTTGGTCGTCAACGTTCCCGAAAACTGAATCTCCTCATTATCACGATCATTTTTCTCCATGGAAGCATACCTGGGAAATGTCTGGTTCCCAAGATATTAGGGTCCAAAGTTGAGTAAATAGACTGCGTTTTTCAGCATAAATGCACATAGTCGCGCGTAGCAAGATTTTTTCACGAGAAATAATTAATTGATATCTGTCTATGAAAAAAACTAGCATAATCAATTTCGCCCGATCAAGTAATTAATTCTTTTTTAAATTACATCGTTTCCCAGCATTTTTTCTTGGCATAAACTTACATTATTTGATGTATAGAGTACGTACCCTTCGTTAAGGGTGGAGATAGAGACTATACATATAATATAATAGTATGTATGTATGTATATTGTATACCTTAAACAGAATACTTTACTACATTATACATCTGTGTTCCCAAAAAGGGTAGCCACTACAGCAGGATCATGATAGAGATCCTGCAGTCATGTTTAGGATAGGGTATTTAAACCTAGCTAACTAAATAGTCTCCACTTATTTTTCTTCTACGCAACATTATTTTCAGCTATTGTTTTTGCAGTATTTATGCAAATTACAGTCTCTAACATAAACGCATAAGGCTATCGCAAAAACTTGTTCGTAACAAGTGTAATTACGGTATGGAAAGTGGTGCCATCTAGAAGGACTTGTTTTAACTTATCGCGCAGAATTTTAATTAGCTGAAAGAATATTACAATTACCTACTGACATGGAAACAAAGATATAATAAGCAGATACCTACGAGCAACTAAATATACTTAGGACTTTTACCGTGTTATTACAAAAGAATTTAAACATTTTTTAAGCTTAACATGTACTAAATTTGGCAGATATGCCATGCATTTTGCTGTCAAATGTCATATTTAAATCGAGTCTAACTTTAGGCTCTTTTCCAATAGCACTGATTAAGTTCATTTTGTCTCTTGTTATGTACTATAACTATTCCTGTACTGATACGGGGCTTCACGAGAACACCTAGATCACCTGCATCTTCTTCAGTGCATGTCGTAAGAGTCCACTATGAAACTCAGGGGCGTTATCTTAAGCTATGAGCTAGTAACTTGTCACTGATCGTTTACATAATGTCCCGATATGCTAAAGGTGGTTGGAGGATCTCCTTCGTGACCTTGCAGTTTTGGCTATCCCATTTTAGAAACAGAGCCGTGTGTGATATGTAGATTATTATATCACTCTTTCATATACTTAACTGCCTTCATGGTACAGTCAAAATAACATAGGTACATATTATTCGATTATTTTCAAAATTAAGACAGAAAATACTTGTTTATTTCGGTGTAAACATTCTTTCTAGCTGTGTATGTTTTTAATTAAGTGCCCTTCATTTAGCATATTAATTAGCTTCTTTTAATACCGGTTTCATCAAATTCGATTCAACGATTCGTTTTACTGAGTTGTTTAATTTGACAGAATGGGTTTACGTTTCATTTAGTTACCTTTTTTTTTGTTTAGTTTATCCCGAAGGAAAGGCAAGAGGAACTAAGCCCATACAGCCATTGTCTTTAGTAAATGATTTCTGAATTTATGATGGATGATAATGATGATGATGAATGGAAACGTCGGGAAATCCTCAAGAATGGGCAGAAACAACTGTGAATTAATCCGGTTAAAGTTTTACTCGAAAAAACCATGCATCAAAAAGAATTTATCTACCAGAAAACAGACAATGCAACTTACATGAGCCCATGAAGAGATTGTATTCCGACTAAAGTTTTACTTACATTTAGTTACCTAACTTGGCATAAATTTTTTATTATTTTTATATTTCATAAAAAGGTAAAAACTTTTTATTTCCAAAGAGCGCATTCATCCAAATTGATTGATAAAAAGATCACGATTGAGACATTGATCAATAAAATTATTATTCAGTAAAGATTTTAGCTTTGTTCACATCCTGCGTTAGATGCGCGCGCACACGGGAAGCGCGAATAGACGCCGCGCAGACGCACGCACTTCCGCCAACGGTTGACGAACTCCGAACTACACCTGTATGACTCTGTTCTGCTAGTACTATTTATCATTGTATTGCTTAAATCTGGCTTAAATGCTTAAATCAGTTTTTTTTATACATGTTTGATAACGACACATTATGTAGGTATGTGGGGACTTACAATGATATTCAGTTTAGGGCTCTATCTAGCCATGATTTATTAAATAATAATTTATTAAATAATCGGTATTTAAAATACCCAAATCCAAAAGAAGAGAAAATGTTAATCTGCATTTAATTTCGTGACCATAAAAAGATCATTACTCCAAATTTTGACTATTTAATTCAGGTTCCAAAACCTAACAAAGAGAGCTAATTATTTCCCAGCTTCAGATAAGTAAACTGGCTGATAAAGTTTTTTCCAATACAGAACATACTCATATAGGTAAGTTCTTCTTATTATTATTCCTAATTATCCCGAAGGTTTACCGTAGAACATTAATAAATGGGTAATAAGGAACCAACTTCTAAAATATGTTATAACGAATAATTATTACGAAGAATAATTATTATTAAACAATTCATATTGTGAATTAAATTTACAACCATTCTAGACTTATATGAAGAAGAAACAAATTGATTTTAGTTATAATTTACGATTTATGAATACTAATACATTTAAACTGGAGCTTTGGTACTATAAAAGCAGATTTTAATGATTTTCTCTTTACGTCCTTCCTGATCACTGATGATTATAAATTGCAATATTTATCTACATAGAATTATAAATGAATAGTTTCCAGGTTTATTGCGGTGCACCTGTCTATCTCAAACTGTTTCTCTAATAACGAGTAATGGGAATATTATTGGAAGTTTCAGGTAGTTAGACTATGTAGCATTGACTTCAGACTTTGTGAGGTTTAACTAAGCTTGCTTGTAAATCTAGATTGAAGTTTAATAGAGAATAGAGTCTGCATCATATATTGTAAACTTTCATCAAATATTTCTTTATGAATCGCAAATTTAAGCTATGAAATTAAAATTAGTAGGTATATTGGGTAGACCAGGGATGAAAGCAACAATTTTTTATGTTTTTGTATTTCACAGAATATATATATAAAAACACAATGATACGGACGAGTAGGTATCTTAATTACATCATCTTTTGGAGCTAGCAGTGTGACTGATGTTACAGATTTTATAATTTGACGGCCAACTGGTCTAGTAGGTAGTGCCTACGACGCCATAGGTCCTGGGTTCGAATCCTGGTAGGTGCAAACATTGATATGATGAATATCGATGTTTGTTTCCGAGTCATGGATGTTTCTATACTTATCTATGTATTTATATACCGTTGCTTAGTACATACGACACAAGACCTTAGGGATCTTAATGTGGGACTAGGCTAATGTGTTGTGTAATGTGTGAATATTTATTTATAATTGTATCAAATCTTTCTTGTACTTATAATCTAGTCCATCAAGTATTTTCTATCTAGAAAAGTTTGAAAGCATGCATGTGCTGTGTCATACTCATACCGTACCTTTGGGCACGCCGAGGCGCACTTGCTCCTTCTCCCATGAGGCGAAGGTAGCTTTGAGCGCCTCGGCCATCTTCTTGTTGGTGCCAGGCGTGAGCGGCGGCACCTGTGACGGGATGTCTGTAACAACGTGAAACGGAATGTTAGGGTGACCATACTTTTATAGATTAGGTATTGATGTAATTATTATTGAAAAACTAAATAAGAGTTTTGCAATTCTATGTTTTAAACCTAATATAAGAATTGAATGTAATAATTAAATTAGGTAAATGTAAGTATTGATTTTTTTATTTTTTCCATAGTGCCTTCTAATGCAACATAAATTAATTACAGTGCTACCCTATCATGGGACAATCGACTGTTGGCGAACCGTTTCAGACTCTAATTGGAGTCAATAAATTATAATTATTAATGTAATTTCATATTTATTTTAATAACCTGGCCATAATGATCATTATCAATATCATTAATTACTATATGTAGCCCATTTATACTTAAAAACCCAGTAGGTACAAATTACAAGTCAAGTTTTTGATACGACATGAATCAAATAAATCAGAGATAAGCGAGATTCAGTTGAGCTTGTGTGGATGCGTGTAAGGAGGCTTCATTCATAAGTACGACCTGTTTTCTGAGTGTGCGCATGTGTACGTGTGCATCGGTGTGTACGTGTGTAGATCATTATATACGTGTGTGAGTGAAGCTGCGTCTGCGCACCTGCCGACCAGTTTTGAGATGCGGAGATTTGTGCACTCCCACGGTCGCTGCCCGACGATCTGCTCTAGCTAAATCTGGTATAATTTAATGTCTACTTTCTGTATTTTTTTCTTGCTAAAGTTTATCGAATTGCAAGAAAATACCAGAAAAGATTTTGTTGCAGAGAAAAATATATATTCCTACTACCACTATACGAGAACTTAACGAGAGTGGTTAAGACGTGCACCTTTCAAGCGGGAGGCGTAAGTTCGATCCCAGTCACGGGCCTGTACCAATGAATTTATTTCATGTACAGATTTTAATGTTGCAAAATTGTCACTTAGCTCGTGCCTTATATATATTATAATATCTCCTGCGTACCTGGCCAATCTATGTAGAGATTGGTCGCCTTGACCGAAATACGGTCGGAGATCATCATCATACGAGAACTAAATACTCTTTGTTTTTGATTATCATATTTTTCATTTTGTAGGTAGTACCTATGACAACATAATATATTTAGATTATTTTAGCAAATTATATATAATAATAATATTATGTTATACAGGATGTACCAAAAGGGGTATGTTAAAAAGGGGTATTATAAAAAGCCCACTAAAAGGAACCTACCTACAAAATTTCAGACTCAAAATCACAAGTTTATTTTTCCAGATAGTATGGAGAATTCCTACACAACTCAGGAATGTTCATACAATCTTAAAATAAACATGTTATTTCGAGTCTCAAATTTTGTAAATAGGTTCTCTGTAGTGGGCTATTTACTTCGCTTTTCGCTTAACATACCCTTTCTGTTACACCCTGTATATTTCTTTATTTTGTAAAAAACCATACAGATATCTTCCAACACGTTAACTCGACTTCAAAATACAGTCCCAAACTTTATTAGTCAATACTTCGGCTAGTAGTTTGTAGGTACCTACTTGAATGTAAAAAGCTAAGAAACATGTTTCGAAGTGATTTACTCTTGCCATACCAACCGCAGGTGCACTTGACTCACGATTATTGCTATACATAAGGGAATAAAATTCATTTAATCGCAGGCTTTGTTTCTATTACCTATGTTGCATTACATGTGAGATACAGATCTCATAAAATACTACTACAAGAGTGTTTTTTGATCCGAATGATAATTGCATTATATTTTTTTATATAATGGAATTAGAAAATCAGGAAAAGATACCATTCACCACGAAATAAATAATTTTAACATTTAAGCTCTTGTAATAGTAAAAAGTAATCCACGAGTAGTCGTGGCTGGTAATAAAATAAACAAGTCATTTCCTATCTTGCTTGCATTTTGCGCAGTTACATATCAAATCCCTAACCATCACAATTTATGATAGTTGTACTGCACAGGATCAAAATAAAAGCCGACGACTGCATAATTTATGTTATATTTACCCGACTGCGTTAGAATGAGGATTATATTTTTCGAGTGCATGTTTGTATGTAGGTAGGCATGTATATGTCTTGCCACATTTGAGCTTGAGAGGTGTCATTAGATTCCTCATAGTCGTGAGGGTGACACTGGGTCAAAATTTTTACGCAGTCGGGTTTTTTTCTAAATAATTGAGGTTATTATAGAATATAATGTATTAATTTAGGGGGAATGTGCAGTAAACTTTTTAATTTTGACTTTATATAAATAAAATTCGATAATATAGACGTTTGCATACTTAAGGCTATCCTTTTAAACTTCATACGATATAAGGTCGATAAATGGTATGTTAATATATTTTTTACTTCGCGAACTGGTTGCCATTGTTGTGATAATCGCATTAAATTCAGTGACACACGCACGGACAGCTGCACAGGTTAAACAGCAACTTAGTATACTAATAGCATGGCAATGATAATAAGATACCTATATTGGTGGTTGTTATCAAAGCCAAAGAACATATATTTCCAAAAAAGTAATGTAGGGTTTTCAGTATTGTGAGTCCTTGTATCTTTTGATATATTTTTATAGGAACTTAGTTTCTTTATAAAGTTTATTAAAGTAAATTCGACAAGCCTTCGAAAATAGATAAGTTGCAGTGACATGAATAATGGGATTAGCAATCTGTCGATATATTTAAAAAATACACGCATTTGAAATGTAATAAATAATTTATAGATTTCTCAGCCCAATATAAACTGAATGAGTTGGTAGATTGGAGAATAATGTCGCTATCTTCACGTTTAACATTGGTATCAATCAAACATGCAGCATTTATTCAATTTAGGCCAATCTGTGAGTTCATCTCATTGCACATTATGTGACATGAGCATTGGTGATATGACATGGGACTTTTTGAATGTATAATGTACCTACTAACATAAATATATAAGGAAAATACATATTTATACAAAAATATGATTCAATAGATTGTATGATGACGGCATTCGTGTGCTCGTATTAGTTGCGATAAGCAGAAGAGGCTTGCGTGTCACACATGAAAAATATAACGTTTGAAAATTGTCAACGTTTATCCCAGATAAGCGCTAATTCATACTGACAATACGCAACTCAATAGCATATTAAATTTTATTTTCAATTACAGTACTTCAATTTACAGCGAGTGAGTGAGCCTAATATCCAATCAAAGCATAAAGTCTACAAAAATATATAAAGCTTGTTCACTGCAACAGCTAAAATTAATCTGAACACAAAATATTTTGTCTTTAAATTATATTGAGATAAACCCTAGACAATCGTACAGAATAGAGGCGTTGCAGTTTCAGGGCATTCTTCGGAGGTTACCCGTGTAAGGTTTGAGTGGACCGAATCGTGAATAGCGTAGATAAGCCAACAAAGGACCGGAGATGCGCCCCGCCAGCTCCGAACCCGAGGACATAACCTTCGCTCTAGGACCCAAATATCCAGTTTTGGGGCCTATTTAGGTTATGGAAGCGCTAAATTACGATCTTCATTAATTGGCGTATTCCTTGTAAATATTCGTATTGGCCAGTTCTTTTTATCAAGTCTATTTCTTGATGTAATGCGAATTTATTGAACGGTGCTATTTTTTTATCGTTTAGCGTACGTATCTACTAACACTCTGAGAGAAGTAGGTATCTTAAAAATTTGGGGGCGATACATACAATTATGGCATTAAAAATTCTATAATCTGCCTAGTCCATGGCTAAGCCGAGCACATACATTTCCTACCACTATCGCAACAAGTGGCTCCCCCCGGCCACCTGTTGGCCGTGCGGTAACCAACAGCACCTAATCGCTGGGAACCGTTCAACCTGTGAAGGTGCAACGCGTGAGCTCGTCCACTGGTGCGGGTCGTAACTACGTCATAAAGCAGCTGGTGTTAGTTAACTGTCATAAATATTGAGGGATTTTTATTTTTCGTAGGGCATAAAAATGGAAAAAAATACATACATACATATAAACACGCCTTTATCCCTTTCGGGATAGGCAAAGCATCAAGGGCCGATAGAACCACATGGTGCCACTTCTGAATAATTAAAAAAATACAGATTACGAAATATTTTGCACGTGTAACAATGGTTGCTTTGGTATATCTGAAGACAAGTTTAGGACATCCAATTTTGTTGTAGTTATACTAACAACTGTTAAACGATTGCATCGAGGACATCGCAATGTTTTTCTGCTCAACCGGCGATACAATACGATGGAGAACAAAAGCTCGAGCCATTTTTCTGTCGCCATTGTTCGCGGCTTGAATTTGAACTTGGAACGTCGTCGCGTGACGTAAACGGCCAGTGCGTTCTGCATTCAAATAGGTTTAATTGCACACTTAATTATTAAACACTTACAAGAGTATTTTGAAAATGAACCTTTATTTAATTGCAGTGCAAAAAGACGTGGAATTATAGGTATCTGTAATTGTACTTGAGCATTAATTGTGTCTGTACGCAACTAAGTATTTATCGTGTTCTTTACTCGTTCATAGATAAACAAGTAGATAGAGACATTCTTTACTGAATTATAAAAGGAAAAAGTTGAATAGAATTTTGTTATTGTCATTAAAGGTTTTAAGTACCGAGTTTCCAATATTTGTTAGTAAGCTTACTCAATCCTACAGGTAGATTAACCAAGGAATGTGTTGTGCAAAATAAGTTACCAAATAACTAAAGCAAGCGATAGAATTTCTTTCTTTTCCATTTCAGCCCCAAAATAGGTTTTGTCGTTACAAATATGCAATTATTTCCACTTCACACATAACCGTGTGAACACAGCCTTAATGCGTTTTCAAAGTCCACAATATTCCCAGAATCATGGTGTTACTACTGAGCCGTTGCGGAGGGTAGACTCAGGCTAAGTGTACTGTGACACAAGGTAGAGTGAGGTAAATGTGTTATTTTGACTATATGTGCTCGGTCATTCGGAAAATTAGAGTAATCGTTTTGCGCACTCATGGAGAGTGTAAACTGGAAGGGAAGAGGCTAAAAGGGTTTTTGTAAGTAATGTAAGTTGTTGTCATTTTAGTTTGAAACTAAGTATAGGTACATAATAATATGTAAGTACTACTCTGTGAATCCTCCAAATACTGGTGATATTCCAATTTTGACGGATCCAGATGAAGCACCATCATGGTAGAGTTATAAGCAACTCCTACACCTTCAGTACCATAATATTAATAATACCATAGATTGGCGAGAAATGGCGTTATTACATTACGGCGCCGCCGTCTAAAGTTGTTTAAAAACGACATTTGTCAGAAAATTTAATATAGCTGTCAAATTTACATACATACATATACAGGGTGTTTGTGACAGCCAAGCAAATATTGATACCATGACTTCAGACCATGATTCTGGGGCGGAAACACTGAAAAAGACTTTGACGTCATTGCAGTCTCAAACTAGAAAATTCCAATGCAATTTACATTTTATAAACGTAATATTTTCATAGTTTGTGTTTGTTGTAATAAAAATAGGCCTTAGGTGCAGATGACTTAAAAATAAAGTATTTATTAACTGACAATGACGATAAAAAAAAAAAGTTTTTTGACCCTCAATTTTTTTCCTTAAAAGTTCAAATACCTGAACAACCCTGTAATTTAGTAGTTTACAACCGTGATCCATTTTTGCACTATGTGTTTTGTACACTTTTGAATAACCAATATATCTGTTTAGTCACAGGATCGCCCGTTAGGTACAATTGGCGCGGAGAGCAAAGATTAGGTACTGATACTCAAATAAAAAATACATTACCTGCTAGTAATAACACTGTCGTATAACTCAACACAATGGTACTTGTTCAGCATTTCAGTATTTGCCTGGCTGTCATCCACACAAATAGGATAGCCAGAACTGCAGGATCATAAAGGAGCTCCCACAGCCACGTCAAGCATAGCCGAGACAGATGTAAATGACGAAGTGATTCGTCTGATTCGTCAAATTTAGACACGGAGTATGTGTTGTTTCTGTATTCAGACATCAGCGAAGTTTTTGAAGCCATATTTTAAATATCCAGTTAATCTAATCTAGTTAAGGCGTGCACACAATAGCACTCAGCCTCAGCTCAATGACGATCATCTCATTGAGTCGCCACCGGATGAGCCAATCAGCTGCTTGAATGGAGCACGGACGCCCCCGTGCGTTACGGTGTTGTACACACTTTGCGTTTTTGACGCCGATTTTCATATCTAACTTCAGCGTTTTTAATACAACGAATGATTTGAGATATTCGTTTGTTAAAAATTATAGTTTTTTTTAAATTATTTATTTATCATTAATACATATTTTACAAAGAATAAACTTTTACAAAGATTAAAGAGTTACTAAACTTTTTTGGGCAAAAGCCTATCCACCGATTTATCGAATGTTGTTTTCGTAGCCTTATAAGTTACTTGAGTATAAACTTTACATAACAAACAATGAAATGATATAAAGTTATAGCTTTACCCAGTGACACAACTTCTAGTTTACAGAAATCTTCCATTTCTTAGCCGACCAATAAAATTCACATCTCATCATTCAATCCAGCTCAAAAACGCGACATGTGAATCGGACCTTACCCATATCCTATGCTACCGTATTCTTTGTTATTACGCGTGTAAATTGTTAGTACGTTTTTATGGTTTAGGAATGCGGTATATCCCCGCTCCATTAATACGCCATTGTCCGTCTGCCGACACATGAGAGAACTCCGTACAAGTGTGAAATTCCTATCGGATTATCGATGCTATCGGAATACGTACACATCATGCCTATTACTTTCGAGGTAGGTAGAGTTAGAACATACCCTACTAACTTCCACAATCTTTACCTACTTCTTATTAGGTAAGTTTACATACATATAATCACGCCTTTATCCCTTACGGGGTAGGCAGAGCACCAAGGGCCGATAGAACCACATGGTGCCACTTCTGACCAATTTTGAGGGTATAGTTGAGTTTTTGACCAATTTTGAGGGTATAGTTGAGATGTAAAAGTTCGGTTAGTAGTGACAGATGATCAGCCCAGCGCCTAAAAAACACCAAGACGGTTAGGTAAGGTTATAACTAACTTATTTTAAATTTTGACGACTTGACCATGAATAGATTTTAAAACTATGGGATTTAAGCAACGACACACTATACCGTTGATATGTCAATAATTTTATAGATCATTCATTTTCATATACTTCTATAGAAAAGTATCCAAAATGCATTCTGATAAATTAAATTAAAGCTAGCTTTTTATTTACGAGACAAAGTATTACTTAGTAAATTGATATATGTATTTTTCTATTTTTATACGGTAATCACATGTGCTAAACTTAAGATAGTCCAGTTAATATGTAAACAAACATAACAGTTCACATTATTGTTTATCAAGGTCTTCACTTTCAAGATCATCGGAGCATGCGGGTAGATGTAAGTATATAATTAGCGTAATGGCTCAGTTGTGCAACGACGCTCGCACGCACCGGACGTGCGATGTTACCAAATGCAGATACTGATAATGTAACTTACTAGAGGGAACAACCGTTGCAAATATGAATATTAATAATTAGTCAAGTCAGGTGTATGGTACTCGTATCTAATAGCCATATAATATGAATAAAACTCCGGATTTAGATTGAATAAGGTTCTATAGCTTTTATATTTCTACCCCTGGCAAGTACTGATTATGATACGCACATACTTATACGTGAGTACGGCAGAAGTATGGGCATGGCTTCTCCAATTTTTATCGTCGTTCCCGAAAGCTCACAATATCTTAATCTTAGAAGGCTGCTGCTCACCTTTTGGGATACCCTATTTAAGTACTCTTGTATGAGATAGTTTCAATGGTAATCTAATGTCTGCCTTAACATGATATGTAAGTATACGATTATACTGTATCACCGCAATAAACCATTCGCTACCACCAACGTTAATTACCAGTGTACGTTTCACAAGGACCGCCAATTCATGCGTGAAATGATTACTACTGATATCTGACGAATGATATACGATAACAATTTTTAAAATGGTACGTTATATTTTTCTTGCCGTCACGGCGCGTTCACATTCGGGACAAGAGCAGCGCCGCGAAACACGTTGCGTCACAGAGGATGATACATCGTCTTTTACACAACCGACAATAGTGTCCGTCAGTTTTTTTTTACCAAAGGATGCTGGCCGAATAGAAAATCGATATATTCATACTTTTGAAATCGATTCGCAATAATCGAACTTTGTATCGACGAATTAGTAGAAGAATTATTGCTTTTCGAGTTCCGCTGAGAAGATGACGTTTCCGTACGCAATTTGTTGGTGCGTAACGGAAATTACGATTTACGATATATCCTGTATTTTTTTTTGCAATACTTAATAGATTTTTTAAATACCTAGGTATATGCTTAAAGCATAAGCTGTAAAATACGTACCTTTAGGCTTATTGAAAGCTTTCATCATGACTTTGATTCCCATGCCTGCGATCGCCGCCGTCGCCTCGAGGTCTGTCTGCTGCGGGTCTTAACTTTGAACCCAGCTGGGTTGCCACAAATTACTTATTAAAGTCCTTTGCCACTAATTAATTCTATAATGTCTTTTTTACAATACGTGTAAATATAAAATAATACATAAGCAATAAATAAGATCAATTAAATATCACACTGCAGTTATTTATCAATGTTTTTGTTTAGTCTAAACACTCTTCACTGTTCTTCATTTTGATGATTGTCTTTATCACGTCACGATGGAAAAGTTATTGCTTGTATCACTGTTCATGTTTCACCATATTTTTGGAACCTATTAAAGATAGCTTAAATATGAATTTTGCATTTGACTCAATTTTTAAAATGTATACGAAAAAGAAACGTCCAAAAAGTACCAGGCTATCAGCAAGTTGTAGGAGAGACCAATATTCAAATTGCACTAACATTCCCACAGGTGCGGGAGCGGCGTTGCGTCGCTTCCGGCCGGGTACCCCACTGGCTTCCACCCCCGCCCCGCGCCCCTTATTCTCACCCCCAACCCTGCGGGCTGATTCCCACACAGATCACTAGGCCATGACGGACTTGCTAACTTTTGTGGTTACTGCACTGACGGATATTATGCGTAGGCTAATTTTTATTTGATTTTATGCTAAAAATGATTATAATTTGCACCACCCCTCATACTTATATCAGAAAGTCATCATGTAAATAGCACTATCTTTTTCTATTAAAATGAATATTCAGTAGCAACCCCGCGCTGTTTATAATGTGATAAAAGTATCTTAATTAAAAACCAATGTATAAGATGTTTGCCGCCCACATCATGTCATATTCAAATAACTTATAAACTCGCAAGTGAACAGGGGCAATTTAAGGCACATTCACATTAGGTTAAAAATTACCAGTGCAATTTCTTAAGCGCTTTTAGCTTTATCCGTACCATAGGTCCGTACTTTTTTTTTGTAAAATAAAGGTACTCCAAGCTACACTTTACCATGACTAAATGATCCGTGTAAGATAGACTAAGGTCCACTTACACCAATCGCCCTATTCTCGGATTTGTTATCTTCTCTATGCATATACGCTGTTTCTATTTTAAATGAAAAATACAAGACTGTATGCGTAATAATTCGTTAATAATAGGTAATTATTCATAGAATGATTAGAGCAAGTCTACCCAAAAGCTTACCAAAGATTTATATATAATCCGCCCTTATATTTCATAAACTATTCATAACGGAGCGGCACAAATTGATGAAATTGGTGCTTAAAACGTATTGTAAGTTCAAGGGTTAAACAGCGTAAACATCTTCATAAAAAATTCTGAGGGTCGTAATCTGTTTAAGTACAATGTATTGGAAATAAGTTATTAAAAGTAATGAATTTGTAAAACGCTTAATGGTTTGTTTTTTGAGTTTCACACGGTCATAAAGGGTGTTCCCGGAAGGGTTAGTATGAGAGATTAGGCAAGTACTTGATACTTATTGGTTTTCATTCTAAAAATAGCCCGGAATTGTAAGGATTACTTAGGTAATGAAGGATTTTAATGAAATAGTTCATTAGCTTCATTCTTAAGAATCGCACATTCAAAAAAAAACTGTCACAAGAGATTGTGAATTGGGAAAATGAGCTTATCTACAAGTTTTTGTGGAAATATATTGTATGTATGTAGGAACTTATATAATTAAATTGGTTACGCCGGTTAGTGCGTCTGTAAAAACTGAAATTTTATAATAAAAATAATACTGGAAATGACCGTTATGCAAGTCGAAATGAATAGATACTTATGATAATCTCATATTTTCGGAGTAGCCCATATATTGGGGAGACAATCTAACTTACTTAGCGGCGATGGGGGCACGAATTGCCCCTAATAAAAATCACATTTGGACTCAATGCCTATGAACATGAACAAATAATTTGACATATACATGTATACATACTAGACGAAATAAGTAAAAGGACCGACATGGGAGCGTTTTTGTTGTAATTTATCACCAATCTCAAAGTTACGAAATCACGAAAACTACTAGACTGATGAAGATGAAATTTGGTAGAGGGGTAGATTATGTATGGCTAGGTTGCAAACGTGCAAAGGATTTCCCGGAATTTTCACATCAAAAATGAATGAGAATTCGAAAGTTTACGCGGAACTTTAGTAACTTATACTGGGTGTAAAAAGACAACTTTGTTCTTTTAATACCTCGTATTCTTTGTAACATCACGATCATTTTTTTCTATGGAAGCACCCCTGGGAAACCACGGGTTTCCAAGATATTGAGGTCCAAAGTTACATGAATATCAGCATTTTTTTAAAATAAATCCATCTGGAAAGAGTTAACAAACATTTTTTTTAAAGACACCATATTAATATAAAAATGTTAGTTTTGTAGGTACATTTGTCAATCGAATACATTGCTTGCAATTAAAAGAGATTTTTTTTTCAATAAAATTTTTAATTTCCCAGGGTTGGTTCCATAGAAAAAAAAAATCGTTACGTTACAAAGAATACGAGGTATTAAAATAACAACGTTGTCTTTTTACACCCTGTATATGATGCTGCTTGTATTAAAAAAATAAGCATTTTTACTACCTCTTACATGTTAAAATGATAAAATACAGTAAGGTAGAGTCAGTGTAGAATATGCTCTATCTAGTCCAGCCCTAGTATAACCGATATCATGTTAAGTTGTATTGAATAGATGAGTCGAGTCCAATGAGGAGCACAATGGAAGAATGTATGCCACACACAGTAGTCGTGTGACTAACTTACTACAAACCAAATATGTTAACTGATGATACAATACCGAGTAATCTTTGTTAGGAAAGTAGCAAATATAGATCTTGCTGTTTCAAAGGATTTGATTTAAAATGTTTTGTGTAAACTCTGAATGAAAGCTATCTAGAAATTTAGCAAAGCTTGTCTTTATTATTATTTTTTAAAAGTGATTTTAACTTTCACTGCCTAACTGGATGCAAAACAAAGGTCTAACCAAAAGCAATCAAGTTTTTTTATAGTATGTCCTATACAAGGAATTCAAATATGTATTTCGACTGCTGTTTGCAACTACTAGTTTTCAGTAAATCTAGTCCTACATTGTATTGTGTCTACAGATATGTTACTATTAACCTATACCGTGTCAGGGGTTAACCGGTCGGGGTCAAGTAACTCGCCTGACGCACCCAATTTGTCCCGTAATGGCGGCGGCTGTGAACAATCCATTTAGTTCTTTATTTAATTTGTTACACTGGCCACTGATTTGAGCCTCATGATGGATGGTGTGCGACTCTTTCAACTTATAGTTACAGTTTGTGCGTTATAGTTTGGTACATAGTCATGTTAAGGGTTTAACAAGCCTACTAGAAAGCTCTCTTGCACCAAGTATTTGAAACTAGAATTAGGTTAGGTTTATTAGATTTTTATTCCAGTTTATGTAAAAAACATTATACATACATACATATAATCACGCCTTTATCCCTTACGGGGCAAACACCAAGGGCGATAGAACCATAATGACATGGTGCCAATTTCGAGGGTATAGTTGATCTCAAGTTCGGTTGTAGTGACAGGTGGTCAGCCCATCGCCTACAAAACATCAAGACCCTCTTGTCCCTCTACGAACTTGTACATTATATTTAAGGTTATCTCGTTTTCAGCATTTTTTATTAGTCAAGAAATAAGAAACCTTCTGTACCGACGAGATGGGGTTTCATCAAGCCAACTGTTCCACATTACGTTCAAAATGGGAATGCCGAACACAATTCAAAATTCCATCAAATTAATGGCCAAGGAATTTGTCAACAAACAGCCCGTTATCGCGATCGCTAAACATTTTTGATTCTATACACATGAACGCGTTGTTTTGAGAGAGCGCGCGAGATGTGCGCGCTTTGCGCTGAAAACACAATGCGCGGTTCGGCGAAACCTGACGTACGAGTCAAGTGCGAACAATTATGTTGGCTTGTATAATCTGTGGAATTGTCAACTTATAGTTTGGTAATGTTGATGTGAGCTAACAATGCTGCCGAGTGCGTCAATAAGCTTCTTCGCAAACTCGAATTGAAAACAATAAGTAACGGTTAGCGATAATTTAGAATATAGTTAAGATCTAGCTAGAGCTACTTATAGGTACAGGATGTAACAAAAGTTTCAACTCATGAATGTTTACACAATCTTAAAAATAAAAACGAGATTTCGAGTATGTATACCTTATTACTATACTATATTACCTAATTATTATTTGGATAAGATCACCTTTAAGTGGCTATTTTCATAGCATTTCGCTTAATATACCACGTTTGTTACACCCTGTATAAATATTTCAGTGTTAACGGCCTTTGAGTATGTTAAACTTTGCTTTTGGATTTTTTTTGTGGTGCAATTTAGTCTACCCCTTTTTTCAGAATTGGTGGAGTTGTGATTATGTGGTCTTATAAATCAGTACAAATAGCTCTATACATAAGATAAAAACTATAATAGATTGTTCAGTAACTATAATAAAACAAACAACTAGACGGGGGAGTGTGAAGCTGGGTCGTGGGTCGGCGCGGGCGCAAGTGATTCGACCTCCGACCGCTCAATTAAAATGTTGCTACACTGACTCTACTTCGCTGTGTCACGACACGAATAGATAGGTATAAAGATGGTTTGGAGTAGTTAAATGTGTCATAAGATTTAGAATTACAGGTTCAATCTAGTGTAGGTAATAAAGAAGTTTAGTATTATTTTTTAAAACTTCTATGAGGACTACCTACCCCGTTCCTCAATCGAAACTAAATTTCCCAAATTCTTGGTTACATTTATTTTACTTAGATACAATTATCACTTTGTACGTAATTCTTAGTTAAAATTCAATGTTCATTACGATAAGCTGAATTATTCCTAAGAAGTAGGATGTTACGTCTACGTGTGCAGAAAACCCAATTAATTTATAACCAAATTAGGAAAAGTCGAGAAAAAAAACTAGAGCTTTTAGTAAGTATCAGAAAATGGTACCATTTTTTACAGCAAAATCTACATAGTAATGACGAAAGGTAACCACGTAGTTTGCCTGGTAAAGTGTATTTTAATTGCTCTATGAGTTTTGTAGATATGTCCATAAATGGCGAATTGGGTTTTTGTAAGAATTCTTAAAGTCAAAAACCTTAGTTACAAAATAGTAGATAGGCGACACTCGTAGTAGCTAGTTACTTACTCGTTACATTAAATTTAATGATTGCTCTGTTTTTCAGCAGCGTAATAGCTAAACAGTACAAACTGTCAAAGCATAATTTGATTTTCAAACACAAAAATAAATGTTAAAAAGAGATGTGCATCTTACTTTTGACATGTCAACTTTTGGCTGTACTCAATGACACTAAAACTAAAAAACGATACGGCATCTGTCAGAATACGAGTATGAGTGGCCAGCTCCTTGGTATTTTGGCATGGCCTTTATGTTTTTGCCAGATAGACGCGATGAGGCGTGCACAGACCGAGGCGTGATCTCTCGCGATTGGCGAACCACACCCAACGCCCACGCATGCGTACACCTTTTGCGAGAAAAATCTCTTGCAAGGAAAATTCGCGTTTCAATATTCTTCAAATTAACATTTTGTTTATACCCGCGTGGGCGGGCTTCTTGCGCCGCCGAGAAAAATGGCGGCAGCATTATTGTCAGAGCTATTTACATGCTGTTCCGTTTAGTATTTTATAAACACCAATTTAAATAGCTGTCAAGAATAATGTTATTTATCTTTATTATTAAATGAGTTTGACCCATACATTTAAACCTATGAAATTGTCTTTTAGTAGATACTTGAAATAATCATAACGACCTCATCAGATATTTAAATTGATGCGTTTTCAGTACGTTTGTATGTAAATTCAGCGGGTATAAGGTTAAGTTCAGTGTCGTATTCGATTTATGTAACAATTTTGATTGTGAACAAAATCATATGATAAACCAGTTCTCAAGACTGTCCTTTGTATTTTTATACCATCATAAAAAGGTTAATACTCGTTCTGAGGGCTTCCCGAATCCCGGATAATCCAGGTGATCGTCACTTATAGTCAAATGGTGTCGAAATAGTTTATTTATAAAGGCATAAACCTATCCGTCGTTAAATTACTGTAAAACGGAAGAATTAATTTAAACCGAACTAATCCTGTTAGGCAATTTCTTTCAAATTTGAGTTTCATCAGTCACTTTGAGAATTAGGTCACACAGCGACACCGGCATTAGCGGCTATTAACAGCATGTTAAAAACGTGGCTTCAAAAATATCGCCACTAAATGTATGTAATATAAATGATGCATGGTTGCACTTAACCGGTGCATTCGTTTCCCGCCCTATTATAGTTACTGCATAAACTAGGGAGCGATAAAGTTTGTTTTATGTACTTACTTACGTATCTTTTGTTGTTTGCGGTAATAAATTTGATAGTACCTACCTAGGTGAATTATTGTAATAAAAAATGTTTATGATTCCATTTTTGCATATCAAAAAGGAAATAAGCAAAAGAAATAATCAACAGATTACAAAGTATCTACGATTTCTTGCTCCGTGGGTCACCTGTCAGACGCAAACCTATCTTAAACCTATCTTGTCAAAAAGTATTCAAACGGGGAGATAGTAAAAAAATGTTTACTTAGGTGAATAAGAAGGTAGATAGAAAATTTGGACGCAGAATCAGGTTAGATTATTCTTTTTTTATTTTATTTAATTAGCTCACACAGTTAATTTTGTTTCACATACAATTTTTGGAATATGGCTGTATGGACCCGAGTATTTGAATTTGGATGTGATACGTTCCGTTTAACGTTCCTTTGTTGAAATGAGTCAGTGTTGGTTACGGTTGGCTGACTGCAAAAATTCGTTTGCCTCATGCATCTACTATGGCAGAATGCCTAAATTGTTGACTACACGAAAGTTCTACCAAATTTAAATAAAGATCTTTAAGTTAATGCTATTAGCCTTAACATACCAAAATATTACTACTGTGTTTTTAATTGATTAATTTCAAAGCACTTAGAACTTTTTTCTTAGTTCGCTTAATTATTTGTTCTAAAATACGAAACAATCTAAGGAAACAATGAAATATACCTATCCAGTATTGGTAGATGGAACACAACACATGAAACAAAGTTACGCAAATTTAGTCGCAAACTAGGCAATAAGTATATACCATGTTATATGTGAATGTTGAAATATCGGGCGTGACGGGGCGTAGCCTGAAACGTTTGCTCACAACTTGCAATTCTGTGAATTATGTGTTTAAATAGCTATTCTGATTGATTCCTTGGTGTAGTTGCCGACCCGATTCTAGTGTTAGGAAATAATATACTACCTATATGTTATGCATGTTTAAAAGTTATCTCGGAAACTAGGATATTTCGGATGTAGAACGCAAAAGTACCTATTGAATGGTTTGTCTGCTTCGATGAAAAAATAATAACATGAACATAAAAGAGAGAGCTTTTTATCGAACAAAGTAAACAATGAATATAAAGTAACATATGCGCTTCAACAAAAAAAAGTTTAAAAAACATTAGTAGGATTTCGCAAAATGGCGCTTCGAATCCGAACAAAACACCTGTATCCTGCGCAAGGGCAGGGTGCATATCTCAGCCTTCAGGCGACAGGAGCTTTACACAACTACAATTAAGTTTCAGCACAAAAAGCTTTGCCACTATTACAAAGTTCAAAACTTTTGAGTCATGAAACGTTTTGCAAAGTGAAAAGGCATAATTCTTTCAAGGTAGGTATCCCCGAATGGGGTCTGACTATGGTCTTATCTCTTGCTATTGTTTAACAGGCTTTTTTCTTCCCACGGTCGGTGAGCACTGCCTGATAACGCCTGTGCCCGTGTGTGACGAACACGTAAAGTGACTTAAAAGAATTCTATTACCCTTAGCACGAGTTTGTCACGCACGTATAGAGTTCGAGGAAAACTATATGAAAGACAAAAGAGCTTCTCGAATTATCTCGAAATCGATATGAAAGCGGTACGATTTCAATGCTAAGGGTGCCAGACGGGATCCAACATGCAAAAGATGCTCGAGCGCTGCGGTAGAGATGGCCCCACGATACAATAAATAGCTCTACCTACATTTCGGTTTTTGCTGAAGTTCCATTGTGTTGCAAAATACTTAACAAGCAGTTTACGCGATAAATTAACCAAGATAATAAATGTTTTTTCAATCTAGTTGTGCAAATATTAATAAACATGCACATACAATTTTAATAACAAGGGGTTTCACAATTTCATGAATGGAAATATTCCGCGGCAATGGCGTTGTAGGTTTATGTTTCATTCATTGCAATTATTGTGAAACATAATTATTATGACGATGACCGGATAAAATCAGATGATCTTCTGTACAATGAATATCTATGTATTTCGTATTCATTTAATGTAGAGTAAATACCCCTTTAGTACTGAGGCTTCGATGGAACAATTGCTAACAAAAAGACACGGAGAGTCAAATGCGAAATTCACAATCAGGCCCATTCACGTTTATAAGAACAGATGATAGGCACATGAGCCGATGCCATTATCCAATGACGTTCTGCAATTACCCATTTAGTACAATTTGGGGCATCGTAGCTCTGCTCGGCGGGTAGGTATGACTTGCGGTCACTCACTCAAAATCACCAATAAGCGGATACACTGTGTAATCACTGGGAACACAGGACAATCGCGATCGTCCGCGTATCGAAGCGGTCATTTCAAAATTGAAGTTTGTGTATCCCGAGTTTTCAGTAGGAGGGTATGGAGGCGCGCGTGCGTGTCTGCGGCCGGCGCACGACTACTCGCTCAATGGGCGACCTGCGGAGGGGCGAAGCTCGCCTCGTCACACCAAGCTTACGAAAATCACCAATTGAGACTATCCTCTCATTAAACTAGCCAATTCCACTTCGCGACACTCACGGTTTCGACACACGACCACTGCTGCAAATGCAACTAAAAGGATAGAATTGACTAAGGAGTGCGGTTTTTTCGAGAGCTTCCGATTCAAACCGCGCGGCACTATGCATCCGGTGCCACCTGCTCGCACTCGAGATGAAACCGTGTGCTAGAAGGAGATGAAATGATCGTTCACGCCACGGACCGGATGGCAGACTCGGTTATGAATGAATCCGCCATCCTTCTCAGGCGTGTAGGTTTACGTAATAGTCTCGCTCCCGCGCAGGTTGTGGCCGTAGAGGAAGTGAAAGGGACGGGAGGCGTAGTAAATATTGTCCCGTGGATCCGCTATTGGGTCTAAAGGGATTTTTTGTACAAATTACAAAGAATAAGAGTCTATCTTCGTTCATTCATAAGTTTTACTAGAAATATCCTCCAGCTAAAATGTGCAAAATGGTAGAATGTCTGCAGGGATGCTTTTAAAATAAGCTTTTTATGCCCTTAGAGAAGAGTATGTTGTAAGTACTTGCAAGAGTATTTTCATGCTTTTTCCTAGGTTTTGTAAATTATCTTACGAAATACATCATTATCTACATATGTATATATAATACATATTAGCAGCTTTACAAATAGTAGAGCTTTTCAATTGACATAAAAAGTCGAATAAGCATAAGAAAGTAGAGTCGGACCGACTACTGCTAAAAAAGCTTGATGAAATGTCTAGAATACTATATCTTACATATAATACCTATCTATATATATTATTGTTCGTTAGGACTATGTATTAAGTAATCTATGGCTAATTTACTCTATTGGTACATCAAAGTCATTCATTCGAAGCTCTACCATTCGCAGCACGTAAAGATTCAAGACAGTCATGCATGATCTAGTAGAGTAGGTTCATTCATGGGTGCGGTCCCTAAGCGCCCTTTACACTAACCAATATGTAGGTAGTGGTTTAGGTATACCTAATATAAATGGATAAGTGTATCTTATCTACATTATTCTAAAACGTAGATTAATAGATATTAAAGATAGTATGACGAACTTTAAAGTGATTTATTGTGTAAATAACATAACAAGATTGATCTTCTAATTATTTCAAGAAAAAATCCTGACTGCGTAAAATTTTTGGCCCAGTGTTACTCTCAGTGTCTTTCTCATTTAATAATCTAGAGTCCAAAATAATACGTTGGTCGAGGTATCCCATGACCGAAGGGCTGGCCAATACTTTAGATTAAGGATTAGCCTCGCCATCCAGCAGGGCAAATGCAGCCTTTTGGCCACGTTGCTAGCGGTGGAGGAGTTGTAGGTAATCCTTTGTAAATACCTACAGGATGAATTAATATATGTCTATGATAAAACTAGCATAAACATTGGACACTATAAATTTCTCCCGATCAAGAAATAATAAAAAAAACGTACGTACGTACCCTTCGTGGGTGGCAACGAAAAAACATCCTGTAGGTTTCTAGATTTAAGTTTTTTATAATTATGTTACCTTCGTAAGTAATGAAGATAATTTATTCGTACATAATTTATAGATTTCTGTTTACCCACCTCACCGTTTTAACATCTATTTGTTCTAAGTTGATAAGGTTATTAAAATTGTGCAGTGTATAGAACCCTGAAACATAGAGTTGCTAGAAGATTTAAAACTTTGTTTCTCTCCTTTTTTTTCTCAATGTATAGGTAGTTTATTAGAATTTGTTTAATTGCACATGTTAATAATTTCTCTTTACTTGCTTGGCTTGCTGGAAGAGATCTCTGGTTTTTTTGGATTATTCTATCTTCTGGTTTATTTGTAAACAAAATTTTAATCAATAAATTTTCAGTGCATAATTGCGTTTATATTTTAAACTAGTTTCCATGACTTGTGTCAATAAACCGAACGACATGTTGGTATGTGTAAAGGGCGTTTAGGGCCGGTCCAGAGCATTGTTATCAACAGGCTGGGCTGTGTCAAGACGTGACGTCATCAGTGGACACAGCTAACAAACTTATACAAACATCGGTCAAAAGATCACTCTTGTTCTTGGAACTTAATCTTGAATTAGTTTTTGTTGAAGGATTTTTCCCTTTTTTTGATTTTTATCTATGTAGGTACGTATTGCAGTATTGACTTCATAAATGCATAGGTGGAGACAAGATCATCCATTTTAATTTGATATGAAGTTGTGTCGTTGTAAGTAGAAGAGTAGAAGTGCATTACTGCGATCCTGTGCTGCGATCAGATTACTAACTTGCCTGCCCAGCAGTGTAGTGACTATAGGCAAAAATCTACCTAAACTATATGGACAGAAACTTTGGACTGAAGGAGGCCTACGTCCAGCAGTGAACTGCTCATGTGTAAGAATGTATTCTTAATGTTGGTGTCTCCGTCTGCATGATTTATATAATAATATATGTGCTATTCTAATGTATAAGCTATATATTTGCCAAGTTTCATAAACATCCGTGCGGTAGTTTTTGCGTGAATGATTTTTTTCTACACCTCGATCTAAAGCGGCTGCAATTTTGTCACATTCGCAAACAGACTCAAAACACGCAATATTTTTTAAATTGCAAAATCTTCGGCTTATTGTCTTAGCAACGTAACTTGCTTTCAAAAGTTTCATTTAAACAAATACCGAGCAAGGCAACAATTGCTTTCTCTTGGGCAAACAGAGGATGTGGACGCCATTGTCGCAAGTTTGAATCATTCAATACATACAATGTTTTCCTAAAATCTACAGTTTACAACTATAAATATTGACATTGGTGTCTCTAGATTATTACCGCGAACTATGCACTATGATTGCCTATATGAAATAATATAACAAAACAAAAAGTCTCCTTTCTTTCTTTATATCTTTATCCTACTTATGATTTTTGGGCAGAATGTAATGTTTAAGTTTTAACTCCAAACTACACTCCTTTCTCACTATTGGAAAAATTACCTTACCTACAAGACTCAAAGTCCCCGAACGAAAAAATATACGACTGAGATTACCAGCGTAGAGGTTTATATGATACTGTACCTTCTTTACTAACTTTGAATATCCATTATTAGAATAAAATAAATAACACGACGGAACTATAAAAGCTTAATACAAGAAATTCATAGCCATAAGATCTATCTATAGGCCAAAAACAACATGAAATCGGTGCAGTGAGAGCCAGCATCTTGCTCGAGGGTTCCCGTCGAACCTCCAAGCGCCAGGTGCTAGGCGGGAAGTGCCCCCTCCCGCCTCCCTCCCACACACACATAGCACGGAGGAAGTTCACACACAGGCACGGCAGATCAACTGCATCTGTGTTTTTATTAATGACTTCTGGCTTGCAAAATACAGATGAATATAAATGTTAAGGTACTACATATTTCGAAAGTTTCGTATCGGCTTTACACTTGAGAGATCCATTCGTGGTTTTGCAATGACAATTTGGATTTTGTTTAAATAAATACCACGGTAAATGTTTTTTTTAACAATTATTTTAAAAGTACGACACCAACAGCATTTTCCTGTGCTTATGCGGGACTTCGCTAGAATACGTGAGCTGCATCTCTTTCCGTGCATGTCGCAAGAGTCGACTAAGTACCTACCTACCTACCTATTATTTTAGGCGATAGGCTAGCAACTTAGTTGAATCTCACTGATCATTAAAATCTATCTCCGCTATGCTATACGTGGCTGTGGGATCTCTCTAATGATCATGCGGTTTTGGCTATCCCACTTCGGGAACATAGCCTATATGTATGTACTCGTACCTATATGTTTTAAAAGTATGATGCCAACAGCAAAAAAACATGGCACTATTAGCATAGTTACCTTAAATATAATGTGAAATGCACCATACTATGATCTGATTCCAATGATTGAGGTTCTGAGGAGCATCAGTCTTAAATGTTTGTCGCTATACTTAATAACATTTTAAAGGTGTCGGTGCTTTTAGAAGTATCAAAAGATGCGCTTAGTTGTTTAGTAGAATAAATTATACGTTATTTATTGCTACTGATAGAGAAGAAAGTGCGATTAATGCACGTTAATTTATTGTTTATTTACGTAATCAAAGTCACACCCTAGTCGAAATTCAGAAAGTCATCTCAGACTTCCAGTAGTAGAGTGCTACTCAACTATTCTATACTATATCACTATTAAACTCCAATTAGTGAAATAAATTAATAAATAAAGTGAGGAATTTTTTCCATTTCTTTATTAATAATTTTATAATATATAATATCTTGACTAAGATAAAATACTTCTCCATAATATAATCCGTTAGGATATGGTTGATCGTTTCATCATTAAAACATTGTGCTGAGGGATTCAGCTTTGTTTACCGAGATTTGGCTTATGTATAGCTATCGGGATGAAAAATAACGTTTCCAATAATGTAATTTCAAAAAAAAGAGATAAAGTAAAGTAGTAAGTAAGTAAAATTCGTCACCCGAGTAATTGACCCGGTGGCTCAGTGGTAAGAGCGCTGGCACGGAATGCAGAGGTCGTGGGTTCGATTCCCACCCGGGTGAGGAATTTTTTCCATATCTTTATTAATAATTTTATAATAATATTTTTGTCACTACAAAAAATAATATGTGTTAGCTTTTAGGTGAAGCTTTTCCAATAGAAGCTGCACAATAGCGACAAGAGCATCTATAAATCAACATTTCGAATGTATACTTACAGGCTCTCTAATTCTAGCGTTTCACAGTATTTTCTAGTAAATTATCCACTTATAAAATTATTAATAAAGAAAATGGAAAAAATTCTTCACCCGAGTGGGAATCGAACCCACGACCGCTGCAAACCGTGTCAGCCGCTATAACCACTAAGCCACCGGGTCCACTTATCAATTATCCACTTGCAAAAGAGCAAGTGATTCGTAAGTAAATAATACATGAAATGCCCCGCAATACTAGTTCCATGCATTGTCGTAAACAAAGGACTTTACCAACAGGTAGCAAAGTATAGACGCCTTCCGGTATCCGCTTGGTGAAACGGCAACCCAAATCATACTATAGCTAGAGGGAATAAGGGAGTATATTGATTGAATGCATACCACCCCTAACTTGCATCAGAGCTTTTAAAATTGGCAACGGGCAAGTGATGTTTGTTACGTGGTTATAACCTGCGAACTTTAGTGAGTGGGTTCGATTTCACGTGCCCTAAAGTACACTTCCAGTAATCTCTTTACCAGGGTTCAGTTTTGACATCTTTTTACATATCAATATCTCATTTTTATAGGCCTAGATGACCTAAAAAATGTATTTCGCGGAATATAGGTAACCGTGCATTCAAATAAAAAGTAGTTTTTGTATGGCTTCCTATAAATATGTATGCAAGGGTAACTGCATCCATCCGCGTCCGGTGTAATCCGACACCGTGGGGTTGTTGCTTTAACTGTTAAAAAAAGATATTCATTTATTATCCAAAGTAGTATACGCTTCATTAATCTGTATAATTGTTATGTGTGAAACCTTAACGCGTTTATGTCTTTTCTATTGTTAGTGAAAGCAAGTAGTTTATACGTATCGTTTAATATCTTACAGTGAAGAAAACTGTCGCTACAACTATAACAGGAATATAGCTCTTATTCTCATTTTAAAAAATGCCCTTGATGGTACTCGGATGAGAGATGATAATACTTTGGATCCTTTGATGTAAGAGTTATTTTTCAGTGGAAGAATTTTTTTAATCGGTCATGAATTAAGGAATATATATGAGTTTTGTTATATTTACTATTTTATTAATTAATTACAACATGTAACAGTAGATTCGTTAAATCGTATCAAAACTCGAGCGACCAAATGTTTCATCTAATAAATACCAATACCAAATTAATGTTAACCGCATTTATTATTAATTATGTATTATAAAAACTATATCCATATTTTCAATAAACTGAATAGATTAAACCTAACTAATTAATAAGTCGCTTACGATGAAGAAAATTACCCGCAAGCGTATCAAAATAAATCTTATTTTGTATTAATTAAATATTATGTTCTAACAATTCGTTTATAAGCTTTCCGCTTAAAACAGGTTCATTCTAGAGTCATTAATTCTATATTTTTCAAATTAAATTAACATCGAATGTGAACATTGTTTTTGGAATAAGTATTTAAATCAAACTTGTGTCGAAAAGTTGTAACCATGTTAGTAAAAGCTTCATAGAGCTTGGGCGCCCCGCTACGATCTTCTTTTGCTTTTATGAGTTGAGGATAAAACATAAGTAATTATTACGCAATCTACGACAGATAATATACACTATATGGCTTTATTATTTTGTGGATATTCTATAAAAGTCTTACTTTTAATATTTTCCTTAACGATCTCTCTCTCTAACTATCGGCTTACGCATGATATTCGTTTAATATACGTACCAAAAATTACCTTGCAGTCTTAGAAATAAAAAAAGAAACGCAACCCTTTGCATACAACACCAGCCTTCAATTGTACTCGGCGTAGACTCAAAAAGACAAACAAACATACAGTGAAATGTCGAACCACAAAAAGCTGAGTAAAAGGCGTCGAAAGATGGCAGCGAATTTTGAAGCAAACCAGTTTAATGAGGGTCGAATTTAAATACGAAAATAATTCGGTTCCCACGGCTTTCGTCGGGAACGGAAGCCGAGTGGTGTCGCCGACGTATCGCTCGACATCGCTGCGTCAATCGCGAATCGTACTCGCTGCCAATATAACATGACCCTTGCCACCTACACCCCGGCGTGGACCATGAATCAGATCAGAGCTCTTCGATAAAATGTCGATCTGTAAGCGACTGTCACTCGCCGTATATTAGATATGATAAATAAATTATGTGTGTTTATTTATCGCGGATTTCTTTAGTCTTGATTCTGTGGGAAGATTTGAGTTTTGTAATGTGCAATTCGTTTGGGGTTTTTCATTAGTTACGATTGCCTAAAGTTAATTCGCAAACTATGAAAAGCGATATTTATTCAAAAATTATATAAATAAATCTTCATTGAATAGCATACATAATAACTTATGATTATGATGTTCAATTATGATTATGCAATGAGATTTTTTCATTAAATGTCATTGATGATTCAATGGCTACCATATCAATGCCATAAATATTTATTGGAGACATTAGATTACAAGTTATCACAGAAATTATGGATAAAACTGTTGTTTGATAGAAACATGAATATTTAAGAAATTAAAGCTCGAAAATCAAATCTAGATAGAAGAAGCACTAAAGATAAGGCAAGGCGTGAGAAGTAACATTTAAATATAAATTATGTACCGTTGTCGAAAGGCAAATGTTTTTCCTTTTAATCCCGAAAGATAAACATGCACATTATGTATACGCATTAATTTAAAGCTTCCGATATCGTTGATTACTTACATCTTCAAGTTTTATCAAAAAACGTTTATTTGGGGGCATAATGTGGGTTATTCCAGTGTTAATAATACAAATAATAATAAATTTAACCGTTAATGTATATTTTAAATTAGCGTTTCATCCATGTTAAAAGCGTTAAAGATACCGTAGGTAGGTAATCCATACTAATACTTATATACGTATTATAAACGCGAAAGTAACTCCGTTGTAGTTTCACGCCAAAACTAAACAGATTTATATGAAATTTGGTATACAGGTAGGCTAGATCATGAGAAAGAACAAAAGTAATTTTGATATTACGTTTTTTCTGTCGTCACGAGCGTACAATAGAACATACGTAAAACATGTTACTTGTGGAGCGGACTTAGCTCACCACCGCTACAGGTTTTACTGAAACTCTCCTTATTCTAACATTATAAATCTATTTCACATATAGCTGGGACGTTTTCTTATGCTACCTGAGGAGGATATCGACATATTTATATATCTACTACTACATACTTGTTGACTAAATGCTAGTTTTTTGTCAATCAATGCTATTGTTATGTATTTTCCAAACCCAAGAGTTTCGAAACCCCTTTGCATAAGGCTGTGAACACAATGGGACCGATCTGTTTGAGGTTGCTTTTGATAATGTCAACACAGCCTTACTACGAGCGGAACTCCGACACCTTCATTTGTTTACTTTGCGCAAGCTCTTTTGCATTCGTCCTTCGAAAAAAATAAATATCTAGACGGGACGAGTGCTACGAGATTTTTTTGTAGAGGTTGAAGATCTAATTTATATTGCCTACAGATAATTCTTCTTCTTCAGTCCTATTGCAGTCCACTGCAAGACGTAGGCCTCCCCTAGGGCACGCTACAAGGCTACTGCCATAGGGGGGTTTTTGCCTATAGTCACCACGCCAGGCAGGCGAGTTGGTGACCGCAGTGTGATTTTCGGACTATGTTGTCAGCACGGGAGGCGCTGCTGCCCACATCCCGGAAACACCTAATTAGTTAATGTTCAATAATAATCTGCCTATGCTGTTGCGGGGCTCTATAGCTGTATCTCCTTCCGTGCATGTCATAAGAGTCGACTAAGGAATTCAGAGACGTTTTCTCAGTATAAAGGCGTTGTAATGTGAAATTAAGGCATTTTTTCTTTCTTTCTTAAATGACTGAAAAAACTGTGAAATGCGAAAAATTCTAAGTGACCGTCTCCATTATTATTATAGTTTGAATTTATTATAGAACAGAGAGAGCCAAAGGACACCTGCTTCGCATTAGTTTTTCTGCATCCGTTCTACTACAGTATTGCTAAGATAAATGTGGTTACGATTCAGGAATTATGTCGACGGCTGCCGGTATCTATAGCCTTTCTACAGCTTTAGCTATACCGTTATTGTGTAAAATACTACTGAAATCCGTAACAGTGTGTATACTTTGTCTTGGCTTACGCATAGGCTTAGTTATATAGTCAACTGCTATTACTAGAGATCGAGATTAAATTCGCAGATTGTATTTTTTTAAGTAAAAAAGACGTGGACTATACTGTGGACTTAAATCGATCTATGAAAGATATAATTATAATAAGAGGTAATGCTTCTGATACATCGTCAATATTCTGTGAAAATTGGTACATTACATGTTGGTTACATAACATGGGTAATTATTATAAATTTTCTGTCAAAAAGGCACTGAAGAGTCAGTTTGAGTACATTCCAAAATTTTAAGTAACATGAGTCACTTTAGATTGTAGAATTTGGATTTTGTACTGGGAAACCCATTTTATCATTTGTTTATTCTTAACAATGGTAAAAGAATGCGATAAAGGAACCATCACGTTCTATTCTTCTATTCACAAGACTAAGAATGATTACGAGTTGCACAACATTAAGATTATTTTGTGATTGAACATAGATAACATAAAAGTAAAATATTAGTGTACATTTATTTTATCTATTCATTATTCTAGGTAGTTGCAAACCCTAATTAGTAATAGGTAATTACACTTTCCTGAAATTTATTTTAAAAAATCTTCACCCAAAAATACCTTTACCTCCTAAAAAATTACGTAAATACTATTGAACTTTTAAGGGAAATGCAGCAGCACCCAAATGCAGTGGTCGATTCAGAGACTACACACTCACACAATAAATTGAAATTAGTGATAAAAAAGCTCCTTATCTAGTAGATACAGCAATGTCTCTGGTAAACAAAAGTATCTATTAACATAAAAGCCTAAGATGCGACTTAATTAAAAAATCTTAATTCCTTTTCTTCGATATAGACATATTTTAGTTGCAGCGAAGTATCGATGAACAGATAGTGGGCTCTGGATAATAGCATGGAGGATGGATAGAAAGAAGGTGCTATAACTTTTGTTCATGGATAAACTATTTGTATGTGTCAGGTTAGCCAAGGCTATATGACCATTGGAAATAAACGGCCTTAGTGTAACAATATGAAAAACTAGTGGACGCCCGCGACTCCGTCCGCGTGGACTACAGAAAAAAAAATGTCAAAATTATCCGGGATAAAAACATTTTCCCGGGATAAAAAGTAGCCTATATGTTAAGTGGGACCTGTCACAATATATTCCTGAAAACTGCACCGAAATCGGTTAAGCCGTTCCTGAGATTAGCGTGCACAAACGCACAGACAGTCCCTTCCCGTGGGAATTTCGGGAAATCAATTCTTAGTGCTTCCCCGCAGTCTCCGATTTTAGCTTCACATGTACAGCGGTTTTTGTAAAAAAATTGAATTCCCGTTAGTCCCCTTCCCGTGGGAATTTCGGGAAATTCGTTCTTAGCGCTCCCTCGCAGTCCCTAATGAACATACAGGTCTAATTTCGAATTCATATGTATCGCGCTTGTCGTAAAAAAATGAATTCCCGTTTGTCCCCTTCCCGTGGGAGTTTCGAGAAATCCGTTCCTAGTGCTTCCTCGGGGTCCCAAATAAACAAATATGCCCAACTTAAGATTCATATGTGTAACCGTTTTCATAAAAAATAATTAATTCCCGTTGGCCCCCTTCCCGTGGGAATTTCGGGAAATTCGTCCTTAGTGCTTACTTGCAGTCCCTAATGAACATCTATGCCCAATTTCAGCTTAATATGTATAGCGGTTTTCGTAAAAATTATGAATTCCCGTTTGTCCCCTTCCCGTGGGAATTTCGGGAAATCCGTTTTTAGTCCTCCCTTGCTCTCCCCAATGAACATATATGCCCGATTTCAGCTTCATATGTATAGTGGTTTTCGTAAAAAATATAGAATTCCCGTTTGTCGCCTTCCCGTGGGAATATCGGGAAATTCTTATAGCCTATGTTCATCCAGGTCCTATAAGGATTCTAACGGTGAAAGAATTTTTAAAATCGGTCCAGTAGTTTTTGAGCCTATTCATTACAACCAAACAAACAAAGTTTTCCTCTTTATAATATTAGTGTAGATAAAATAGATCGATACTATGCTGCGTACACGCAACAACAACTATGTAGACTATATTGTATTGGATTGTCTATATCGGCTTTGGCATATCCTCGTTGCCCTTCCTTTATAGATGGAAGCTCATGATAGCATCAGAGTGGATCCGATAGCATCGCACCGATCACTCGACGATGCGATGCATTGACACGCATAAAATTGGATGGGTATTAATAAACTTAACATGTCCACAATCAATGACAGGCATCGCATGTTTGGAGTTCCGAGAATAAAACTACCTAATAATGGATTACATTTTTATGAAAAGGCTTCGATTTCCTATCTAACCTACTCATACTATTATCTTAGTATGCGATAAAGTCTGGTAAAGATTGTTAGGAGAAATCTTTGGTTACTGTAAAAACAATCGGTACAATAAAGATTGTACTGCAGCTTTATATATTTAATATATTTACTTATAAGTACTTAAGGCTTAAAAAGTAATAAATGTGCCTCTAATAGTACTAATGATAAATTAATAAGTGATTAGTGTTCTCATTCCATTTAAACATATCAACAAAATCCACCCAAAAAAGGCGCAAAAAACATGGGAACATTTTTTCTTGATGTAAAACAATCAGCAGTATTTTCCTATGATTCATCATGTTTAACCCCTCTTCTTGTTTATCTGGTTAATCTTAACTAAACCAAAAATAGCGTCAATTTTTTCTCACAAATATTAAATTACAATTTATGTTTTATTCAAGTTTAGAGTATTTGAAATAAACTCATGTGCTGATGCGGGGCATACCAATAACTCTGTCTTTGGTTTAGGTAGCAATGATTTTAATTATGTTTCTGTCATTAATTATTTCTGGTTGATAAACCCCTAATCGTAGCATCCATACACACCTACGTTTACTAGTCATATTACAAGCAGGGTCAGCATTGGTTTGATTTTGTCTTACAAAATCTACTCAGCTCGGTCCCTCATCAAACTACCAGATAATTGCGTCTAGCACAGAAGTGAATGTTTCATTAAAGCCGTATGTTAATTCTAAGTTACTTTTTCTAATCGACGCCTAGGCTGAGGTCAGACAACCGGTCCCCGGCTTCATTGCAACATAATCATTTTACTGGTCATACGAAGCGCCGTCGTGAGAATCGGTCACGACCATCATAAGGAGAACCCACCAAAACTCTATTTTCACATTGGATATGAAAGAACATTTGTGGTTCAATGTCTCTAGATTTGCTGGACGAAAATGTGCGGACAGTTGGTTAGAAGAGCACATGGTGTAGATATAAAGGGGAGGTGTTCTTGACAACGTTTTTGTATGGAATCTAGTGTGGTAGTTGCTATGGTGACGGAAAAGAGGGGAGAATCTTGTGTATTAGGGGGCAAATACCAAGTAGGGCAACGACGAAACATGCCATGCGATGTCCGCAAGGCTGAAGAGGGTGGGCGGGATATTTGGTAGGTTTTAATGGTAGGTGGATCAAGATTGGTGGCCAAGAAACGCTTGATTACCTAGAAGCAGACCACCAAACACGCCCAAAAGGTCAGATAATATCAGAAGAACTGCTTGGTACCAGTGGATGAGTTAGCCTAGGACGGTGTATTGAAGGGAAGGCCTTTACTCCGCAGTGGGTTCTGGAGGCTGTATAAATAGATAAATACATTAATTATAACACCTCCGCTGTGTATGTAGACAATGATAGAGCACGTGTAAAAACAGCCATTTTGGTCAAACTCATGTAGGTGCGGTTTTGTGACCGAATAGATTAGTTTGATTGACCGAATTTCATGTTTGTCTCGTGAGAAATTGGTTAGTTAGCGAGATGAAATGAGAAAGCTTTACTGTAATGCGGAATTAAGCTTTTTATATTATTGAATTGTATCAGGCGTCACTATTCGGAAGTTCAAATCTCTATTGAGGGATCGCCCGCCACCGGGCCCTATACCCTCCTATATCATGAGTAGGCAAATCCGAGGGTCAGCGGAGGGTATAGGGCCCGGTGGCGGGCGATCCCTCAATAAAGATTTTTATATTATACCCAACTGCACTTAATTACCTGTAAGTAATAATTTACTTATTATTAAGTAAAGCTTATAGATAATTACGCATGCTCGATACAGCCAATATATTACTTGCGTATAAGTCGTTTCGGCCACTGCTAATAACACATACGAATTACACTTAAAGAGCAGGCAATCTAAATTGTACAAATTTAAGTGTAAGTCCAATTGCGCAATTTTCTTTAAAGTTATACGTGTAATTAGTAATTAGGTAGGTCAGAAAAAGTCCAGATGTATTCACGTCTCACTCGAATGGTCCGTAATGCATCGCATGCGCTTCTATCGGCGGCTTCTCTTGATGCGTACACTGCACAAAAAAATCGGTGCTTTAAGAACCGCGAAGCACAATTTTACGAATGTTATTGGCATGAAATGCGATAATTTGTTGTTTTTTCCACGATTTAATAAATGCTTATAATACCCGTGAAAATCGGACGCGATGCCGAATTCGAGCTTTTTTTGTTCTCGGAATTCACTAATTAGTTAAGGGTACCTATAGCTTACGTTTAATGAAAATGATTTATCAACCAAAGGAATGTCTAATCTTTCGCTATGCATCTCTAATTAGAAACGACAGACCTTAAAAGAAAATCAACTTTCCATCCTCGAGTCCATTCATGCTGGACTGGACCAAGCCAGTTAGATGTTCACACAAATCGCAGCAACTTGTACTGTTAGCCGGACAGGAAACGTCCGGCGAAAAAAACCAGAAACCAGCTTCACCATAAGACACGGGAATCGCTCCTTCCGCTAATTATTTACGATATATTGCGTAACGGTGAAACACCGGGAAGACTGGAAAAAACTATACACAGGATGCGGCCATCTTGGATTGGGTTCGATTTGCGCCCGTCGTGGTATTAGCTAAAGATCGGTATTGCTTTGGCAAACCGTTTGGTCAGTTTTAGATTTTATATTCATATTCTCGATACAAATTACGGTATGGATATCAATCGATCTCTGGTTTTTTAAGCTGTTAATATGGGGACATAAAATGATACCTATGTGCTACAATATAGCCGATAAAACAACTAAAATGGAACAGACAGGAAAGACCTTTCGCATATGAAGCTCTAGTACTTAGACTCTATTTCGATTGTTCTTTATTTGGGGTAAATTTTCAATGGCCACATAAAATTGATGTTGTGTCTATCTTGAACAAATTTTAGAGAAAGACAGCATCAAATTTTTCCTTTAGACAGGCTACCTGACCATTAGAAAATCGGCTTGAATAAAAATAATAATTAGTTCTTGTAGCTGTCTATTAATACTCTATAGTAATTAAAGATAGCATGGCAGGAACCAGGAAGAGTGTCGCACTATCTCGACAGTTAGCCGGAAGCCGCCCGATCTGTGAGTCCATTCATAAATGACTGACTCACAACCGCAACGTTATATGATGACGCTGTCACACAACGCAATATCAAACTTTGCCCGACACAACAAGACAGGTTTCTGTTTAGCGCACCAATATTCATAATTATACATGAATGAAACCACCCATTTAATTGAGTGGAAATGTGAACAAATATTTGGTCGACGCTTAGTTTTAGGTTTTGTTTGGTAATCGTTTTTGGTAGCTGAGAGCTGAGGCCTCGAAGTGTTGATTTTACTCGACCAATGGACGTTTTGTGGACATTAGATGGTTTGGTTCTAAGAGAGGAAAATAGAGTATAATATTTTTTATGGCTTTGTGTAAATATTTGAATATTTCAAGCCTGGGACTGGTATACTATGAAAATGTTTGTTAAATTTATACATAATTAGTCATTACGTAAAACTGTGTAGTTAGGTTCGCTATTGGGACGTTTTTCCGGAAGATATAGAGCTTGCATTAAGTAATATTAAGTTTTCTATGAAAAAAACTATACTTACCTAACTTTTCATAATAGAATTTTCACTAGAAAAAGTTCCATATCACAATTATAATAATCTATAAAATAAAATAAATAAACACATAACAAAGTCGCCAGTGCGTCTACATTCGACCCGCAGACGTCCGGGCCAAAGGGCGAACAGATTGCGGTAATAGCATCAGGGCGCGTGCCCCAAACAAAAAGAGTCGCGCAATTAGATGCGTAGGCGCAGGATGCTAGACGGACTAATCTAATTGACTCAACGTAGCTTGTGACAAAGAAGTTGTTAATAGGATCTAATTATAACATGTTAGATTGAACAAACAATAAGTGTGGAGAGATACCAACAAGACGAAATTTTAGGATATTTTAGGAAACCTAAGGAAAAAAATATGCTGACATATTTCAATATGAAAAGGTTTAAAATACAGAAAAAGGACAGGTAGACCAAATTTTAAGTCTAATAATAACAGAAGTTTGAGAATACTATACAGGCTGTTTATGACAGCCAGGTAACTTACTCAGAGAACCTCTCGATAGTCCGCAACGCTATCGTCAAACTGTCAAATCACATAGATTTTGCTAGCGAGTCGCTAGCGTTACGCCCCGCGTAAAAAGGTTCGTGCTTACCCCACAGTACTAAGTAGGAACTTGTTTACATAAATTATGATCATAGTTAACTTAGAGATTAAATAAATTACACAATGAACAGTTTAGGGCCATTAAATTAAACGAGATCGGGATCAAATTAGCAGATCAAAGATAAACCTTTAAGTTTTTTTCACATAAAATTTTAATTTTTAACATAATCCACGGTATTCTAATACGTAATGCGATTGGCCGTATCTGATTAATCAATCACATCGTAAATTTAACAAAGCAAAGTATTCACTAACAAGCTTTCACGATACTTATATTAAAAGTAAGTACGCGAGATTTCTCGACCGAGATCTAATACACTCGTAGAAAAGTAAGTACCTACGTGAGATTTCTCGACCGAGATCTAATACACTCGTTAGTTATACAACAGGCTAATGGGATTACAAGGACGAGAACAAAGAGAATTACTCGTTATTCCAGCGCATACGCATGTGGGCAACGGAAGTTGATTTAAGTGGCGCCCGTGCTAGTGAATGGATGTTTCAATTTTTTTACTCTACGTCACGAGCAGTGACGTGGTCACGAGCTTAAGAAAAATGTGGCGCAGGAGTGTTACACGTGAGTATCTATTAATTGTAGGCGAAGGTTTGGAGTAAATAAATAATGCAGATCTGGAGATTTTGATCTAAGTAATTAGGTCAGAGATTCATAATATCTCACAAGAGTGATGTTCAAATATATATTGACAATTTGAAAAAATGGACTCTATGTTTACTTAATTCACGCCAATGATCTAATATAGGCACGGACGAAAAGACTGAGATTGATTTTTTTCCTAAATAAAGTAAAACTATTATATCTAATTATTTGCAGAAAAATATCGTGTAGAAGGTGCAGCGCCGCCTTTATCGTAGGCAGGTAAGCAGTAAAATAAGTTACTTTTCTACTTCCTTTGCAGTAAGTTTAATTAATATAATTTTTGATTTAAGTATCTAATAGAAAATTGTTCATCGTCACCAAAAAGTAATTTGTCATACAAATCTTAACAGCAAATCATATTTTTACAGGACTGCATCGTGCACCTCACTATGTTGACAGGAAGTTGGCTGCCGGACGCGCGTATCTAGCTACCTTATCTATCTCATAGTCTATATGGCTTTGGCATATCTCTGTCCTCCTCTGGCCGGCCACACATCGTCCTTCTCTCGCACACATAAACACTGATACACCCGTCCTTCTCCCGAATACCATTTCAATCGCGTGTTGCGTAATGGTCAAAATTTATTTTGTACAACCGTTACAAATTACTGCGGCATCATTCAGGGTGATGCCGGGGCTACTGTATAATGACAGGTATTACCCGGCCAGGCCATTACTGTATCTTTTATGAAAGCTCTTCGACGGAACGGAACACGCTTTTAAAGTTATTCTTAAGAAAAACCGCGATTATTATTGTCTTCCTTTAACTACAGTTAATCTCTTTTATACACTAATTAGGGCTGAATGTCAGGGCAGACGGAGGAGGTAATGGCGCGCTATTAGCATTGCTTCGGCTCCGACAAGAGCTGCTAGAAATCATCGCAGCGTCCGGCCATTCCGCCAGGTTGCAGTGTTTTAATTATTAATGAAACTGGTCGGCGCGGGAAAGCCGCACTACGCCCGGCTCTGTTTCCGCTTGCACTGCTGCGCTTCATTCATAAAATCGGACTCGCAAACCGAAACGACGTATACTCCACCTCAGATCATCCTATAACCAACTCTAACGTCGACAAAAACGGTTCAAATATCAAACTTCTAAACCTATACATACGACAACCTGCACTATTACAGCCGAACGGTCAGAAATAGACATCGTAAAAAGTCATAACTCGCTATGTGCGCGTACGAAAGTGGTTTTTCTTGGGGCAGCAGAAAGTTGTTTTCCGTTTGTGGAAACGCCTTCAATTAAGACTTATAAAGCGCGTGAGTTCTCGATAGATTTTACTCGATGTCGTGAATGGGATGCATTCGAGTCGTTGAGGTGTGAAGATCGAGTAATCAATGAATGGAGTTACTGCTGTCTCCGGACCAAAATTCTGTGTAATGCATGGCATAAACAGCTTTTACATAAACTTGATACACCACTAGTAACGGAAAACCTAGTTACCTTTTACTACTAAAGGTATCTCCAGCGTCTCCATTACATAGTTATATTTCACCAGTTCTACTAGGCAAGTTGTGTTTTTTGTGTATTTGCGACCAACTAAAGATAGCTTTTTAGAAAAGGATCTACAACATGTTTTACCCATACCATATAGATTACACTTTAATTTTATACTCAAACGAATTGTACCTTCAAAAGCCCAAATACTAAATGCAACCTCTCGAAACACAAACGTATTCTTTAATTAATAATTGCCACATTACATGAGCGAAATGACCAGTTTACATCTTGCTCAACAATCAATAAAGAAAATTGATTCGTAATTATAATGATGGCGAGCATCGTAAAAACGATGCAAATTTCGGGGAAGTAATCGATGGCCCTTTCAAGTTTACGAGCATTTTGCCTGAACAAAAAGGTTTCGGTGCCACACCGTCTGCAGCCACAAAAGAGCTTCTCAAAACCCACCTTAGAAATGCAACCTGTACCCGAAAACCAACTTTAAAAGACGAGAACTACGTTGAATATAATCTGTTTGTTAATTTCGGCGTAATGAACGTTTTTTTGCCGACAACATGGTGCTTGTTTCACCGGATATGGCATGGTTTATGAATGGCTGAGGCATAAAAAACGTATTTGCGATTATGCACGAGCGATTTGTCGCCGTCACTCGATACCATCGCGAGAGAAGCCGGGTGCTATTATTGTATCACGTTACGCAGAAGATATTGTTTGGGGATAGACTTCTCTTTTATATCTTTTTAGATATCCTTTTTGTTATCTTTGTGAACGTTCTTGACTCGCACCTCACACAGCCTCTTAGCCAAGTTTTGCTAACGATATTATACAGATTATTTTTAGACGACTGACGAGAAAATTTCGTATTTTTTTTAAAAGTCGAAGGCTAAAATACTGCACTGTGTGAGTCAGGATCGATCTGAATTCTGTTTTGACTAAAATGAATTTTCATTGGTTTGTATTTTCAACTTTGAAATGAACATTAGTAAATGTACTCAACTTCAACTGTAAACATCATTTGCACTTGTCAATGTTGCTTCAACGGAGGGAAAGGACGAAAAATATTATGCAAGCACTCAGTGCTAAAACACGTCATTTATTAAACTTAAAAAATATGAATTGTGCAGTTGTTTCTCTTCGTCAACTAAATATTTCTACTTAAATAACTAATTTTAAAATGATTGTTATATCAGCATCACTGGCAACACTGCTCATTGTCCGAATTAATACAAATGGTCTCTACAATAGGTAGGTACATGACGTCTCTGTCTGATTATATCAAAATAAAACAAAAGAAACTACAACATTTCATGTTATTCACGAATTAGCATGCATGCAGATGCTCATTCGTGGATAACATGAAATCTAGGATTAGGATTAATGAGGAAAATATCCTGACAATTTCTAAAACGCTACGTTTTCACAACGACCACTAATTGGCCCCGCATCTGGTCAGAGTCAGAAATGTGTCAACCTGGCTATAATTAGTTGCATTTATAAAACGCAAAACAAAAAGCGCCGGCCGAATTATAGCGATATCTCATTCGTTGGGTTTCAACAAATCAACACATTACCGTTCCAAAATATCGGTCTCAGTGACAGCGCTCTCCATTTTCAAGAAATGATCAATCATAAGCTGGAGGTGATTTTTCACGGCGTTGTCGCGGCGTCTTGTTTTTCCAATTCACGAAATTAGCCGGCCAATGGGTTTAAAATTAGAATTTTAACGGCGAAAATAGCCGAGGTGTTGAAATGACGTCTCCCTCACCTGTTCGGGTAGACTTCGGTGATTTATCTTCAAGGTTTGTGTTTGGTTCTGGGTTCGTAATAGTTAGGAGTAGCAAGTGAAAGCCGCTAATTGCCTGAGGTAACATTTTAAAATTTCAGTTATTTGTATATGTTATTTCTTAAACCATAGCTTACTCAAAGCTTTTAAAGGATTAATCGCAAGAAAATACTCACACGCTTAGCATTTGATTGATTTAAGTAGCTTCGAGAGGAAGCTGGGCAATCGGTCGGAATAGCGGTCGAACGAGGTGGAACGTATCAGTCGTGATTAGTCGGTCGATGTGTGCCCAGCCGTACGTGGACATAGAGACGTTGGCTTTATGGCTTTTCATCTTTTACATAATGATATTTTTTACGTAATCTACTAAATATCTCTGCCACGGTTTTTTTGTAACATATTTAAAAATTCAGATTAACTCACTAGAGAAACTTATTTAATAAATCTTTTGATTAATAAGTAAATTAACTGTAGACTAATTAACATGCAACAAAATACGGACTAATAAAGAGATGTACACTTTTTCATCATTACCTATGTTTTACATATCTACCTATACAATACAGAAAATGTACATCAAAAATTACATAAATGTTCTAATTCAGTTACCCAGTCCATATCTCTATATCTTCGTGTCATCAGTGAATGAAGACTGCTTCTGATCATTACGTGGCATGACCAATCTGGACTGATTGTAGTTATCGAATATCATGCTCAATCGAGTAGGTACTCGAGTATCGATCTGCATGAAGAGCTTTCATCGTTCGACAAGTTGAAGATACATTCAGCTCAGCGTTTCAAGTATTGAAACCGTAATAAAACCAGTTTTTTTTAATCTGTCAAGAACGACTCATATTTAAATGTTTAAGTTAGTAGACTTTTGCATAACATTGAGTTACGGAGTTACATCTTGTAAAATGTGATACCCTTAAGAAGTGTAGGTACCCCTAAGAATAAACAATTTAAGTTGAAAATAATCATACCTTCCATTTCTAGTTATACATATAATTTTTATAAAGAAATCAAAATCGATTTTATTTGAATAAACCATTGGTCCTTACAATGCAAATGCTGAAATACATATAACTAAGTTACTAATAAACATGAACGTACCTAAAAATAATAACGGACAGAGTGTTGTCAATATACAGAGTGAAGCATTCATAGTAAGCCCATATAAATATATATGTATATTTACATACAAACCATAGTAAGCTCGGCGCCTTCCAGAAAATACGCACACAAGCGCCGCCATTACGGTGCTTCAATCTGTGCAGTGACAGCATTCCGTCCGTTGTTCTTTATACGTTCAAGCTTATAAACATAATTTATTTTCAACTTGGATAGCATTAACTATCTTACTTCGATCGTGACTCGAAGATATGTATAAGGAACGTTCCAATAGTAATTGATGTATAACCTATGTGTGTAATACATGTAAGATGAATGTTACATGTGTCTGTGTACTTACGTAAGTATGAGTGAACACCAGTGGCTTTCAAACCAGTTATGGATGCTAATAAATGTACTTTTAGATCATTTTCTATGCTTAATGAGCTCGATTATGGATATATTTTTGTACCGACTGAAGCCTCCCGTATGTTGAGTAGTTTATGAGTTATCGTTAGGTTATTGTATGTATATGTGTGGAAGTGTCATAAAGTATAAGTTTAATGGTCTAAAATATTCTTGAGTAGGTATATAAAAAAAGTTAATGAAAAAACTATTAACGCTGGTTCCAATTAGACAGAATTCATGCATCTTACCTTTCTTGAAGTTTTCATCGGGAATACGCTTTGTAGAGATACTTATTATTAATTTATATTACTTACCTAAAAATGAAAAAAAAAAAAAAACTTATAAAAAGTTAAGCAGCATGGCGCATAAATATTACAGATGATATTATCAAGTTTATTAATAATACCTTTATAACAAATAACGGGTTTACACTCAGTTCTTTTAATAGAACTACAAATGTTCAGAGCTACAGTTATAAGGGTGTATAAAAGGGTGACAGATAATAAATATGGAAAGTAGATAACTGACATCTTTTTATAGCGAGGAAGAGGCGTGGTCACCCTACAACTTCCAATGGGAACTACGCGCATTAAGTCGTCCAAATAATATCCTAATGGAAATATGATAGCTGTCCTTGCTGCACCCCATTATATGGTCACCCTATGTATTTTAAGGCAATTTTTATCTTTACAATGATGAAAATTCTGGCAATTAACACAATAAAGCACTAAAGTTATGGGGATTTTATGTATTGTTGTGAATATCTTTTATGTATTTAAAAAGTTATACATATACTCGTACCTACTATGTTTATTTTTAAAAATTAATTTTCGATATTATTTTTTGAGAAAGCTATCTTTATACATAAATAACTTCTATAAAACTACTTAAGTTTAGTACTTTTTACGCAGGTATAAACAACACCCTAAAACATTAAGGGGAAAAATCTTTAAAATAAAGTAAGTACTAATTAAGACTGCTTCATTATGCATTAACCAACGTCTCTACATTTTTGAACTATAAAATAAAACTCGATGTTAGAAATAACTTGGATACATATTAATATCCCATCATAAATCCGTAGGAAGCAATTCCGGTTACTCTCAGCAAGTTAAAGTCGGTTCAATAAAAACTATCATTTCTCACGCTAATTTGCTTACGTTTGACAAGTTGACAACCTTTCCAAACAGCGTTCAGATAACATAAAATTTGAACTGTTTGTTAATTAAAACTATTAAAAAGTCGTGTCGGTTCCGTCAGCGGCTTCCGCGGTTTATTTGTAGACTTTAACCCTTCACCGCTATTAAAGGACTGCTGGGGTTAAACGGGACATTTTTCAAAGCGTCCCGGCCGCTGACATGCTTAATGAGATGTCGCCATAAGTTATTTTCGGACACCGCAGCCAAAGAAAAAAAAAACAAATGAAAATCTCTAAGATAATTAACCTTTTGGAACCGTAATTGGAAACAAAAAGTCGTATGCGGTAGTGAAGCAGTACAGAGGTAATTTAACACCGGCGTGTGCGTGCGCAGCTCTGTGTGTGTTTCTTGAATGATTGGTAAGTGGAGCATATTAGTTGGATGGTCACTTACGTTCCGTCAGGCTCCACTGATTGGATGACGAGGTAACGCGGTTGAGAAACTGAAAACCTTGTTCGTTTTGATTGGAAATACAGCCGGATAATGAAATATATTTCATTAATTTATGGACCCACTAATTATAAAACTTTTTGCTCGGCTATTTCGGACGCTTTCTTAAGTAGTTCTATTATCTATAACAATTTATCATGCACTTAATCTAACAAGTGTAAAAGTAATATTGAAATGAGTATAATCAAAGTACATACGTACTACTGTTTTGAGATTTTAATCAATGAAATGACGTGTAATATTTCTCACAGCTGGGATGGGAGACGGACCGGTTCTACTTCGGAAATATTTAAAACTTATTTTGGAATCAAGTTTTGGATTCAAGTGTACGAGATGTTCGTAGCTGAGATGCTATTTAATGATCTACTTATTTTAAAGAGCTAGTAAGTAACATCATGTACATAATAGATAATATTTTTCTCACTATACAGGGTGTAACAGAAAGGGTATGTTAAGCGAAAAGCTATGTAAATAGCCCACTATAGAGAACCCATTTCCAAAATTTTAGACTCAAAATCAAATGTTTATTTTTCAAGAATGTATGAACATTCCTGAGTTGTTTAGGATTTCTCCATACTATTTGGAAAAATAAACATGTGTTTTTGACTCTCAAATTTTGGAAATAGGTTCTCTATAGATAGTGGGCTATTTACATAGCTTTTTGCTTAACATACCCCTTTTGTTACATCCTGTAGAGTGGAATGAAATTTCATAAAAATAAAGGATTGCAATGTTAAGAAATTTTATGTCGACTGGTTTGATTGAAGTACATTTTGATAAGCATTTATATAATCTCTAGGTAATAATATCCTATATTGAGAGATTTTTTAGTTAGATTAAAAATAAATGGACAAATAACATAGGTACGTACTTAGTAATATAGAGTTAATATCTTTATTGTTAATACGTTTTAATCCAATAGATACTTTACAGAGTTACGACATAAGATAAGACACGAATGCATTAACATTACATATGATATACAGGCAGATGTGCAGGTATATGATTACACACACATGCAGACATCAAATCATGAATGAATCCAAATAAGTAAGATTAATTGAATCCCGCGGTTTTGTCTGCGACAATCATCACCGGTGGAAAAACAGGAAGTTGGATAATACTAGTAGTCTGGAGATTGCTGTATCGTGTCAAATGATTGTTTGATCCTCGGGCTTTATTTCATGTTTAAATAGGTATTTCTTCCGAGACTAGATTAACCTACCATAGATTGTAGGATACCTAAAAAGCAGTGTGCGATATATCTGTACCCTAAGTTAATAAGAGTTTAAATTATTAAGAGTTGCGTAGAGTTGCCTTTAGTATGCTCGTGTTCGATCAGATGACGGTTCTTTATCAACAAAAGCTATTGAGTTTTTATGATTTTACTGTTAGGTATAATGTCAATTCCCTATATATGTAATTATATGTATAATTATCTATATTTGCCCTTATGCCAATATTGCTGCCAGTATTATAATTGCTCAAGATTTGAGAGTATTTTTAATGGGGAATCTCGATAACCATTTTGGTAGCCTACCAATAGATAGGTCAGCAAAGCTCATTGTCTTCGTATACAAGGACTAGTTTTCAAGCGGTATAAAACAACCTTTTCTGAATTAAAAGAGGACACTTTTAAAATTAAAATCTCCACTACGCATAGTTTTTGCAAAAGCACCGTTCGCCTACTGCTCAATGAGCCCGGCCCGGCGCTATGTCCAGCGACCAGCTCCGGCTCGTAACCTGTTCTGTGGCCAGCAAGCCGTGGGAACGGCCTGCACGCGCAAATCTACCACGCTTTATATACAGGGCTGCCTCGGACATGGAACTCGAGCTATCGCACTTTCACATTTATAGATACACGGCGATGTTTTCAAAATGGGGTAGCCAAAGCTCCAGGATCATTAAGGAGCTTCTACAGTTACCTTCAGCATAGCAGGGCGTGACAACTTGCTAGCTTGTGAACGTCGCTGAGTTACTTAGTCGACTCTTACGACATGCAACGTAGGAGATATATCCTAGTGAAAATCTGCATCAGTATAAGGATGTTTATATTTAGGTTTTATAGGTCAGAGTTGGAGTTAAGGCACGAAATACATGATTTGTTGCCTATTGAATGAGTTTTAAAAAATTGTTGCAGTTTTCTGGGACGAAAATAACAGCCTTTTCAGGTGGTGAAACTAGTTAAAAATGGTCATCCTAAGTATAATAAATTAGAGGTAGTGATAACCCTGTTCGGTAGTAAAGTGGCAAATATCTCATTCATATAATGTTGCATGTGTGTCTGTATACACATTTACGCACACATACACATAAAGCTACCATTAGCATCATAGAGAGGCTGTGATTATGGGACCTATAATATAACTAAACGAACCTATGATGAGAGGTAGGTAATACTCAACTGAAAATTTTAAAGTCAATTTAGTGGGCGCCCTCCGGCCAGAAGGACCGATGACTTAAAGAGGACGGCTGGTAGGGACTGGATGGCAAAAACGGTAGATCGAGTCATGTGGCGTACACTGGGGGAGGCCTACGTCCAGCAGTGGACTGCAATAGGCTGACGATGATGATGACGATGATAGTGGAAGGAGATAAATTCTGAATATTTGAAAAACTTTAGATATACTGTCATCCATCATCCATATCTGGTAGTGTGGATCACAAAATATCGAATCGATTGATAAATCTCATAGAATAAATTTAGCTGTCCTTATGGAACATATAGGTACATACAAACTTTTTATTTCCAAAAAATGGACTAGTATTTATAATATTTTTATAATATAATAATAATTTATTTCGTTTAAATGTACATGTATGTATGAACTACAGGATCACGAAGGAGAGCCTGCAACTACGTTTAACATATTGGGGCCAGATGTTATAGAACATTTCCTGAGAAACACTTTAAGCTTCGTTGTCTACTCTTGCGTTGAGGAACACACGTAAAAAAATATAGGCACTTGATTGCTAAAATAGTTACTCTACCATTTTGCTTTATGATGGATAAATGCAGAATTAAGATAAAACTTTTGAACTGTTTCAGAAGCAGTACGCTACCTACATACATATAGGTAGTTATATTAAGTCGTAAATGAAATATGAATGCATTACCAAGACTGACTTGATGGATCACGTCCTCTCAATCCTTTCAGTGGGTGCAAAGTAAAATATTTATCACACTCTACTTATAACGTAGAGTAAAGTAAGGAGTGACTTTACTTCCAAGTGTAAAGTGACGTTTTGCATGGAAATGCATGACTTTAAGTACGGAATATGCTCTCAGTAAGACCTGGTTCCTTTTTTTACTAACGTGGATTTTAAGTAGTGAATAAACTTGCCGCAACTTTGTATGACATAAATACATACATACATATAATCACGCCGTTATCCCTTACGGGGTAGGCAGAGCACCATGGGTCGATAGAACCACATGGTGCCACTTCTGACCAGTTTTGAGAGTATAGTTGAGATGTACAAGTTTGGTTATACTTAAACTTTATATGAAATAAGAAAAAACCACTTAGGTGTGACTGTGAAATTGAAAGAAGTAGGTAAGGTATAATTTTAATATGTTGAAGCCTTTTAGATCTATAAATGTTAGTCAGAAAGAAGGATATGACGCGTACTATATGTAACTTTTGAGCTCTCAATTTACCTGCTGTATAAAAAGCTACATTTTAAAGAAAGATAGAACACATCATTTTCTATGAGAATAAAGATGTCTAAAGTTGAATGTTAATAAATAATTTAATCTAATTACATCTGATTCATCAGAATATGAACAAACAACGGTGCCATCAAAACTGTAGAGTCCAATATAGGTAGAGTCGTAATGTACTGGGCTGATATCAATTTGTCGGATCCAAATCACGGTTCGATTGAGTATAAAGGGCTTCAAGCACACCGTAGCGGCGAACTAGATTGAGCGAAATCGCTTTCGTGAAATACACATTTATACGTAGTCAAATTTAAGTTGGGATTAATAAGATCTCTTGAACTCCATAATGTTTAATGGTTACTGCATCACGTAATAATTGTTAAATAGATCAGGATAAAATACAGAGAAATCGTTCTCGAATAAATACTATCTTGCTAATTTTTGCCTTGGGTCATAATATGTAGGGGTCACTATTATTACAGTTTTGGGAGTTACAGCCAATTTTAACACTACAGATTGGGTATATAGGCAGAATTTTTGATTCCGCGTTTATTTTGATATGATATCAGTAAAAGGTTTGTCAACGACCCGCGAATTTGATCAAAATCTCTTTGCTCTAAATTTCGTTCCACGGTATGATATAATTCCACTCGTCTGGGTCAACGTCTTTCTAATAGGAGCACCATTATCATTATTTTAAACAAGTTATCTGTAGAGCACAATGTGTGCATACTGTGAGTAATGTGAATTAAAAATTAGGTATGTACTTACATACATAGGTAATAGTATGCTATGTTGTTGAAGGTTTGAAGCGAAGTTTGAGCGGCATTAAATCATGGTATGTTATCTGTCGTGGCCATATTTATTTGACCATTTTCCCTATGCTTAGCTCAGGTTAGGATCAAGGAATTATCAATAATGGCTACATTACTATTTATGGTTAGCTAAGTTTTTAACTATTAATTATTGTTGAAAAGCAGACGTTTTAATTTTAGATATTATATTATGCGTTTCACGATTATCAAATTCGCATGCAGCTTGAACTCGTACTCTAAAATCAAACCCTCAACTGTAATCCAATCTAGCTGAAAAAACTGCGATCTCTTTTGAATTGTGTTTAGTTACTAAGATTTTAGTCACTCCTTAAATTAAATACCCAATATCAACCCCAGTAGTTTATAGAACATTGTTAGCATACCTGCAGGTAGAAATACATCGTTAATCTAGAGTCGAGCTAACAGATTGTGTTGAATGCTATTTAGAAAGTATGGTGCTAAGGTGCTAAGAATTTCATGCACGTAAGACTTTTTATCTTTTTAGCTTTATATGCATAATGGTAAATTCCCTAAAGCTGGTAACTTTCAGTATAGTTTTTGTTATATTGCTTTACTTAAAGACTGTCTGAATTATGGATGCATGACAAAACTAAATGAACCGACTTCATGTAGGTATTATAGTACACTACAACTACGGAGGGAAAGGTTGTATTAAAGTCAAAATCATAAACATTCATGAATCATTCACTTGTATCACATGCTTAATCCTTCCATTTAATATTATTTGCGCTTAAGTAAATATACTGTCTACCTTTTTATTGACACAAGTTCAATTTTATATCAAAATCGGGGACTTGGCGCTAAAAATGGAAACATTTTTCACCACTTATTACTTTTTCTACGTATTACTAATTATAGACTATCATCTATTCAAGATCACTAGATCTATGCTCCCATTACTTTCTCAATATGATTTGCAAATAATCAAAGAACCTATTTCCGGCTGATAATTAGAGGTAGACTAGATTAGATACTTAGCAAAAACGCCTTATTATATTTTTTCAATTTCTTTATTAATAATTGCTTGACCTCTCATCCTCAATTGATGATACAATCATTCCATTTTTAAGAACGACTCTCGTTCGAAAAAACTTCACTCTATATTCACCTTCAACATGACTATCTTACCCCTTTCTTCTACTACAACACAATAATAACCTAGTCCCACACTTAGATCCTAAATTTCTAGTAGAACATAGTCTTGTGTCTTGTGACTGGTACTGTAGATGTAAAATAGAGCAATTCAATAGAATGTCATTAGCCTTTTCGAAAACATGCTCCTATTAAAAGGGTTAAGGTTAAGCACTTTCCTTCACCTTGGCTAAATGACGATATCAAAAAGTTATGTCAGAGATCTCGCCAAGCGCAAAAATAAAATTTTTCCTTCTACAGAAAATTTTAATGTCCAAGAACTTGCGGAATCGGTGTGCTCGTCTGTGTAGGGATGAAAAGAGGCGCCACATATGCATCAATTGAAAAGTATAGTCCAAGTCAAGTCTGGAAATTTCTTAAATCACTTGGGGTTGGCAAATGTTCAGATATTCCTAAAGGTACGTAGATTTAAATGCACTAAATAAACATTTTTCTTTATCTCCTGTCACTCTTGATAATAATGTCAAACACACAACTCTTTCAAACTTACTAAATAAGCCTATGCCCCATTGCAATCCCTTTTCTTTCAAACCCATAACCACGAGTGACGTTAAGAAAGCTATCCTTGCCATCTCCTCTAAAGCTGTCGGCGATGATGAAATTAGCTCACATATGCTGCATCCTATCCTTGATGAGCTTGTTCCTATCCTTGAACACATCATGAGCTTTTCACTTCACACCAGCACCTTTCCTGTATCTTGGAAAAAAGCTCGTGTCATCCCCTTGCCCAAAACGTCCAATCCTACTTCCTTTTCTCAATACCGTCATTTCTGTCCTTCCTATCCTTTCTAAAGCCCTGGAGTCATTAGTACACCAGCAGTTATCCGTGTTTTTGTTAATGGAAATCTGCTTAATCCGTTCCAATCTGGATTTCGTCCCGGTCATTACCGGGATATACGAACCCATCAGCTGACCCTATGGCGTCGTAGTGCGGGTCAACTATAGAATGGTTCAATTCATACTTAAATGGTCGTCAGCAATGCGTGCGCGTTGACGATTTTACATCACACTGGTGTAGCATCACGGCGGGCGTACCCCAGGGCGCCGTACTGTCACCCCTGCTCTTTTCAATTTTCATCAACTCTGTTTCGGACCACTTTCATCGCTGATGACCTTCAGCTTTATAGACATTTTAACGTTAAAAATGTAAGGTTAGCTATGAAGGAGATGAACGAGGACTTGGTGCGCATTCGGGATTGGGCGAAATCTTTGGCCTGTTAGTCAACCCGGGTAAATCCCAAGCCATAATCATAGGTATAGACATAATCTGAACATCTTGCGGCAGTATATGCAATTGTTTTATGACCAGATCCCGATTCCCTTCATAAAAAACCTAGGGATCATATTTGACAGCACAATGTCGTGGACAGCTCAGGTTGGCGAAGGTAGGAGGGTGCAATCCTTTCATTCGCTTATTTCAGTTTCTGCCTTTTAAAACTAAAATAAGTCTTGCCCAGACCCTTATTCTCCCTCTTATTGATTATGCGGATGTTTGCTATCTCGACGCCAATGAGCAAATAAACTCGAACGTCTACAGAATTTAGGTATCCGATTTATATACGGACTACGTAAATTTGATCACGTATCTCTTTCGTAAAGAGTTAAAATGGCTCCCGATTCGTTTTCGCCGGAATACTCATCTATTAACACTCCTTTATAAAATTTTAAATTATCGTTTTTCTCCGCTATATCTCAGTGAAACTCTATAAATACGAATCACAAACTAGTCATTAAGATGAAATACATGGTCATCACTAAATAACATACTTACGCGCTGCTAAGAGATCCCAGTACATGGGGTAGCCGTAGGATCTATAAAGGATAGATATCTCGGGCTACGTTTAGCATAGGGCACAATAATAAGCATAGTCTTTAGGAGAATTATCCCTTCACACTTTTCTCTCTTCTAAGTTAAAATACAGTAAACTTATTCAAATATATAACATAGATTCCGTACACTTAATATATGACTCTACTATTGTAAAGCGTTATTTACTAGTACTTTAGCTCACAGTAAAAGTCGTCGGGCATTATCCGTAGATTTGTGCTCCGACTAGGTTGGCTATACAGCTATCTTGTAAACTTTAATCGGGAGTACTAGCACAACACATTTGAAACTAGGCTGTATGTGATAAGTGTAGAGTTGGTTTCAGTGTCTGTGAGGGTGGTGGTTGAGTCGTTTGGTCGTCGCGGAGTGGACACTGGTCGGGCTGGGCGGCAGGTGCTACTCCCACCAAAGAGCAATGATCTAGCCGAGATTTCCTACACCTGGAGTAAGGGCTGCGTATTTCTATCGAGGACGCAGTGATAAGGCAGGGTAATTTGCATTGTCGGTTTTAAAGTGGATATAATGTAGAAAGCGGTAGGAAATTAGAATTGATGCTAGAACTTTAAGTAATGTTATTTATTTTGAGATTGAGACTGGTCTATTTATTTATATACCTACTAGGTACTGTTGTTTGTGCAATATGTAGACAGAAAAAAGGAAAAGTTCAAATACGAAACATTCTGATGTAATTCTTTGCCAAAACATATACAGGGTGGGAGTGACATCCATGGAAATACCGAATTACTGGCTTATCGGTTGATACATTGCGGTTTTCTGAATCACTTTTGACTTTTCAATAAAGTTGATTAGTTATTTTTAATTTTTTCATATAGTGTACATAGGTATTATTTAAAATCTTGTTTTTAAAGCAATTTAAATGAAATTCGGTCCTGAAGAAATAAAAAGCTCGGATATTTTAGGATTTTTCCTGTGAAATTTATCTGTAGTTTTTCTTTGAATGATGGCGCTAGTTACAACTATGTGTATGACTACATTACCTGTGTTACTTTACTGCATAGTGTAAGTTCCGAAATCGGACATAAGAGCTATTTTATAAGATGGACTCTACCTCAATATGACTTCTCCGTCTACGAATCGAAAGTGGCACATCATAATGAAGAGTGAAAAAAAACGAGGCAATGAAATGGTATCGTTCATACAGCCAGACACATCATTACAACAGTCCATTCCAGCAGCCAACGAGGTTCGAGTAGCAATTGAACATTACCTACCTCTTATCTCTCGATCGACACGACCCACGAACAAATTGATAGCTCTTTGGATATCTCTTTCTAACTCTCTGGATTTGTGTCTGATTGTCTATTGTTTTGAATTGGGTGTATGATCGCGTTATTTTCGATTCATGTTCTAAATCTAAACATACATACAATATGAAACATGTAACTTTTATGCTGTAGCTAGTGCGAAAGTACAGAGCGGTTTAGACTTTTTATGTACATACAGGTCGACTGTACTTAGGGCAAAATTTAGAAAAGAAAGAATAGACTAAGCAAACTCTCAGAAATATCTATGTTAATAAAAGTGTGATTTAAATCACTGTTTGTGGAATAGGTATATTATACTAGCAGTGTTGATAATGGGTAGGTATGTATATGCTTTAAGATAGAGACCTAATTAATAAATAGGTATAAATTGTTGTTATTCACAAGTTAGAATTAGAAAAGTATAAAAATATAGCATTTCCGAGAAATATTTTACGATTACGCAGCCGGATTCGAACCCTGGACCTCATATTCCCCGAACGAGCTCTGCTAGCATGCGCGTGCGTCACGTTTGAACTCGCCGTCAAAGACGCCGCCTCCTTATCTCGTGTTAAACGATTTCGGCCCGACAAGTGACAATAACTATGTGGTTAAATATAGGCTTTTACTTAACTAAACTGTATGTTGGTCTGCAATGTTTTAAATGTGTTTAATTGACGTCAATTTTAGACTAAGTAAAGCTTTGTAGGCCATTTTGTTTTCTTAGAAAGCTTTTATAACAGCTGTGTGGTGATATAACAATACGTAGTAATGCTCTTTCAAGTGTTCTGTTAGAGTAGTTTAATGGCGTAGAAAAGAGAATATCGCTCATGCCTGTTATCAATGACGTGAAAATTCTGCGTACTTTGCTTTATTAATTATTATTTACACCCTGTATAATACATGAACAGCTTTTTGCACGTGACCACCATTTAAAGGGGGTGATATTTTTACTAAATAATTCAATGGTAAAAAACAAATTCATACTAGCAAGTGATTTAAACGGAGTGGGTCTATTTTGTCGAACAATGACTAGAGATGGCGGTCGTCAGTCGGGCTTGTTATTTAATTAGAACCGCATTAATTTCGTTACAGCCACTTCCGTTAAGAGGCGTCTAGACATTTTGTGCTCTAATGTTCTTTTATATTATGAATGGTAGATCATATAAAGGTAGTTTACTTTTAAATCTGTATCTATCAATGTTAGACAGTGTTTAGCTTACACAATGTCTAAAGATTTTATAAATGTTCACTAAACGTGTAAGATACAAAATGCCATTTTACGCCTTGGAGTAAAGCTAACGTCTTTACCCCAGCAAGCCTAGCATGGCCTGGGATACACGATATGATAAACCGATTTATCGACAATAAGCCTGTCAAAATACGATAAATTTAGCCGCGATGTTGAATTTTGTATATGAGACGATACGATATCGTACGATACGATATCCACGATGCGTGGTCACGCTAGGGGGGCAGGTTTACTAATATCGACATCTTTAATGACGTAGGTCGTAGTCTCTCACTATAAAATTACAATACCAATTAACTACTAATTCTTCTATACATAAATTAATTAGTATATACATATAGTTATACATTAACATAATTATTCGTATATCTCTATCAAAAGCGAATAATTTGCGGCCTGCAAGGTCGGGTGAAGCAACTCGTCCCTTTACGCTCCAAAAACCTCGCTGATGCAAACCTCTGCACCGACTGCACTCAAACGTGTGTGCGAATTAACAGAAACTAATACAAAAGTTCACGCTTATGTGTACTCGATGTTTTGATACAAAATAACCTAATTTATTTACTATGGCTGCGCCCACCACCGGGCCCTACACCCTCCACTGACCCTCGGATCTGATAACTCATAACTGCGAAAACAGGGACTTGCACTAACTACAATCGCCACGAGAAACCAGACCCGAGCACCTAGCATGCAAGACAATACATTGCACTATTCCGAAATCAAAAACAAGATAAATAATCTACATATGTTTCGCCAACAACCGTGGCATCCTCAGGATTATAGAAATTAGTCAACCTCATTTATTTAAAGAAAAAACCTGACTGCGTAAAGTTTTTATCCAGTCTCACTGTCACGACTAAGACGAATTTAATAAAACCTCTCCAGCTCAAATGCGACAAGCCGTTTGGCATTAGAGCGTACCATAGAAATATACATACATATAAACATGCACTCGAAAACATAACCCACCTTCTGGTGCAGTCGGGTAAATAATGTACCTACATATTACCATTCGAAATACAACATTGTACAGGGTGTAATAAACAGTTATGCGTATGTTTTGCGAAATGCTACGAAAATAGCCTACTACATATTAGTGACCATTGTCACTCGAAATCATTTATGTTTATTAATCATTATAGTATGGAGAATTCATAGGTATAACGTTAAAAAAATAAACATGTAATTTCTAGTCTCAAATTTAATTTTTGTGGATAGGTTTCATATAGTGGACTATTTTCATAGCTTTTCGCTTAATATACCCCTTTTGTTACACCCTGTGTATCGATAACGTAACGTTATATTTCGACGCCTACGTATACCATCCTACCTAAAGTCATGCAATAACTACCTGTCTGTTACTTTTTCAGGATAACGACATAGAGCCTAGAGGAACCGATCTTGATCGTAAAGCAGCGAGTCAAGAGGGTATGGACGAAAGAATTTCAGAAGGGTTTAAATGTATTTCATTCAATAAACTTACCTACAGTAAGTGTCAGTTTTTGTGTGGGCGAGATGTAATTATAAGCCGTTGCAATAAGTTATAATTTCCTCGCTAGCCAACAAAATAACACCTAGTAACCGTACTTTGCTATTTCTACATTACGAGTATGAACTAACTTGCAAAACCATTCAGGTTCTATTTTCGAAATGCAAGAAACATCACTCTCCAGAACTAGGAAGAAAAGAAAACTCGTAAACTGGAAAAATGACACGTTCGCCGGAAATGCACAAGTGTAAGGCGGCCGGACGTGAGCCCGCGCAACCGTGCAAGTGGGTCAGTTTATTTCTGTTTTGGCGGGAACCTGGCCGGAAGCGGCGCCATTGTGGATGCGCGGGAAGCCCGGAAAAACAGGAGTTCTACGCAATGAAATGTTACACGCCGACACCGAACGGTAGACTGCCCGCGGTTTTGGTGAAACCGAGAACTAATTTGAAGATTTCTTAGTAGTAAAGTATCTATCGTGTTTCTTTGAAAGTAATTGTATCTGAATACTAAAAGTTTCGGTGAAAGGGTGAAACAACGAATTGGGAAATTACGGAAGATGTCTAATGTAACTGTTCGAATGTGATGTTTCGAGTTTGAAAATTTCGTAGAACTAATTGGATACCTTCCTGTAGTTTCTTATTTTTATTTTATGTTCGATGCTCGACAACACATAAGTACAATAAGTATTTATTACTTATCACTAATTACCTTGATAGTGTGGTTTTCCTTTAAATGTTTTACTTCTGGTTAAAATATTCCAGGAAATGTAGGTCCATGTATCTAAACTGTAGAGTGACATCTTACTTTAAAATGGTACTGGAAATTGTCGTGAAACCTACAACTTAAACTGATTTTTCGATAGAATATAATATGAACATTTATCTAACATAGACAGACAATAAGGTAGGTCGAGCTTATATCCAAAAGACATAATATACCTATTTTCCAACGTAATTTCTTGTACTATTAGCAGAAATAGATTATAAGATTTATTGCACAAATCATAATAATCATTTATGAAGTATTCATAGTTCGCATGCCGCTATAGGGGCAAGATAATGCGGGCAAAACGTAAAGAACCCGAAACGACCCTTAATTAAACTTGATTAGAGACAATTCAGCAATCTCTCGAGCTGGACACTCGAAATAAACGAGATTTATTAATCGCCCAGAGATTTTATACCACTTGGCGGCCATTGCTTGCATGTTGTAATTTATCAAATTGAAAATATTGCACTCATGTTGTTAGGGACATTTCACCATTTTGACGATTTAAAAAAAAAAGAAATGATAAAATCACTTATTATAGAGCAAAGTGCCAAGAAGAATCGGGACTAGACCTTGATACCTGCCAAAAATCGTAACCTAATTTGAGAAATACTGACTGATGATACCGCATAAATCTAAACTTGAACAAGATGTTTATTTGATCCTTCATTTACTTAGATAAAAAAAACAACAGGTTACTTGATCATAAAAACTAAATATACTACGTACAAAATTTAATTTTAAAAAATAATTAAGGAAAAAGACAATAGATAGTATAACTGAAAGTCAGAGATAGCGAACGGTCACCTCTCACGCAAACCTCGAGTTAAGGCCACCATAACTCAGATACGAGTATCATGATTATAGAGATATTGACAATGTAAGTACTATAAGTACATTTCATTTCTTACATCTATATCAAGCATGAATTCGTTAGATTACAAATTTATTTTTAGTACTTATTGTTTACTATACCATGTCTAACTATGTTATATTTTGCTGTCAAGCTAAAGTGGCAATGGGCAGGGCACATAGCTCGAAGAACTGATGACCGATGGAGCCGGAAAGTTCTAGAGTGGATACCGCGTATCGGCAAACGCATCGTGGGAAGGCCAACCGCGAGATGGACGGACGACTTGGCTAAGGTTGCGGGCGTCGGTTGGATGCAGGCTGCTTCCGACCGGTCGGTATCGAGGTTGTTGAAGGAGGCCTATATCTAGTAGTGGACTTCCCAGGGCTGAAATGATAATGATGATTTTTCTCCTTTATGATCGTGCAGTTCTGCCTATCCCATTTGGAGAAGTCAACCGTGTGATTTCCGGAACACAGCCGTCGTCGCATTATTTGAAATTGCCGCAGAAAGAACCAAACTAGCTTATTATATAGTAGAACTGATTATTGCACAATATTTAAAAGTAAAAGCATAGCGCTAAAAGCTACATTTAATTGCAGCCTAAAGCTCCACAGAGGCGTGTAAAACACGACGCTTGCTACCTTAATTAATTGTTAATGAGCGAGTGTTAATCGCTGTTAAACTAACCACGGGTTTAAGCTAACCATTAACGATCATTTGTAGTGCAATGTAGGTAACTTAGAATTGTGCGTTTAGATATTGTATAGGTAACTTAATGTATGTTATAAAATTATTAATAAAGAAATGGAAAAAATTCTTCACCCGAGTGGGAATCGAACCCACGACCACTGCATACCGTGCTAGTTGCTCTAACCACTGAGCTATCGGGTCAATTACTCGGATGACGAATTTTATTTTTCATTTCGATAGCTATACACTAGCCAAATCTCGGCAAACAAAGCTGAATCCCTCAGCACAATGTTTAAACATGAAACGATCAACCATATCCTAACGGATTATATTAATGGAGAAGTGTTTTTATAAATTTATCTCAGTCAAGATATTATATATTATAAAATTATTAATAAAGAAATGGAAAAAATTCATCACCCGAGTGGGAATCGAACCCACGACCACTGCATACCGTGCTAGTTGCTCTAACCACTGAGTTACCAGGTCAATTATGTTCTTTCACATACAATTAGGTTGCATTATTGTGTTATAGTTACTGACTGATATCAGTAAAAGCGATTTAGATTATTGGGTACTAGCAAGGAGGAGTAGTTAGCACAAAGAATCAATACAATATTTGAATGTAATAGTCATAAGAATACTACTTAATTGACTAGAGAACGTCCGAGTTCCTTAGTCGACTCTTAGGCCATGCATGGTAGGAGATGTAGTAGTTTAATACTACTAAATTCTAGTGAAGCCCCGCATCAGCATAGGATAATCGAGAAGTCAAAATGTAGATATAGTTGGTAACCTTGCGTGCGATACTCGTACCACGTACTACGAACCGATGATAATGAGAAACATTGGTCCTTCGAGCCGGAATTGAACCAGAGACAATTGGATAGTTCAGGCGATGTCGCTCGCTGATAATAGAAATGATTGTTATTTTGAATGACAGTTTGTTATCGATTATTATAATACCCCTCGTTCAGGCTTTCATTATATAGGTTTCAAACGGTAAAAGTATTTGTATTTACAGATATATTATACAAAATAGCTGTTTTAATTTATACTTTAAACTTGGTCCAAACAAATAGACATTCAAATCTTAAATAGGATATTGTACACAGGGATAAAAGAAATCATCGTACTTAGTACGTTCTCCTCGATCTCCCGATATACAAAATTCAGAATTTAAATATAATTGGTTTCAAATATTGGGCAACGAAATGGTTTCAGTTTTCTTCGATTAAGTTTTCCAAGATGAGGACAATAGGGGAAATCGTATCGAATCATGAATATAGTATTATCTACTTGGCATTAAGGTCTGCCTCCCCCTGACCCGGACTTCCTGTCTTTGTTATGTTGGCCAATAATACTTTTTGCAGAAATTTCGATTTTAGTGCAAATGCTGAAGAATGGCTCGTGGAATCTTGTTGCTAGCTGGCATAGCTGAATACAGTACTATAAAATATATGTAAAGTAGTATAATATTTCCAAAAAATACATTAAACATTATTTTGTATTTACCTATTGCTTTTTAATATCGAAATAAAAACATTGCAAATGAAAATATAAATAAAATAATAAGAGAAAATACTCGTATAAAACTATGCTATTCCAGATATGAGTAGTTATAGCTGTTTCCAAATATTTATATCCATTTAGATTTTAGCATTATTGATATTACCCATTGCGAGTAGTAGGTACCAAAACTCCAGTTACTCCATAGGTACCTAGGTATGGAAATATTGCACTGCAAACAGTAGGTACTTATAAAATTTATGTGAACACTGAAACACTCGTAGCGAATCAAATTTAGCAAGTTAACCTTATTTTTAAAAGGGAATCACTCGAAAAACACGATCTGACCGTAACCAACTTAAAAGCCATTAACTGGTCTAGAAAGAGGTGAATTTCATTAAGGACATCAAAGGCAAAAATCGAGGCCCTTCGGCAGAGCGAGAGGAATTGAATTTTTCTGCCTCACAAACTCACTTACGTTGTAATTAACTATTGGATGGAGGTGAAGCGATTCTTTACTGAAAGCATTTTGTTTAACTTTTCATAATTAGATTTCTCATCTGCTATTCAGCGACTTTACTTCTCCAACTTCTCCATTTTGAAAATAAACAATGTAAGTATCTATAGTTTCAAGCTCTTCATAAATTTTATTTACTTGTATAATGTAGAGTTTATAATTATCGCAAAATATTTAAATTTGCGAAACTTAAGTATATAAAATCATTGTGTAGTCTATCAAGATAGCAATCTCCAATGCCTGCTCCCTTATCTCTATCCTAATCCAATAAACTGATCCTCGGGCTTTAGGAAAAGTGGAACTTTCACAGCGGACGTGTGCGTGTACGTGCATGTGTGCGTAGTGCGCGTAGGTGTGCGCAGGATCAGTGGCCGGCGCAGGCGCACCTGCCGCGGTGTTCCCACGGCTACCCCCGCCCCCTGCCCCTCCGTGACGTCACAGCAACGGTCCCCGCGAAGTGCTTTTTGTTCTTGTTTGTGTTTTTCTTGTTTACATGGATGCGGGTTTGTTATGGGCAATGTTAGTTAAAGTCAAACCATGTCTATGGATAATAACATTATTAAAGGTCCTACTTTAATGCTACGGATACATGCTATAAATGTTAGGGTAGGTACGTAGTTTTTAAGCTATGATCATTCATCCATTGAAGAAGTCTACGAGACTGTGTTGTTAACGAAAACCCCTGTTAAATTTTTGCACTTTTTTAAAAATGTTGTAAACATACTTCTCGCATAAGTCTCTCAGCGCCATCTATATATGAAAGCAGACAGTTCCCATTCCAAGACAGCGCCATCTCACGATAATGTGGCGCACTACGTTACAAGCTAACCGCATGCGAGAGCGTATGCGAGGTATCTTCGTAAAGTCTGCCACAAAAACTAGATGGCGCTACCAGCGTGAAAAATGCGCAGGCGCACCCTTTGTTTACAAACTTTATTTTTATGCCTTGTTTTCATGCCGATAGCTGTAAGCTGCTGCTCGAATCGAATGCACTTGCTATTTCAGTTAGAAATTGTTTTGCATTTTGTTCTCTAGATTTGTGGTTAAGATGAAGCATAAAATCTTTATTTAAATATCGAATAGATTTAAATGTTATGTAACGGTTTTGGTATGAGTAACTGCCAAAACCATACACATGTATGTATCCAAGAAGATATGCTGTAAACACTGAAAAAAAAGCCAATCAGAAACCAAATACCTAGCTAGGCTATCACTATCACTCTGTACTACACCATTATATATTGTTCAATAAGTTACTTAATTTTTTTAGATAAGAATAAATGCATACGTACAATTAAATTCGGGAGAAATTGCACGTTGAGGTATCTATCTGTATAATTACGAAAACTTAGGTACAGTATGATACTCGTGGTATTATACAGGTGTAACAAAAAGAGTATGTTAAGCGAAAAGCTACTTAGGTAGCCCACTAAAAGGACCCTACATACCCACAAAATTGCAGACTCGAAATAACATCTTTATTTTTCAACACATTGTATGGAGAATTCCTAAATAACTCAGGAATGTTCATACTATCTTGAAAAATAAACATGGCATTTTAAGTATCAAATTTTGGAAATAGGTTCTCTATAGTGGTCTATTTACATAGCTTTTTGCTTAACATACCTACCTTTTCTGTTACACCCTGTATTTGTGGCTTCAAACAGCTATTTGGAGTACAGTCTCCATGTACATCCCACCTTCATGAATAGTAACTATAGCATAATTTATAAGCAGGTTGGCACTGTTGGCAGTCTTTCAAATGTCTCTGGTACTTCATAACGAGTCGACAGTGGATTTATGCGCCAGTAAATCATCTTTAGGGAAGAAACTCCGGTTTATTGCTCAAATTTATTTGATTTGCCGCCATGAAATATAAAAGTTATGCTCGATACAGAGGTTAATATCGCCGAGAAGACGTTTTTGTTGTACGAATATTTTTTATGTGGTCTAGTTTACAGCTATTTATCTGTTTTACTATTTAATAAAGTTGAATGTCTTGTCACGTGTGATATTTTTGACATCATTGCATAACAGGAATTTATATAAATATCTAACTAGCTAGTACCGTGGTAGACACCTACTTATTTCAACTAAGCAACAAGACTGTAATATAACTTTTTTAATTGTTCGAAGGTTTCTTGGGAACTCTACAACTACAATATTATGATGGTCAATCGAATTCCTCTTTCATCTTTGCCTTACATAGATTTTAGTTAGATATAGTTTATATTTATCTTTATTATCTCTATTTAGTATTAGGTTAATACCTAGTATATGCAAATATTTTGTATATTTTCCCCAACGCTAGACTACTTTTTTAATGAGAAAAAATTTGTTTTCAAAGGCCTAGGAGTCTAGTAGTGAATAATTTTCTTACTTAAGTCTTATTTTCTAACCATCTTCTTTCTTCAGTTACTGATCCTATCCCCGCTATCTCTGTAAGATATTTTATATCTCTATTTTGATATGAATGAATGTCAATGGCCATAGTCGCTACCTGGGTTACACGTTTAACACACACACATGCGCAGAATTATATATCACAATATGCATGTGTGTGTATTTTAGTAGGTGTGCTTAATATCAGATAATAGATTAGTATGCAAACTACACGCCTGTTGAGCGGAGAAGTGACAACGAAGACATTCGTATGCGTGGGCGCATGTCCCGAGACGCGCTTCTAGCATGCGTCTTCAACACTTTATAAAGTTATCGTTAAATTAGTAAAAAAATATATGTTTCATTAACGGCTTCTATTAAAATGCTATATTAGTAACGTATATCAGTTTTCGTTGTTCTTATTTTAAGAGAAAAAACAGGTATTTCAAGTGCTAGTCTTAGGTCTTCTTTATCAACGTTGATTCCTATTTGAAAGGACTGAATCCAATTTTTATTTTATATGTCTTAAGTTGGAACTTCACAACGTCTTTACAGAGCAACATTTTAGCGAATCAAAAGTGGGTTTTTACACATTCAGAGCAGAAGCTAAATCCATAAGGAAAGAAAGTAAGTAGTAGTTGGTGGGATAGGTATGTATATTTTTGAATAAGGCTGGCAGTTATTATGAATCCAATATAAATACTACTTTTCATGCACATTTCAAAAGCTTCAGTAGAGTTATCTGCTCTAATATATCTGCCTATTTGGTCTTATTCATTGCGATATAGATATGTATGTACAATGAAGATACTTAAATAAAATTCTAGAAATACTAATACACAAACTTCGTTCGCCTTTACATGACACGAGGCCATTAGTAGTCAGGTCGCCTAAGTAATAGAAATAGTGCCATGCACACCAAATAGTTCCTATAGAATTATGACGCTAGTGGCTTTGTGCATGAATATATTATAAGTGTAGCTGTATACAAAAAATATTAGTCCCGAAATCAGGCACGGGATTACCAAACGGAATCTACAACAGCATATTTCGGACAATCGGTCCAACATGTCCGACGACCGATCCAGCCGTAGTACCAGGCGAACATGACCGCTCGGAGCTTTCTCGCCCATTCATAAACTGTAGTGAATGAACTAGCTCTGTGTGCGCAGTTACAAACAACCAACGTTAACGATCTCCAAGGCCAGAACGGACACTACGAACGCTCTTTAATAAACATTCAGGTTGACGAAGACAGTGACGCCGCTTCTGCAGGCTCATCTCGATGGTCAATTCGACACTTGCATGAGCTGAACATGTGTTTATCCGAGTCAACACGGTGGGCATTTCACGAGAATTCCCCTGAGACCACATCTAAACTGGCTTAGACAGAAATAGTTTGAGCGGACTCGCAAATGAAAGGACGTTGTTCATACGGATTTCGCCGAAGCGATTGCATTACTAGTTACTGTGTACCATAAGAGAGCTTTTGTTTAAGCTTTTAACTAACTGACCATATTCATACAATGTTTAATTAAAACTGTATTGAAGTGAGGAACGAATTACTAGAAATGATAATTGTATGTAGGAGGCGATTTGTGTTTTGGATAAGAAATATAAATAGCTATTTGTGTTTGTAGTGTGTTTTCTTTGTAATCTTTAACGGTGTTATTACAAAATAGCGCCTAAAGTTAGACTTGATTTAAATATGACATTTGACAGCAATATATATGGCATATCTGCCAAATTTAGGCCATGTTTAGCTTAAAAAATGTTTAAATTCTTTTGTAATACCACGGTAAGTATCTACGAAAGAGACCACGCGAAGCAGCTAGTTTTTAAAATCATAGATCTTGATGTTGACTTGTTTTCAGTAATTTTATATACATAATAAAAAACGCACGACTGTACACTTTCTGTGCCATCTGACACACAAGTGTTTTGAGCCACATGTGCCTTAAGATGCAAAAAAATCTTAAACTAAGCTCACACTAAATGCACCTCTGTTTTAGAGAGCTTAAAGCTTAAAACACATGAATATAATATAAAACCAGGTGAAACCTAAAACTCAGTTTCGTACCCGATCGAGCGTAAAAACCGCTTCAACACGCTACAGTATGATGTTACATTTCATATTCTATAAAGTGATGAAGAAAAGATAGAATGATAGATATTCCACTTAATTCTACAGGCTGCTGTACCATTCCATCCCTTTTTATGCAGGCAACTGTCAAAAAGCAGACTAGTGACTCGTGGAACATTCATTGCCGAGGCATTCAGTCATCACTTAATGAAAAGTAAAAAATATGTATACTTTTTATTTTAATATAAAAATTTACATTCGAAGCGATGGTGTTTACAGGAGTAACTATTAGCAGTAGCATTTAGGAAATATTAAGTCTTTGTGAGATTTATATACAGGGGTTTCCCTTTCCTTCCTCTCTAATATGCTGATATGGTATAATCTTCTTTAAAAGATGCTACCTTTTTTAAGCGATAAGAATACCTTTAAAACAATGGCATCAACGCGCTCAACTGCAGCCTAACGTAAAAACATCATGAATGAACAAACGAATTTCTCATAACATTGTAACCACTATGTTAATAAGTAAAGCTGTTTAATTTGAATTGTTTGCAAACCGGCCGTTTAAATGTGAATTGTAGTGCAACATCTATCGGTAATCCGAGAATCGAGAATGCATTTCGGAAACATCCTGTGGATGTATCAACACGCTCGGAGGAAGTGGACACCGCAACATCCTCCCGGTGTGGACGCGGCCTAATATGTGCAGAGAGGACAATGAGATAACACTTGGTTGCCAAATCGAAATATTTCTGAGTTTTTCAGCCTATTACAATATTAGATAGCGAGACTGCGTGATATTAGTTATAGAAATCAGCAAATTATTTCTTTACAAGTTGAATTTTATACTTACTTACATATGATTAAGTCTACGACCTGCGAATTAGACCTGCGACTAGTGTAGAAGTTCCTCTATATAAAAAAGAGTATAAAAAATGAGCGACAAGTGAGATTAATTTGAAATATAAAAAATACAATATAAATTGTATCGAAAGATATTTCTCATATTTGTACATTTGTTAATTATTACTAATTAAAATGTATTCCTAAGTAAGTAGTGGACGCCCGCGACTTTGTCCGCGTGGACAGTAGAAAGACAAAATCTTGAAATTCGATAAAAAGTAGTCACAATATATTCCTGAAAACTGCATAGAAATCGGTTCAGCCGTTTCTGAGATTAGCGTGCACAAACGCACAGACAAACCGACAAAAATTCCAAAAAACATTCTTTTGGGTACTATAGCGTTGATAAAGGTTGATATTTTTTTCTCATATATCTTCCAATTTTTATTATATTTTATGTATGTGTGTGTAGGAATAAAATACAGCCAAACACAAAAAAATGATACAAATCCAATCGCAGCAACTTCATGTACATTCAACTGATATTACTGACGAATAGTGTGTACTAAATTAATTGACTTTTGTGTCATATGCATTTAAATGTTGATGAGTCACAACCAATGAGAGAGATAGTACACTGCTAGTTAGAAGCTGCGATGATAAAATTTAACGAAACTGTGCTACTACGAGTGTGATATCATAATTGTTGTGAAACATGATATCGTATCTCATAGGGATTAATTAATGTAGATAAAAAAGACACCTCTGATGAATAAAAATATTTTTCCGGGATAAAAAGCCTATGTGTTAATCCAGGGTGTCAGCTAACTCCACACCGAATTTTATTAAAATCGCTCCAACCGTTTTTACGTGAAAGAGTAACAAAAAACATCCATCCATCCATACTTACAAACTTTCGCGTTTATAATATTAGTAAGATGTTCAAAGGGGCATAATGTTCAGCAGTCGACTTCCTATTGTCGATATACTTATATTATGCTGAAATTATTGTTATCTCATTCATCATCATCATCATCATCATCAGCCTACTTCCGTCCACTGCTGGACGTAGGCCTCCCCCAGGGCACGCCACAAGACTGCCATGGTCACCCCACATGGGGTATTTGCCCATAGTCACCACGCTGGGCAGGCGGGTTGGTGACCGCAGTTTGTATTTTGGACTATGTTGTCAACACGGGAGGCGCTGCTGCCCACCTCCTGGAAACCCTTAATCGCCTCGTACGATACCCACGGGCAGACATATCTCACTCAATTGTAATTTAATTTAGTACTTCAGACCTTTAATTACATATATGAAAAAATCTAAACAATATATCACTTAAAAGGCCCTTTGAATCAATTGTAGGTGGAAACCTAAAAACCATAATTACTATAACATTATTTACATTAATGAAACCATAAGTTCTCACGTTGTAAGTGCAGATATACAAAAGTGTCACATCAGAAACAATGGGCCCGTATGTTTAGGCCACCCCTGAGCTGTACAAAGAAGAACAATTAAAGTATACCGCTTAGATGTCATTCTATAGCAATATTATATCTAAGTCTACTTTAAAATTGATGGCAAGGGTGTAAGTGTGTACAATCACGAGCTTGAGAAGTATACATTCAATTGTTAATCTTTACAAAGGCATCGCCATTAGTATACCTCAATAAAGGGTCATATGAAAGAGTTGGCAGCCAAGCTCATCTAAATTTCATGTGTAAGATGAAAGGTTTGGTTACAAAAGATGCGAGGAGGTTACCGACCTGCGTGGGTTGATAATTTGGTGCAAATTTACTCCCCAGAATTCAAATGCTAAATATTTGCTATGGATTTGCATATATAGAAGTTTAATACGTTTTATTTGAAAATCAACAGAGATTTTATTATAACACATCAATAAATTATTTTAAAATATAAGATAATTTTTTTAAAACGAAAAACCGACTTCCTCCCAAAACTCGAGCTTAATAAAGTAAAATTTTAATAAAGGGAAAATATATATTGCGTTAAGCCGTGTACGACGTTTAGAAGGCATAATATTGTCAGATTTATATGCCAGCAAATGATTAAATAGGCCACATGACAAAAGAAAGAAATGACTAGGCTTCGAAACTTTACGTCTGACAATATATAAGCAACAAATAATTACACTCCTTCTTCCCGCCCTGTTCCCAATCATTTGGGGTCGGTGCAATATGTAGGTACTCTTCTTTCATTCATCCCTATTATCCGTCATCTCGTTATTCTCATGTCTACCTCTTCCTCTATAACCATCTTACTTCGGACACGGCTTAACGTAACATATAATTACACGACTTAACACAATTATCTTCATCTTCATAAGCCTATTGCAGTCCACTACTGAAAAAAAACATACAGACGAATTGATAACCTCTCTTTTTGAAGTCGGTTAAAAAGGACGATAATTTACTTTTTGGCCCTTTTATCGAGGTTAATCAGTAATATAATGTATAATTCGTTTTAGATTGTTTCTGACTCTATTTTTTCTAAGTACGATAATATGAAAAATATTGCCTAGATGATAATGCAGAAAAATTGCAATTATCCTTCCACGTGAAGTAGGTTACGCATTAATGCTAGATAGGTCTGAAACTGCACTAGAACTTAACGAGGATGCGCCGTATTATCCTATTCAGGCTCTCCTATTTATTAATCATTCATGCATATATAGCTCATCGGTACAGATAACCCTTTAGACTCGAAAAACCTAGATTATTTTGTTTTGAAATAAGTAACTTTACTCATAAATCGATTAGTTCGAAGTAGAATTCACAGAACCCTAGATTTAAAAGTGCCAAGTATTTTTCACCTACTATACCCTACGTTACTTTTCATGTCTACATTGCGTAACTGTAACAGAGGGAGTATGTATAATATAAAAAGAAATTAAGTGAAATAATATAAATATAAAATCATTACAGAGGACCTGTCCACAAAAAAAACGAATAACCCCATCAGACAAGCTCTATACTTTTGTACGCCGATAGATAAAAGAACTGTCTTACCGCAAATTTACTAGACTTTTTATACGAAAATAATATACATAAGCTTGATCTACGATTTGTGAGTTTGATCTACGATTTTGATCTCGTACTACATTGGCTGTTATAAAGTATCTGAGGGTCCCTCCTCATTCGTCCGGATGCTAGTTCCGTTCCTTAAGTGTGAGTGAGTGAGTGACAACTTGATGGGATCATCACAGTAGCCTTGCTAAGTTCCTTGCAAAAACAATTTGATACGAGTTTCGTGCAATTACTTTGTAAAAGTGGAATTGCCTCATATGGCTATAGTTGTGCTACTATCATACCTAGAAGCAGGTATGGTTGCTGAACGCGGTTTACTTTAGCTTTTGGAAAGTCCATTACGAAACTAATCATTACTGTTAATCAATTGGGGTCGATTTTTTATGGTCATATAGGTTTAAGGATAAAGTTGATGCAGTCTCTATAAGTTTATGTATCGAATTAAAATTAATATTTAACAGCGTGGCAGCGTGGAAGAAAAAGGAGAAAACAACGTGGCGATAGCTAGAACATTGTGTAATATTAATTAAAATCCTGTCACCCTGCAGTTATACGAGTACACCAGGTAAATAAGTAATAGTTCGATCATAAGTTATTAAATATAAATAAACTTACCCAATGAAGCCTCAGGGTCTGAGAGGTCGGAAAGGGAGGGTACTTTCTGCATGGTGCGGGGCTCGTCCGATTCGGGAGGCTCACTCTTGATACTGTTCACCAGGCCACCGCCTTCATCACACTGGAAAATAGAGTACTGATAAGTTCTAGGGTCTTGCATCGAGTATACTCGTAATAAGTGAAAGCAATTTTGTTTAGTTCCCCCAAGCGACAAAGATTTAGCTGCAACTAGGATGCACAGGTCGCGTTAGTTTTGAAAATCTTTCGGTTGTGCGCCATAAGCGCACGCCACCTAGCCCTAAAGTATTCTTATTTTTATTTTTATTCTTTATTGTACACAAAGACGTTACAATAAATACAGAGAAATTTACAAAAGAAATGCATACAAAGGCGTGTTTATCTCTGCAAGAGATTTCTTCCAGCATACCAGAGAGACAAATTACAAGTAAGTGAGACAAGTACCTATTAAAAAAGCCGAAGTAAATGTAATACGAAAATAGCATTCCTTCCTATAAGTTCTTGTATTAAGTTCCCTGAATCGCTACAGTGTTTGTGATAAAATCTAGTTTAAATAAGAGTTTAAGATGTTAAGCAAAACAGTTTTAACGTGATTCGGTTAGGCATAAGGATTCCATTTCACTCTACGTACTCTTTCTTAAAAAAGCTTTTTAACTATCGTAATATAAAAATTGAAGAACTCAAAATTAGAGATCAACAGAATTTAGTTGAGTCAATCTAACTTATTTGAATAACTATGCATCTGTCATTGCTTTAAAAATAAAGCCTATAACAGCCATGGAAGTCAATTTTCTATTCAGGGAGCGAATGCGAGCTTCCGTTGCCAGCTCGGACATGTCTTGTTTAAAAATATTCACAAAGGCCAGGTTTGTCAGAAATTGGTGTTTGTCAGGGTTATATATTATTACCATAGATTGTTATTACACTTAAAAAGGTTAAGGTATTTCGCTATGTTGAACGTGGCTCTAGGATCTCCTTTGTATATATCGTGAGCTAGTATATTCACCTTGATAAACAGATTAGTAAAAATATTTATTTATAAATAATATTAGGGCTGACCCTTTTAAATTGAATCTATCATAACCCGTGACACGACTCTATCATAAAGCATATCAATATTACCCAATAAAAATGTCAAAATGAAATCAGGGGACCCCTCGATATAATCAGGAGCAATCTGTTCTATGAGACAGTATTGTCACGGATAATAGAAATAGTAAACTAGATCAAACAGCGGGCTTAGATAAAATATCATAATCTAACCATCGAATCGATAGAAGTTATCATCGTAACATTTTCAATAGGGATTTTTGATTCGATTTGGAAGGAAATGTAGCTGAAGTTCTACTTATCTACATTATACAGGTTTGAAGCTCAAACCTATAATAAATTCCAAATCGAACTAAATATATAAAAACGATAGACAGCAGAGTCAATCTCGGTACACATGACAGACTAATGTATTTTCCCTTCACCGGAGCGTACAGAGTGATTAACTTGTAAACAGTGGGATATTTTCGGGCGAGGGTCGCAGGTCACCCTACCGTTTAGTCTTGGCACGTGATTATCAGTGATGGGGGGCACGATCTCAATTCCTGTAACACCTCGAACAGACCGTCGATTGATCCATATCTTTATTTGTATGACCCTATTACGAATGAACATTCGGTTCACAGAAAGTGATAGAGGTGTGTCGCGCCTTATTGGTTATTGACACATGCAATTGGATGTTATTTACTGTCTCAGAGCAACACGGAAAGTTTACTGTACATATTTTACAGATTTAGATCATATATGAGAATTATTTGGGTGTCATTCCGTTTTTATAAATATTAGTACAGAGTTTGGTGGTATTTTTGTCACATTGCTTTAACAGAACATTATTATGTCATATCAGATCAGATGAATCCGTTGATAGTAGCTTACTACTTAGTAGATAAAATCCCAAAACCTATTATAAATGCGAGATTAAGTTTGTGACAAGTTGTTACCTCTTCACACTTTATTTCACATTATTTACTACATCTATGTAATGTACATCATTTTTCATACATTTTCATGAAAAATGAATGTGTTGAGAAATTAGAACTTTAAACTTAATGACATGAACAAGTCGGTGTTGCCAGAGTGCCACGTACAATATTACCTTTATTTAATTTTTTTTTATTTTTCTCTTTAAAGTCGTGTTCTTAGATACGTTTAGTGTATAAACTATATAGTATCTATAATCAGGCGAGGCGTTAATTTTGTATAATAGCGATCGAAGATCACTCACAGCTAAGTTACTTTGATCATTCTATTATAATCCACATTCCTGAAATTTTGCGTATGTAGTTAGTTAGGTGCACGGAAAAAAGCGCATAGGCTACATTCTATATCCCACGCGGATAAAGTCGTGGGCAACAAGCAGGGCCGGCCCGCCCATACGGCGAACGAAGCAGTCGCTCCAGGCGCTAAATCCTAGAGGGCGCCTAAATGGTAAAGATATAGGTATAAATTATTAGGAGCAAACGGGAGAGGCGCCATAATTGGATCTCGATCCATTCTAAAATTTTCTTCGGGCCGGCGTAACAAGTAACAATAGAACTGGATGAATGTTTATATTAGTCTTTTATTACCACATGTAGAATTACTTTTTCTAAGTGTCTTACCAGGAAAGGGGACAAGTAAATCAACGGCCCGTGAAGAGGGAACACTATTAGGTGTTCAAGTACAGAACGTGATTATGACTAAAGTGGCCCCGATGTTACCTCGGTGTATTATCTATACATACTAGCTTTTCAGATATATTAAACTTTATGGGGAACAATTAAATAATAGATATGTTATTACGAACATTCGCGCTGTTTAAAACTACTTATCTACAGTTGACAGAAAAATGTTTAGAATCTGTCAAAGTTAAGCTCGTTTGGCTTCAAAATATGGTTAGATTTTTAGAATAAAACTATATTTTTAAACGATGATCTACTCGCTTAATTTCATACGATTCTATACATTTTGTTATGAAATGTTTGGTTTTACAAGTGTCTAAGTTAGACTTCATTTATAAGGCCGACAATGTTTGTCACTCAACTTTGTCCAATCGCAGTTCTAGCATTCCGTTAAGTACTCTCCACGTACCTACTTATTTTACGAGTATTTCACGTCTTTTTTAAAATAAGTAACTCGATCTCTAGAATTGCAATGGGCACATGTACATCGACATATTATGTGCCTTCCCAGTTGCCACCGTAACAATGTTATCGAACGTTTCGTTTTGGTTACATACTATACGGTACACATAGTTTACACATATATTTCATAATATGGTGTTATACTTCATCTACGGTTACTGTAGTATAGCGGGAGTTTTTCCGTTTTATACTCTTTTCAGGGAGTTTTAGCTTTACCATTGTTCTGTGATATTACAGGATTGCTATGTTGCATTTTATTGGGCAAAGATAAATAGTTATCAGGAGATATAGGATACCTACTCGTAATAATAACCAAATATGAAGTGGTACATATACCTTGCCAAGCCGCGTGGTGTCGGCAGAGTAGAGTTTGTACCACCCCTGTCTGCCCGTGGGTATCGTACGAGGCGGTTAAGGGTTTCCGGGAGTCGGGCAGCAGCGCCTCCCGTATTGACAACATAGTCCGAAAATCACACTGCGGTCACCAACTCGCCTGCCCAGCGTGGTGACTATGGGCAAAACCCCCCATGGCAGTAGCCTTGTGGCGTGCTCTGGGGGAGGCCTATGTCCAGCAGTGGACTGCGATAGGCTGAAGAAGAGACGACATATCCCTACCTTATTACCTATAACACAATATATTTCTCTAGAAGTTCTTAAAAAATGTCAGTAACTATACATATATAAAGCAGTACACCCATATATCGTGTTTTTAAAAGAAACATCGTTTATTATCCCTCCATCCTCGAATAATACAGGGGAGGATACGGATAACATATTGGTAGGTTAATAGACTATTTGTACGTCGCTCGACGTTCCTATAGCGACGTGCGACGGCTTGCCTTGTCACTATATATCAACTGTCGCTTCTTTCACCAATTTATCTGCTTCACTAATCCCTCTATTGAGATAAATTTCGTTTAAAATGTTCGGTAAATCCGGTGTTTTGGTTAGAATTTATGTTTATTTTATCGGATTAAATAGATGATTAACGGTGTAGATTAATCTACGTGAATTTAAGTTGTACCTACGTGTGAATTTAACATAATGAAATAAAAATAATGGGCATAATTATTATAATTTTATTATATACGAATTGACCATTTTGTAAAAACTTGGATGGTCAACCGACCTCCCATAGGTACGCCATAGACCTAAGTAGTTCTGAGTTAGTTATAATACATTATTTTAAAGATCCGTTATAAAATAAATAAATAAACATGTTTATATACAATATAACTAAAGGTGTATAATGTTTATAATTAAAAATAATAGCTTAAATATGTGTATACCAACCAATTAGGTAATTCATAAGTAAGTACGACGTAAACTAGTGTATACAGGTGATTTTCTACGGAATCTCCTTATCATCACGATCATTTTTCTCCATGGAAGCATACCTGGAAAGTGTCTGGTTCCCAACATACTAGGGTCCAAGGTTGAGTAAATAGACTGCGTTTTTCTGCATAAATGCACATAGACACGCGTAGCAAGATTTTTTCACGAGAAATAATTAATACGTATGTCTATGAAAAAACTAGCATAAACACTGGACACTAAATTTTGCCCGAAGAAGAATTTTAAAAAAATTTACATCGTTTCCCAGCATTTTTGACATAAACTTACTTTACCCTTACCCGTACCCTTCGTTAAAGGTGGCAACGAAAAAACATCCTATATTGTTTCAATTAAAATGTAAACTCTTGGTAATTCCGCCGAAATTGCCAATACTATTATACGGCTACTAGATATACTATATGACATAGTGCCACTGCTAAATCTAGTTACTTGATATTGATCTCAAAAGATTGTATGAGTGTTGCGTATTCGATGTCAACACAATTCCGTGTACTATACAAAAAGGCAAAGTCTACATGAATAATATAGAATTATATTTTAAAAATAACGTGATATTTTGTCACATTGTATCCTTTGAGTCGTATATAACAAGCAGTCCTTTAATTAGAGACCGGATATCGTCTATGCGCGCCATAATGAGCCACGCACGGATAGACCGGCTAATTCCTACCAATATAAGGGAAAATAATTATTATATATTTCATATTATACTTATAATTGCTGCAGAACCATAAGAAACTAATAATTTATTAAACTAATAAATTATTGTAAGCGCATCGAAACTTGAAAATATTTTATTTTTACAGCAATCTTATTTGTAATGGACTCACATGCATAGCATAAATGTGAATAGTATTTCTACTACTACTGTTATTGTTTTAGACAACTTATTTCCATTTTCACTTAAAATTATGCAATAGGCCAAGTGACTTAACGTAGTGTAAATATTGTGCCTAAACGCTCTCCACCATTTACGGCCAATTTTCATACTAAAGATCATAAAAATATCGGATGTTGTTTATTACAAATATGAAATTTTGTATGAAAATAATGGAACGTTTAATCTGAAATATGCAAATATCTCTCGAGATCGGTTATTGAAATTGGCTGTTAGCAAATTAATGAATACATTATTGCTACGAATAACTATCGCTGTAAAAGCTACTACAGAGAAAAGTACGATACTATATAGATTTAACTTTAAGCTCCTCATAAAATACCTTCTCTACCCCTTATGATATAATTATATTGATATTTATGAAGCGATGAAAAACCCGTAACCATGCGCAAGCGCAACAAAGTAATCCTTTAACTCTTTTACCGATCGCACTTCCAGCTGTCATTGAGTGCGGACGTAAATCACATTGTGGTTTATACCTTACGACACTTTGTCGTTAAAAAGAAGTATACTCGTCATAAATGTCGAGAGCTTTCTTATTTCACCCCCAGTGTCACTGATGATTTAATGATAAAGTCGATAATTTACTATGTGATGATCATGATTCTAGTTCCTGATATTTTATAAGTTAAGTTTATTTTGGTACCTATGTCAGTATTATCTAAAGTGAAATGATAAAACACGGAAAACACAAAGCAGAATAATCTAGTGAAAGTAGATTGTTCAAGTTGTATCTGCCTTCTCGACATGGATTTTCCTTGTTCAAAAAATTTCTGTACTTTATTCACATAATGCTAACTAAAACCCTTTAAACCCTACGGTTAATACAACCCTCTCCATGCATGTAAAAAAAGCTCGAAGGCATGACGTGAGCAAAACGTGTAAAGAGTTTTTAGTACCAGCAAGCTAATGTCGAAACTCATTAGTGCAGCTTAGCATCAGTGTCACGGACACCGTTTAAAAATAAAAACAATATAAAAAGAGCGGGAACTTTGAAATGGGAATAGTTTTGTTTTGGATAGTCTGTGGCACGATGATTGATTGGTACCGCGAGCGTGCGCAAGAGTGTATCAAAATAAATTAAACAATTCATTAAAACGTTCAAGCACGTAGGAAGCACAAATTTTTAACATTAGATACTTTTGAGACTAAAATTTTCCTATCACTCTTTGTAACTTACATAATACACGAAAGACGAAAATAATTAAAAGATAACTATTTAGATATATCTAGATTAGATAGATTATACACACACCCTAACTAAACTATTTTGATAGTAACATTAGATCCCGGAGTGGAAAGCACTTGCCCAACAATGTGATAGTACAGTCTAAATAAAATAAACCATCATAACATGAAGAATATGCAAGTGCTTACAAACTTGAGGATAAAAGCTTTTCCGTAAAAAATCATGATTACGAATTGAATTCGTTCGTAAAAAAGGAAATGTTATTTTTTTAAACGAAATATTATAGTTATTTTTCCCGACTGCGCATGACCTCCAAAACACGATATGATAAACCGATTTATCGACATTAAGACTGTCAAATTATGATAAATATAGCCGCCATGTTGAATTTTGTATAGAGACGATACGATATCGTACGATATGATATCCACGTAGCGTGGTCATGCTAGGGGGCGTTGGTTATACATATTATCGACTGTACATATGTATGTGTTTTTTTTGGCAGGCTCTAGGACCTAATTGGCTTGTCGCATTTGAGCTCAAGATGTATCTAGATAGCGTCGTCTGGTCGTGAGAGTAACACAAGGTCATTTTTACGCCCCGTCTTTTTAAACCTGACTGTTTTTTTCTTTAAGTTACCTAGGTAAACGATGACACTATACAGTCTCGGGATTTTTTAAACTTTATAAAACTAAAATATCTTTACTTTTACACGAAATAGGTAAAAAACCGTCGTGTGTCATTCATGCTCCGCCGGGCAGCGCTAGCGCATCCGGTGGCAGTGCCGGTTACCCGACTCCACCCTTGCTATAATTAAAGGTAAGTAACTTATTTTTTCACCTTAACCTATTAGAATAGCTTCATAGTATTTTTAGACGCAGGACGATCAAAGTTCTATGGACGGGATTTGTGAAAAATTTAACAACACTCACAATATGCAAAACATGTACCAGTATTGGCATAATAGTAACATTTTAATATTATGTTATACATATTTCCAAATTATGTTAGCTGCAGCTTTCAGAAAAGATAATTAATTACCTAAAACCAATTGCAATATTTTATTATATTCTTTCAAGTCCTTGTTATTTGGAAGATTATCTGTTCGATGTATAAATATAATCGGTTTTTTTTATATATCTAGAACAAACTAGTTCTGCAACTTACCCATACCGGTATGGACTAGTCTCGATTATACAGAAAGTCTCAGAAGTCATTACAATGTAAAGTCGATGTGGTCTTTACAGCCTGTAATTATTATGATTCTAGGATACGAACAAAACTTGTTGGCGGTAATACATTATAACTATGAAAAAATTAGTGAAGACGGGCTATCATGTATATACATGTGATTTTTTAAATTAACTACAATAATTGTTTTTTGATGCTTTAAGAAAATCTATTTTCTCTTAGCAAATATTTATATTATTGAAATGATTTATAAGTAGGAAGGTAGGTTCCACAGTTTACTTATAGGATATTTATTTGAAAAGTAGTGCAAATTTCTACTGGTTCAATAGTACCTCATTGATAGTATTATTTTGGTCCCAGGACAAGTCTATAGTATCAGGTGTCTTCCACCACATAAGATTAACATTCGGATTGTGACGTCAAAATGTGACAAGCTCCAGGCTCCAAGAGAGACCTTGCTTTCTAGGACGCCTCATTCGATATTCAACAGGGTACACAGCGAAGGTCGGCTTAACATTTTGCAAGATATATCGATAAGTGAAACTGTATTCAGGCAAAGCTGCCCTATCCAGTTTTCCATTATAATCTGGCACCTTTACATAAATGCAGCCAGTTTTCTTTTCGATTTCCTGCCGTTTCTAAAACAAGCGACTCTCGCATTTACATCGATAATGCAAAGACTAGAAAATATTGTTGCCTTTCACTGTTAGGAGTGTTTCAGTAAATAGTTTTTTTTAAGGTATAATTAACCCTATTCTAGGACTGCCTATTAAAGTGTTTGTCATAAATCCAATAACAGTACGTGTGCTTGAGTTTCGAAAGAATCCATATTGCGCCGATCCATAATAAACAAGAGGATAAGGGTAGGAAGTTGATAAAAAGTCAGTACTAACCAGATCTAGTCTCAAGCTGAATGAGACGTGCTTCCTCGGCGGGGGCGCCGCCGGCGGAGTCCCATCGTAGAACGCGGTCTCCTCGAGCCCGTAGTCGGCCTCCGGTTCCGCCCACTCCAGCTTCATTGTGCTGGGACTACAAAGAGAAGAGAAAAAGTTATTTTAAACATTCACATATCAGTTTTATAATACATATAAATACGGCTGTGATCCCGCAATGGGGTACCCTGAACTGCAGGATCATAAAGGAGATCCGTTTAGCACATCGGGACCAGGTGGTAAATTATTTATCAATAAAAAAATGTTAGCTTATCACCTGTGAGAATGCCAAAGTTCCTTAGTCGAATCTTATTATGCGAGATGAGAGAGATGCAACTGGATGTATTCTAGTGAAGCCCTTTGAATCGACCCACCCCACCACATCGAGGAGTTCAATATTTTTCATTCGAATTTCGTGAAAATCTACATAATTATCAGCCCATAATAGAGATTTGCACAGATAACCTACACTACGTATATATGATTTCATACCAATATCTTTTGTACGAGTATTTGTTGACAGTTGTTTACTTTATGAACTTTGGCCGAGCTTTTCGCTGAACACGCATAAACAGTTATGTCACAGTATAAGGAACTTAGTAGATTACACCACAACCAATTTTTCTTATATTTACAAATTTACATTTACAAATTAACAAGAGGTACAGTTCTTCTTTTACCTAATGCCCTGCAAAACATAGTTTGACTGCAGGAATGGAGTCAAACTACAAAAGTAATTAGGCAAGTAAGTATCTTCGCTAAAAAAAAAATGATATGCTAGTCTACGTGCATGCCAGTTCTATCTCGTCGTCGTCAGCCTATTGCAGTCCACTGCTGGACGTAGGCCTCCCCTAAAGCAGGCCACACGGCTCGATCTCCCGTTTTTGCCATCCAGTCACTGCCAGCCGGCTTCTTTAAGTTCTATATAGCTATCAAAATTGCCATGTTCCCACTACGCTTCATACGCTGAGGCCATGTATTTATCAACGTTACAAAGCTATAACTGGACAGTCTCCGCCCACGGACCGTCCGCTGCTGTTTCGTAAAACAAAGCGATTGATTGCAATATACTCAGCATATAATATTAATGTGTGGGCTATTCATTCTGTAGCTGTGTGTGGAAAATAATGACCAAGGTTTAAGGACAATATAACTCGACGTGTATTTCACACTTAACATAAGCTTGTGACGATGCGGGGCTTCACTAGAATACATCAGCTGTATCTCCTTCCGTCCATGTCGTAAAAAGTCAACTAAAGAATTTAGGGCTGTTCTCTCACTGACCTTTTATATCTGATCTAGCCAGTTAAACGTGGCTGTAAGATCTCATTCGCAATTCTGCATTTCTGGCTACCCCATTTTTTGGAAACACAGTAGTGTGTATAACTTCTTATTTGTGTTCGGTTAAATCACAAAAGTAGTTCTGGTTTGACATTACCTACATTACTCGTACAAATTAGGCTCAAATTCCTCTTTTTGTAAATTCCTACGAAAAAGTTCTTGAGCTTTCTTTTCATGAGTATTTTTCTATGCTGTTCTGGGAGTGGTAAAAAAACTACAGCTGATTCTCTTCCCGGGCATACTGTACAAGTCAGTAGAGGGACAAGAGGGTCTTGGTGTTTTGTAGGCGATGGGCTGACCACCTGACCCTACTAACCGAACTTGTACATCTCAACTATACCCTCAAAATTGGTCTGTATATGTATTATAAATTATAATATGTAACTCCTAAAATAAAGGTAAATACTTTGATCTTTACTTTTTATCATAGAGCATGTATTGAGCATTGGACGGTCATTGGAGGAGGCAACGACATTATGGATCATTGTCAGATGTCAAGCAACTTTTGTAAGGCTTCCTACCGCAAGGACCTTTTCAAAGAACACAGACTGGTCTCGAAACCACATTCGGTTTTTCTAGTTATCGGCTATATAAAGTGCAATGAAATTTGTTAACAATGCAGTTTCATAATCCAGTTAACCCGGACCAGCACTAGTAGCATGACCTGCGAAACACAATATGATAAACCGATTTATCGACATTTAGCCACTCTAAATACGATAGATATAGCCGCCATGTTAAATTTTGTATTGAGACGATACGATATCCACGATGCGTGGTCATGCTAGGGGGACAGATTACAATAGAACCCTCCAAGACATCTTTTTATCATTAACGTAAATTTCTTAACAATCCATTCTTAATTGAGGCATTAGTGACTACGTAGTTTAGTAAAATTTGTAATTATGATACAAATAAAAATATTCATCAAAAAGGAAACTTTTTCAGTGTCATCATTGGTTGTCACCGCACCGGAAGCGGTAATCAGACGCACCACTCCCAAAGCTAAAGAAGCTTAATTATATATGATTTCTACAACCAAATCTCCACCCTTCCCCGAATCCTCTCGAACACCATCAAAGCCATCGGAATTAGTTACCACTTTCTAACGAGTTGATCCGCCGGAAGCGAACCCGCTATCCGCGGCTCGGCGCGTGGCTTTAGGACAAATTTTCAATGGGAATAGGGCTGAAAATCTACGATTCAGGCGTATAGAGATGTCAATGAGTTACAGGGTTATTGTATATTATCGACAATATTTAATCAATACCTGTACCTATATATTTAATTGTATAGTTTTAATTTGTGTAAAATAAAGAATAAGAATAAATAAATTTAAAATAAAAAAATATATATAGATATGTTTGAAAAGGGTTGATAGCGTAGAAAATTTGTTAGTAAGAATATAGAGAGGTAATGTTGCCAAGAGTCGTACTCAATGAACTACAGATCCTAGTAATGACAATAAATACTATTTCCATCCATCGTACTAAATAATGGACTTCCTATTAGCTTTTGACCCTAACAAAACTATTAGGCACCAAACTTTTAAAAATACCAACTAAAACAGAAAATGCGTGCACTAAAATATACAACTAAACCGTAACTAAAGTCTCAAATAAAACCGAAGGTATTCTAAAATGTACACCCTGTATCTTTTAAGCTACTAAAAGTGTCATCGGCAAAATTCGGCTCGTTCGAGCCGAGTCGTGTCGCTATACCTAATATCCGCCGGATACGGCCCGTGATACGCCGATATTGTCGGATAATTGAAACGGCCCGGCGATTTGTTTAGATCACCCGACACTGAAGATTGAAGGGTTGTCGCTTTTGGAAACTTGTTCTATTTATTTTAACTGTAAGATTATGGTGGGGTACTGTTTTGATTTTAGAGTTTCAGGAGCCGTACTCGCTACCAATAACAATTATCTATGTGGAATTAAAATCTGACTGTAACTTAGGGTGTAACAAAAGAGGCATGTTGAGTGAAATATGATATAATAGCCCACTACGGAGAACATAACCATAAAATATGAGACTCGAAATCACAGACATTATTTTACACTTCTTACCCAATTTGTAGCCAGTAAATAAAGCAGTTTTAATTTCTAAAACCTACCTGCATTACTGTATATTGGATAATATGTAATGAAATTCTGTTCATAGACGAGTACCTACCTATCGTATTGGCTTTTGAGTGCCGGAAGATCGTGGATGTATCAAAAATGCGGATAGGAGAACGACCAGACTATATCGTTCTGCGAAATGATAACCATCATTAACATTACTGAAGGACATCAGCTCTCCAGAGAAAATAAAATAATTGGAGATCTACTTAAAAAAGTAAACTATCCTTTGCAAAACAATATTTCAATAATGTAGACTGTTTTGAAACGTGATATTTATTTATAAAACTGTTAGGTACCATGTGTTGTCAGATGCAAGGTCCTTGACTTGACCCGTCTTCTCTCATTAGATCTCATCGCTCATACTATTTAGTAACAGGTTTATTATTTAGTAACATTTAGTAACAACAACTTAAGGTCAAATATAGCATATCATGGCAAAAGGAGGAGGAGGAGAAGCTACTCGTACTACAGCCTGCGCTAGGGTATTTAATTAAAGATCCCTTATAAAGTAGGTAGACAGACAGTTTAGGATGAAGCTTCTAAAAATGATGAAGTTAAGAGATGTTTCCCCACAAGGCCTGTCGGCATTTATTATGTTTTAGCAATATAAATCCCGCTTTGGAATTGCTGAAAATTAACTCTGAAGTTTTTTATTTCTTTGCAATTTCTTGGCAGAGGGTAAATTTCCAATTACATAAATCTGATAACACTGAATACACATTTGCTACATTTAAGCTTATAAGAATAGACTCAACATTCACAGCCCACAACTTAGGAATTTTATCTGAAAAATTGCAAATATTTACTCAAAATACACCACAACGTGTGTAAGAAAATCTTGTAACTTACACACTGCTTAGAATTATCTGAATATATTTGAAATTCCAAACAGATGGTAATGGCCCAGACACCCGAGTCCCGACCTACGCCTGCCTGGTAACAAACAACAGGCACGCCACTTCGCATGTTCTTAAATATGGGTTAACTTCGATTTGATTAATTTATTGGAAGGCACCTTATATTAAAACCTCTACGGCGATAGACAATCTGTTAATGGGAATCCGTTTTGATTTTTGTAATATTTTGTCGGATAAAATAAATTTCACATAAAATAAATTTTATGAGGTGGTTATTTTAAGCCTATAAGCTATAGTTAACTATAGTTATAGTACCTATTAAAGAATAGATAAAAGAAAACTTTTAACATAGTTTTAACTTGATATTATTTTCCCAATGTCATGTCTTGGCTCAATGTTGTCAAACGCAGTTGTCAAAACTTAGGTCATTTTTATGAAATAGGAAATTATATTTGCATTCTAGTATTTTAAAATACTTTGTAATGGCGAAAAGGTTTACAAAACCATGCATACAATGGTCAGAGATGGAGAAGATGGTACCACCTGATCAGAAGAACAAATTCCTAGCCTTCAAAGCGAAGGCAGATGCATACTTGCGAAGGTAGGTACTTCGATCGGTACTGCTTAAACTGGAATAGAAATGATTTTTCAAAGAGAATTTACACATCGAGTAGGTTTTGATTTGTGATTCTGTGTTTCTCGATTCTGTTTTCCAACTTTAGTTTTGGCTTTCTCAAATTCTAGAAGTAAGTTAAATAAGTTTTAAGGTCCTTAGTAGAATTAACAGAGTTTGAGTATCTACTATAGGAATGTAGATCCTAAATGGGAAATATTACTGTTACCTTATACCAATGTTACTTTATTGACTTAAATAATGGGCTTCATTTAAGTAAATAAAGTAACATCTTGTTGATATTCATTAACAGCTGTAAACATGCTTATATGGACTCTAGGACTAGGTATGTAATGAATGTGTCGTGGTAATGAAGACCTTCTTCAAATTACACATGACATGTTGCAAGTTATTGCAGTTGAGAAATATGTTTATAATGCTTGCAATTACAGAGTTCTAGCGAATCCCCCAGAGCCACCAAAAATAGATTGGGATGACTACGCGAAGCAGATTCCTGCTGGAAAGGACATAGTTTGTAAATTGAAGTCCGCATACGAAGCGTATAAAGTGCCTATGCCCGAAGACACGCTGACGGCGGCCATCGATGCGCAGTGGGCGAGCCTCAAACCAGAAATAGAGAAATTTTGCACCGAACGGCAAAAAGATATAGAAGCGTATGTCCTAAGTTATACTTATGATTTTTTAGAGGATTGCGCAATGTAAACACTTTTCACAGTGGGTCAATGACGTCCGTCATATTATTATACCAAATTAAAAAAATATACCTACATACCTAAGTAGATAACTTAAAAACTAGTAATTTCTGTTTGGACTTAGGTAATAGCGAAATTAAGTAAATATTCTTAAATCGGTAAATATTCGTCAGCATATAGGTAGAATAGAAAGTAAGTATTGTTCCACGAGACATAAAACTTTACTTTTAGGGCGGAAAAGGAACTGAAAAGGGTCGAAGCTCTGCCGAAATTCGAGGATATGACGTTGGAAATGTTTGCCGAGTTGTACCCTGATCAAGCATTGGACTCTGTAAATAGACCTACATTCTGGCCCCACAACCCTGAGGAGCAGTTGGATTACAAACCTCCACAGGCTGGTCACGAAACCGAGAAGGCGGCAGTGAAGAAAGGTGATAAGAAGTGAACGCAGTTACTGTTTTAAAATATAAATGATTTTTATTTGAAAGGTTAAAGTAAAGGTGGTAAAGACTCATTTTCATTAATTATTTAATAATCGATACATAAAACAACTGTATAATTTTATTAAATTTTGCTTTGCTATTTGACGCATATATCACGAGTAGTTTGTTACTCTAGACAGAATATTTCGAATGTTCGTCTCTTAGCACGGTTCGAATTTATCAAGATGTTTTTTTTGATAATTATCTTGATAATTATCCGATATTTATCTTATAATTATCCAAGCTGATTTGCCATTTTACTTCTTGAAATTTTCTTTATTTTAATGATAATATATTTTATCCCAAAGAGGGTCTCAGTTTTTTGGCATTATTAAATAAATAGCAAAGAATAATGTGAGAAATATACAATTTAATTCAGTGTTTTATTTATGGTGTCAAACAAATGTAAGAAAATGTGTAAAGAAAATTCGTATTTCTCTCGTCAGTCAAACATTTATTTTTATGTTTAGCGCGTTTGGATACGTAAATAAACTTAGATTATTTTTGTGTGTGATTTTTATAATTATCAAGGTATATTTATCAAGATAATTATCGTGATAATGATCATGATAATTATCACTTCGAACCCTGTCTTTTATAGTTTACTTTTGAACAACAATAGAAATGATACACTAGCGAATAATAGTGCACAATGTAATTTAATTTTAGACGCAAGTTCATGTATGAGATCAAACGAAACTCGATTGTAATCCAAATTACTTATACAGAGTATCAACGAATCGATAAACAACGTGAAGGCGTTGCAACGTTTCGAACACGAGTACGACATTTATAGCTCTACCATTCACTGACGACTGTAAGTCCAAAACTCCATCGCAAGAGTTACCGTGATGGGCACCATAGGGCTGGTTAAATATAGAAGCGCATTTAGGGTCGCAGGGACAACTGACGGCAACCCGTGGCAAATTATGATTGATGATTGGATTGGATTTCGAGCCTATTCTTAGCTTTATTACTTGGGTTTATTACTCTCTCTGTTAGAAACATTCTAATGTGATATGGAAGGCATTATACGTTTAGTGCGTAATTAATTAATGTACGTAAAGAAATTTGTAATTAGCATCTAGCCATCGTGGTAGCACACTGTGAGCCGTTTTCCAGCAGTTTGTAATATAGTATCTGCCTATACCTTAAACGATCATGATATCAGTGTAATTAATAATACTTCAAAGCAGTTCAGCGAGACATTTACCGACTCTCAAGATGGGACATATGAACTTTTAATAATACCTACTTGAGTTGAACTACACATCGTGCCAAGCCAGACGTTTGCTTTGCACCCGACGCTTCCAAGAACTCAACTTTGCCGTTTCATATTAACCCGCGCATTCTATTGCGATTCGATAGCAATAAGTTTCTACAGCTATATCTTGGTTGGTTATGTTATATTACGGTCACATACATACATATGGAAAGTTAGACAAGGACATTTTTTAAAATGTTTTTATATAACTATGTCGACCGAAGTTTACATTGGTTTGGCTAAGATATTTCTAAGTCTTTGTGAGAAAATTCAATCCAAAATAGAACTAGTGCATGTAAGTAGGTCTAAGCAAAGCAAGGGCGGGTCGCTAGTGAGAAATAAAGAGACATCCCTTTCCGTTTCCTGTAAGCAGTCACGGTTGACCGCGGATCAATTAGCACCTTAGACGGATTTCCGAAAACGATTCCAAAAAATAGTTTCGGGGTTGGGTTAATGATGTTGATGATTTGTCGCACTTACCTACTCAGTACTGTCTGCGAAACATTCCAGAAAATTTAGGTTCATAGAAAATTCAAAAAACTGAAGCTTTGGATTTAACGTTAAAAGTTTTGGATTGCTTTTGTGTAGTCAGGAATTGTCGCATATTCATGATCTTTCATATACATATAGACATACAGACACGACTGTATTCCGGAAACCAGAGACCCGGGTAGCCAGAATTGCAGGATCATAAGGGAGATCCCAAAGCCACGTTTAGGATAGCGGGACAAATAACCTTTCATGATCAGCATAATGGCGAACTTTCATTTACGAAATAGCGAACTGCGACCACTAGTTTAATAAAAGCTCTAGTCAACTTTGATGTCGTTATTTGACAAAGGCCGCGCTCAGGCGATGGTATAAAAGGGTGGGGACCACCTGTTGCAGTGTGCTATATTTAGCACATCCCCCCACACTCCTTGCACCCTGCTCCCGACAGCCATTCATAACTGTATGACTAATGTGTGAAACGGGAATGCATAGCTCTATGTTTAGAACTTTAGGACTTTGCCGGTCTTTATGCCTTTGTTCGTCTTTCGGTTTCGGAACGTTCAAGATTTGAAATGACTTAGGTACTGAGAATAAGCTACCTAAGCTAAGAGAAATAATAAGTTCAATGCTTAGAACATACTATGCGATTAAGTTTTTTTGTAGATTGTTTATGCTGTATAAGACATTTGAATTTGACTGATATGCATAACGATCTTAAATTCTAAACCTTGGCCTGCATCGCAATGCGACACCCACTTGTAATATTAATATGTACCTACTTTGAAAGACAAATGGCATTTATACAAAAAAAATATTTGATAGTTTCTAGCGAATCTACTTCAGGCTTTTACATTATTTAAGTATATTTTATTGCGTAAACTTGATATAGTGGATTTTGCGTACTTACTATTTTAATTGGGATAAAAAAGCAGATGACACTAAGCACAAGCATATGCCAGTAACTTCTTAAATGAGGTCAGATTATTAGCTTGATTCTTGATTCTAATATTTCATGTAACCGCTTATTAAACAAGTAAAGCAGGCTGTTTGGCAGAATGGAATATATTTGCACTTGATTTAAATCTGTAGGTACTATTCATATTTTAAAAGTGGAAAATTTAGATTCGTCGTAAAACAGCTTTTATATTGCAACATCTCATGTCATCCCTCTCGTCTCTAGGTCAGTCCCTCGACCTGCATGCTGATATAATAATATGGTTTAAGAAAATACTTCTTCTTCTTCAGCCTATTGCAGTCCACTGCTGGACGTAGGCCTCCCCCAGGGCACGCCACAAGGCTACTGCCACAGGGGGGTTTTTGCCCATAGTCACCACGCTGGGCAGGCGTGTTGGTGACCGCTGTGTTTTTCGGACTATGTTGTCAGTACGGGAGGCGCTGCTGCCCACCTCCCGGAAACCCTTAATCGCCTCGTACGATACCCATGGGCAGGCAGGGATGGTACAAACTCTACTTTGCCGGCACCACGCGGCTAGAAAATACCTAATGTAGAAATTACAATGCGAAGTAGCGAAATCTTGAACCCTTTTCATTAGTTTCGAACTGGTTTTGTCACTTAAAACTGTTATCAGAAATCTTCTTTGATCTCTCAATTACAAGATACATCATCCATTTATAAATGAACTGCATGTATGAGTCGATGACCCTTACATATGTACTAGAGATAATGAGCTGCCTACAAATTGTTTATCACAAAATTACGAACAAAATAATATATTGTTTTATCTAACAATAGCGCACACCTACGCTTTATACGCTGATAGTGGGTTTTATCAAACTACTTCATTAGAGGAAAAGGGACAGTAGGCAATAGGACTACTTATTTCGTATTTCGTACATCCATAAACCGAAGAGAGAGCTATCGAATATCAATTATAGTTTGACACCACTGTTTTATTACGGCTAGCGGCTGTCTGCGGCATGCTATCTAAATAAATGTTAAAAGGGGTGATAAATCATAATTCAATATTTTTTTTCTAAAATGTGGCAGTGGGGCACTAATAATCCAAGATTAATGTCAAAAGTAAGTAAACAGGATTAGGCAACACTGTTGATCGCAGCTAATTAATTCACAATTAAAAATTCTGGTGCGCCCGCGCAGACGGCGTCGACCAATTACTGGCGCTCGCATGAAAACGAGCACTATTTTCACTGACACTAGATCGAAATTATCATAATATGTCGTCAGAATGAAGGGCATGTGCTGTTGTTTTATTTTGTACTATATTTAGGACTTGGACTGGTTCGTTACTGTGCCAGCTTTGTACTCTCGTATATGGAGGGATATCTGCTATACTTGTATGTACCTATAGCAAATATTCTTACATTATGAAAATATTTATAAGTAAAATAACCCCCTATTTCGGTGAATTTTCTGTTAAAACGCGTATTACTTTGCTTGGCACCGCGCTTGTACAAAACGTTCCGTCTCGGTCGTGGAGCAACTTTTTCTCCAGGATACCGCTTTGGAAAAGTAAATGGCTTTATAAGCCCGCAGGGCAGCTTGTGGCGAGCTGTTGGGAGGTAGCGTTCCCACGGACCTGAAGTACTCCCGGGGGAAGACCCTATTCCTCATCTCCGGCGCCGGAGTGAGGTCTGACGAGGAACAGTTCCCCCACCTCTGCCTTGCCTTCGCCGGCCGGGCAGAGTGGAGTCGCGAGAGCTATGACAGCTCGAGGGTGGACGTGTCCGTCAGTAAGTGGCGAGTTGGCTTCGGTTTAAAGTCCAGGGGCATCCCTCCACCCTAGCCGCTCACCAAATGTTGCCCCCTTTGTCGCTCCATGCATGCGGCCGTTTCAGGGGGCCCATGAAATGAGTCGGCGAGTCACCGCCTGCCACCAAACAATTATGATACTTAGTTGTAATGGCAGGCGTCCGTTAGTCTCCTTCAATAGCCCAGTTACCCAACCCCACCCAACATTCAGCCCCATAGCCCATGACCTTTGTTTCCATCGCATGACATAGATCTGCACTCCAATAGTCTTGCACATAGCGGGGACCATCGCCGGATGTATCATATTGTGCGGTCGGCGATGGTACCCGCCATGTGTATCCCACACCATATTAAAGTTCTCTAAAAAGGGCCTCTACATCTTGGCCACGGCCCGATGCACGCCTCTCAAAGGACCGGGACTCTGTAGTCCCGAGAATTTAAACAGAGATACAATAATAATAATAATATTTTGACTCTAACGGCGCTAAATCTAAAATGGTGCATTCTTTATTTTCTGGTCCAGGTGAAACCCCAGGGGTCCACAGGAGACTCGATGGTACTCGATGGATTTGAACGTAGACCACGTAAGCGTGAAAAAATGGGGGTTCACAATTAATTTGTATGTGGCCTGTAGGTCCACCAGAACCAGTTAGCTATTAAAAGGGGTCTATGAGAAATAAAGTTTGGGAATCCCTGACGTAAAGACGGCCGTAAAGAAAATTGCATCTTTTGGAATTTCATAAGTACCTATGTATTAGCTAAAGTATATAAGTACATGTAAAGATATGCACTTATACATATAATACAGACGTTAATAAATTCTTGTAAGTGGACACATGTAGTTTTATGTCAGAGATAGCTCGCAGTGATGAGGCTACCCTTATCACTAAGTAAATTCTCCTTGAATGACTAGATTAAGTTAAGATGTTGTATAATGGCCTCACGCAGATAAATGCGGAGACGCTTTCTTTTAATTTTTTTTTTTTTGATAATATAAACTAAACTTTCCTCTTTGTTGGAAGCTAAATAAATAATAATCATTTTGAAAATCATATTCGCATCGAGAAAGTAAGGCCTGTCCCGAATCGTGTCAGTGTTTCTACCTGCTTGAGACGGTCCCGTTGCGTGCAAGGTGTACTTCACCCTACACGCACACAGGGACACGCACGCACACCCACGCAGGATGCGCCTGCGCATCAGGGTTGTCGACTCGTACCTAATGTTGATGTGTTTGGCGACATGGATTTTCCTAGAACGTATCTATAAAGCTAGGGATCTAACAGTTGCTCTATCCAGAGTGCTATATCCCTGTGAAAAGGTGGTCTATTCCACTTTTATCACCCAGGTGATATCACTTGAGTGATCATTGGCGACTCTTTAGTGTCCAATGATCACTCGCGAATATAATCACCTGGGTGATCAGAGGCGACTACAATAATATCACCTGATCAAAGTGGAATAGACCGAAAAGGTAGCTAAATATGAAATTATAATTTCATTAGTCACCGCATCGCATTCCTAATAAGGAAATCTAGAAATTAAAAGAAAACTCATTAAAGGAATAACAAAGGTAATATTAAGTATTCTCTCACAATTACAGTTGAAGTGCTAATTCGTTACAGACATTTTTTTGAATAATTAAATTATATGTTTTTTATATCTCCAAGCACAGGCAAAGGAACTATGTCCATACAGCCATTGTTGGCGTAGACATCTTGGCGGCCCTTGGAAGCTCTAACTAAACAGAGCTTTCAAGAATTATCTTCAGAGGTAGGCAGAAAGCAGAGACGATTTAGAGCTCTTCGTAGCGTTCCCTGCGATGTAGAGATGTCGGCGACGCGAGGTACGCCATCCGTGCCTGGAAATAGCTTAGCGACTCTTCCTAGTCGCCAGCGTAGAGGAGGAGTATTGTCCTCCTTTATTAGTACTAGATCGTCAAGTTTCAAATCTTTGCAGCTTGTACGCCATTTCGTGCGCTGTTGTAGTTCTCCGACATATTCGCGGGTCCACCGGCTCCAGAAGTGTTGTCTGGCTTGCTCGAGACGCTGGTAGCGGTCCAGGCGACTGGTGTTATCGTCCATGAGGTTCGGCGTAGGCAGCGATGTTAGCGATCTACCAATCAAAAAGTGAGCCGGGGTAAGGGACTGGTAGTCATTAGGAGAAGAGCTGAGAGGAAATAGGGGACGGCTATTGAGGATAGCTTCAACTTGTGCAAATAGAGACGACAGCTCCTCAAAGGTGAGGTGTGTGTTTCCTAAAACTCTATGAATATGATGTTTCGCAGATTTGATTCCAGCCTCAGCCAATCCGTTAAAGTGAGGAGCGTATGCGGGGGGAGAATCTAAATTCAATGCCCCGACGAGCCCCAAATTCAAATAGAGCATCTTTGTTTGATTCTATAAAACTATATATTTCTTTGGCTGCAGCGACAAAATTTGTGCCATTATCACAATAAATTATGTTAGGTACGCCTCTACGCGACGTAAACCTTTTCATTGTTAACATAAAAGCGTCTTTGCTTAGTTCACTTACGGCTTCAAGATGAACGCATTTATAACGAAAACAAATAAAAATACATAGGTAACATTTAGTAATTTTGCAACCCCTTCCTTTCCTATCTGTAATATAAAATGGTCCAGCGAAGTCAGTCCCTACTGTTTTAAATGGAAAGTCTGGCTCAACACGTTCGTTAGGTAAGTTTCCCATAATATTCGACATTGTTTTCGCCTTAAAACGCTGACATACGAGACAGTTACGAACCGTTTTTCGTGCTAAGTTACGACCTCTTATAGGCCAATACTGGTCTCTAACAGAAGACAATAAATGTTGAGGGCCTGCATGTAAGAGATGTATGTGCTCTTGCTGGAAAATCAACTTGGTAAGGTGATGATTAGCATCTAGAACAATTGGGTGCCTTTTCTCATAGGCATAGTTTGCGGTATCAATTCTACCTCCTACGCGAAGACACCCAGATTGATCTACAAATGGGTTTAATGAAGAGATATGGCATTTAGCTGGAAGGGATTTGTTCTTTTTTAAAATATTAATTTCCTTGGCAAAGGATTCGTTTTGAGCTATTATTATAAGGGAGTTCATTGATTTATTTAATTCATTGATTTGTAATTCATTTATTAGTTTTGTTGTAGGATATTTGCAATTATTTATGAATCTATATACCCTGGCGTAGACTCTTTGTAATTTAGATAGCTTAGAAAATCGCTTAAAATCTATTACTTGCTCCAAAGGTGCAGACTCCGTCAAAAAGGTGAGTTGAACTGGTAGTTCATTTTTGATAGAATAAGCAGTGGGCCATGAAGATTCCGATTCCAATAGGTATGCGGGGCCATGCCACCACAAGGAACAGTGCTGTAGATTATTGGGATCTATACCTCTGGAAGCAAGGTCTGCTGGGTTTTCGGCAGTAGGCACGTGTAGCCACATAGAGGTGTCAGTGAGCTCTCCTATAGCTGCTACTCTGTTGGCTACAAAAGTTTTAGTTTTACTTGGGGACTTTAGCCAACCCAAAGCGACACTAGAATCGGTCCAGTAATAGTGTCGATCTATTTTGCATCTTAAAGCTGAAGTAGCAGATGAGCCTAACTGAGCACCCAATAGACAGGCACACAGCTCTAGTCTTGGGATAGTAGTGGGTTTTAAAGGGGCGACACGTGCCTTAGAGGTAAGTAGATGTACCTGAGTGTCACCCTTTGAATTGGTGGATTTTAGATAGACGCAAGCACCATATGCTTGCTGTGATGCATCGCAAAAACAATGCATTTCAATTGAGGTATGATCTTGTACTAAAACATGCCTAGGAATTTTGATTAATGAAATGAAATGTAGGTTTTTTGTAAACTTTAGCCAAGTTTTTTGGATGTCATGGGGCACTGGTTCATCCCAGTCTATTTTTAGGCTCCATAACTGCTGCAACATAATTTTTGGTTTTATAGTGCATAATGAAACGAGACCCAGTGGGTCAAAAATTTTAAACGTTGTAGATAGGATAGATCTCTTAGTGATCTTATCACTAGGCGAAATTTGAATTTCAAAGTGAATTTCATCAGAATTAGGTGACCAGCCAATACCTAATGTGTTAGTGGCATGACTGATTATTAGATCACCCTCTTCAGTTTGAATTTTGTCTTTGGAGAATAATTCGGGAAAATTAGTCCTATATTTTCTAAGATTAAAACAACCTTTAGACAGTTCATCCGAAACGGAGCGTTGAACGTGACAAAGTTCTAAGGCATAGTCGCTTCCAGTTAGTAAAGTAATCATCACAATAAAAATCGTTTTGTATGATAGATTTGATTTTTGGATCGTCACATTCCTCACCTAGCTGCCAGATGCACGGGTACTAAGGAAACTGGCACTAGAAAAGCCATACGTAACAGTGTTTAATTGGTAAGTACTTAAAGGTTCGTTTTCATTATTGCGCCATAATATCAGCTGAAGACTGCGATCTGCTTCTCGCACATTAATCTGGCGATACATTTTTTCGATATCGCCTGATATTATATACTTGTATTGGCGAAAACGAAGGAGTATATTATATAGGGAGTCTTGAACAGTAGGCCCTACCATTTGTATGTTGTTAACTGAGAATCCAGAAGTGGTGCGTGCCGAAGCATCAAATACCACTCGTAACTTAGTGGACTCACTTTTCTCTTTAATGACTGGATGGTGAGGGAGATAGTAGGAATTAGTAGGCAATTGTTTTGCGACTAAAGTTAAGTGACCCAGTTGAGCATACTCATCTATAAAGCTTGAATAGGCCCTTTGGAGCTCAGGTTGTTTTCGAAAGCGAGATTCTAAATTAATAAATCTTTTTTGGCTAGTAAATATGAGGAACCTAAGCAATCTCGGTCAGCTCGTAAAGGCAATGCTACACAGAAGCGTCCACTATCTTCACGAATAGTGTAAGAGATAAAATGTTTTTCACACAAATTTCCTCATGTGTGTAGGGCTTCACATATGGGATATTTTCCAACTCCCAAAAAATGGACATTTGGCTATCTAAATTAGATTTATCAGTTTGATCTGAGTTAATTTGTGTAAAATTGCAATTAGTTTGTTTATATGATGAAACGATTGGGAAAATTGGTAGGGGACCGGAAATTAGCCATCCTAACTTTGACTCGCGTAGAATGGGATTATTTTTACCTAGTGATATCTGTTTAGACCCTATCAAGTCCCAAAATAGATCAGCGCCAATCAACATATCGATAGTTAAAGGCTCATAGAAAGTGGGGTCTGCTAGTTTGACATTAGGCAGATTCAGAACCTTAGGGTCAAAGGAAACTTTAGGTAAATAGTCTGAAATCTTAGGCAAAACTAAACAAAACATGGATACTTGATAAGAGGTTTGATTGGATTGTAATAGAAGAGTACATCTCTCTGTTGCTTGATTAAGTGGAATTTGGCCAATACCTATTACATTGACATTGGATTGCTGAGAAGTCAAGTTTAGTTTTTGCTTTACAGCTAGGCTTATAAAAGAAGACTGACTTCCGCTATCAAGTAAGGCTCGTATTGACATAGAGGACTTAGTGATAGAATTGGTGATTTGAACTTTGGCGGTACATAATAAAATTTCAGGGGAAGATAAAGCAGACATTACTAATGAATTGTTTGACAGGTGGTTGTCATCATTATTTTGAATGTGCAAAAGAGAATTGTGACGTTTTTTACAAACACGACAAGAGCCTGGTAGTTTACAACTTTCAACATTATGCCCTGACCTAAAACAATTCTTACATAAGTTTAGTGACGTCACAGTGGAGATCCTATCTTCTGGCGATTTTGATTTGAATGTGGGACACTCATATAGACGATGATTCGCTTTGCATACCAGGCATTCGAACGATTTGATAGAATTAGGAATAGTCTCCTTAGACGTGACGACAAAGGATCTTGTTTGTGTTTTAGCCTGATTTCTATATTCTTCCCATTTAAAACAAGTAGTGTTATCTAACTTTGCTGATACCATGAAAATAATTAAGACGTCCCACTTATCTGTGGGTAACCCTAGAGTGCTGAGAGCCCGCAAGTTTTTTGTAACGTGATCGATTATAAAACGCAATGATTTGTCCGTCTCTCGCACCGATTCAAAACTAAAAAGTGATTTCAAATGATTGTTAATTAGTTGCCTCTTGTTATCGAAGCGTTCGCAAAGGAGTTTCCATGCCTCAGCATAGTTTTTGGCTGAAACTTCCATATTACAAAGAACTCGAGCTGCTTCACCTTCCAAGTAAGAATTTAAATAGTGGAATTTATGTATGTCCTTAATCTTATCGTTATCGTGTATTAATGAACTGAATGTTTCCTTAAACTCCAGCCACTTGTAATAGGTGCCATCAAAGTTAGGAATTTTATAATGGGTAGTTTAAATCCTAGCGGTTCGTGACTTTCGTTACAATGAAGAGTGGCATGCGTGGAGTTGTTACTAGATGAATCGTCATTAGAAGACTTGGAAGGCGAGTGCTTCTTTATTATTTGCTGAGCCATAGAAATATAGGTATCGAAATCCTGTTCAAAAATCTCGCGAGTGGTTAATTCGAGGTTTAAATCGGTTGTACATAATTCTATTTGGCCCTGCAACTCGTCGAACTCAATGAACAGGGATTCCATTCTAGATAATCTCATCATAAGTTTATTTGTTTCTATTTCTGAAATCGCCGGCAAAGTTAATAAATTATCAACATAGTTTTTAAATTTAGTAAGACGTCCTTTGGTTATGCCACGCTTAGAATTAAGCACTGCATAGCTTTCGGTGGTCTTAGATTCAACAGACATTATGATGGAATATCAGAAAGAAATAAAAAGTATATAAAAAATAATGTAAATTGCATACGATACGCTCCTCACTTGTGCGGTGGGTGAAGCGCGCAGAATAGGGTCGCTCAGGAATAAGGATGCGTGCGCGCAGGTAGATGTAGGCCTAAGTAGCACGGGCTGTTGACCTTGACCGAGCGCAGCTGGAATAGATTATTATTTCGCACTAAATATCTAATTACGCAATATGAATATGATCGAAGCTGGGAGATATGTTTGTAAAATGCGCTTTTGCTTAATAGTATGCAAAAAGTTTTCAGAAAATAGGTTTGTTATGTTTGTGAACCAGTTAGGAAAGGCACAGTATAGCTAAATTAGGGCAATATTATTAAGCTACAGCGAAAATAGGGCAAAATAGTACTAATAGGAAAGAACAATTTAAACTGAAGGTAGAAATAAAATTTTGAGTGCAACGAATATTTCGAAATTTTTAGGCGTAATTTGGGCAATAATAGCATATGAATTTAAAGAATTTATAGGTAGAATTACTGGAATTTCAAACAAAATTAGGGAATCTCGTAGGGAGACACACCAAAATCTGAGATGCAATAATCACTAGTTTGCACAAATTGAAGGGGAGAATTAGGAAAGAAGTAAAGGAACGGGCTCACAGTTAGAAAGGCAGGTAGCGAGGCTGGAGAAATTAGTCCCAGCTGGCAGCTAGCAGCTTTGTAATAGGCGTGTTGTCCCGGGTTTTGGCACTTTGCTGACGCGGTGCAAATTGCGTAGGTAGGCAGTGGCTGGATAGGCGCAATTTGATGTAGTCACCACGACGATTGCAAACTTCCGTTCTTCCTTCCTTGGTGTTTTCGGGGTAGGGTTTACCAGGGTTTCTTGAAATTGTGGATGATACGTGCGCGAGCGATGGCCGACGACCTTGCTTGTCCTCTGACACACGATCTTGAGTTTTTCGAACTTGTAAATCCTTGGTAGATTGCAGTCCTGTCACGGTCGCCACTTTTGTTCAATATTAGGCGAACAAAGAAAAGAATTTGATTGTTTTTTTGGAAATTTATTACATGAAGTGCTAATTCGTTACAGACATTTTTTTGAATAATTAAATTATATGTTTTTTATATCTCCAAGCACAGGCAAAGGAACTATGTCCATACAGCCATTGTTGGCGTAGACAAAAGGAATAACAAAGGTAATATTAAGTATTCTCTCACAATTACAGTTGAAGTAGAATCCAAAAAAAGCTGAGGTCAAAAATCCAATCTACGAATGCCGCCAACCCTGAAGAGAATATCCACCCCCCCAACCCTGTAACACCCCTTGTCTCGATAGTGCACCGAACCTCAGCTGTGACTAGCTCGTCAGATGTCGATCGTCAGATTTTTTTGTTGAACGTCTGTTCGCCTGTCTCATAAAAATGAGCGCCCGAAGGCAAGTGAAGCGTAGGTCGCATTGCTAATGGCGTCTCTACTTGGGAACGGTTAGAGAACACGTTTATTAAACTTTATAACTCTCTGTCTTTGGATACGGAGTCCGTTAGGTATCTTTACGGGATCAGCCGTGCTAATATATTCGGTATAAATAATTAAATATTCTTTATATTATGTATTACCTATATTACAATGAAAACCTGACGAAGTAGGAACTTAATAATAATTAATCAAGATACGAAGTTAACTGAACACAAAGAAGTAATTTTCAAAATGGTTCAGTTTAACCACAGAATAATTTATAACGTGGTATAATATGAGAAGACAACATGGGTTACGACGGAATTAAAAATAAATCACTACACGCTTCTAGCTCAGCGCAATACGACATTATCATTTTATCATACACGCTCCTGCTATGTTATCTACACTACGTTTCAGAAACGAAGTATCTTACAGAGGCTCTAGTGTCTATGTAACTTTGTCAGGGTGTCATTTAGTTTCATGAAAATTCGCAGGACTTCGTGACTGAAACAGACATTAGCACCTGAAGCCTGAAGGTCAAGCGACGTACAACACCTATTGATATTCCATTTTTTATGTATTATGTTAGACGAGTTCAAGTTTATCGGGACATAGTATCAGACTACATTAAATGGTGTTTTAGGAGATTTTGTTCAAAATTGCTGTCCTCAGAACATAAACTCAGAACCCCGAACTTAAATTCAGACCAGTACCAAATGCAAAGACAATTAAATGTCACTTCACACTTTGAAATTAAGGATATGCCGTTTATACATATATTATGTAGGTACTTACTGGTAAGAGTCTGTTCAGAGTCCAACTATGGACTGGTTAGCTAGACTAACATTTTTAATATTAGTATAAAATTATACTTAAATAAGTAGTAGTACTTATCTAGGTTATCAAAAAGTTAATTCAGGAAAAATTTCGAGTAGTTAGTGATTGAAGTACATAGTAACAAGAATCTTACTGAAACTCATTTATCTCATCCATCATAAAGCAGCTTGAGATGTGAATGTGGAACATTTGTCATAGTTTATAGTTCCAAGAATAAATGCCGTAAAAGATTCTTATCTTGTTTACAAAAACATGTTATGCCTAGGTAGCCGAGTGGTTTAGGCATATGAGCACTTTGAGTTTTGTCGGCCATTCTTCTCTTAATTTGATTACATTACTGGAGCATTGGTAAGTGCTAACTACGAACATTTATATAGTACTTAAGATCTAGCACATCATTTTGTTACCTTATACTGACTTCATTGTAACTAAGGCCGCCTTGCACCAACTGCTTATCCCTAGATTTCATTTAATCCGCAGATTTGTACAGGTTTTGCTTTTACATACAAAAAGAATGGGACGGCCCGTGTGATGATATATTTTTAAATTTATCTACGTTAGGTTTTGGTAAAAAGTGGATCTTTATAAAAGTAAACCTTTAATAGGATGCAATATGATTTCCTTCATTTCTCTTGTATCATATCTAATATTATGCTTGTGCAAAACATAGGTTAACTATTGGAATAAAACGTTAAAAAAGTTATTTCACCGACAAAACCATTATGGTATTTTATGGCAGTGCGGCGATGAAATAATCGAATGCTTTTTCCGTTTTATAGAATACAAGTTGTAAATTCTAGTACCTACGTAATGCACTTCACAAATAATCACTTGGGCATTTTCAATTTTGAGTTTGTATGCACTTAACATTTTCACGGCATACTCGTACAATGACATAACGAAAACATAAGTGGCCTCTGTAATTAACTCTTCATTTTATTCCATGGACATGTTGTTAGTAGTTAATAGCTATTATTCTTATTTGCCAATGAGTATCTGTCTAATAGTTTACGATATTATGTTAAACGCCGTGGAACCGTGGAATGGGACACCACCCAATTGATCTCCAAATTCTCTTGAGCTGGCCTACAAGAAAAAGTATATCTTCACTGTTTTCCCGAATTTTGTATGTGGACCTATTAATAATCTTTTCATTACCTTTTCACACGGGAGAAGTATTGGAAGCTATTGTATGTAGGTCATATCGTACATTCGTTATATTTACGAGTATTATGATTGCCCTATCAGCAATATCAGTAACATGACTAAAATAACGAATTCAGCGAACTATTAAGGGTAAATATTTGTTGTCTTGTTCCACATTTGCAACTGTGCAAATATTGCACGTAGATTGGCAAATCGACATTAATGATGGGATTTCCCGCTGGGGTTATACCATTTTGCCTTACCAAGCCGCCCCACTGTAGGGCAGAGTTGAACACCTTCACATTCGCAGTAGAATTTGCCCCACTGGGGTCGTCATATGTATATGTTATAGGTAGGTACTCTAGGTATATGTATAAGTTTACTCATATTGTATGTAATGTAACATTGACAGCTAGAATTTAGATATGGTATATAGATGGTTCAATGAATCTGAATATCATAAGTAAGTGGGGCATTTCCTACGACAAATTTTAAGGTGCCACAATCTGAATTAGAGGAGTAAAATGAAATTATGACAAATGACACTTAGCCTGAAGTGAAATAAACAATAATACACACAGATGTATACATACTTATTTAGATGTTTGTAATGTAATCTTATCGCCGTATCACACCACTGATAGCGAGCCCGTGATACTGTTTGCAATACCACTGAATATATTGTAAGTAACGAATTGATTGCGAATAACAACGATCTACGTTTTGAGACTCGTGTTTTGGAAGAATCAGTTAGGATTGTTGAGATGGTTAAATCTGAATCCAAAAGTGGCCATGAAACCGAAGTGGGTGGCTTAGTAAGGAAGATGCTTGTCCAAAGTATGAAGTTACCTGACAGTGGGTAAATGTAGGCTTATTGACGATGATTTCCAATTGTGAGTTCAAATATTTGTAATTTTGACAAAATGAAAACTGGTTTTACAGGCTTATCTGTTGAGAAAGAGTTGTTTTAAAAGACTGTCTATTAAAAATGTTTCTTTTCTAATGAAGACAACCAATAAAAAATGTTTTGGTCTCTATCTAATCTTACCTATTAGCCATAGCTATTCCCGCTTATTCTAGGAGGTATTGTATTCATAACTTTTCTAATTAGGTAATACATATTTCAGTCCACTCAGTTGTGTTGTTACACGAAAAGATATGAAGTCGAACTCGCTTGAATTGTATGATTGATTATAGTCGCATGTGACGCGATCAATCAACCTTTGACTGATTCATATATAGAAATAATATGAAAGTCATTTTGTACTTAATTATTTATTTTACTTAACGAAATTATAACAGGTAAGAAATATATAATTACGTAGGTACTATCTACGTATGACATAAAACTTATCAGTACTAGGTAACGAATTCGCAGAAAATTATTCCACTGTGTTATCTGTGATTCACAAGATCGCTGAAAAATATCTTTCAATCAAATTTTTCTGATAGGTTAAAAATACAAATATGCAACGTTAAATTGTCTTTTATATCAAGGCAGTAAGGTACTTTTATAAGGTATGTGGTGATGATATGACTATCTCGCGTCATCAGCGATGAACGAAACGTGAATCAGTCGCATGCGCAGGTCGGGAGGTTCCTTTTTCGTTGTAATAAGTTTAACAAAGATATATTTTTAAACATTTGTGCGACTTAGATTATACATTACAATGAAGCCATTGAAGTATGATTAGAAAAGAATACATTTCAAATTAAAGTTTATTATGTCAAACTATGTTTCATATTTCCTGTCTGTCTAGCACTTCAATTAAGGTTTGATTTTGGTTCTATGTATGAGACAATAAAAGTGTTTAATGCCTGGTTTACACCATGTGAGTGGACATACCTACGCACTAGCTGTAATAAAGTGATTCGCACTATGTAAGTAAACGACCATACAAGTTATTCGCACTTGCGAGTTGGACAATTCAATCCAAATAACTTTACACCATTTCCATGCTGAAATTATCCTCCACAGGTAGTCAAATTTCACTAATATACCTATATGTGGGTAACCGGAGAAGACATCGATATGTTCATTTAATATTCAAATTGGAATTTCTAGTTGGATGCACATGCATGGCTTAGGGTGCTTTTCCACCAGAGGTATGCTATGCTAAGTTGCTATGGATGCGTTTGATATCCACCAATCATATTCATTGGTGCACAATGCACATAGCTTAGCACTGGTGGAAACGGATTCAACTAAGATATGTTTTTTATATGGAAGGATGCGTGCAATGGATGCCTGCTATGGGCCGTCGCGAGTGGTGTAGCTACGAGTATGTGCCGAGCAGAGTACTTACTTAGCGGCGCCGGCGTATCTTTCTAGCACAGCTACATAGCTTAATGGTGGAAACGATCTCATATTATCGTAGCGTACAGGCATATGCAATTGCACACACAACACAACAAACATTTCGAATGAATTACGAGTATAATGCTTGGAATCTGTAATGGAGATTCACTTAGACAAAGAATAGGTGAGGCGACACGTGACGGAATATGACGAAAATAAGTTAATGACTCGAAAATAAGTGTTACTCTGATATGAATTAAGATAAACTGAGAGGTGCATGTCGTAATAGTCGACTAAGGAACTCAGAGGCGTTCTCTCAGGTGATGAGCTAGCAACTTGTCACTGATGTTTTACAGCTGGACTCGCCATGCTTAACGTGGCTTTACGATCCCCTTCGTGCTTCTGCAGTTCTGGTTTTTGGGAATAGAGTCGTATTTAAAAGGTACTATTTTGAATCTATTAGTTTGATACATGTATGTATGTAGAGCGAATCGACCTGACCTTACTAGGTAAACATAGACATAAAATATATGATTTACAATACGTGCTTTCATATCGGTTTGATATGAAGGGACGTAAAACTTTCACATTGCAATTAATTGTCTTTTGTAAGTCTGATATTAAGTTTTATTAATAACTAATGGACACGTCCGCGACTCCGTCCGCGTGAACTACAGAAAAACCAAAATGTCGAAATTATCCGGGATTAAAAATTTTCCCGGGATAAAAAGTAGCCTATATGTTAAGTTAAGCATCGAAATCGGTTTAGCCGTTTCTGAGATTAGCGTGCACAAACGCACAGACAAAACGGGAGACAGACAAAAATCGTTCTTTTGGGTACTATTGCGTTAATGAAGGTCTCCAGGTCTCCGGTCTCCTACACATGTATAGATGTGGGTATGAGATAGGTCATGTCGTGTGCCTATTTGGGGCTTCACCAGAATTACATCAGTTGCATCTTCTTCCGTAGGTACATGTCGTAAGAGTCGACAGTCGCTTGTAAGAACTCGGGCTTTCTCTCGGGCGATAAGATAGCAGCTTGGCACTGGTCTGCTAAATGTGGCTGCAGGGTCTCCTTTATGATCTTGAGTTGTGGTTACCACCAATAAGTACATGAGATAGGTTATCAAATCCTTATTACAGGTTTAATTTTAAGTGACTATTTTTAAACTTTTATTGGGGGTTTTGAAGATTACAAATGGAAATCTATTAAAGTTTTTTTTTTCAAAGCAAAAGAACAAGATGGTATGTGTGCACAGCAAATCTATAAATATTAAGAAAAATCCGATTACTGTGCATGTTAGCCTGAAATTATCTACATAACCTACATTTCGATAAAAATTGTTAATAATGGAAAAACATAAATTAACCTACACGTTGTTTACTTTAGAAACAAAGCTTACAAAAAGCTCTCTGTGCGTTGAGCTTTTACGTATCGCACCCGAAACTTATTCTACATAGTTGTATTCGTATTGTAGTAGGTACACATCTAACTATTGAAGTGAATTAGCATGCATTCGGCATTAGTACTTTCTTTCATAGATTTGTATGTAGTGTGAAATGGCCCTTAGCTTTGGTTCTGTAATATTTTATGTGCCCTACGTGCCCTACCTACCCTATAATCTAGATTTAAGAACTTGTCAAAAATATCTTGACCACTAACACAATAATGATAGGCCCTTATTAGTTTATTTTCCAACTTATGTGCAAGACACAAAAAGACACCATGGCACATCAGGTTCTTGTAAGGTGCGGGCTGGTTCAAGTTATTATGCGGCCGATACCATTAGCGGGTACATTTTGCGGCCAGCCGTCAGGTATAACCGGGATAAAAAAACACCACTTGAAATGGAGCGGACGCTCGCCTCACCTAGATAACGCGCCGCACAGAACAGTATCAACAATCAAAAACACGCCGTATCAATGAATCAACCTCTAGTCTCGAATCGGTCATTACAAGACGCCCTAATCACCCATTCACATCACACGTACGACGACAATAATATAAATAGGCCCTAACGTCCGATGAATGAACTTATAACATGTAAATTCGACGCTCAAATCGCGACACTGCTGCGCGTAGGCGGCTGGGCATGAATGAAAATAAACATCGAAAACTTACCTCTCGATTTTGACGATATTATCCAGATTAGCGAGATTGGCACAGCACAGAGCAATGTTGCAATAGTTGTGAGGTTACACTGAACTTGTGGGCATATCACATTAGAACTCGGGCGACGCGGCAGCAGTGGTCTGCCGGCAGGCTCGGGCGGCACTGTCGTGGCAACACAGGCGTAGGTGCGCCCGCGTCGTACGCACACATGCACGTTCATTCAAATAGCGACGGTGGAGGGGAGAACTTATGAATGGACGTAATGCTATGTTGCATAGATACCGCTGATAAGATGCTATGTAAGCATTATACAATACGATACCGCAGATTGCTCCACCGAAATAAGTTGAGTACAATATTTTCAAGGTATAGGTTGGTAGGCGAAATATGATGCCTAATGCTTTGTTACGTTATTTTGCAATATCTACGAAAGCGACTCGTTCTATTGGGATATTAATGATATTATGTATGGACAATAAAAACATTAATTTCATGAATGAAATCTTGGCCCTTCCAGCCGGATTTAATTAAATATCTATATAAATAAAAACGAATCGCCAAAATGTATGTACGCGCGCATATCTTCTAAACTACTGCACTAAATTGGATGATTCTTTATTTTTGTGTTTGTTATTTCTAGGACAAGATTTGTTAAAAATGAAACAATTGTTTTTTTTTCGGTACGATACTCACCGGATTAGCTAGTTTAAAATAAGTTGAATCATATTTAGAATATTAATTACCTACATTCTATTTAGGGCCGATTTTTCCAAACGTCAGATAGTCTATCAGAAGAATAAAGTTGATGCTGTCTTTCTCTAAAACTTGATCATGATAGAGACAGCATCAACTTAATTCTTCTCATAGGCTATCTGACGTTTGGAAAAATTGGCCCTTAGCCAACTAAACTAAAATTTTACGAAGTATTCATACAAATTTTTAAATATTTTTTTCTCCGCTGTTTTTTAAAATTAAATCAACTTAAGTACATATGTTACTTACCTACCTATTTCTTGTTTAGTGCCAAAAATGTTGGTCCTTTCAACCGGATTTATTTATCATAAAAACGATTAATAAATTGATATAAAGTACATTTATTAATAAAAATTAAAGCTTAAATAATATACTTTTAAATTAATACATAGTCTGATTATTAAATAACATTTTACTTGTACCTACTTACTGTTAAACATATATTTTTCTAGGACAATCCTTTGAGAAAACTAGACAGCTTGTGGGTTCTGAAATCGGATCGCAGCTGGATGAAGCTATGAAGAATCGACTGGTCTAGTTCCACCTGCAAAAAATATTCTACTATAACCATTTATCAAGCAAGACACACTGTTAACACCCGACGACGTGACATGTTAGTACATATTAATCACATACATTTTATATGGCACATCCATCACACACTGTTAACACCCTACGCGAAAACACGAGATCCTCACTCTCCATACATTTTCGGCGTGTTATCGCGTGGCGTGTTAAAAGTGTGTCTTGCTTGACCCTTATAATGTCCTTATGCGTATTGCTGTCTAGTGTGTTTAGGTTATGTTTGACGTCTAATTTAAAATTTACATGTTTATTAGCGCTACCCTGTAACTTGCCTCCAACAATATTGGTTAACGAAAAGATAAAATAAAATAAGATAATGCTATGCAGCATTAAGTCTGCCATTGTATAAAGTTTAGTGCAATAAAGAATTTATCTATCTATCTTTACATCCAAGGCATTTTGTATGACACGCCGTATTACAAAACGGCTATGCATTTTGAATAGTATGGGGTTTGGGGGGAGACAATATCTTCTAGCACTTTGCCTGCTTAATTATTTTTATTACATTAGGTTAAGTCCAGTTTAATACTTGTATTCTTTATTGTACATAACAAATATTTGACAATAATAGTGAGCTAAATCTGTTAAAATAACAGCTAGACGGATTTTTTCCTTTCACATTATTTAAAATACCAAGCAGTGGTGTAATACGGTGCGTTCCACAATATCTAGATACCCGTTCTCATACCCATTCCTGCCTAAATAGTGTCTCCGCGTCAACATAATTATAGCACGCATAGAGGCGCGCGGTGCCGGCAGAGTAGAATTCGTACCACCCCATGTCTGCCCGTGGGTATCATACGAGGCGATTAAGGGTTCCCGGGAGGTGGGCAGCAGCGCCTCCCGCACTGACAACATAGTCCAAAATACAAACTGCGGTCACCAACCCGCCTGCCCAGCGTGGTGACTGGGCAAATACCCCCCATGGCAGTCTTGTGGCGTGCCCTGGGGGAGGCCTACGTCCAGCAGTGGACTGCAATAGGGTGATGATGATGATGAGGTGCATAGTACACGTTATTGTTATTGTATAAAAGAATCAATCTAAGTTGACTATGTATTATTTTAATTAAAACTCTATTGCTTTTCTATTTCCTTGTCGGCATCGTGCAACATGACGCTGTCACCGCGCTCGATTACGATTGGCGTTTAAACTCCACCGTATTTTGGTGGTCATTTGAAGGTGCCATTTTTCAAACGCGTATTGTGTAGGTTCTATACAGGATGATTTTTGGTTGTCAACGTTCCCGAAAACTACGGAATCTCCTCATCATCACGATCATTTTTCTCCATGGAAGTATACCTGGGAAGTGTCTAGTTCCCAAGATATTAGGGTCCAAAGTTGAGTAAATAGACTGCGATTTTCTGCATAAATGCACATAGACGTGCGTAGCAAAATTTTTTTACGACAAATAATTAATATCTGTCTATGATAAAACTAACATAAACACTGGGCACTATAAATTTCGCCCGATGAAGAAATAAAAAAAAATAAAAAAAAATTACATCGTTTCCCAGCATTTTTTTGGCATAAACTTACTTTATTTGATGTATAGAGGACGTACCCTTCGGTAAGGGTGGCAACGAAAAAACATCCTGTATATGTTTGATCTCAGACTAGGATTAGATTTTATTCCATGGCATAGTAATATTCAATGCTAATGGATGTATTGTGGACACATTGCGAAGTCCTGGTGCAGGTTAAATGCATAAGCGAAGGATGATGAGATGACAGTTGAAACGTAAACATATACATACGTTGATTTTACTTCTCACTTTGCACCTGCATTTGGCACTTGTATTTGCACTTCGCAATGTATTAACAAGGCATGTCTGTATTTGTCAGTAACATACTATCTCCCCTCTCGCTCACTCAACCAGCATAATCTTTCCTTTGCAGACTTTATGCAGCTTCTATGGTTTTACTAAGGCCTTGTTAATACGAGTATATTGAGAAGTACTTGTGCAAGTGCTAAGAAGTTATAGACATCTCCCGTCTCTCTCACTCACTAGGGTCTCTCTGGCTTCATTTGAGTCTTTTTTTACACATTGAGAGAGAAGTGCTAGTGGAGATGCGAAGTAACTAAAATGGAAAGATTGACGTCGTGAACGTTGATTTACTTCTCACTTCGCACCTGCACTTAACACTTGCACTAAGCAGTATAAACAATGGAATGGCCAGTAAGTTACTCTAATATCTTCCCTCTTGCTCACTCATCAGGGTATCTCCCTCGGACACTTGATGCAGGTTCTCAGGCTTCACTAGCAACAAGTTACAGACATCTCCCGTCTCACTCACTCACCAGGGTCTCTCCCTCGTACACTTGATGTAGGATCCCTGGCTTCACTTAAGACCTTTTTACACATTTAGAGAATGCAGATGCGAAGTACGATGATAAGTTAAAAGATTGACGTTGTGAACGTTGATTTTACTTCTTACTTCGCACCTGCACTTAATACTTAGCAATGTAAACAACGGATCAGCAGTAAGTTACTCTAATATCTTCCCTCTCGCTCACTCACCAAGGTCTCTCCCTCGCACACTTGATGCAGATTCTCAGGCTTCACTAGCAGCAAGTTACAAAGGGCGTGGAGGGCGTCGAAGAGGGCGGGGCCGGGGGGCGGGGCCATGCGCGAACCACGCCCACAGGCGGCCGAGCGATACTCTCTGACGTCACAGATTGCTATCATTGCACCTGAGGGGGATAGGCAATATAAATTAATTAATTTAATTAAAATTCTCACAGATTATTTACATCTGTTCCCGCTATATTAAACGTGGCTGCGGGATTTTAATGATCTTGTATGAATTGATAGATTATAAATTATCACTGAGTTGTGAGGTACTGCCGCGCACCACTTCGTCCGCGTGAGGGTGCATTGCACCCTCGCGAAGCCGGGGCGGTTCCCTAGTTATACATATAAACCTTCCTCTTGAATCACTCCATTTATATAAAGAAAACGCATCAAAATCCGTTGCGTAGTTTTAAAGATCTAAGCATACATATGCACAGACAGCGGCAAGTGACTTTGTCTTATAATATGTAGTGAGTGACGAAGCACATACCAGCAGAGTTGAACTGGAAGTTTTGCAGGTGATCGTATATAACTCGATGCAGTCGGACTGCCAACTCCAGCGTTAACGACTGCAAGTTGTCTCCTTCAAGGCTGCAGTGGATCTTGTCCATTACCGAGTTCAGGTAGGAGACCACTGCTAGACATGCCTGGGGAAAACAAACGGTTAGGTTAGGTTACCTTACATCATCATCATCTTCCTTCCTATTTATGGGGTCGGCGCAATTTGGTTTCTTTCGTAACTTATATTTCCAAAGTTTTGGCATTAGTTTTTACGGCCGGCTGCCTGCCTGACGCCAACCCTTCTCGGGTATAGCTAAGTGACAATTTTTTGGTTATCCTACATAAAGGTTAATTTTGGCATAAATAGGGGGTTAAGACAGCTTTGGATACGGACGTGGTGTATACAGGGTTAATTTTAAAACATCAATAACCTCGCAGGACTAGATAGCTAAAATAACAATAATATTTATGCTACGAGTTTTATCATAACTCAATACATTAATTAAAAATTATTTTCCAAGCTTTTATTGTACTGTCGTGACATTTGTAAGTCTATATTCCATTTGTAGGTATACGAAAAGGTTGACGCCCACGAACGCGCGCGCCTTAGTATTATGTACACACTTAAGAACATTCAGAGGTAATATTAAATTGATATTTATTGTTGTATGAAAGTAAAATGTGACAAATTATCAAAACTCGTAGAACAAATGTTGTTGTTTATGATGGTAGCTAGCTACCTAGTATTGCGAGGTTATTGATGTTTTAAAATTAACCCTGTATAGAGGTAAAGGCAGTTTGGATTAGGATAGTGTTGGCATAGAAAAGGGTTAAGAAGGCTTTTGAACAACAAGGGGTTGTTAGGACAGCTTTGGAATAAAAAAGGTTTGTTAGTACAGCTTTGGCACAAAAAGGGATAATGAGATCTTTGAAATAAAAATGGTTAGGACCGATTTCGCATGAAAAGAGATTAAAGGAGCTATGCCATAAAAAGGGATTATGAAAACTGGTACAAAAAGGGGTGACCACCGATTTGGTATAAAAGTGTATATCACAGATTTGGTATAAAAGGAGTTACGACAGATTTGGTACAAAGGTTAGGGCAGCTTTTTCAATACGTACCGGTGAAGCGACAGTATCAATATCCCCTTCGGGCTTGAAATCAGACTTCTTCTGTTCTGTCTGTAGATACAACTTCACCCATTTCTCGATGGCTAGTATAGACCGCTCTAACCCTGCATCGATTTTGGTCTCTAACTGCTCAAGTATAGTGGTCTTCTTTTGCATGCATTCGTTCTGTTTTGATGTTAAACTGTAATTAGATTAATAGGTTTTAAATGACATTTTAAAATAAGTGTTGTAGGTGCATTACTTTTCCGATGACTTAAAAAGGGCGGCTGGTAGTGACTGGATGGCAAAAAAGGGAGCTCGAGTCGTGTGGCGTGCCCTGGGGGAGCCCTACGTCCAGCAGTGGACTGCAATAGGCTGATGATGAGGTGCACTTTAATATCTAGGTTGTCAGACTAGGTGGGCAGCAGCAGAAGCGCCAACCATGACCAAAACATAGTCCGAAAATCACACTGCGGTCACCAACCCGCCTGCCCAGCGTTACAATGGGCAAAAAACTCCCATGGTTTTAGCTTTGTGGCATGATGCCCTGTCTGGTGGATGCCTAGGTCCGGCAGTGGACTGCAATAGGCTAATGTGGCTAAAAGAAAGTAGTCAACTAGAATGTTGAAAACGAAGTAAGGTTTTTTGTTATCTTTATTTTTTTTAAGCTTTTAATCGCACAGCGAAAATGTCAGCTTCGTTTTAACCTACACTTATTCTACCTACCCACCAATCCATTATAATCTTATAAAATATACAGTATGTATTAAAATTAAGGTTTATTAAACCGATAATTAAAAAATTATATATTTTGGCAGCATCTTCAGATGAGGGTGCAGCCAATACGCCTTGGAATGAACCCACGTTTGATCCTCCAAGGCCTAACTTTTTTAACAAAGCTAATCTACCAGCTTGATTCTCTGCACATTCCATCAACAAGTGACGAACATCCTCAATTACCCCACATGTTTTACAATTAGGAGAAGTAACTATCTTTTAAAATATGTATTTGAAATTTTACCTCAAGCAGGGCATAACGGATTCTTGGAAGTGTTCGCCGAACATTTTTATGATCTGGTCCGCTTGCTTCACAATATCGAAGAAATATATCTGTAAAATAAAATAAATCAGAATAAGAATGTTATACCAGGATTATTATTTGTGAGCCAGATGTGTAAAAGATCAGAGACAAGTTGCTAGCGCATCGAGATGCAGCTAATGCCCCACATCAGCTCAGAAACTAAGAATTTCCACGGCAACGGAGAAACAGGAATTATCTAAACACGCTGTAAGCGTGTCAAACCATGTTCAAGCTAGCAGAACTGGCAAGCAGCGCCGTGTGTAATATTACACGGACTATTTGGAGCCACTTTTTACCTAATCTTTACGCGAACTAGTTAGTGGTCAGCAGCTGTTGATATTTTATTTACATTTAAGCGTCAATATATCGTTTAATTTATGAAACTAATATTTACCTGCGGTGGGGACTTAGTCTCGGCAATGGGAATGGACTGCAGGCCAAGTTCCAGAGCGTAGTCCACATGCTCTGTCAGTAGGTGTTGTGTGAGGACCTCTAGTAACGTTACTGTGGTGCTCGGCAACTCACTCTCCGTACATAACTGTACAAATACGTAACGTTTTCAATGTTCATCGCTACATCAGCAGGGTAGCAAAATTGGAACACTACATATTATAAAACAAAGTCGCTTTCTGCTGTCTGTCCGTATGTATGCTTAGATCTTTCAAAGTAGGGAACAGATTTTGATGCGTTTTTTTTAAATAGATAGAGTAATTCACAAGGAAGGTTCATAATGTATAACTAGGGACCCGCCCCGGCTTCGCACGGGAGTAATGCACTCTCACGCAAGTTTGTGAGAGCGGATTGTTTGCTATCAAAGATTATTTAACGGATTTTGGCGAAACTTGGCAATAAGAATAATGGTCATATAGTTCACGTAGATGAAGTCGCAGGCGTCCGCTGGTCATTTCTTCAACTAGACATCTTAGGCTACGTCCATACAGGTTTCCTTAACACCTAGAGAGAACCATTGGCCGGTCGAGACAACTCTAGAATGTACATTTTACTATACCACTTGCTAGGTACTAGGCCTAACTAGCCTCCTGTAAGCCAAAGCCAAAGTAAGTGTAGGCACTTGGCGTGAAAATAGGGAGTGCTAGCACTCCTACCAGCGCTAGCTATTTCTAGAACGTTTACGAGTCAGGACTGAATGAATTTGCTCTGAAAGACGTAATTCGTGCTGTTAATACCGCTCCCCAGGGCCGAAGCAACGCGACGCGAGGCGTCCTTCCGCGCCCCGCACCTCACACTTGCAGACTCCCAAATTATCGCTGTCGCGAGGCTTCGGCTTTGCTATTGCAAATTAGGTGATAGCCCTGCTGTATGCGGTTTAGCATGGAGCCGCTTCACTTTCTAGTACCTACTCGTAATGTAATTAAAGTGTACCTACTCACTATAATTTTGAGCCAAGATCATAATTAACAAAATACTTACCGTTTTACATCTAGTAAACGACATCTTGGAATCGCTGATCATCTTTTCCACAAGCGTGTTACTAAGGAACGTCTCACCGCCATAGTTTTCAATCTGCGCTATGTTGATATTGGCCCGGGTTCCGATCACCGCTTGTAGATCTCGACGGAGCTCTTGAAAACTAAAGTTAAAGCCTTATTTGTACCTATTTCCCGTCTATAGAAGGGAAAACCGTGCGCTTTTGCACCACATACCTAAATCCATGCTGTACGGAGTTATCTCCTAAGTATCTAGAGTGCGTTTCACCGAATAGTTCCATTGAATGATGTCCCTAGTTACTATGTGTATGACGAAATTATATGTGGTTAAATACAAATGATGTTATTTCCGAAATGATGCATAGATGTTATTCTATGAAACTGACTCTACATGCTGTTTCTTTTAGTATATTTTAAAGAGAATAGATGGTATTTATGCTAAGCTTATGATAGAAGTATAGTACATACATATCCCCATGCCCAATGTCCATAAATCGGTCATAGTCAAGTACATTAGAGATCATAATATAAGTCGTCGTCGTCAGCCTATTACAGTCCACTGCTGGACGTAGCCCTCCCTCAGTGTACGCCACATGGCTCGATCTCCCGTTTTTACCATCCAGTCACTACCAGCCGTCCTCTTTAAGTCATCGGTCCATCTGGGCGGAGGGCGCCCAACGCTACGCTTGACGAGGCGCGGTCTCCATTCGACAACCCGTTTACTCCACCGCCCATCGGTTCTACGACAGATGTGGCCTGCCCACTGCCACTTCAGTCTGCTACATTTCGAGACTATGTCTGTCACTTTGGTCTTCTGCCAGATAATCTCGTTTCGGACTAGGTCCATTTCCGAGCATTGACCTTTCCATAGCTCTCTGAGTGACATGCAATCGTCGAGCCAGCCCCACCGTCAGGTTCCACGTGTCGGCTCCGTAAGTCATGGCTATTATATTATAAGTACCTACATTAAATGTACCATACATACACACGACTGTGTTCACAAATGGGATAGACAGAACTACATTAAGGAGATTACCACAACCACGTTTTACAAATTAAACACAATCTATACATCTATACATATAATAAAATTGTAACAGATCGCTGTCTGTACATGGAAGATATATAAGAAAAAATATTATAGAATACCTTTATCAACGCAATAGTACCCAAAACAATGATTTTTGGAATTTTTGTCTGTTTGTCGGTTTGTCTGTTTGTCTATGCGTTTGTGCACGCTAATCTCAGAAACGGCTGAACCGATTTCGATGCAGTTTTCAGGAATATATTGTGACAGGTCCCACTTAACATATAGGCTACTTTTTATCCCGGGAAAATGTTTTTATCCCGGATAATTTCGATATTTTGTTTTTTTTTCTGTAGTCCACGCGGACGGAGTCGCGGGCGTCCACTAGTGCATAATAAATTGTAATATTCAGTGGTACATACTTAATATTTTTCGACTTACCCGCCAGTCTGCATCTGCTTTTTAACATGCTGTTTCTCAGCATAATATCCGTGAAGGGCGTTCGATAGGGCCGCCTTTAGTCTACGCGATTCCAAAGTCGGGTACCCTTCCGCCGTACCTCCCATAGCGCCCTTGACTAGGGCATCTCTACGTAAGTCTCCGGCGGACGTACCATCAGCTGTAATTAGGTTGGCAGCTACTAATTCATCACAGACTCGGTGGGTGCTGGAATAAAATGTTTGTAAATACCAAAGTTTGGTAAATACATAGTACATATTCACTCGGCTGTTCCCGAAATGGGGTAGCCCACTTACAACCCCTCAGAGAATAGTTAAAAAACAAACAATTTCTGACAATTAAATAAATAAAGAAATAAAATAAAATAAATCTCATTTATTTCAGGCTTTACCCATGTTAAAATATTATATTATTATATATATTATTATATATTAAAATTGCCCATAACTTTTTAAAATTTACTTTAAAAAATGGTCTTCCATTCAAGTTATTTGCTGTAAGTACCTGACTGATATTTAAATATGTTTGAATCTTACGGTTTTGTAGTAATGACACTAATGACCAACATTATGGTTATTTAAGGATCCATACAGTAAAACAAAAATGGTTGTGTAGTAATAACTAAATAACCTGTACAATTTACTACTAACCTGGTGTACATTTCATACAGGTTTTTCAAATATTTCTCCAAATCATTTTTATCAGCAAGTTTGGTTTGAATGAACTTCTGTAGCTTCAAATGGAATATGTTGAGCACAAACTTGCTCATAACTTGTTCAGGGTTCGGAAACACATTACTGATTATTGTGTAGTTCTTCTTGCATAGTGGTAACACTGACCCAAAAATATCTCTGCCTAGAAGAGTATTCTGTAACAAAGAATATATTTATAACTAGTGGACGCCCGTGACTACATCTGCGTGGACTGCAGAAAAACAAAATATGAAAATAATCAGGGATAAAAACATTTTCCTGGGATAAAAAGTAGCCTATATGTTAAGTGGGACCTGTCACATTCCTGAAAACTGCATCCAAATCGGTTCAGCAGTTTCTGAGATTAACATGCATAAACATGGATCCTTTACAATTTTATTATATGTATAGATAGAAAACTATGAATTTGAAGTGGAATCCATATTTTTGTAAATAATATTTCCATACATTTACACACAGCTGTTCCCAAACTGTAGTAGCTAAAAATGCAGGATGATGAATTATAGTGGGGTGAGATGTAAGATTTCACACAATATGATACAAAATATATGGATTCCATTTCAAGTTCCTAGTTTCAGCCTGGCTTAAAATTTTATAGCCAATTTGTAACCTGATATAAAATCATAATTATTAATATAAAAATCTTACAATCTGGCTGGTCTCAATGTATGCATCAACACATTCAGAATATCCCTTGAAGTTGGTCATAATGTTAGCAATCTCCTTCATCTTGGCCATATTGCCCTGGCCCTGTGCTTTAACAAAATCTTCTATCAGATTTCTCTCAATTTCATCATACTTCATTTCAATTTTCTTTTTGGCTATCTCAAACTTGTCTGGTGGTAGCTCTTGAGCTATTGTGTGCAATTTTTGGATAATGTCTGCTGCTTCATTTAACTGTAAAAAATAAGTAACAAGTTATTTATAACTAGTTTAATTTCATAAAATTGATTATTGTTACTTCATTCAACTATCCGTAACACTAATTTTATAAGCCTAATATTATGAATATATGAATAGTATTAATTAAGTAGGTAAGTAGTTAAAATCTCAATAATAATTTAATATGTCTCAATACATGTGTACAAAAACAGTAAATGTATGGAAGGTAGATAATAACCTTGCCATAAAAAATTGTACGATTATCACATTACAATTGTGGCTATGCAATGTATGATGATGCTATATATGGGTATTTCTTAATTTTGAACGAAAATGAAATAAATAATTTAAAAATGATATTCTAATAAAATTAATGTTACGATTGGATAAAATTGATCTTGGTTATCATGGTAAAAATAGTCGCTGAGCTCGCAGTCTTTTAGGGGCTAAAATATAAGGGTTGAAAAAAAATTGCCCTCCATGGAAGTGACTACAGGTCCAAGGAAGTGACATTTCAAACAAAAGAAGAGAATGTCACTTCCTTGGATCTTCGAATGTTGCACCAAAATCGTCCATGGAAAACCAAACATATATGTTTTTAAAATGAAATATCAGGGTTTTCATTCAAAATCTTTATTAATCTTAAAGAATACGTAACAAGGCAACAAAAATGTTGTTTTAAATTTTCAAACAAAAATAATCAACTAATTTTGGGCTTTCCCTTTTAAATCAGTAATATGCTTAGTCTTAGTAATCAGTCTCAAAATTTATATCAACTCTTAGACAATTAGGAACAAAATAATGTTAAGAATAATCATATGAATAAATGTCCATTAATTTACTTGAACAATGGTATTTATTCAATATTTTTGTATAATTGAAGTTCGTCTTTTTCAAAAAGTAGTTCTCCCCGTCTACCGGGTGTAGGCTCTTTTAAAATTGAAATCACGTCATCACGAGGTACAGGGAAAACATCCTCAGGTTCTATCCAATGAAAGACGGCGTGATCCTTGGTGTAATGTTTTTTTTTTGTAAATTTGATTCGGGGCTCAGCCCCATCAAATCCAATGACTTGACCGACGTAATGCTTTACTTGAATCTTTTTATTTTTAAACAAAAATTTTGCAATCACCCACATCCCATCTTTTAGTTCTCTACCTTTAATCGCTGAAATAGGTGACAAATTTTCACCTCCTTTATCCACTGGTAAATTCTCTTCGTCGTTTGTTTTTTTATCTCTATGATCGTCTTTATTGTCGAAAGGCGGCAAAATAGCATTCTCATCTTTGGAACTCAATATATGTTGCAATTGCGAAACATCAGTTGCCGTTGGGATGCTGATAAAATCGATAAAGCCTTTGCACAGAGAATAATGAGAGCAGACGCTACCAGGTTCACAAGACAAACATGTGAGTTTTCTCAAATAAATTCTTACTGGATTGTTGACGACCCAAGTGACCTGGTGAATTTTTAAGGTTCCGCTTATGCTTTTTCCTTGATTGGATAAAATTTGGTCTTTAGCTCTCATGTCACCTTCAGTAACGACAGCAATCGTGACGTTGGTTATATTTGCCTCAATGGATTTCATGAAGGCTATAAAATGTCGTGTAGCACAGTTATGTAGGAGTTGTAGCCTACCTAATAAATACCTACCTAACGAAATGAAAAGAAAATATGAGTTACACGAATTTATTTACCACACAAATTAACACAATATAGTAGAGAGATTACTATGAATAATGCGTGAAGGTGAGTGAGGGTGAGTAGAGCGTGGATGAAGGATTGTAGAGTGTAAAAGTGTAGGAAGTCGGTGAGCAGAGTCCTCTTGAGGGTCCTGGGTCGACGGCGTTCCAGGAGTCACGCCCCCGGGTGTAGTAGTTGCGGCCAGGAGTTGAAGGTACTGGATCCGACGGACGGGTCAGTTGTAGATGCAGGTGCAGAAGTTGTAGGTACTGGACCAGACAGCCGGGTCACTTGTAGATGCAGGTGTAGAAGTTGCAGGTAGGAGTTGCAGGTACCAGATCAGACGGACGGGTCAGTTGTAGATGCAGGTGCAGACGTTGTAGGTACTGGATCGGACAGATGAATCTTCTCGGTCGCGGATTACTGAACGCGACGCGGGCGCGGATTGTTCGCGCTGTAGAAGTCCGTGGTCACAGAGCGCGGTTACTGAACGCGACGCGGGCGCGGTTTGTTCGCGCTGTTGAAGTCCGGCGAAGTGCAGCAAGGGTCCCGGGGCAGGCGGCCCCGGGACAAGGCCTTATAATTCCGTTCTTCACTCTGGCTGAGTAGCCGACGGAATGCTTGACTTTTTCCCGTTTGTATGGCTTATATACAAATTTTTGTCTCCATTTTCAAATTCTTGAATTCGAAATGAATTCTTTTTCTTCTTGAAGTTTTGTAAAGAAGTGAGTGTACGAAAAGAGTAATATAATGAAAAAGTGACATGACAAGAGCTTGCCAAAGGATGACTTTTCATTTCAAAATAGACCAATTTCTGTGTTTTGGCTTGAATTTGTTGGATAATTTGTGATTTAAATATAAAATCAAAAGGGAAACTGTATAATATTATGTATCTGAAAAGCGCATCCTCGAGGAATGATCAGATGATGAGATAAAGTGAAAATGAAATATGTTGTGATAAACTAAAAAGTCCTCGGATTGAGCTCCTAGGGCTTCTATAAGGTTCTCAAGGTTAGTAAATCCTACATTTCCCCCACGACCCCGGAAAATTTTTGACTCAGAGAAAATTTTGTAGAAGGTTCGAAAGAGTCTAGGGAACATTACCTTGCAAAAACATTCATCATCAAATAATCGGCAATCATTCGTCTAATATTCAATCATCTTCATTCAGGTAAGGGTGGAGTTCACGGTCCATGACTACCACTCTAAAGGTATGCTCCAACATGACCTGAGGCTTGTTTAGGGAGTAGTCGACCGTTCCATAATGGAAAAAGAATTTGACCTAAGGCTTATTTAAAGAGTAGTCAGCCGCTCTGAAGTTAAAGAAGAAGAAGAATTTGACCTAAGGCTTATTTAACGAGTAGTCTACCGCTCGATAACGCAATGGGTACTCCCGTGGTAATGGTTGCTAGCCATATTTGAATCGACCAAGCAAGACAGGTCGATCGCATAAGCGACCGCCGAAGTATCCAAAGGTTTAGTCTAGTAGTAGGGGTTTAGAGTCCCTAAGTGAAGATAAATAACTCAAGAAAGAACAATTAGTAGGTACCCTGGTGGTAATGGTTGCTAACCATCTTTGAACGAGCCCAGCAAGACGAGCCGACCGCATAGCATAGCAGCATAGCGACCACTAAAGACCTAGTAATAGTGAAGATATGACCAAAAAGTTCAGCATCAAAATAATTTAGAGATAAAGGAGAGAGCATCAAGCTCCTAGAGTATTATGTAGAGGGAAATCTTGAGCTTCTCTATAGGATATTCTAGAGTGAGATTTAGCATTCGGGTTACCTAGATGTCACTGAATAAAGAATGGTGAAATGAAGAGACGAGAGACGAAGATGATTATGTAGTTAAGACAAAAAATAAGATTCAGTCAAGCAAACTTTAGAAGATATAGGTAGCTCTGTGCCAAACTGTGTCACCGACATGAAGTTGAAGAAGATAAGTGTAGCTTATACGAGTAGATGATAAGACGAGAAATTGTAAAAGTAAAGATTGGAATCCAAAAATTTTCTTTCATTGTAGTTATAGAGTTGAATAAAATTTCAGAATCTAAAAGTTGCACAAAATCTAGCTATAAAAAATAAAGTTTGAAAAGGTAAAGGTAGCAAAAACTCTAGCAAAATTAGTAGTAGAGGGTATTGTAGTAAAGGTTATAGTAGCAAAAGATTTATTCCGTTCAAGCTGCCGAGAACTAGCCTAAGGAAGTCCAGAAAACCTATACCTAAAGAAGTCCAGCAAACCTAAGTCCAGAAAACCTATACTTAAATTCCAGAAAACCTATACTTAAAGAAGTCCAGAAAACTTATACCTAAAGACGTCCAGAAAACCTATACCTAAAGAGTTAACCAAAAAGACCTAGACACTAGAAGAAGTGTTATTTTAGAATTTAGAGAAGTAACGTTGAGATAGTTTAGAAGATAGAGTCGGGCGCCAAACTGTCGTGTAGCACAGTTATGTAGGAGTTGTAGCCTACCTAATAAATACCTACCTAACGAAATGAAAAGAAAATATGAGTTACACGAATTTATTTACCACACAAATTAACACAATATAGTAGAGAGATTACTATGAATAATGCGTGAAGGTGAGTGAGGGTGAGTAGAGCGTGGATGAAGGATTGTAGAGTGTAAAAGTGTAGGAAGTCGGTGAGCAGAGTCCTCTTGAGGGTCCTGGGTCGACGGCGTTCCAGGAGTCACGCCCCCGGGTGTAGTAGTTGCGGCCAGGAGTTGAAGGTACTGGATCCGACGGACGGGTCAGTTGTAGATGCAGGTGCAGAAGTTGTAGGTACTGGACCAGACAGCCGGGTCACTTGTAGATGCAGGTGTAGAAGTTGCAGGTAGGAGTTGCAGGTACCAGATCAGACGGACGGGTCAGTTGTAGATGCAGGTGCAGACGTTGTAGGTACTGGATCGGACAGATGAATCTTCTCGGTCGCGGATTACTGAACGCGACGCGGGCGCGGATTGTTCGCGCTGTAGAAGTCCGTGGTCACAGAGCGCGGTTACTGAACGCGACGCGGGCGCGGTTTGTTCGCGCTGTTCGCGAAGTCCGGCGAAGTGCAGCAAGGGTCCCGGGGCAGGCGGCCCCGGGACAAGGCCTTATAATTCCGTTCTTCACTCTGGCTGAGTAGCCGACGGAATGCTTGACTTTTTCCCGTTTGTATGGCTTATATACAAATTTTTGTCTCCATTTTCAAATTCTTGAATTCGAAATGAATTCTTTTTCTTCTTGAAGTTTTGTAAAGAAGTGAGTGTACGAAAAGAGTAATATAATGAAAAAGTGACATGACAAGAGCTTGCCAAAGGATGACTTTTCATTTCAAAATAGACCAATTTCTGTGTTTTGGCTTGAATTTGTTGGATAATTTGTGATTTAAATATAAAATCAAAAGGGAAACTGTATAATATTATGTATCTGAAAAGCGCATCCTCGAGGAATGATCAGATGATGAGATAAAGTGAAAATGAAATATGTTGTGATAAACTAAAAAGTCCTCGGATTGAGCTCCTAGGGCTTCTATAAGGTTCTCAAGGTTAGTAAATCCTACAAAAATCAGGGATATCCTCGCCCTGAGCCACTATTCGATCTGCAGTCCTTTTGACTACAGCTCCGACCCCGTCCATCGGTCCCTTGCCGTGTCCAGCTTCGCTGAAGTTCCATGAAGCAATGTGTATTCCGTAGCGCCGAGTTATGTATTGAGTAAACAAAAAAAAGGCCTTTTTATTTCTATACTGCCCTGTTGGGCCATCACTCAACATATGCAAAGTTTTAAAAGGATGTGACAAATATATCAAGTCTAGAATTTTTTGCAAATGAGCAAATACCGCACTAGCGTCATGCCGCAAGCAATCCGACGCTGTACAAAAAGACTGACTTTTCAAGTCCCCAGTCTCAGGGCATCTGTAATAATACACGCCCGTATGTAAACTTATTTGCAGCCTTGAAGCACCGAAGTGAACAGCTTGAATTTCGTCAGAATACTTGCAGCAGTAATTTTCTGCAAAGTCTACTTGCATGAATATCTCATTGACAGAAAGATTAGTCTTTAACTGGGAAGTAGCTAAATACTGATGCGTGATTGTGTACTGGTGTCGCAGAAAATTTTCAAGAGCCTCAATAAACTTCAACAGTAATGTCTTCTTCGTTATTTTAATTTCTTTCTTAACTGTTCTCCGTACTTCTTTTTCCTTGCCTTTTATGATTCTGTTTTCCTTTATCATTGCCCATGATTTATAAGTAGTTTCAGTCGAGTCGTCAAAATCATTTATATTTGGAACTTTATCTTTACAAATTGTGCATTTACGTAACATACACGTTTCTGAATTGATGTCACATACTATAGTTTTACAGAGCTCCCTTAAATTCAGGTGGGAAATTATGTTGAGGTATTTTAATTTGTCGTACATGAGTTGCATATTTTCATGAACCACACAAAGGCATGTGTCTCTTTCAGAAATTTTTCTTCCTATTACCCAGAAAGGTCGTAGGCGGCAAAAAGAAGAAAAGCTAATTTTATAGATGTTTTCATTTTGGAATTTTTTGTGCAGGTTGAGCAGGGTGTCAGACAAGTATCTCTTTTGTTTTTTTATTTTATTTTTAGTTATGCAATCTTTCTTGCCGGGACACATTTTGCTATTGTCGTCTCTTTCAAGAAATTTTATAACTTCTGCTCGAATTTTTTTAGGCATTGATAGTCCGGTTTTTATCTTAATAGGGCTCCTTTTCTTAGTAATTCTATCCATATTTCTCTTTTCCTTAGTTCCTCTCAATATCTTGACTTGCAATGAATGTATTTTCTTTCTCATAGCTTCTATTGTCTCCTTTTGTTTTTTTATAATCAAATTTGTCAACTCCCGTCTTACTCTGGATGCTTGTACACCTTTTTTCTTTTGTCGACTCACTGACCCACTTTGTGATGAGCTTGGACTTTGTGGAATCGATTTGATAAAGTCTGAGCATGTTGAACTATCACTGGCACAACTAGACTGTGGACGAGTTACTACCTTAGAAACGCTTTCTAAAATGGACGGTGATTCTGGTCGCATCGGTAATATTCCCTCATCATCAGTAGTCTCTGGAGTGTTTTCTTTTAAGTGCTTTACCAGAGTTTTAGCCCGTTTTTGTTTGAGTCGACTCCTTGATTTGCGGTCTCTCCACTCTTTTCTCTGTTTGCGATGTTCTCTTGGTGACATTTCAGCAACCAGCTTTACTTGATTCTTCTTTCTTGCTCTATCTTTTTCTTTAGCAGCTTCGTATAAATCAGCATTTTCCTTTATGCGAGCCCTTCGCCTTTGCTCACATTCACGTTTTTGCTGACGAATTTCTTCCGCCGTTTTAGGACGCTTTTTAGATTTAGGTTTCCCCATCTGAAATAAAGTAAAAGCATATTAAGCCAAGCAACATACATATGTCAACCACCTCTGTAAAGCCAGCACAAACCTTCCCCATACTCAGTAAAATATTGTCACTTCCGTGTATCGCAAGTCACTTCCATGGCAACATTTTTATCCATGGAACCATGGAAGTGACCTCCACGGAAGTGACTTTTGGCGATATAAGCTCCGGAAACATAACCTCAAAAACACGAATGAACGTGCTCCAATTAACAATAACATTTTCACACCAAAACACATAAAAACCACACCAACTAATTGTATAATTGTAAAGTACATACCTTTGATGACCAACACGGTTGTGACTGCTTATGCTTGACGCTTTTTGAGAATTAATATGTGATTTTTCTTTTCTTACAAACACAACGCCGCCGACGGATATTGACAACTGGGAATGAAAGATGGCGTCTTGGGCCTTGTCTATGGCCAGTCACGTTCGGAAATGCGCGTGTTATTTTTCGTGTAGGACTTGTGTGACATTTATCCATGGACGGGACAAAAAAATTGATCACACATTTTATTTCAAAAAAATATATATATTGCTGCATCTTTATGAGCTTATGTTTACATATTTATGGAGGAAATGTATTTAACGTAATATTGGCTTAGTTGTCATACTTTCGTAGCAGCAGAAAAAAACACAGCATTTATTTTTGTTCACAAAACCTGTGTAATCACATCCACGGAAGGGAACTTTTAATTTATATTAAAATTAAAATAAAATATAATTCTTACAAAATTTTCAACTTTCTATTCATAAAAGAATTATGTTTTATACCTACTTTAATATCAAAAAGCGTAAACGTTTAATTTAGTTTCTACCAGCTAGAAATTTTAGAATCACAGTATTTTTTTAAAAAATTAAGAAATACCCATATAAAATTGTAAACTTTTTGCTTTCAGATTGTTTTTGTAAGATACATAATAAGTGGGCTTCCTGCCCTGTTTTTTCTGTAATTCATGACTTAAGTGCTGACCTAGCTTATAGGGGACATATGCATCAGACTTGGACTTATCTCTATTTTTGTAATGTTATATTTTGTGGGTTGCCATAAAATAATTACCTTATTAGGATCATTGAATAGATCAGTTATGACAGGCCCAGGGTTCAGGAACTGTGAGAGATGAGACAACAAGTCCCTAGCTGCCGCAGCCCTAGCTCTAGGAATCCGGGCTGCTCCGAGTTTCTCACTCACATCCAGGGCTCTGCCCCCACATCTCGACATGCATTCATCAAGAGTACTGAATACATTCACACAATGCTGGAATTGTATAAATTTTTCGAATTAAAATTATTATTGTTTAATATACTTTACTGTAAAATTTAAATAACTAAGATTGTAATTGATTGTATCTTACAGTATGCTGATCCATAATTTCACCGAGCTTAGCACCATACATTTTCTCTTCTTCTTGCACTGCCTGCTCTAATCTAGAGCATTTACGCTCTTGTCTTTCTTGTAGCACCTGTAATAACATATAAGTGAGCACTTGGCATATAACTATTATTATACATATGTATTTTTTTAACTGACTGCACCAGAAGGAGGTTTATGCTTTTACAAAGGCCTGTTGTCGTGAATATTGCAGAATTTACACCGATAAATAGCAAATAGATATTGTTGTACAAACCTTTAAGTCTTGTATGGCTTGAGTAAATATATCGTGTATCATTTCGGGATCAAATTGGTCATCTTTGAGACGGGATTCCTGCATACTTCGGCGCACCATTCTTTCGACGAACTCATCAGGATCAAACGGATCCTATCAAAACGTAATATTACCTCATACCTATTTGTATAACATTCACAAGTTATACAAATGAATAAATAGGGGCGTAAACGTAATGCTCACCTGTTCCAGTTCTTTTATATACTGGTTCATCATCTTGCTGGTTTTTGTGAAGACAAGATCTTATAACGGTGAATGAATCTTTCTTTTTTATCATAGGTATAAATTTTGTAGAATGAGACTTTAATAAATTAGAAAATCCAAAGAAAAACAGGAAAATTCCTTTTGATAATGAAAACAACTTTGTATGACATTGACAGCCTGACTGACACTTGGATAGTTTTGATAGAATAAACTTTTTACGAAAGAAAAAATTACAGAAATAACCGTTGATACAGCCTACTCAAAACCAAGTTTATGAAATGTTCAGGATATTATTTTTTATATAAATGAGTTTATTTTCAACCTGTCTATGAAAAATTTATGGTATTTCGCACTCTTATTATTCTTAGTTTGAGCGGTTATAGTCTGATGGTGTACACGTGCGCCTTCCTATCGGGGGACATAGGTTCGATCACAGTCATGGGTCTGTCTGTACGTATTTTAATTTAGTAAAATTATAAGTGCTTCGGAAAGCAGGTAAAACTGCGGCTGATTTCTCTCTGGTCGTAGGTATTGGCTTTTCATCCCATCAAACTATGTGTTTTATTTCTTAATTTTGTGCACGTCACACCTGTATGACAATTTGTCCTGTCTCGAGTCTGGCTATTTAGTTACTTAGATCTTTGAGTTCTTTTATTCTACTTACTATAAAGATATCAACGTACCAGCCAACATAGGTGATACATTGATAGCTCTGTCTCGACGAGACAGCGCACCGCTGCATGCCTACATAATAATATTTCTGTAGGTAGGTACTTATAAGTATTAAAGACAATTCCAAAATTGTTCACAAATAAAACAATAACTACAGTACGCTCGTAGTTGATTGGATTGCAAGGAAGTTTAATCTAGTAGGTAACACTATCTCTTATGGTGTGAGTGAATGGATGCAACAGTGACGTCTAAGGGATGCAACATTCCACGTTATAGGGTTGATGAATAAATAATGTTCAGCAATACTTGCCTACTTACTTAAATAAATATTCACACACTTTATAACACATTAACCTAGTCCCACACTAAGATCCCTAAGATCTTATGTCGTGCGTGGGTACTAAGCAACGGTAAGTAAATAAATAGATAGATAAGTAGGTACCTATAGAAACATCCATGACTCGGAAACAAACACCGATATTCATTATTCAATGTTTGCACCTACCGGGACTCAAACCCAGGACCTATGGCGTCGCAGACAGGGTCACTACGAACTACACTGTACGAATCAGGATTTGGTATCTCCTTGGTACGAATGAATGTACGCGATGTATGAAGATTGTTTAATGCCTTAGATTAATGATAGGTCTTCGCTAATCATTATTCTAAGTTTAATGCTTTTAAAAATCAAAAAGGATTTGATTTGACAGTAAGTATAAGACCTATTCAAACAATAACTTACCGGCCATCAAAAAACTATTTTGATTTTAGAAACAATGGAAAAACTTCATCCATGTAGCTAAACGTCTTTTCGGAAGATTTATATCTAGTGGAAGCGTTTTTTATATCCAAATTCTTTGTGATGTAATATTTTTAACAAAATTTTGTGCGTACGGTATTAATTTTACATAATTTTACTCTCTTTAATGAGAGTTGAGTGGTGCAATATCAAGTGTATCCAAGTAAATATTTTGACAGGTGAGCACTGGAACCTTTAAGGTATTGTGATTGTGAGATGTCCAATGTATCCTAAACGGGTTAGAATAAAGTCGATAGAGCTCAATGGCTGAGCGCCTCAGCCCTCGAAGCTCCGAGGTCAATGCCTTGGAACAACGAGGCTATTTTATCCGCAAGAAAATCGGACAAGGGTCTTATGCCACCGTCCACCTGGCAGAGTACTGCGATGCGTCCAGCCCAAAGCGGATGCACCTCGCGTGCAAGATATTCGATAAAGAGAAAGCACCCCGGGATTTTTTAGAAAAGTTTTTCCCCCGCGAACTTGACATCCTAACTAAGATAGAAAACCCTCACATCATCCAAGTACACAGTATCTTACAGAGGGGTCCGCGGGTGTTTATCTTCATGAGATATGCCGATAATGGCGATTTGCTGGATTTTATAAAACGCAATGGAGTTGTGCCAGAAAATCAGGCAAAGCTGTGGTTCAGACAAATGGCAAGTGGGTTGCAATATCTCCACAGCAAGAACATTGCCCACCGTGATCTTAAATGCGAGAATATTTTGCTTTCAAGACGATTCAATGTGAAGTTAGCGGATTTTGGATTCGCAAGATTCTGTACTGACGGAGACAACCGCCGAGTTCTTAGCCAGACGTATTGTGGCTCCGCTGCTTATGCTGCTCCGGAAGTCGTCAGCGGAACCCCTTACAATCCCAAACTTGCAGATGTGTGGTCTCTCGGAATCATACTATTCATAATGCTCAATGCGTCGATGCCATTCGACGATTCAAATCTACGCAAGCTGCTAAAAGACCAAATGTCTAGAAACTGGGTATTCCGTTCGAGAATTCGCGAAACAGTATCTGCCGCCGCCAAGTCCATCGTTCGCCATATCCTCGAACCTGATATAACTTTACGTTTGACACTAGACCGCGTGCTGTCCCACGAGTGGACACGACCGCGTAAGGACAAGAGCGTTAGTCTGATGGGTCGGCTGGTGCAGTCGGCTCCGTCTGCGCCTCACTCGCCTGTGAAGCGTGACCATGACCACGAGGCGGGCACGTCCGCGGGCGCGCGAGTCTCCGGGGACCACCGGGAGACCGAACGCGAGAGGCACGACGACATCAATATGCGCTCTCACGACTGACTTTAAATTAAGTAATCCCAAGCAATACAGTTACAGTTTTCATGTGATATTACTTATAAACTTTTACCTTTGGACTCTCAAAAATCGAAAATTCACTTTATTATTTTGATTTTTTTTTACAATTGACGATTGTACTATTGTAGATCGTCAATAGTGAAAATAAAGTTTTTTATACAAATATTTACAAATCCAATTTTTTTTCCATTTGAAGGATGATTCTGGGTACATAATCCAGGCTTAGTCTAAGATGAAGGTAGCTACACCATGGTCAGAGCGTGGTGCTTATATACCTGCTGATGTAACGTGAATCATCGAAGTACCTACCTACTTACCTGTAAGCTGTAGGCATTATGAAGCTGTGATTTCCTGAGATAATGGAAACCGTTTGGAGAACGTTTTGTGTCCGCGCCCTAAAGTGGGCGTGGTTTTGTGTACCTAAGACGTAAGGCTTTAGTGTGCAGAGTTACTTATCATATATTTATACTTAGTAGGTAGTTCGTAGGTGCACACTGCACGTAGGTAAATGGTAGGTCCACGTTTGGTCCAAACTAGGGCTGATTCAAATCAGTGTCTAGCCCTTCCTTGTACTACATCGTTGTTACTACATATATAAAATTTTAGTTCGGAAATCAGACATAGGAGATTCTATGAAACGGACTCTGGTTGAACCTGCAGCTGGAGAGAAATAATATAAAAGTATAGGTACTCATTAAGATTGATGGGAGTTGACTTTGTTACCTACCTGTACTTTGACGAGCAGACCGATGAGACCTCTCGTTAGAGAGTAAGTATTCTTTGGATGAGACCGACTTAAAAATACTTAGGTATTACAAAGAAATGTACCTACTTATTTACGTATTTTTATTATTTATGTAGGTATTTTTATTCTATTTATTATACTTAAACTTAGATGGTAGCCTACAGCCTACTTACACAAAATATTAAAATTAGGAACTAGCATTATAGATTTGTGAGCAGATTCCCACATTCACGTGTTGACGAGACTGCGACGAGACTTTATGATCTTTTTATCCAAATCGAACGATTTGGAGTTATTGTCCCGTTGAGTAAACGCGTACATATTGTTATGGCTGCATAGCTGATAGGTGGTGATGACGGCGTTTCCAAGAAACCGTCTTGAGCAATCTCGTGCTTGAATTCCCTCTAATTAACTAAGTAGGTATCTATTTGTATTATTATTTTATTCATAGGAAGAGTTAGAAATTTTGAGATCCTCCAAGTTTCGCCACAGCTCTGCGTGATACAGTGCTGCTGTTTCCACCTCCATTTCTGCCGCAGTAACTGAAATGAAATTTATTTAAAACTAGAAGCTGTCTACAACTTTCCCCGCGTCTACTTTATGTTCCCGTAAGAATCTTAGGAAATCCTTTCATTCTTAGTGGAGCTCTATCTACCTACATGACGGATGAAGAATGGACAGGGACAGTTATTAATTTTATGGTCAGAATCGATCACACTATGACAGAAGGTAAGATAAGCACACTTACTACGCAAATCAACAACTATCTCAACGCATTTTCGTAGTCGAGCCATATCAGATTCTATCTCTTCTTGTATATTGTTATAAAAATCTGGACTATTAACGTCGACTTTCGGCAGATTTTTATGTTGTTGCCTTATTTCTTCTATATTCATGTTATTAATTATTAACGAGTTATGTACTTGCAGTGGTAAATATTTTATTTTATTTGTTTTTACTTAGCTTGTACGCGAAAAATCAGAGCAAACAAAAATCTAATTTCAAACTTTCCCGGGCTTCTTTTTACTATTTAAATTTCTAGAATTTAGACAGAAGAATGGAACTAGGCTTATTTTACATACAGCCTTAAATTCAGTCTTCTTAATTCATTAAGTGATTGTGGTACAAAGATTTTATGAAACATAACGAATCCTCATTATGTGATGTTATTATTATGAACATTATCACTAGCTAAAATATCTTATGTAAATGATACAAAGATTTTAAAGATAACTTGATAGGTAGGTAGGTGCTACATAGTTCGAATAGCAGTATTATACCTATGCCTGTACAGTACATAGAACTATAAATAAAGTTTACGTATCCTACCAAATGTGATATATGTATGTAGTAGTGAAGCATTATATTTTCTCGTTCTATCATAGTAATGATTGCGTATAATAATAATAATAATAAGCCCGCAGGGCAGCTTGTGGCGAGCTGTTGGGACTTAGCGTTCCCACGGACCTGAAGTGCTCCCGGGGGAAGAACCTGTTCCTCATCTCCGGCGCCGGAGTGAGGTCTGACGAGGAACAGTTCCCCCGCCTCTGCCTTGCTTTCGCCGGCCGGGCAGAGTGGAGTCGCGAGAGCTATGACAGCTCGAGGGTGGACAGCTTGAGACTTGGTTGTAATGGCAGGCGTCCGTTAGTCTCCTTTAAATAGCCCGATTATCTAACTCCACCCAAAAAGCGCCCCAATGACCTTATTTTCCATCGCACGACAGATCTGCACTCCAATAGTCTTGCACATGGCGGGGAACATCGCCGGGTGTATCATATTGTGCGGTCGGTGATGGTATCCGCCATGTGTATCCCACACCATATTAAACTTCTCTAAAAACGGCCTCTATATCTTGGCCACGGCCCAATGCACGCCTCTCAAAGGACCGGGACTCTGTAGTCCTGAGAATTTAAACAGAGATACAATAATATCAGATCCGAGCCTATAACGGTTGGGTCATGCCCGTACTCCTGTACTCCTTTGGCATACTCAAGTGGACTCAAACTGAGTTAGAAGCCCTGGATAGACGGGTCTGTATACTACTTACGGCAAACCGGATGCATCATCCACGAAAATCCGTAATGAGACTGTATATCCCGCGGAAGTGTGGGGGCCGAGGCATGCTGAATGCCAAGAACCTGCACTACCGTGAGTTATGCAGTCTCAGAGAATATTTCCAGAAAAAGTTGAGATGATGCACCGGGATGTTGTTTTGGTGGATAAGGGCCTTACCCCGCTCCATCTGGCGAACGAGAACTGGCGAAAACCTATAGTGGTTACAGCCGAGGAGCGCAAGAAAATATGGAAAGGCAAGGCGCTACACGGCAGGTTCTACAAGGCCCTCACAGGACCTGACGTAGACCAGCTAGCTTCCGTATCCTGCTACATTTCGGGGACCTTTTTGGGGAAACCGAAGGTTTTGTCTGTGCGATTATGGACGAAGTTATCAAGACGAATAACTACCGGAAATATATCCTGAAGGACGGCACGACCGACATATGTCGAGCATGTCACCGTCCCGGCGAGTCACTCAGATATATTATCTCCGGTTGTTATCATCTTGCTGAGTTTTTTTTTTATAAGAATGAGTTAAATAAGTGTGACTGACGAAAATTGTTTCATAACTTGGTAATCGTGGTGTGGAGTTTTCGTATCGCTTGAAAAGGGCTAGATTGCTCTTTTCGGGCTAAAACAAGAAAAAACGAGTTCAACCACAGTAAAAAGTGCTAGATATAGCCCGAAAAGGGCTAAGGTGGCAACACTGAGCAGAGCAGTGTAGTGCGGATTCGGCGGGAAAAGCTGGAAGGGTGCAGGTGGAATTTTCTTGTGAAAATCAAATATTTTATACGCAGGTAAGCTGAGTAAAATTTTTGCCGGAATACGTTCTCTTCATGGGCCCATGTAAGTTGTTTCTGCAATAATTTTTCATTTTGACTAACTTTACACTTGTTCTTGAGGATTTTCCCGGCATTTCCATTCATCATCATTATTATCATCCACCGTAAATTCAGAAATCATTTACTAAAGATAATGGCTGTATGGGCTTAGTTCCTCTTGCCTTTCCTTCGGGATAAACTAAAACAGTGCAGTGCGCAGTAGGGGTGTCCATTTAGAAAATAAATCGATGTATTTTTCGTTGCAATACATCGCGACTATGCATTGATACCTTTTCGATACATCGGTTTAAAACATTGATGTTACCCTAAAATCGAGTACTTTTTCTAACTTTATTAAAAAATGTTTAACAAAGGTAAGTGTGAAAATATTCTTTATGTTTTAAAAAAATGTACAGTCAAGTGTGAAAATTTTCTTTATTTTTATTACAAAAAGTACACTATTAATTATGTATACACTGTGGAACCTTTTCATACTAAAACTAACTAATAGTCCTAGTACCTACATCGAAAATATACAGGGTGATTTTTGGTCGTCAACGTTCCCGAAAACTACGGAATCTCCTCATCATCACGATCATTTTTCTCCATGGAAGCATACCTGGGAAGTGTCTGGTTTCCAAAATATTAGGGTCCAAAGTTGAGTAAATAGACTGCGTTTTTCTGCATAAATGCACATACACGCGCGTAGCAGGATTTTTTCACGAAAAATAATTAATATTTGTCTATAAAAAAACCAACATTAAACACTAGACACTATAAATTTCGCACGATCAAGGAATTTAAAAAATTTTTCAAAAAAAAAAAAAAAAATCCCAGCATTTTTTGGCATAAACTTACTTTATTCCATGTATAGAATACGTACCCTTCGTTAAAGGTGGCCACAAAAAAACACCCTGTATAAAAATGTGACAGAGTTCTCATTTGTAGACATATGAGTAGAGGCGAATGTGGAAACGAATAAAAAATCAGCCAAAATAAAAATCCCAATAGAACACTGTAAATATGGCCCTATTTCCAGTGTTCTTTTGGAAGACTTTGCAAAAACAGAAGTTTATTTAAGCGGGAGCCTTTTAGTCGATTACGCTGTTGATTAACTATTTGTGCAGCTTTTGAGAACAAACGTTCAGATGTCCCCACCATGGTGAAGTACTTGTAAGCAATTATATGTAGTTTGGGAAGCTGAATTTTAAGATCATTCCAAATTTTCAATGGATTTTCATTGAGTCTTCCTACAAGACTACGTAAATACATAGACAGCTCGTCAGAAAGAGTGTCGTCGGTCTTCGACGTTTTCCAGTTTTTACGGTTATTTATGGTGATCTTCCCATAAAGAAAAGTTATCTTCAGGTTTCTCAGAATTTTACGAAGAATCTGATTCTACCTATCTCATTTTGTGCTGTAGTTTTCATTAAGTCTTTGACTTACATGAGCAACTTATGAACATGAACAACTTACATGAGCCCATGAAGAGATCGTATTCCGACTAAAGTTTTACTTAGCTTACCTGCATATAAAACCATGCACACGCACTAGATTCACATCACAAGTAAACAAAATATAACTTATCTACCGTAAAACATCACTTTACGGACACATGCACGCCATTTACAATATTTTTTTTATTTTCACAAGAAAATTACATCCGCTCCCTTCCAGCTTTTCCCGCCGAATCCAACGGTTGATGTTGTTAACAAACTTTTTTTATAATTCTTTGTTACGCAGGTCGCGCACTGACGTGTTACCAATGTCATTTCCAGATTTCGCCATTCGCTAACTAGCGCCATCAATAGGTTTTATTTTTGTCCTCTAAAATAAAGTAATTGAATCATTATAATATAATCAGTAGTTAGCTAGTTCCCATTTATTCGATGTTTCATGAAATACATCGATACATCGAAGAAATCAATCGCTTTTCAAAACATCGGATCGATTCCATGTATCGTAATGTAAACATCGAGTGAATTCGATGCATCGATGTATATCGAATATCCCAGTGCGCAGCGCAGCTTGTGTTTTTCTTTTCATGGTTTTCGTCTTGCCGTCACGCGTTCGTAATTTCTATTCCTTTTGTGCAAAATTAGTGATTTCTTTACACCTGCTGTTTGATGATTACGCATTAACTAGGTAGTGTTATTATACCTAGCTTCGTAATGATGAGTGACGACGATCGCGATATTGATATAGAAAGCGATGTGAGTGTAAGCAAATTTTCATAATCACATTTGTCATTACTGAATACCTAATCTGTTTACAATGTAATTTAAATACTTCATTATTCTATATTTCAGGCTGAGAATGATTCAGACTCTCGAACACACAATAGGAATAATCTCAGCAATAGTGGCTACTATTCTCAGGTACGTAATTTTATTGAGAAAAGGTTGTAGGTAGGTACTTCGTGTTATTTTTGTCCTTCAAATTGTCGCTCAATTTTTAATATGATTACCTGCTTAGGTTATCATTGAATCTAATTAACTTAATATCGTTTTCTCTTTTAGGCTGAAAAAAGAGCTCACCATAATGCACTGGAGAGGAAAAGAAGAGATCACATAAAAGACAGTTTTACGTCCTTGAGAGATTCTGTACCAGCATTGCAAAATGAAAAAGTGGTAAATTTCAAATTTATGATTATTCATTTATTTCAATAAGGGTTCACCCACCACCAGGCCCTGTGGTGCGAATTTTAATTATGAAATGTAGTTTTACAAGTTAGTCTGACACTCATGGTAATTTTTGGCATCTTCTTCTTCTTCTTCAGCTCATTGCAGTCCACTGCTGGACGAAGGCCTCCGCCAGGGCACGCCACAAGGCAGTAGCCACAGGGGGTTTTTGCCCATAGTCACCACGCTGGGCAGGTGGGTTGGTGACCGCAGTGTGATTTTCGGACTATGTTGTCAGTACGGGGGCGCTGCTGCCCACCTCCCGAAAACCCTTAATCGCCTCGTACGATACCCATGGGCAGGCAGGGGTGGTACAAACTCTACTCTGCCGGTACCACGCGGCATAAAAAACTTTAAATACCCATGTCTTATCCTAAAAGATCTTATCCCGGATGCATGTAGAATTTAGGGAGTGTAGCTTTGCATACCTCAATTTAATTATACTCTATCCTTTATTGTTTTATTATCTAATATTGTATACTGTACTAAAAACTTTGAATGCAAAAATTATAAAAACCTTTGAAAAAACATGTCCAGGCAAGTCGAGCCCAAATATTGAAGAAAGCGGCAGAATATATCCAGTTCATGAGGCGGAAAAACAACTCTCATCAGCAAGATATTGAAGACCTCAAGAGGCAGAACAGTTTGCTGGAAACACAGAGTAAGTAAATATCAACACAGTAGTAGTGTAGTGGTAATTTTACTATGTAACACATTCACTGCCTGCGACTACGTATTTGCGTGTTAATTTTAGGCTTTAGGCTTTCTAGAGGTGCTGGCAACACTTAATTGCGTGATGTCAGCAACCATAGAAAATGTGCCAGCAGCGAATGTGACAGGTGCTCGAGTAACAGATGATAGTTGGCACTTTGTTTACTTTGATATAAGGTTATTTTTCCATCATTGATGTGGGGTTAAGAGCCTAGAGCTGACCTTGAAGAGGAGAAAGGGAAGCTTGCCTACCTTTTTGTGTCTACTTTAAGCATCTTCTTGGCATGCTTGCTTCATGGTGATTATTTTATTATTCTCCAGACATGGAAAATTGCATTCAATCTATTTGAGCATAAAATTGTGTACTTGAGTGTATATTTGTAAGTAGTACTAGTTAAACAGACAAAGACAAAAGATACCATAAAAACTATAAAAAGATTAAAATGGTAGTGGTCAGGTCATACAATCAGAGGCAATGAAAAATGGTCAAAATTGGTAATGAATTGGTTCACTAGTCATATGAAAAGGAAACGTGGGAGACCACTCAGAAGGTGGGACGACGACATAATAGCTATAGCAGGTGCCACATGGAAAAGAGAAGCAATGGATAGAAAGAAATGGAGTCAATTGGAGGAGGCCTTTGTCACCTAATGGCGTACAGACGAGTTTTGATGCAATAAAATAAAAACTATATAAATTATACTATGAAATGAATTAGAAATGAATTAACTAAACAAAATGTTACTTAATAATAATAATAATAATATTTATTTCAGACACATGATCCATACAATATAATAGATAATTTAATTTAATAGATAATTTAAAATAAACTTAAGCACTCTCTGATAATTTAAAATAAACTTAAGCACTCTCTGAATAAAAGGCTATTATTATTACTTAGCTATTATATCTGCTAGCAGATCTGGCTCATACTTACACACTTTATTCATTATTCCAGGTTATAAAGTTTATTCATTATTCCAGACATCTGATCTTACCATTAGGGTAGCTTTGACCTTCGTATCACCAGATAAAACTGATTTTGAATTGCAGATGAACTGTAACTATTTGATATACTGTGCTGACCTTAACCTCATTTTCAAGGTTTCTTAAGAATTTCATAGAGAGTTGTATAGTTGCTGTTTTCTTTAGTCCAATATATCCTAGCAAGGTCCATACATATATTCTGAGGTGGTAGTCCATGTATTGAGTGTAACAAAAGGCACATGTTATGGCAAAATGCTTTGAAAATATTTTTATTGCACATGTTTTTAACAGCAAAACTTTACTCATGAATTATTTAAGTGAATAGGAAGGAATACCCTGCAGGAAGTGGCCTGCAATAAATAAATACATAAATGAGCTCTTTAATGACCTTAAAATTCTTTGCTTGCATCTTTACACAAGATAGTATACAGTTGCGGAAACTAGCACATACATAAATTTACTAACATTAATTTTTCTGTTATTTTAGTTCGAGCTCTTGAAAAGGCCAAAGCAACGGGTAACTACAGGGACGCCCATGAACTGGGGCTCGGCATCAAATCCGAGGGAAGCTCACATGACACCGACAGCTCGGACGGGGAAGGCACAACCCGACGTGTTAAAAAACTTAAGATTAACGGTGTAAATGTGTAATGCAGATGGGCCATTTAAAGTTACTAGATTGTTCTTTCAATTTGTCACTACATATAAAATTTTGTTTTCAACTTCAACTTTTAAAAATATAAATGGCTTGGTCGACTATCGACGATTTTGCAAACGTCAGGGTTAAACAAGACACAGTGCAGTAAAAAAAAGTTAAATTTATGTGATATGTTTAATTTAATTGTTTATGCTATAATTATGTTTGATATTTGATTATACAATTAACATCTGTCATTGGTGGTGAATTGTGTACCTATTGTCTTTGTGAGCCAGTCTGGCAAATTACAAGAAGTAATCTTTTATCTTTTCTTACTTTCGATTACACTTAGTAATCTTGTTTTGTGGACAAGCTGGCTAGTAACTTTTAAATAGTTAGTTTTTAAGATTTTGTATTAATAATGAACGGATGTGTAAATTTTCTCGAATTTATTTAACTACCTACTTGACATCTATTGTAATGTAACAGCAATGATTTTGTACAACATGTACTTACAGATTACCTACTCAAAAGTACCTTATGTTATGTGGTTTTTAAATGTGTGTACTTCTTTATAACACAGGACTAGGTAGGTTACATGGTCACTCTCGGCGGTCAAACAAAGAGTGTTTTATACTCAGTTAAAAACTAAAGTAGATAAAAATTTTACTTTATATTTTTGAATTAATCGCAATTGTAGAAAAAGGTAGATTTTTTTTTCTATTATGTTGACTTTTAGTGATCTACCTAGTCTCATGTTAAATTAAAAGTATCTTATATAGGGCAGCAGATGTATGTCTTGCACCTTCAGTACATTTCCCGATTTTGAACTACTGTTGAGATAAAATTATTACGAAACACAATCTTTAGAGGGTAATCTGTGAATGTACCCAACAGCTCACATAAAAGGACTTTTTTATGTACATATTGTTGTTAGGTCCTTCTATTAATTGTTAGGTCAGATTTCAGACTTGAAGACCCATTGGATTTGTAATTCAACTAAAAATAGTGGAAATGTTCTTACATATTTTAAAATTTTATGGTCAATTTTAATGAGTAATTTTTTATTTACATTTTTGTATTTTTTCTAATTTTTTTTAGAAAGGATAGAGTGCGAACAACTTCACTATTTTCTAGTTTGTGAGGGCGAAAAAGTCAACCAATATTTTACATTCCAATCTTCGGTCCGACTGTCTGATTCATTGCTTTTCTGTTAGGTTAGGCGTCATTTCCACGCGCGGGCGAATTGAGTCTATGTCCTTTCGTATCACCCCTACCAAATTATCTATGTTTAGCTTTTTCATGAGAGATATGCAGAAGATGACCTGTACTATAACAGTGTTTAGACATTTAGCTAGACATAGCCACGCTCCGAAGGGATGCTAAAACATACGGGGGCAAGCCCTGGACTGGAATCCCCAAAGGAAAGCGTTAACGTACCCGACATAAGCAGACCTGGTGGCGGACGATCGTCGCAGAGGCGAAGAATCTAGGGATCTTTTGGAGGGAAACGAAGCTCAAAACTCACTGGAAGTCCCCAGCGCCATCTAGAGGTCACAGGGTCTTAAGGAAATCTAGTCCAAGTCTGAAAGATATTTCATATATTTAGCTGTCATCTCATCTTTAACGGTTTTGAGAGTGTTTGCCTTTGTTTGTTCTAGGCGCCAATAGATGATTGTATACATGAACTGTACTTACCAGAAATTAAGTTTAACAGGTTCCCTGTCCGATGAATCATATTTGATTCACGTGACACTTTTTGTACCAACAAGGTATTTTGTTTACTTATTTGTATGTGGACGTATGAAGTAGATATAGACATTACTAAATGAAATGTCTATTTTATATGGGGACAAAATTGTTAAATAAGGATTTTTATTTCTCCATCGTGTATTTCTTTTCCATATAACATTAGCAGAGTTTTGTGTCTGACACAACTGGGAGGACATAAAGAAAAATGTAATAGAATGGAGTGTTTGCCCGGTACGATATGGGCTATAAACCAAAATAAAATAGTGAGTTTAATTTTAAACGAGCGGTGGGCCAATCTCGGTTTTTAGACATGGGTTTGTGAGAGTCGCCATTGACTCGCACGTGGATATGACGCATATCATAAAAGGATGACAAATTAGTTAGTGTTGTGAGAAAATTTCCAACTTGATGTTGGTTTTATATACAGTTTTATTGTCTAATATATAACTTAGATTGATAGATTTTAGTCTTCGTGAACATAACTTGTTTTTTTTGTGTATGTATTATTTTGGTATTTTAGCTGTAAACGTTGGAAACATCATGTATATTTTGATAGGCATTATAGGAAAGATCTTTTCTTATTTTGGCTAGGTGCTAACAAATTAAGGTACTTATATAGAACTGCATTATAACGTGTTGCTAAAAATGTCTTCAGTACACATGAGTTATGTTATAATTTTTATAAATTTCTGAAAAAGTTAATTATGATTTTAAAATATAACAAGTACGTCTCTATGATGAGTGTTTGTTAATTATGTTCTGGAAGACTACCTATACTTAGGTGTAACATAAATATAAAAATAATTGTTCTAAAGTTGTTTTTATTAAATCCTTGGTTATACGAGTACCGTGTACCTCCAGTTATGGCTCAATTTCCACCGCCGCGGAATGGAACGGAATGGAAGTTTTTGTACATCGCATAATGAACTTTATGTCAAGTGTATAACAAACAAACTAACTACGGGCCTAAAAAAAAGTCGCGCGTCTTCCGCGGAATCCTCGCGCATTCTCGAGAACTCCGATGATTTGACGTAACGGAATTTGGAAATTGACGCTGATGATATAATTTCATTATGCTATATACGATTTCGTTGCAAAAATTCGCTTCCGTTCCATTCCGCGGCGGTGTAAATTGAGCCTAAGAGTGCGTTTCGCCAAATAGTTCCAATGGATGATGGCGCTAGTTACGATGTGCATGACTACATTATCTCTGGTCTTACCATACAAAAAATGTTATTGTCCGTTTCACAGTATAGTTGCGATGGATGATGGCGCTAGTTACTATGTGTATGACCATATTTTCAGGTTCACTGCATACAAAAAATTTTAGTTCCGAAATCAGGCATAGGAATTCTATGAAACTGACTCTAGGTCCGAAATCAAGCATAGGAGTTATTTTATCAAACGGACTACAAATATTCAGGAGCTCGCGGTGAAGGTGGGAGAGAGGTCTGCGCATGACACGGCCGATTTAACAGTTGCAAAGATAGCCGCGGCTAGGTACTGTACCTATGTAAGAATAGATGGATTTTTAATTCCGGAATAATTAATAACAGAAGGTTAATTTACGATAATGATGGATCACATTTCTAGATCGGTCGGTTGATTTAACGTTTGAAAAACTAGCGGTGAATGGTGGCGGATGCAAAGACATTTCGATTCCTATGTCCGTCCTCAGGCCCTAAACTCCCTATGTGCCGCTGAAAGCCGGATAGATAGTTACTTTTGCATATACAGAGTGTGTGTGACAACCAGGCAAATACTAAGATACTGAAAAAGTACCATTGTTTTGAGATATACGAAAGTGTTATTACTCACAGTATAATAATTTTTGATTTGATTATACCTACGCAAGAATAGCTTTCCGCGCCAATTGTATCGGGCGATCCTGTGACTAGTTAAATGGGCTTATTGGTTATTGTGTGATACATTGCTGTTATTTGGATCACTCATGGCCCTCCTTTGGTGTTGATCAGTTAATTGAACTTTTTTGAATGGAACTTTATTTGAAAATCATCCATAGTTTAAAATTTTGTTTTAAGTCATTATTTAAGGCCTACTTAAACGAACCACACTATTTTTTCCTGAAAAAATGAAAAAAAAAGTCGGTAAATCTTGGAATTTTCCTGCGAAAATTTTCACTGGTATTCATCTCGGAATCATGGTCTGAAGTCACCATATCAATATTTGCCCGGCTGTCACAAACACCCTGTATAAAATATTGGTAAGGATTAAAAATGTGCAGTTTCTGCTACGAGCCATGTACTACGGACTACGACGTGTAGTCAGTGCTACGAAGCTACGGATTGTAGACTTGCATTGCAGCCAAGTTATTGCAACGACGTTTTCAGTCCTCGAGGTTATTTAAATATTTTTCAAATATGTACTTATTAAATGAAACAAAAAAATAGTACAATTAATTTTGTTTACTTCGGTACCTACATTTAATACGAAAACTCGTCATACAAAAATAATATGTTACCTACACAGAGATGGTTACCTACGTAATAAAAAGTCAATAAAAACATAATAAATTAAAGGAAACAAAACAAAAGCGAAGTAATTAACAATGATTTAACCTATAAATACCTACAAGTATCTATCTAAATAAAAAAAGTATTTGCAAAACCCAAAGCTAACCATAAAAATCTAAACTACCTAACTACAAAAATACGTAAGCTACTGTACATATCTACATTATAAAATAAAATGCCCCCATCAAAGATCTTTCCCGAGTACACCAGACATCTAAGTACCTGAAAACAAGAATTAGCATTATTATTATTTATAATAATAAATAAATATTCACACACTACATTTAATAACACATTATAGAAAAATCCATGACTCCGGAAACAAACATCGATATTCATCATAATCAATGTTTGCCCCTACCGAGATAAGAACCCAGGACGTAATAGGTCGTCGCAGGACAGGTAGGTAATGCTTGTACCTAATAACAGCTTTAAATGGATATCCTGTTTGTGCTGATACACGTATGGCTTCACTAGAATACATCATCTGCATCTCCTTCCGTGCATGTCGCAAATGTCGACCGAGGAACTCGGGCATTTTCTCGGGCGATAAGCTAGCAACTCACGAGTTTACATCTATCCTCGGTGTACTAAAAGTGTGTATTTATGTATATATGTAGGTATGAATACTTACAGATCTTCACCCTCGTTCAACCGACGACATCCACCAAGGCAGCGGAACAACTGCCTTGATTGACGAGGTTATCAAGTAGCTGTGGAAACAACACGTTATGGTATAAGTAGTGTGGTATGAGTAATGGTATGTATTAGAATTTCTATTAAAGTAGATAGTTAGTTGTAGTACTTAGTTGTTTCACTATAATTTTAAGTATTTTAATTAGCGTTCATTCGCCATCCATCAGGTGAGACGAAGTCAGGTATTCATTATTATATCAATACTAGGAAAAACACTTTTTATCATATGCCTGCTTTATACATAAAACACACCTTTCAAGTTTCAGGTTTCTAAGATCTGCGGTTTAGGTTAAATCCCTTAGTCATTATGGACAAAGAATTGTATATGTGTTGATAGATTACACCCTTAAGATATCTTAAATAGTTACTTACCAGGAGGTATGGTGCTAAGGATGTCGTCGATATTGAACTGAAAACAGAAAAGATGTATTCGTAACTAAACATACATACGAGTACATATAAACACGCCTTTATCCCTTACGGGGTAGGCAGAGCACCAAGGGCCGATAGAACCACATGGTGCCACTTCTGACCAATTTTGAGGGTATAGTTGAGATGTACAAGTTCTAAATAATTAAACTTGAAAAAAAAATATGTCTTCCTCCCAAATGAGTAAAAATTCGAGCATAGTATTAGACCCTGAAGAGATTCACTCATCAGAGCCTTGTTATAAATGACGGGAGTTTCGAGTTAACACACATAGAGAAATAAGAAAAACAGACGGTCGGTTAATAACCAAAATTCCAAAAATTATCAATTGACTATGGTAGGAGTAAAATATTAATATAGCAGAATCATCTCTCAGAAGCAGTCAGAACCAAAGTTCAATAGAAAATCCTAGATCGCGATATAGAAGTTTCACACGAAGATTGGTATATATACATGGGTCAAACAAAATCTGTTGGCCCAGTGGGGCTGGTAAGATAAAAAAAACTTACCTCTGCTGTGTCCGGTAGGATGTCGTCTAGTTCCATATCACCTACCGGAACACCTGAAATAAAAATAAATTAACTGCAATGCAATTTCATTTTACAAAAAAGAAAACGCCCGAATTTGAGCAATTTTTTTATCATAAACTTACTTTATTTGATGTATAGGTACACTCTATAGATTACGTACCCCTCGTAAACGGTGGCAATCAAAAATACCATGTTTACAGGGTGTGTGTGACACCCAGGCAAATACTGAAATACTGAACAAGTACTATTGTTTTGAGTTATACCATAGTGTTATTACTAGCAGGAAATGCATTTTTTATTTGATTATCCGCAATGTTTGCTTTCCGCGCCAAATGTAGCGGGTAATCCTGTGGCTAGTTAAATTAGCTTATTGGTTATTGTGTCATACATTGCTGTATTTTGGATAACTTGTGACTCTTCATTGCGGTTGATTAGTATTTTGAACTTTTTTTTTAAATCATTAGGTTAAATTTTTGTATTTAAGTCATTATCTAAGGCCTAAACAATTTTTCCTGGGAAAATGAAAAATATGTCGGCAAATTTTGGAATTTTCCTGCAAAAATTTTCAGCAATTTTCGCCTCAGAATCATGGTCTGAAATCGCCATATCAATATTTGCCTGGCTGTCACAAACACCTTGTATAACATACATAGCCAGGTCGTTAAATGGACACACATCTAAAATGCGATACCTAGCTCGAGATTTAACAAGTCACTTCATATTTTTATACTTACAGGAGTTAAGGAGCTTCATGAGGTCGGCCACATCACCCATATCGACGACTTCTTCAGCCTATAACAATAGGAAATGAAATTAAATATTTGTATTACCAGCCTAATAATATAGATGCGAAAGTAAGTTTGGTTGTTTGTTACTTCTTTTCGCTTTATTCAAACTTTTTTTTAAATCTTACTTAATCTGTATTATACAGGGTGATTTTTGGTCGTCAACGTTCCCGAAAACTACGGAATTTCCTTATCATCACGATCATTTTTCTCCTTGGAAGCATACCTGGTAAGTGTCTGGTTTACAAAATATTAGGGTCCCAAGTTGAGTAAATAGACTGCAATTTTTTTGCATAAATGTACATTGACGCGTGTAGCAAGATTTTATCACGAGAAATAATTAATATCTGTCTTTGAAAAAACTAGCATAAACACTGGACACTATAAATTTCGCCCGATCAAGTAATAAAAAAAAAAACAAAAATATTTACATTATTTCCCAGCATTTTTTGACATAAACTTACTTTATTTCATGTATAGAGTACGTACCCTTCGTTAAGGGTGGCATCGAAAAAACATCCTGTATAATACATAAGGCTAAATACAGCTGTAATCCACAAGACGATGTAGTGGGGAATAACTTCCTGTATTTTGAATACTTAGGTAATTTTGGGCAGCATTGCCAGCGGTGGAGGACTTGCAAGGAGTTCTTCTATTTATAAATTTTATTTTATTTTGTAGCTCTTTGTTTTTTTTTTAATATCTGTAGGTTTAGTTATTACATTGCAACATAATTTTAGTTCGTAGGTTAATTTAGAATGTGTAGTGGGGAATAACTTCCTGTATTTTGAATACTTAGGTAATTTTGGGCACATTGCCAGCGGTGGAGGACTTGCAAGGAGTCTTCTATTTATACTCTTACGTAGGTTTAGTTATTATTGCAAATAATTTTAGTTCGTAGGTTATTTAGATGTGGAGTGACTATTCATAATAAAAATACCTTAGGTAATACAATAATAAGAGTGATTTAAATATAAAAACTTAGCAACAAGTATGTATAGATAGCCCTTTGCACAAACTTGGGACAAGCTAGGCATGTAGGTAGGTATCATATAATGATAAAAAAATTAGATGGCACTGTCCGTTGATGCCAATTCATGACATACATTTTTTATTATTGTATAATGGGTACGAGCAAAAATTTTAATACCTAACATTAAATGATAATCATAAAAAGAAGTAGTTACCGGTTCCATTTCAATTCTGCTAACAGACGGGGTTGGCCCGGTCCTCGCGTTCTCAGGGCTTGCTTCAAGGTTCCCTGAGCTGACCACCGCGGCTTCGGGGCTTTCCCGGTTCCCAAGACTGATGCCTTCATCCCCGGGGCTGGTTCCTTGACGGTTAGGACTGTCATGCTCTTCCTCAGGGTTGATGTCTTCGTCGCCTGGGCTTATCCCTTCATCTTCGGGGCTGATATCGTCATCTTCGGGGCTCATATCGTCATCGTCGGGGCTGATATCGTCATCTTCGGGGCTGATATCGTCATCGTCGGGGCTGATATCCTCATCTTCGGGGCTATATCTCGTGGGACTGGATTGTTCTGTTTTAAAGAAGAAAAACACCTTTTCAATTATCCCATACATGCTAATAGTTGATACATCATCATCATCAGCCTATTGCAGTCCACTGCGGGACGCAGGCCTCCCCCAGGGCACGCCATAAGACTGCCATGGGGCGTATTTGCCCATAGTCACCACACTGGGCAGGCGGGTTAGTGACCGCAGTTTGTATTTTGGACTATGTTACACGGGAGGCACTGCTGCCCACCTCCCGGAAACCCTTAATCGCCTCGTACGATACCCACGGGCAGACATGGGGTGGTACGAATTCTACTCTGCCGGCACCACGCGGCCAATTTGATACATGCAAGCTGATAATTCAGATACCTCAAAATGACGAGATGTCAATTTCGAAGACAGCGGAGTATGTGGAGTTCTGGTTTTGCCATTCTGATGACACAGTCCTATCTAGGTCCCGATAAGTATTTATGATATCACATCAGACTGTTGAAGTCCACTGATGAACGTAGGCCTCCACGGCTCACCACAAGGCTACTGCTATAGGTTTTTGATTGCAATGTAATATTCGAACTATGTTGTCAACCCGCCTTACGTTCAACAATCCTTAATCGCAATAACGGTAACCATTCTATTCTGCCGATACATCAAGGCACGTACATTATACATACATACATACATATAACCACGCCTTTATCCCTTACCGGGTAGGCAGAGCACTAAGGGCCGATAGAAGATGGTGCCACTTCTGACCAATTTTGAGGGTATAGTTATGTAATATATAAATGAAATAAAAAGCTTACCTTGAGCTATGCAATGCAATGCAGTGGAAATGAGAGCATTGAGAAGTATGTGTGGAGTCACTTTGAAAGATAGGATAAGAAATGAGGTGATCAGAAAGAAGTGTGGTATAAATGAGGACGTGGTAACGAAGATTGAGAAGGGTATGTTGAGGTGGTTTGGGCATGTGGAGAGGATGAGTGAAAGTAGACTGACAAAGAAAGTGTACAACGGAAGAGTGGATGGAAGGGTTGGAAGGAGAAGACCTCGCCGGACTTTCACCGATCAAATTGGTGAAATTCTAAAGAAAGGTCAGGTCAAGAGTACCCTAAACCGACGAGCGTGCATGAAAAATATCATGAAAGTAGATGAAGCGAAAGAGGTGTGTCAGGATCGTAGCAAATGGAGATCCGTGATCTCTGCCTACCTCTCCGGGAAAGAGGCGTGATTATTATGTATGTATGTATGTATGTAAAAAGCTTACCATCAGAGGAAGAAGAGTCATCCTCCTCCAGAAGACCTTGTTCTCGAGCTTGGGCTTGCAGTTGTCTTACTAAGAAAAAAATACACAACATGTTAATTTTGCGAGTATTTTTCAAGTAAATTTATGAAGAGGGCTAGACAACGTCCAGTGAATATAATAATAACGTCCATTTCAAATAACAGATTGAGTATAATCTTTCGCTGATTGATTGAGTGAATTGTGTGAATATTTATTTATGCGTTTTTATACAAAAGAAAATACATAAACGAATGAAAAAATGATGACGAATAATGCTATAAGAAATATAACTATAAACCTAGAAATATAAACCTGAGTTTAAGACACATTTTATATTATTGAGTAAAAATATATGAACCTACTGGAAGTATATAACTTACGTTGTGCTAACAAACGGGAGTTTTCACTCCGCAACTCGTTTAAAGAAGGTTCGGTGCCCATCCTCTCAATACGGCCAAGTGCGGCGGCCATTATGTTCACATTTGTCACCTAAACCGAAAAAAATAAAATTTGTAGTTAGTTGTTAGAAGCAGAATAGTTATTATGAGAAGCAGACATCTATGACAAGCAACAAAGTTTATACAAGTTCGCAGTCGACTCCACATAGTATAACAGCTTGGTTAGTAACGGAAGTGATTTCATAGAAATACATAGAAATCTGGAAGGGAGACCGTGCCTCGGCAAGCGTAGCGTTGGACGCCCTTAGGCCAGATGGACCGATGACTTGAGGAGGGCGTGTACGAAGTACAGTACATTTTCTTAGCGTAGCAACATGCGCGGTCAGCATTTATGTATTGACCCAAATTATGTATTAGTTTATTTTAAGTTAGTATGTAGAGAGTTCTCGCTCAACCACCAACCAACCGTGACGCGTTACCATTAACCATTTACCAATATAATTATCTTGTGCATCTCAGCCTGTGTTTTTACCATTTTTACCATATTAATTTGTTCGCCTTACACCCGACAGGGCGACTGGTAGTGATTGGATGGCAAAAACGGGAGATCGAGCCTTCTGGCCAGCTTTAAGGAGGGGCATACGTTCAGTAGTGGACTGCAAACCTCTTTCGCACTAGTTAGGACTACGTTCAACGTACGACAACTTGCAGGTATATAAATGAAATTGTATTAGGCGTTACAATACTTGCAGGTACGAGTTTTACAAATTTTGAGAAGACTGGTTGAGTAAATAAAGCGTGAAGAGGTAACAAATCAATAAACTAGTATAGTACATACATAGTATTAGTTGGTATTCTGTTGGAAAAAGTTTAGAAAGATGTACCTACATTTATGATAAAGACTCACGACACTGTGACGCATTGTCTGCTGCTGCTTTATGTAGTCGGCTACGAACTACTTTAACGACAGAATGCCACTTGATAATGTGAATAAAGTAACTCAGAGCAAATCCGGCAAATTTTGAAGTCGAAACGCTATCGTTGACGAAATAGGCTGCGAAGCAATATCACTTATCGCTTGAGTGATAAGGTACATTATAATACATTATACAAGGTACACAATGACATGACAGAATAAAACAAAAATATCTATGGCGGGCTGAAATGTTATAATCTAGTATTGAAATTGGCCGTAAAAGAAAAAGATGATCATGATATGACCAAAAGACATCAACGAGTTGTTGTATTTGCTTCTCATACAACTTCTACTATCGTAGACATATATTTTCTTTGAGACTAGGTATTTGTACTCTTTAAAAGGAATTACCTACTAAAATACACAAGGAATTTATTTTAGGGAAATACTATTTTAATGTTATACTTAATTCATTATTCTTCTTCAGTGTATTGCAGTCTACTGTTGGACATAGGCCTCCCCCAGAGCACGCCACAAGGCTACTGCTATTCATTATTAAGTATAGATACTGTAACTAAATAAAAAAAGAAAAAAAAGGGAAAAACTTGTGACAAACACACAGAAACCAATGCGAAGACAATTTGAGTGATAATAGAAAAAAAAAACTATTAGCTTGATTTACCAATAGAGGTTGTTATAAAACTACTGTTTCTTTCCTATATGTTAAACATTGTTTCAATAAATATATTATATCTTCTTCTTCAGCCTATTACAGTCCACTACTGGACGTAGGCCTCCCACAGGGCACGCCACAAGACTGCCATGGGGGGTATTTGCCCATAGTCATCACGCTGGGCAGGCGGGTTGGTGACCGCAGTTTGTATTTTGGACTATGTTGTCAGCACGGAAGGCGCTGCCTGCCCATCTCACGGAAACCTTTAATCGCCTCGTACGATACCCACGGACAGACATGGAGTGGTACGAATTCTACTCTGCCGGCACCACGCGGCCTATATAGTTAATATATAAAAGTTCCAATAAAGTTACATTTCGTCCACAGCCTACAGCATCCCCCAACTCCCCATAAGCCTTAGCAGTCTCCTCGCGTCGTTCTTTCTCGTACATGGCGTTGCGCGCGCGCCTTTCTTCCTGTTAAAAATATAAAGGGTGTGAGTGACAGGCAGGCAAATATTGATATGGTGACTTCGGATCATAATTATAAGGCGGAAAGTACTGAAAATTTTCGTAGGAAAATTCCAAAATCTTTGGATCATGATTCTAAGGCGAAACTAGTAGAGATACATCTTAAGCTTGAATGCGACAAGCTATTTCTCGGCTCTAGAGTGTGACAAAGAAGTAAACATACATACATACATACACTATAAAAACATAACCCTATATCTGATGCAATGGGGTGAAAATAAACAATAACTGTGTCTACGAGTATCTTATTTTTTAAGAGTACTTACTAGTGTAAGCGGAATTCGACCGCTCCCGGTGGGTCGACCTCGCTTCCTCTGTTCGGTAGTAGTTTTCGAGCGCTATAAAATTAAAAATAGATAAATAAGTACATCATAATGGTATATCTCACATACCTTTAGAGCATAAAACTTATGAGCGTAGAATATCTTAGATTTTTCAAACTTTGTCATACATATTACATCCTAACCGCGCAAATTTTGTTATTTACGACTACATACATATTTTGAAATTAGTGGTCGCCCGCGACTCCTTCCACGTGGACTTCAGAAAAACAAGATGTCGAAATTATCCGGGATAAAAACATTTTTCCAGGATAAAAAGTAGCCTATACCTATGTTAAGTGGGACCTGTCACAATATATTCCTTAAAACTGCATCGAAATCGGTCCAGCCGTTTCTGAGATTAGCGTACACAAACATCGATCCGTTACAATTTGATTATACTCGTATATATAGAATACAATAATAGATATAGAAGATGTCACTAACGATTTCGACGAAAGTTATACCTATATAATCAAAGTGCCATGTAAGTAAAAACCAAAACCAAAAGCAGCATTACTAATTTATTTTTAAAATTTAACCAGAATACCTACTCTATCTTTTCGAAATTAGAACATTACCTACTTATTTTTATTTACAAATTTTTTTTTGGATATTTAGTAAAATCCTACTATATTATTATAAACGCGAAATTTTGTAAGTATGGTTGGATGAATGTTTGTTACTCTTTCACGTAAAAACGGCCGATGCGAATTTATTAAAATTTGATATGGAGTTAGCTGACACTCTGGATTAACACATAGGCTACTTTTTATCCCGGGAAAATATTTTTATCCCAGATAATTTCGACATTTTGTTTTTTCTGCAGTCCACAGTCGCGGGCGTCCACTAGTCTACTATACTTTTCGGGAATAAGGCATCATTAATTAATAATAAGGCATAATTAATTTCCTAGATCGAAAAAAAATCGTAAAAATGTTTGCAATGGTTCAACGTGATAGTGAAGTAAATTCACAAGCTGTGGTAAGCGAGCCTGTTTCACAAGCGCGCACGGTCCGCGCGCATAATTTCAGCCCAACACAAGTGTCATGGGCAGAGATCGCGCGCACCAGACGGGCAGGGCGGAAAACTTCGTATAACGGGCTGTTCCCTCCCACCCGCTGCGGTCGAGAAAAAAATACCGTGTTACTACAAAAACATTGTTTAATTTTGTCAGATTGTACCTATACTATCCATCTAATTTACATATATGTATTGAACTAATTATGCTGTAAGTTTATAAAACATTGCTCAATTCAAATAAAATTAAATGGTTATGTAGTGATAAATTAATTATTTATTTCAATCTTTAAATTTTAAATGTTATATATTGTATTTTAAAGAATTATTCCGTATATTTTTAAATAAAAATATACCTAGTCAACATTACTAGCAAATTATATACAATACCTAAAAATAAACAAGATTTTTTCTAATAGATGCACTGTGTCACAAAAATGAAACTACATAAAAGTTCAGCTTAGAATAAAATATCTTTCTTCAACTTGTTGGAAAACATCCACCCATCCATCTACTATCCTGATAGAAAAGGTTAGAAGGACTTTAATTAACTTGCTTAATATATGCACCTTATATTTTTATTGATCTTGAAATCCAAAAATATAATATTTTATCTTGATCTGTGTCTTCGCAAATTAGGAATATATATATATAAATTAATCTCATGCAAAACTTACAAAATTTTCTATGTATAATAGAGAATTAGATGAATAAAAAGATAAAAAGTTCTACAAGCTCAAACTCGAATTAAGTCAAAGGAAAAATCGGAGCTAAGTCGAAGACCAAGATTGAAGACTTAAGAACGTACCAAAAAAGCTCTACATTGAGCTTTCTTTGTGCGTTTCCATAAACTTAGGATAATACTTACAGTAGGACCCATCTCGATCGTAATTATATAATAAAACACTGAAGGAACACAAGCACTAAGCACAAACAGTACCGAATAGTAATATCTAATGAGAGATAATTGGATAGTAATCCAACCGACTTGGAATCGAAAAGTTTTGAAAAGAGCAAAACTTGTTGCAAGCTTGACGAACACCTTCAAACTGTGCGTCAGTCACAATTACCTGTACTCACTTAGTCAGGTACGGGATGCGCGGGCGCAGCCCCGTCACTTCCACCCTAGAAGTAGTGGGGATGGAGCTTGGCTGCTAATTATCCTGTGAATCACACTTAAATGCATAAGCATAGAGTCGATAATACAAGATTTGGAAAAAAATCAGAAATGTTAGTAAAGTAGAGGTATACTGAAATGACCCTTATTAGCTTAAACTTTATCTGCAGCTCTACATATGCCTAGACTCTAGAGCAATGGTACTAGGTATGGCTATAGGTAGGGTCTATTCTGCAACTTTATTAACTTTACACTTGTCACTTTATATACCCTACAATTTTTTTTTTGAGAATAAAAAAGAATGTTTCCCTATATCCTTCAAGTACCTTTCCATGTCGCTCCCACCACTCTATTCTGAACCATATTCATTCACTCTGGCAGAGTCGAATCGATGTCTAATCTCATATACATATGTACACGGCTATGGTCCCAAAAAGGAGGTAGACATGAAAGCAGGATTATGAGAGACTACAGCCTCGTTTAGCATTGCTTATATTTATCTTATGTGCCGCGTGGTGCCGGCAGAGTAGAATTTGTACCATCCCATGCCTGCCCGTGAGTATCGTGGGTTTCCGGGAGGTGGGCAGCAGTGCCTCCCGTGCTGACAATATAGTCCAAAAATTAGATTGCGGTCACCAACCCGCCTGCCCAGCGTGGAGACTATCGGTAAAAACCCCCCATGGCAGTGGCATAAGAGTCTTGTGGCGTGCCCTGGGGGAGGCCTACGTCCAGCAGTGGACTGCAATAGGCTGAAGAAGAAGAATGTTTATCTTACGAACTAAACATGCTAGATAACACCTTCAACTTCTGCCATATAACCGTAAAATAATAGACTAATTATTCTGGCAAATAAGTTATATGATTGCCAAGTTTCATCAAAAGCAGTTTGATAGTTTTTGCAGCATGAAAGAGTGAGAAGTGTCATATACCTATTCACTTTTACACAATCACGTAACAGTAAAATTGATGGGGAAAAATTAGATCATCACTTTTAAGACCTTTTCAATCCACCATTAAAACTCATCTGTTACTAGCTAGCCATTTACGATACTAGAGATCAAGGTTTACTCACATGATACTTTATTCAAATTTCTATTGAGGGATCGCCAACCACAGGGCCCTATACCCTCCGCTGACCCTTGGATCTGCCGACTCATGATCACGAACACAAGACACTACAGTCGCAACGAGAAGCCAGATCCAAGCACCTAGCATGCAACCATAAATACATAGCCGCTAATCCGAAAACCAATTAAAATTTTAATCGACATATGTTTCGCCAACACCCGCGGCATCATCAGGATTAGTTTTCCATGGTAGTTCTATCTACCGAACTTCGGTTCGGCTTCTCGTTGCGACTGTAGTGTCTTGTGTTCGTGATCATGAGTCGGCAGATCCGAGGGTCAGCGGAGGGTATAGGGCCCGGTGGTGGGCGATCCCTCAATAGAGATTTGAACTTCCGAATAGTGACGCCTGATACAATTCAATATTCAACTTTATTCAAAATTCAAGTTGTGTACATACAAGATATAGATAAGGCTGTGTTACTGAAATGTCAGAACAGCATGATCATAAAAAGATGGTAGCGAATGTTTAGCATAGCAAGGACATAGAGGAAGTGTCAAGGACTGGAATTGTGAGGCATCGAAAAGTCTAATGGTGCATCGATACTGTTAGTATGACATGAGCACTCTATGTCTACATCTTATTCCTCTATGCCAAGGATAAGCTATCAACTTGTACTGATTAATACATCTGTGATCCAGTACTAAGTTGCTAGCTTATCGCCTAAGCATGCCTCAGTTCCGTCGACTCTAACGACATGCATGGAAGGAGATGCAGCAGAATACATAATTCTAGTGAGGCCCCGCTTCAGAATAGGAATAACTTTTGAATATTTATTCTATAATTCGCGTAATTAATCGTGATCTCTAGTATTGTAGTAGTCTAGTAGAATTAATTGACTGTTAGATACCTACAGATATACAAACCACAAGCCACCTACGCCGACCTAAGCCACATTCTAACCTACATTTTTGTAATAAAATCATCTGACTCTAGATACAGGTAGTTTAACAATATAGATCACTTTACCACATTTTAAAGTAAATTGATTGTTCCTATAAAAATCCATGGCATTAGTCTAACTATGGTTATAATCTAAAAAAACCAACTATAATTTGATGTTTGTTTTATGAGTTACGAGTACGAAAGATAATTTAAAAAATATTTTTATTTGAAATGTGAGCAGGAAGCGAGGTAATTTGGTAAGCGGTATTCTTTATTTCCTTAATGACATCCTTAATCATTAGATAAGTGCTGATAATTTATTAATTTATTATTACCTGAATATTTGCCAAATCGTCATAGACTCAATGAAGAATTAATCATCACCGAACAGAATTTGAATTTAATTAATTTGCTTGATCTGTCATCTTTGATATAATGCACCTGAGGGTCGGGTACTCCTCATGAAATAAATACAATTTATAGCCACAACTGGGTTTTATAAAAAGAATTCAAAACTGAACCGATTTTGATGCAGTTTTCAGGAATATATTGTGACAGGTCCCACTTAACATACCTATAAACTACAACATATATTTATCCCTGGAAAATGTTTTTATCTCGGATAATTTCGATATCTTGTTTTTTTTTCTGTAGTCCACGCGGACAGAGTCGCGGGCGTCCACTATAGTAACTATATTTAATATACGTTTAGACACAAAAACCGTTATAGAGAGAGTAAACGCCCCAGAGAGAATACTTCTCATTTTCTCGATGACCAAGCACGATGTCTACATCAACAACTATACACTCCGCAGGCTGAAGTGAGCGTTAAACATTTTCGCTAAATAGAAAATTTTGTTCTTATGGAGATATTCCCCTGTCAACTGGATCTCTCATGTCGCCGGTTGCCACGTTATATCATCCCATACATATAGGTAAAGTGTTATTATAAAATAGCGTCTAAAGTTTGACACTGTTTAAAATGACGTTTGAATGAATTTATTTATAGTATTTCTGTTAAAATTCTGGCAATGCTTAGTTTAAACAATGTTTAAAATCTTACCTTCTAATGCTTGGCGAATGTCGCTGTCTCTCGCAAATTGTTACTTTATCCCAACCCCGTGATAACTCATAATCGAGATTATAGAAAATTTGCGGCCGCCCGCGAATTCGTCCGCATGAAAGGGCATAACACCCGTGCAAAGCCGCGGCGGATTCCCTAGTTATGCATATAAACATTCCTTTTGAATCACTTTATCTATAGGTATTGAAAAAACGCATCAAAATCATATCATAGGGAGGGACAGACAGCGGAAAGCTACTTTTATGTATCTAGTGACTAGAGTGGATATGAAAACCAAACCAAAATCCTAGCGTATCTACATACTCGTAAATGCTATATCGAAATTATTTTTATTATATCTACTACCAAAAATCTTTCCAAATAGTAAGGGCCTTCACAGATGTCCGCCATCCCACTCGGTTCTGAGAGTCACGTTTTATTTCGCTCCAGGTCTTCCCTACTTTCTTCGCCTCTGCGATGATTGTATGCCGCTAGGTCTGCTTAGGCCGCGTGGTGCCGGCAGAGTAGAATTCGTACCACCACATGTCTGGCCGTGGGTATCGTACGAGGCGATTAAGGGTTCCCGGGAGGTGAGCAGCAGCGCCTCCCGTGTTGACAACATAGTCCAAAATACAAACTGCGGTCACCAACCCGTCTGCCCAGCGTGGTGACTATGGGCACAAATACCCCTCATGGCAGTCTTGTGGCGTGCCCTGGCGGAGGCCTACGTCCTGCAGTGGACTGCAATAGGCTGTTGATGATGATGATGATGATGGGGTCTGCTTAGGACGGCCACGTTAGCGCTTCCATTGAGGGTTTCAATCCAGGGCTTGTCTCGGTATGTGGTTTTCCTCCCTTCGAAGCGTGTGGCCGATCCAGTTGCGCTTGCGGCGTTAAATCTGCTGGCTGATTCGGGTCTCACCGCAGCGTTCCCATAGCTCTATGTACGAGATTTTCTCGGCCCAGTTAATACCGAGAATATGGCGAAGACAGTGGACAGCCAGACCTGGAGCCGGTGCGAGATGTCCTTGGTAACCTTCCGCGTTTCACACCCGTACAGCAACACGGTTTTAACATTAGACCGGAATATCTTGAGCTTGACTCTCCTAGTCAGTTTCCGTGATTGCCAAACAGGGCGCAGCTGTGCGAAGGTCGCTCATGCTTTGGCGATCCTCGAAGTGATGTCCTCTTCGGTCCCTCCAGTTTCCGACACTACACTACCGAGGTAAGTGAATTTCCACATCCTCTGTGCCAATGTGCAACGGCAAGGAACTCGTCGCTCCGCATCTCATTTCCTGAGTCTTCCGGGTGTTGATTAGCAGTTCAGCCTCCTTGGCCTCTTGTTGTAGGTAGTCCAGCTTGGCTTACATGTCGGCGCGTGTGCGACTTAGCAAGCATAGGTCATCGGCATAATCCAGGTCTTCCAAGACGCTAGATAGATGGTCCACACTTTATGCCGTAAAATAGTAAAGTGACATAATGAATCAATATGTTCATCTATGAAAATCATAGCTTTATCTATTTTCACTACATCAGTAGCGATCGGATCAACTGAGTTTTTTCTTTTTCTATGAAGTATGGATTTATAAATAATAGAAATGCTTAAAACGACTTCAATTCTCATTATTTTAGGGGAAGGGACCACCCATGTTTCACTAAAAAAGTAATTTACCTCATTAAGATAAGGCAACTTGGGAATTATATTAACCTGGGGTTTAGGACAGGTATCGCAAATAAATAAAATAAATATAGGTGGGGACCTATTTCAGATTATTTTGATTAATGAAATTTTTCAAAATGAATCGAAGAGTTAATCCAAAATATGGGTTTTTAAGCTTAACCACGTATTAAAATTGGTCAAAATTAATTGACGTGTTTAACTACGTAATAACATACTATAATATAATAATATAATATAATATTTCGAATCCTAGCAATTTTATTCCTTCAGCTTTTAGCGAAGTTGATGTAGGTTTTAAAAGGAAGCTTCCATTGGCGGCGAATCCCTACATATCTTGTGGCGCCCACAACGCTCTTCTCTGGGCATGTCGCGGGAATCCTGCTTACAGAGTTATCCTACCCCAAAAAAGAAACAGAGTTAGCATCAACTAGTCTCTCGATTAAATGTGTATGGCTGGTTTTATAGTCACGCGTTTCGGTAGCGCCATAAGAGCGCCGCGCGGTCGGAGATGTATGGGGTTAGTAGTTTGTTATCAATGACAGGTTGCCTGAAGGAACGCCCCTGAGTTCCTTAGCCGACTCTTATGACCTAATGTACAGAAGGACATGCAACTGATGTATTCAAGTGAAGATATATAGTTTCTTTCCAGTACTCAAAAAGGTACCATATACCTTAAATTATAATAAGACTACGTAGAACTCTAAATCTGAGGCATCGACAAATAATTTAAGGGCCGATATTTCCATTGGTCAGATAGGGAACCAGAAGAATTAAGTTGATGCTGTCTTACTCCAGAACTTGGTCATGATTTGGAATCTTTTTGGAAAATCGGCCCTAAAACATTTAATACTAGTGGAGAATAAACAAAATATCGAAATGTCCCGGGATTAATACATAGGCTACTTTTTGCCTATGTGTTAATCCAGGATGTCAACTCGATAACAAATTTTATTAAAATTGCTCCATCCGTTTTTAAGTGAAAAAGTAACAAACATCCATCCATCCATCCATACTTACAAACTTTCGCATTTATAATATTAGTAGGATACACTTTCGTATTAGTATTTTAATTAACTTAATACCATAATATTAATTTGAATGTTTACTATTTGTAAGTAGCAATTACCAATCAATAGGGCCGCCTAGCATTTCAATTCAATATATAAAATACTAGTGGACGCCCGCGACTCCGTCCGCGTGGACTGCAAAAAAAAACAAAATGTTGATATAAACTCGATTAAAATATTTATATGATATTTTTTCGAAATAAAAAGTAGCCTATGTTCTGTCTCAGGGTCTAAAGATTGTCTGTACCAAATTTCATCAAAATCGGTTGCGAGGTTTAAGCGGGAAAGCGTAACAGACAGACAGACAGAGTTACTTTCGCATTTATAATATTAGTTGGGATAAGCTTAAACATTTTAACAACTTCTAGTAAAATATAAGTCCATTAATCGCATTTATTTATTGTTTTATGACAAAAAAATAGCACGTTTTATGAATGCCCGGAATATGGCGTTTTTTGTTAATAATTAACTCTTATCTATAATCCTTTGTCTGTTCTCACAGACTCGGACGGTGTAAATGCGGATACCGCTACTTACCCACACTGACAACCTAACCCATATTGTAAAATTAGTAAAATTTAGCTTTGTGTTACATAAAAAAACTAGAGGTTTATTTATGTACTCTTATTACATACTCTTTCAAACTTGTCACTAAATACCTCTAGTGGTATAGTTCCTAAATTCAACATTCTAATATGCTTTTTTAATACAAGCAGGAGGGTGGAAAGGTATAAAATTTATCAAAATAGTACGGTGGAAGAATGCCTGTGTCCTTTTATCTCTGAATCGATGACCGTAGTATGAAGCTTTGCGTAGTAATACTACGAATTTCGTGGTACATTCGTAGCAGCCATCACACAACCAATTTTATCCACTGAGAAAAAGTTGTATAATGGATGGTTATAGGAAAATATATTAAAACATTCATTATAAATATACAATTGATTATAATCAATATGTAAAGTAAAAAGATATTGTATTGGCAGGTTGCGCTAAAACTCAAATTGCTTTGCCACAAAAAATATAACGACGGTTTAAGGCCAGATTAGGCTAAACTTCTAACTAAAACTATATTTCACATATATTCCATACAGTTCAATTTGTGATTTAATCATAGGTTTAACTAGTGTCTAACTGCAGACTTTGTTTAGTTATAAGGCCTAAAAGGTTTTTAACTCGTCAAAGCAGTGTAAATCAGTGTAACGTAATCTCTTTCCAAGTTGATGTGTGACCTTTGTCAATAGTTGCTTTTGATTGCAATCATGAGTCGTCAGTTTCGAGGGTCAGCAGAGGGTGTAGGGCCAGATGGTGGGCGAATACCATTTGCTGAGTTGAACTTTGGAATGTTTAGATCAGTTTCGATTTTATAATATTTTATACACATATAACACTTGGTTGTGTTCCCTAAATAACTTAGCCAAATTTACAGGATAGCAAATCTGATAGATAGATAGATAGGTAGTCTAGACCCCGATTTTTTTCAGTCGAGGGTCAAAGGGTGTAGGCCAGATGGTGGGCATACCATTTGCCGAGTTGAACTTTGGAATGTTTAGATCAGTTTTTATATATTTTATACCATATAACACTTGGTTGTGTTACCTAAATAACTTAGCCCAAATTTACAGGATAGCAAACTGATAGATAGATAGATAGGTACTCGAGAAAAGACATCTACTTTTTATCCGCTTCTGCAGCGCAAATTTACTAGTTATGATTGTAAAATTATTAATAAAGAAAATGGAAAAAATTCTTCACCCGAGTGGGAATCGAACCCACAACCGCTGCAAAGCGTGCCAGCCGCTATTACCACTAAGCCACCGGGTCAATTACTCGGTTGACGAATTTTACCATCTCTTTTCTAAATTACATATTGGCAACGTTATTCTTCATCCCGATAGCTATACACTAGCCAGATCTCGGCAAACAAAGCTGAATCCCTCAGCACAATGTTTAAAGATGAAACGATCAACCATATCCTAACGGATTATATTAATGGAGAAGTGTTTTTATAAATTTATGTTAGTAAAGATATTATGTATTATAAAATTATTAATAAAGAAATATAATGAATCGACAATTAACCCTTGGTTAGTCCTAGAACTTCTAGAAACCGGCGGTAAATCTGTATATTGTTGTCCAGCCGCGCCGTCTGCGCAGCGATCATAAACTACTCATCCGTAAAAACAACCTCACCATTGTCTACTTTGGAATGAATTCAGAAAAGGTACCGCTTAAAGTCCGCCTATTCCCTATTTTATGGTGCACTTCTAATCCATAAGGCAAGCAATAAAACCAATTTAAAAGATAGATGATGTTTATTACAGTTACTAAAAATAATTTCTTATGATCACACCTATTACTTAAAAAGAAAATCTATATACGTGGCTTCAATACAATACATTAGTTGTATCTCGTTCCGTGTCTCGTAAGAGTCGACCTCGAAAAGAGGCATTTTCTTGGGCGATGAGCTAGCAACTTGTTTCTTATCACTGACTTCTTACCCCTCCCCCTATGCTTAATGTGGCTGTAGGATTTTGTTCGTGGTCCTGCAGTTCTAACTACCCTTGTTTTGAAATATAGCCTTGTGCATATGTAACAGTTGGTTGGCATCCGAGAAATCGGCCGTAGATCTGTATTTTTTCTGTAGAAAGCACGGAAGGAGATGCAGCTGAGGTATTCTAGTGCAGCTTCGCATCAGTACGAGTATAAGATGATACAATATGCAACAATATATGGTAGTGTATCGATATCATGTAAGTTTAGTGCCTGGGCAGAGGAGGGGTCAAAATAAATAAATAAATAATCACACATTTCACACCACATTAACGTACTCGTGGTCCTATACTAAGATCCCTAGGGTCCTGTATCGTGAGTACAAGGTAACGGTATATAAATACATATGATAAGTATAGAAACAGCCATGACTCGGTAATAATCATCGATATTCATCATTCAATGTTTGCACCTACCGGGATTCGAACCCAGGACCTATGGCGTCACAGGCAGGGTCACTACCAACTACTCCAATCGGCCATCAAAATGGCCTCTAAAATCAGGTAGATTTACGGGTTTTATCGGATGCCGTGCCATAAATATTGAAAATGGACACTTGTCAACATTGTGTGATAGAGATAATCGTCGAAATTTGCCGACTATCTCTTTTTAAATTATGATGTTTATTGTCTAGTACTGTACTGCTGATAAAATGTTGTAACAAACATAAAAAATAAACTAAAATCCTATTATCTTAGTAGTATGGAAATCTATATGCAATACAATATATAACTATTTCCCTGGCTTCTATGACACCAATGACACTTGGCTAAATAAAAATTATTTCAGCAAGTAAATATCTATATGTGTAATTGCCCCTTTACACATATAGATATTTACCTGCTGAAACTGATGTGAACTGCGTAGCACTATCACACAAAACCTCGTTGGTTTAACTGAGTGCTATTGTAGTTTAAGTTTTTGTAAAAAAAACCATTAAAAATAAATAATAAAAAAAAGTGGACCAGTCATTTAATATATAATATTCAAGCGCAATTATCCTTATTTATGGCTACAGTTTATAAAATTTTCATAAAATATGCAGAAGCAATGTCACCAATCCGGGACTATAAAGACTAGCCAAGTGTGTGTCGGATATTGTGCTATGAGGGCTTCGTAGTTGATTTAAACTTAGCTCTATAACTGAACCTTTTACAACTTCATATTAGGCGTTACAATTCGGAAGATGTTGTTGCATACATCCTTGTTTTCCTTTAATAATTTATCAATATATTGGTGAATTTTTGAATTTTTTTTTATCACCCAATACTATTTGTTTTGTGATTTCTATTAATTTTATATATAAATAATGGTGGGTAATTATTTATATATTTTTTATACTTAGGGTAGTGTGTAGGTTAATATGTATTTCATAATAATTAGTGGTTTTTTATTTTTATTTAGTTTTTTATTTCGGAAATAGTGCAATGTATTATCTTGCATGCTAGGTGCACGGGTTTCTCGTGGCGATTGTAGGTAATGCACTTGTTTTCGCAGTTATGAGTTATCTGATACGAGGGTCAGTGGAGGGTGTAGGGCCCGGTGGTGGGTGCACCCATAGTGAACTTTAGTTATAGTAGATCAGTTAGCAGTTAGTAAATACAATTAATTTCCAATTTCTACGTTTATTAAAAATATTACTGAGAGAAAGAACGTTATAGGATCACAGGATAAAGATATCAATTAAAGTTGTAAGAAAAAATAAACGCAAAATACTTTTACTATAATGGGGTGTATGAATAAATATATTTTTAACGACGAAACCCTAAATTAATAGGGTAGTTGACAGTTTTTTTATTTATATTTACATCGAAAAATTATAAAATAAAAGAAACACATGCGAAAGAAAAACTTCGCTAGCGTGAAAACTTTCCGGGATATAACGATATCAAAATCACAATTTTAGACTTGCCAAAAAACGCTCCTTACAAACGGCTACCACGACGTGACGTCACACTTGAAGTAACTTGTATGTGCGTAAAAGAACTTTTGTTCTAAAGCTATATTAAATATTGCATTTATAAATATGGTCACGAAACAAAAGTTGCTGTAAATGATGCAGGTCGACATTTGAAAAATGGACTTGCCCGCTTAACTTTGAAGGCTTATTACTACCTCATTTGGACACATAATCAAATTGTAATTTTACAGATGGGTATGATTTTCATAATTTATTCTGATAAGTATAAAATGTTATTAATATTCAACCATAGGAAACTACCCCATTCAGCTATCTAGTGCACTGTGCCTATTTATCACGCAAGGCATAAAAGTAGGTGTATCTCATCAAAAAATCATAATTATTGCAGTCCTGAACTGCACTCGTGTGCATAGTGCCCAGGTATTTGAGTCGGCCTATTCAACATTTTAGGATATGTTTTTATTCCAAGCGGTTGTGATTTGCACGTTGAGTTTTATAGCTTCACCTGTGGTAAGATTAAAGGCCATAATATAACTTAATCAGATTTTTTAAACACAAGACTTAATATTTAACATTGATTTAGATAATTTATAACTTATAGAAGTTTATATTATACCTATGTGAATTTATTATTATTATTACAATATATTATTATTATATAATTATATGTTAAATGATGTGTGATATAAAAAAAAAACAATGTAGCAAGTAGTAGTAAAATTTTAGATTTACTTTCGACCTACCAAATTTTGCAAACAAGAAAATTACGTTTAGATATATTGAGCTAGAATGTTGGCGAAGATTAAATTATATTATCTATCTACCTACATAAGTCCTGGGTTTCCCGGTAAGGGAATACATTGATAATAATGATAAATACTTAGATTAATGATAGGTCTTCGCTCCGCAGAGCGGAGCTAATCATTATTCTAAGGATAAATATAATGTTGTACCTATTTCTCGGATCATGGATGTTTTCATAATTTTCTCTATGTATTTCTACACTATTGCTAAAGTGTGTGGATATTTATTTAGTTATATAGCAAATCAGTATCTACCAAAACACACTTCAGTTTTAAAGAATTGTATGTTTGTACTAACTGGGAATTGATATGAACCACACCTAATAAATTGGTAACATAAAATTAAGCTAAAAAGTCACAATAATGAATGTAAGCTTAAAATTTGATCTTAAAATTGGAGCATGTTTAAACTAGGGTGATGGGTTTTGATTAATTACACCGCCAGGGTTACCCAATTTTTTTTATCTGTTACAGCTTTGCGAGTTCCGTGTCTTAGCCCCACAGTTCATTTGCCCTAAAGACGACGATGCTCTTATCGATAGACCAGACCATACTGTTATCACGTAGGCTTTTTTTATTTATTTATTACACATGCACAATACAGGGTACAGTTAACATTTAACCATAGTACTAAACTGCACTTCAAAGCTTGAGTACACAGATTACATAACTTATTTTTACGCTTAAAATTATAATAATGACAAACTAACTTATTTTTTTTTTTATAGGAGATTACTGTAGATGCGAAATTACCTATTATGTATACATATTATGATATTTTTCTCATGTAAACGACATTAATGTCTTTTTTGAGAATAAAGAATCTTTAAACTATATTGAATCTTGCAGTATTCAAAGCGCATACGGTGTTGAGTTAAATCTGAAATGGACTGTGCGCTGGACGATATTACCATCATGCTCTCAACGGTTCACAGTCACGCTGTGGAAAAAAGTGCGCGATCTAGAAGTCAAGCTAAACGGACCTCAGCCTGAAAGCAACGTGTATTTTATACATACTGATGAGGTGAGGAACATTAGTCTATCGTTAGTCGTCAACTCACACTCACTTACCCCTCCAGCCGGATGTATCTCCTATAAAACCGCGTTGCTGCTTCCGTATCTTGCTTATCATCATTTTCATGCCCTATCCCATTACCTATTTAGGGTTTTGGGGCGTTTCGGTCCGCTCAGGTATTCATATCGGGACGAATCGCCTAATAATAATAAAAATATGGGGTGATTCATCCCGCGGGACGTATAGACGTATAGACCCATTCAGAAGGCATTGTTAGGCGTTTTCGCGGACCGAAACACGAGCGGACTGAAACGCCCCAAAACCCCCTATAAGGGGTCGGCACAATATGGTTTCTTTTGGAACTTATATTGCCAAGGATTTGGAGTATATTTACAGCCAGCTGCCTGTCTGACACCAAACCTCCACGGGTATACCTAATAGCTAAGTGACAATTAAATTTTAGATGTGGCATCACGTTAATTATCCCGCAGTTCTGACCCATTTCGGGAATACAGCCATTTCTAATAGTATGTATTCTAGACTCAAACCAATACGTTACACGTCCATAATTATGTGAGACACAAGTGATATAGTTTAATAGCTTACCCAAAACCAAAAGAGGTATTTAACTAGGTTTAATTTTTTAAGCTGCTTCATGGAGTAAACTACATATTCAACATATTAGACATAAAGCATGATGGTTCTGTTGGTACAACCAAAACCTTTGAGATAGACAACACCCAAAGTACCCGGAAACTTCAGAATGTGGAGGGCCAGGGTGATGTGTTCTCCATCATTTTGGTAGGGGGACAGCTGGCGCTGGTCGATCAAGTATTCGTGGTAGAAGCCCAGGTTACCACATGCTACCCAACGCAGAATTATTACGTAAGTCTGAATTTCTACATTAAATTAATTATTTATTTAATTATCTAATGGGTATCTAAGTTTTAGATAAAGATATCATCAACTTCAGATAGGCTATGGCAGAACCGGCCATTAATAAAATACCTATATAGTATATCTTTTCGATTAAGGGTTTCCGGAAGGTGGGCAGCGGCGCCTCCCGTGTTGACAACATAGTCCAAAATACAAACTGTGGTCACCAACCCGCCTGCCTAGCGTGGTGACTATGGGCAAATACCCCCCATTTCAGACTTGTGGCGTGGGGGAGGCCTACGTCCAGCAATGGACTGCAATAGGTTGATGATGATGATGATATCTTTTCGTAATCTTTTGTTTTTCGAAATTGCTTGTTAGATCCCCTCTGCTTTATATGCATTTTTCTGGTCACCTATGTTGATCCTGACTTGCAGGACTTACAGTGGCGGGAATGACTGGTTGGCCAATCCCGGCATATGCATATATATGCTTATAACTTAGTTAAAGGCGCGAGGCAAAGTCTTTGTTTATAAAACCTACCATAAACGACTAAAGTTTATAAACTATCATTTTTTATTATACCTATACAGTTCATCTGGACCCTCAAGAGCGAAGAAACCAATAATATGGTAGATGTCTCCGATGTCCAGGGTTTCAGGCTGGAAGTGCCCGCTGATACATTAAAGCCTGGCCTTGTTTATGATACCGTCTGCCATATAGTACGACTAAGCGATGAAATCGTTGTGACAAAGGTATTTATAACACTATTTGTTTTCTAAGTTTATAATCGTCTGCAAAGAAGTAAAAGTGTTTAGATTGTATCTGATGATGTGACGGCCGATTGGTCTAGTAGGTAGTGACCCTACCTGCGACGCCATAGGTCCTGGGTTCGAATCCTGGTAGATGCAAACATTGATATGATGAATATCGATGTTTGTTTCCGAGTCATGGATGTTTCTACACTTATCTATGTATTTATATACCGTTTCTTAGTACCCACGACACAAGACCTTATGAATCTTAATGTGGGACTAAGTTAATGTGTTGTGAAGTGTGTGAATATTTATTTATTTATCTTCTTATTTTCATATCTTGTTTAGGTATGTAAACATTCTTAAGGTGGGTTCCCACGGTGCGTAATATTACGGACCACGGATCGTGGGAAACGGAGCGTCCGTGGTAATACAGACGCGTCCGTGGTGTGCGTCCGTCCGTAGCCGTCGGCGCGTCCGCGTCCGTCCGCGAAATTACGCACCGTGGGAACCCACTTTTACCTGTACACATGCTATGATGTAGATAGAATTGCAAGATCACGAATTTCACATTTAGCTAAGTAGGGCAGGTGCATGGAAAAGATCAGTGATAAGCTTCTGGCTCATCGCCTGGGAGTACGCCTCTTGGATATGTAAACAAGATGTAAGTTAGTCGGGTATAGGTTTCATTGACTGTTAACTTTGTGCAATGTTTTTATTATGTCATTTATATAAATTACAAAATAAGTAAACATTAAATTTTACAGTACACCTTTTCCCTACATGATACATTTAATCGATAAAGCCTGGCGCTAAGTTGCCTTGCTATATTGGCTTGCCTTTAAAAAGTTACAAAATATAACGGAATTAATTATTATTTCAGACACAGCTTGATTTCGAAGTACTTCCTCTTAAATTAGAAGTGTACCTTAATGCTGACTATCTCATTGTGACTGTGAATCAACCCTTCAGTTTGGAATCTTATGTGATTTATCCCAAATATTATGAAGAATTTGTGGAGGTGTGTTATCGATAGTTTTAGTAGATTCACGCTTTAGTGAACATGGAAGCGTGATGTATGGAAGTTATTGAAAATGTATGAATAAAGATAATGATACTTACATTGAAAAGAAATGGCTAGATACATTGTAGATATTTTGAATATGTAAGGCGGCCACACATTCTACTTAGTATAATTAATATTAATGTTAAAGTTTGTAACAATGTTTGTAAGTCTTTCTGGCGCACTCGGGTAAAAAGTACTGCACGAGTTTTTGTAATGGCTAAGTGTTATATAGCTTTATCAAAATAACACATAGGTACCTACGTAATATCATTTCAGTTTCAGTGGAATTGTTCATTCGATAACAATCCTTGTGACGACGTCTTTGAAAGCACAGACAACAAAACTGTCGATTTTCTTTCTGGATTATCGAATTTGGGCAAGTATGTATGAATATGCGTGTTTTCACTATGAAAGTTAAAATAATATTTTACATTTACAGCGACATATTTACATTTTACCCATTTACACTGTAAAATATATATAGATAGTCAAAAGGCGGCTTTAGTAGTAGGTACACCCAAGACTAATGCCCCGTTCAACCGTTTTAATCAATGATCACATAATTTGTATTACCACCTGGTAGTTCCCCTCCCTCGTAAGATTCAAGCTTCAAGATTTGAGTCCTAGTTACAGATATTTACATGGCGTAATCGATGATGGTTCAGAGATATTGTTGTTCAATATTCATCCATCCATGGCCATTGGCTTAGTACCAACAATACAAGCTTCTGATCTGATGACTGGAATCTTATAGACTTCCTCATAAAAATGTTTCATAGATAGGATACTTTTTGAACCTGTTGAAAAAATCTCTTACAACAAAATGATATTTATCTACAGGTACAATATTACTCTGATCGTCAAGATATTAGAGCAGTCTGCATCTGCAATGATGACAATTAAAACTGTGGAGCCTATGCTGCCCGTTCTTCAGGTAAACAGTAACTGTTTTGGGCGTTTCAGGAGTGGATGGATTTGAAAAAATACGATGTTAATTTTAGACAATGTGTATTGCTGATCGGTACACAGGCAAGTGAAGTAAAAAATATAAATCCCTTCTTAGATACTATTTGATGCATCACGAGAAACCAGTTTGCTGTACTCATTTTGCAAGGCGTTTCAACATGCCCCCGGGCGTTGAAAACTTAGTTTTCAACCAGATGAAATGGGCAGTGGGCAAATTCTGTTAAAGGCCCTCTTTACAATTCCAGTGGATGTTCTAATGTCGGCTACCCGAACGATGCCGTCAGGCCCCGGGTGAACGGCGACGATTCTCCCTAATCTCCATTTAAGCGGAGGCAGCTGCTCCTCCTTCAGCACCACTAAAGAGTCTAACTTCAATTCGCTCTTGCCAGAACGCCACTTAACCCTATGTTGTAATTCAGAAACATACTCCGTACTCCATCTTGTCCAGAAATGTTGGCGGAGTTGTTCTATTCGTTGGAAACGATTATTCACGGAGTGATTGGTTAAATCTGGCTGTGGTAAACTAGTGAGTGGCCGCCCAATCAAAAAGTGACCTGGTGTGAGCGGCGTGCAGTCTGCAGGATCGGAAGAAAGCGGAGTCAGCGGCCGAGAATTCAAAATGGCTTCGATTTGCGTGAGAATGGTGTTAAGTTCCTCGTAAGTTAAGTTACAGTTTCCCAACACTCGAATTAAATGAAACTTGGTCGACTTTACGCCCGCCTCCCAGAGTCCACCGAAGTGTGGAGTATATGCCGGTACAAAATGAAAGGCTATACCATCATTTGCTAAACTTTCACCTAAAGAATTGCAATTCGATTTTAAAAAATTTGAAATGTCGTTGTATGCACCAACGAACGACGTGCCGTTATCCGAATATATATTTAAGGGTTTACCTCTTCGCGATATAAACCTGCGCAGAGCTAATAAAAAACAATTACTCGTCAAGTCTCCCACTAACTCTAAATGGATGGCTTTAGTCGCAAAACATACAAAAATTGCGATGTACACTTTCACCAATCTACATCCTCGACCTTGACGATTTGCAGACATGATAGGACCGGCGTAATCAACACCGACACTCTCGAACGGGAAACTTGCTGTTAGGCGCTGTCGCGGCAGATTACCCATCAAGGGAGTGACAATCTTACCTCTCATGCGACTACATCGGACGCATTTATAATAGCAAGCCTTTGCTAAGTTTCGACCTCCTATAGGCCAAAAGGTGTCCCTAATAGTAGCGAGTAATAACTGCGGACCCGCATGTAGTAATTTTTTATGTTCATATTCGAACAACAGCTTAGTTAATATATGAGTGGACTGTAATAATATAGGATGTTTTTTATTATATGAGAAGTCAGAATTGTCAAGACGTCCTCCTACTCGCATTATCCCTTTTTTATCTAAATAAACATTATATTTAATTAAAGGACTTTTCTTAGGTAAATCCTTATTTTGCAAGAGTAATTTATATTCTGGAAAGGACTCAAACTGACAATTTATAATGATTAGATTAAAAGCATTATTCAATTCTTCTTCACTTAAAAATTTCAATGAATTAGGCTGCTTTCTGCAGCGATTAACAAATCTTAAAACAAAAGCGACAGAACGAATTAGTCGCATATAATTTGAAAAACGACAAAAGTCGATCAAACTGACGTTGCTTCCCGCATCATCAATAATAGTATGTAATATGATATCAGATTTTATTTCCGGTAAGATTTGAAGATGTTTGGGTTGAAAAGGTAACTGCATCGGTTCATCCTTCAAAAAATCGGGACCGTTCCACCATAAATCACAATTTTGCAGGAGGCTAATATCAATGCCACGTGATATTAGGTCTGCTGGATTTTTGCCAGTTGGAACGTGTAACCATTGACAATTTCCTGCCCTCTCTAGAATTTCAGCAACGCGGTTGCGTACGAAAGGCTGAAGCTTAGATGGGAGGATCTGTAACCAGCTCAGCACGATGGTGGAGTCAGTCCAGAAATAGACTGAATGTATTTTACATCGTAACGCATTGATAACCTTCTCATAAAGGCGAGTTCCAACGAGGGCACCACACAACTCCAGCCTCGGAATCGTGGTGGGCTTAATTGGTGCCACTCGACTTTTAGCTGTTAACAAGCGAACCATGACCTCACCATTACCGTTGATGCTACGAACATACACACAAGCACCGTACGCACGCTCTGATGCATCCGAAAAAATGTGTAATTGTGACACAGTATTTGAGACAATGAAAACCATGCGAGGTAGTTGAATATTATTTACAAGTGGCAACGACTTTAAAATATCACTCCAACGTTTTGAAATTTCTGAAGGTAAGGGTTCATCCCAAGACAACTTTAGCAACCATAATTTCTGCAACAACATTTTCATGGTGATCACAGCAGGAGCCAATAAACCTAAGGGGTCAAAAATTTGTGCAATAACAGAAAGTAAATCGCGCTTAGTGTTGCCATTTGGTGAAATAGAACCTATCTGGTAACAGAGTTTATCGAATGTGCATGCCAACCAAGACCTAATAGCTTAGTGGGTTCTTGAGATCCGATATTTAAATCAAGTGATGCGTGAAGACAGTCAGAAACCAACCGAGGATCATTTGATTTCCATTTTCGTAATGGCATGCAAGCTGATTCAAGTGCGTTTATTACTCCTATTTTAATACTCATTACATCATCCAAATCATCACCACCAGCAAGTAAATCATCTACATAAAAATCATGCTGAATGACCTCGGAATTTTTGAATTACTGCAATCTAGACCGATCTGCTTTATACACCGTGTGGCAAGAAAGGGAGCACTAGCTGTGCCGTAAGTAACGGTGTTCAGCTGAAAGGTTTTGACAGTTTCGGACAAATTATTGCGCCAGAGGATTTGCTGCAAATGCCTATCAGATGGATGAACTACAACCTGTCGATACATTTTCTCGACATCGGCAGATAAGATGTACTTGTGTTGCCTAAATCTGAGTATTATAGATAAAAGATCATCCTGAATTGTTGGACCAATCATCTGAATATCATTGAGAGAAACTCCCGACGACGTAGGACAACTCGCATTATACACTACCCTCAACTTTGTGGTGGCACTACCCTCCCGCATAACTCCATGGTGTGGTATAAAATACGCGTTGCGAGTAGGTTCAAGTTGTTGACATTCAGACATATGACCCAACATCTGATATTCAAGCAGGAAGTCATAGTACATTTTAGATAATTCAGGCTTACTTTTTAATCTACGCTCTAAAGAAAACAAACATTGAGTAGCTCGTTGTACCGAATTTCCTAAAACATCAGGATTTTGCTTAAGCGGTATACGAACACAAAAACGTCCATCACTTAAACGACATGTATTTTTGACAAAATGCTCCTCACATAACTTTTCCTCAGGTGAAAACTGAAAGGACTGTGAGTTGACCTCTTCTAATTGCCAAAATCGAGTTAAATCTAAATTGTTATCAGCAGACTCGATATGCTTGTCAGATACATTAGTCAAATTACATCTAATGTCGCTTGTGAGCAATGCTACATGACGTTGAGAAGTTACCGGGCCAGATATGACCCACCCTAACATTGTTTCAAAGAGCACAGGCTGTTTATCGCCTAATTTTATTCTTCGCGATCCTAACAAATCCCAGAAGATATCTGCTCCTATCAACATGTCAATATGTGCAGGCTTATAAAATGTGGGATCCGCTAAACAAATATTTGAGGGTATATTTAGATTTTTGATATCAATTTGACGATTCGGCAAACAAGTGGTGATTGAAGGTAAAATGAAACAATTAAATTTAATAGAAAAACTCTCATCTAACGATTTCACGTTTATACGACACATTTTACATATATGTGAGGTAACGTTATTAATGCCAAGAATTGATTTATCTGTTTGGCAGGTTTTTAAATTTAATTGTTGAGAAAGTTTTTCCGTTATCAGACACGATGTGCTACCGCTATCAAGTACGGCGCGGGCAATATGTGCGCGACCAGTATCATCAAATAATTTAATTAAAGCGGTGGACAGTAATACATCATCATGCTGTATAATATCACTCGAAGTGACGTTTGCGGACAATGCTAAATTATGGTTCGAAGTGTTCGACATAGTGGACAATGGAGCTGACGATGAATTCGAAGAATCAGCAGGTAAATTTACATTTTCATTACGTAATTTGTTATTAGATTTAAACTCATTCGAATGGATAAGTGTATGGTGTCGATGTTTACATATTTTACAACCTTGTTTTTTGCAGCGATTTGCAAAATGACCTGCATTAAAACAATTATAGCAAATCTTATAGTTAGGCAGTGCCTTCAGTCGCGCTTCATTACTTAAAGCAAGAAAATGAGGACAATTTGATAAGCTGTGGTCATGCTTGCAATTAGGACAACTTTTTTGCAGTGAATATATATTCGAATTATTTTGTACAGATACCATTGATTTTAATTTAGAATGCGACTTGTTATTTGACATTAAGTTATTATTACGTGACAATTCCAATGTTTCGATCAAGTCGGCTCGACTGCGAATAAAACTAATAAAAGTCGATAATGCAATTGTCTCCTTTTGTCAACACGACCCTTAAACTCTTCCCATTCTCGATAACTTTTTTGGTCCATCTTTTGAGTGACAATATGAATTAACAGCGTGTCCCAATACTGGACTGGCTCGCCTAACGACTCCAATGCTCGCAAATTTTTGAAGAGGTGGTCAATTAAACGCTTGAAAACAACAGAAGACTCCTTTGTAATATTTTCAATATTAAATATAGCCGAAACATGATTTTGTATTAATAAATGCTTATTATTAAATCGCTCACATAGTAATTTCCATGCCACAGAGTAATTTTGGGCAGAAAACTCAACTGATTGAATAACAATAGCGGCAGATCCCTCTAAAGAAGCTCGAAGATAATGAAATTTATTTATCTCGTCTATATCATCATTCGAGTGAATGAGACTAGTGAAAGTGTCGCGAAATTCGAGCCAGTTATCATAATTTCCGTTAAATTTAGGGAGTTGAATAGTGGGCAACTTGACAAACTGGTGACGATTACTATCACGGATACTCTTATCACTAGGTTCGGACATCGGGTTACTCGTGTTAAATGCACCTAAAATATTTTGAGCGTTTGCTAGCGCTTGATAATATTGAGACTCAAATTCAGATCGTAAGACATACTGAGCCTCAACATCATCGACTGTACATTCCAAATGCAATTGTAACTCGTCATACTTTTCGTACAAAGATTCTATCTTACCCATACGCAATTGCAATTCCTTCGCGTCAGTACTAGACAAATGCTTCTTACTTATTTCTGTACAATAATTGATAAAGCTTGTTAATTGACCTTTATAGCTCCCTCTCTTTTTTACTAGTTCCTTGGCAATGTCATCTCCGGCCATTCTGGGAGTCGAGCGCAATGAACCTGGAATTTATACAATGAAAAATGTAAACAATAGGTATAAGCACTAATGGAGCGTACTCAGAAACCTACTTATTGATTAACAACCTGTAAGTAGTTACTTTGCAATGAAGTGCAACAATTTATCAATAAGTAGTACTACCTAATAACTGCTACTTTATCTTAAACTATTTAATGTGACTGCCTTTTAATGTGAATTAAATGTACCTAAATAGACACTAGCACTTGAAATAATTATTGTTAAGTACTCTAAATTGATATTATATACCTACTTACACGTCACAAATAATGTGAATAACTATTCAAACAATCACTGAAATTATAAATTAAGCTGTATATAGTAGTAGGTAATAGTGATAACTGTATGTACCGATTTTAAAGTACTATAGCAACTTAATTACTGTGTTATTTTAAGAATAGTTAAGCTATACACTTATGTTCAATGTTATAAAGAATTACTAAAAATGTATTCATAAAATCAATAATAAAGATAAATGATGTAGCAAGAATGCTAACTATACTGTTATTAAGTACAATTTTAACTTGATTATTGTAAAATAATGGTGAAATACAAGTCTTGTATGAACAATACAAAGTGATTTAGCTGTTTAATAACGAATTACTAAAAGTATTTTCACAAAATCAATAATTAAGATAAATAATGTAGCAATGATGCTAACTATACTGTTATAAAGTACAATTTTAACTTAATTACTGGAAAATAATGGTGAAATACAATGAACAGTTCGTAGGTGATTTAGGTACCTAGGCGAAATAAATGTACTAACCTGATATATAACCGTTGATTAACACTTATTATTACCTGATCGAGTGCTGGGTTATTTTTAAATACCAAATAATGACTTAACACCATGTATTAACTCCATTCACAATAGCACAGGTTAACCTTATGCACAATCCTCCGTTAAATTGCCAATCTTCTTGAATTTTATCTCGAAATAACACAGATCTTCGTTATTAAGAAATCCGGCTTCGATCCAGGACCATGTTTTGGGCGTTTCAGGAGTGGATGGATTTGAAAAAATACGATGTTAATTTTAGACAATGTGTATTGCTGATCGGTACACAGGCAAGTGAAGTAAAAAATATAAATCCCTTCTTAGATACTATTTGATGCATCACGAGAAACCAGTTTGCTGTACTCATTTTGCAAGGCGTTTCAACAGTAACAAAGACGTTAATGGGGGTCAATCCGAAAAAAGAATGGTGGGCCTTATCGGTTTAATTTGGCGGGGTGCCCCCTAGTTTATTATAATACGAATCGACTTAAGCGTAAGTAAAGTAGATTGAAAAAAGTACATAATTAATTTAACTATACTGTATTTACTTTTGTGGTACTACAATTATTTATCTTGCCAAATCTTTTAGAAAGATTATTGGCATACCTGTCCCGTAACCAAATCTTGCAAGTTAAAATTTGATCCACTTACCGGTTTGCGATTAGGCCGAAATTTTGCATGCATGTATACATCAGATGACAATGCAATATTATTATGACATAGAGCTGATCTAATGATGGAGCTGGAAAGTGGCCATAGGAACTCCGTAATTAAAGGACGCAATCCTATCGAGTTTGGGCTCGTTTATTTGATCAGTTAATTTTATTAACAAATAATAAAAGCTTGTTTTAAAAAAGGTTTTTTGTGTTTGTTATTATTGATTTAAATTTATCGACAGGTCCATCCCAATACAGTCCGTCCAACACGGGATGTCTTGCTTGCACGTAAATAATGTGTTCTAATAAGCTTGGGAATTAACTTTGTTCCTATAAGCGTTTCATAATATCACGTGAAATAATGAAGATATGGCAAATACAATAAAACCAATAAACACGAATCTTAAATCTACCTTAGTTTTACAACACTATTGTAAAGATTGTAATGATCTCAATCGCCAACTGCAAGGGGAATTTCACCCTTCGACTCCGCACAGATGTCCTTGAAAGACTTTGGCCAGTTTAAAAATAAAATATTTTAATATTCAACGGCTGTATCATTGTTTTCGTACTAGACCTTTCTATTGTATAGAAAGACGGCATTTATATTAGTTGTGCGAAATATTCTCAAGCCAGATTCGGATTACTTACCTACCTACTGAATTCCGGGTCCGTTTACAACTTACCGTGCAAAAAGGCTTATCAGGCTAAAATACGGATAAAGTATTGTCTTAAACAAAAGGATTTATTGGCAGATTTATTTTAAACTTTTGTCAGAATGCACGTAGGCCATTCTACAAAATAAAATAATTTAAAATGTCATCTCATCATCTTCATTACCAGCCATGAGAAATCCAGGGCTGAACATAGGCGTTCCCTAACAACCTCCACTCCGACTGGTCGGAAGCCCATACCCGCGATCGTGGCAAGTCTTCCGTCAGATTATGATTACTTATTTAAAATTATTACAGTCACAACCAACTGGAACATTTTATTTTGTAGGTCACAGCAATACAGGGAAACTAAATAAAATATTATCAGACGTTATTATTCGGAAGGTCAAGTTTACAATTGGTATTTTCCTATCCTCCACCCTCTGCTGATCTCCGAATGTGAGGGTCCTAAGTTCCTAGTAGTACGTAAATATGTGTTGTAAATACAGGAAAACTAATTTTCCTACGTGAGAGACTGTGTAAGTTTAACATGCTATTTCACATATTAACTTTCAGCTAACCTAACTGGCACTTGTTTTGACCTGTGAATAAAGTGGTAATTGGGTTATCTGGAACTTAATAGCAAGGTGGAACCTAAGTTATTATAGTTTTATTGGCTGTTAACTAATATCTTTAACGCCGATTAGTTTAATTAAAAAAATAGTTTAGTTTAGTTTCATAAAGTGTACTCGTATATATATCTTATAATTAAGGTCGTATTGACTGGGGGTTTCAGCTGATGCATGTTGTTGCGCTTACGCATGTTTATCCCATTTTGTCAATACGACAGAATAGTAACCTACAGACATCGTTGCACATCTAATTTCAGATAACTCCACTACCCAGGATCGTAAACGAAGGCAGTACTCTAAGCTTAGTGGCTAATGTCACAAATCTTGCCCCAAAATGCACGCTAACCTGGTACTTTGCCAGCGAAGAATATTTGTTCTCAAACCAAACTGTCAATGGAACGTGTGAGGATAACAATTGTAATCATCAGGTAATTTCTAAACATAGTTTGAACTTATGAAATGAGTGCATTTTCACATAAAACATCTAAAACTATGGTAACAATATAGGTAGTTTCATAAACGCAGACGCAACTTAAAATGCGGTCACTATTCTACATATATACCTACATATAATCACGCCTTTATCCCTTACGGGGTAAGCAGAGCACCAAGGGTCGATAGAACCACATGGTGCCAATATTCTTAGTGCAGTCACTATTCTAAAAAAAATGCAAAAACTCATATCATATACTCATATTGTGTAAACGTATAATGAAGTACCTTCATCATTTATAAATGGGAACTGGAGATAGATACGCTATTGACGAGCTATAAAATATCTAGCTTAACCTTCAGGCGATCTATAGTAAAAGAGATACATTACAAAGTAGCACATTGTCGATTTATGTTATGTTAGTGAAGTATCACGTTGAGCTTGCTCCGTGTGAGAATAGATTATACATACACTAATAATGTATTTTCAGCATGGTGAAGAGTTGACTGATTCAGTAACCATATTATCACTTGAAGAAAATTTCCTAAATGAATTAACGGACTATACAAACGAGACGGAAAGTAGGCAGGTATCCGTTGATATTTCCGCCGCAGCGGGTCGCGCGCGTTTTGTCGCAGAGTGTGGATGTTCCCTTACCTTCGAATGCAAGACCGAGGGGATGGTATATGCTGATCTGAATTTTGTACTGAATACAAGGCCAAAAGTCTACAACTTAACCGTGAGTGTTGTAATAATAATGTAAAATCTCTATCTATACCAAATTTTATTCTATTCAGCCGTTATTAATTCATCAAAAATGAAAAATTTCATCATCAACTCTCAAAAAAATGTTTTCCTTATTTATCCTTTGATAGAATTATTTGATAAAACTGTTATACAGGCATATATAAATACATAATAATTAACATACGCTTGTGTTCCCGGAATAGCGTAGACAGAATCGCAGGATATTAATACGACCCTACAGCCATGATCAGCATAGCATTAATAAACAGCTGAGCGTCGTACATCTGCAGTGGAATCTTATACTATACAGTTTTAGTTAACTCAGTTTGGGGAAACAGCCATGTGTAGTGTAAGTATATGTATTTCCAGGTATCTCCAGAAACAGGGGTGGCGATGGAAACGATTTTCCGTGTGAGCACCTTAGCAGCGTCAGATCCTGACGGGCCGCTGCGTTATTCCTTCTTCTGTCGGGTCGGTGATGACGACGTGGTATTGCTGGATTCGTACTTAGGATACTATGCCATGGAGACGTTTCTTCCTTATATTGGTAAGGGAAGAGATTAGTAGGTAATCAGTACATGCTTAGTTTTAATTGACTTTGTAAAGTGTGTAAAATCTCATTTGCCACTAATTATCTGATACTTGTAAATAATATTCGCAATAACTTTAGGGCCGAAACAAAACAGCGTTGCGGCGCCGCAACGCGACGCGAATTCCAGCGTTGTAACGCCTTACTTGGTGACAATGATGCACTAAATCTAAAACAAATGTTGGAAACCCGATGGCCTTAATGTATATCAAATAATATACTTACCTAATCTCATACTACATAACGAGAGATGTATATATGTAATTAATTTACTAATAATATAAATTACTATTAATTTTTTGAATAGGGATGTGCGTAAGTATGTACAGTTATGAGTAATAGATGTATACATTTTTGTAGAATTTGTACCTTTACGCAATGGCATTAGTACACTATACTACGTCACTCAAATTATTGTAGTCTAATATAGTGGGAAAAGTTTATTTAGACATTTGTTTAATTTTAAAGTAGACTATAAATCTATAAATACGGATTCTACAAAGATAAGCAGCAAAATGTATATACTTCATGTACTTGTATTTTTAGCTATATCTACATACACAATATTATTAAACATTTAAATTGATAAAATTATTATATGATCAATTTGAATTATTTATGGTAGACGGTAGATGGTAGGACCTACTTCTTTTTCCTTCTTCCTTACATTTACAGAAAGTGGAACAGAACTCTGGGTGGATGTATGTGACGCCCCAGGGGCATGTGCCACCAGTGAGCTGAGCCTCGTCCACCTGTCTCCAGGCCAGGGCCGGACTGTGGACGCTTTAACCCAGGATGCGAAGGCTCATGTCAGACGATGCGAGCTGATCCTGCTAAAGAGGAGAGTAATTGCAGCTATTGTTACCTATAAGGTGTGAAGTTTGATTATTTGGCTTAGATAAAAAGTAGATTAATAAAAATACTAAAGTTTTTGCGCATAATTTTATCTGCTAGACACTTACACAGTACAGTGTAACGTTATCAAGTCTTTTTGTGTTAGCAAGCGTGAATTACGCATAGCTCAGGTGCAAGACGGTCGCGTTCTAAGGCGGTAGTAGATATAGCAGGTAATAGCATTCCATCTATTATGGATGAGAATATTAGAGTACCTACGTACGTTACAGACCTGCGGCGTGGTGTGGGTCAAGCAAGTGCGAGACATTTACGTTGTCTATAGGCTATACCGTCGATGTGTCTTTAATACATGGATGGAAGAAGTCTAGCTACCCTTGGACCGTACCTGTTTCTGACCCGCATCCGTGTTGTGTTATTAACTTAAAAGTGCGATTTGTTATGGTTATTGTAACAAAGCCATGTCTGTATTGTCTATGAATTAAATCAGGCTTTTCTGTTTGTAAGCTCTAATTCCCAACTAGTGTCCGTCCGGGGCCCAGTGGTGGGCAAACACTGGTTAGAAATTTTAACTTCAGAATAGATCAAAACGTGATATATTCAATACCTACGACCATGAACGTATAAGGAATTGTTCTTTATACGTTCATACCTACGACAAAAACTTTAAGATCGGGCATTCTCTCAGGCGACGACGCTAGCAACTTGTCACCAATCATTTACCTCTGTTCTCGCTTTGCTAAATGTGGCTTTGGAATCTCTTTAATGATTCTGCCATTCCGAGAACACAGCTGTGTGTATAAGTCTGTCACAGCAGCCACTAACTCGTGAACCTACTTATTATTATACTTGTGTTAGTGGGTACTAAGCAACGGTATATAAATACATAGATAAGTATACATCCATGACACGAAACAAACATCGATATTCATCATATCAATGTTGCACCTACCGGGATTCGAACCCAGGACCTATGGCGTCGCAGGCAGGGTCACTCCCTACTAGACCAATCGGCCGTCTATGGTTTGGTTAGTTCTTAGGCTTTCTCATTAGGTTAGATGCTCATAAGATTTTTATGCTGAACTATTCTAAGTGGATTGCAATCTTACTATACACATTTCTAGTCAGTTTCTATGTAGGTTTTGGTTTACCTATAAATAATTAGTTTCTACATACAACCCTACATTTTTAATTAACTTTAGAAAACATAGGTACTATGCTATTCTAGTGATAGGTCTGCAAATGGATTTTGTATACTTACTTATTGTTTTTGAAAACGCACAAAATTTCTAAATAGTGCCTGTCAGGCAGTATGCTTAATCATACTCATTTAAAAATCTGTCGGTCACCACTTTACGTTCAAGAACCGTTCACTCACTTTTTTTAACAAACTTATTCTAACTCAACAGCTGTAATGTTTTTATCATTATTTGTCATCAGAATGCTGGTCAAGACGAGATTCTAGCGAGATTTACATCAGCCTTATTGGAAGTACTGCCTCCTCTAACAACATCTGAAGAAAATCCTTGCATTACGAAGAATTATGAACTTTATTCAGAGTTGCTTGGATGGTTGACAGTGAATGGAGTGGACACCAGCTCACTTTTTTAAATGTATAGACAATTATTATGATATAAAGGAACTGATGATATTATTTATGGCTTGATGTTTTGGTAAAACATAGTAGGGAGGGGAAGGATAATTTTAATTGCGTAGTACTTCACGGTCCTGAGTCCCAATTCTCACTTACCGCTTGATATACACCCTACCTACACTCAAAATATTTATGATCGACCGATTTATGGTCAGCCGAAATTGTCCCTGGTATGTAGTAAGGTATCGATAGCACTAGCACCGACATTCATCTCACAGATATGTACCTAACCAAAGGTGCTAATGATATTTGCTGTTAAAAACGCCATTTTGTTTTTGGATATTTAAGTGCAGGAAATGTCGAGGGATAAGTAAGAATTTGGGGTCCCAAGACTCAGAAAGATCGTTTGTAATTATTACAAAGTAATGTTCCAAATGGGGAATATCACATATTATTGAAATGGTAAAAATACCAATAACGTTACTGGGTATAACACGTTATAATCTAATAAACCATAACAAAATCGCACAACAACTTTCATAACAATACTACACAATTGAATATCAAGAATATCAATTCCATTTCTCTGACTGCTGCGACGATAGAAATTGCGAAGGAGATATAATAAAACTGAAGGCAAAGGTATCTTTAACAACCGGCCAGCATTATTCAAGCTATTTTCGACTTTAAAAGTACAGAATAAGATTGTCCAAATAGTCTCACGTTTGCTGTAAATATGTTTTCTGTCTGCCTTTCGAAGAGGTACGCTTGTTAGTGACGACACTGCTGGCGATTGAAGGACTATCCCATGTGTGTGATATGGTATAAAAATAGTGTCAGGAAAGTATTTCACTCACTGGTTGCTTCAAATTGTTTGCATGGAGTTGTATGCCATGTGTATAGATTTTGTTTATTAGCACTACCTACGGGAAAACTAGAAGAACGATCATTGATCAAAGATTTTGTACTTATGTTTTTTTTTTGCATTTTCCAGTTACCGCTGTTGATTCAATTAGTATTCAATAGAGTAGTGTAGTTGGCCAATCCCGTCCCCTGATTACCTAATTTGCAATAGCAAAGCCGAAGCAAAGCGATAGCGAAAATTGTGTAATATTCGCCTTGAAATGTCAAGGTTCCTTTGAATTTCGTTTTACGTAATACGAATTTGACAAGCAATCAGCGATTTTTGTACAATTTTCGCTATCGCTTTGCTAGTTAGGTAATAAGGGGGCCGGTTATAGATGTTTCTTGTTAATCTGCCCCCGTAGGTATCACTAGTCGGCATCTTGTCCAATACGAGAAGATAATTAAAACTATCAAAACTCAGAGCGAGACCCAGCAATGACTTGAATTATAGTATATTAAAGTTATATATTATATTATATAAACATTGTGCTGAGGGATTCAGCTTTGTTTGCCGAGATTTGGCTAGTGTATAGCTATCGAGATGAAGAATAACGTTGCCAATATGTAATTTAGAAAAGAGATGGTAAAATTCGTCATCCGAGTAATTGACCCGATGGCTTAGTGGTTATAGCGGCTGGCACGGTTTGCAGCGGTTGTGGGTTCGATTCCCACTCGGGTGAAGAATTTTTTCCATTTTCTTTATTAATAATTTTATAATATATTAAAGTTATCTAATTACCTACTTATATTATCTCACGTAGCATATTATGATTATACAATAGGAATATGATTATACGAAATACAGTGTTCTGTACATGAACGTATAAAGAACAATGGACGTAATGCTGTCAATGCACAGATTGAAGCACCGAATGGCGGCGCGTTGCGCTTGTGTGCATATTTTCTAGTAGGCGCCGAGCTTACTATGGTTTGTGTGCGTGGGTGGAAAACGCGTCAGTACACATCCCTACTCCATGGAATATAGTTACGGAGCTTCTCTCTGTGTATTGACAATACTCTGTCCGTTATTCTTTATACGTTCATGGTTCTGTATCATCTGTTCAAAGCAATAGGTATATCAATATCAAGTGTAACTGTGTTGCCCAAGTTGAAAGCTTATAACTTATGCCGTACACATATCGCAAGCTGGCAATGCTAACGAACCGATACTCGTACTCTAAAGAATGTGACAATGGAGGATTTTTATTATTTCTATAACGTTACTACTAGTACAACCTCATTCATTCATTTTCTTATCTTAGGACTTTTCCACGATAAGAACCCGTATCCTAACACGTATTTAGGGAATAATATTTTATCATCACCTTTATAGTTAAAACTACCTGTTACCCGCGGTTCAGCTCGCGTGGATGTTGCGTGGTAGGGGTGTAAAAATGGTTTATCCTCCTAAGACCCAGACTTGAATTAGCTAGCTATTCGTGAAAACCCACTGTCCAAAATTATGCAAAAATTAATTTATTGCAGTCAGACCCAGAGACGTAAAATTTCATAATAATTTTGACATGTGAAACTAGTCTCGGTAAGATTTTAAAAAACTACCAAAAGAATTAGTACAAAATTTTGTACACTGGGCGGTCACTACTATGAATTATATTACAGAGCTGGGTCTGACAGAAGTATTTTATTTTGTACAAAATTTTGCACTCGGGGTCTTAGGAGGTTATGACCTATTTTATATATTAGCTTTCGCCTCAGGAAATCCCAAAATGAATGCCTTGGTTACTTGTCCGATTTGTATGTCTCAGCATATTAAAAAACCTTTAAAACTGGAGGCAATAAAAGCGTTCAAGTAATAAAAGGCAATTTTGTTCTTAATTGTTCTTCAACAGATTCTTATCTACCGACTTGTATATCTTGTTTAGACCCTTGGCTCAATTCAGGTAAGCAGTTTGAAGCATAATCCAGAACTGCGTATAAAAAGACAAGACACTTCTGTTTCTTGGAACGGAATCATTTACGTGGATACTTTTATTAGGATTAGCATTTCAATATAGAACTCAGTATTTGGTGGTATTTCTTTACAAACAATATTCCACTTATAAATAGCCATAATAAATAGATAAGAAGCGATATCTAATAAATATCAGAAAAATTATTAATAAAGAAATGAAAAAAAATTCTTCACCCGAGTGGGAATCGAACCAACGACCTCTGCATTCCGTGCCAGAAATCAGAATAACAGAAAGAATATCGACACGCATCGTATCATATTGGTTGGATGCTACGAGTTACGATGTACTACGATTATCGTAGTATTGTGCTACGGTTCGTAGTACAATGGTCTGTTGCCGAACTCCTCCGAAACGGCTTGACCGATTTTTATGAAATTTCATATGTACCTATATTCGGTAGGTTTCAGAATAGGTCGTAAACTATTTTGTACACCCATTCCACGCAATAAGCGACATCCACGCGAGCACGCATTTTGGTATTTTTTTTAACATTGACGCTTGAGTGTTCATAACTAGCGCCATCATCTAAAGCAACTATACGGTAAACCGCACTCTAGCTAGACGATATTTTATGTCATAACTAGGTATATAAAGTTAAATATCTCAAGTTCCATCACGAATATCAACTTACCTATTTCTTTTGAATTGTTTTCCTTAATGTCCTGTATTATTACCTAGACTGGAAGATAAGTATGTACTTTTAAATATGTAGGTAGATACTTGCTAATTCGTAAATCAAGGCTCACATCTTCAGGAAACCATAACCACGATCTATGTAGAATAATTTATCTATAAACAGCTCAGGTGCTTAGGGTGTAACAAAAGGGATATGTTAAGCGCAAAGCTATGTAAATAGCCCTCTCAAAGGAAGCTACCCACAAAATATTAGACTCGAAACCACATTTTTTCCAGATAGTATGGAGAATTCCTAAACAACCCAGGAATGTTCATACAATCTCAAAAAATAAATATGTGATATCGAGTCTCAAATTTTGGAAATAGGTTCTTTGTAGTGGGCTATTTACATAACTTTTCGTTTAATATACCCTTTCTGTTACACCCTGTATAGTAATCTACGTAACTGCGTACAAACAACTATTAATGTAACGAATCTTATTTAGAATCTACCCTACCTTACGATGAGTATTAAAAAAATAAACGAAGGTAGCTAAATATATTACTTGCCTACCCTTTAGTATTTCTTTCGAACATTGCGGTACTATTTTAACAAAAAAAGATGCCACGCCTTTATTCTCGCTGATTCAACCCCTCGAGAGGGGTCCTACAGAGGTTGCGCCCGCGCATCTCTTAAAAACTGCAGGTAAGGGACATCCCATTTATTGTATATCTACTATTTTATACAAATACTTTTGTAAGTCACGCATCACGATGATCGCATACTTGTAGATTTTTAAAGTTTTTCATGTAATTAAATTGAATTCTATTATGTAAATCTATCGATAAAAAACTGCGGCAATAACATAAGTCAGTAGGGCGTGTACGGGGTTCCAACTTAGATCTTACGGGACTCAAGTCATCCTCGCCTGCCCGTGGTGGCTAACAGTAAACGAGGATCTGACCACCGTAGGTACTGGACCAGCTGGGCATGTCATTATCAAACCCCATGATTATAAATTTGCCCAGGCCTCAAGTTCCCGGCAGCTCCAGACACGATGCTGGCGTATCCGACGGGCATCATAGCCAAGGGTGTTGGGTGCTAAGAATCTACGGGCGTGTTTCGACTGTCGGATAACCATGACTATCGATATAGGTTAGTAACACGAACTAGCTGAGTAATGGGTAAGAACAATGAGTAGGTAACTAATGCACGTGTAACCTAACTTAATTAATCTAATTTTGTCATTTATTTATGACTATTTAAAACTGGTTTACACAGAAAACCAGGCAAGGCAGACCAGGCAGACCCACAGGTTATAATCGAATAATGTCTTACCATGACAATTTGTTTCTCATGTTCCATTGAAATATTAGCTAGGCTGTCGGATAATGAATCCCGACTGTTCAATTGTTATGTTACGATCATTAGAAAATATTTTATGTTCTCTAATAGTATCTATTAATTCCATATTAATATTATAGAATTCTAGACCACCGGACATCTAAGTGCTTGTTGTTTCTTTTTAGTTTTTTATATGGAATTTTTAAATTATGTTTTTTTTTTCTTATAAAACATTATTTTCTTTTTTTCTAGTTACTCGAATGGGAAACGTCGTAAAGGAGGGAATGCATTGAGAATAACCGAGATTGCTGAACCCGTAAGTTATACAATACAGGGTGTAACAGAAGGGTTATGTTAAGCAAAATTCTATTAATATATAGCCCACTGTAGCCTATTAGCTTAAGATTCGAAATCACATTTTAATTCAAGACTGTATGACTGAGTTGTTTAGTTTTTCATACTTCTGTTACACCGCTTTTTTATATTAAGTTTAGTGACAAAAGTGTTTTTTATTTGTCTAATACGATTGAAAACAATTTAGGTATCTTTTTTGTTTCAGGTATTCCAGTAGTTGATATGGAACTAGATGACATCAACCGGTCCGGCCGGTTGTACCTAACAACTTAAGAGGTAAATAACTTTTTACTGGCCCCATCATCGGACACTAGTTCCTGTTTTTTGGTTCTGTTTGCATACAAAAATAGTTCCTTCACCTTACACATCTCTGCTATTGTATTTTTATATATGTGGGGCGGAAAATAAACGTTTCTTTCTTTCTATTGTGACGCGTTTCGTACGAAATTTGCTTAAAATTGTAAATATTATTCTTTAATTAGGCCTTTGGGTACATTACTAATTTCTTTGTTTTACCTTTTACACAGCATATGGAATTCTTACCGAGCTGAGGAACATTTGAATGTTGTGCTGCACTACCGCCGGAATTATATATTTTCTACCTTTGTTTTTTCTTGTCAATTAGCTTATTAGCTTATAGTTCGTAGGTATAGTTTATTTTTTATTTTCTTATTTTTATGTGTTTTTTTTTCTAATTAGGTATTTCTTTATTATGTAAACTATTTGTAATATTTATAAGATTCTAGCTTAGGAATTTTGTTCGTCATTTCTTTTTGATAAATTAATAGTTTAAATATTTAATTGTAAATGAAATTGTATTAGGCGTTACAATTCGGAAGTTCAAACATGCTTTAAATATGTTTGAACTTCCGAATTGTAACGCCTAATACAATTTCATTTATAAAACAGTTATGCATAACAAAACAGGCGAAATTGTACATCAAACTTTTAGAATCACAGCGCATTGCTAGGCAGAATATCTGGTTTAATAAACGATGTAAGTACCATAAAGTTATTCCAAATTATATTAGTATTCGTTCTGGGGTAAATAATAGACAATCTAAATTTGCAATTTATAAAGCACAACAAATTTGGCTATCACAAGAAATTTAATATTGGTATTTTACTGCAGATAATTTAAAAATACACTTAAAGGTTTTGCACATGGAATTGGCTTTTAAGCTTCATCCAGTTGAGTTTGATCTTTTAGACCAGAAAGTTAGGGACTTTGCCCATTTTGCAGGTCAGAATAAATTTTATACACAGTCTCAAAAAATTAAACGTTTAATTAATTTAAAATACATTTATGATAAAGGTTCTAATAACATAAGTCCACTTAACATAAGTACACATAAATTTTATCCAAGAGTTAAAAATCTTTCTGACATTAATTTCTCAAATCAGGAAATGGGGTTGTTGATGAAGGGATTGAAATTTTGCCCACCAAAAGACATTTCCAACAAATCTTTTGAACGTTTGGCAGTGGACACTGAAATAACATTAGTAAGAAATAAAGTGGACATCATTGGCAAAAGTGTCTTGGCCGGCGAGATGAGGTCTTTACAAAATAATACATTGAATAATTTTAGTAATTATAATCATCCTACACACTTTTCTAAAATATACAAATCTATACAGTTTAAAATAAATCAAAATAATCTTTTAATTAGTAAAGCGGACAAGGGTAATACTTTGGTAATAATAAAGCATGATGTGTATCATAGTAAGATAATGGAAATCCTCAATACAGATGAATTTCAAATATTACCATTTGATCCAACTAAGAAATTCCATGCACAGTTAAAGCAATGTATTACTTCTGCTGAATATATTTTTCCAAAAAAGTCTGCTTATCTAAAGGAACGTAATATTCCTATGAACCCAGTAACACCATTGTTATATGGTTTACCAAAAATTCATAAAGATAATATACCATTAAGGCCAATCGTTTCATATATTAGAGCTCCAGCTTATAAATTGGCAAAATTTTTGAATGACATTATAAAGGAAAAAAATCAATCTACACCCAAATATAGTGTCAATAATAGTCTAAATTTAATAGATAAAATTAAAAAGATTAAATTATCAACAAATTCCAAATTATTTTCTTTAGATGTTGAGAGTTTGTTTACAAATGTTCCTTACAAGGAATGTTTAAATATTATTAAAATTTGGTGTGAAAAAGTTAAATTAAATCGAATGGAGGCAGATAATCTTATTACCTTAACTAGACTTTGTATGAGCCAGAATTATTTCTGCTATAATAGTACTTATTACATACAAAAGGCTGGTCTTACTATGGGTTCTCCGCTTTCACCTCTTTTAGCCGATATATTTATGGATTGGTTTGAAAATGAAAATAGTCATATAAAATATTATTTTAGATATGTTGATGACGTCATCTTATGTTGGACAGGCACAGTTAGGCAGTTTCATCTTTTTGTTAACATCCTTAACACAAAACATCCTAAGATTAAATTTAAAATAGAACAAGAAATAAACAATAGTATAAATTTTTTAGATGTAACTATTACTAGATTGGGAGATTATCATGATTTTGCAGTTTACCGGAAACCAACACATACGGATGTAACTATTCCAATTGATACTTTCCATCCATGGCAACATAAGCTAGCGGCATACAAATCAATGATACACAGGTTAGTAACGTTACCGCTTAATAACTTGCTATGTTAAAGAAATTAACACTATTATACAAATAGCCAGATCAAATGGATATAGTTCACAACTAATTTATAACCTGATTAATAAAAAGAAAAACATTTTAGTTAAACAAATATTGTACCCAAAAACAGAGGAGATTACAAATATTTATACTGGTAGTTTACCATATTTTGGATATATCTCAGAGATGATTGCAAAATCATTGAAAAAACAAAACAACTTGGTGGCTTTCAAGACTTTTAATTCTTTAAATAGATTAATTAACACAAAACAAATATTACCAATTGATAAAAAATCAGGAGTTTATAGTTTACACTGTCCGGATTGTGATTGTATTTATATAGGTCAAACGGGTCGTAACTTCAAGATTAGATACCAAGAACATCTGGCAGCTTACAGGAACAATTTCCCTGAAAAATCACATTTTGCCAAACACTTGTTAGTTTCAAATCATAAAATTCCAGATGATCACAGTTTTGTTAGCATATATACGTGTGAAAAGGGCATTCGTCTATCTATTTTGGAACAGTTGGAGATTTTGAAGGCCAAATATTCTGATGTAAACCTTTTAAATGAACAAGTTGAGTTCGCTTCCACACCTCCAAGAGGTAGTGTTTGATAAATATTATAAATAAATGCTTGTCAATATCAATAACAATTTTTGTTTTTGTTGGCAATGGAATATGTTGTTGCATACATTCTTGTTTTCCTTTACAAATTTATCAATATTTTGGTGAATTTTTGAATTTTTAAATTAAAATTTAACTAATTCACCTAATACTATTTGGTTTGTGTGCACAAATAGTATATATTTATTTGAAATATAAATAATGGTGGGTAATTATTATTTATATATTTTTTAATACTTAGTTGAGGGTAGTTAATTATGTGTAGGTAATGTGTTGGGTTTTAGAGTTTCATAATAATTAGTGGTTTACTAATTTACTAATTTCTATAATCCTGAGGATGCCACGGTTATTGGCGAAACATATGTAGATTATTTATCTAGTTTTTGATTTCGGAATAGTGCAATGTATTGTCTTGCATGCTAGGTGCTCGGGACTGGTTTCTCGTGGCGATTGTAGTTAGTGCAAGTGCCTGTTTTCGCAGTTATGAGTTATCAGATCCGAGGGTCAGTGGAGGGTGTAGAACCCGGTGGTGGGCGCACCCATAGTGAATATTTAATTGCATCAAGCGTTACTTTTAGGAAGTTTAATTTTTTTGTCGGAAGTTTTGGCAGTGGACACAGAAATAACTTTAGTTAGGAATTAAGTGAATACAGTGAATACTACTGTCAAAAATGTTTTAGCTTAAGAAATTAAGTTATTACCTACATAATAAATAAAAACACTTAATAAATGATCTACCTGCCGACACTCGAGATTCTATAACCCGGAGTAATATCAAAAATAAACTGAAAACATTATATTTCACAAAACTAGGTAGGTAATTGAATTCTTGAGAATTGCATGCCACTAACCTATTCGTAACTACAACGATAAATTTAATAAGTAGGTATCTACTATCCTGGACAAATTTATTATGACCTATGCATAACTATGTTTACCAATTTTTAATGAGCAGACTGCACCACACACAAACCTCAATGGTTTAAGCGGTGTTCCTGTTTCTTACACCTATGTAATGAGTGATTGTAACTCTAGTAATATTAACAAAATTTCATTTTCATATTTCTCAAAAATATATAAGTCTGTACAACTCAAAATAAATCAAAATAACCTTTTAATTAGTAAGGCAGACAAACGTAATTAGTAAGGCAGACAAACATAATTAGTAAGGCAGACAAACGTAATTAGCAAGGCAGACAAACGTAATTAGTAAGGCAGACAAAGGTAATACATTGGATATACTTTATAATGAAACATGATATGTATCATGAAAAGGTTATGGAAATCTTAAATACAAATTAATTTCAAATATTACCTTTTAATTCTATAAATAAATTCAACGCAGAATTAGAAAAAATAATTGCCGCTGCAGAATATATTTTTCCAAAATATTCCTACATTTAATTGAACACTTATTTTCTATGAATCCTGTCACACCAATTTTATACGGTTTACCAAAAATACATAAAATTAATATTCCTGTTAGACCTGTAGTTTCTTATATTGGAGCGCCTGCTTATAAATTCATCATCAGTCTATTGTAGTCCACTGCTAGACGTAGGCCTCCCGCAGGGCACGTCACAAGACTGCCATGGGGGGTATTTGCCCATAGTCCCCACGCTGGGCAGACGGGTTAGTGACCACAGTTTGTATATTGGACTATGTTGTCAACACGGGAGGCGCTGTTGCCCACCTCCCGGGAACCCTTAATCACCTTGTACGATACCTACGGGCAGACATGGGGTGGTACGAATTCTACTCTGCCGGCACCACGCGGCCATATCGACTTATAAATTGGCGAAGTTAAATTACTATATAAAGGAAAGAAATCAAGGGTTCCCATCAAGAAACCATCAATGGTTCGCCCATTACCGGACTCTACACCCTTCCCTGACCCTCGGATTTGCCGAATCATGATCACGAACACAAACCACTACAGTCGCAAAGAGAAGCCAGATCCAAGCACCTAGCATGCAAATATAACTATGCATAATAGCTACTAACCCGAAAATGTCAATTAATAATGTTAATCGGCATAATATGTTTCACCAACACCCATGGCATCTACAGGATTAAAATAAGTTCACACCTAAGTATAGTGTTAAAAATAGTTTAAATTTAATAGAAAATAATTAAAAATATAGAAAATGATTAACTTTACTACTCTCTATTATAGTACCATGCAAGATGATAATGTTAAAATCATGAATCACGTTCATGGTTAAAATATTAAAGCACACTTTTATTTTTAGCCTGCAAATTCGCCAGCCGAGGCTCCGCTGGTCAGTTTGGACCATTGGATCTGGAATTCAAAGACTTTCAGAGTAACTAATATTTTTTAATGAGTTTATTGTCGTTTTTATATTTATGATTTCGTTGTTTATTCTGGCGTAGGTTTAAGTTAATGAGTATTATTGTCATTAATTATTCATTATTATTATGGAAATACTCGTATATTATTATATTTATTTTGAATTCTCACCACACACACACACACATTTCACATATAATGTAATATGTAAATGGAAGAGGGTGGCATTCCTATCACAAGTATCTTAGATTAGGTACTTACTGGGAAGCCCCTACTATTAATATGTAAAGATTTACTTGAATAAAGCACTTATTTATTTATTTAATTGTATTTTTTTGTGATTATCTGTGAGAGGTCAACACACGTCATCAAGTCATCAATAATTTATATTTTCTAAAAGACATAAACATGTAATGTTGCGTGTTTAAAAAAAATATGTATTCACTTTGGAACCGCCTATTGCTTTATTTTAATTGCATTGAGTTTCTATTATATTTTTGTAAGTTGTCAAAAAATAACATATTTTTCTTACGTTACATACATGTTATTTTTATTTTATTATTCTCAATTTCTTATAAGAAATTGTAATGGTTATAATATACTCTTGCTAGAATTTCTCAGGCTTACTTTCATTCAATGAAAAATAAAGGATTATCTAAATAAGAACTGTAGTAGATAGGTAGAAATCAAAACAATGAATTTTGGAATTTTTTGGAAATTTTGGAAATTTCCTAAGAAAATTTTCACTATTTTTCGCCTCAGAATCATGGTCTGAACTCACCATATCAATATTTGCCTGGCTGTCACAAACACCCTGTATATGTTACTCGTATCTATATCTAATAATTTGTAATTAATTACAAAAAATTTCCTCTAAGCCTATAAACTGACCTTAGAGACCTAAAACTTGAAGAGTGTCTTCTTAGAAGCAATAGAAGAGGATACAAACAATTCAAAGCCTTGCATTTAATATGTATAACAGTCAGACAGAATGACGCATTTTAAATTATTTGCAATAGGTTCATAAGTATATTCTAACAATAAAGCTATTTTTTTTTCAAAGAAGTCGCCATCCTAGCTTTGTGGTATTATTTACACCGCACGTGCTACCATAATAATTGTCAAATAGAGATAAGGTAATGGAAAAGAAGCTCAGTCAATTACTAAATTATCTTATTATTGTCCCTTCTGCAGATAGCTGTTTAATTTCGCTCTCCTTAAGGATGCACATACATATCAATTTACCTTTCATTATAGGTTAGCTCCTAGCCTTGTAAGTTTTCATCCCAAATTAGGATTGACATACGTACCTACTAAAAATCTGCGGCAAATAATAAAAATCTCTAGACAATCATGTTCAAAATATATTGTTTCACAGATTTAATATAAAACCACTAACTGTGACAGATACAATAAGAGTTATAGAATTTCTAGAGCCTAAGCCCAGGGTTATTTCTTATCCCACGCGCGGTGGGAGGTATGTTAAAAAGGCTAATTAAGGATTTAACTACATACTTAGCGGATTATATTATGGAGAAGTGTCTTATAAATTTATATTAATCAAGATATTAAATATTATATTTTATAAATGTTATTAAAAAATCGGGTCCCTCAGCTCAGTTGATTAGAGCAAAAAGCACGGTTTGCGAAGAGGTCGCTCAGTGTTCCGAAGACCCCGAAAAATTGACATCTCTAGCTGTTCCCGTATATCGACGCAGTTCGACGAGAGAAATAATTTGCTAGTACAAACTACCTATCAATTATTAAGAGTTTCCGATTTTTTTTTATTAAAGTAGCCAGTTTTTGGTGGGTCAATAAATGAAAAAATTATATTGTACTTTTATTAATGGAGTATGACACAAAATTTATTTATACTTTTTTTTCATCGTATTGCGCATATTTAAGTATAAATTACAATCATCTATATGCAGGTGATTTAAAGAAATTTTTAAATAATCAAATTTTAGGTAATTTTTTTTTTTAAGAAAAGTGCACAATTTTAGCACGTAATTTTTTTATACTAATAATTAGTCACTATTATGTCTATCTACAGATAAAAAAATTAGCACCGTACCTCGTGGATAACTAGAGATTTTTGCGATTTCTGCTTGACGTGCTGAAATTGTATTATTAATGTTTGTAACGATATGGTGATACTGTTATGTTATAAACATATATTTGAATAAATAAATAAATAAATAAATAAATTGTGCATAAAATATTACCTAAAATTAGATTTTTTTTAAATTCATTTAAATCACCTGCACATAGATGATTGTAATTTAGACTGAAATATGCGCAATACGATGAAATGTTATGGGATAAATAAGTTTTGTGTCAAATTCTATTAATAAAAGTACAATACAATTTTTTCATTTTTCGACGCACTAAAAACTGGCTAATTTAATTTTTTTTTCTCGGAAGCTATCAATCATTGATAGGTAGTTTGTTCTAGCGAATTGTTTCTCTCGTCAAACTACGTCGATATAGGGGAACAGCTAGAATAAAAAATCTTGCTACGCGCGTTCATGTGCATTTATGCAGAAAAACGCAGTCTATTTACTCAACTTTGGACCCTAATATCTTGGGAACCAGACACTTCCCAGGTATGCTTCTATGGAGAAAATTGATCGTGATGATGAGGAGATTCCGTAGTTTTCGGGAACGTTGACGACCAAAAATCATCCTGTATAGTGCCAAATCGAAAAATAAATCCCACAAACTCTAACGTTTATCCTTGTAGGAAACAAATAAGAAAAGCAAAAGAACAATGATTTTGAAATGGAAAAAGTTTATTTTGTATGAGATGTCGTAAATCATGGATAAGATTAACTGTAATTTCCTGTGATATGTTAAACATAGCTCCCACAGTTGTACAATTGATGTAATTTTTGTAAGGGATTATAATATTTTATATACCTATTGTCTCTATTGGGACAGGAATGTAGAAGTCAGGTAAACAAAAGGTGGTAAAAGTAAACCGCTAATCCTTTTCAATATTAGGTATTAATAGCAATATTAGGTAAAAGCGTTCAATGACTTGGAAACAAATACTGATATTCATTATATTATTCATCTTTCATCATGCATAGGGAATATGCGTCTGACACGAAAACATTATTTTTTATATTTTATCCGAAAGATATTACAAATACAAACCGAAAAGTGCAAAAATAACATCAATCGGTAAGTAAATACCAAATTTACAGGCGTTAGAAAGTTTAAAAAACTGAAAAAAAAATTACAACATAAAAGGAGTAAAAACATACATTTTTACCCATATTTTGAATTATCTCATTGATTGAATAAATACTGTATTAATATATGTACCTATTAATAAACAATTTTTATTGAAAACTATGCACAAAAATGTTACATTACGTTTATAGAATAATATAAAATGGCATTTTTTTCCATACTATGTTATTGGAGACTGTTGTGTTGTGTGTGTGACGTCATACGTCAAAGTCTATGCCATTTTAGTATGGAACAAACGGAGCGTTTCAAAAACATTTTGCCGGCTCGTATTTTTGAATCGCTGTAAATCCAAAACGGTTAAACTTAGATACCTATGCCATTCCAAGGGCACACTTTATACATTTTTCAAAAACGAAATAAAAAGCAGCCAAATTTATCTAATGTTCTTAATAACTGGAAAATCGGCGCAGAGAAACATACCTACATAGGTACAATAACCATAAGCATTCCTTTCGGCTTTGTTGTTGTCGCGTAAAGAATAGTCACCTACATACATGAATTCCTGATGAAATTACAAACTATTACATATATTAAAATGGCGGCAAGGTAGACAAAAACAAATAAGGCCGATATCCTGGCGGCAAAATACAAAGGCACGTAGCGGATTATAGGTTTCCGACAATCCATGGAATTGAGTGAAGCGACATTCCTTTGATAAGATTATACAGAAACAATGATGTCAGTTAACTAATCACCACTTTGAAAGGGTCATCACTACTTAGTCTTCAAGTTAAACAATTCACAGGAAAAGGATTAGCGCTTTACTTTTGCCACCTTTTGTTTACCTGACTTCTTCATTCCTGTCCCAATAGAGACAATAGGTATATAAAATATTATAATCCCTTACAAAAATTACATCAATTGTTCAACTGTGGGAGTTATGTTTAACATATCACAGGAAATTACAGTTAATCTTATCAATGATTTACGACATCTCATACAAAAAAAAAACTTTTTACATTTAAAAATCAGTGTTCTTTTGCTTTTCTTATTTGTTTCCTACAAGGATAAACGTTAGAGTTCGTGGGATTTATTTTTGTGGATAAGTAGATACCTACTCGCTCGTATGGCCGATTTTGACCTTGTGTAGCTAAATTACACTACGTTATATAATTTTGTCGGTATTTGACCAACTCATTCCATTTTAACGCCATAAAAATACTAAATTAAATATATCGGGCAAAATAAACATAAATTGGTTATAATGTACTTATGTTAGTATAGGTATTTAGTACTCGAATTGCCTGCTGTGGTAACGAATAAAATTAGAACTTCACTCCGTTCATAGCACGTGGTTACTACGCCTCGTAGCATGACACTATAATCTCTCTTCTCTCTACATTAGAACGTACGTATCATAAATGCAATTAAACTATATCAATTAACAGCAAGATAGACCGAATAATGTTGACATAACTATAAGGTCCTCAATAACTTAAGTATAATTTTGTTGAAACTGAAATAATCTGCACACGGAATAACGGTACATAGTTTTTTCACAGATTCGAATGTGCAAACTAATATAACATTCCTTAATTAATAACATTCGTTGTTAATTTATACTAATACATAGATTTTTTCTAATGAAATTTCATTAAAATAAGAGTTTGTCCTTCATTCTGGTATCCAGATGAAGGGCCAATCAGAGCGACGCCACGCCCATATTCCGCCCGTTTGCACCCTTAATGAAGCAGTGAAAGTATTCAGGAAGGGATGCGCTCGCGCACAGTATAAAAGCACAGGTAAATAGGATTTCGTAAATATTGTATTCCCAAATTAATTGCAAGTGCACCCTGTTCTTCGCATTTTTTTGTGTAATTTCGTTCTGTGATAATTTTCAAGAGAAATGGCTCCCACGGTAAGCAAAATATTTTAATATTTATCCAATTATAATGTGACTTTTATATGTATTTTGGTGATCTTTATCTGTTTATTATTTATTTTTGTATATTTCAACATTTAATTTTAATTTACAGATAGAAAAAACCATCCGCAAGCGAGGCAGACCCTCGGGATCTAACCGCACACCTCTCTCATTGGTACGTAAATTATATCTTCTCCTAAAAATGGATTAAATTCTACTATTTCATGTAATATCTTCTATCTCTATGCTTTATAACATATATGCTTTATAAAATTAATTATCTTAATATCGTAATACTTTATATGTTAAGCGGCGGGCGTAGAAAGAGTCCTACAATTACGATTACTATTAGGTTGTTACAACTTTATTCTTTTACAGGGTTGTAAACTAAATGTATTAACTAAAAATATTAAATATTTCCAGGACGAAAAGAGGGCAAGAAATGCCCAATATGAGAGGGAACGGAGGGAGGAGCAGGCGAGAGGCTTCGCAGAGCTGGCGGAAGCTGTCGGGTGTGACCCGAACGTAAGTGTTAATAACTACATTTCTGTTAAATTTTTCTCACATTACATGGAACTAATGAATTTAATATATTTTCAGCTCACTCATGACGACATTCTAGCCAATGTAGTCACCCTCCTAAAAAGGAGGGTCGCCAACTCCTCAGCATACGAGGCGACGACCACAGCTCAGTTGAGGGCCGAAAATGTGCGGCTTTTGGCAGAAGGTATATACAGTTATTACCTAAACAGTTTTCATTCGTTGGTGTTTTTTGTTTTTCATTTGTTTATAAAGTAAAATATTACTCTTATGTCTTTATTTATAGTTTCTCAGATGGAACAACTGGCTGCGGAGAGGACGTCTAGGAGAGGAGCTGAAATCGTAGAACCCGTAGGTTTTATAATTTTTTAAAGTTACTATCACATCAATTTATAAATACTTACATACAATTTATTTTCAAATGATAATGTAGAAATATGTATAATGATAGTTATAGTATATTTTCATGTTTCATTTTAGCCTGCACATGCATCAGCCGAGGCCTCGCTGGTCAACTTGGAAACAGATTATCTGGAGTTTAATGATGTCAATGAAGAATTTCGAACTACATATAACACTCCGATGACTACTGGTAAGTTATTTCTGAGTTTAATATCGTTTTTATTTTTTAAATTTCGTTGTTTATTTTTATTAAAATGACTGTCATTTCAGGTGTCCAAGAAGTTGAGAACAACGTCAAAGATTTTTCTCTTAACAACATCGAGGTGTCAGGCTTGGGACTACAAGTAAGTATTATAAATTATGACTTCGTAATGCATTTTTGTAAATGCAATTTTTTTTTAAGTAAACTGTATAACAATTTATATTTTCTAGGGCGATTTCAACATCGACGAGGCCATTGAGGACCTGTTAAATTTAAATTCGTGTAAGTTAATTTTTATTATTATTAAATAGGGGAATAATTATTACTTTTATTACTTGTATTATACTTGTATTTTTTTGTTTTTACAGCTATAGAAGTCCCAAATATTTAGCGAAAACACTTGGTGCAGATTTATTTGCTACGTCATTACTAGACCTTGATCCTTTGAATTTTAGGTGAGTTTAATATAATAACACCATTGTCTTCATTATTATATTTATTTGACTTACAATATATTATTAACCTTAATTTTTTTATTCCAGGAGGGGTGGATTCCATTGGTACAGCATTTTCATGACTGCCATTTAGGGTTAACTCATCCTTATTGAGGTCGGCGCTCTTAAATCAGAAGTAAGTATGAGAGCGGGAAATAATTATTTTTTGCCCTTTACTAGTTTTAATGTCCAGACATTAATTCCTTTTCTCCTTTTACAGAGCACACGGAAGGAAGACGAGGAACATTTTGGTGGTAGTTGAAATACGCCAACATCGGAATAACATCAGTCATAATAAAGGAATAATCAGATTTTACATCCTGGTTTTTAATATTATTTTAATAATTTAGCTTATAGATTGTAAATATACACTGAAAAAAAAAAGTGATCAAATTAATCAAAATTTTGTTAAATTTAAACAAGGTACTTGTTTATATACGTTCGCATAAAGTAAATTGATTGCTGCTACTAGGCCAATTTGATTGAAAATCAATCAAGAAATATTGTTAATTCAACAAACCACTTGTTTGAAATGGCTAAGTATATGATTAAGTTAACCATGTCCTACTTGTTAGCATTGACTATGACAATGATAGGGAGGAAGGGTTTATCATGTTACATGATTGATCTTACAAACAACTTAGTTAACCTAATCATTGTAACTTTATTGAATTGATCAAAATATTGTATAAATCAGCAGTGTTACATGTTTTAATAAAATATTCTAGTTGATTGAATTAAATAAAATCTTTATGAGATCTATCACACAACCTAATTATTTAAATAAATGTCCTTCGTTGTTTCAATTATGAGGTAGATTGATGCTACTATCCAACTTGTTTGGTTTAAATATACTCTTTATGACACTTATCAAGTGTATATGTTGGGATTCACTAGGTGGCATGTTAAGTCCAAATAAGTAACTTGTTTGAAATCTAACGCTATACAGGGTGTAACAAGAAGGGTATGTAAAGCGAAAAGCTACGTAAATAGCCCACTGTAGAGGACCTATCCACAAATTTGAGACTCGAAATCACATGTTTATTTTTCCCGATAGTATGAAGAATTTTTAAATATCTTTCATACAATCTTGAAAATAAACATGTGATTTCGAGTCTCAAATTTGATAGGTTCTCTACAGTGGGCTATTTACGTAGCCTTTCGCTTAACATACCCTTTTTGTTAGATCCTGTATAGGTAGTAGGTACATACAATGCGCCTGCAGACCGGCTACAAAACGACATTGGGTAATAACGTATGGAACTGTACCTACAGGGTGTAACAAAAAGGTACAGTCATATTTTAGGTGGGGAACCTACCCGTGAATATGAAAAGCTTTTTATACATCCTGCTCGATTGAACATCTCTATGGAACAGCTGATTTTTGTCGCTGTTATTCATATTCATGAGTAGGTTCACCTAAATTATGACTGGACCTTTTCGTTACGTCCTGTATAAGAGGTGCCGCAGTGCGATGACAAGCATTCTGTGACATCTCTGTTCCAACCTCTGCCGTTCTGCAGCCAGTCTGGAGAGCATAAGTGACACTGAAAATAATAAGAGAAAAAAAGTTTAATGTCTGGACTAAACATTACAATTATAAATTAGGAATGAGATACCTTTTATTTCAAGAAAATAATATTTATTAATCATAATCAGCATAATAATTTTTATATTAATCATTGACATACTTATACTAGCTTACATTGTTAAATAAAAGCGTTTTGGCAAATTTTAGTCAGAACTTAAAAAATAACAAATCTAAACGTTACGTGGGCCTGCTTCATCTCTGTCTGATAAGTTCCTGATATCTTATCTGACAGAGATGCCGATATGGTATGTGATGCAGTCTCATTGTTTTTGTTTGAACTAAAAGACAGCATCACAGATATCTGCCAAATAACATATCAGGAACTTAGCAGACAGTGGTGATACAGGCTAATATATAGCTCAAACTAGACTGCGCAGCGTTATAAATATTTTAGAAATAACATAATTGATATTACAGGGAATTGGTGAATCTAAGTCACTTTGTAATTTTACAGCTATTTGTTCATTAAGAGGCTCTTCAACTTCGTAAGCCTGGAAATGTTCATTAAAAACTAAAGTATTAAACAAAAGCCCTTTAAAAATTAACAAATATAAATTAAATAAACATCGGTTAATTTAAAAAACTTTAACAAGTCATCGGCACTTTAAGAATAAATCAATATAGTGCCAGCTCTATAGCGCGTCGATGATACAGTTGCCCAAGATGTTTTTGTTAATGTATCCAATCTTGTGATATACATATAAAAATCTTCTGTTCGTGTGTTTGTAATGGATTTCCCTCTAAACGGCTCAACTTATTTTGATGAGACTTTGTGTGTGTGTTCGAGTGGGTTCGAGAATAGTTTAGACTTACTTCTTATACTATCATATAAAAGAGATTCTTAAAACAAGAGTGATGATGATAATAGTATCACACGAAGAATAATATAATAATAGTATCAGAAGAACTAGGACTTTGACACTTTTTATCAAGTACTCCAAGTTTCCGATATTTTCGCCTAGTATTCAGAACTTGGCTCACTAATTTTCCTCGTGCCTGAAGAGTGTTTCCTTGAGCTGTTACACAAGAAGGTATATAATATGTCGTAGTCCTTTCACTTGGAAACAGCGCTTTAATATCTTTGCACCATTTATTATATGCAACTCCTGTGACGGAAGTATTTTTATTCGCTTTCAGTATATTTCTGGCTATGACCAGAGCCAAGAGGTTTTTTGCATTTTCGTTAGGTAAAGATTGTCCTATACGGGTGATTCTACGATAAGAGGTGACTATTGCGGCAATCTATTTAAAAGTGTTTTTTTTGATCTATGTATTTATATTTTTTGCAATCAATCACATTACTTCAATGTCCTTTATACAGGGTGTAACAAAAAGGGTATGTTAAGCGAAAAGCTATGTAAATAGCCCACTATAGAGAACATATCCACAAAATTTGAGACCCGAAATCACATGTTTATTTTTCCCAATAGTATGGAGAATTTTAAAATATCTGAAATTTTAAAATCTCTAAATTTTCACATAATCTTGAAAAATAAAAATGTGATATCGAGTCTCAAATTTTGTAGATAGGTTCTCTATAGTGGGCATTTACATAGCTTTTCGCTTAACATACCCTTTTTGTTACACCCTGTATAAATAACATTACAATTAAATATAAAATAAACCATATTATCGTAAAATTCGTAATAAAGTGTAAAAAGGTCTCTACCCTGGCCTGTCCCCTTACCGGTTTTAGTTTTAACTTGCATACAAAACATACATTCTTTTTATTATTTGATAAAGCAAACTATTTGTTATATTTTTATTTTATAACTAGCAGAACCGACAGACGTTGTCTTGTCCCACGTCTTAAATACAAACTTTTAGAAATAAGATGTAACAATCTGAACCGTTATTTATAAAACATCATCCAGTTGACCGATTATGAATCTAAACCATTCTCAAACCCGCTTGAACACACACAAAAAATTTCATCAAAATCGGTCCAGCAATTTAGTTCAATTACAAACACATGAACAGAAGATTTACGTGTATAAAGATAATAATGGTAGAAGATGATTTCAATTACAATATTTAATAAAAGATGATTATTATTTTTTTTTTCTTTGTTTTCTATACTGGGTGTAAAAAGACAACTTTGTTCTTTTAATAACTCGTATTCTTTGTAAAATCACGATCATTTTTTTCTATGGAAGCACCCCTGGGAAACCACGGATTTCCAAGATATTGAGGTCCAGTGAGTTACATTAATATTATCGTTTTTTTTACATAAATCCATCTGAAATCGGTTACCAAACATTTTTTTGAGGATACCATGTCAAAATATTATGTTTGTTTTGTAGGTACATTTGTACTTAGAGCATCAAATGAAACATTGCTTGCAATAAAATGACAGAATTTTTTCATAATTTTTTGTTATTTTCCAGGGTTGGTTCCATAGAAGAAAATGATCGTAACCTTACAAAGAATACCAGGTATTAAAAAACATTCTTGTCTTTTTACACCCTGTATGTATATCTACTTTGAACTTCATGTCTCTACCCTGCCTGATGTATTTACCCTGGCCCTCTAAAAAGTGACAAAATATGTATAAATTGACTCGCACTTACGTGAAAAGATACATAAAAGGGCTTAAAGTCATAATATTTAAATTAATGGAAAAACTAAAACTTTTCTCCTCGGCCGTCTCCTCCATAGATTGAAAACCTTAATAATTGCATTAATTCAACCTGAAATAAAAATAGATTGGTATTGCATTCAACATTATTAAAACACAAATACTAAACAGCTGACATTTATTACGCGATTTAAAAATTGGTCTCATAGTGAAAGTTGTTCATAACTATGAGTAGGTTCACCTCCTAAAGTATGACTACACCTTTTTGTTACACCCTGTATAATACTCTTCAGATTCAGATAATTTATTTGCATAAATATGGGTACATATAGGTGATAATGTAATTGAAATTTGCTCCTGCATATTTGCCAGTCATTGGCATGCAAATGTTAGTTATGTTATATTCTTAAATAAGTAAGTACTGACTTACCTTGTCATTTCTTGTTCTTGTAAAACATTTAAATCCTGAAGAGGCTGAAATAAAATTATCCACTTATTAATCTTGCTAACAGACAGACAGACAGTCAAGAAAGAAATTTACCAGGAAGACCAACAGACATACATAGTGTAAGAACCCTCTTAAACTGCCCCTTTAAGGGCATTCTACTACATAAATGCATTGAAATGTTGTATTAAAGAATAGATACCTCCCTACCAACCTAATACTTAACCTAAGCTTTAATACTTACACTCACAAGAAATATTGTAACTAGAAATGTCCACTTCTTCTATGTTTTTAAAGATGATAGCATTCTCTTCGTTGAATGTTTTCATCCATGCCTTCCAACTTCGTATAAAAAGGGCATGTGGCCCAACAAGTGGAACCAATTCTTTCATTTCATCGGAATTTAAAGCTGACAATGATTGTATCGTTTCTCCGTTCCCTGAATGAAACAATATTTTAATTATTAACTCATAGTTATGAACTGTAGATCCTACTAGTACTACCTACCTATGTAGGTAGGTGTATTATGCTAAAAGATAAACAAGGCACACAAAATAATATACAAGCGGGTTATTAGCAAGATTCAGCTCTGACATACTTACCTACCCACCTACTTAGTTATAAGTATAAATGCTTAAAGTAAAAATATTAGTAGGCTACTCTGAAGGAAAGAGTAGGTAGGTACCTACTACCTACTTATATTGTTTTTACCTACTTAATAGCCTAGCTTAGAAAACTAGTTATGAGGGAGTTTAGCTAGGTAAGAAATAGGCATGTTCACAAAATTTTCAGGCTAGTCAAATTGTACATATCTAATGAGGTGGCCTATTGTACTTGAACTGTAAACTCCATGGCTAAGTTTAATTAAGCTGCCATTCATTCATCTAAGTAAGTATAGGAATCATTTGGCTTTACTCAGCTCAGCTCCCGCACCTAAGTATCTATCTACCTAAGAACTAATGTTGAGGGCTCCGGCAAACCAACAGTTGTGTGTGGCTTGCTCAGCAAAGCACTATACTGTGCAGTAGGTACTCTCTCACACCACACGTGCTCGCACATTTATCATAGGTTTTTCACCGCATCGGCATCAAAATAGGCAAACTGGATACTGCGGCATCAAAGGCACAAAGAACAAAGATACTTGCCATATCTGGAGAAGACAGAGCGGCAAGGATGGTGGCGGTATAGATAAGTACCTACAGCTAATCCTCGATACAAACGCGCCGCCGCTGGACTGCCTCTATCAGCTACCTACCTACTAAGAACTTTTTGCAGCCAATGCTACGAAGATATGCGTATTCCGTACCTAATCACTTTCAGTCAAAGAGATAAACAAGAGAATCTTATAGGTAGGTACTTACTTGCGAAATTTGGAATGAGCTCCGGTATTCCCCACGCCGATAGTAGATCTGACACCTCATCCATGTCTTTTTACACAATTTCCCATCCACAATACACTAAAGTTTACACAGAACGCAATTATTTTATGAAGAAACGACATGCGGCAGGCGGAGCAGCGCGGACGAAATGGTTTGGTCGGCCGTCGTTCGTCGTGTCTTGTTGAGACATGAATCAACCGGAAGGAAATCGGAAATGAACAACGCACGCACGCCGCGATCGCCGACCGAGTGTTGCCATAATAATGTTTTAATTTGGTCAAATTTTTGTTTTAGTCTAGCTATCCTATACGTAATTTAAAAGTTTAAAAGTGTAGCTGATTTTTTTTACTTGTCTATCCCATGGTGTGGGGGGTATCGACAAATAGGTCTTTCAAAAAATTGTGGGTGTTCTAATAATAATAATTTATTTTCAATGTACACACATTACTTAGTTAGGTACATTATTACACATTAATTATAGAATATTAGTGTACGTGTGTACACTGTAGAAGAATCTATTTTGCATACGTTAACTATGATACCCACACCAGGCTTAATGCCTGTCTCGTGGATATAGAAGATACATTTAGCTCGAGAAAAGTTTCCTGAAACCAATTTACAATTTAGGGATCCGTTTTGCGAAATATTAAGCTTTAGAGTGTAAATTTTCGTTACAAGTCAAGTTTAAGTTTAACCATAAATTTGGTTACGTTTTTTAAAAACGGGGTTTGTATTGTTGAGATTATAATAACTGCTGCATTTAATATCGAGACATTTTATTTAGACCATTTTTCTCACAATCAAATATAACAAACAAGTTGCCGTAGTAACCATAGTGTTGTACTACGTAAGTAGTGATGTGCGCTCAACACTCCTCCTCAAATTAAATTATACATTTACTTATTTAATTTGCTATCAAAGCGCACTTGACTCACTTGAACATGAACAATAAATAAAACTTTAAACATTAGCACTAACTACATAGCCCAGCAAAAATAAACTTCGAACTCAAAACAAAAATTGACAGCTTTGCTTTAAGCTTTCTGAATAATTATATAAACAACATAAATGGTATTAACTCGCTTCCATAAATTATCTTATTTCCTCTCCTCCTAAATGATAACATGTTTATTAAAATAGTAACATTTATCATTTGTCATACATAACTTAATAAATTATCTAACACATAACCTTATTTATAAACCCATAAAACTTTTCTTTACCTAAACTTTTAGTCATCACATCAGCTAAATTTTCTTCAGACGTAATATACTCTATACTTATAATATTATTACTTCGCCCTTGCTTCACGTTCTTTTCTCTGCACTCATACGATTTATGACCTGGTTTCCCGCAGGAATAACAGTTAAATACATTTTCCTCTTGTTCTTTGCTATAACTTTCATTTTTCATCTTCGTTTCCGTATCTAAAAGTCTTGACTTTACAAATTCTAATGTTAACTTCTTATTTGTCGTCTCCATCGTCTCTATAGCTGTTATTACATGGTCATAAGTCTTCGGCATAGATGACAATAAGTAGCATATCTTATCTTCTTCTTCCACTTTCACATCAATCGACGCTAATTCGTTTAGCAATGACTCTAATTTTACTAAATGTTGTTGAAGGGAGTCGTTATTTTCCCACCTTAGGGTCATCAGCTTTCTTTTCAAATAAAATCTGTTATATACACTTTTCCTTTCAAAAATAGCTTCTAAATTTTCAATCATTTTCTTCGCCGTTTCACTATGCTTTACTATCTCAATATGTCTGTCCGATAGACATTGTACTATGACCGATCTTGCTTTTGCATCGTCTATATTAAATTTTGGATAGTCAGTGTCTGATCCTGTTAGGGTATGACTGAGTTGTTTCTCTTCCAAAATTAGTTTGAGTCGGAATTTCCAATTCCCAAAATTTGTCGTCTCATTTAGGACGGGCAGTATCGACCGCAGTCGCCATACTTATCTTATTTTATATAACGTTTTCTTTACCTTTATTCGTGGATCGCAACCCAATGTAGTAATTTATTTTACACGCACACGCTCTGCTACCATGTTGAGATTAAAATAACTGCTGCATTTAATATCGAGACATTTTATTTAGACCATTTTTCTCACAATCAAATATAACAAACAAGTTGCCGTAGTAACCATAGTGTTGTACTACGTAAGTAGTGATGTGCGCTCAACATGTATAGTTTCTAAAAGTAAAAATAAAATGAAAACAGGAGTTGAATTCGGGAGTGGGGACCGCCCGCGACTAAGGGCCAATTTTTTCCAAACTTAAATTCTAACGGACCGATCGATAACTAGTGTGTTCTCATTTCTTCTCGATGGTAAACTTTTTTAAATTCTATGTAAGCGAGCAAGAAAACATACTATTTAGATAGAAATAGATAAACACTATTGCTCACATTACACACAAAAACTTAAAACCAAAGATGGCCTTATCGCTTTTAGCGATCTCTTACAGACAACTGCTTATTGGCCCATTAAAATTTAACCGAGGTTGGAAAAATTGGGACTAAAACTAGGTCTAGTTGAGCCTAGGTCTAACCGTACAGCTACTGGGTCATCTTCTACATGTGTGAAATTTTAACTCTAACAGTTTTGTCGCTATAAAATCTAGAAAAAAAGTTTTTTAGGGTACCTCCTCTACACGAAGTGAAAATATTATTTTCTCGCCTACCTCTTGGTGTGGTGTCGTTGGATGGGTAATTTAAAAATATTTCGGGTTTGTGAAGACAGATTTTCGGTTTATGGATTCGTTTGTAAAATATTAGGCTTTAAAGTGCTATTTTTTGTTTGAGTCAAGTGTCTCTCCCACCTCCTGCCAGCTGTACGGTTGTTTGTAGGTATATGAAAAAAATTCTAGTAGTCTATACTAATAATAATAAGCCCGCAGGGCAGCTTGTGGCGAACTGTTGGGAGATAGCGTCCCCACGGACCTGAAGTCCAGGGGCATCCCTCCACCCTAGCCGCTCACCAAATGTCACCCCCTTTGTCGCTCCGTGCAGGTGGCAGGTGTCCGTTAGTCTCCTTCAATAGCCCGATTTTCCAACCCCACCCAAAATTCAGCCCCATGCTGAGGCACGAAAAGAGTCCGCATACCAGGCCTGGGTTCAGGCTCTTGATCGCTTGTTAAAGCTTGGAGGATTCGTGCGAAGAAGAGAGCCGAATTGCTGCTGCCAAGTTCTGCAAGCGGGTTCTTCGTAGGGCACGGTTCGAACATATCAGTCGCATAGGGGACGGACTTGCAGCCTACCCCCTGGTAGTAAGTAATTCTGGTCCCTGTCCCAGGCTGTCGAATTCAAATTCTGCTATCCCTCTTCGCCTCCCTTGCAGAAACCTGATGGAACTCTGGCTCTTTACGCAGCAGAGAAAGCAAATTTATTGGCAACTCTGTTTGCGAGTAATTCGCGTCTAGACGCTGGCTTTAAACAACCACCAACTTTACCTCTATCTGATTCTTCAATACGGCAGATCACTATTCATACGAAAGAGGTCTGTAGAGCACTGCAAAACCTAGACGTGAACAAGACCAGTGGACCTGATGGTATACCTGCAAGGGTATTAAGGCATTGTGCACCTGAGTTGTCTCGTGTACTGACTCGCGACTCTATAAGCGAGTAATGAGAACATAATAATATCCGACCGTTATTTAACCTAGGTTGGCCCTAACGGCCAATTTCTATACGAGAGATCAAAAAGAATCTCGGATTCTTTTATTCCTAATTTGAAATTCTGTATGAAAACAATTGAATATTAAATCTGAGATATGCAAAAAATCTCTCAAGATCAGTTATAGAAATTGGCGGTAAGTGATGTAAAATGTTATATAAAAAGAAACATGTGTATATTCTATATAAGCAGACGTTTTTTAATAACCTTATATTAACTGTACTCATTATATCCATGTTACTTTTAATTCAAAAATAAAGCATAATTTCTAGTCCAAATTAGTTCTTTTTACTCACAAATGGCAACACTACGCAAAAGAAAAACAGTAATCAAATAGTTGATTAATGCTATATCATAGTTTATTCATAGCGATCAAGATTTTATGTTTGTTTGTATCAACTTACGTGATAGTATTTAACAAGTAACTTGATAAAAGATACTATGTTTCATAGCCTTATCATGTAACTTGATCATTTTAACACATTACTTGTTAGCTCTTAACAACATCTTGTTTGCGGAATTTTCAATCAAAATATTTGTTAATTGAATCACATCTCTTGATGATTTGAGCCAAGTTACTTTTACTGATCAATATCTTGTTATATGAAATCATTTGTACTGTGTTGTTTCGAACGTTTATTTAATTGAATACATCACATTTTTTTAAACAAGTTAAAACTGCCCTTGATTAGATTCCATTTTTTTCAGTGTATCATTTTTGTCCTTTTATAATTTTTTTTAATGTAGCTTTTAAGAGATAGGTTTTTATAGTTGTAAATTGTTTATTTTGTAGTATAATTGAAAATTAGTTAAGATATGGTAGTAATAAAATTTAAGTACCTATATATTATTTTTTTGTGTAAATGTATATAGTTTTTATTAATACGCTTTTGATTTATACATATTTTGATTCTATTACATATTAGTGTACTTATTTGCAAAAGATTTCAATATAATGTAAGTTAATATTTAGGTAAGCAATTATTATATCAAAGGTAAAATGACAAAACACATGTTCTCTATTGTGAACAGTTATTTTTTTATATGTTATTTATCTTTGGAACCGCCTATTACTTTGTATAAATTGTAAATGTTTAGGTATACCAGTTTTTGTACGTTCACAAGAAATAAACAAATTTTGACATAAACGCAACCTATTCGTTTTATTCTCATTCTATTCAAACTCTTAATAGCTTCACTTAAAATACTTATATCAGTTTAAGCAAGAACTTATCGATTTCTTTTTGAAGAGAACCTCCAGTTTTTACTGGGAATTTCGTCAAACCATTTGTAATGCTTTCCCATACTCCCCTAATAATGAATTCTCATTACGCTTGCTCTGTAGTGTCGTTGGAAGTCAGTAACGGATTATATAATTTAGCTACCTACCTGTTTTTACTATAAACTTATAGCAAAAGTAAATAGTACCCAAAAGTGTCACCAAAATTACCATTTTGTCAAAAATATCGCCATACTCGCACCAAACTGGCAAATAAGAAATGAACCATAATGATTCCGTTTACTGTACCCCATAATAGATGGCGCTAAACTACATACCAAAGAGCAAATATTACTTAGTGAACTAAGTATGTAATAATACAGTAATTAGTAGGGGATAATTACATCTAATAATCCAGGTCAATTGCTAAAGGTAAACTAATTAATAATGTCTAAACGACCATTATAAATGTTGTCTAATATTAGGTCAGACACACAGGGCAATAATGATACAGGTTATTTTGTAAGCTGGTTTTGACAAATATAATTTAAATTTAATGTAGGAAACCTTTTATTTAGGTTTTTATATAGGATGTATCTAAAGGTATGTCAAGATAAAGTTAATGAAATAGCCGTTGCCGAGATTCCACATAATCGTTGCCCAGGTAATTATAGTATTGTCATATACCTACTTAGTTTGAAAAACCTAAATAAAATTATAAAGACAAACTCATCTGCTGAAATTATATTATATATCTATTTAGAATAAATCAGTTAATTATTTTCCCATCGGAATCATTATCAGTCTAAAGATTATTGTATTTGTACCCGAAAAGCAGCGTCAAGCTTACCACTTTTACGTAGTAGTAACCTACTGTAAATAATATTAGACATGTCTATTTTCTGTATATGTAAAACTGACCAAAACACGTTAGTATGCATTACTATTATATTACATGAGCGACTACGAGTATATCTTTTACTATACTAACTGTATTACCATTATTTACCAATTATAAAATTATTAATAAAGAAATGGAAAAAATTCCTCACCCGAGTGGGAATTGAACCCACGACCTCTACATACCGTGCTAGCGCTCTAACCACTGATTTATTTACCAATATCAAAATAAAGGTCACGTAAACAAAGCTCTAAAGCCGAGTCAAGGTCTCGCATATTAAAAACTAGTGGACGCCCACGACTCCGTCCGCGTGGACTACAGAAAAATAATATCGAAATTATCCGGAATAAAAACCTTTTTACCGAGATAAAAAGTAGCCTATATGTTAAGTGGGACCTGTCACAATATCGCACCTTCGGTGCAACAAAGCCACAACGAGTCAATTTGTAATTTGTAAAATGTGGCTTTGTTGCACCGAAGGTGCGATATATTCCTGAAAACTGCATCGAAATCGGTTAAGCCGTTTCTGAGATTAGCGTACACAAACGCACAGACAAACAGACAAACTGACAAAAATTCCAAAAATCATGGTTTTGGGTTCTATTGCGTTGATAAAGGTCTCCTATAATTTTTCTCATATATCTTCCATGTACAGACAGCGATCCGTTACATTTTTATTATATGTACAGATGGTGTAAATATAGAGTACCTCACCTTGTCCTCGTAAGTAAGTAACAGTTCTGTCGCACCCTAATTATTATGAATTCTGATAACAATCAGTTCAATTGCTTCTGTGCGTGTTTCACTACAATGAACAAAATTATTTTACTAAATAATAAGTACACAAATTTCTTCAAATCTTTCTAAATAAAATAGTACTTTACACTTGAAAATTAAATGTGTTTTAATAAATAGGTTTATGACAGATATCCTGCGGCCATATACAGGGTGTAAAAAGACAACGTTGGTCTTTTAATACCTCGTATTCTTTGTAACATCCCGATCATTTTTTTCTATGGAGGCACCCCTGGGAAACCACGAGTTTCCAAGATATTGAGGTTCAAAGTTAGATTAATATTATCTTTTTTTTTTACATAAATCCATCTGAAATCAGTTACCAAACATTTTTTTCAAAGATAACATGTCAAAATGTTAGTTTTGTAGGTACATTTGTACTTTGAGCATCATACGAATACATTGCTTGCAATAAAATAACAAAAAAAAATCATAATTTTTTTGTCATTTCCCAGGGTTGGTTCCATAAAAGAAAGTGATCGTAACCTTACAAAAAATACGAGGTGTTAGAAAAACATCGTTGTCTTTTTACATCATGTATAATAGCGAATCAGGTAAATTACAAGTTGCTAACTCATCATTTGCAAGAACGCCTGTTAGTTTTTGTGGGGTACAAGGCAGTAAGCGTAGCCCATGTATTCTAGTGAAGCACGGGGTATACTATACATATAATTTTAAAAATTATTGGGTTACTTATCATATAAAAACCTATATTAAGTACTTATATAATTTAATTCAACAAATTATTTCATTATCCGTGAAACCTTTTAATATATTGATTTACGTTGCAAATAAAAGTTAAGGAGTAAATTGGTTACGTCTACTTTATTGCTTTCTATTGGCTATTCATTTACTTAATGTGGCGTTTAGAAGCTTTGGCTTAGTCGAAGGTGGTCGAGGAATTCGACGTATTACATTTAACTACGAATAGAGTTCCCAAATCGTTCCTTTGAACGATGTCGCTAGTAGCTTTGTGAATGACTACATTATCTGTGTAAAAAATGTTAGTTCCGAAATCGGGCACGTGAATCATTCCATGAAACGGACTTAAGCACGCATGTGCAGCGCTACGTAGAGCTACAAACTTATGTTTGCATCCTCGTCTCGTCACGGCTCGTGTCGCGTCATAGCTTGTAGAATCCGTTTCATAGAATAACTCCTATGCCTGATTTTGGGAACTAGAATTTTTTGTATGTAATGACACAGAAAATGTGGTCATAGTCATAGTAACTAGCGCCATCATCCAAAGGAACTATACGGTGAAACGCACTCTAGACCTTTGTAGACCGACCGGCTCGGCCCCCCTCCCGACTGTCTCCGAGTTCCACCGAAGACGCCCGAGTAGTACCGAGTCGACCGCCACTGGAGATTCACGCTCGCCCGGTCCGCACATTATTGACTATTTCCTACCACATTCCCAGTAAAACCTTCACCTGCCGACGATACTGCCTAACGATAGACAATAAGTGATAAACAAATAATTGTGATCTAGTGAAACATCATTGTACAACGAGATCGATCATTACGACACACAATGGGCGTAGCAAACAAGGAATCGCTAGCTGGCAGCGACTAAATTATGCTAAGTGGTTTAGTGTAATTAACGGATACATACAAAGTTTTCGTGAAACAAATATCTAAACAAAACGAGGAGATACGTAAACATCGTTCAAATTCTGAAACGTCCATTATTAATTGTTGAATTTTAATAGTCAAAGATTTAAATTGTGACAATAATGCCGTCATCGGTGCAGCAAGAGAATATTGCCCTGTTAAACATGATGTCTTCGGACAATTTTGATGATGATTTGAAGAGTGTCCAGCTACATTTTCCATCAGACAGAAGGTTGCTGAGTGACGGCGCATGCGTGGAGGAGAGGGTGAGGACCTCCCGAGGGGACATCCTGGTGGCCGTCCGAGGGGACCGTCGAAAGCGCGCCATAATTACCTACCATGACCTTGGACTCAACTACGCAGCTAATTTCCAGGCTTTCTTTAATTTCGTCGATATGAGAACAATACTTGACAAGTTTTGCATCTATCACATTAATGCCCCTGGCCAGGAAGAGGGCGCTCCCACATTGCCCGAGGATTACATATACCCCAGCATGGATACATTGGCGTCCCAGATTGATTTCGTTCTCGGTCACTTTGGCATACAATCATTCATCGGTTTCGGGGTCGGGGCCGGCGCCAACATTTTGGCGCGCTACGCTCTAGCTAATCCACAGAAAATCGATGCGTTAGCTTTGATAAATTGCACCTCCACCCAGGCTGGTTGGACCGAATGGCTGTATCAGAAGATAAATACAAGACAGCTACGTTCGACGGGCATGACGCAGGGCGCGCTGGATTATTTAATGTGGCACCATTTCGGCCGCAGCACGGACGACCGCAACCATGACCTATCTTATGTTTACAAGGAGTGCTTCTCCCACGTCAACCCGACAAACCTGTCCATGTTCATCGACTCATATTTGCGCCGTTCCGACTTAGGTATCGCTCGTGATGGCAATACCCTGAAAGTATCTGTCTTGAATATGACAGGTGCATTGTCCCCGCATGTGGACGACACGGTGACGTTCAACGGTCGCCTGGACCCAGCGAAGACCTCTTGGCTGAGTATTTCAGACTGCGGTATGGTATTGGAAGAGCAGCCGAGTAAGATTGCGGAGGCATTTCGGCTGTTCCTCCAGGGCGAAGGGTTCTGTAGATAGTCGCGTTCACATTCCCGGACGCATGCTGCTAATCTATAGATGCACTTGATGCTTTACACGCGAGCTTTACACAAAACAATGTTAGTCACTTTGAACGTGTAGATGAAAAATGTTGTTCCTTGTTTTAGATATTTATGGAAATAAATTTATTTTGAGGCTTAAACTAAGCTTTTATTACTGTGTATAGTGTGCAAGTACAAATCATTACCGGCTCTACCTATTGTGGATTATTTTATTCGTACTGAACCTTCACCTAACTTGATGGGCTAAATGGTTGAAGTATATTACACCTGCTACTAAACTTCCTCTTTTTGTATTTTAGATGTATACCTAATTATAATTTCTTTGTATTTACCATACTTAAAACAATTAGAGGTAGCATTTGGTAGTCCGTGTTAAATTTAGTTCGCTGTTATGCCCAGAAAATGCCGAAGTAATTTCACAAGGTAAGTACCAAGTTAGGAAAAGAAGCATCACTAGGGTTCGGTTTTCCTGTACCTACGTATGCCGTAAAATATTGCGCTTTCAACAGATGGCGCTGTAGATACCTACATAGAGCAGCAATGACAATACTCAAAGTTTCTTATAAGTACGACTTTATAAGTAACGTAGGATCTGTTTATCGATATAGGCATCCATTTTCTTTTAAATGTTAACAGCCGCTTATAATTTCCTTTTGGAATCTAAGGAGCATTGTTGGTAAGGATTTCCAAGGTATTTACAAATAAAGAACATTATTGAACTTACATGAATATAACTATAAAGATACGAATTATAATTATGAATAAGGGTACGATAAAATCGTTATAATAAAATGGTAGAGACATGTCTAACGTAGGTAATAGGATATATGCTTGATTTTTTTTTATTTAATTGGCATAAATTTAAATGGCATATCTAACTTTAACCGTTTTGGATTTACAGCAATTCAAAAATACGAGCCGGCAAAATGTTTTTAAAACGCTCCATTTGCTCCATACTAAAATGGCAAAGACTTTGACGTCATAATAGACAACCGTCTCAAATAAGTATGGGGAAAAATGCAATCTTATTTTATAAACGTAATATTTTATATTTTGTGTATTGTTCTCAATAAAAAATGTTTATTAATAGGTGCAGATATTAATATAGTATCTATTAAATCAATGAGATAATTCAAAATATGGGTAAAATTTTATGTTTTGACTCCTGTTATGTTGTAAATTTTTTTCGTTAAACTTTTTCAAAAATTTTAAACTCCTGTAACTTTGGTATTTACTAACCGATTGATGTTAATTTTCCACTATTCGTTTTGTATTTGTAATATCTTTCGAATAAAAAATCTGTTTTCGTGTCAGACGCATATTCCCTTTTACTGAAATAGGAATAAGTATTATGTTGATAGTTGTCTTTTTTTGATGCAAAAAGAACTTTCTTGTTTTCCGAACTTCTGATTTTCCGAGAACTTACCTAACATTTCATTTTAAATAGGTCCAAATTAATTTGACAGCACAAAACCCTCGCTATATCCTAACTTATAATTGACTTCATTCTTCGAAACAACATTTTCGGAACAATTAACTTTCGAAAATTAACAATTTTCGGCAATCAAAACGAAGCCGGTCCCAGTTTCAATTACCATATTCAATTAAATCAAATTTAAGACTGAAATAATCCAAATTGAATCTGAACTGAATGTTTTCTGTGACGAATACTTGGATATTTATGGTTGATGAGAGTTACATAGACCATTTATATAGCAGCGCACAGTGGTTCCAATGTATGGGAGGTGCTGGACATTCGCATCCAAAAAATAAAATTGGTGAATCTTGAGAAACGAATTATGCCATCTTGTTTGGTAGATCAATGTCTTCAAAAGTTATTATTTTAAGTTTTTTTGTAACTGTTATATTTGAGGAGATAATTGAGAAATAGTGTTTTCTTACTATGAATGGTCAAACTTACTTACATATCTCTTGATTCCGGCCTCGTTTCAAGTTGCGGTCTTCGGTATTGTGTTATATTTGAGAGAACTACAATTAATGCTAACACACATAGTGCGCCAAACGTGCACTTTCTGCGGTACATAGAAATGTTTGATTTTTATATTATAATATACTACAATGACAAGGATCTTACAATTTTCTGTTAAAATCATAGAGAAATAAGGGCCCCTCTAAATATGCGTATCGATAAATGATGTTGCAGAAATAAAAAAATAATAATTAAATTAATTAATTTGCAAACGAGGGCAACGATCGATCCACAGACGGTCTTAGACTTTTAAATAATTAATTAATGAAATTATTGCATTATCATTAAGACAGTAGTCATTAGCATTTCTATCAATTACAGATGTCATTCTTAGAGTAATTTTTAGCATTTTCAACAATTATTTGATGCAGGTGATTATTAATTGAAATCATTAGTACTAAAACATTACAAGAATAACAATTGTACGCAGTACGCAGTAATGAGGGTAGTGTAGTATAAATTGGTTGGTAATCCTTTATTTTACATCAGTTTTGATTTCTATTTCGTTCTAATAAATATGTCTTTCCGTGGATTTGTTACAAATCTTGACCTTTATTGCGCTTTACGCAAACACAATGATCTACGTGACTTTGATCATCTATTCGGTGTCCTTAAAACGAATTGCAACGTTTCTCTTTGTGAAGGTGCCGAAGAAGACTTAAAGAACTGGTGTCGTCGATTTTGCTACCGGATCTATCCTAAATGGTCTCAAGCTGGAAGAAGCGAAGGAAAGTTTCTAAATAAACACTCAGAGTGGTTGCAGTCTGAAGTCCAGTGCCGGATTCCCTAAAGGAAAATAATTTGCCTTTACAAGTATTACCTACGAACGCAATAGAAGAAGAAACTACTGAGCAGACGAATTTACCTTCTAAATCCGATGCCTCTACGTGTACTCATGTCTCTCCTCGTAAGCCCTTTGAAGATTTAAGTCCTCGTCAAAAGAAAAGACGCACTGAAGTACTTAGGGCATCTAGCAGCACTGACGAGATTATGTTTTCTGCACAAAGCAGTCTTAGGGCTGCAGGGGAAAATGATGTAGCTGATATTATGAAGTTTTTAATGGAAATCCTACAGAAGCTTCTAAGATCAAAGATTTCATTGGCGGACGGAGTACCACAGATTCAGATAAATGTATATCTCCACTAAAGGCCCTAGCTTTGTTTGTGTCGATGAACCTTTCAAATGGCGTTATATGACTTTACGGGATTTTCATGCTAAAGAAGGAGTAGCTCAATATCCAGTTATTACATGCTTCTGAAAGAAAAAAAGAAATGTTACCAAAACAAGAAGACGTTACAATTACTGAACACTCTGCTAAAATCAAATTGCAAGCGTTGCTAGACCTTACTACGACAAGACTTCTACAAACCCAAAACCTCTCTACCACTGAGGAGAAAAACCTGGTGCTCGTGAGCAAATGGGGCTTTGACGGTGCTTCGGATCAAAGTGTTTACCACCAGAAAACAAGTGAAACTGAGGAAACGAATTTCGCCAGTGTATTTGTTGCAAGTCTTGTACCAATCCGGCTCACATCCGAAACTGGCCAAATAATTTGGGAAAATGAGCGGCCCTCGTCAACATCTCTTTGTCGACCAATCCTAATCAAGTTCATCAAAGAAACAAAAGAAAATGTTCAAATGGAGATGTCTGAATTCGAAGAAGAGATTAAGCTTCTGCAACCTACTAAGAGCAATGACGTAAGTGTAAAGCACCAGTTGCATTTGACGATGATAGATGGTAAGATTCACTCATACATATCAGGCACAGCAGCATCAGTGTGCGACATTTGCAAAGCGCGTCCAAATGAGATGAACGACATTAGTAAAGTAAGAAGCAAGCCAGTGCACGAAGACATGTTTAAATACGGACTTAGCTCACTCCATGCATGGATCCGGACCATGGAGTGTTGTCTTCACATCGCATACAGATTAGACATAAAATCATGGCAAGCTAGAGGTGATGAAGCAAAGAAGAATGTTGCTGAAAGAAAATCAGCAATTCAAGAAAACTTCAAAAAAGAAACTGGAATGCGTCTTGATGTTGTCAAGCAAGGAGTGGAACCACCAACACCGGTAATTGTGCTAGAAGGTTTTTTGAAAACCCAGAAAAATCTGCTGAATAACCGGATTAGATGCGAGACTTTTAAGAAGGCTAGCTGTCATTTTACAGTGTATATCTTCAGGAGAGAAACTCGACATTGACAAATTTCGTATGTTCTGTAATGACACTACTTTGCTCTACGTGGAATTATATCCATGGTTTTATATGCCGTCTAGTCTCCACAAATTGCTGGTCCATGGGCCAGATGTCATTGAGAACTTTTCAATGATGCCTATCGGCTTTTTGTCCGAAGAAGCCTCGGAGGCACGAAATAAAGAATTTAGAAAGTACCGCGAAGGACATTCAAGAAAACATAGCAGTGTCTCGTGTAATGAAGATGTACTACACAATCTTTTATTATCTTCTGATCCGGTTCTTACAAGTATTCGCCCAATGTATAACAAATTTATTAAAAAATCTTGTTTCTCAGAATTTTATGAACTGATTATATCCGAGACAGGTAAAATTAATTTTGTCGATATAAACGAGTTAATCGAAATAGACTCCGCATCAGAATTGATCGATGATGATTGTGAAGACGATTCTAAATAAAATTAAAATTTAATTAAAATAAATATAAATAAATAAATTTTTTATTACAGTTTAATAAAAAGATCTCATTCGTGTAACTAGGGTCTTTCTCTCTGTGTTTATAGACATTTTTAGTTAAATTTATCTGTACTTTTTATAGATTTATAATGCATGTTGTTGCTTTTCGTATTTTTGAATTTTATTAAATAAATACTACCACTAACAATTTTAGTGTAATTTAGTTCTCAAACCATTTGACCTACATTTTGGACATGTCAAAAATCAAAATTACAAGATCACTTTCATTGTAGTGTTCAGTATGGAACTTTTTCGTATATAAAAATAGACATCTCTATGTACCGCAGAAAGTGCACGTTTGGCGCACTATGTGTGTTAGCATTAATTGTAGTTCTCTCAAATATAAACACAATACCGAAGACCGCAACTTGAACGAGCGGCCGGAATCAAGAGATATGTAAGTAAGTTTGACATTTCCATAGTAAGAAGATACTATTTCTCAATTATCTCCTCAAATATAACAGTTACAAAAAAACTTTAAATAATAACTTTCAAAGACATTGATCTACCAAACAAGATGGCATAATTAGTTTCTCAAGATTCACCAATTTTATTTTTTGGATGCGAATGTCCAGCACCTCCCATACATTGGAACCACTGTGCAGCGGTAAGAACGGCACCAAAATTTGCCGAAGCGATTAAATGAACTCTGTATTCCCTAGATCATTTCTTTCAGTTATGATTTTTTTTTTCAATTTGTTCGAGCCCTTCATACAGATAAGATAACATTATTCGATTTTAACATCTATTCATAGAGTTAAAAGAATTTTGAGCTACATATTGGTAGAGTTCTAATTAAAAAAAAACATATATTTAGACTCACTAGTATGCGCAGGATTTACAAAGAACTATAAATAACTTGGCAAAGTAATCTATATTTGTCTACCAACCGCAATGTGCAGTACAAAGAAAATCAATAACATATTGGTTTTCCCATATCCATGCGTTCGTGAGTAGATAATAGGTTTTACTAATATTTACAAAAACACTAAAACCAATGTTCAATTTTTGACCAAAAATTTATAGCCTAGCCCTTCCCAGTCTTATCAGAATTCATGTTCATAGACATAATTATAGATTTCACATTAAAATCACAAGGTGGTAAGACATCAATCACTCCTCTGCTTTGCTTTCATAATAATCTCACTAACACAACTGTATGTATATAATAGAAAAATAGAACTTTCCTTATAAAAATACTAATAAATAAATATTGCTCGCATAAAGGAGATTGCAGAAAAATACAATTTATATCTACTGCAACACAGAACAAAGGCTTTGAAAGACCCGATAATGGAAACAATATGAAAAATACTAACGTTTTTGCACGAGCTTATAATTAATTTTCAATTCGCGATGAAAATGCTCGTGTTTTTATTTCGCTGCGATTTTACTGAAAAATCGCATTGCTTGCTATCCCACAGGGGGTGGAACTATAATGGACCTCCGTTTCAGGATAACCCCCTTTTCACCGCCACCCCGCTGACCACTGATCGGATTATAAAATATTTCATCGGAAAAGTCAGATAAATTAAGGATTGATGGACTTTTTCATATACTAGTACTATTATCATTCGATGTATAGAAAGCTCTCGCTTGCATTACGTACCAATTATTTTTTCTGGGTTTCCTGAGAGTTTTTGAGTTCTGTTTAGATATCTATCCTGTGATGGGTGATAGATAGTAATTCAGTAGAAACTCATAATGTGCATTTCGTAAAAGTTGACAGAACTTTAATATAATACATAATTTGTATAATACTACAGCTGCTTATCTTCCCGGGCATACTGTACAAGTCAGTAGAGGAACAAGAGGGTTTGGGTGTTTTGTAAGCGATAGGCTGACCACCTGTCACTACTAACTGAACTTGTGGTTCTATCGTGTGGCACCATGTGGTTCTATCGACCCTTGGTGCTCTGCCTACCCCGTAAGGGATACTCGTAAAGGCGTGATTATATGTATGTATGTATGTAAAAGGATTCAAGAGATTGGGAAAGGATTCCTTCAAAGCGAATTCCGTAACTGTTAGAATTGAATATTGTTGGTACCTTTTTAGTCGTCGAATGTTAGGTAACTATTTGGGAGCTTCGGGGTAAAGCGTAAAGCTACGGGGGCAATATCGCAGGGGACATCGGAAACCCTCGCGTTCCTCAAATTCCCGATATTGGAATCTACTCGGGATTGCCTACGACTATGTTAAACTTTTCTTCGCCGGAATTCACTTTGAATACATCAAATTGCTCGAAATAAAATGCAAATCACCTTGGGATAAATATATTTTTTAAATTTTATTACAAACAAGTTCTCACATAGATGCGTTTTCCTTTATTTACACAATATAATTACAATCATATTGTCATAAAAACCTTTAATAAAAATTGACTAGAGTTTTGATGATATCTACAAAATGTATTTACAAATTTAAGCTCAGATTAAGAATACATAATTCAGTCTGACTAGATATAATATATTTACATGTTCTAACAAATAAGACACAACAATGAACTAACTACATGCAACAGCTAACTATAATATCTATTGGAAAATTAATGGACTATGTCCAATAAAGTATATTCAAGAAGAGTAAGAGATCAGATCGAATTGTTCTGAATCACATGAAATAAGATAAGCGTAAGAATAATATTGTTCTTCACTTCACTTCTCCATAAAATAATCCGTTGAGATATGGTTGATCGTTTCATCATTAAAACATTGTGCTGAGGGATTCAGCTTTGTTTACCGAGATTTGGCTAGTATATACGAGTAGCTATCGGGATGAAAAAATAACCTTGCCAAAAATGTAATGTAAAAAAAGATGGTAAATATCGTCATCCGAGTTAATTGACCCGATAGCTCAGTTGGTTAGAGCGAAAGCACGGTTTGCGAGTGGTCGTGAGTTCAAATCTCACTCGGGTGAAGAATTTTTTCATTCCTTTATTTATAACTTTTATATTTTTTTATAATAATATTGTTGTCTAGCATTAGGACAAAAAGGGTAGCTCCACATAAAGGCATATAGAATAAACAAAAATAATAATTATTTCGCTGCATTCAATCAGCTACTAGCATAAAAAGTTATATTTCCACACTTACAAGTACGACTGATACTGTTTTGTTACATTTCTTCTATCAAAGTTACTTGTATACTCGTAGGTACAGCGACAGTAGCGTCTAAAAATAATCTCAGATTAACAGCCGAAACCAGAATGGATGGCCTTAATATTTTAATATCGCTGGTAGAATATTTGAGGCAGTGAGCTAATAAGACAATGTAACTGTAACCTACCTAAAAATAAAGATAATGAACAATCCCAGCATATTGTTTACTTATGCCTAGTTTTAAAACTTTTCTGTGGCTAAAAAAGAAATATTATTATTAGTTCTTACTCAACTCGTTTTTAGATTGTTAGATTTATCTTGATTATAGGTTCCAAACTTCAGTTCTTTTTGGTCATTGTTCTTTCTTATTAATAATTCTAGGCCTTTATGAAACATACCTGCTACTTATTATTATAAAACAAATCAAGGATCTATAAAACGTCCTTGAAGCGAATATAAAATTATTATAAATTACATTGAAATACAAGTAAAGTTTATAAGCCATGAACAACCTAAACTTATAGAAAGTAATTAATTTATATGCTATTATTAAATAAATAATTTTCATATAAAATATACTTGCGTAGTTACATAGTAAAATGTTATATGTAAATTCAAACTGTAAACACACTACCTATTTAACACTAAAAGTAATATCAAAATACAAATTAACTATCTATTAGGCAGTGATGATTTGGCAGATTTTCTTTGGCACAAAATTATTATATTTATTTAATGTTTATTATTTTTTATTTAATTTATTATTTTTATTTTTATTTAATGTTTTCATAAAGTGTTTTACTGTGTGTGTACGATTATTACAGAAGTACATACGAAGTAAGTATGAAAAAATTAACGTTGTCAAAAACGTAATGTAAGAATACAAAGTTTAAAAGAGATGGTCAAATTCGTCATCCGAGTTAATTGACCCGGTAGCTCAGTTGGTTAGAGCACTGCACGGAATGGGTGAGGTCGTGGGTTCGAGTCACACTCGAGTGAAATTTTTCTTCATTTCTTAAAAATATTTATAAGAAGTACCTACATACGTTGTTTTAGGCCTATATTCGATGGTAGTTAAAGTTAACCCATAAGCTAAGTAATGGTTAAGTAAGTAAGTAGATAATATTAAGGTTAAGTAACATAATATTGGCAGTTGTTAATATTACTCGATAAGATGCGACTGATCATTTTACTTAATTTTGTACAAAATAAACAGATACGTATGTATTTAGGTAAACTAATAGTAAAAACTAACTGAGGTAAAGTGACATTTTACATCAGAGTTAAATCTCGGTAAAGAAATTTTACAAGCCAACATACATTCCTGGAATTATTATAATTTAAGGTTTTTCTCATACATTTATCTATATTTAGTTCTATATTCACCTTTGACTGAAAAGTGAACACTGAATATAAAATAATAAGTTATTTCCTTAGCTGAAGTGTCGGTTAGCTATGCTCGTGATGGGTCCGAGGGGAGAGCGAGCCGGGGCCGGACTCTGCGCTGGAGTCGCCGGCGTACACCTCGGAGAACCCTCCGCCACTGCCGCCGCCGCTGTTAGGTCCACCTCCTATAGTAATTTAGTTAAATTTACATGTTTTATGAACGATGATGGGTGTTCGACTGAGATACAAATGTCATAGAAATGGGTAGATATCTAGAATAAATAGATGTTTAGTTACTGCGCTAAAGACCTCGCCTGCTCAGCTGGAAGCCATTTCAGATTCTATTCTAATATTACTCGTAATATCTCTTTTATCATAAAACTAGGTAAGAAGTCTATTAATCAAGCGAACGATAAGTATGAAAGTTTTGGCTGAGGCCTAGGTTTAGCAGTAGACAACGGCTTCTATGATGATGATTATGATGTGCTTAGTATCAAAGACCATATTCGGTTTTTAAAACCAAACAAACTAAACATTAATATCTTGACTAAGATAAAAACACTTCTCCATAACATAATCCGTTAGGATATGGTTGATCGTTTCATCATTAAAACATTGTGCTGAGAGATTCAGCTTTGTTTGCCGAGATTTGGCTTATGTATAGCTATCGGGATGAAAAATAACGTTTCCAATAATGTGATTTCAAAAAGAGATGGTAAAATTCGTCTTCCGAGTAATTGACCCGGTGGCTCAGTGGTAAGAGTGCTGGCACGGAATGCAGAGGCCGTGGGTTCGATTCCCACCCGGGTGAGGATTTTTTTCAATTTATTTATTAATAATTTTAGAAACATTAAAGCACCAAGAATCATATTCGTACTTAACAATAATAAACCTTGTACACTAAACTAACCGTGATGCGCCATGGGCACGCAGTACGAGGTTCCGGCAGCACAGTGCCGTGGTCGTACTTTCTCATAGCGACTCAGCTGCTGCAGCTCGCAGTCTGAGTGGTGTTTCTCCACTGAGTGAATAAGCCATTTATTTAGTCATTATCATAAGTCATAAGTACATAGAAAATAGGGTTAACACGCACTTACCACGTTTTTACTACTTTGTATGTATGCTACCATTTTCTTACAGTGAGATATATACTTCGAGCGGTCACGAACAGTAACTTTCAGTGGCCAGCCGTAAAACAAAAATAAGATAAGAATCTACCCTATATTGCGGCATGGATTGAGAACACTGTTAATGTTGGTAAAATTATAATAATTATTATACTATTGGTAAAATTGATATCCCAGTACTATAAGGTACCTACTGGGTTCAAATCCCGATAAGTGCAAACGTAGATATCATGAATGTCGAACTTTGTAAGTCATGGATGTGTCTGTAATATCTATGTATTTAAATACTATTTCTAAGTATGACATGAGACCTTAGCCGTATTACTCGTACAAAGAGTTTCAAATATACCGTTTAAGCTAAGTCTTGCCTAAATTTGACAGGATATTACTATACTATTCGCTGTTAAATGTCATGTTTAAACAGTGTCTAACTTTAGACAAGGTTTTGTAATACCACAGTTTCTAACTTACTGTAGGCCCTGGTTAATATGATTGTAAAGTTTGTAAAAATACAATAAATAGTATGCTGAAAGAAATCTCTTGCAGGGCTAAACAAACCTTTGTACGCATTTCTTTTTCTGTATTTTGTGTGTTTTGTCTTATGTACAAGAAAGAATAAGAATACTTGTAAATGTGTTAATTTTCCTTACCATCAGCCCGCTCGCGATGCCTGCTAGTATGTTTCCGACAGGGCCGGTGCGGGTGCGGCGGCGCGTCGTTGTCCCGGTGACCGAATGTACGGAACTGTAGTGTATGGTCCAGGGTAGCCGCGCCGCCTTCTGCACCCACCGCGAAGGTTGCGTACGGGCTTATTTCGTACACATCTGTTGGGTGGAATTGAAGTAGAGACGTAGAGAAGTATAGATGTCAAAGAAGGTGGTCCAGTTATCATGGTGAGTGCATTTTTCAGTGTTCACTGTTCTTTCCTTATATGTCTACTGGTCTGAAAATTGTCTTTCGCTTCTACACGAGTAGCTAAATTAGATATAGTAATATACATAAATACTTGGCATAAAGGTTGTCATAAAAGTTTATGAAAAGACTATTTTCTATTATAAGATAAGACATGCACTGCACTAGCGTGGGTCCATGCTACAATCCTCTCCTCTTATGATAGCCACAACTGCGAGTTACGAGTATGGTTCAAAGGTTGTGAGGTCTTTTCCCAGTGGGAAACAGTACCGGCAAAAAAAAAGAATGGTTGTACGTCTCTCAGTACTATCGATTAAGAAATCCTTTTTTATCTAAGCATCAATGAAAACTATAGAATTTCTTAGGAATCCTCACCCGAGGCGGGGGACAGTTTGTCATGCTTGTAGTCGTGCTGGCAGTTCCGTATGTTCTGCTGTTCGGGACACACGGACTTGTCGGTGCTGGCTGCTGAGTGGCTGCAGCGTCTGATCTCCTCGTCTTGCTGGCCAGGACAGGGCCAGAGGGTCCTAGGGACAAATGCAGGATATTTAATCCATTTCATCTTTGATTTATACAGGGTGTAACAAAAGTATTCTTTATTGTACACATAAATTGTTATCATAGACAGTAAGTTGTAAAAGAAATAGTACAAAGGCGAGTTTATCTCTAAAAGAGTATGTTAAGCGAAAATCTATATAAAAAGCCCACTAAAAGGAACTCAAAATCGCATGTTTATTTTTCCAGATAGTATGGAGAATTACTAAATAACTCAGGAATGTTCATACAACCTTGAAAATAAACCTGTATTTCGAGTCTCAAATTTTGGAAAAAGGCTCTCTATAGTGGGCATTTTACATAGCTTTTCGCTTAACATACCCTTTCTGTTACACCCTGTATAGATTTAAGTTATGTAATAATTAACATTCTCTGTAAATACACTCATAGTAGACCATAGTTATACATATATTATTCCTAGTAGGTAGGTAATAGTTACTTAGCCACAATTAAACGAATCTGTAGGGATAATCATCCGAAAAACATTATATAAGTGTCAAATATCATTTTATATTTCATGAACAATACTTATTTTAACATAACCTCACTAAGCTTAAAGATACTACACCCCATGTATGCTAAGTACCGCTAATATGTATTAAGAAAACCTTAATACAACCAATATAATACTAAAATTGTAACAGCAGTCTATCTAATCTCAAGAAACAACTATTATTCCTACGTAATATAGCAAAATCCTCGTAATTTTCTGACGAAGATTTTGTGCTAAGAAAAGCCGTGAAGCCATTACTTGTAACTTGGGAGACCTTGCCCGACTTTATCGTGATTAGTTCGGATGTTTATCCCGAGCCGTGAGGAGCAAGTCATGCCGATTTATTGACTGTCGTAAGGGTGTAGTCGTACAATTTATTGAAGATAAAAATAGGGTATACTCGTATGCATGATTTTATTTAGATTCTACGTAAAAAATGAATAAAGTTTGCCTTTGGAATGGCATGTCTAAGTATTAAACCGTTTTGTATTTATAACGATTCAAAAATACGAGCCGGCAAAATGTTTTTGAAACGCTCCGTTTGCTCCATACTAAAATGGCATAGACTTTGACGTCATAGTACACAACAGTCTCAAATTAGTATGGGAAAAAAATGCAATCTTATTTTATAAACGTAATATAACATTTTTGTGTATAGTTGTCAATAAAAATTGTTTATTAATAGGTACAGATATTAATAAAGTATTTTTTAAATCAATGAGATAATTCAAAATATGGGTAAAATTGTATATTTTTACTCCTTTTATGTTGTAAATTTTTTTCATTGATTTTTTAAATTTTTAAACACCTGTAACTTTGGTATTTACTAACCGATTAATGTCACTTTTGCATTATTCGGTTTGTATTTGTAATACCTTTCGAATAAAATATATAAAAAACCTGTTTTCGTGTCAGACGCATATATTTCTAAATTATATATATTTCGAAAAATACTCATATTGGGTTTTGTTATAAGACTAAATGTGTTTGTTAACAGGTATCAATAGTCCATCTAAAACATTTTCTTAGAGATAGATCCTATCTCAGTAGGTACTTAATAGGTACCTTTATTTTTAGTCTAATATAATAAAATGAAGTCTTTATAACTCCCTCCCGAGCTTGTATGTTACCCGCGACTTGAATTTAACCTAGGTATATTCAACTATAGGTACTATTTCCTACTCCCAACCATATTTCAAGAACATGCGGTTAAAAAAATGAAATGTGAAGAGGGAACAAAACAAACAAACTTACTATCGTATTTATAATGTTAGTTAAGATTTTGCCTCTAATCAAGTCACTGGAATTTTGAGACAGATATTTTTCAAAAAAGAATAGCAGATTCTATATGCTATACAAGAATCTTATAGCTGGTTCTACGGCGGCACCTTGAAAAATATATCTACTGGTAGTCGTGAATCGCGAAATCAGGTGATTTCTCATTTTTATTGCGAACTATTTCTATATTACCTTGACGTCACATTTATTTTGAATTTACTGGGACTTAGTGACCGGTACGTCTGATTTTTCGGATGCCCGATAATCTACCCGATTTTATTCCTACTATACCTACCGGTAAACGTCATGTCCCAGTTGCAATTATCAACATTTGCTTAGTAATCCCCACCATACAAACGATATCCGTAAATATTAGTATCAAATGCGTTTGATTCGTTGGACCAAACTACGCTGCCATCTCAAATATAAGCAAATACAACCTAAGCCAATATTAGTATATAGGTAGACATCACAGATACTTGCAGAATGTAAAGGAGGCAATAAGAGTGTTGTTGATTCGGAGGCTGAGTGTATATTGTTATAATTAACGTAACTTATATACTAAATATATAGGTAAGAGTGGGAGAGTGTCACCACACTACACCTCCCCCCTTTTTGTAATAAAAAAATATGCGAAATATTTTTATATGGATAATAATAATTATAAGTACTTAACATTTCTATTTATAAGAAAGTCTGTATCTAATTTATAAAATATGCTAAACAAATGCATATTAGCATAAGCTATGATAGATGTTTATAAATAACAACTATCTAAATAAGTCACACGGTACAAGTAACTTGATTAAGGAGATGCGCTCACATTGCATTACATTGTTTACAGTAACCATGACCATATATGCAATGCAATCACATTCCTGTGTCACCTTTTGCTTGTTTCTATGCAGCTTATTTTTATAGAGTTATAAAAATATTACTTTTAAGATTACAAAAGTACAATTTTGATATTTACTTATTTTAAATTATTCATCGTAAAATGTAATTAAAATACAGTTCTTTAAGAATAAACAATAAGAATATGAATAAACAATGCAAGTGGTGGGTATAGATACCACTACGAATATAAATTAGAGTGAAAATAGTAGTTTCAACAATTTACCACTTTGTCTTTTTATATTTTTTTATTGTAATAAACATTTACTTAATATAAAAAAATTACACACTAAAACTATAAAGTATACAATAATCCACTTTATGTAAATAATTAAATAGTTAGATACTATATTTTCAAAGTCATCTATCTTTATGAGAAAACATTTTATTCTTTTATATTTCTCTTACCCATTATTTATACTCATTTCATATTTTTATTCATTAAATTGTAAGCTATTTCATGCTCTACAATACTCATCACATACATATAGGTATTATAACGTTAAATAAAATATTTAACCTTAATATTTTCACGAAGGAAACTCGTTCACGTCATGATCAAATAAAAGATATCTACTTACGTGTGTACCTTTGATTATGATGACTTTGAATAACATTTACATGATTTAATGAAGATAAAAAAATAAATATCTTTAAAATATCGCACACAAACTTTAGTAAAACGTTAGTTTTTAACCCATTTTGAGAATTCTTTAATATTAGGTGATCAATCTAATTACTAGAGAATCTCGGGGAAGAGAGATTTCATCATAACTCTTGGGTGATCAATCCAATCGTTAATCGAAACTCCTTAACCTCAGTATTTACCTACTTCATCTCATTATTTCCCAAACACACACATCTTAAACTACTTTATACTTTAAAAACACATATAGAGTAATAATAATTACGGAAACTAAAAAAATATAAAATAATCGTAACTAACACGAAAACACTTCACTGAATGACTATCAACACAATATTATAACTTGCTACACCCGGCAGGTCCTCAACGACTCCAGCATCACCCGGCACTCAGTAATTTTATTTGTTTTACAATTTTGAAAGTTTCTTTCTGGATCCATTATTATTATAATATTACTTCTTATCTTATTTTAAGTAAGCAATTTTTTAAACGTCACTTATTATTGTATTCACTGTATTTTTATTATTTAAATTTCACTTTACACACATATATTATTTATATTATTCATATTTATTCTATAAAATTATATTTTCTTCATTATGTAGTTCAAATATTTTCATTTATTTGCCCCCCGGCCTGTCCACTATGTTATGTAGCACACGGACAGGCCGGCCTGGCAGGGTCGCCATGTAAAGGAGGCAATAAGAGTGTTGTTGATTCGGAGGCTGAGTGTATATTGTTATAATTAACGTAACTTATATACTAAATATATAGGTAAGAGTGGGAGAGTGTCACCACACTACACAGAATATACTACAATTACTTACCTACTTACAAAACATAAAACATTTATTCACTATGGGTGCGCCCACCACCGGGCCCTACACCCTCCACTGACCCTCGGATCTGATAACTCATAACTGCGAAACAGGCACTTGCACTAACTACAATCGCCACGAGAAACCAGACCCGAGCACCTAGCATGCAAGACAATACATAGCACCATTCCAAAATCAAAAACTAGATAAATAATCTACATATCGCACTAATAATACAATAGTGTTGTAACTCAAAATACATCGAATTTGACATAACATCATATACAAACGTAAAATTTCATTTCCTACAAGTCAATAAAACCGTCGTTATAGTAATGCTAAAAACAAGTAAGAGATGGCGCTACAAGACATTGTTGATGATTAACCGACTGTCATAACCCCTCCCGCGCAATATTGCGTCATCTTTAGTTGCGACCAACATTGAACGGGGAAGGACGCGCAGCTTCGCTTCATCGACGCATTAATTCGCATTGCAACATTATTGGTGAATCAGGTATGTAAAATTTATAGTTTTATATTGAATTAATACATTATTGTTGATTTGTAACCTAAAATGAAATTGGTATATTTCTAGTTACTACAGTATTAATGATTTACACAAGCGCGATTTTAAAAAATATTTCTAATTACGACATTATTATTGATTAAGTTAGCAATTTTAGACTTGATACAGTTTTGTTGAATAATGCCGATTTGCCGTTTTTTTTTAATTTTGTTAGTATTCAAAGAATTGTCTAATTGTTATTTACAGTATTTATATCGACGAATTTGAATATGTTACAGCCAAATTAGAAAGACACTTACTAATTATGTTATTTTGATAATTTAGAGATGATACACTCTACGTGACATGCGTGCATTGTAGATATTTTACTAACTAGGTAGTATTTGTTTTATTTGTAGAATCAGTATGCATCGGGGGATTCGTGGGCGATTACTTGTTGATATGGCGACAAAATGTACCAATCAGGAGAGGGAAGGAGAGGAAAAGGAAAATGTTTTATTCACATAGTTTAAATATACGTATGTATGTGGGTAGAGGCATATTTTTAGCTAGATACCTTTTATGTCCTTTTTTGTGCATGCAACTGTTATTAAGTATAATAACATTAATAACTCAAACATGTTTTTCTTTCGGAGGGTTTATTTTGATTTTGTTTTTTATTTCCCAAAACACAAAATGTTATGTTATGTTACAAAATGTTACGTTAAGTACAAAATAAGATTTCAATTATCTCTTTTTCAATAAATACACTGATTCATTACCTGATTTTATTTATTAATATCCTAACCTAAATCTTAAAAGAGTTGTGATAATAAACGTAAATAAAATTCCGAAACAAGTTTTCAAAATTGTTGTAACTCCAAAAAGGTACTTAGACCCGTAGGAAAAAAAGACAAATTCAAATTATAATAACTCAAAATAATTCAAAAAATAACGACACAACTAAAAATAATATCTTATTTTGAAAACTTTTTTCGGGAATATACAGTCTTAACTCAAAAAACTTAAATAATATCATTGCCTGTACTTTTTGAAATGATTGGTAAATGGATAATTACTTTAATTTTACTAATAAAACACATCAAGTATTAAATTTTTTATAATCAATAACAGAAAGCGAATAATCAGTTTTTCGTTGATTCTGGAAAAAGTTCCATTTTGAGTTACAACACTATTGTATTATTAGTGCGATATGTTTCGCCAACAACCGTGGCATCCTCAGGATTATAGAAATTAGTAAATTAGTAAACCACTAATTATTATGAAACTCTAAAACCCAACACATTACTTACACAGAATTAACTACCCTCTACTCTCTATTTCTTTATTTCTATTTCTCGTGGCGATTGTAGTTAGTGCAAGTGCCTGTTTTCGCAGTTATGAGTTATCAGATCCGAGGGTCAGTGGAGGGTGTAGGGCCCGGTGGTGGGCGTACCCATAGTGAATGTTTGAACTTCCGAATTGTAACGCCTAATACAATTTCATTTATAAAACATTTACTAAAAACAACTATTCGACAATTGCTTTGTAATTTTTAGATTTCAATCTACCATAATTTCTTCACCAGGTTAGAAGTACTCTTCATATTAATCCCATGTTTCAAGTAGTAAATTATTTAAGGTGGTAGAAAAAGAAACTTACGTTCGTTTCGCCAAGAGCACAAGTAACAATGCAGCAACAGCAATGGCTGCTAATGCGGCAAATGCAAGCGACACAGCACCGAGCACGCGGTCGGTGTCGGCGGTCACTGTGCCCACCGGTGGGGTCCCAGCTTCCGACTGGAAGGCCACGGGGCGCCGGAGACGTTCTAAACAAAAAAAAACATTTATACATGAAATCTTTAGGAAAGATAGTCGTAACTTATGATTTATCACCCTTGCCTATGCAAACTCTATTTAAAGTGTTAGAATTCCGACAGAACAGAAAAATTCAAACTACTATCAGCTCTAAACGCTGGCTACTGAATTTAATGATACGAGTACATTTTTACCCGACTGCGCGACGCAAAGGAGTGGTATTGTGTTTAACAGCCTATGTATGTATGTTTGTATGTTCCTTTGAATCGATAGACTATACGTCAATCGATTCCTCTTAATCCGGCGAGCGTCACTAAAGACATGACTTTAGTGAAAATCCAATATGGCGACTACTGGACGCCATTTTGTAAAAATTAAAAAAAATAAAGTCGACAAACTATATCGAGTGGGATATCGTTGAATAGGTATTTAAAATCATTGTTAGGTTAGGTTAGTTTTTCTCAACATTTTTCGATTCGTTTAGGATCTATTCGATTATATTTAAATTAAAAGTTGCGTAACAACCATTCTCACATACGAGTATAAGTTTTTAGACAGCAGCAAGACGAAAACTTCTTGCTGCCGAGCATGTTGAGCATGTTTCTTGAAGCGTATCTATTAGTAGCTAGGTACTCATAACAAAAAAGTATAAAATAAAAAACATAATTAAAAAAATCCAAATACCCGACTGCTTAAAAAAGAACCAAATAATGTACATAATAAAAAACTAAAAAGAAAAAAACAAGCACTTAGATGTCCGGTGGTCTAGAATTCGATAATTTTATTATGGAATGAATACTAATGAATATTATCATAAAATATTTTCTAATGATCGTAACATAACAATTGAACAGTCGGGATCCATTATCCGAAAGCCAAGCTAATATTTCAATGGATCCTGTATTCTGAATAGTATTCATTCCATAATAATATTCTAGACCACCGGACATCTAAGTGCTTGTTTTTTTTTCTTTTTAGTTTTTTTTTATTATGTACATTATTTGGTTCTTTTTTAAGTAGTCGGGTTTTTGGATTTTTAAAATTATGTTTTTATTATTATTTGAGCTCATAGTCTGGTAGTAAGGAACATACGAAATATTTGCCGCGAGGTTAAATTAAATCTTTCAACACATTAGTATAAGCTTATAACGGTTTACTTACCTCCTGAATGTGTAGTGGTGGCTGCAAAGATAACAGCCTGGTGCCTGGAAGACTCAGTGGCTGTCCACAACCGCAGGCCATACCAAGCGCCAGAAGCCAAGCCACCAATCAATACCTGGGATTTTTATAACACGAAATGCATATTGAAGAAGTTTTCTTCCTTACAAGCTTATCCTTAGCTGATTATGACGATTTATTGCAAAGGTTTTGCCTGCATTTCAAAAATATTTTATCAAGAAAAAATACATTCTTATTCTTTATTGTACATTACAATAAATACAGAGAAATTTACAAAAGAAATGCATACAAAGGCGTGCAAGAGACTTCTTCCAGCATACCAGAGAGCAAAGTGAGAGCAATAAGTTATAAAGGTAATAATGTGTGCAGACACAAATAAAGCTAGGTTACTTTATAATAAACAAAAATAAAATATGCTTACATATAATATAACACATCTTCAATATAATACCCTCATTCCTCTCGTAGCCATTTTTTTATAGAAAAGCATCGGGACATAGACTTACCTCACGATGATGATGTAGTGAAGTAAGATCGGCATCTCTCCAAGCAGTGTTGCCGCTGGAATCCGCCCTTCTCCATTGAAGGCGCACCAATCTAGCATTACACCGGACGGCTCTTCTAGCATCCAATGCCAGAGCGCTGCTGTTGCTCCACACTGCAGCTTCAGCACCCTCGCTTGGACCTCCACCTTCCCATACTAGGACTGGTGGAAAATATTGTCTACTATCGTCAGCTGCATAAAATCTTTCGTATCATAGCTTAAGTTGACATATCTAGGTTGATATTACCATAACGTTGTACACAAACTCTATATTATAGCTTGAACCCTCAGATAAAACCGATATATCTGGGGGCCAATTCTCGAAAAGTGTCAAGTTGGAACGAAGCCGAAACGGAACCGTTGTAGACGCTCAGAACAAAACAATAAATACTTTATGGTGACGTTATTAGATACATTTCAGCACGAGACAGATGTTTGTTTTTATTCTGTCATACTCGCGACCGATGCGTGCTAAAATATATGTATATTATTACTCAAGCGGTAAATATACAGGGTGTTTTTTTGTGGCCACCTTTAACGAAGGGTACGTATTCTATACATGAAATAAAGTAAGTTTATGCCAAAAAAAATGCTGGGAAAAAAAAAAATTTTCTGAAAAAAAATTTTAAATTCCTTGATCGTGCGAAATTTATAGTGTCTAGTGTTTATGTTAGTTTTTTTATAGACAGATATTAATTATTTTTCGTGAAAAAATCCTGCTACGCGCGTCTATGTGCATTTATGCAGAAAAACGCAGTCTATTTACTCAACTTTGGACCCTAATATTTTGGAAACCAGACACTTCCCAGGTATGCTTCCATGGAGAAAAATGATCGTGATGATGAGGAGATTTCGTAGTTTTCGGGAACGTTGACGACCAAAAATCACCCTGTATATTGCTTCGCACCGCGTTTTGTTAACGGTTCATTAGTAACTAGTTGCGTTTCGGCTTAAATTTTGTAAAGAATTGCCCCCTGATATAATATTATTAACGTAACTCTGTGACAATTTATGTACAGTTTTTGAGGCAATCATTGTCATTATATTAATGCAGTCATTATATAAGTCATTTGACTCACCAGGAGGCTTCGTCCTTACAAGCAATGGGGTAGACACTGGTGAAGGGCCAGCCCGGGAATGGGCCACTGCCTTTACTGAGTAAGTTGCTCCACATGCAAGGGGACCGGAGGATCAGGGTCGAGGCTTCTCCACCGGTCTCCAGTCTTCGTTCGTCATCACCTCGAGCTGAGGTCAGGTCTAGACTGTCGATGTTGTCGTCTCGGATACGAGTCCACCAAATTGTGAAGCCTAGAGATTACATGCTTATAAACTTTGATACTTAAATCATCCAATTTAATAATATATAAAATTTAAGTCCGTAACTACTATCATCTATGTAGAACTATATACTGGAATGAATAGCATCAACTACTCTACAGCTATTACTCAAGTCCAAGAAACCTTTTTCCTAGAAAACTTAAATAAACTCTTCCCATTACGATTCTTATTACATTACTTCTGTTACAATAGAATAAAAAGCACTTACCGTGCGGTGGCGCAGATGGATGATGTGTAGTTCTCCAAGTCAGTTTAGCCTCTTTATGTGCTGCGTGGTCCAAATTCATTGTCGGAGCGGAAGGTGGGGTCGCACATTCAACCCGGTACGTCACTTCTTCTGAACCAAATGCGTTTCGAACTGAGCAAGTGTAGTTGCCGCTTGTTGTTACATCTACTTCTGAACAAAATATTTACAGACATCAATTTTAGGACTACAAAAATAACTAAGCTCGATTAATAAATCAATTTAGGCATTGATTTGTTTTAGTGGTTACTAACCATTTATAGCCAGGTGTCCATGGGGCGTCAATCTTGTACGTGGATCGTGAGTTACGGGTCGATCACCGCGCAACCATCTTGCTCTTGGAGCAGGCTCGCCTCGCCATGCGCAGGCCAGTCTTAATGATTTACCGCATTGGACTCGAGCCCATACGCCGAAAGAGAGCAGTTTTGCACCCGCTAAACAGAATAAAGCTATGCTAATTATCTATATCAAAAATAAAACAAATCTGTGTAAAAATTTTGCTTAACTTTACCTCTAGATCCTGTGGTGGCCGGTTGAGGAGCAGAAGGCTCTCCTTCCCCAGCCACTGAATGTGCGGCTACCCAGGCCTCGTAGGTCGCACCCTCTGACAATGACCTCAGTTCGGTCAGACCTCCCAGTCCTACTGAAGGATCAGATTCCTCTGCTTGAACCGTCGATGTTTGAGGTGGCCTATCCCTGGAATAAATAGAAACATTAAATTGAACTTAATACAAATATTATATCTATATATATCTTATCAGATATGCGATCTATACATATAAGAAGAAAGGATGGTTACCTTCCCAATTCTCTATAAAACACTGTGTAGTATAAAACCAGTCCATTAGATCTGCTTGGAGGTAACCAGCTTACAGCCAGTGACGTCACAGATGTGGCTACTACTTTTACTGCTGCTGGTGGTCCAGGTGCTAAAAAAATTACAACTTATTATGTAACATACTCGAATAGGAAGGTTGAAGATTATGTATCAAGAGGAAAATGAAGGTGAATAGAACACACTTACCATCCTGTTGTGTGGTACAATGTATAGGATGAGCGGGCACCCCATCGCCCGTCGCTGTATATGCTAACGCTTGTATCGTATAATTAGTGTGGGGTCTGAGTGCCAGCAGGAGCGTTTCGACGCCCGCTACTCGCTTGATTTCCGCTCCCGCGCCATTGCTTGGAACACCCCCGCCTCGGACCTCCCAGTCTAGCCAGTCTGCCGCTGCCGACAAACAACTGCCATCACTCAGCTTGGAATGAGAAAAACTGTCTGAGTAAGCGATCATTGACCTTAGTCAATGATATTTTCAAAAACAAAAAGTGTGAATCTGGGCCAAAATAGGAATTATTTAAAACTTTCATCATCTGTTCCCATTGTTTTTGGGCTTGGCTCCATATGCCTTTATTCGCAACTTTGCTTTATTGGCAGCAGTTTATAAAACATAATTTTTTGGTTATGCCTTCAATTTAAAAATAATTAAAAACAGTACGTAAGATTGTCATAAACCGGTGAAAACCTTGACTCACTGTGTTCGGGGCGGTACAGCAGCTTGTACCCGAGCAGTGCGCCGTGGTGCGCGTGCGCAGGAGGCGGAGACCACTCCACCTTCACGCTCTGAGGGGACACGGCTCGACAGCGCACGCCGCGGGGGCCTTCTGATGGCACTGGTTATAAAGTTATTATTATCAAGAACAGTTTAATTATTCTTCTAAACCCCTTTAACACATATCAGCTTATTGCAGTGCACTTTTGTACATAGGTCTCACCCAGGGCACACCTTAAAGCTAATGCCATTGGTGTTGCCCATAGTCACCACGCTGGGCAGCTGGGTTAGTGACCACAGTGTGATTTTCGGACTATGTTGCTAACACGGAAGGTAGAAGGAGATGGTAGGATAGACAAACAGACATGACAATCTATAAGGGTTCCGTTTTTTGCAATATAGCTACGGAACCCTAAAAAAGAAGAATAGATAAAAGAGAACATTATCATACCACTTTCTAGTGTCAACGTGTTGACAGGTGCAGTAGCTGGTCCTGCTCCAGCACTATTGAAGGCTCTTACGCTGACTGAATATCTGAGAAAACATGCATAAATTAGACGCTTAGTTTCAAATTAGCCAGTTGAACGATCTGATAGCAATATTAGGTATCTGTTAATCAAGGATCTAATATTACCTCCAAAATAATTGATCCGATAGCTCAGTTGGTTAGAGCAAAAGCACTGTTTGCGAGAGGTCGTGAGTTCAAATCTCACTCGGGTGATTTTTTTTTTCATTTTTTATTAACAATTTTTATAATTACCTCCAAAATAAATAAACGTAGATGAGTATAACAGATGTAAAGTGACATTTTATTTGGAGTCTTATAAGTACGAGTATGCTCGCAGATATCTATCAATTTAGAATTCCAGTGAATTTTATGTTAAAATATTTTTTTTCTACCTTCCCCGTAAGGGATACTCGTAAAGGCGTGATTATATGTATGTATGTATATTTTTTTAATAAGATGGTAGCTCATTAATCTTTTCCAGCTTACCTGGTATAATGCTCCAGACCTTCAATAATATACTTGGTGATTTGTCCCCTTACAGTCGCGAATTCCATGCCCGCATTGGCGCCCCCCAACGACCCATCAGCGGAAGCCCACCACCATACCGTATAACCAAGGAGTTCTCCATTCCATGATGAAGATGGTGGTGACTGAGCACAAAAAGAAAATCCATGTGTAAATAGGCCGAAAAAATATCAAACTATGAATTTTGCAGAAGTGGCAGGTTTCTGTTTAGCCACATGAACGGAATAGAATGGAATAGGTACACGTGTGACTATGGATGGATGGATGTTTGTTACTCTTTCATTAAAGCGATTTTAATAAAATTTGACATAGAGTTAGCTGACACCCTGGATTAACACATAAGCTACTCTTTTTATCCCAGGCAAATTTTTTATCCCCGATAATTTCGACATTTTGTTTTTTATGCAGTACCACGCGGACAAAGTCGCGGGCGTCCACCAGTGCTAAATAAATTTGCTATAAGACCAACAAATAATACCTAAATGAAGAACTCACCTGCCAAACTAACTCAATAGTAGACGGTCTTGGAGAAGAGGCTCGAAGGCTAATCGGCGCACGCGCAGGTGGCTCGTGTAACGTCAATGCCAGCAGAGCTCGAGTGTAGGAAGAGGCGTAGTGCGCTGCCGTCACCGTTTTAGCTCTCACTAGATATGCGGTAGCTGGTTCTAATCCTGATATTGTTGTGCCTTCAGTTCTGATTAGAAAAAAATTAAATATACAATTTTATTCGCATATACTTAAACATATCAAAATATAGAGATAATCGATTGGTTATTATATTAATAGTTATATATCTTATATAATGAGTATGATAGTTAAGTATTACTGAATTTGTGTTTAATAAGTTGTGCTAACACAAGTAAAATGCTATCATATTATAGTAACAGTTATAAACCTAATAAATAAATAATATATTTTAACTGAAAATTAGGATATATTTAACCGAAGTAGAAAGCGTTTTTAGATACTAATCACCTGTTAAATTTTCATTTCACTACGTTTTTAGGGTACGTCTGATAAAAAACGGAACCCTTATAGTCACTACAGGAATCTATGTCTTGAATTAAGTTGAAATTTGGTACAGTGACCCAAACACAGAGGTTGACGTGAAGATAAATCTAGCCGAAAACTGTCGTGTGGCACAAATGAGGTAGAAAGATAAATTATTTTTTTGTGTTTCCAAGTTATTCTAGACGAAAATTGACCATTCCCCCCCCCCTTATCTCCGTACAACCTAAAATTTTGTACCTCCTTATTTAAGGATATCCAATATTAATACCATTAAATACTCAATCGTACAACTTACATTTGAGGTGGAATGTGTGGGAATCGTACGTCTTCACGCGAGTTCAATCGCACTAATAATTGTTAGGCCTAACAGCAAATAAGCCGGTACAGTAATTGTGAACTTTGTTGTCAGTCCATTAAATTCAAATTTTTAAGAGATTTGAATGATAATAGATATACATGTTAAAGGAGAAACATGCCACCAGTTCTTAGAGATTTGCTATTCACGATACTCAATAATCATAAGATGTTTCGCAATTCTCCCAAGTTTTGGAATCCTGCTTTGATTTATGCTTCTCAAGATTCTTGGATCGATTCATCAATCAACAAACTTATATAAAGTTCTTGTAAGCTTTTTGACTTGGTTGGAAACTTTCGAAATAGCTTCCTACTTGTAGATAACCAGAAGTAGTATTGCCAGGGCTATTGAAAATGTTAATTAGTTAAGATCAAGCAAGGATTTGAACGTTGTTTTAACTTGCGTTTTCATTTTTAAGACACTTTGTTTTACTTTTTTTATCACTTAATAGTCTGTGGAAATTATGAAAGGATTTGATTAACGAATAACAATGAAGATATAAATCGACTTTGCTTTCAATACTTAATAATATGTGGGTATCCTAAATTTTAAAGAAAATACCAAAATACCAACTTACTCTTCATAAGTTTCCAAAGAAATACTCGATGCGGAAACGTTATGGGTATCAGCATCCCTCCAAGGGTCGGCATTGGTGGAGTCGTGCCTACGGTACTGCACCATGTAGCCCGTCACCGGGGAGTTGCCATCGTAAGGTCTTTGCCATTGGAGACGCATTGACCTGGACGTCGTCTCCAACACCCTGAAGTCTGCTGGTGGTTCGGGAGGTTCTAAGGAAAGATAACGTATATTTAGCAAACTACAAAGCACTTTATGCCTATAAATTATCAGTAAAACAAACGGTATACACAGACCTGATAAAAAAAGTTCAGGTTCTAAAAAAAACTATTCAGGTATGCATGTATTAAATGGGCTTATTGGCTATTGTGTGACACATTGCTGTTTTTTAGATCACTTGTAATTCTCCATTAGGGTTGATTTTTACCTTTTTAAGTGCAACTTTTTTTTAAAATAATCTTTTGGTTAAAATTTTATTTTAAAGTCATTATCTGAGGCCTAATTAAACGAAATAAAATATTTTTTCCTAAAAATATGAAAAAAAATCGGCCTCAGAATCATGGTTTGAAGTCATGGTATCAATATTTGCCTGGCTGTCACAAACATCCTGTATATAATAATAGCTTTTCTTACCTTGGACAGCCAAATGGACAAAATGATCCGACCTCCCATATGGGTTGGACGCTTGACATCGATACACGCCCGAGTCCCTTCTATGAGTTCTTTCTATTACGAGCTCACTCCTCAAACCTTCTGCACTCCTAGTCTCAGAGACACTCATTCTGAAATCATTTCCATCACTGCCATTAAGTTATTTATAGGGTTCATAGGATAAAATATAGGAACTATCATGAAACGTTAAGACAAAATTATTAAGATTAAGTACTCGCTTAATTCTTACCTATAATCTGAATTAGGCAGCCCTCTACCAGAATGACTCCAAGAAGTAGACAGAGGACTGTCTCCTCTGGCCACACATATCAATCTTATTGTCTCTCCTTGTTTTGCTGTCACATTTGCGGAAGGATTTTCGAATCTGGCTGGCTCTATAAATATAAAGAAGTAGAAACTCTAGAAATAGAAACACTCAATGGTGAATTAAAAGTTAGGACAATGAATTCTTGGCATTTCACTTCTAATCTATTTGTTATATTAATTATCCAGTATGTACGTACTGATAAGCATATGTCTAACATGTATTGACGATGCAAAAGCTATGAAGGTTTTTCTGTTAGAAAAAGTGCATGCCGAGGTTCACGATTACAATGTGTCATTAATGTAAAAAAAAACGATTTTTAATTAAATTGACGACCAGTCAGTTAATTAATTGTCGTTCGAGAAACAAAATATAAAGCTACTATGTACATGAATAGAAATAGAAGTCAGTGGGGTAACAATTAACTCTCTAACTCGCTAACTACTCTAACTCTACTTTAAACAGGATTATTTCCATTATGGAAGTGATGAATAGTTTATGGCCTTAGATTCCTATACTATCATACATACATTATAAACACAGCTGTGTTCCCATGCATGGGGTAGCCAGACTGCAGGGTCATTAGAAAGAACTTACAGCCACTATATCTTCTTACAATCCGACAGGCAAATTGGATTGTATCGTGTGTAAAGAGTATTACTGTTATACTCGTATACTATCAAACTTACCATTAACATGTATAGTGAGTGCTTTAGTTAGAGCTGGACTCACTCCGTTATCGGCTCTACAGCTGTATTTCCCGGAATGTTCCGCCCGAGCTGCTTCCAATCGTAAGGATCCATTGCTAAGAACAACTGGATCTGACACACCTCCCAGGGAAGTTTCAGTATTTCCTACAAAATAGTTTTTTTGTATTTCAGTACACTAAAATGAAAGGTAACAAAATTTATTTAGAAACTTCTATAGCATGAACGTATCAATAACTGTACACAAAGATTACTGATGGCTCGAATTTGAAGCCAACCGCCCGCAGTGTAATTTTTGTATTATGTTGTCAACACGGGAGGCGCTGCTGTCCACCTCTCGGAAACCCTTAATCGCCTCTTACGGTGCCCATGGGCAAGCACTATTAATCACGTCACCGCTCAAACTTAACACTATTGAACATAAAAATTTGTAAGAAAGATAATGTTGATAAGTACATTAATGTACTTATCAACATTACTATTATTATATTATATGATATATTACTATAACATTACTATTACTTATTATTACATTACAATATTGTAAATTATGTATGACATATTGCAGTATATATATGCCATTCATATTCTTTTGTGTACTAACACAAAAGAATGCCAGTATAGTACACAAAAGAATATGAGTGTGATATTTACCAGTAAACTTGGTCCAATATATCGCAGGCGTGGGATGCCCTCGAGCCTCACAGCTAACTGTTAGTGTTCCGTTTAGGAGAACTGCTGCATCTGTAGGTTCTATTTGCCAATATGGCGGTACTGCAATAAATAAACATACATAGAATCACGTCTCGAACCATACCTGTACTTGCACAGTCCGTACCTTCTTGTCTAAGCTTTTTCTCGTAATTACTTCAAAATTTGTTATCAAGCTCCATTTTTATTATCACAATTACTAATTATTCAGGATTTCCTATTACAAATATCACAAAGGATGATTTTTGTGGGAAAAAATTATAGCAGTTGTTGAAATATGTACAACACACGTACTATAGAGGTAAGTTTCAATAAGGCGAAGCGGAACACAGCGTCAATTAGCGGATATGTGCAGGCTAGTTATTTCGAGTATTTTGATTGGTTAATTCGTAACCCGCTCTGCCTAGCTTCGCGTCAGCAAAATCGTAAATCGACCCATCGCGTATCTAACTCAACTGGTATTTACGTCATTTGATATTTTTAATCCATTACTTTTTAGATGTCAAAAATATTGAATGTGACTAATAAAATCACAAATGAATCTAAAATTTCATTGAATCGGAGATTATCAAAGTACCAGTTTAAATACTCGATAAGGCTGCAGACAGAAGTCTTTATGACTTTTCCTCATAGGTGAACTAAAAATAGTACCTTTTATTGCTAATTCAGCAGAAGTATTAGCTTTCCCAGCAGTGTTAGTGACCACACACGTATAAACTCCGCTATGCGCCGCGGTTAGACTCTTAAAAAGCAGCATGCTATAAAACTCTGCTGCACGCTCATCCACCTACAAAATTAATGTTAATCTAGAGTGAACAGATTCTCCTTAAATAGTGATTATAACATGGAGAATAATTGCTTTTGGCATCGTAGTCATTTTATAATGTGCTGTCATGCACAAAGTATATACTTGGGTTCTTAATCTATTGTATTGGGGTTTAAAATACAACAGAAATGTTCCTAAATTACTCTGTAGCAATATATACAGGATGTTTGTGACAGCCAGGCAAATATTGATAGGATGATATCAGACCATGATTCTGAGATGAAAACCACTGAAAATTTTCTCAGGAAAATTCCTGAAATTTTCCGGTTTTTTTTTCATTTTTCCGTGTCAGAATGGTACATTCTATGGTAATATACCCGATAATACCTAAAATAACTAAAACAAGCACGTAATACAGAAAAAAGTAATGCAAAATAATAAAATTATTATGAAACGTCGTTATCGTACGATAATCAAATTACATGGTACGGGGGCGTCAGCTGTTTGGAACAAGAGATACCTAGGTAGCGCGCATGTACGAGGCATGCGGTCGGCACGTGTAGAGAGCGAGACAAATGCTGTATGCGCTATCTGTCTCGTCGCCGGCCGCGACGCGCGTCCGGCGTGCGGTCTATCAAACGAGGGAGATCCCCCGCGCACAAAGGTCAACCGCCTAGCGCCTGTATAAAGTATCCCTACACACTAGTCGGTCACTACACATGATGGATTTCGTACTTTCAGTACATACCTTTAATAATAAAATGCTTTCTTTAGTACTTTACCCTACTACATATCACTTTTTTCTCTTTATTCATACTTTGATTTATTGTTTTCACTGCATGATTGAGTAACATGAACAAGATATTAAAAATCTCAGTACCTGAACATGGCTTGCATGTTATAAAACAAGTAGCAAGGGTTGGCTGATGAGATGAAATCATATCATAATTCATAACCTAGACCCTGCCTGTCTTCTAAAAAAATAGGCAGACCATTACGGACAGTTTGTAGCATTTATCGTTTATTAATTTATGTTTAAGTCTTAGCGAATCTTTTAGCTAGATGATCGACCGACGCACGACACGCGATTTGCAAACTTGGCTTGGTGGAGTTGTAGTGTGTATAACCACCTTTATTCTAGTATGATTACCGTTTTATACAATTTTATTCCGGTGGGCGAATTCGGAACTAAAATATTTTGTATGCAGATACACAGTTAATGTCGTCATACACCGAGCAACTAGCGCCACCGTTCAAAATAACTATGTTTGCAAAACTCGCAGTGTAGTAGTAGGGTAGAGTGGAGGTGGTAGAAAAGGTACGTAATAGTGTTGGGATTTGGGATGTATTATTTCAACTAATTAAAATCGATATCGAATCTAATTAAAGCAATTTTATTAGTCCCTCCGTTCGTATCTTTCAAATGCAAACAATGCAGTTGAAATAAAGAGTAGGTAAATGATAAGTTCTTTTATCTACCTATCAGTAGGTACTTACAACTGAAATAATGGATAGATTAGGTAGGTCATTTCATTTCATTAGCTTAAAAAACCTAGTTTGTAAATTTGCTAATCGCAAATAGTCATAATCGTAATTTGGACGCTTTGGAACTTTTAGTACCTACTTACGCCAGTAGCTACTATTAAATCTGTGCTCCTAGTTTGAATGACCGTAGGCAGTAAAACGAACAACAAATCTATTGTGCACTTTTTAACTATCTTATCTACAGCTATTTCTTATAATCAAAACTGCCGGTAATAAAATAAGTAAGCAGGTAGTTTCGATGTTTATTTAATGGGTCATGCATATGGACCTACCTACACATGAAATTTTTTGTCATACTGACAGTTACTAGTCGATTAGAAGACAGGGGTAACTTGAAGTCTGTGTAATTTATTGTCTGTTTGACTAGAAATTATCGAAACGTAATTCTCAATTTAATAAATAAGTACATACATGAGCCCAACCCGTACCTTATAACTTAATAGTACGCTTACCTACTTACTTTAAATGCGATATGTATTAATAAGCTTAGGTTTATTTAATTTAATCATCATGTTAGCCGAAAATCATACTCTGCTGTACTGCTAGGCTTTACTACCTACCAGGAAGGCCACCACTCGATGATGGTTGCTTTTTATTGAAAAATAGGTAAGTACATTATGATCCTAGGTATCTAATGATTTAGAAAGAACTGAACTGAAATACGACCTACCTATGTGCACTCATTATACAACGATTTTTTGTTTGGATCGATAATAGTGAAACAAGTGTACAACACTATTGGTTTGCAAATTTCAATTTTTCGGGAGTTTCGTTTTTTTTTCTCGCCCAGTTCGCTGGAGTCCTAGATCATAGAGAGTCGTTTGGATATCGTTGCGCGTAACATAGGACATTTCGTGTGTTTTATGGAATATTTTTGTGAGTGTATTGTGTGTTTGTGTGATACGGATAATGAGTGTATTTAGTGCACGTGAGTACGGGCAGATGCTCATGTGTTTGGGCGAAGCCCGAGGAAATGCCTCGCTTGCCTTGAGGATGTACAGGGAGCGTTATCCCAACGCTAGGCACCCAGCAAACGGCCGTATTATAACCGCAGCGTATCAAAGGGTGCTAGATAATCGGCCAATTGTACCGACACAAGAAGGGGCTGGACGACCAGTTGCTCTGCGTACCGAAGAACGAGTTTTAGCTGTGGTTCGCCGTAATCCACGTCTGGGTACGCGCACCGCTGCGAAATTGATTCAGCGGCATCATGGAGCTCGTACGTCGCACTGGACTGTGCATAAAGTGCTGCGTAGAGATCGGCAGCGCCCATACTGCATCCACAAGGTGCAGGCTCTGGTGCCGGGAGACGCAAGTCGCCGGGTGGCGTATTGTCGTTGGCTCATTAGCCAGGAACGCGTTAATGCTGGCTTCATATCCAGAGTAATCTGGACTGATGAATCCACATTTACGCGTAACGGTATGTGGAACCGGCGCAATGCCCATCTGTGGTCACATGGTAACCCGAATGCCATCCAGCAGACGGGGCACCAGACTCGGTGGTCCTTAAATGTGTGGGCTGGTGTACCATAACCAAATCCTCGGGCCGGTATTTTTGCCGCACGTATGAACGGCACCAGTTATTTGGCATTTCTACAACAAGAGCTAGGACGCGAGGTGAAATTCTCCGCGCTGAGCTTGATGTTGACGACGACGTCCCTCTTGCCCGAATGCCGAGGATTTGGTTCCAGCATGATGGAGCTCCTCCACATGTGGTACTCACCGTACGCCAGCACCTGGACGCGATCTTTCCGGGCCGGTGGATTGGACGCTACGGTCCCCATTTGTGCCACCGCGCTCGCCTGATTTGACCCCGTTGGATTTTTTCCTATGGGGCTACATCAAAGAGCGCGTGTACGTCACAGAGTGTGATAGACGAGACGTCATGGAGCTACGAATCAGAGCCGCGTTTATCGAACTAAATGCCGCGATAGCCGAAGACCGAACACTGATGCCTCGTCTGCATGCCGAGACTCTTCGGCGCGCACGGCTCTGCGTGCAGCTGGGAGGCCTACATTTCGAGCCTTACCTCATAAGACCTGAACGAGGAGACTGAAGTAAGAATATTCATTTTATACTAGTTTTTTTACCTAATTTATCGATTAGTGTTTATGTAGATTATGAAGTCTAGTACATAGTAGTACTTACCTATTTGTCCTAAAGTAGGTAGGTAGGATTCCGACTTACGTTTTGTTACTGGTTTGATTGCACCTACCTGTCTTACTTACAAGATAGACAGACATGGTATGTACTACCACCGATAACTTATTGGTATGTACATGTTTACTTATTGTGTATGTTATGTATTGTGCATAGAAGTATTATGTACGTTTGATGATCGGTTAAGATTCGATGGTAACTAACTACCTACTACTAATTTATTTATGAAGTGTTGTTGTTAGGTATCAATGTAGGTAGGTAACACACACGGTATTTTCGTATTACGAATAGAGCCTTTATGCTTAAACAAATTTACCTAGGGAGGTAGGTTTTACTTCGTGAAAGATTTTGCACCGACACGGAGGGCGGGCGGCGCGCCGCCGCCGCCCGCCCGCCCGGCTACGCCACGTGAGCGCGCGCAATTTTCCGTTATGAGCATTACATTGCGGGGTGGTAAGATTTATGAATTTTCTAAAACTTTAGTCTTACATTTCCTGAAAATAAAACAATGCTGTTTGGTTTACAATAATGGTGTGAAGTCACCATGGCAGTATTTGCCTGGCTGTCACACACACCCTGTATACATGTAATATGTAAATAGGTATAATCAATATAGATAATATAAAATGTCGATGCACCGCAATTAAATACTACGTAGGCGCTGTCCGTAGCATATTCGTAGTTCGTAGCACGGCTACGCCTACTATGCCTAGATACATAATGTATACTATATGCAAGTTCATGTTTTAAAAGAAATACAATAATTATATTTTTATTATTATACAATTAATAAGAATCTAGCAAAACTATCACTATTGAGATTGTTTCTTGTTCATAATACGACGTCTACCAGTTCAAGATCTATACACCATATAATAATAATTCAATTTACCTGTAAAATGCTAGAAATAGGCGTCTTATCCTTGAGCCATGAGAAGTAGACCGGCATATCACCAGAGGTGACGGTACAGGTCAGCTGCGCCCGGTCGCCGGCTCGAAGACCGGGCGGGAACACGATTGGTGAGAGCACGGGAGGAGATACATACTGATATTTGGATCTGTCGACGATAAATATAATTCTAACTCAAGGTCTGTTTATTTTATTTATTTTACCAAAATCCACAGTACTTTAACATACTCGTATTCTCTAGAATAAGTACATCAGGCACCTTTGCACGAATTTGCATTACTTGAGGCATTACTAGAGATCATAAAGAATCTCAGATTTTAAAAATTCCAAATATGTTTTGTATGAAAACGTATGTGCAAAAAAACTCTCGAGATCAGTTATTGAAATTGGCTGTTAATGGCAATGTTACTACGGTAATATGTGCGTCTGAAATTCAGCTTTATCTTCTCCTCGATTAAAGCTTACATTGTTGTGGAAATCGAGGATATTACTGCAAAAGTATGTTTAACTTTAAAGGGTCAAGCGACCCTGAGGCCACTAATGCTGCGACAGAGCGATAGCAGAAGGTTCTATACAAATACATGACGTCCCACACTAATATCCCTAAATCTTATGTCTACGAATACAACGTATAGAAATAATCAAAATAAACATCCATATACCTACATAGCTCGGAAACGAACATCAAAATTCATCATAATAATATAAATTTTGCACCTAACGGGATTCGAACCCAGGACCTGTGGCGCTGAGGGTAGCGTCAAGTACACCAATCGGCCGTGAAAATTTCACAGTCTTCGTTTCTACCTTTTGTTTCATTGTTGCTATTGCCTCAAATGAAAACCTATTCTATTCTAAAATACCTCTCTTTTAGCGAGTTCTCCTCCAGGAGTCAGCACAGAGCAGGTCCACCCCCCCTTGTCCCTATTCCGGTCTACGTTGGCTATGGTCAACTGTCCATCCATCTGTTGGTATCGAGGGTCGTTACTGGTTCCTCCCTCCCATTTCACTGAACTGAAAATATCCTTATTATACTTACTGGTCACGGAAAATAATAGGAGTAAAACTAACAACTACAAGAATTCTAAGAAGGTTTTTGGGGAATTGTAGTTATAATTTTTTGTATTCTTCTTCACTGTGGCATAAGTTCCTAAACTAAGGGAGATGAACTAGCTAACTTGACGTTCCGCATGTCATACTTATCGTGGTGATCAATAGAATAGCAATTATAAAAGAAAATGTATACGGGAAAGCTATATCGATGAGAGTTTTTCTAACTTTAAGTCCTTGATGATAATAATCTATGATATAAAAATGAATCGCTAAATTGCTGGTAAGCGCAAATCTCGAGAACGGCTGAAACGATTTCGCTAATTCTTTTTTTAGCGTATTCCTTGAAGTACAGAAGTACATTAAAAAAAATGCCTGAACATGTCTAAAACATTCCTTTTCTACATTCCCATACAAACAATTTGTTCAAAATTTGAAAGTCCGGGAAGGCAAAACAATTCGGTGACGTTAGTTCAAAGGCGTGGGACAGGACAACGTCTGTCAGGTCCGCTAGTCATAAATATAATTAATTAATAAACGATTGCGAGAGACAAATTTAGATAAGTTGAACCTCGCTGAAAGCAATTACAATTATTTCCAGTTCAAGCAAGTGGCAACAGAATGTTATTAAATCACTAGTCAGCATTTATTGCTCTATTGCTAATAAATTATAATAAATATTATTAAGAAAATGAAAAAATATACACCCGAGTGAGATTTGAACTCACGACCTCTCGCAAACCGTGCTTTCGCTCTAACCAACTGACTTATCGGGTCAATTAAATATTAACGGTGACAGTCTTGTCTCCTATTACCTTTGTTTATGCCTAGTAGTACACGTATTACACGTAGGAAAATAAAATAAATAAGGTTAAAAATATCTTTTATTTACAAATAATAATAATAATACATAATAATAACTCTAGTTATAGGTAACTATTATAAAGGGTTAACTCGAAAATAGATATTCTAAACTGCTTCAAGAAAAGGATAATACGGCCATTTCGCTTCATTGCTCGACTTGGAGTGGGTACTATCGTAACCACATATCTATCTCCATAAATATATCTGCTAGTACTGTAGTACCTTAGCTTAGTAACGTAAATATAAACTAAAAACTATATACCTTCATTCGCATTGTCTTTTAATGTTTTGTATAGATATACTCGTATATTTTATTAAATCAAATAGGAAACTTACTCAATCGGGAATCCGTAGTAAGGGCACCAGATAGTGATGTCAGATCCGGCGACAGCTTTTACAGCATTCATAGCACGAATATAGGGTGGACCTAGTAACAGGTTAATAAGATTTGAAAATTGCCTAGATTTTTTAAAATATTAATCGAGTTCATGACATATATTTTACATTTCATAAGCTTCTACTACGGTGCACTATGTCTTAAGAAAAGACAAAGATAAACTATATTATGGCTCTATCATATATAAGTAATAGAATCAGCATCAAATTTTAGCAATAATTGTCTAGACCTTTCGAGTTTACATTTCATATTATAAACAACTAGGAAACTTTTTGCCGGCTAAAGTTTAATGGGCTTTTAGTTGTTCCGAACACCGAATTTATACTCCGTTTTAGCATAATCCTATTTGGTGTCTATTATGGATTATATTATGCTAGTTTCCTTATTAGGTAAAGTTATTTTTAAGTACATTATAAAAAAAAATGGTTTTGTAATTGAGGAATTCAGACAATATTATAAAGAGGCTTATGTAAGTAATCAGCCGAGAAATAATCAATATAAGCCTAAATAACTTTCATCACAACTATACATATGTATAAAGAACTTAATCATTTTATTGACTAATAATTTAGCGAATACTTGTTATTGAATTTAGTCAAATTAGCTTTTCTAACCTAATTGAAACCTAATAAATAATGTCATCCAATAAAAAATAAATTGAAATATATTGCATTTGCCGCGAGCTAAAATAAAGATAAGCATACATTATGAAGCTTGTGGCTAAAAAAAAACAAATAGGACTGAATTAAAGGGGTATTTTACAATAAAACATTTTAAAAAACATGCAATAATCAAAGTAATTTTTTTGGATTTTTTTTATTTGTTTCTTTGTTATCTCTTCACGATTTATTTAACACGTATATCAATCTCCCTGAAATTTTGCATAGATACATGTAATTTGGAATACGGATAAGGACATAGGCTACATTTTGTAAACCACGCAAATGAAGTCCCGGGCAACAGTTAGTAGTTAGCTAGGTTAGAGGGAAACTGGCCTCTGGGCCGCGGCCCACATACACAGAGTGGGAACATAGTAGAAAACTTGGCCGAATGCAAGGGTCTAGCACGGGAAAATAATATCGTAGTCAAATCGACCCGCCCCGTCATTACGTAACTAACAGTAGCAGAGCCGAAGCAATGCGATAGCGAAAATTGAGTAGGTATGTGTGTGGGCGTGCGGGGCGAAGTGCGGGACGAGCTCTCAATTTTCGCAATCGCGCTGCTTCGGCTTTGCTATTGCAAATTAGGTAATCAAGGGACGGTTCACTTACCATAGACATTAAGCCTGGCAGCATGAGCCTGGGTGCCGTGAGGGTTGGTGGCGCGGCACTCATACCTCCCTCCGTGCTCCACTCTCGCGCTGTTGATCGAGAGAGTCGACAGGACGTAGCTGTTTGTACTGAGCCCGCCTGGACCTGCCTCTCGACCTTCAGTTATTATGGCCCTAGTAGATAAAGATAAATAAATAAATATAAATTTTGATACATTGTACAATACATTGACCTAATTCACTAAGATCCTTAATTAAAAATCTTCCTACCGCTTTATTGTAGGTCTTTATTATAGAGCGTACTTTTAGTACATACATACTGGGTGTAAAAAGACAATTTTCTTCTTTTAATACCTCGTATTCTTTGTAACATCACGATCATTTTTTTCCATGGAAGTACCCCTGGGAAACTACGGGTTTCCAAGATATTGAGGTCCAAAGTTACATTAATATTATATTTTTTTTACATAAATGCATCTGAAATCGGTTAACAAACATTTTTTTCAAAGATACCATCTGAAAATATTATAATGTTAATTTTGTAGGTACATTTGTACTTTGCGAATCACGCGAATACATTACTATTTTTTCATAATTTTTTTGTCGTTACCCAGGGTTGGTTCCGAAGAAAATGATCGTAACCTTACAAAGAATACGAGGTATTAAAAAATATTGTTGTCTTTTTACACCCTGTATAGGTACATAAAATCATCCAACTTTCCCGTTTTGCTACTAGTTCTACTTTTAGTGATTTGAGGTATTTGTTATTTATTAATTGAAATACATGTTTTACATGTTTCAAATAAAATAATCTTGAAAAAACAAATAGAAATAATTTTGGTAATATTTTTGTCTTCCGTTTGATTTGTTCAAAGAGCAGTCAAAAAGAGAATACATACATATAATCACGCCTTTATCCCTTACGGGGTAGACAGAGCACCAAGGCCCGATAGAAGCACATGGTGCCACTTCTGACCAATTTTGAGGGTATAGTTGAGATTTACAAGTTCGGTTGGTAGTCACAGGTGGTCAGCCCATCGCCTACAAAACACCAAGACCCTCTTGTCCCTCTACCGACTTGTAAAGTATGCCCGAAATAAAAAAGAGAATATTTAGTAGTATTGCGGTCCTTCATGTATTTACATAAAACCCAACGTAAAATGTTAATAGATCGTATACTATTTATAGGTTAACCGTAAAAAGTTATAGACGATCGCTTTAAGTAGAATTGCACAGAAAAACAGAATAATTGTACATTTTCTTTTGATAAACTTTATTTGTGAACATTTTATTGTGTACAATAAAGAATAAGAATAAATTGAACAAAATATTTGGTTGAAAGTAGATAGGTAAGGTGTATTCTTCCTGATAAAGTGTTTGCTCGTAGAATGAAAATAAAAAGTAGTGTACCTACTGTAGCGAACAAAAGCGAGGGCGAATTGCAGGACAGGTATAAGTTACAAATACATTTTCAGAGCAAAATAATATTCAAGTTAATAGGTATTGGACTTCACTTTGTGTTCTTTGACGCAAGAAAATACTCGGAAGAAAACTTTATTTTACATTACGACTCAAATTGTCGTTCGTTTTGTGTTGTTTTTGTTTGTTTTAACTTCACTGGATAATAATAACAATTAATTTAAACTATAATTAGTAGTAAAAATAAACATTTCGCCTATATACGCATTAACAAACCTTAACTAAGCAATTAGCCAGAGGGACATTTACGAAAAAAAAACACATTCCCTCCAACTTACCTTTAAATTATTATGCTCCTTTATTTAATGAGCACCGCTTTTATAACACCTTAAACGTTAATAAAAACTGAAGGCGACAAAGTGTAATAATTCTTGTAATAAAGTGAGTGATGATTTGCGGGATATCAAATGGTTCATTATGAATTTTATGATATCGCAAGCGGAAATTAATTCATTAATGTCGCACTTGGAGCACTCTGTATAAAATATATAGTAAAACAAGTTTTCATCTTATTTTAATTAATATGAAAATAACCTACTATGTTGAACCTATCTTTCTAGATAGCATCCGATAACATTCAATATGTATGTATCATATTATCTATATGTTAAATAAATACATCTGAATGAACGACAATTTATTTTTTACTCTAGAAACATTTGTTTAACTTATCTCGCGCCTTATATCATAACACGGGATAAATCTATGCCTCGATAATTATGGTGGTAGCGGGTCTATGTATAGCCTACTATTATAGCGGGTCATATGATAGCTCGCTTAAAATATCCCTTCTGTTACACCCTGTATGTAAACTTTCTAAAAAAACTTTAAAATGTTAAATCCTCATTTATGGCTTAAGACTATCACGTGAACATACCCATGATGCGAAGGTACGGGCTGGCCATCAAGTGTCCACCAAAAGCGAGGAGGTGGCTCCGCCACCGCAGAGCACTTCAGTGCCACCTGAGATCCTGGCTGCACTGCCTGCTCGATGAACGTGTACACCAGCTCTGGTCGGGAATCTATTTAAAAAAATCATAATAAAATTCTGTCATATCAGGCTTTACTGCTTAAAAGTTCTACAGCTCGTATTCGCCCACCACCTCCGGTCTAGATAATGCATGTTTAATATAACATAATATGTCGATTTGGTTGCCACCGTTTACGACGGGTATGTACTCTATAGGTACCTATACATCAAATAAAGTTAGTTTATGCTAAAAACATTTATAGTGTCCAGTGTTTATGCTAGTTTTATCATAGACAGATATTAATTATTTCTCGTGAAAAAATCTTGCTACGCGCGTCTACGTCTATGTGCATTTATGCAGAAAAACGCAGTCTATTTACTCAACTTTGGACCCTAATATCTTGGGAACCAGACACTTCCCATGAATGCTTCCATGGAGAAAAATTATCGTGATGATGAGGAGATTCCGTAGTTTTCGGGAACGTTGACGACCAAAAAACATCCTGTATAGGTAAGATTTCGGAGTACCAACTATGTAGGTAATACAATCTAGGTGCTCAGATTATTTAATAATTTAATTTATTATTGTGAATGTATCTACTCGCAATCACCAGTCGTCAGATTCGAGGGTCAGTGGAGGGTGTAGGATCTGGTGGTGAGCAAACACTATTTGTAACTTTATTATTTGTTGTATAATACAACAAAATATTTATCATACAATTTTGTCTCTGACGTCAAAGTGAAAGGTCTTGAATTTCAAAGGTCGAGTAAACATACCCGCTGTACAATGTTGTTTCGGGGTAGGACCCTTATTTATGTACATTACACGACGACCAATGGACCCTAATGGACCCTAATAAACTGACTTCGCCGTAAAAATCTTGCAAGCAAATAAAAACCGTTTGTTTTTATGTTTATATCCAATATACATAGACACGGCTGTTTTTCCAAAATACATTAGATAGGGCCATGTTCCCAATATGGAATTGCTGGATGGCGAGGCAGATCCCATATACACGTTCAGCACAGCTGTACCAGATGTAAATGGTCAGTGACAAGTTGCCTGATAACCTGTACTGATGCGGCACTTCACTAGAATACATCAGCTGCACCTCCTTCCGTGCATGTCGTAAGAGTCAACTAACGAACTCACTCAGGGGTACTATCTAATGCAATAAGCTAGCAACTTGTCACCATTGTGTCTCTAGCCCCTCTTATACTAAAGGTGTCTGTATAAACTTCTTTGAGATCCTACAGCCTTTTTCGACAGTTCATAGTCATGATCACTTATTGAACTGGAAGTGTTATGTATGTGTGTGTTGCTAAAATTTTCCACAGATAAGGCATTATGCCACTTCCAGTTGTTGAGTTTCAATTGAGTGATGATCACTATGAACTGTCAAAAAACATAGACATTAGTCCTGCAGATCTGACTACCTCATTATACGAACACAGACGTGTGCATACACATGTTTGTACGTTACGAAAACTTTGAATACGAAAAACAGAAATAAAATCACGCTTACCTGAAGAACGCTTTAACCGTTTTCGTTTGAACGGCGACATGGTGCGCGTTTTCTTCGCTAATGAGCACCACATAACTGAAATATAAACGACGTTTTTATTACAGCCACCACTTGAGCTTGCACTTGGGGTTGTATTTAACATGGGTGAATTGCTTATTTACCTATTTTAATTTTATATAACTTGCATTAAGGAAGGTAATGTTATTACGAAGGAACAATAGAGAAATTCACACGGTTGAATGGCAGGTTAAGTAGTGCCGCATACTTATAATTTGAGTTACCCACCTAAGTCTCGACTCGAGTGTTCGTTGTTAAAATTACACAAGTCAAATTCGTTATCTGTTAATATTTGATTTGATTGCGCTTCCGTGAAAAAAAATATAGTATATCTCAAACTGTTGTAATACTGCACCCACTCAGTAAATTTAGCAAACCTATTTACTATAGTGATGCATCTGTCAGCGAGTTACTAGTGGGGCTGTTAGGTCGACGGTGAGGTTAATGTAATGCCCAACGTTGCTTACTAGCAAAGTAATTCAATCCTAACAGAGATATTTTGTTTCGTAAGCTGAGCCTTGGTAATGTTTATCATGTTTATTGGGTGGGGACCTGTAGAAATCTACTTTGTTACTTCTACTCAAATCAATTAATCGTGTTCATTGGGTAACTATTCTATTTCTCTGGTAGTCAATTAAGATTGGTAAATCCTAAATCCTAGCCGCAATTGCGATGCCGTTTTGTATTAATTTGGAAGCTATACGTCCCGGAGTGCTATGTAATCGGGGGAATTCTTTATAAAGCGAGATTAATCATAGCTAAAAGCTTTGTTGCAAGTACCAGATAATATGGAAAAATATCCGTAATAACTTTCATTATTATGATGAACTTTTACTATGCGACCAACTCCGAAATCGCGAAATCAGTTGTTCCAAATTCACTAACTGCATAAATTTTTACGAACAGTTGTAGGCTCATACTGAAAATATGTACTTAGTTCGATATGTTGTCATTTGTAGGGTTGGCCATGCACCGTACATCTAGCATGAAATGTATGTTTATACAATTTACTCATGTTCAAATGAATTTTCGCAATAACAGGGTGCGAAATTTGCAAACTTTCATGGAGTGACTCAGACCACGAACCTTGTCTAGTTTTCCGACATCTTCTATCCAGATTTTAGCTACTTCTTTTCTTATATAATTTTAAAAACTCACTCTGTGACCAATATAAGAGCCGCATATTCATCAAATTGAATGGTTAACTCTTTTGCACTGATAGCGACTCTGTGGTCTCTTCCCACTTTTGTGCTACATTTTTGTCTATCGAGATGTCAAATGTGACCCTGATCTGACATTCACTGTACCATACAAAGATGTGTCGCGACTCCAAATTGCCGAGCTGTGCGAACCACACACGGGGCATTTCTACCATGTTATTGAAATTGATGCTAACTCGTTTGGTTTTAAGCAATCGCAAGAGCTGCTCGTGTCTGATCCGCAAATCTAGTACGCTTGTCTATTTTTAACCAAACTTTGAGTACATTAGCTAACTATGATTGTGTGTAAAATTAAATAACTTACTAATCATGAGTAGTTTGTCTATTTTTAATCGAGGTAAGGGCAATATTTACCCAGTCTGTAATTTTGAAATGAATACGGAGTGAAATGAAACCAAGCAATACAAAATCTTCACCTACAGTTGATTTAAAATCATAATTAATACATTAAAAAATTGATAAAACTTTAAAATTTTACTAATTTTGATAGCTATGATTATACTACTTAAATTTAGACATGCACTTGGATTATGTTTAAATTTACTGAAGGTTGTCTATTTTATTAGCTACTTCATTTCTCAGATTTAAAACCAAATTAGATGTCTGTCAAATTGATACATAACCACAAAGATGTGTCATCCAAAACCAATAGAAAAATAAATACGATAGGGCACAAAATCTTCATATTTAAAATCATAATTACATTTCCAGCTGTAATCATGCGGTGAAATTATTCCTAAGCTTTGCGTAAACCGATTAATTAATGCTAAAACGTTGCAGCAATGTTATAAATTTCACTCAGCTTTTCGTTTTACTATCCGCTTTCGTTCAGAATTTATAACATCGTAAATCGTGAAACCGGCAAAAAATTTACAACCATGTAGAATCCTGAATTGCCGAGATAAACCGAAAGCCCGATAGCTCCGGGTTATCTCGGGCATACATAAAGAATTTATTGCACTACATACGAAAAGTCATTTCATACCATATTACTAATTAGATAGGTTTGAATACACAAAATAATACTAGCGGACCCGACAGACGTTGTCCTGTCCCACGTCTTAAATACTTACAAACTTTCTAAAATAAGCTGTAATAATCTGGACCGTTATAAACCTTATGTAGTTGAACGAATTGTGAATCTAAAGGCTCCAGCACACCGGATGCGTATGCGTGCACGTAAGCGTAAACGTACACGTACCTCTGAGTTTATTGTATAGAACTGTCACCGCTTGACGTCTATGCTTACGTCTACGCATACGCATCCGGTCTGCCCGTGCCTATACAGTTCCATACATTACAACTCAGAGATACGTATACGTCTACGCTTACGTGCACGCACACGCATCCGGTGTGCTCGAGCCTTAAATCATTCTCAAACTCACTAGAATACACACAAAAAATTTCATAAAAATAGGTCCAGCTGTTTAGAAAGAGTTTAATTATAAACACACGAACAGAAGATTTATACATATAAAGATAGTAATACGTAGTTCAAATCAAAGTTCATTAGGTTAGGTCCGCATGTGAAAATTGAAAGTGGCAAGTCCTTTTCTTTAAGTTGTTTGGTTCAAATTCAAAGAAGTATTCTTGGATGCTAATCAACTGTTAATCGTCAATTTAACTGGAGATTTAAGAGATTAGCGTTGATTAGCCGTGAGTCTTGCCCCATATGAGATATGGCATAGTTTACATGCTATTGTAATATAATGTTTTAACTGTTGACGCCATGTAACAATCGCCAAAATTACAGAATGTGAAGAATCACGACTCAAAAAAAGGTTCCATGATTTATGGCCAGCACCGCTATGACAAAGATTAAAAATTGGGACGAAATAGAAGCTTTCCATCAAAGCTCTGATAAAAGAGAGCATACAGAAAACGAACGTTGACGAATGAAAAACCAACGTACCCCCCTCCCGCCCCCACAAAGATGGACGCCGCACTGCACAAAATATACCTCAGATGGAGAGCTTTATGGTGGCGCTACGTTCTACGCTTGATTGTCAATTTATATTAGTATCTACTCTATCAGGTTTAGTTCCTATTTTGGCCACTATCCGTATTTTATGGGGGGGGTACTATTGCAAAAAATTGCAGTTTTGTAGTTGGGTAACTGCAGTAGGTTTGGCCAGTGGTCACTGAAATAGCATCGGAAAATTGATTTCTCTCATCAACTGATTTATTAGGTTTGGTGGACGGACGCATAATCCAAATGGACAGTTAGTAATGAGATGATATATGACAATATCTAATATCTACATAAAATTAGTGATTTGCTTTTGATACGAACCCAGTGTAGGTAAAAAGAAACATCTTTCACTATGGGACCAACAACGAAATAGTGAAAAAAAAATCAGCAGTACCATACAATCTTGAATAATTACTGCACTGAAATGTATGGAACAGCTAATTTTTTTTCACTATTTCGGAGTTCGTCCCATAGTGAAAGTTGTTTCTTTTCACCTACCTAGTTTCGTGTCAAAAGCAAATTACTAATTTTGAAAACACCTTATATACAATAATACAACTAATGGCTTGTCTTCCCTTAATGGAGTTGCTAGAACTGCAGGATCATGAAGGAGATCCATAGCCACATTTAGCATACGAGTAGCTATACTCATAGCGGGGCTGTAAAAGATCTGTGACAAGATGCTAGCTTATCTCCTGAGAAAACGCCCTTAAGATCCTTATTCGTACTTTCACTGAAGGAGATGTAGTTGACGTATTTTAGTAAACCTACGCATTAGCATAGGAATACAAAAATATATAAAAATATACTTATAACATAATATTAGTTATAGTATCGATATATCGATATATAGTATCGATCGAAAGTCAACAAACCAGATATTGCGGCAATTGACCCTCCAATTATTTTTACATAAATCGCTGTATAAATCACCCTTAACTGATTAATATACTACTAGTAGATAGTGTATCTTTATTACCACTAACAAGGGTAGACAGTGGTTTATAGCGCCTATTAATTAGACAGATGTTAGCCGAGACGCTAATCCTAGTATGCATAAGTCATTTACTCAAAAAGAAATATTTTCTGCATTAGGGGCCAATTCTCGAAGTGTCGAGTTGGAACGAAATCGAAACGGAACCGTTGTAGATGCTTGAGAACAAAGCAATAATTACTTACGGTGACGTAATTAGACACATTTCAGCTCGAGACGGATATTTGTTTTTATTCTGTCATACTCGCGACTGATGCGTGCTAAAATATACCTTATTACTCAAGTGGTAAGTATATATTGCTTCGCACCGCGTTTCGTTAACGGTCCGTTAGTGGTTGCGTTTCAGCTCAAAAATTATCAAGAATTGCCCCCGAGGTTTATGTGTTTCCAGCGAATGTATATCTCTTTGGCATGCCTAAACGGTTTGTCGCATTTGAGGTTGAGAGGTCATTATATTCGTCATAGTGGTTGGAATAACACTAGGCCAAGGTTTTTTAAGCAGTTGGGTTTTTTCATCAAATAATTTTACCTATGTCTAATGTGTTATAACACATTTCTTTTAGCTATGCCAAGTGGTTTGCTGGAAGAAATCTGTATTAGAGATAAGCACACCTTTGTACATGATTTTTGGTCGTCATAAACTACGGAATATTTCATTTTCTCCATGAAAACTGGGAAGTTACTGGTAAAATATTAGGGTCAATAAAGACATAATGCACATAGATAATAATTTTTTCACCTATTCTAATGTGTATATAAAAACTAACATAAACAATAATTTACACTAAACTTTCGCACGATCAAGGAATTAAAAAAAAAAATCAAAAAAAAAAAAATCCCAGCATTTTTTTTTGCAAGTAAACTTACTTCTATTTCATGTATTAGAATACGTACCCTTCGTTAAGCACACACCCTTTGTATATTTTCATTGAAAACTGTTTTTCAGTATAAAATGTTTGTGTGCATAAAGAATAAAAATAAGAAATGAATATTAATTACGTCCTCGAGTATTCAACCAAGTGTCGATCTTTCTTTTTTGTTGACATAGATTAATTAATCGTTATTGCTGTCTATAAGACATAGTTTATTTCGGAAATATCATAAAATTTTAATCAAAATTATGTACCAGTTTTTACGTTGATGATAAAATAACTTTATTGCAAATAGTTTATTATAAAACTTTGAAAAATCTCAATACGAGTATAAACCCGTATAAAACTATATCATTTTATGAAGCGACTTCAAAATGAAGCAGGTACGTTTCTATATGTATTTACTTCTATGGCATTGATATAGGTACCTACTCTTTATTTATCAGAAAAGTCAATGAACTAGGATATATTTAATACACGTACCTACTTGCTCATAAAAATATTGTTGGTACAGTCAGCAGCATAAGTTGATTAATAAGGAATGTTCAAGAAAACGTTAAAAAAATAATGTTAAGTGTTCGCGTTGAGATATTTATAATTATTTAAAGAAATAAACTCGATTGCGTAAAAATTTCAACCTTAAATGCGACAAACCGTTTAGCTTCTAAAGCGTGGCAAAGAAATATTACATACATACACTCGAGAACATAACGCTCCTTCTGGCGCAGTTGGGTAAAAAATATGGAAATTAAAAATATAAATAACTCTTTGGGGTAGTGAATCACATAAATACAGTGTATGCTACTTTATTTAACCTGATGCGATTTTTTGTCATAATTGAATTTGTAACACTGTCTACATTTTCTGTCCATCTGTACACACGTCGTAAAATATGTATTTACTGTATTATGCTCTGTACCTTTGTAAATAAAAAATTCTCCCGCCCCCACTGGGGGGTGTGGGGTTTATAGGTCATCCGACCCCCACGTGTCCCCACTCACAAATCACACAGTTTTCGAACGCACCCGTATCGTCGATGTATATGCCTATTGATCTGCCATATGCTCCCCTATTACAACAGTCAAAGCAAACTTAATCGTAGTGGGCGAGTGTTTCCAGCGTTTATTTGTGATTGAGAATAATAAGTTCAGCTTTTGCCGTGTTGTTACTAAATAATTTAAACATTGTTTAAGCTAAACATCACCTAAATTTGCGAAAACTTTAGACTCAGTTTTGTAATAACCAAACCTACCATTATGGCCTGTAATAATAATAACACTGCTAGCGTTTAGTTTATAGTATTTAATTAAAGACGTTATCACATTTTAAAAATATATCAGCATATTGGCACTTTGAGATTTCTGACAATCCCACCTAAATTGCGTTATCCTTTTCAGCATTATCTACTTATGCTGAAATAAATCTACATGGATGAGTAATTGAAATATTGCTACCTAGGCATATTTTATGAGGCTTCGGAATTTGTAAGTCCAATCTATAATTGTTAAAACAAAATACCATCCATACATAAAACATTTTGTTGCGATGTAATAAGATAAATGCACTTTGGTTTCCTTGGATGTCCTCATAGAGAAAACCGCATCATAATCCGTTGCAGTAATTAGCAAACACATAAATTATCACTTGAATTCATTAGAATTTATTGTATGTACCCAGCAAATACTGAGCCTACCATTTAACCTTTAGCCTAAAATTAGAAAACAGTATCGTTTTACCTGATTTTTTATATTAGGTAAGTAAATAAGAACATAAATCAAACAAGTAGAAATTAGGCAAATTGGTTTGCGCTCGAACTCTAGTTATTAATACGAGTATCTGTGGTTATGAGATCCATTGACATCGGTGGTCGTGTCAACGATTTCAAACTTGTACATACATTTGCATTTAGTTCATATCCACTGAGGGACTATTTTAATTACAGTGGCCAATACAATCCGAACACGGATTTTGAAATTCATAGTCAGTTCAATAAGCCAAACCTTACTTTAGTCTGCACCGAGCTGTTTGTGAGCAAGATACCTTCGAACGAAAATAAATTATGTTCAGATTATTAAAGTTAGCCTGCGGTAATGTACCAATTATTAAAAAAAATTCTACAGTAATCTGCCGTACCCCCCTCCAAGTCGAGCAAAAATTTTTTATTTTATTTTATTTAATTATTTCATACCTTACTTCTATCTTTACAGGTTTAACCTACCACGACAGAGTAGCAACTTTATACTTGAGTGTAACATACGATGTACATAGTTATTTTTGTAAATTCATTCAAAGTACAATGGAATAGGTCAGTAATATCCGCAACTTTATTGAGCGTATGCATCGTGCGCGTCATTAGTGCTTTGTTTACTAGATTGGTCCTGCCGCGTACCACAGTAAATAGCCGCGGTCGCCGTCGTCTACCTACGTAGTTATCAGGGACACATAGATAGCAATTTCCCAATACTTCGGCATTTGATATTTTTCTATTTAACACCTTAAATATATACAGAGCGAGCGCCATTTCCCTTCGTACTCTCAATTCATTGTACCCTACCATACCCAAAATAAATAGTGTAGGGTACTTTAAAGGATAGAAAGGATACACGACCCACTGCTTCATGTACAAGAACCTAATGAACTTGTTCTGAATGCGTTCCACCATAACTTCGTACTTAGCCTCATGAGGTGCCCATATCACAGAGTTGTTTTCGAACTGGCTTCTCACAACCGCATTGTACAGTGCTATGTAATGTAATGTAAAATTAAAGGTGAAATACTAAGAAGGCGTGGTACAAGACCTTACGCTGTACCTATTTCATGTACCACCCTAGGCCGCATCTTGCTTAACATTAGGCACGATGGCGGTCAAAAGTTTGCCTAGCTAATTGTAAAAAAATAATAGCAGAAATATACCGGATAGAACTAGTTTCAGCTTATAAACTTTTCACAGAGGCTTAGAAGCAAGAAGTTCAACCTAAATCCTAACTGGCTGGCAATAAAATAGTTATTACAGAACAATGTACCCAGCACTCCACAGCAGATGGCATTTGGAGCAAATGTTATTGTTTCTCTTGAATGGCTGTGTGCTGCAAAATATTGTGCACAATAAAACAAAAATAGCGCACTCAAAATATAAACGTTTTATGTTGTTTATGTTAAAATAACTTTTTGCAAAGTTGTGAACAAGATTTTATTCAAATACGAAAATTGGGATACCGAAAATGCAATCTAATATAAAATAATGAAATTCCTGAGGTACCTACATATGTTGGTTTCGTTCCTGAGGGTAAAGTGTTTCGGTAGTAATTTCTCTCGGGGCTTCCAACTCGAGAAAGTACCCAAAAGGTATTATAATAGTTTACTTATGTTAGTTTTATCTAAGAAATGTTGGATAAATCTCTACATTATGGTAATCTGTAAGATTGCTTCTTATTTTCGCCTAAATAGAGTGTGAAAAGTTGTCGCATATTTTGAAAATACTTATAATCACGCCTTTATCCCTTACGGGGTAGGCAGAGCACCAAGGGCCGATAGAACCACATGATGCCACTTCTGACCAATTTTGAGGGTATAGTTGAGATGTACAAGTTCGGTTAGTAATTTTGTGAATACGTTTAATTTTCTATTAGTTTAGTTAGTTCATGTACAAAGTCTGTTTAACCCGAGTTTATGCTTTGTAAAAAAAATATAATTTACTATTTCTACCATTTTTCCATGCGCATTCTAATTTATTGAAAAAATTACAAGATACCTATTTGTCAAAAAGTAACCCAACAGAGAAGTAATACTATGTCACGTAAAAGGAGTTACCGAAGCGTTAATACTCCCAAATCAAATTTAAATCCACGTAAAACATGCAAAGCTCATAATGAAGTTAAATGGTAAGTTTTTAAGGTACCGTACCGAAATAGTAAATTATGATTGTTGTGAAGATCCTAATGTAATATCGCTACCAGATAACAGATACATTAATTAAGAATAAAGTTTATAACAATTAGGTGAACTAAGTAAATTATTTTTATATACCTACAGATTCATGTATTCACACAATAAACTTTCAAATGATGTTTTAAGACCAACAATTGTATTTATTAAAACAAATCCAATAGAGTGCCAGCCACTAATGTGGCAAGAACAAACCTAATAAGTAATATTTCGCACCAATTTACTCCGGGAGCCGACTAGACTTTATTTTTCCTCGGAAGAGTAGGGAATTTATGAGGGTACCCAAAGCAATAAAATACCTTTGCGAGAAAATGAAGGAGCAAATCGCAATATATTTGTTTCTTCGTGGCTAGAGGGGAGACCATTTTAGCCATCTGCGTGCAAAAAAATATTTATTGCGAATAATGAACCGGCCTTTATAACCGTTTGGCGACTTATGACGGTCATTTGTATCAATTTCTTGTGTGAATGGGTACTGATTATCACTCCCTTACCCACTTAAGAAAGAATCGTATTTTGTACGGATAAAAGCTTTTAATATTACTTCTTAAATATTTCAGTACGTTTTAAAAAATATTTGGTCTATCTACAAATGTAACTATGGGCGAAAACCCGTGCCCTGGGGAAGGCCTATGTTCAGCAGTGGATTGCAATAGGTTAATGTGATATGATGAATCTGCATAAATCATCTACATCAATAGATATGTTACAAGGCAAAGTAATTTCGACAAATAAAGGTGATTGGTTTGACCACATATTTTATTAGATTTGGTTTAACTGACCACAAATCCATACAGGCTTACTGGCAATTGCATGTATACATTTTAAATATTTACATTTTTATAAAATAATATGGTTCGGTTTCATAACCAAGTTACTTAGAAACATCTTTTAAGAACAGCCATTGCAATGACTAGTCAAAATAGTTTCAAAACGAAGCATTCACACAAAATACTCATTTTATAAAATATGTTCCAATTACTAATTATCATTTTCGACCATAGTGGCGCTTGAGCATTTTTGTCTTTTCACTATCGATATAATCATTGGTTTTGATTTTAGCTCTAGTACATACATTCAGTGTACTCTATCATCATCATCATTTACAGCCCTGAGAAGTCTACTGTCGGACATAGGCCTCCCCCAACAACCTCCACTCCGACCTGAAGCAGCCTGCATCCAACCGACGCCCGCGACCTTGGCCAGGTCGTCCGTCCAACTCGCGAGTAGCCTTCTCACGCTGCGTTTGCCGATACGTGGTATCCACTCTAGAACTTTCCGACTCCATCGGCCATCAGTTCTTCGAGCTATGTGCCCTGCCCATTGCCAAGTCAGCTTGCTGGACCGTTGAGCTATGTCGGTGATCTTCGTACATCTGCGGATCTCCTCATTTCTGATTCGATCACGCAGAGAGATCCTAAGCATAGCTCTCTCCATCGCTCTACTATACTTTCCCAAAACAAATAAATACGAAGACTGAGTTTCCACTCACCGCACTGGTTTTCAACACAAGTCATATGTTTGAAACTGTAAGCTACCTCGTAGGAAGTGTCTAGAATTCTAGATCATAACTTCTAAGCTGGAAGTATAGAAAGTACTGGAACATTTCAAGCACTCAGTAATACCATCCGACCGAGCTGCCTTTAGAATGGTCGATAGGAACTTATTAGTAGCGAAACTAGCGAGTGATTTCGACTTTGTCCAAGTTTCATAAAAATCCGTTAGTTGGTTTTTGTGTGTAAACGGAACAAACATGCCAACATCCATTCTCACAATCTTTCATATGTATACAGGGAGTAACTAAAGGGGTATGTTGAGCAAATTGCTATGAAAATAGCTAACTATATAGAACCAACTTGGAACCAACTCGAAATCACATGTTTTTTTAAAGAAAGAATAAAAAATCTGTTGTGTAGGATTTATCTATACTATCTGGAAAAATATTTATTATTATTTCAAATATCACGTAAACTAAAGAATGTGGAGAACTTTTTTCTAATGGGCGTTTTTGCACTAGACGATACGGCCACGACACAACCACTATAACGACATGACCATGGCTTTTTTGGAAGCAAAAATGTATTAAATAGTAGCTCGTTTTTCCACTAGACGACACGACCACGACACGGCCCCATACTAGATGACGAAAAGCCGTGGTCGTGTGGTGGCCGTGTCCTCTAGTGGAAAATCGCCCAATGGTTAATAATTTTAAGCTTGTTCCTTGACTCTCACTCGTATTATAAATAAACTGGATGTAAGTTCTTTCTTTGATGAAAGCAAATTGACAAAAAGTTACCAATCATGCTCTTTTGTTCATGTTACCTAATATTTTTCTATTTTTAATTAAACTAGCAAAATTAAGAGCGCACCTCTCTATATTAAACGACGTCAGCAAAAACTGTTAAAAGGTGTTCGCTTGATTAAAAATTTTGCTTCCGTTCATTTAAAAATAAAAGGTATTCGGTATGTGCCGGGCGACACAGGAGCGAATAGCTTTTATTTTTCTTCGGAATTTACAGGAGTATCAGCCTGGCTTAATAGTAATGTACTATTTTTTTTTACGTTTCTAAATACATTTTACATAATATGTAGATATTAATTAGAGAGTAGTTGTGAAAATAATAAAATTAAATCAACTACGAACGTAATCCACTAGAAATGCCTGGAAGGTGCATATTTTTAAATGTTTTTTTGTAAAACTGCTAGAATTAAGTATGTAATTAAACTATTAAATCGTTGATTACCTACTAGGTTAAAATAAATTAAACGTTATTCCAAGTTTAACCTGCATTATGCCCAGTCGTTTTACACTACCACAGAAAATGCTCCTTCGCTTTTTCAACCTTCCCTACCTTCGCCCCAGCCTCTTTATTTATAGTCCGTTATTACGAACCTCGACCCATTTCTTCGGGAAAGAAAATATTTTATAATAGTTTTAGCTTCTGTTTTTCGCCGGAACATTTTCTTTTATCATAATTAAGATGCGGAGCGAAATGAAAAACCTAGAGTTCAGCGCAGAATATAACTTTAATGAGAACGTGTACATAAATGTATCAGATTGTTTTCAGATATTTGTTGGATCACGGTGTTGCTAGTGCGTTTGACTTACTCAAGGATCTGGAGGGTAATTGCGCTATTTGTAAACGTATTTACTAAGAGTATGCCACAACTAAAAAAACGTTAAGTTATACCCAGGGATTTGGTATCTCCTCTGTTATACCCGATATTTCATATTGCGCAAAATTTCGAAAGAAAGACCTTGAAGTTAACTGAAAAAGAGTTGTCAAATAGACACAGCCAAACTATATAAAGCTAAACCGTATCCAAAAGCGTTCCGTTAAAAGGTAAATACGTTGTCATTTAACGCGATCGGTTGATTGGGTCGCCATCACAATATTAATATGACAATATTACTAGTGGTAGTAATAGATTATTCTAGTATAATAATAAATAAATAAATATTCACACACTACACAACATATTAACTTAGTCCCACACTAAGATCCCTAAGGTCTTGTGCCGTGGGTACTAAGCATATACAGGATCTATTTTCGTAGCCAACCTTAACGAAGGGTACGTACTCTATACATCAAATAAAATAAGTTTATGCAAAAAAAATGCCGGGAAAAGATGTAATTTAAAAAAAAAAATTAATTACTTGATCGTGCGAAATTTATGGTGTCAAGTATTTATGCTAGCTTTTTCATGGACAGATATTAATTATTTCTCGTGAAAAAATCTTGCTACGCGCGACTATGTGCATTTATGCAGAAAAATGCAGTCACTCAACTTTGGACCCTAATATCTTGGGAACCAGACACTTCACAGGTATGCTTCCATGGAGAAAAGTGATCGTGATCATCAGAAGATTCCGTAGTTTTCGGAAACGTTGACGACCAAAAAACATCCTGTATAAAGAGAAAATTCCAAGTATTTCATATAACAGAATAGAAGAATATAACGCTAACAAAGATACAATCACAGTAAGCATATAGCACGTCGTTCAGTACAATAGGATTTGGGCATAATAAATCTACGAGCATTACTCTTGATCTCGTAAAAGTAAATAGGTTTTTTTGTGAGCTCCACACAACTACGAGTACAAAATATGCACATAACTAGGTTTCCTTATCTGACGTTACCACACGCGTGTAAAAATACCATTGTATGAAGCGTATAGATGTTTAAAGGCGATAGAGATACAGGTAAGTATTAATTATATTTTATAGACAACCTTTATATTTAACTAATATGGCAAAACAATTAAAATTTATTCATAAACTAGCTTAAAAACTGAAATATAGGAGCATAGTTAAGATACTGGCCAAAAAATCTAATAAGTAATAATTAATGAAAATAATTTTATAAATTTCGTTAGTAATATTAACTAATTGCTTTTCCAAACTAACTCCAGAAAAAAACGTTGTATCTATCATTCTCCTGCCCTTAGGGAAAGTATATCCAATATCAATATAGCCAAGAGTTTGGTATTTTTTTTATGTACAGCTGCCTGCCTTGCCTAACCCTAAAATACCTTGGGAACATCTCAGTTATAATTTTCATAACATCAAAATCCGTGCATGAAATAATAAATTCACATTATCTTTGTGATGATTTGTCCTGCATTTTTTTATTGCCCACGTTAAAGAATATATTTATTTGGATGACACACCTAAATGACATTGTTATTATAAAACCGTGTCGATATAGGTACTTAGGCAATATTTAATTATGACATTTGACAGAAAAATGTATTGAATATTTATTTAGGCAATGTTTTGCTTAAACAATGTTTAAATTATTTTATAATAACACGACATGTGTTTGATACTGTTGCATCCAAGGGAAAAGCTATCTATAGAGTTCTTTGTAAAACTAATGACTCACTGCTGTGCTTTCTGAATCTGGAAACTCGATTTCGGATATGTTCATAAACTTGCATCACATCCTCATGGCGGTAGGTTATTCTGAAAAATAAATATTTAATATTGATATGTACATCAAACATATACAGGTAGACTAAATCACCAAGGAGATCCCATAGTCACGTTTAGCATATCGAGGATAGATGTAAATGATCAGTGACAAGTTGCTAGATTATCGCCTGAGAGTATGCTTACGACATGTACGGAAGGAGATGCATCTGATGTATTCTAGTGAAGCCCTGCATCGGCACAGGACTAACTTATTTATATTTTTTAATGGATTTCTAATATATTTTGGGAAATCTATGTTTCTTGGGAAGCATAAAGGAAAGAAAGAAGCTTAAAGATTAATTCCACTTTTTTGTACAAGAACGAGAAATATTGTGGTCACAAACATGATGTGGCAGTAGGCTCGCCCCTTACTACGAGGTAACTGTGTTATTTGGACACGTTTGGTTGATGTCTACCCATAACGAAACCCAATCAAAAATATTTGTACTTGTATGTATCGTAATGTGTGATCAAATAATCTATATTTCCAATATAGTGATATTAATTTTATTTCTAAAGTTAACCTATATCGATAAATATTATTTTTTTTAAATCTTGCTACAACGCTATCCGTCCAGTATGTAAAACTATCAACGCAGAGAATATAAAAAAACGCATTTAAAAAAATACCCCATCACTCACAAAACTAGTGGAAAAACTCTTTTTTTTTTGCTAAACAGAACTTCAATTTCGCGAACTAAATGCAATTGGGACGCTAGCGACGCGAAAATGTTTTTCGGAATGGAACGAACATAAACGAAATACAACGAAGATTTGACAAATAAGTATAACAATTTTTACGAGCGATAACGAAGTTCGCGAAGTCATCGCAACATTTCGACCAATAACAGTTAGTCTTTATCACGTCATTTAATGAACGCGCTAAATAAAGTCTTCCTATTGAAGTAAATGTTTCGAAAATCGAACGTTGCTGTTGCTCATAATACTATCAGTTACATTGATTGAACCCCAAGAGGACTCAACGTTTGTTTTGTTATAAAATATTAATAAGAATTTGTTTTGTGCTTTAAAAATCGCTGATTCGTGTTCACCCACGAAAAGAGAGAGAGAGATAAATTATGATAAGTAAACAGTGACAGTGATTGGTTCATACCGGCTAGGTGACATTGGATTTAGAGGTCTAACTTGACTATCGTATCTCTCCTTAGTCCTTTTTCCATTAGAACGAACGAACAATATAACTGAACGAGGCTTATGTAACATTTACGAGCGAAAATCGATTTGAAATGCGCCATTTTTATCGGAAAATGTAAAAGTAAACAATGGCTTAGGGATGCCAAAAGCACTGGGTTAAGGATATTTAGAAATATATTAGGTAAGCTTAATTTGGTGTTTATTCTGAAGAAATTAAAAGGTAAAAAAAAAAGAACATAATTTAAAAATCCAAAAACCCGACTGCTTAAAAAAGAACCAAACTATGTACATAATAAAAAATAAAAAAATATAAAAACAAGCACTTAGATGTCCTGTGATCTAGAATTCTATAATATTATTATGGAATGAATACTAGGTATTGAATAAAATAAAATATTTTCTAATGATGTAACATAACAACTGAACAGCCAGGATCCATTGAAATATTAGCTTGGCCGTCGGATAATGGATCGCGACTGTTTAGTTGTTATGTTACATCAATTAGAAAATATTTTATTTTCTTCAATACCTATTATTCATTCATCTTTAGCTACTATGAAATTCGTAGCTACTACGAAACTCGTAGTTACTACGCATTCGTCATGGAGTTACGAAGAATATTGTTCTTGTATTCTTTATTGTACACACAAGCATTGGACGATATAGCAACTTAAAATAGTGCAAAGATAATGTACAAATGCGAGCTTATCTCTTCAAGATATTTCTTCCAGCAAACCCAAAACATAATTTGTAACACAAATATAGAGGGCAAGTCATGTGCACCGAAAGAAACAAAACATTTATAAACCTAAATGTACTTGCAAAATATTAAACATATAACAGTAATAAACTACTTTGATAGGTTTACATAAATACAAAATACACAATAAATATATGAAGTACCTATACAAATCTTAATTAAATTGCCAATTGGATTTTTTAATTAGACAAATACAAAAATGATAACAGAAATGAAAATAAATAATAATCAAAGGTAGTGCTCTTTTAATCTTTTTTGTTCTTACGGAAAAGTTGCGATTTTTGCAATACTAGAGGCAGATTAAGAGCACTTTGGACCGTGTGGTGTCGGCGAGTTGTGGTAACTAAGGGCAAAATCGCCCTATGACAGTAGCCTTCTGGAATGCCCTTGTGAAGGCCTACGACCAGCAGTGGACTCTAATAGGTTGATGATTCTGACTGAAAATAATCCTAATTTCATTATTATAGTCTGAGTTTATGGTCAGAATATACTAATAGAAGTATAATTTTGCACGTTCAACAACCAAATAGCAAAAACTTGACTTTAAAGAAAGATTCTACCAAACACCAAGTGAAATAGAAAGGCGAAATAACTACGTTCACTTCGAATTACAAATCTACTTTCTATCCCTTTCCCGTTTTAATGTTATTTTATACAACCCCTGCAAAACACCAAATCCTCAGTAATGGAAGGAAAACATACGAAGGCAACGAGTTTTACGTACCCGATAGCATTATTCTTGTAAAAATATTCAATTTCAATCTAAAATCGGCAGATAAAAAAATATTGTAAAGCCTTAGAAAGCAATTTGTTTTCCTATCAATTTGCGAACATGTGTAAGAAACCGTGGAAACTTTTGTTTTTTGAAATGAGATTATCCTCGCTATTATTAGGTTCACACCGCCCCCGTATTACGTATCTAGCAAAAATGATATTATATTTGCTGATCGTTTATGAAATTCATATTACGTAATAGAAATCTCAAAGGAATGTGACAATTTAAAGCAACAACATTATTCTAAGAATAATAAGTGAAAAGCCAGACTGCCCGATATTGACACACTGGACGCAAATACTTAAATTAAAATCAAAATCTATTATTTGTTATTATTATTCTTATGTTTACTAACCTAGTCACTTAAGTTTTCTCGCATACCTACTAACCCAATTATGGACTCTGCCTGAAGTAAATAGTTTTTTTTTTTTTATAAAGCAAAAATTGTACAATTTCGCCATCATACGATCTCACTACTAGACGTATTTCATTTTTGAAAAAAAAAAATGCGATCGGTTGAATTTCGAAAATGAATACAGCAATAAATAATTAATCAACAACTAATCAACCCGCAATGGAAGTAGATACTTATAGAAGATTAGATATTAATAAACTTTCGAAACAAGAAAATTACTATCGACTAAACACAAACGCTTATTATCTTACCCGAGACGTACATAACTCAGTATAGCCTCGTCATCACTTCCAAAGCTCCACCTCAGTTCTAAACTTAAACTAAACCGTCTACAATCCGCTGACCCACTTTAAAATACTCAGGTTCGAATATTATAAGCGGCCGTCTGAGACGCGAAAATTAGACTAAGAACTGGGTCAAAGTCGCGCGGGTCGTCGCCCTCGCCAGACGGCTCTAAAGTAATTACGTAATAAGGATGTCGCAAGCTCCAGATACTGGGATACTCTAATTGTTGTGAAGGAAATTGAGCTCACATTTGAAGAGCACGTTTGTTATGATAGTTCCTTGATCATTTGCTTTGTCTGTGATATTAAAAATTAACTTATGTTATATCAAAAATAATAAATAAACTAAATAATAATTTTTCATGGGATAATATTAAACTATTTGTAGTATTAAGTGAAAAACGACTGCCTAATTAGAACCTCACGAAATTTACGTAACTTATCCCAAAGAAACTATTTTATTTGATTTGACTTTATGACTGCATATTATATGAAGTCTTCACCATTATATCTTTATTTATAAATCTAAAGTTATCAATAGCAAGTTATACATTTGACCTAAATATACGGAAATCAGTTTTTATAATAACTAGCTCTCAATGTTTCCATGACTAAATTATATAGCTCTAACATAGTAGGTATATCCCAAAATAATCTTCTGCTGCGGCCTATTGCAGTCCACTGCTGGTCGTAGGCCTCCCCCAGGGCACTTCACATGTCTACTGCCATAGGGGGGTTTTGCCCATAGTTACCACGCTGGGCAAGCGGGTTGGTGACCGCAGTGTGATTTTCGGACTATGTTGTCAGTACGGAGGCGCTGCTGCCCACCTCCCGGAAACCCTTAATCGCCACGTATGATACCCACGGGCAGGCAGGGGTGGTACAAACTCTACTCTTCCGGCACCACGCGGCAAAAATAATAAAATAATCCCAAAATAATAATGATTTTTTATTACTATAATGAGGAAGGTCCTGTAGTCCTGCCTAACCCATTTGGGGAACACAGTCGCATGTAAAAGTTTCTACACTGTTAAAAACGGAAACAAAATAAGAAGCTAAACATACATGATTCTTATGAATCATTAATTGCACTTAATTGTTATTAGTGTAAACGTGCTACTCGTATTCAATAGCTCCTTTATATGTAGAAATAAATTTTATTAAAATTCTATAAATGGTTTGTACAAATTCAAATTCAATCATTTATTCGACATGAAAGCATTAACACTCATTTGTCAATTGTCATTTTTTTATATGTTACTTTCTACCTTCGCACTCCTAAGGTGCGATTTGTTACACTTTGTACACTTTTAGAACACACCTAGATAAATACAGATACATTCAATAGCCATATCCTACATGACTCATGTCTCCTCACTAGACCGCGTCCCCATTAGGCAAACAGTGAGCAGCTGACTGTTCGCTGAATGGCTCTGAGTGGCGTATTGGTCGCTAACTCAATATCAACTAAGCGGCGAACTAGAGCGTATTAGCAGCAAAGCGCTTGCAAATTCTTGTGAGGGAAAGTACATTAGCGAACGGAACGAGCGACTGAGAATGAGTCGGCAAGCGAAACGTGGCAAACTGCATACATTACGCTTTTTTTTTTACACTCTATTGTAAATGTATAGGGAGGCAAACTGGAAGCAAACTGTTAGCCGCTCACTGTTTGCCTAATGGGGACGCGGCCTTATAGATGTAATAAAATGCAGCTCTCCCAATTCAATTGCAACTAATGATCGAGTTCGTAGTTCACCTCCAATTATTTTTAATCAAACTTTAATTTAGGATTCAATAATCACTTTTAGAACAAACTTAGCTGGAGACATAAAGAAGCTACTCACAAACGTGTTAAACACTCACTTGTGATTGGTGTAGATGAGCCGGCATATCAGGAAAGTGTCACGTTCGTCTCCTCTTTTCACACTTCCCCGGGACGTGTCTGAAAAAAAATAGATTCTATACACATTTCAATCGAAACCGTTCCACAGTGAAATGCTGATCGAATTGGGGTTTAGGTACGAATGTGCAAAAAGGACGTAATTCTTATCTTGTTTTGGTTAGAATGTATTTTAAAATCTCATCGAAAATAAAACTATCTTTGTCTATAGAGACATGTTGTTGGATGTAAAAAATGTGTAAACTACAAACGAAAAAAGTAAGAAACTAGTATTTTTAAATGAAATATACATAGGTAAATACACAGTGTAATAGAAAAGGTATGTTAAGCGAAAAGCTATGTAAATAGACCATTATAGAGAACCCATTTACAGAATCTGAGACTCGAAATCAAATGTTTATTTTTCAAAATTATATGAACATTTCTAATTTGTTTAGGAATTCTCCATACTATTGGAAAATTAAACTTTTGATTTCGAATCTGGAATTTTGCAGATAGGTTCCTTTAAGTGGGCTACTTATATAGCTTTTCGCTTAACATACCCCCTTTGTTACACCTGTATCATATAAGATTTGGTCGTACGAAAAGGAACTATAAGCGTATTGCATTGTCATAGATATACACAAATATACGTTTCGAAAAATAATCGCAAATACAGCCACGTTAAGGATATCGGGGCCAGATGTAATGAACGACTAAGTTAATATACTCGTAACTATATATGTGCAGTTGGTAATTGGCTATTATCAATTATTTTAAAATAAATAAAAAACGAAGCCATTAAAATTATCGCACACTTTTCATGATGTAGGTAGGTAATGCATTTACGCAGTCCAGTATTAATAAATCAACCGTTACATCCATACGGGCCGAATCCATTTATATTTTCGGGCGTGCGAATAAAATCAATACTGTGAACTTTCCCGGAGTACAGTGACCTAGTCGCGCGTACTCGGAATAAGGCCACATGTACTGTGAAACAAATTGCACTGTAAAAATGGTTCGTGCGTAACAGCGGACAATGCATCGATTTCCCGGCAAACGTCTCGTTACGTTTTAACGATGATGGGGATATAAAACATGGCTGGTTCGTTTTGAAATTGTCAAGAGCGTAATAAATTGGTGATACATTTTCGTATCAATTATAATAATAAATATTAACTGTTTATTGAGGAGCCCTTTAAAATAATGACTGATAGTACATATTGGTATTCATATTCATATACATATTCCAGTATTTGCCTAGATGTCACTCAAACCCTGTTTAATATATTTTAATCAAAAACAAGTTTTGGGTCAGACAGAACTATCTACTACTAATGGTCTTTACAATATAAAGTTGTAACAACGAACACAAACAAATTCCAGACGTTTATGCATACTAGTCAAACTTCTGCAAAAGCTGGAATCCGTTTAAATTCGCTTGTTAGCAAGAAAATATGTAAGTATTCAGTTACAAAGGGACTACGCAACTAAAGCGTGCCACTTGAAAAACGATAAAAATCCATTTTGAATGCGCATATTTCTTTACAAACAGACGGCCCGGCCGAGGCTCGAGACAAAGGCCTGTGAAATTACAGTCTTGCTTTAAATGCGGGAATGAATCGCAGTGTCTCATCCCCTCAAAGGCTTTGCGGATAGCAATGGAATGCGGCTATGTAGCGCGAGAGTCAGCTGAAAAAATAACATTTTTATCGGCTACCATAATTTTAATTTTACGCAATGTTTTTGGAATAAATTTGCCATAAGACCTACATGAATAGAATTTGTTAAAGATTGATTTATAAAATAAAAATAATGGATCTGTCATTGGCCCTTTGTAGAAAGTACGAGTAGGTAGGAACGCTTCTAAAATATTCCATTCCATCCAATAAACCAACTTTAAAACAAATGGAGCCACCTCCATTAATTACTAAAAAAATCAAGTCAGTTAACAATTTAAAGATAGCATATTGCCATACTCGATGAGGAAGGCTTTCTTGCACCTAACTCTCCCACTACGAGGAATTCTTTAAAGTGTCGCGGAACGCTATTATCACAAACAACAATAGGTTGCCAAAGTACATAATTTGATTTACTGTCGTAATAAAAGCAATTTCAACTTTCAAATCTGAAGTGTATTAAAATCCCTAACAGTTTGTCTTCCATTCGCGAACCAAGAAATCCTTTTGAACGACCTTTTGTAGTTAAAACTTTTGCAATAAATCCCGGAGGAGACTGCGACTCGGTGTCGAGTACAAAATAGTTTCCGTGTTGAAAAATAAAATTAAAACTAATCCCAAACGATTCTAATTTGGCGGGAACCGCCGTGAAAGTAGGTCGACGTGGTCGGAATTCCGCTTAAGAAAACAACTTATTTGTGCTGAAATGACTATTTATTGGTATTTTTGGTTAATGTTTAGTACATTTATCTAGAAAAAACTTCATTTGCTTGTTTTTACACTACGAATTCTATTTGCTAGAAAGATTACAAAACTTTCCCGAAAGGTAAATAAAAATTTGATATACTTTTGAATTATTATATAATCCTCCTTTTAATTAAATATTTTTATTTTAAACTATATCAAAAGTCTCCCATAAAATGTTAACGTAGCAAAAAAGGGGGTAGCTAAAGTGTCCATTACCCGACTCGAGTTCTACCCGTGTGCTGGCCACTGCAAAAATTTAAATATGCAGCAGCTCGCTTTGAATGTCAGCTTCTTTCCATTTGTACGATGTGTTGCCGCAAGACAAAACCCCGGGGAATTACACCCTTGTTCCTGAAATACGGGCATACAGCGCAATATCATGCCTTTGAAAACTAGAGAAACTCATAAACAGACGCATCTGAAATGCTCGCAACTGTATGCGCCCGTATTTTTATCTCGCTGTGTGGAATTGTGCATTTATAATTGTTTTACGGTTCTTCATAAAACACCGTCGAGTTGCATGTAATTGTTCTCTTTGTGTGTGTTTTTTGCAATGTTTCAGGGCATTTGTAATTGTGAGTTTTTTCAGGAATGTTTTAATTGTTTCTTTCGAATACACATAACTAGTACCTCAATAGATAAATTATTTATTGTAAGGGTAAGGGATAGAGGCGTGATTATATGTATGTATGTATTTATTGTACTACAAATGCAATATGCTCGCTGTGGTATCTCATCATCATCTTCCTACCCTTATCCCATTATATTATTATTTATCCCATATATATTATGTATATGGGGTCGGCGCAATATGGTTTCTTTCGAAACTCATTTTGTTAAAGTTTTCTTTCTCCTTCCTTCTCGGGTATAGCTAAGTAATTTTTTTTTAAATTCGTACATGAAATAAATTCAGTGGTACAGGCCCGTGACTGATATCGAACTCACGCCTCCCGCACGAAAGGCGCACGTCTTAACCATTGGGCTATCACCGCCCAATCTATGCTGTGGTATCTAAATATAGTAATGAAATAATTATCTATTTGCTCAAAACATGGCACAATAAAATTTAATTACATTAGTGACTGTTTAGGCAAAAATATGGAACGTAAATATTTGTTTACGAGTATTTTAAACAATTATCATAGTTATAGTGAAATCATCATCAAATATTTCATCGCCTAAATAATTATAAAATCTAAACAAAATAACCCTAATTTAAATTTTATTTATCGATTCAATATAGTCATGTCATGTCTAGGTTAAAGGATACCTTAAAATATGAAGCTTTAATGGTTCTATTACTACACATGTGCGCTAAAATCTCCTAGTGGCTATGACTTGTGGAAAATACCTTACTGACAGAAGGTATTTTCCACAAGTCATAGCCACTGGGAGATTTTAGCGCACATGTGTAGTAATAGAACCATTAAAGCTTCATATTTTAAGGTATCCTTTAACCTAACAAAGAACGTGATAGTTGGTACGTGTCACAACCCCACATTTCTAATTGTTGGTCTCTCTTCGCATCGCAAAACAAATGACAAGAGAGACAATGAAAAACGGTGCGTCTACAACCGTGCTCGTCTCGCATTTGTTCCAATCATAAACGAAGAACAGACAGGAAATGCGATGATAAATAGACCGAGATCAAAGTTTCTTATGCAGCGCAGTAAAATAATCATTGCCATCATCTTTCTATCGTAGTCCAAAACCTCATTTAAAGTATACCAAATTGTTTGCCTGTTGCATAAGATTTTACTAACGCAATAAATGGCAGGCATCATCTAAACTGTTATTTTTGACACAAGATTTTACTAGTCAACAGTGTGTACAAGAAATGATACCATGTTAACGAGCCTTAACCTTCCACCCTGCATTGCAACGATGGCACTATTCTATTTATTTATAAACACAGATATTTTCATACAATTTATGTAGTAAGCTCCGCTTTATTCTTCCTCCATGACTCCGGACCCAGTGTTGACAAACTGCGGTAAAATTGCGGGAGACCTAACTAATTTCATCCCCCGCAAGTCTTTGTCATTTTAATAACAAATATTCCAGCCAGCCAACGAAATTGGCAGACCATAAAACAACTTTACAAACACACATGAGCATAAATCCGGCCTGCACGTAAATAAATTCAATTTTCTCCAAGAACAAAACATAAAGATAAATCAGTATCAATTCGTTTTGTAACTTTGTAAGTTACAACGAAGTTAAAAGATGTTTTCGTTGTAAGGCGACCGCCCGTGCCTGGAGGCGTAATTATGATAAAAAACGATGTTTAAAAGTTTGTACTACCTAAGTATTATTTATGCACAACCTGGGGGCCAATTCTCGAAAAGTCTCGAGTTAGAACGAATCTGAAACGGAACCGTTGTAGACGCTTAGAACAAAGTAAGAATTACTTTATGGTGACGCAATTAAACACTTTTCAGCACGAAACAGATATTTGTTTTTATTCTGTCATACTCGCGCTAAAATAAACTTATTACTCAAGCGGTAAGTATATATTGCTTCTCACCACGTGTCGTTAACGGTTCGTTACCGAAACGTAATGTCGTTGCCTAATGGCATAGATAGAAGAATAAGATGTCATAGAGTACCTACTAATGTCCTACTAACTGCGTCGATGCACCATGAGACTTTCCGGTACCTCACAGTTCCAGTCCTTGACCATTAGATTGCATTACTGCAATATACAGTAATGTACTACATTACTAATGTACTGTAATGTAATGTACCTACTTTCTAGAGGCAAAGAATATTCTAGATCCTTTATAACGTATCTAACAAAAGTAATGCGAGACAGCAAAAACTGCACATGTTTCGCCGATCGCTAATAAAAATGGTAACCTAACAGCAATCGCAAAGGATTTTTTCATTGCTACGCGAACATTTTACACGGGTACGTTCCCGTCTTGAATCGTGCCTTTATCGAAAACGTCAATTATTAGCTTTCAAATTCTAATTTGAAAGAAAAGAAAGATACTATGTACGTGATCTAGGCGAGCAGTCTTTTTCCTCGAGCGCTTTCACACTAGCGTTACAACGTCGCGCTTCGGTTTACAATGTAGGTAAAGCGAAGATTTTCATATTGATTTTAGACTTATAGACTAATTACGTTATAAAGTTGGTTTTAATACTGAAGATGCGACGCATGTTTGTGAAACAATATAGATTAACATAACATATTTTCGGAGTACGTGCTATGTACGTATTGTAAGCTAGGTGTAACTATAGTTTAAATTAAGGTGCTCGGATTTGGGCTTCTATTCGCGCCTGTCAGCAAAACATTTAGGTTTGGGGCTGATGGTGCCGTAGTGAAATTGGGAACGCTGGGAATAGCAACGCCATACACTTTTAACCAACTTTAAAGATATTCTAGTATAAATGTGCTCGTGGACGAAAACAATAAAATAATACTATAATTTTTTATATTCACCTGAAAGCTTGGCTCCATTGTCACCATTTTCGCTGACATTTTGTGAGCCGGAGCTGTAATAAGAAAGCAATTACTTTGTATAAACACCGTTTTTATTTTGATATCGTGAATGGAAGTAAAAATAAAAATATTCTTACCTGATGAACAGTTTTTCTTTGTTGTATCTCCTTGATTTCTTATAGCACTTGCAGAGTGAATTTCGTTCAATTATTTTCGCTCGAGAGACTTTTTTGTTGGAACCTGCGAAAGAATATTATTGATAAATATCGGATAAACTTGAGTTTAGACACACTGATGGTTAGACATGATATAACTAGGGCTGGTTTCAGCTACTATGGGGGGACATGCTCCGTGTGGCGCTAGAAACGTGACGGCGGGCCTCGTACGGGACAAATCGCGTTGCTGTAAAACGATGTTCTAGCTAGATGTCTTCCACACACTTGTCATGTCATGTGCGGACGATGCCCAGGAGCACCCGGTGTGGGGTGCATAGCTCTGAAAACAGCCTTATTTATCTAGAATGGATACATGGAAAAGCATGCATGAAAGTAGTAAGTGAGAGAAAATGGGAACGAGAGACATGAAAGATGGAACAGTCAGAAGGAGTATGACAGAAAGACGAAAGACGAAATTATGAAGACGTGTTTTTATAATCGAGATTCCTGGGAAAATATTAATAGAATAAGGAAATAAAACTCTTTTATTTCTACATTTATACTCGTATTTGTATACATGTGCACATGTAACAAGCAGATATATTTTCTGTTTTACTGAAAACTTCTTCCTATTATGAACAACTAAATTCATTATTTCATCAACTCTATGTGGTCTATTTAATAAATTATTAACTATCCACTAAAACTTTAAATATTACAATAGGGTGGGATATTGTATGAATATTAATTTGTTTTAATAAATTAACCATTATCGTTGAGGGTCATAATAACGTTTCAATTAAAATTATATGCTTGATTTTCCGGACATATACGATATTTTATAATATACACATACGTGCATCAGTAACGCAAGTCTGGCAACAATTAGCAACCTATCAAATAACGCAACCCAACCGGGAACTGGATAAAAATACAGGGTGTTTTTTCGTTGCCACCTTTAACGAAGGGTACGTACTCTATACATCAAATAAAGTAAGTTTATGCCAAAAAAAATGCTGGGAAATGATGTAATTTTTTTTTATAATTTTTTTTTTATTATTTGACAGGGCGAAAATTATAGTGTGCAGTGTATATGCTAGTTTTTTCATAGGCAGATATTAATTATTTCTCGTAAAAAAATCTTGCTACGCGCGTCTATGTGCATTTATGCAGAAAAACGCAGTCTATTTACTCAACTTTGGACCCTAATATCTTGGGAACCAGACACTTCCCAGATATGCTACCATGAAGAAAAATGATCACGATGATGAGGAGATTCCATAGTTTTCGGGAACGTTGACGACCAAAAATCACCTGTATAGATATGGCGCTATTCTTAACAATTGACACAATAATATCAAATAAGCTCATAATAAGTAAGCTATCAGTGACAAATTACTGACTTACTATCGCCGCTGTGCTAAGCGTGTCTGTTGGATCTCCTTTATGATCCTGCAGTTCTTGCTATTCCATTTCGGAAAGTGGCTGTGAGTTCACGTAAAACAAATACAGAATAACGTAAGCGTTAACCCCTCACTCGAGAACTCAATAAATAAAGGATAATCCCTAGAAGCTTTTATTTTCAGCGATTCCAATCGCAATTAAATTCGGGTAAATTGAATCGAATCGGATCCCAGCCCGACCAAGTGTTCGACAAATAGTACTTCCAATTTATTCCCATCTACTATAATGAGATACGTTCCGAAACGAAAGCCAGTTTTAACTGGAATTGTGCGTTGAAAAAAGTGTTGGTTAAATGGGAAAATACGAGCGAAAATACTGATGAATGGGAAAGTAAGATAGAAAAATCGTAGGTAGGTATTACAAAATTTTCTAGTCCTCTACAAATTGTTACCGAGGGGCTTGTGAGGGATCGAAACTATTACAGTTTTTGCACGATCCATGCTTGTTATGAAAATAACTACATAGTGTAAATACTTAGCTATACCCGAGGAGGGCTGGCATCAGGCAGGCAGCCTGCCGTAAATCCATAACCATTCAAACGCAACCAAATTGCGCCGACCGGGACGCCATAAATAATAGTACAAGAGCAAGAAGATGATGTATTTTTTATTTGAATAGTTGCCAATTGTATGTAACTGTAGGTACTTACTATGAGTTAATAGGGGATTTATACAGGTAGAATAGCGAATTCAAAAAAGAGCTGGCATATAAGTGTACTATTCACATCGTATCCGCTACGATTACGCACACATTTTCTGCCAGAATATTAATTTGCGACGCACAGCCAGGATTTCGCCATTTCCGTAATTGCCGCACTTTTTTTTATCGCAACAGAGGCAAAGGATAAATTTATGTTTGTAATACCGTACATTGTCGGGTGGTGTGCGAGGCTTAGTCGCGATGGCGGCGGTTTGTTTTTTTTTTAATATTGCGAGTTATTTTTGAATGGCTGGAATCACATGCACGAACACGTTATTATTTCTTTTGCATCGTCTCTTTTATTTACTTTTACTGGATGTATTTTGGTGTGCATCTACTTATATTACGGTTGAGGCTCTGGCGCTAATACCTAACTTTAACGTATATTTCATAATAGATATCTTTACCGATTTCTATATAGTTAGATTGAAATTTAGTGCCCGAAAAGAAATGCAGGCTCACTTTTCTTCACGTGGTACTTAATAGGCTAAACTCTTCTTCCTAACCTCTATTAGAAATTTTAGCGCAATTGTTTCGGCAGCGCATAATTTACAGAGTAAGAACACTTAACACACATAAATGCATATATACATAGCTTAAGCAATATTACCGTTATACACAACGTCAACAACTGCAGAAAAAAAAGTGAAATCTATGAAAACATAAATATCGAAGTTGTAAGTTACTTACCGAGTTGTGAGACTTCGTGCTCGTAAGTCCTTGCAAGCTCGCCCCAGCGGGATCTGAGGGAATAACACCAACTTTCAGAATTGCGGCCGCTATAGTTGCTCAATTAGGAAACTCGACATTATAAGGAAACTCGACATTATGAAGAAACTCGGCATTGTGATGAAATTCACCCCGAATACGAAGGCTAACTTTTATTGCTTTTTACTTAGCAATCTGTAATGGATTCCGTTTGAGTTGCGGCGGCAGAGTAATATTTTATAGAAATTAGCAAATGATAGCTTCTTTTACAACGTGTTATTTCTACTAGTATGTCTGAAAAATTTCAGGAAACCTTGAGTCTCAAAATATATTTCATTTCTATGAGCGGTTTTTTTCTACTCTAACGTTATAAAAAATAAAAACTCTATTCTTCTAATAGAATTGGTGTAAAAGTTTCTGAAACTTCTTGACGCTTAAACTATCGAATGTGTTTTTATGAAATTAAACACTTAGATAGCTTTTTTGCGGACGAAACTACAGGCGCGTGGCGTGCACTATCCATAGGTTTTATAAGAAATGTTACTCTACCTGTCTGCTCGGATTCTACGCTAAAGCTACTAATCCGATTTAAATGAAATTCTATACACAAGTAGTCTGGAATCTGAGAAAGGACATAGGCTACTTTTTAATCCCGGGAAGCTATTTTTCCCTGAAAATTTCGACATTTTGTATTTTCTCCAGTACCCGCGGATGGAGTCGCGAGCGTATTACATGTACCTAAAATAAATCACACTTTCATAAATAAATAGAAGACCATACAATACTATAGTGTAAGGAAACCTCGAGTGCCCTACACTAGTACATAGTGAGCACACAATCAGCGAGTGACATACTCTCAGTACTTCAAGTAGGGGCAAAAAGGAGGTGGTTTAACAACGTCTGTTCATATTAAATAGGTAATGTAGCCAGATGACGAGGTAGAAAATACTATGCTAGACTTCCTGGCTTATTACTATTATACATGTACTATGCTGGGTTACATCAGTGACATTTTGTTGTACTGCACTGCATAGGCTACATTGCAGGAGGCTTAGACAATACATATAACAATTTCACAAGCAGCAGTAATTTTCGAAAATTTATTATAATATTTACTTGAATAGCGATTAGTTTTCATCAGATATAAGGAACGCGCTAATTAAATGCTTCCTATATTATAGAAAGGTTTTGATATCGTAAAATTGTTAAATTGTGTATATCCCTTGGTTTGTTAACTATCGCATCCCTTCTAAGTTCTTCGTCCATGTTTAAGCATACCTCTTCCCTCTATAGCTTCAGGCTCGTAAAAGAACATTGTTAACCGAAGTACTTACTTTCAAACGCACGACCTGCTTTTAGAGCCTTCTTGTTCGGTATTTGGAACGAATTGAGAGCGAGTTAGTTGATTTTACCCTTTGATCATAAAATATATTATACTTAATTTAATTTGGTTGGTAAATCTGAATATTCTACTAAATTACACTAGCGAACAAATGAGCCTATATGTGTATGGGATATGATGACTTATAAAAATAGATAGATAAATAGACTATGGACGAGTACAGATTGTACACATTAGTTGCTACAACATTAATAAATTCTTGTCCCATCAGTTTGCCCATTTCGCCGACATGTTGAAGTCGATTACAATATATTAAACTGATGAATTCAGAACAATATATTAAGATTAATAACCGCATGAAATTTCTAAATAATATTCAAGGAATATCTATACAAAACTAGCTGTTTCCGGCTACATTTTCTGTTCGTGGAAACAACTAAACAAACTTGTAACTACATCACGTCACACAGAGTTAGAATATTTCCCTATATTTCAACATAGTATGTTAATCACAAAAATTAAACTTTAAACAACGCTGTAGAATATGTAAGTTTCTAACTAAAGCTTGCCATATTATGTTAAGTCCTATAACGTCACATTTAAGTATATTGTTTGGTAGAAAATGTTAGATGACATTGTAGGATACTGCTTTGTAACATGCTCGTAAAGACAATCCCAAACGTGCTATGTTATGGTAACGGCAATGTGTAGCCGAATCATATTGGAGATACCGAAAACATTTCCCCTGATGGCGACTCCACTATGATCTTGAGAAAATAAATTATGTCACACTTGTATCTAGTTTTTGTAATTGAATAAATAAACAAACAATATTGAGGTCCTCTAACAAAGTTCCATGTTTCTGAATAATTTCAATACTGTTGCATATAAATTTAATTCAGGAATGTTGACATGAAGAGTTTCAACATCAACAAACATTTGCTAGGTAGTATTTACAAGTTTTATATTTTGAGAAACGCCGGTTTATGATTTTTAAGATTATAACATAAATATAACTTATTGCTTGGACTTTTTTGGCTACACATTGCCGAGAAAATATTTCCCGTTTAGGAATCCTTGAAGAATTTTATTGGAACGATATTTTATGTAGCCGTGTTACAAACCATCTAACAACTTTAATGCTGAACTGGATAAAAAATAATAATAATGAAACGTGTATAGTGTATACCTAACAGTGCTAAAGGTTACTTTGTAACTTCGCGAGTATCAGAAACGTAAGTACATGCTAGGAAAATAATATTATTCAAAAATATTAATTTCTTAAATAGTTGGTCTTTAGTAGAAGTTTTCGGTGACTGAGTAGACCCAGGGAAGTTTACTTAGTTGGATCCAATAAGCGAAGTTGCAGCAGGACCACTAGTCAAGTGTAATATGTAATAATTTTTTTAAAACGAAAAACCGACTTCCTCCCAAAACTCGAGCTTACTAAAGTAAAATTTAACTAAAGGGCAAATATATATTGCGTTAAGCCGTGTACGAAGTTTAGGAGGCATAATATTGTCAGATTTATATAATTTTTATATAAAATAGGCCACATGACAAAAGAGAAAAAGGACTAGGCTTCGAAACTTTACGTCTGATAATATGATGATAATGATGACCTCCGACCAATTTCGGTCATGGCGACCACTTCTACTCCTAGATATTACTAAGTTGGCGTTCATGCGCTCGGAGATGGCTTACATTTACATAGCCAATCTTCGCCCTGAACGCCCGCGCACACCTAGGACAGGTTAGTGCGCCATTATTGTATTATAGATAATGGCAGCAGGAGGACGAGTCTTTAGTTCATCACGTTTAGCGTCAAGGTCAGCTTGACGCTGCTCCTCGAACTCGTGTACTTGCTTTATCACCGTCCTGCGCCACTCTGGTCGTTGTGCTGATAAAACTTCCCATTTAGATGGAACTATATTCCATCTCTTCATGTCTTTTCTGAACATCTTTGTATCTGAGGAGTTGCCCGCCGCGTTTCCGCTTGCCCTCCTCTAGTTCAGAAAAGAAGATGCTCTTAGCCAATCTCTCCTCCGCCATACGAGACACATGACCGCACCACCGAAGCTGCCGACGCATTAAGTAGGCCTCAATGGCACTTACATTGGCTCTTCGCAATACTTCGGTATTACGCACTCGGTTGGACCATCTGATTCTCATGATGGATCGGAGGCACTTGAGGTGGAATCGATCCAGAGTGCGTATGTGGCGACGGTACATGCACCACGCCTCGGAGGAATATAAGAGATTTGGCAGCACAACAGCCATGTACACACTTATTTAAGCATCATATACGAGTAATTACACTCCTTCTTCCTGCCCTATTCCCAATCATTTGGGGTCGGTGCAATATGTAGGTACTCTTTTTTCATTCATCCCTATTATGCGTCATCTCGTTATTCTCATGTCTACCTCTTGCTCTATAACCATCTACTTCGGACACGGCTTAACGCAACATATAATTTAATGACTTAACACAATTATCTTCATCTTTATAAGCCTATTGCAGTCCATTACTGGACGTAGGCCCCCCCTGCCATAGGGGGATTTTGTAACTAAAAAGTTCCACTATCTGTTTTTCGGCGGCTCCATCATCAGACCCTCGTTTCCTTTATATTATGTGTAGCTGACTGTTTGGGTGGACTGTAGGTTTTTGGTAGGTCGCTGGATGGTTCTTGGTGCAGATAAAATGAGAAGACTAGGAGAAATCTTGAGAGAGTTTATTGCGCTTCACATGGAACCGAGAGAGAGAGAGTGTTGCCACAAATAATTACAAATATCCCTACAATATGTTAATGTTGCCAACATTAATTGCAACATGCTGCGCCTTAACAGAAAACAAAGTTAAAAAACTCAACAGTAAATAAACTAAAGGAAGGTGGCGCTATGTTATTATAACTAATAACCAATAATAGATTGGTCAACAAAAACAATGAGATTATAACTAATCACAACCAATGACTAATAACAGATTGGCTAACAATGAGATAACTAGTGCCGTCTGGCATATTCATGATACTCGTTTACTAATTAATTTAATAGCAAAAAAACAATAAAGACTGATAATGCGGCATATGTAGGAATTAAATTATGTGTTTTATACAATATCAAAATAACTAATCTAGTGTTATTCGAATAAATCAGGAAACTTAAAATAAACTTAAATTTTAGAAAATTCTAAAATATACTTAAATATACAAATGCCTACATTGTTAAAAGATTACAAGTTTTCATCTTCTATAGGTAATATACATATTTTATGTATGGCACGAATGTGTATTTTATTATTAGAGGTTTTGACCTCCACTGCCCTTGTTTCCATCGTGTCCTGAGAACAATCTTATAATTCGTGCCATAGGCCAATACATAGACGGTACATTATCTTCTCTTAAAATTACTAAAGCACCCAATTTAACATTACATTTTTCAATCTTCCATTTTGGTCTATTTTGTAATACATTTAAATAGTACTTATGCCAAAGTTTCCAGAAGGCTTGTTTCAAACGTGTACATAACTGCCAAAACTTAAGTCTATTTTCTGGTACATCACATAAATTATTTTCTGGGTACATAGTAAGAGAGCTACCTATAATAAAATGACCAGGTGTCAAATAACAATAATCATTTGGATCACATGACAATGGTAATAATGGTCTAGAGTTAAGTATTGCTTCAATTTCGGTAAGTACAGTATTAAGTTGTTCATATGTTAACACAGTTTTTTGTAATACTCTTTTTAAATGGTATTTAGTACTCTTCACTGCTGCCTCCCAGAGTCCACCAAAGTTAGGTGAATAAGCAGGTATGAAATGAAAGGTTATACCTTTTTGAGCTGCAAATGTATGAACTTGGGCCCGGTGGGTCTGGGATGACTGCAGCGAATATAGCTCAACTAGTTGACTTTTAGCACATTTAAAAGTACTTGCATTATCACAGTGAATTTCAGTGGGCAGCCCTCTTCGTGATATTAATCGTCTAAAGCATGCCAGAAAGGTCTCTGTAGTTAAGTCTGAGGCTAGTTCCAAGTGAACTGCCTTGGTGGTAAAGCAAATAAAAACGCAAATGTAACCTTTGCCAATAATGGATCTTCTAACACGTGATAGCTTAACGTTAATTGGCCCAGCGAAATCCACTCCGATTTTCTCAAAAGGTCGACTAGTAGCCAGTACTCGACTTGGAGGTAATGACCCCATTATTTGTGTTGCTACTTTAGCCTTTTGTCTGAAACAAGTTACACATTTATGAGTAATTTTTTTTACTTGTAATAAACCATTTACAATCCAAAATCTTTGATTTAAGTTTGAGAGTACTAGTTTTGGCCCAGCATGCAATAGCTTTTCGTGCTCACTTCTAATAATTAGCTTAGTAATAAAGGAATCTTTAGGCAAAATAATGGGATGCTTTTGGTTGAAAGCTATGCTAGCGTGATGAAGCCTACCACCGACTCGTAACAAGCCTGTCTCATCGAGAAAAGGATGCAGGTTAGACAAATTACCTTTGATAATTTTCTTATTACTTAAAGCTTCTATATCAGTTTTAAAATAATTGCCTTGCTCATACTTAATAATTAACATTAGTGATTGCGTCAACTCTGAGCTTAGTAGGTAACAAGAATTAATTTTTACTTTTGTTTTATTTATATTATTAAGAAACCTGAGTATATAAGCCAACAACCTAACAATTTTATTGATGTCTGAATATTGAAATAAGCGCTGGAATACATATTCCAGTGGATCCAAACACCGAGATACAACACTGCTGGAGAATGCTAAACAGGGTCTAAGTTCTGGAAGATCAAGTTGTATATTCGATTTTGAAGTAGCAAAATTATACATACTGTTTTTTAAAAACTGTGGGCCCTGCCACCAGAGACTGTTGCCGTGCAGTTCGCTTGGTGAGACTCCTCTGCTTATTAGATCAGCAGGGTTATCCTGTGTATTAACATATAGCCACTGCCATCCCAATGTGTTGTGCACAATAACATTCACTCTGTTCCCTACATATGCTTGAAGTTTAGTTATTTCAGTTTTTAGCCATGCAAGAACAATCTGTGAGTCGCTGAACATATAAACATTATTTATGTTAAGTTTTAGTTTTAGTGTATTATATGTCTTAATGGCGAGCTTAGAAAGTAAAAGTGCTGCATTTAGCTCAAGCCTAGGCACTGTCATGCCTTTCTTTTGCACAGGATTAATTCTAGACTTGGAACAGAGTAAATGTGTATTGGTGTTACCTGAGATGTCGGTAAGTCGCAGGTATAGGCAGCAACCATAGGCAGTGGTACTGGAAGCATCCGCAAATCCAACCAGGTCAACCATATGTGAATCTGAGAAACCTATATTTCTATTCAATAAAATGGGTTTCATTGCAGCCAAATCAGCTGTAAAAGTAAGCCATTCCTTTTCAATAATGGAAGGAATAGAATCATTCCAATCTAAATTAGAAAGCCATAGCCTTTGCATAATAGCTTTTGCAGTGACAACTATGGGACCTATAAAACCCATTGGGTCATATATTTTACCTATGTAGCTAAGAATGCTTCGCTTAGTAATTACTGCTGTATTGAATAGGTCTGGAGATGAAATGATAAACTGATTTCCTCTGATATCGATTTGCATACCTAGAGCTTTCATATTACAATTCTCTTTTTGCAAATCAAGATTACCAAAGTACCTATCTTGAGCTGGTATATCGGACAAAATAATATCTTGATTTGAAGCCCATTTGTGAGTATGAAAACTACCTAAGTTGAGTAAATTATGCAACTGCTTTTTCGCCTCGAGAGTTATATTCAGGTCATCATTAGAATAAATAACATCATCAACATATATATTATTTTTATAATGGTTGATGCTAATGGATATAAATTTTCAAACCTATTTGCTAGTTCATATAAGCAACGTGTCGCTAAAAAACTGGAGCTCTTTAAACCGTATGTGACGGTGTCTAGCCTTATACACCTTATTGGATCATTAGGGTTGTCCCTCCATAGGATATTTTGAAGGGAAGTATAAGATGGATGTACTCTAATATTGCGAAACATATGCTTTATATCTGCAGTAAATGTATATTTGCCTAAACGAAATAATAGAATGATGTCGAATAGTTCTTTCTGAACCACTGGCCCATTTAGTTGTATATCATTTAGTGAAACTTTTTTGTTAGTTTTCATAGAACCATCAAAGACAGTACGGAGTTTAGTTGTAGTACTATTTTCATTTATTACAGCATGATGTGGGAGGAAGTAAAGTGCTTCCTTGCTAGCTTCATACGACTCAATGTCAACATAATGACCATGATTGAGTGATAAAAATTATGTATGAATGTCTGATATTGCATAAATAAATTGGCATTTTGATGCAATTTCTTTTCTAAATTTAAAAATCTCTTAAGTGCAAAATAAAATGATTCACCCAAAATATCATTAACTTCTGATAGGGGAAATTTTAAAGGCAATGTCACTTCAAATTGTTTGTTGTTTAATTTGACAGTGTTTTGAAAAATCTGTTCACATAGTTCCTGTTCTGAGGTTTTTTTCATTTAACATTTCAGGAACCTTTTCATTACTCCAAAATTGGGCAAGTGTTTCATTAAGACCTGATTGACACTTTAATACTACTTTATTGCAGCTTTGCCGAGATAAATGTTGTGGTAAGTTACCTCCTATGATGTGTCCAAAATGTGTGTTTATTACATGTAGATTATGCCTTGACTTATGGCTCACTTGTTTGGTTGCTGGCTCCGTTGCTGCTAGGTCCAACCGCATAGGCTCCTGGTTCAACAGCAGTGTCTGAAAAAACACATCAGATCCAATTAACATGTGGATTTCACTCGGTATATTAAATTGTTCATCGGCCAGCATAATGTTGGAAGGTATTTTCACCGTTGAAATGTTAATCTTCTGCTGTGGTAGTTGACATGTAATTTGTTCCACAACATGGCAAGTTACCTTTGTTTTAAATGGAGTTTTTAATGAGTAAATATCTAATGGAATACAATATTTTATATTCTTTTTTGCATTGGTTATGCCAATGATGCTCGTGTCATTTTTGTTAGGTTTCATACCTAATAATTGCACAACTTTGAGGTTATGAAAGATAATTGTGAGCCACTATCCATTAATGCCTTTATATGAAATTCAGTACCATCCTTACCTATGACCTTAACTCTGGCTGTGGGGAGAAGCACATTATTATTATTAGTATTGCCTGTCAATGTAACAGGTGGTGTCTCCTCAGATGCATCACAATGTATCAAAGTGTTATGCTTGCCTTTGCACTTCGTACACCTAAAATGAAATCTGCATTTTCCAGAATGTGCACCAAGACAGGTATTACATAACTTATTGTTGTTTACAAAATCCTGTCTTTTCTTTGCTGGTAACAACTGAAATTTTTTGCATATAAATAGCTTATGATCTTTATACTTACAATAACTGCATGCTGGTCCAGCTGAGACATGGGCTGCTATTTTAGAGTGATGTCCTTGGCTTGGCTGACCCTGGTCAGCATTCTCCATTGCCAATGCACGCTTCTCGAGGAACTTGAGGAACTCCTCTAGAGAAGGTGGAGAGTTTGCATCTCGCTCCAGCTGGTACGACCGCGATGTGTATGAATCTAGTTTTCGAGATAAAATACAAAGTAATATTGCGTCCCAGTGTTTGGAATTTGGCTCTTGACACTCTATTGCCGCTAATGATTGCTTAACATATGATATAAATTCTCTGAGATTATGAGCAGTTGATTTGTATAAAGGCTTTAAATCTAGAATCCCGCATATGAGATCTGACGTTATTCTATACTTATTATGATATCTTTCACTCAATAGTTTCATTGCTAAAGTGTAGCTTTCATTTGTCATTGGCAGATTTTTTATTAAATTGAATGGCTCATCCTTCAAGAAGGAGCGTAAATAATATAACTTTTGTAAATTATCTAGATTTTTGTCGTTATTTATAAGAGACGTGAAAAGGCTAATGAAAGGTATGTATTCCGAACACTTACCATCAAAGATTTTTATTGTGATGGCCGGTAAATTCATTTTTGCAGTAGTTGGTTGACTAGGTGCAGGGTCGGAGGGTTTCTTTACTAAATGAAGTGCCTTGTCTAGTGCAGTACTGATGTTAAGAAAATTCTGCTCAACCATGTCTACATCTTCCTGGTCTAGTGGATCCAGGAATATAATTTCTTTGCATAATTCTTCGTATTCCCGGAAGGCATTTACCAATCTGTCTTTTCTATTAACTAAATATTCTACGGAATATGGAGTGAGATCACAGCTTGCATATTTCGTTAACCGTGTGAGCGTGGCTTTTACATAGCCACGGCTCGCAATTAATTTTCTAACATCTGCAGACTTTGCTTCCGACATTGCGACTTAGTTCACCAACCACTATGTATTTAACAATATGTATTTAACTTTTACAAACATAAGAATTATAGAATACAAGATGGACGCTGTTGCCAAGTGCCGGTGCCGCGTGGCGCGTTTGCTTGCCTTCCTGTTCGGTTCGTTCGGCGATCTTCGTGTCCGCGTTCGGCAAAGGATCTTCGAATTCGGTCGATTGGCGCCGCTGGTTGGCTCGATCAAATTTTTGCAGCTACCTCGCTCGCACACGGGGGCGTTTGCGTTTACTTTCTTTGTTTTTCGCGTTATGCTCTTGTACGCTAAATTTGCTATATGAAATGGTGTTTGCTCGTTCTCTCTTGAGGGCTGCCCGCGTCGCGACAAAGACACGAAATGAAATTGCGCAGGAAACACTGAGAGGTGATACGAGAACCGACTGCGAATGGCACCGAGAACACAGCCAATGAGAGCGTGTGTCCGGTACTCGTCGTGTCCGCGTTGGCCGAATACCCAAAATGCAAAATGGCGTATACTTGCGGTTTATGTGGAGCTGGATTTGCTTCCAAGAATCCCTCTTCTTTGCATGCACCTTGAAATTTTTCTTAATTCCAGGTTTGAAGGACCAATGTTTGGGTGGACTGTAGGTTTTTTGGTAGGTCGCTGGATGGTTCTTGGTGCAGATAAAATGAGAAGACTAGGAGAAATCTTGAGAGAGTTTATTGCGCTTCACATGGAACCGAGAGAGAGAGAGTGTTGCCACAAATAATTACAAATATCTCTACAATATGTTAATGTTGCCAACATTAATTGCAACACTGACCAAAATTCTCTATAAAAATCTAAAAACGGACTACTCGTGCCTTTTATATTTGAGGATATCCCTAGATTCCTTAGAGATCCCATCATCAGATGTTATGTTTTATATGTAGGTGATCAAAACGCTCAGTAAAAGTATAAAAACAGACTACATGTGCCTACAATATTCGAGGATTGCCCTCGATTTCTCCAAGATCCCATCATCAGATCCTGATATGGTGAATATGGGACCAACCTGGAAGTATACCATGAACAACTATAAAAAAAAATTTGAAATCGGTTCATAAATGACGGAGTTCTGAGGTAACACACATAAAAAAAAAATAAAAAATAAAAAAAACATACAGACGAATTGATAACCTCTCTTTTTGAAGTCGGTTAACAATGAATGTAATTCGATTTTAAGCAAACTTATTTCTATCTCGAACCTACAAACATCTTAGAAGCATATAGTTCAGCACAAAATCACAATTTCTACACAAATGTAACATGGCTAAAAGCATTCAATATCGGATGTACACTTAAAATGTATGAAGTCAGAGACGGCCGCCTCACCAGAAGGTGGATGTAATATGCATGGATCCACTTTACGATCCCGACTGGCCGGACCAAATTGTAGTTTAACTAGCGGGCGGACTCGGAACAGATTGACCAGGCTTTAGCCATGGTTTAGCCTATCCATACATATAATAAAAATGTAATGGATCGCTGTCTGTACATGGAAGATAAATGAGAAAAAATATTATAGAAGACCTTTATCAACGCAATAGTACCCAAAATAATGATTTTTGGAATTATGGTCTGTTTGTGTTTGTCAGTGCGTTTGTGCACGCTAATGTCAGAAACGGCTGAACCGATTTCGATACAGTTTTCAGGAATATATTGTGATAGTTCCCACTTAACATATAGGCTACTTTTTATCACGGGAAAATGTTTTTATCCCGGATAATTTCGACATTTTGTTTTTTCTGTAGTCCACGCGGACGGAGTCGGGGGCGTCCACTAGTCTGAAGAATAAAGTTGATGCTATCTCTATTTTGATAAAATTTTATCCTTTTGGATAAGCTCATCGTTGGAAAAATCGGCCCTTAGTGATTGGTAGGTATGGTAGAAAACATATGGGTAGCTGACAGGTAAACTGAGTAGCGTAGGCATCCCTACATTATCAATCGATATAATCATATACAGGTGTAACAAAAGGGGTAGGTATGAATACTACAAAAATGACCCATTGTAAAGAACCTACATACGAAATATGAGAATGACACGTATATCCCTTTTCATCAATTCATACATAAGCGTGATTTTAATTATTCACTATCTTAAATAAATTTGCATCATCAAATAGGTACCTTAGGTATCCTAGAGTAGGACTAGGTGTGTATGTGTGTGAATTTGATTTGTTTATTACATCTCATTTATCAATAAACGGCAGTATTAGACATATCTACATAATGAAAACCCCTATCGGCAATATAATACGACCTACAACCGTTCATAAGACACGAGCTATCAAATATATCGGCGGCCATGATGGATAGCACAGCTGGACTCCCGGACTAATGGGAAGGCGAGCCGATTCATCACGCGTAGATTACATTCGGTTTAGGCTATGAATGGTGGATTTATTTACTTTGCCCGGGCCTATCTGTCGCTGTATCGGCTTTAGTTTATGGGCAATAATCCCCGAAATTCTTTATACGTAGGTACTGTTAGTAAATACGGCGAAATTGCTCAATGTATAGGTACACACATTTTTCTTTTTCAAGTTTACAATTAACATTTCTCGGTCATTTAGGAATTTGTATCCATTCTATCGAAAAAAAATACTTGTTATTTCACGACTCAAGCTTTATAGTTTGGTGGGCAATTATTAATGCATTTTGCAGTACCCCTTCTGTTACATCCTGAATAACCAAGCCCTTTTCCTCGAAAGTTTCGTAGAGATCACGGACTTCAATTAGCTTTAAATACCTACCTATTGAAAATAAAATTCATCTATTTTCCTGCTGCAAAACAGCACAGAACTAAAAAATAATGTCGGATGGTGTTTGTATAAAAACTTCGCGTCGAGAATTTGCTCGAAGTACAATTTTCATACAAACTGCGCAGCTGTACTAACTTTTACCAACGAACCGGTCATTCGCTGTACAAACGAGTCGGAATCACAAAGTTTATGAAAACCTGAACGAGTAGGGAAAAAACTAGCAAGAACAAAGCAATTGCCTGTTGATTAATAATGAAAATAATTAGCATTGAAAATCTGAATAACAAATTATGCTCGAGAGAATTCTCCTAGTTTTTATACAGGGTGTAAGTGACAGCCATGCAAATGTGCTGACTCCAGACCATGGTTCTGAGCTAAAAACCCCTCGCTACAAAATTCCAAACTTGGCGCGGAAAGCAAACATTCCAGATAATCAAATTAAAATTTATAAAATGAAATAGCTTAATACAATGGTACTTTTTCAGCATTCCAATATTTGCCTGGCTGTCACTCACATCCTATATACTAAACTATATCTAACTGTAGACTGTCGCGAGTGAATGAAAGCATTTCGGGATGAAAAACCGGGATTTGCACAGCCTATAGTTGTACTAAATAGTAATAATATTTACTGCGGATTAATGCTGTCTTGCTCTTTTTGACACAAGCGGACAGAAACGTCATTATATAAAAAGCATACCTATAGAAAAAGTAACTTACTCGTACTAATCCAACAGTCTACATCAGGGATGGCGAACCTTTAGTGACATACGTGCCATTTAATTATTTAGGCTTACTGATATTATCGAACAAAAATAAAACTAAGTAGATGGTATCAAGTATATAGGTACTATATATAAAAAATTCAAAAGTACAGTGATCGGTAATGTTAATATTTTAATATATAAAAATTTGTGTGATATCTGCTGTTGCAAATTGGATGCTAAGTATTCTATTTTTATAACTAGTAGGTATGTACCTACATAGATCCATCTGTGTCATTCTGCGTGCTTGAACTATTTTGTTGCGTGCCAGGGGTAGCACTCGTGCCATCCCTGGTCTACATGAACCAAAAAGCGTTTAATAAGCAGATAATAACCCACGGAACCCTAAAAACAGCAAACATATTACATTACCTACCTATAAAATGTATAGATTGGTTCAGTTAGTCTAATATGTATGCAGCATGTAAATATGTGTCGGTCAGTGATAAATTGGAGTTAGTCGGCCATTTTGCTCCGGCACCATCTATCATGTAGGAATTGAGAAACATTTTTCCGTTTACAATATCGCAGGGCTCTGTCATTGTCCGTACAACCTTTTTGTGAAATGTTGTAAAATGTAATTTATTTATATTATATTTATACAGGATGTTTTTTTGTGGCCACCTTTAACGAAGGGTACGTACTCTATACATCAAATAAAGTAAGTTTATGCCAAAAAAAATGCGGGGATTTTTTTTTTTTTTTTTCAAAAAAAATTTTAATTACTTGATCTGGCGAAATTTATAGTGTCTAGTGTTTATGTTAGTTTTTTTATAGACAGATATTAATTATTTCTCGTGAAAAAATCTTGCTACGCGCGTCTATGTGCATTTATGCAGAAAAACGCAGTCTATTTACTCAACTTTGGACCCTAATATTTTGGAAACCAGACACTTCCCAGGTATGCTTCCATGGAGAAAAATTATCGTGATGATGAGGAGATTCCGTAGTTTTCGGGAACGTTGACGACCAAAAATCATCCTGTATAAATGAAATTGTATTAGGCGTTACAATTCGGAAGTTCAAACATTCACTATGGGTGCGCCCACCATTAATGTAGATTATTTATCTAGTTTTTGATTTCGGAATAGTGCAATGTATTGTCGTGCATGCTAGGTGCTCGGATCTGGTTTCTCGTGGCGATTGTAGTTAGTGTAAGTGCCTGTTTTCGCAGTTATGAGTTATCAGATCCGAGGGTCAGTGAAGGGTGTAGGGCCCGGTGGTGGGCGCACCCATAGTGAATTATATTTATATGTAACGTATGTTGAAGTATACGGATGTGTGTGACAGAACAAATACCATTGTGTTGAGTTTTACCACGGTGTTATTACTCGCAGGAAATGTATTTTTGATTTGATTATCAGTAATATTCACTCTGCGCGCTAATTGTATCGAGCGATTCTGTGACTAATTAAATGGGCTTATTGGTTGTTGTGCGATACATTGATGTTTTTTGGATCACTTGTGACTCTCCAACAGTGAGAGTTGATCACTTATTTCAACGGCAACTTTTTTTTGTAAATCATCTTTTGGTTAAAAATTTATTTTTAAGCAATTATCTAAGGCCTAAATAAACGAACTAAACTTTTTTTTTCTGAACATATGAAAAAAATGTCGGGAAATTTGGAATTTTCCTGAGAAAATTTTCAGTGTTTTCCGCCTCAGGGGGTCTACTCTGAAGTGACGATAAACGAAGTATCGGCCGAATATCGTGGTGTTTCCTACTACGAACTTGCGCCGTTTTTTCATCCGGTCCGATCGAACTCTATTTGACTAAAATAATATAAGAACTATAAGGCTCGATAATAGAAAGCTTATAATATTAGTCAATTTGAATTATTCTCTATGGTTCTGAATGAGTTGTGAACATCTGAAGCAATTTCGTAGTAGAGTCAAAGGCTTCGATTCGGTCGGGCTTCGGTCGGACCGAAAGATTCGAAAGCGGCATTTCAGAGTAGACCCCCATAATCATGGTCTAAAGTCATGGTATCAATATTCTGGCTGTCACAAACACAGTATATGTGTGAGTTTGCTAGTGGACCACACACTGACTCTGAGATAGACAAACAACTAGGGGCAGCCCATGATTTCGTCCACGTAAACTTTAGCGATGTTATTTACCTACCTACAAAAAACTTTTAAAAAATTTGTATATTAAGGCAGCCATACACGGACGCTTAAACAATTCGAATCTGTAAAATGTCACGTTTAACTTGCGTAAATAGAATGAAACACATTTCTTTTTGTTCCAACGTGTTTTCGGTGGTTGATTGACATTAACTATATGTATAGGCAACTCCTTGCTTATATAGTAAATTAGCTAAATATAGTACCTAAACTGGTTTTAAAAAAGCTTCTTACTTTTGTCGTTAGTGTCCAACCATGTCTGACACGTATCAAATTGAAGATAAAAAAAAAAAACCATTTCATCATACTGATCCGCAAAGTCAATAGGTATAATGTTCAAAGTTATTAACACTTCACTAAAGTAGAGTAGCATTAATAGGGATATTTCATAGTCCGTCCTGTCTGTCCTCTGTCCGTCTATATCCACTCCACTTACAAAAATCTAGCCCAAACGGGTGTACAGATACGAGTATCTGACAGCTGGCTGATAGGTCTTTTCTATTGTGTGTTTTACATGCTCCTCTTAACCCCATTCGATATGGGAAGTGTAAATGGTTGGATGCATCTATGACTTACTATCTACACAACGATGTAGCAAAAAGGATATTACGACCAAAGCTGGCTCGACTAAGTTCAATAAAATTTGTTGTCTCTGTCCTGCCTTTAGGGAAGGGTTAAATTAATGGACTTAGGAGACCATGCTATGTACGAGTATGATTAGGTTGAAATAGCGGTACGATATCTTATAGACATAGCTACATCTCCTACAAGAGAGTAAGTTAATATACCTACCTATACATCATAATGTGCCCGCTATTATAGAAAAAAAAATGAATAAAGACTTTTATGTTTCAAAGACTTTTTCAGCGATAAATATTCTGTATTAATATTAAGGATACCAACTTAAATGCTCCGTAAAGTAGCCTTTGTAACTTAAACTAACTTTGAATTTTCCTAGTTATTGTAGCCGAAAAATTATGTTGCAATTTAGAAGCACGAGATACACAATATTAAAATCTACAGAGTGTTATATTTGTTCGCTAACTTTAATTTATGCAATATGAGCTAGCGACTCAGTAGACTCTTCCTGTTTGCACTTTCTGTACTGAAGGCTGCATTCTAACATGACGCTTACATCTTTTGGTTAGGGTAGTAAATTACTTGTATTAAAGCCTTGAAATAAGGGTTGGTAGTTCAGTCACGGCTCGATGTAACCGGTCACGGGTTACAAGCGGAAATTGAATAATTAGCTTTAATATTTTCAATGGAATTGTTTAATAAAGTTGGTTTAATAACTTTGTAGTCAATAAAGATTTATTCCAAGTTAGGAGCAAGATTTTTGGTAGCTATTTAGTTTTGTGTAGCTGTCTGTGCTAGCAACGGTTTATAAACTAAATTCAAGTAGGTAATAACTATTTCATGTTTTTGCTATAATCTGTTTTAATTATATTACCTACTAGTGGACGCCCGCAACTCCGTCCATTAGGACTACAGAAAAAACAAAATGTCGAAATTATCCGAAATAATAACATTTTCCCGGGATAAAAGGTAGCCTATGTGTTAAGTGGGACCTGTCACAATATTTTCCTGAAAATTGCATAGAAATCGGTCCAGCCGTTTCTGAAATTAGCGTGTACAAACGCACAGACAAACAGACAAAAAATCCAAAAATCATTCCTTTGGTTTCGTACTATTGCGTTGATAAAGGTCTCCTATAATATTTTTTCTCATATATCTTCCATGTACAGACAGCGATCCGTTACATTTTTATTATATGTACATGTATAACCGTTATATCTGATAAATACGTAAGTATACCTCTCATAAAACATTGTTAGAATTTGTGAGAGTACCTAATAGCCTACTTCATTACTAAAAATATTTATTCGTTGCGAAAACTCATAGGAATAAATACAGGTACTTATTTCAAGCTCAGTGCAACCTCAATTTAACAAATCTGAAGGGAGCAAGTAAAATATTCATTATATCAAATAATTCATTGAACTGATGTTTGTTATGTTGAGGTTAGGTGGGCTAAAATTCGTTATAAAGAGGTTATATCGAAAGCTGTCGAAACCATGAAATTAAGGCTCCTACATTGATGGGAACTTTATATAAAGGTTTTGGGTTGACAAAATTCGTTAATTAGAGGTTTTTATACTTTGTCTTGACAGTCGTAAAGTTATATTATTATAAAGTTATAGTTATAAAGAGGTTATTCGCGAAAAAATGTTCGCAGTGTAAAGATATATTTAACATTGAGTCTTATGGACAATTCAAGGGTATAACCGCAGAATTTGTTAAATCCATGAAATCGAGGTACGTTATATAAAGTAATTATTATAAACGTTATAAAGTAAACTTTTATTTTGAAATTAAAAAGACATATTTTACCGAACGAACAAACAGACATAAATTGACCTTTTATATGTAATACACAAATGCATATAAACGTATTCACGATCCGGATCCGGTTCGTCAGCTTGCCCGTCACGTACGGCAGTCCGGAACAGAACTTACTGCCTTTAAATGGGTTTCTAACACGAAGTAAGGACATCAAGGAGGTGACTTAACAACGTTTTTTTTAAACTAAAACTGATTCTTATCCACCACGTTACCGTATCGCTGAGCCTCGAATCTAATCTACTAATCGTGATCAATAATCCTGAGGACAACACGGGTAAAACGTTAACATTATATTGTGTGGTTTCGGAGTAGAAGCTATACATATACGTAATGTTTGCTATACGATTAGTATTGGTTCCTCATCGCGACTGTAGTTCCCTATAATCACAATTAGAAGTAATCAGATTGGAGGGTCGACATAAAGAGTAAGGCCTGGTGGCACCAGTAAATACTAGTTGTAGGTAGTTCGAACTTCCAAATGGTAACGCCAGACACAATTAAATTTAAAAAATCTAGGAAATAGAGGGCGGAAAAATTTACTATGGCCAATTTTAACCAATGATTGGTTCCTAACGTGATGCGTAATTTACATTTGCGTTTGCAGGTCTACATAGATTATCATATCTCGTTGTATTTTCTTCGTGGCATCTCCTTATTATGGGATAAGGATAACGATATACCACTCAATATTGCACACCTACGGTATAGTGCATATACTGAGTATTTCCGAGAAAATTCTTCAGATTGAGTGAAATCTTGAGAATAAATAAAAAATAAATCTGAGATATTATTTTAATTTGACCTTGATTTCTCGTATTGAAATAAGGCATTAGGTATGTAAGGTATGTAGGTAACAGGTGGTATGTGCTAAAAATTAAAGTGTCAAAGTTTCCACAATATTTATCTATTATTGAAGTTTCTATAGACACATAATAACCTAAAGTTAGGTACATACAACAAAGGGACAAATAAAAATACTACAAAATATCAATAGAAAAGCACTTTGTGCGGATTCATTTTGGGCCTACCTTTCTAACATTACAAAGCTGGCAAACATGGGTATTCTCGCGATCCTTACAAACGAACCATTACGGCATGACAAAAACAGATCGCCTTACGGGCATTTATTTTCCACGGGGACTTATAAAAGGGCATAAATAAAGCAAAACCTATAAGGCTTTAGAGCAACAATGAAAAATACGAACCGTTTTATGTGGGGGCGCGGGGCGGAGGGGGCAGGGCTCGCGAGCGTGTCTGCCGAGCACGGACAATGCTCTCCGGATAGAACGGCTGAAAAAAAAAAACACACATGAACATCCGCGTTCCAATTATTGACGTAGCATGTGATGAGAACCTCGGTCGTCAGTGCATGTGGCGCTATGTGCAGCGTGACATGTGAATTTCCATTTTGTACTGACAAAGTTTTGCGAGGTTTTGTTACGTTGATCGCCTTTTTAACGGTGTTTTCTTTGAAATTTCATAACTTCAGAATATAAATAAGACCACTGATAGGAATAGATTTGCGAACTAGCTATTGCCCGCAACTTTACAGAATCTAGCTTATGTCCCTCTCCGTACTTCTAACCTGTGATGAGATTGAGATGCAAACGATAAGATTGGTTGAGTAAAAAAAAGCGTGAAGAGGTTACAAACAAACAAACCAGCTCACTTTCGTACTTGGGATTGGGATGGGCAATGGACGAATAGTTAATATTTCATTGTTCATACAAATGGGATGATGTGCAATGTACCTATTTGCCAGCGAGTATAAATATAAGCCATTTAGGCAGTATTCCTTACAAGTATCACTTATTTGTGGATAAATAATATAACTGCTTAACAACCCAGTCATAATTTAATATGCAGCAGGAGCACGGAAATTAAAGTAGAAGTTGTTCCGTTCCGTAGTATTTTAAAACTAAAAATCAAATTACAAAGGTAAAATAAATCGTTGACTATAAATATTGAATTAATGGACAATGGTGTTCGTTTGCGATGAATATTTATTCTATTTCTTTGTATAGAATAAAATTATCTTCGTTTTACTTGTGGAAATAATATCTTTTCAATTCCTCTAGTGGCCTACATTAAATACATACTATTGGGGTATCAGGGTATCAATGAAAACAATCCAATATCAATAGTCCACTTTGTATATTGTTTACAATAATTATCCAACAGTAGCGTTCCATTCGATACACAATCACTCCTTGCTACCACTAGCGACAACAACCGTTATACTACCCACGCCGACTATTTTATATTAAAAATCCCCATTGTTAGGCAAGTGACGTTTTTCCAAACTAGTCAATAGACTAACTAAATATTAATTATTACAATAATGAAATTAATAAAGTAATAATAAATATGTAGTCGATGTGTTTACAAAAATAAATGATAATTATGAATTGACCTAACAATACATACGTTTATAGTCACCCCCATTATCCCCCACAGGGGTTGGTTACAAGTGTTAAATTTACACACCTACTTTTCACAAGTTAGTCTATTAAGTCCCACGTGGTAAGGGGGGAGCCTAAGTTAAATATCAATAACTATAGAGCTCTTTCTTTCAATGCGATGCTATTTATTTTCTTCTATACTAGGTACGAGTATATACTGGCAGTACCAACTGGTGTTTGCCCAAAAAGCAATTGTGCCCTTGTTCTACCAAAGGTGCGATTTGTTGATGTAGCATTTCCACAAATAGCCGTTAGAATTGATCACGTGATTTGACGAACGCGCAAAATGGAAGACATGTCGATGACGAACACCTCTATCGATATAACCGAGATATAGTACTTTGTCTCAGCCCAATTACAGAGTTCTTTACAAAATAGTGCATTCGCATACTAGAATATTACTTGTAATTATGAGTATAAATCCATCCATATGTGTCTTATAAATAGTAGGTGTAGCTAAAACAAATACAGCACGGAAACGCCCTTACAAAATTTGTCGACAAGTTCCCCGGGGATATTAGTTATCACAGTTTATTATTCATCATCATTTACAGCCCTGAGAAGTCCACTGTTGGACATAGGCCTCCCCCAACAACCTCTACTCCGACTGGTCGAAAGCAGCCTGCATCCAACCGACGCCCGCGACCTTGGCCAGGTCGTCCGTCCACCTCGCGGGTGGCCTTCCCACGCTGCGCTTGCCGATACGTGGTATTCACTCTAAAACTTTCCGACTCCATCGGCCATCAGTTCTTCGAACTATGTACCCTGCCTATTGCCACTTCAGCTTGCTGCTTATTATTATTCGTCTCATTTTATTTACACATTCCTTCTATTTATGAACACGAAACAAATTTAACTGTGCTTAGTAACGCTGCAGCCATAATGGCATATTTGAATGCCTCAGCGAATTCCTATAAGCCCATTATAATTATATGCCATCTAATGAACATTAACCGCTTGGCTAAACCCTTATTAAATAGGTACTATACTAACTACTGACAAAAGTATGGACACAGAATACGCATGATTTCGGACAATGACCCCTCATATCTCTGTCACTATACTATACGCCAACGCTCCTGGCACACGCAATCAAAGAACGTTAATGACAGCGCGTGCCAGGAGCGTTGGCGTATGGTATAGTACATAAATATAATCGTTTTTCTTGACTTTACTGGGTGTAAAAAGACAACTTTGTTCTTTTAATACCTCGTATTCTTTGTAACATCACGATCATTTTTTTCTATGGAAGCACCCCTGGGAATATGCCAAAGACAGAAATCAATAATATGGGATGGACATTGTACATTGTAAATCCATACTTGAATGAGAACACCTAAATATATTTATGTGATTATTTGAGATGACGGTGGGCTGCGAAAACTGAGCGAAGCAAGCCTAGTGCGTTGTATAAAATAGAAATATTTTCAGTATTTCAGTTAGAATCGTATCTAGAATGGCTTCCATCAAAGATAATAATAACGTGAGGAAGGAATCAAGAAATCGATTTCCGCCGGAAGCGCAAAGCCCTAGGGAGGTATTGCTTTTTAGATATGTAGAGAATATGTGAAATAAGGTAATGTTAGAATTTATTTCATAAAAGCTAGCAAATCTTATATAATATTAATAGAAAAGGAGTGTAATACAAGATAAATCATACTAAGCTTACCTTCTTAACCTATTTATTTTATACTATGTTATAACTTACATTCTTGGTTTAAAGTTTAGTTATAACATGACCTTATATTTTTGATGAACTTTTCATTATAACAATATAGGCAGATAGGTTGATGATCAGCTTAATTCTTTGTTACATATACTCTTTGTATATACCTACCTAATTCTTATATAGGACAAGTCCTTTGTAGTAAAAGATCAAACAGAACCCTTTTGCTACGCCTTATAAAGTCCCTCGTGATCGTAAGGACCAAAACATAAACAATATAGTCTCAATCCTAAAACGTTTTTGTCATTCAATTACGCAAATTTTTATACAGGTGAATTTGTTTTACATCACAAAGCCGAACTCACCAATTTATATATCTACCCTAATTACGTATTTTCGAAATACGTCGCCCAACGACCCGTGAAAGTATTTTATAAAACAAATTGTGTTACGGAGACGCCTATACTAGTAATGTGTTCCGCTCTGACGACACGAGCGAAAAAACGGATAAGGATATTGGGAATTGTGGGGGTGGGAGGGAGAAGGGTGTCGGGGTACTTCTGTTAAACCGACTATACATGATTGATCAATCAGGCAGGCTACTCTTGAGAGGAGTCGGGACCAATTAGAATGGTGACATTTTAATTTGGAACACGATGCCATTCACTTTGACGAATTGTATGTGAGTGAGCACCTTTTAATTATTTCTAACTTTCATATTACTTAGTTTGTTACCTTTTTCATAATTTTTATAAAAGAGCTTTTGCAATCATTTTAATAGGTCTTATTTTAACTCGGTAATATGTGTGGAACTTCAAATCTCGATTATTTGACAGAAAAGTGGTTTTCTCGACAATAAGTCGAATTATAAAAATACAATGAGTGTGTTTGTTATGTATGTAACTCTTGTTGGCCATAAATTTACTTCTATTGATCTTTCAACATTCATCTCAGTCCAATCCATCCACTTCTGTACACGCATTGCCAAATCATATTGTGAACTACATCCCACATATCGTGACATATCTACCACAATATTTAATTTATTAAATATACAACATCAATAATTGCTCAATCAATCTATGATATATCTATAAAGTATACTCAAAGCTGCCACAGATATGCGATATATCGCGATATTCAGAGCTAGCGAGAACGTGCGCTGTTTCTGGTTCGGCAAAAAACAACACACACACCAGAATCGTTAGCGTTGGCAGCTGAGAGCAGCGAGTTTATTTTCCTTGGCTCAATCGTGCAAAAAATATATAGGTATGGGACTAGTGCCTGTGCAGACGACCTACTATCTTGGTGTAGTTATTAAGTCACACTGATGCCGCGTCCACAGTTCTGCTTTTGCCGCTCCGTTGGTATGTGGTTTCAGCCCTAGGAAGTCCACTTCCAAACCATAATATAATAATAAATTACTTGTTATTCTATTCTCCAAACCTAGAGATCCCGTATTATAAATGCTTATAATTATATATTATAAACTAGTACCTAAAGTTACGGAAAACTTTGACATTTTCATTTTGATCTGCAGTCCACGCGGAAAAAGTCATGGGCGTCTGATTTTAAATGGCTCTTTTACACCAGTAGCTAAACATTATGGTCCCTAAAGCAGCCTATGTATGGGTATATTATATTAGAGTTTTTGCAGTGTCAAAAACTGTACCATCTCTAAATATACGAACCGTGCTGAAGTAGCTCGTTTGCCCTACCACAAAGTCAGTACAACATACCAATTTTTGTCCAGACGTATGAAAAAACAGTACAAAGGTAGGTAAAACTATATTCGGGTGTCATACCTATATTGATTCAAACAAACAGAAGAACTGTATATAAATTGAAATAAACATAATATTCAACAGAAAAAAATGATGGGTTCATCTAAACATACTTATTGTGATATTATTACTAACTGTGGCCCGCGGCTCCGCTTGCGTGGAAGGGGTATAAAAATAGGTTACGCAAACCTACCGAATATACACGCAAAATTTAATAAAAATCGGTCAAGCCATTTCGGGGGAGTTTGGTAACAAGCACCGCGGCACGAGAATTTTATATCTTAGATAAAGCATCTCTGAATTGTTTTTTTAATAGACAACCTGATATAATTATACAGTCAATGGTATATATCCAAATAGAAATATAATAGTATTTACAATAACAAACATTAATTTTATAGAAATGTTCCCACGTTGCGCACGAAACTAATGGATGTACGTGTCTCGGGTAAAATATTAATAATTCTGTGTTATTGTAATCCTTTCATAAATGGATTTTGTGTTTATAAGGGACGGAACACATAAAACGAGGAAAATGGCACAGCGAGAAATAAAGTAGAATGCCGATTTTGAAACTCAGCGTCGCCATGCTGTTGCCACCGTGTAGATAAATCAAAAATTATTTCTCTGGGCTCCAGGAGCCAGGAGAATGATAGTATAGGAGGTAAAAGTTGCATATCGTTAATTGACGCCATCATCTATTGTGATATGCGCAAATTAAAACTTCTTTGTCAACATGTATCAACTAAGTCTTTGTTGGTGTTTGTGGGTGTTCAGTTGAACAAACTGATTCTTTATTGTTTCTTATTTCTATATGAATATGAATGTCGTTAGTTGGTAGTGACATGGTAAGTATCTTATCACATTACATTACTATTATGATGTGCGCAAATCAGAGCATGCATGTCACCATATATCAACGAAGTATTTGTTAATATGGTTGCTCGACTGATTTCTTAGTGGTTCTTATTTCTATGTGAATGTCGGTAGTTGGCACTCTTGGCAGCGACATCGTTAGAATATTTTATCTCATTACCGATTTCAAGACATTGGCCCTAACGTTACTCTATGAAGCACAGCCTCCTCATCACAACTCATGAGTGTAGGGCTGAAACACGTGCAAAGGCCTATCGACACCATTAGCGAGTAAAAAGCAATACTTAGGCCACCACGAGGGTATTCCTCTTAGGGCTGTCACCTGCAAGAGTTCTGTTTTTATCGAGATTAAACAAATCGATCAGATTGGGAAGGTTCGCTGGTATTATCATTTTAGTACTGGAAAAATATCAGGTATAGGATAGACGACGATAGACTTTGATTCAAGCTCTTGTACAAACTAATTTACTAACACAAACTAACTTGTTCCCTTAGTAGAGCTTTAGGATCTAATTGTATACTTATAACCAGTGAATAACTTTTAACTTAAGCATAAAGTAAGTAGGTGTAACGGAGGTATCATATTTTACACACACAGGTGTGTTCCCGAAATGGGGGTAGCCAGAACTGCAAGATTATAAAGGAGATCCTTCCATATCTAGCATAGTACGTACAGAAGTAAATTATCAGTGATGAGTTTCTTATCAACTGAGAGAATGCCCTAGTTATTTAGTCGACTCTTAGCACGGAGGGAGACAGATGCTGATGTATTCTAGCGAAACTTCGCAAGAGCGCAGGTCATATTTCAGATAACAAAAATTCCAACATTCCCTCTTCGTTAAATATTACAGCTTTGGCATTTTTATAAACGCTTCGCTACTTTCCAAGCAAACATTAAAACAAAAAGAAATAATGGCAGCCCTAGCCTACACTGAAACAATACAAACCTCGAGTGGCATTCCGCTACCTACATTTTTGACGTCGAAAATTGCATAAGTCGTTGTACGGTTTCAATGCACGTACGCTCACGTGAACTATGCAGCTTTTGGAACGCAATCGCTCTTGTTTGTATGCGCTTATTGCGACGCTGTGCTGTTATAAATAATTTTAAAATATTCCCTGAAAATATTCCGAACTTTCTCGGTGGGTGGAAGTTTTATTAAATTCTTATGCTGCCTGTACTTACCATATGCAGCTTTTTAGTTCATGTAGTTATAGAGAATATGTTATTCGTAAGCATACGCTAACGGCCGCCCGCGACCTCGTCCGTACGAGAGCACCCGTGTAAATCCGGGGCGGGTAGTTATATATACGAACCTTCCTCTAGAATAACTCTAACTATTGAAAAAAACCGCATCAAAATCCGTTACGTAGTTTTGATCTAAGCATACATTAGGGACAGAGAAACAGCGGGACAGATACAGATAAACGAGAAAAATTATGTCAATTTCTTATCAATAAGTACCATTTAGGAAAAAATCATTAAACCTGGAACCAACAAATATACCCATAATTCGATGCGCTCACAAACCAAACAATATTAAAGCCAAAAATATTTTCCCCAGCATTTTCTTAATCATAATGTTGATCTCCGGTATTCACAAAAAAGCAGATATTTCTCCATACGAAATACCTTCAATTCCGCGAACACGCCTCAGTAATGTGTCGGGAATGGTGCGGGTTGATAAGGAAAAACGGGTAAATACGGGTAAAACCGGAAAAGGTCAGGCGGGGAGAGGGCAGCTTCCGGAGGAAATACAGCCGTCCGCTGGCTAAGCCAGTGTATTTCATCGCTGGACTTACGAGTATTTACCGCACAGTAGTTTACTCGGAAAAACATCTTCATTTTGGGAGAGAAAATTCAATAGAAAACTGTAATAGCTCATTTTAAAAGTTAACGATGCGAGTCCGCGGTACGTAACTTGATTCTTTAAGTTGAAAAGATCAATGCGTACAGCCTTAACATTCAGCATACGTGCCGTAACTCACAACACAAACCTAGAAAACTCAAGAATATCGCAACAACTTTGATTTCCTGCCGCAGTCAAAGGAGCTTACCGAGAAAAAAACCGCGCCGACTCAGAGAGAGAAATAAAAAATGCAGAGAAACACGGAGGTCGGAGTTTTTCCTGTCACCGGGCACAAACAATGCCTCTATTGTAGACTCCCCCCTCCTGGGCCGAGGCTAGGAAACGAGCATCTTTTGTTTCCATCCCCCACCTTACAGGAAGTAGGGAGCTTTGAACCTACGGTCATCTGTATACATCACCGAGTATAAAAAGAAGTCCGATTATTTGTTCCGCTAAATTTGCTGTTATTGCTCAAAGCCGTTTATTGTAGCCAAAGGCGTACATAAATTATATAGAACCGAAGGGTGACACGTACGAAAGTGATGACCAAAAAGGATGTAAAGGATGCGTACGCACAATGTTCGCTAAGATGTTATATAAACAGAATAGGCTTATAAACACGTTTTTATTCTTTTTAAGTACCTAGGTTTAACATACAATATATTTACATTTAAAACTTTTTACATTAATTTTATTTATCCTAGGTAGAACCTGACACCTGTTGTGTAACATTGAGATGAGACCCCGTAGGATGATATACATAACCTTATCATTAACTTAAATGTCATCAAAGATCAAAGAGCTTAGTGTGAGTTCTCAATTCGCAGCGCCGTTGGTCGTTTCACTTGTATTACCCACATCACGTCATCACGCAATATCATCATTGGTTGACCTTGAACTTTAAACTCACACTTAACAGATGAGTATTAAATATCGTTAGATAGTAAAATATAAAAATAAGCTACTTAAAACTATATCATTTTCATAGAGAACTCTATTACAAATACCATTGATATTCTCATAAATACCGTGTTTATTTCTCCACAAACGACATTAATAATGAATTCCTTTTCATTTCAGGCAGCATTAACATCATAAGCTCAATGTAAGGCAATTCACAGTCGGTACCTCATAACGCTCTTTTATAGAGCGACGAAATTCATTTACTATACACAACCCTCGTATACAGAATTGAATTTCGCAAAATATGATTTCGTAATTTTTATAACTCTCGCAACTCCATGTATATTTTTGCTACGTGATGAAGATGAAGAGCGAAGGTTTTAAATGAATATAAAAATATTGCGATTTGAAACTGTGGCGCGAAGGATCTGAGTTGATACCTAGTTGGTAGATATTTTCTTTACTAGTATGTAAATAAAACACACTTAATACCTAAATCCGCTAAATAATTTGGATAAAAAATTATATCCATATTATAGGATGGATGTTTCTTAGTCATTTTTTTATTAAAAAGCTAATCGTAGCATCATACTCGTAATATAGGTATATTACAATTAGATACAAACGTTTATCGATTCGATCGAAAAATATGCTCCGCTAAACTAAAATCAGTTATTTGTACAATATAAAAATTGTTCGAATTAAGGTAGAATCCTTCGTACAAATTTGTAAATTGAATTCTGTAAGTTCACACTCCTTTGAAGTATAAAATTGTTGCGTTAATAAGAAAATTTTAATTTTCAAAACATAATATTATTGGTGATTAAACGAACTTACCTGTAAGTGAAGTTCTATCACAATTATATGAGTACGTTTCATTCGAAGATATATTTTTAACACATGTAGTACTTTTATTGTACTGGCAACTTCGCACAATTTCAGAGTGGGTAATTCGAAAACAGAACTACCTACAACCTACGACACTATTCCTAGTCTACCGATAATTTCCTTCATTCTTTAGAGCATCACAAAATTTTCTTAGTTTTAAGGGATCTGGGAAGGGAGGGTTTTATCTTATATCTTCGAATGAAACGTACTCATATAATTGTGATAGAACTTCACTTACAGGTAAGTTCGTTTAATCACCAATTACATTTCGTACGTTTCATTCTTTGATATATTTTTAACACATGTAGATGTTTAGAGGTGAAAATTTTGCAAGCATCCTGGTTAATGAGTTGTATACCTAATTATTATTGTAATTATGGGAAAAAAGAACACTACATTTTTACAAATTTTTATTTATAACATAAATATAACTTTTTAAATTAGATTAATTTACAAGTGATAAATCTGCTTATAAATTATTTTAAATTTATGATGATTGATTGGACAGAAAGACTGATCTTGCAAAGTGAGCATCATCAGTCACTGGACGGTTATAGAATTTACCAAATGTTTCTGAGGCCTGCGACCAGCCAGCAGTTCTCCTAATAACGTCTAATGAGACACCCTGCGCTCGCGCTGTAGATGTGGCAGCGTGTCGTGTGCTATGAGAACTCCATGCTGTCACATCCACCCCGGCTTCCGCCAGGATCTCCTTAATCCATCGGCTAATGGTTTGGGTGCTAACAGACTTATATGGTCTTCTAGACGTTATTATGAGATTTTCGACTGTGTTCGGTCTTAAATCATTTGTAACTAACAAATAATCTTGCAAAACTGTAGCAGGACATATATTGATATTTTCTGTAAAATAAGGCAAGAACAGAATTGGCTGGTCGCGCCCAGCTGCTGATGTTTTTATAATGTCTGAAATTACAATTTTTATACCGTTCAGGCTGATATGGATATTATTAGCTTTAATGAGAGAAAGTGTCTGTGCTCTATGCGCAGTACATAAGGCCAGCAATATTACGAGTTTCTTAGAAATTTTTGGCAGAGTTAAATCTTTATTAGGGCCCCATGAGGTAATATATTGCAAAACTGTATGAGGGTCCCATGTGGATGCATATTTTGGAATATTGGGCCTTAATTTATATATACCTTTCAATAGTCTTTTAATTTGGTCATGAGATCCTGACTCATCTCCGAAAAGCAAACTTAGAGCCGAACGATGACTATTCAAGATGCCATAAGCCGCACCTTTATTAAACAGTTTTGTCAAAAAAGTCAACATTCTTGGAACGGAACATGTGTATGGATCTATATTTGCCTCAGTGCAGTACTGCCACCAATACTTGTAGGAGACACCATATTGTTGCAAAGTATTTTTCGACAAAGAAGCCATCATAAGGTCCAATGATTCGATAGGGACACCTCGTTTCAGGAACGCGTCCCTGAGAGTTTGGCTGCACCCAGGATTTATAAAACTAATATCGGATGTAACCATTCTTTGTAACAGTGGGAACCACGGCTGGGAAGGCCAGTATGGAAATATTAGAATGCCTTCAGCCTTGTCCAATATAATTTTTTCCAAGACCTTTAATACGAGTGGGAATGGTGGAAAAAGCGTAAAAGTATACGCCCTTCCACGAGATAGTGAAGGCATCCACAGCAACTGCATCTGGATCTGCCTTCCACGACACATATCTTTGGCATTTGGCATTAGTGCGAGAAGCGAATAAATCGATATCTGGCTTACCTAAATCCGTTACTAGTATATTAAATACTTCATCTGTTAATGTCCACTCAATGTCCGTATTAACCTTTCGGGACTCTTCATCAGCTTCTCTATTGTCTTTACTTTTAATATAAGAAGTAGATAACCATATATTTCGCTTCTAGCACCATTGCCAAATTTCTCGCGCTAAATCATTTAGATGAGGATACTTTATGCCACCCATGCGATTAACGTAACTCAACGCCGTAGTGTTGTCAATACGTAATAAAATAGAACAGTTTCGGATATTACGTGCAAAGCATTTGAGTCCAAAAAATACTGCAAGCAACTCTAGAAAATTAATATGAAAATTTATTTCACTAGCTTTCCATTTCCCATTTATTCTTTGATTTTTACAAAATGCACCCCAGCCAGACCTGGATGCATCTGTAAAGATCTCTAGTTCAAAACTACTCTATTTTAATGGGGTTGATGTCGATAAAATATTTTTTGGCCACCATTCTAGGTCAGGCAATATTATAGATGAAGGACGAAATTTAGCTTCGTATGTTTTATATATTTGTAATGCTAAGTATTTAATTTGCTCGAGACGTTTAGTGTAAACCCAGCCGTATTTAACTGCTGGGCATGCTGCAGTAAGGGTACCAATGAGACAAGCAAGATCTTTTATAGTGCATAATGGTAAGGATTGAAATTTCTTAACTATTTTTAGTATATAATCTTTTATCCATAGGTAATGATAATGTCATGTCAAGAGTATTATAAATAAAGCCCAGAAACTTTGTCTGTTGTAAAGGTCGTAACGAACTTTTTTCATAATTTATAACAAATCCTAAGCTTTCAAGTAGTGCCACTGTTTCCGTTGCATTATATAAACATTCAGAGTGTGTATAGCCGATGCATAAAAGATCGTCTAGGTATATAACAGATATAAATCTTTTGCCGCCGTTGGCTTTAGGAGCTAAAAATATTTTAGAGATAAATTGATCTGTCTGTGGCTCACACTTGTATATTGCGCCTAAGTCTAATAAATTGTTAATTGCCTTAGACATATCACGCATTTCTGCTGTGGTAAAATTATTACTATAGGGTACACTATTTTGGTAAACTTTTTTCGAAAAAAGGTATTTTGTAGCCATTTTTTATCCAGGAAAGAACTAATTTATTATTAGTGATTTTCATCCAGTTATCATAAAAATATTGCAGGCGACCCGCATGTACCTGTTTATCTAATGTCGCGTGTAGGCTCGCTGCTGACTGCTCTGGTTCGAGTAGGCACGAGATCGTGTCAGTGTCGTCGTCGATGTGGCTCCGCGTCTGTATGATGTCGTTGTTCGTGGAAAGCCTCCGCGCCCCCCCCTGTTCCCTGATGTGTAACGAAGGGGGCGAATCTCGTTTCCCGGAAGGCGAGATCTTGAAGTGGATGGGCCATTTGTATGTGCAGGTGCTGTCTTATGTGTCGGTTTCTTAATTTGTAGACCTTGTCTGGAAATAGCCTTTGAGGCTTTTATGGTCTCCGATAGTTTATCACCAAAGAGCGTGCTGTCTCGTTCATGATCTTTGATTAATGGCGTAAAGGATTTATCGAGGCAAGGTGTTATAAGTTTTGTTCTGAGCTCTGTTTCTATGTAATGTACGTCAGTCAAGATCCTGCAGCTATCCGACAGTACCTCTATTGCTTTTATCTTGTCATCTCCAAGGAGGAGTAATGTAATGGCTTTATTAATTGCTGTTATTCCAAGCCCTAATTGGTCTTGCTTTAACTGAATATTTTTATCGCGATTTTTAGTAATATCAGATACAGCAGCTTTTATTTCGGCGTTTAATGTCGGTGCTTTTAGTAATTGACAATTTTCAGGTACCTGGTATTTTTTAAGCAATTTTTCCTTTGGGTCTTTATTTAGTCCCTTCGCTAATATAGGAAACCAGCGTTGTGCCAGAGTGTGGTGAATTTTTTCACCAAACATCGGTTGCTCGTCCGTTGTATCATCCAACGCTAATAAAAGCTCCGGGTCGAGGTCAGGTGTCTCGTTTTGAGCTTCCGGGGTTATATTAACTTCTACCGGAGTATTTTCCAGTTTCTCTTGGGACTCTGTTGCTGAGGTGTATTGAATTACATCATCTTGTACGGTTCCGTCTAGAACAATTATATGTGAATTTTATTTTATATATCATTGAATATCTGACTATACACACTATATTCTGAATACCGTCGTGTTGACCCGCAGTCAACCTCCCGGTTAATTTTTTGCATCATGTTAAACCTTCGTGATACCCTCATTGTGATATCCTCCAGGTTAACTTAAAGATGCTTATTCTGAATACCGTCGTGTTGACCCGCAGTCAACCTCCCGGTTAATTTTATGCATCATGTTAAACCTTCGTGATACCCTCATTGTGATATCCTCCAGGTTAACTTAAAGATGCTTATTCTGAATACCGTCGTGTTGACCCGCAGTCAACCTCCCGGTTAATTTTATGCATCATGTTAAACCTTCGTGATACCCTCATTGTGATATCCTCCAGGTTAACTTAAAGATGCTTATTCTGAATACCGTCGTGTTGACCCGCAGTCAACCTCCCGGTTAATTTTTATGCATCATGTTAAATCTTCGTGATACCCTCATTGTGATATCCTCCAGGTTAACTTAAAGATGCTTATTTTAGTTCACAAAAAAATTATACAGAACTTGTCTTAGAACATTTTGACTCGTGTACAAGAATATTTAATAAGAGATCATTATATTTTCTTACCTTCGTTTTCCTCAGAATCTGACGATGACGAATAAAGAATCACTCTAGTTCGCTTCTTGTTTTGGCTTTCTTTTAATTTCTTAATTCTGATAATAAATTTGAAAAATAGAATAAACTAAACTATAATACTAGAATTGAAAACGTGTGCTCGTTGCCGCGCACAAAAAAAAGAAGGAAATTATCGGTAGACTAGGAATAGTGTCGTAGGTTGTAGGGTAGTTCTGTTTTCGAATTACCCACTCTGAAATTGTGCGAAGTTGCCAGTACAATAAAAGTACTACATGTGTTAAAAATATATCAAAGAATGAAACGTACGAAATGTAATCCCATAATATATACATTAAACATAAAAAATAAACTCAAATGTATTGGAATTTATAACACACACCTTATTCCAAAACCTGCACCGGTAGCATGGCAAAAACGCGACGCGGGTTTTTTTATCAACCGCGCGCGTGTTTCACCAAATGCGAGCATGACAATTAAGTTCCTAATAAAAACTACGAGTGCAGTCCCAAAAAGCCTACTACTTTTAAAAAGGCTATAGGCTTTTTTAAAGCCTACTACTTTAAAAGAGGCTATAGGCTTTTTATAAAGTCTACCACTTTATAAAAGGCCATAAGGTTTTTATAATGATATAATAATAGGCTGAAATTAGAGCCTAAAAACCTAAAGTCCTTTGCAGCACTAGTTTTACTTAATAAATATTACTTTTCATCGTTACTTTTATCCCGGAAACTGTTTACAATATATATTTCTCTGGATTATTGCTTAAGCAAACTGAAACCATCGTACAAAGTTACAATGTGGTAACAAAATTGTAATTTTAGGTACCTACTTTGCGCTTGCCCTTCACATATAAATTAATACTCAATGGGTAAAAAAGTTTACCTATGTTGTGCGTGGTTGTTGCCCATCACTACTTGGTAGGGGTAATTGAATGAAAAAACTCAGTAAGCCAAAAATAACTATTTGACTTACATACTGAGTTTTTTCATTTAATTGTTTTTATAACCCGTATTATGAATACTTTGATACTTAACAAAATCTTAAGTTTAATTATGTTAATTGATGCTATGAACAATAAAATAAAAAGCTTTTTTATTATTTTGTTTCATTTAGATTTTTTGCGGACTAATTCAAAAAGACGAGTGTGCAAATTTACTACACAACAATTGAATTGTGACGAATTTACAGATCCATTTTTTTGTGACGAATTAACGTTGTGGCAAATGTACAATAACCCTTATAAAGATGCTGGACATGAAACAAATGAACAAATAATGTCTGCCCCCGGGGCCCGCTCGGGCATGCATATACATGGCCTGAAGACGTCGGGGCCCCATTTATCATTGTAGAAAAAGGTTTGATAAAAAAGGTCTCCTGTTAAATCTTTCACGATACAGCCAGCGCAGCGTATTCTGAAGATGTTTAGGTAAGATGTTGAGTTCACAATTTTTTTTTTTGTTAGCCAAAGTAAACAAATGATAATGGGAAGGAGGCACCTTAACACAGGGGCAGATTTGATCATGTTGATTTCTGAACGCAGGTTTATGTTAATCTATGCTGTAACTCCATTTTAATATTGGCAACACTGGCTGTGACAAACTCCAAGTCACAAAGCGCACGTGTTTTGTTATCAAAAAGGGTTATAATACTGTCATCGTATTTGTACCGGCGAAGTAAAAAATAAAAATAAATGTTGTAAGGGATTTACAATCACATGAGTAAAGGTTTCCAACTAATTCTTTCACAAAATTGTGCAGTACTTATTAGTTTTCAATCCACCTTGTAGTTTTTGCTTGTCAGTTATTTTATATAATTTTTTGTAATAATTTATCTTTCAAGTGGCCATGGGGCAGATTTGATCAAAACAAACGGGGCAAATTCGAACGGGACGTTTTTGTTACCAAAGTAGAACTCTGACTAAATTAAAAACTATTATTAAGTTTAGAAGTTTGATATTAAGTTTATTTTATGTTTAATTTTGCGTCTGAGGCAGTATTATATAATTATAATAACAATAAACTAATACTTCTAATAATTCTTCTATGCTGCTCTGGGAGTGAAAAAAAACGTATAATACTACAGCTGCTTCTCTTCCTGGGCATACTGTACAAGTCAGTAGAGGGGCAAAAGGGTCTTGGTGTTTTGTAGGCGATGGGCTGACGACCACCTGTCACTACTAACCAAACTTGTACATCTCAACTATACCCTCAAAATTGGTCAGAAGTATACAGAAGAAGCAAATACAAGTAAACCTTTTAGTATTTCCCGTTTTCTTAGTAGATAATTTTTTTTTGTTATTCTAATTATTGTACCTAGCTACTCGTACATGTAAGTAGTCTCTCCCCTTAACACGTGGAACTAAAAACAGACTAACATGATAAAGCTTTCGTGCAATTTGTACACTTCTGCTAAACTTCTTTAGGGATAAAGAATTACTATACACTATATACTGTATTACCTATATTATTTTATTGGATTCCTCTTGTCACGATGATCACAATGAAAAGCTATCATCAGAAACCCAAGTGTCAGCTTTGACAACACTTAATACCAGGCTTTACCAACCCGGGGACAAATGAGTACAATATTAAAAACAACATTAATATTTGTTACAAAAGCGACAACAATTCAGAGCTCCTCAACAAGAAACGTTGGCCAAATTACTCAGTAAATGTGAATAAATAAAAGGGTCCCTTCTCACTCTCACGTCTTTAAAATGTTTTTAGTTAAGTACAATGAAAGTAATATTCTCTCGTTTAGATAACAAAATCTCATAGGTTTTTACAAAATTAAATAAAACTATTATAGAGTGATACCTCGTTACCTACAATATCAAATGTATATGTGTATACTGCTGTTGTGTCTTAATAAATAAATAAAATAAAGGTAAGAGCGCTGGCACGGATGCAGAGGTCGTGGGTTCAATTCCCACCCGGGTGAGGAATTTTTTCCATTTCTTTATTAAGAATTTTAAAATAAAGGTTCTCAACTGTAAACTAAATACGCAATATTATAATTGGACGCCAGGACCGCGTATTAAACTAATAATTATTATAAAATTATTAATAAATGATTATTAATTCCTTCTTAATATACTACCTAATATCTTACATTTTACATCGCGTTGACTACATGCGTGTAGGTATGTTTTACAACGTATTCCTATACCTAGCAAATGTGTTTAAAAAAATTCTAAAGTTCAGGTTCGAGTTAGTTCTATTAATCAAATCACCAATGGAACTGCGAATAAATGGATTTTTATACATAGTAAGTAAAGTTCATCTCAGCGTAAATGTAAATTATCATTAATAAGCCTATTCTATTCATTTTTTTCAACGACCATTTTATAATTATTTAATAAGCTGGCATTAGGTAGGTATATTGGTAATTTAATAACCACAGACCCAACCCGTACAGACAAACATCCCATTTAATTATGCATCGTACCGTAATATAAGCGCTGAATAAAGAGAATCTCCATTTTTTAAAAGTACCCGGTACGCTATGGGCTATTCCAATGGGCCTGAAGAGGCAATTTGTCGCCGCAATCGTTTGAACCTACGGAACCACGTCCTTTCCAGAGGCAATTAAAATTTTAAATTGTTCGAATTTAACCCTTGATATTTTTTGTTCATATTTAAGAATTTGAATCCTGTGCTGCTGCGGAGCTTCACTAGAATACATCAGCTGTATCTCATAATGTCGTAAGAGTCGACTAAGGAACTCGGGAATTCTTTATTGTACACACACAAAAAATATAAATTACATGATAAAAGTACTGTAGAGATGCATTTACAATGGCAAGCTTATCTCTGCAAGAGATCTCTTAGGCGATAAATTAGCTACTAGTGTCACGTTGTTCAAATTCGTATTTTCATTGTCAAATTCGGATTTCCTATATGATCCTGAATTTCTGACTAACCCATTTTAAAAACACAGCCATCTATTTGTAATAACGAAAATCAATTATACATACTAAAACTAACCTATTAAACTAATTAAAATCTAGTGGCTCGCTCCCGGTGCAAGGGTGCCCAGAACACTAGTGGCATTGCCACTCTGGATTGACGATGGACACTCTTTGCACGAGGACTGATTGTGAACGGGAGTTTTTATCTATGTCGCGCAGCCTTCTCCCGGTACCCCTTACAAAGTCCTTGGTCTCTTCTCCCCAGGGGCCTGCAGTCTCAACCGCGAAAGGAACAAACCAGTAATTTCGCGATGTACTTGACGTGCTTTTTTAAGCCTGGGCTTCGGCGGCTGATCCCGCGACGTCGACGTTAACTCGATATTTTGTTTCCTGGTCTGAATTGATATACAATACAATAAAGACTTTATTTGACTACGAAACAAGCGCTTCAAAATCGTTTTCCATGAAATACTTTGAAACAAACATCAATAACTTTGAAACTGAACTACAAAGAAGTTAAATGAAAGGAAACGTAATAAAGAGCCCGGACATTCGACTAGCAAGGGTTGAATAACAACCTGTTAGAAAAGCCCCGTCATAGACAGAGCCGGGAAATGATATTTCTTTTACCTCGCAACTCTCGGACAAGTATTGTAAAGCGGGGTAATTAAAAATTCTCTGCAATCCTACAGGAATTATTTTATATCATAAATTACCTGGCAAGTTTTGTAATAGCTATTTTTTACATGTAGGTTTATGTTTAGTGGCGAACCTGTCCATGATGGCAACTTTGACAATCCACATGCATTACTCGTACTATCAATTTTATTGACGGTCAAATTGTGTAGTTGACAATGACCTTACCTACGCTACAGGTCCTGGGTGCAGATCCCATACTAGGTGCATGCATCATTAATATTCATAATTATAATGTATATCGATGTTGATTTTTTAGTAATGGATGTGTCTAAAATAGTATTAATATACCGTTGCTTACTGCCCACGACACAAGATCATAAGTCTCTTAGGTTAAGTCATTGTAAATTGTAAAGTTTGTGTATATTTATTTATAAGATCGATATTCGCAATTAGGTTTAGAATTGCACGCCCCATCCGATTGGTAAATAGGAATGGTCGAGAGGCTTCTTTCAAGCCTTGTGAGCACCCCGAGGTTGCAACTGAATCGCACTAGGACCATCTATGTTGACGCTCCCCGTCTCTAGTTAAGCCAACAAACGGAACTGAAGTGGAGAAGGTTTAGCTAGTACTGGATGTGGCTGACTTTCATTAAGTTGAAACTAGAAAATAGTCGCTATTTCGATGTTCCCAGATTAATTACACTTAATTATTTCACTTAATTATGTTTAATCGAATACAGTAATAGAAATTAAATTAATAGAAAGCAGGGATGGGCAAACTACGGCCCGCGGGCCGGATCCGGCCCGTATGAGGTTTTAATCCGGCCCGCCGAATGTTTTTCAGAAAAATTTTAATATCAAAAATTTGAATTGTATTATATTTTTAGACCTTAAAATATTTTATCTGCACTTAAAACATTTAAATCTCGTATTTTTTATTACAATACTGCTAAGGTGACAATTTTTTTATGTGAAAAAGTATAAAAATAAAAATAAATCATTTAAGTTTCTAAAAAACAATGTTTTTAAACTTTACGCTTAGTAGCCTTGCCCCAAGTGTTTTTAATTAACCGGCCCGCGGCAATATTTTTTTTAATTTTCTGGCCCGCGACAAATTTTTTTTAATTTACCGGCCCGCGATGAAAAAAGTTTGCCCATCCCTGGTTTAGAGGTTACTTCACAAACACATATCTAGGTTGTGTTATACACATCATCTACTTCTTTCTTTGTTCCCATTCATTTGGGGTCAGCACAATACCTATTATGTACTCTTCTTCTATTCATCCCTAGGATCCGTCATCTCGTTACTCACAGTACACGAAACATGACCATTCACCTCATAATAAATAACATTGAAAACATGGAGGTAATAAAAATACCGGAGATAGTCTTCAAGAACAAACATCTATTATGTAGAAATGGCGGCGGTCTGTCATAATAGGGTTGCCCGCATTTATCTATGACGTGAAATTTACCCCATAAAAATGACCTTTAGATACCTGGATCTATTCTCAAGAAGAAAATTTAGTTGATAATTAATCATTTGAAAGTTCTCGTGTTACTTCACAAAACTTTTGTATAAAGTACGATTTCTAAATTATAAAAATTAATGTAATATTGTGTCAAGAAAATCCTTTCCGATTTAATTGCAGTTTAGAACCTAGGTGTAACCGTTAATAGATATTGGAAAGATTGAATATATTGTACTTAAATAAATATTTATTCGACGTAAATAGGAGTAGGTACCTACTTTATTTACGCGAAATAAACGAGTACAATCTTTTTCGTTTTATTTCGCGTTTATAAAATTATATAGAGACATAAATGAAATAAGTTTTATAAGCAATAAGATTTTTTTGCCAGAGAAAAACATTCCATCAAGAGTTCGCCCACCGCCGGGCCCTACACCCTCCGCTGACTCTTGGATCTACCGACTCATGTTCAGAACTTGGGTTCAAAATATATACTGCAAATCACACTAGACGTAGATGGCGTCCAATCATGGTCATTTTTACACTGTCTTATTATTGTATTTAATTATTTTTTCCACGCGTTATTATTAAAATTTATAATAAAATTTTATTGTGACTTTTTTTCTTAATGTTTTACTTCACATAGAAATTCTTAACCTTTTCTATCATAAATACAGAAATGTTTTCTTTGAGTTATAATTTTCATTTTCAGTTAGTACTAATTTCCCTACTTCTGGGGTATTTTCCCATTTTTTAAATGACCACACTGGTTGGTAAAAACAACATTTTCAATTTAAAAAACGATTAATAATTATCTCTATTATTATAAAGATCTAAAAAGACTGCAATTGAGATAAATAATTACATTCTTACCTATGAAATGCTATCCCTTCACTTTTATTTATGTAACTGCTATTGTTTCAACTGATTTTGACTACGCACGACGGCATTATTTATATTTTATTGCACTGCGAAAACGAACTTGACACATCAAACGTCAGTAGTCAAATGAGGTCGACTGTCATACTTTGAAAAACTGTCATATTAGAGGTGTCACACTTTTTGTTTAATAGGACTCTCTCCGGTATTTTTTAATACCTCCATGATTTAAAACACATCCAGTGTCTCTATAGCAAAGTGAAACAAACAATTAGCTACTGAGCCAGGATCAGTGAGCGGGGTGACTCGATCAACATTGCCAAAGGCACACTAACGCTGGATTATCCGTTTTTTTCTTTGCCCTCCCTTTCCCGAGGGGACGTTCGTTAAAAAGATTATTACCATCATAGTGCACGTATCCATCTTAATTGATACGTTTAATAGTTTTACTATTCACATAATCATTATAATTTTTTTGTGAATATTTCCTTTACATATTCGTAACTCAACTGCTACCGATACTGATAAGAGCATTTACATCTTTAACATGAGATTCCGTTGCCCTAAACGTGGCTTTAGGATCTCCTTCTGCAGTTCTGAGTACCAATTATAGAGCTTACTATACCGCTCTATCCAAGTCTCTAGATTTATGGAAGCATTAAAATTTACTTGACAAGTCCTCCGTAAATATAGCTCGGAAAATAAATATAAAATTTAATTAAGCTCTCTCATCTCGTCACTCTGCACTTATTTTTGTACACAAAAAAAATATATTGTCGCAAAAACGCAAAAACTCAGAAAGCGGAAAATATAATTCGCCACTGTCCCTAAAATGATATTCACATTATATGCTAAAATATTCACATATATTACTTGATATTTTCCCTGTTTCAACAGCTTTTGCTATTGTTTTAAACGTAACAAAATAACGTCGCTTTTGAAATTGGCAATCTCGATCTAATTCTCTGGATTTTTTTTAACAGCATATGAAAGCAGAAGTTGAATGAACCGATATTTTTAGGACTAGGTACGGTTTGTTTTTTTTATAGTTTTAGTCGTGTCTACATTTTCATGTAGTTTATGGCACTTTATTATGTTATAAGACTGGTTTTTTAAAGTAACAACATAATGTTTGTATAAAACCAATTATCAATATGTATTGAGAAGTATTTTTATAATACCAACAATGTTCATCAGAACATTGTAACAAAGAACTTCTCATAAATACCAAAAAGATGACTTTTAGATACTCGGTTGATTTTAAAACATAATGGCCGCTGATATAATTAATACAATATAAAGTGCATTGCCACATAAATCTGAACAAGGTTGTAAGAAAAAAAAATCCTTTTAGAGCTAGTTAGATAATTAATATAAGCTATACGTACCAAGAAGCAGGAAATAGAAGCAAATCTCCATGTTTGACCGATCTGAAAAAAAGAAGAAAATACAATATGGATATTAATTTATAATTACCTGGATAAAAATATTTTCCCGGGATATAAAAAATAAAAAAGGGTGTCAGCTAACTGCATACCAAATTTTATTCAAAACGCTCTAGCCGTTTTTACGCGAAAGAGTAGCAAACATCCATCTATCCATCCATACTCACAAACTTTTACGTTTATAATATTAGTAGGAAGTAGGAGTAGGTACATTGCTAATAAAAGTTGCAGTAAATATAATGATGCTTTAAAATACCGAAAAGAATATTATTGTAGGCAGGACTATTAACTTTTCGAATACAACTCGTTAGACGAACACACCGGGGACTCCCAGCGTCAAGAGAAATATTTAGTAACAACCAGAGACGCACGTGCATATACAGGGTGGTAACAGAAGGGCTATATTAACTATTTTAAAACTATTATAAAATTCGTATTCGCATTGCTACCCACGTCCCGGAAATGATTATTCAGAATAAATTTACAATTGTAAGGTAATTTAAAGTTTTCGCCATTACATTTCAAACGATTTACTGTTATTATAAAATACGTCATAGTCCTAACGGGACTTCGTTATCAGTAAAAATTTAATTATACCTTGTGAATGATCGTTAAATACTTTGAATCCATCAATTCGTTATTTTCAGGGGAAAAACCCTGAAAATTGTTTGTAAAATTTATCCAGTATAAATATGACCTTCGAAATGTTTTATGAGGTTGTATCATTGAAATTTATATTTTTATATCTATCGGCTGCCATTGACTTCGTCTGCGTAAAGGGGAATTTCGACAAAATTTGTTTTTTTGTTTTGTTTGGTTTATCCCAAAGAAAGAGCATGAGGAATACAGCATCCATACAGCCATTGTTTTTAGTACTGATGATTTCTGAATTTATGATGGATGATAACGATGATGAATGGAAACGTCGGGAAAAAATCCTCAAAAACGAGTGTAAAATTAGTCAAAATCAAAAAGACTTGCGAAAACAACATACCGAGATAACACCACGAAGAAACGGACACATTTTAAATTTCACGAGTAAATTACACCCACTCCCTTTTGGTGAGAGCTTTTGGTGTTTATGTTCGTTAGGGGGTATAAGAGAGTACTAAGAACGGATTTTCCAAAATTCCCATGGGAACGGGGCAGACAGGAATTCCAAATTGTTACCGAAATTTCCACTGTACCGGAATAAAAGCTTATTAAATAAGTATAAAAATAAACCATTTGACGTATACAGATGAAATGTTTGTTAGGGGGTGTAAAAGACCATTAAGAATGGGTTTCCCGAAATTCCCATGGGAACGGCAGAAACAGGAATTTCAAGTTTTTACGAAAACCACATGCCAAATAGAGATGAAATATGACAGATATATTCCGTAGGGAGTGTAAGAAAGAACTGAGAACATATTTCCCGAAATTCCCACCAGAAAGGAACAAATTGGAATACAAAATTTGAACGAAAACCATTTGACACAATATAATGAGGAAATTTGGTAGGGACAAACGGGAAATCCATTCTTTACGAAAACCATATAAATATAAAGCAGAAATCGGAAATGTATATTCTTAAGGGAGTGTGAGGAAGCACTAAGAACGGATTTCCCGAAATTCCCACGGGAACGGGACAAATGGGAATTCCCAATTTCTACGCAAACCACTTGACACATAATGATGAAATATGACAAGTATATTCGGTAGAGAGTGTAAGGAAGCACTGGGGACATATTTCCCGAACTTCCCACGGGAACGGGACAAATGGGAATTCCAAATTTTATAGGATACTAGTGGACGCCCGCGACTTCGTCCGCGTGGACTGCAGAAAAAACAAAATGTCTAAATTATCCGGGATAAAAAAAAATCCCGGGATATAAAGTAGCCTATGTGTTAATCCAGGGTGTCAGCTAACTCTATACCAAATTTTATTAAAATCGCTCCAGCCGTTTTTACGTGAAAGAGTAACAAACATCCATCCATCCATACTTACAAACTTTCGCATTTATAATATATAACTTTCAACACTTATTTCACCCCTTAGCTGGTCGAAATTTCAAAAATGCTAGAACAAATGTTTAATGATTTCTTATCAAGTGCTTAAATATAAAGTTTCATGGTTTTATCTTTTAAAATTAAGAAATCCCATACAAACTTTCAACCTCTATTTCAACCCCTTCATCCCTTTTTTTCGAAATAAAAAGTAGCCTATGTTCTGTCTCAGGGTCTAAAGATTGTCTGTACCAAATTTCATCAAAATCGGTTGCGAGGTTTAAGCGGGAAAGCGTAACAGACAGACAGACAGAGTTACTTTCGCATTTATAATATTAGTTGGGATGTACCAAAGCGAAACGAGGGCGGGCCACTAGTATGTAACATAACATATTAATATAAAAATGATGAAAAAATAACGTTGCCAAAAACATAATGTAAAAGAGATTGTAAAATTCGTCATCCGAGTCAATTGACCCGATAGCTCAGTTGGTTCGAGTGAAAGCACGGTTTGCCAGAGGTCATGAGTTCAAATCTCACTTGGGTGAGAAAAAAATTCATTTTCTTAATAATATTTATAAATTAATATTAATAAACCGCGCATAATATTACATACCCCCTTAACATGATTTTTGACAGCAGAATACATGACATATCAGTCAAATTAAACAGTGTTTCCCTTACTAATAAAAAGCTTTAAACTACCTATATACAGGATGTTTTTTCGTTGCCACCCTCAACAAAGGGTACGTACTCTATACATCAAATAAAGCAAGATTATGCCAAAAAAATGCTGAGAAATTTATAGTGTCCAGAATTTGTGTTAGTTTTTTTTATAGACAGATATTAATTATTTCTCGCGATAAAATCGTGCTACGCTCGTCTATGTGCATTTATGCAGAAAAATGCATTCTATTTACTCAACTTTGGACCCTAATATCTTTGAAACCTCGTTGTATATACCTAAAGGTAGATATAAGATATTCACAGTTTAGTTTTACAGATATTCCTGTAGGATGTGTTTCTACAATTTAGTACTATGCTTGCTATGATAGGGAACTCCGAGGAGTGCTAATAAAACCGACCCGATTGACTGTTTGCACAATACTGATTTATTTCTAGTAAAAATGAAAAATGCTTGCGTATGCAAACGCGCTGGCTTAGTTCAATATAAATTAACAATATACATAAAAATATACATGTACGTTAGCTCGTACATCTTGGCCACGAGAAAAATAGAAGTTATGTTAAATCTTACGTTACAATATGTTTATGTAGGGCAAAAAAATCAACAATTAAGAGAACAATACAATGTTAAAAGGAATTATGATTATGCTATAATATAAAGTTCTATTCTAATAGTCTGTACTATAATTATTATTCACTTCACTCGCGTGGCTTTACACTTGGGACATGAAACGACACGGATCAAAACATGGTAGGAGAAGTCCCTTGATCTATACTTACACAGCTTACTGACTTACGCATTGAGTCACACTCGTTATGGGGCACTGTAACACTGAAAATGTCACCAACACTGGTCGCTGCATGGTGAGGTAGCACGGGAGGCGCCTTAGCCAGAGTTGCTGTTCCTCGATGACATCTGCCTTTCAGTTTCCAGTAGGTCAAAGCGCTTCCCACTAATAGAAGCAATGCAATGACTACATACGTCATGGTGTAGTGATGAATATCGTGAACACTGAGGTCAGAGTAAGATTGTCCTTTTAGGTTCTCAATTTGCTCCTGTAGCTGCGTCCACATGTAGGTGTGGTTGTCTGGTACGAAACCATTAGAAATTGTAGAGTTGATAATGTTATTTAAGATAGATAACTCTGGGACTTTGATACTGTTCTGAACCGTGATATGGTTCATATAATTATTATGTGTATAAATAGAAAGGTCATTGTTTTTGAGTACACAACCTTGACCTAAGGTAACAAGGCCGTTGCCTAAAAAGTTTGCCATTGTCACACCAGATGTGCAGAAAATGCGTACACTGCATTCTTGGCAACACGAGAACAGCCAGTCGTTCCGTGCGTGCAACTTGATCCACCTGTTATCACAAGTTGATTGCTTATATTCACAGGATGTTGTTTTTGAATTAGCATTATTATTTTTTAATTGACAAATAGAATTCTCCATCTTAAAATTGTAGATAGGTTTATCTAGAGAGCATAATATTCTGTCTTCTGTAGCGTGGAAGCAGGAACTTATGTCATTATCTGATAGAAATATTGCCATATCCTTTCTTAGATTGAATGCTATGTATGGATGACTTGGAATGATATAATATGTTTGCTGATTTTTGTTTTGTGGGATACTTATGACACTATCTAATTCATAGACTTCTTTGTTTACTAGAGGGATTTTAATTTCTATAATCAAGTAGTTGCTGAATAATCTCGAAAACACCTTTAACATTTTATATATATCGACGAAATTGCTTAGTTCCACAGGCATTGTGAGATCACCCTGTAGTTGACTTGAAATAGTAAGTATTTGATTTTCTAATTGCTTAGGTGACAATAAATGAGTGTCAATTCGTCCATGTATTATATCAATGATTGTATTTATTAATGTATCTTGCATGCGTCTTAAATTATTTATTATGATGTTAGCTACTAGGGCTGATGACGTCACGTAAAGTCCATTATCAACTTCGAAGCGAACGTGATTTATTTCGCTTGATATATTGTGTATATGTTCGCTAATAGTCCTGAATTGTGTGGTCATGATCCTTTCATTGCGTTGTATGATATTTGACTCTGCTTCAAGTATAATAGTTTGATTTCTTGCAAGTTTCTGTAGATATTTTTCATTGTGTACAATCTGCTCAATATCCTTTGCGTACTGCTTGGCAAATCTTTCGTCTAATACTCCAAATAATGAGTTAGCGACGTAGCCAATTCCATTTACCAATCCACGTTTCTGTCTGCTTATGGAGTGACTATGAAGTAGCTGGTTATAGTGTTGCATCTCACTTAACTCGTGATCTAATTGCACTATGATGGTTTTGTATTGTGGTTGATCAGGTCTATTTACTAGTGACCTTTTTAAATGATCAACATAGGTATTTATGTCTGATAATCCTTGATAATAAGCTGATAAATTATAATATACAACAAGCTTCCATTCGTCTCTTTTGTACTGTAGATCAGTGATTTTATCAAAATACAGACCCTTATCGTCTGTGATTCGAGTAACCACATATGGTTTTTGCTCTTCTTCTATAGTTGGTGAAAATAATGTTATGAAAAATAATAAGCTATAAACTAATAAACTATTGAATGTTCTATAGTTTTTGCACTTCTTAGTTCTCCTAGTCCTTTCATTTGTGTCTTGTCCTTGCTGTGGCGGTATATGCTTATATTGTTCAGACTTCATGTCATGAACTGGTAATAGGACCAATTTCGTGATAGGTCGTCTCAAGATGCTATTTTGAGTTTTTAGCGATACTACTCTTACGTAGCCATCTTTTCCAGGATGAACTTCATGCACTCTACCCATGACCCATTTACCGGGAGGTATATTGTCGTCTTTGATAAGAACGATATCATTGATTTCGATATTTTTGCTTGGAGTTCTCCATTTTGATCTAGCTTGTAGCTGCTGAAGATAGTCTGAAGACCATCTCTTCCAAAAATGCTTCATCATGCTTTGTAATAGTTGCCATCTTCTTGGTAGATTCATATGGTCATCGCCTTGGGGTCTTGATAGTAATGACCCACTGACTAGGAAGTGACCAGGTGTAAGATAGTCATCTTCAGGATTCTCGGTTAGAGCAAACAAAGGCCTTGAATTAAGACATGCTTCTATCTGTTGAATCAACGTGGTAAATTCTTCGTACGTTAATTTTTGTTCGCCAAGCGTTCTTTTCAAATGATGCTTAAAGCTCTTAACAGCTCCTTCCCATAGGCCTCCTGCTGTTGGCCATGCTGGTGAGTTAAATGACCATTTTATATCCCATTCGCCTATGTTCTTAAAGAAATCATGATTAATATTTGAAATTATTTCCTTGTATTCCTTTTTCAATAGTCGATTGCTACCAATAAAATTGGTGCCGTTGTCACTATACATTTGGGACGGCGTACCGCGACGTGCACAGAAACGTCGAAATGCTGCTAAAAAGGCAGGTGTGCTAAGGTCAGAGACCAACTCAAGGTGCACAGCCTTTGTGGATAAACACACGAATATTGCTATGTATCCCTTATAGCACCGTATGCCTCTTCCTTTGCTATGCTTTAGATCAACATGGCCGGTAAAGTCTACTCCGGTGTGAGTGAACGGACGTGATGGAGTTACTCGAGGATATGGTAAGTCTGCCATGATTTGCTGTCTCCTTTCAGTGCTGTAACGTCTGCATTTAACACACAGTCTGATTTGCCTTTTGACTGTATTCATACCACTAAGAATCCAAAACTTTTCTCTTACATATGAAAGTGTAAGTCTAGGCCCACCATGCAATGTGGTGATATGTGCTTGACTGATAATGAGATCTGTGAGTCGACTATTGTTTGATAGTATGATAGGGTGTTTTGCTGAGCTACTCAAATAAGAGTTATTTAGCCTACCGCCAACTCTCATTAAGTCATGATCGTCTAAATATGGATATAAACTTGCTAACTTGCTACCCTGGCGTACCAGACCCTTGGCCTTTAGGTGCGCAATATCATCTTCAAAATCTTGATTTTGAACATTTCTAATAATAATTTTGTATGCATTATCAATTTCCATAGGCGATAATAGCTGACTATGCTCTGACGTCCGGTCTCGCAGTCGCGCCACGAAACGTGATACCCATGCTATTGTTTTAATTACTCGAGTGATAGAGTTATTCCCTTGCAATAATTGCGTAATAACCGATGGCTGTTCGTAATATAAAGCTGTGTTTACACTTGCTTGCTTTGCCTCAATGTTTGGACTTTCATAATTCAACTTTTTTATGTTATTTGGATCAAATGTAAGAAGCCATTTAGGCCCCTGCCACCATAAAGAATCAACTAAAAGGGTTTTCACTGTTGACCCTCTTGTTGCAGAGTCTGCTGGGTTGTCTTCGGATCGCACATGATTCCAACGCGATGCAGGAATTATTTCCTTGATTTTTCTTACCCTATTTGCTACAAACTGTTTCCAGCGGGTGATATCTCCATAAATCCACCCCAGAACTACCATGGAATCGGTCCAAGCATGAATTGTTATTATTTGATCTCTAGACAATGATTGAATAACTTTTTTCATGAGCGATGAAAGTAGTTCAGCACCGCATAATTCCAATTTTGGTAGAGATAGTTTATGGTTCAACGGTGCTAATCTTGTTTTTGCTATAATTAAGGTTGATGTGCATTCACCCTTATTATTGTTTGTTACAGAGTAAATAGAACACGCGTATCCTTTTTCGGATGCGTCGCAAAAGCCGTGAATTTGAAATGATAATTTTGTGTTTCCTAAATTTCGAGGTATTGAGAACTTTCCTATGGTTTGTAGGTCTTCACGAAGTTGAAACCATTCCTCTTGTAATTGACTTGTTAATTTATCATCCCATGAGATTCCTGATGTCCATGCTTTCTGAAAAAGTAATTTTGCTCTGATAGTAAGAGGAGAAAGCCAACCAAGCGGATCAAAAATTTTTGAGATCTCCGATAACAGCTGGCGTTTGGTATGAGTCATTGCTTCTTGTTCTACTTTATTTTGAAATGTAAAATTATCGGTTGATGGATGCCATTGAATTCCCAGAGTTTTGCGCGTTTCTGAACATTTGAAGTCAAATGGGGTATCAACTTGATAGGATGTTAGATCAGCGACTAGCTCCTTGTCATTAGCTGACCACTTTCGCAAATTCATCCCTGCTCCTTGTAACATTTCAATTAGTTGTCGTTGCAATTCTTTTGTTTGCTCTATGCTTTCATGTCCACTGAGTAGATCATCCGTGAAAAACGACGTCTCTAAAACTGCTGCAGCTAAAGGATATTTTGATTGGTCATCTTTAGCTAGTTGTCTCAAAGTTCTTATGGATAAAAATGGACCTGCTTTCGTTCCGTATGTAACTGACGTTAGCCGAAATTCATGAAGCTGCTCAGATGGGGTATCACGCCATACGATAGATTGCAATGCTTGATCAGATTTCCTTACGAATATTTGACGGAACATCTTCTCAATGTCCGCCGTGATAACGTATTTATGCTGCCTCCATCTTAAGATAAGATCCTGTAGGTCGACTTGTAGGTTTGGCCCACACTCCATCAAGTCATTCAGGCTATATCCTGATGTGGTTTTTGATGAGCCATTAAATACAACCCGGAACTTGGTAGTGCTAGAATCAGATTTCAATACGCCATGATATGGTAAGAAACACCTGGGTTCCTCATTATCCTCAGCTAGACGCATGTGACCTAATTTCTGGTATTCATGTATAAATTGCTTGTAACTTTCAGACAGTGTACTATTCTTAGACATTTTGTGCTCTAAATGCTTAAACTGTGCAATAGCCTTAGGCTTTGATGAACCTAGTTTTTCTTCAAACCCTAGTTTCATGGGAAGTGCTACTACGTATCTACCATCCTTCAAACGTTTTGTAGTTGCTTGATAAAAATCTTCGCAGTACTGTTCCTCTGTTGTCAAAGTGCTAGTGCTTTCGTTAATGTCCTCCAAGTCCCAATACTTTGCTATATCTTGTATGTTATTCAAAACAACGTGGCAATTGAAGGTTTTGACATTACCGGAGAGGATCCAGCCTAACTTGGTTTGCTGTGCTATAGGTGCCTGAGTAGGGCCCTTGATTAAACCGCTCATTATGATCTCTTATGATATATACTTGCATCTAAAAGTATATCTATTGGTTTAGAGACATTATAATCGGGATCTGCTAAATTTATGTGCTGTAAATGCGGCCATGATTGTTTTTTGAAGGAACAGTTAGGTAGATTATTGATTACGCTTGCGATTATTAACGCTTGTGTTGAGAAACTATAGTCATTGTAAATAGACTCGCATTCAATAGACACGACTCCCTTGCTGGCCTTTGATCTATTTCCTATACCCGAAACTGACGCGTTATAACGCTGTCGTTGTAGACCGAGTATCTGGGCGGCGTTTTCCGAAATCAATGTTATCTGAGAGCCCTGGTCTAACAGTGCACGGAAAGTAATGAAGGTACCTTCTGCTGATTTAACCTTCAATGATAAAGTGGTTAACAAGACTTCCTCATCATAAGAAGCCACATGGTTAACGCTATGCTCCCTATTTATAGTTTTTGCTGACGAAGTTGATGCGCCCGACACATTTGTATTCATTGTTGCTGGGCGAACCGATTGCACAAACGCATCGTGCAATAAGGTGTTATGTTCGGCATTACATTCCTTGCAGCGTTTTGCAGAGTGGCATTTATCGGTGTGTTTGTAAAGACAATTCTGACAAATATTGTATTTCGATACCGTCCTCAATTTTGCTTCCGTTGTCATGCTAACGAATTTGTGGCATCGATATAATTCGTGATCTGATGAACATAATGGACATCTTGATTTAAAAGTTGGCGCTGCTTTATGAAATTTATTAAAATGCTTCCCATCACCTTGCTTATTGAACGATGACGGCCTTGATAGATGCTGAAATGATTGATTATTTTTGGAAGAAGTCAACTCTCTTTCCCTCTCCCGCCTATGAATGGGTTCGAGTGCAATGAATTTACTTTCTAAAAACTCCATAAACTCATCTAATGCTGGTAAATCTCTCGGAGATTTACGAGCTTCCTTGTAATCAGAATAGGTATCAATATCTAATTTCTTTGATAGCAGATGAACTAAGAGTGGGTCCCATGTGGTCGTGTCCACCCCTAAGTTATGTATAGCATGAATACATTCGGTGCTAGTATCATACAATTTTTTCAGTTCAAGGGACGTCTGTTTATTGATATTAGGTTGATTTAGAAGAATCTCAATTTGTTTTGTAAACAATAATTGTGGATTATTATAGCGATGAATCAATATTTCCCACGCTGCATCGTAGTTTTCTGCAGATATAGTGAGATGCTGTATGAGGCGCTCAGCCTCTCCCCTGACCTTACCCTTTAGGTGTTGCATTTTTTGTGTTTTAGTAAGAAAATTGCTATTGTGGATAGTTTCAACAAAAAGGTCAAAAAATGTCGGCCATTGAGTGTACTTCCCTGTGAAGACAGGTAAGTCTAAAGTAGGAGTAACGTGCTGTACATGAACAGATGAAAAACAATTTTTGATTTAAAACTCGTTTTATACGTTTATAAGCTGTTTCTTGAGTGGAAAATTCGTCGTCGTAAAATATGTCACTGCCCTGTAAAATATTATCAATTTGAAGGTGCATGCTGTCTATGTTATTCCATCTCGATTGTATATTTCTTAACTCATCCTCTAATTCCCACTTCTCGCTTATATTATCTGTATTTATGCTCCGAATAAGCCTATTAAATGCCCGAAAGTTGGTACGTTGCTGACTCAGGAGTTCAGCGATTTTCCCATCATGTTGCGATGCAATCTCCTTTAACCTAGGAGTAGATATACGCTCTCGTAATGCTTTGTAAAAGTCGTATACTTGCTGATAAATGTTTTCAGTAAAATACTGGTGTGACTTATCCTCAAATTTCTGCATGGTTTGCTCATTTTGATCAAACTCTCCCCAGAGATTATCAATTGCTTCAAGACGCTTCTGAATGTATTCAGGAGTTTTCCTCGCAGAGGAGTCTTTTCCAAAGTTGATCTCGATCTGTCTCAACAGATCTAGGATTTCCTTTTGCCGTAAAACGGTAGCCTCCATGATGATAATAAGAATTCAAATTAAAGTGATAAAGGAACAATCTTACTTGATAATCCGATGATATGTAGTGTGCGTGCGAATTGCCGCTCCCGCACCTACTGCTTGCTACTGGATGCTGACTGAAGTATCTCCTTCCTATGAGAAGAAGGCTGCTGAAGTGATAATGCTGCTGATGCTGTATCACCTGACCCTTGCCAAGTGACGAAATACTGCTGCTCGATGACTATCTTAAGCAGAATATATGCTCAAGAAAGTGTTGATGATGCTGACCTTCTCAAGCACTATGCTAGCTCGAGAAGATGATGATATGAGAACTGTTCACTGAACACTTCACTTTTATGTTGCTGCTAGGTTTTTGGTGTTGCGTAATTAACAACCACGCGGTCGCTCGATGATCACACGACACAAAGTTCTGACTGATCAACGCGCACGTTTGATCACCGATGGATCACACAATCCCGAAATGCTCGAAGGACCAAAAAAATGTAGGATGTGTTTCTACAATTTAGTACTATGCTTGCTATGATAGGGAACTCCGAGGAGTGCTAATAAAACCGACCCGATTGACTGTTTGCACAATACTGATTTATTTCTAGTAAAAATGAAAAATGCTTGCGTATGCAAACGCGCTGGCTTAGTTCAATATAAATTAACAATATACATAAAAATATACATGTACGTTAGCTCGTACATCTCCATGTATTTTGTTATCAAAAATCTAGTATAAAGAGGTTGTAAGTTTACGCGCAGTTCATTAGTAGCAGGGTGTATTTGTATAGCTTGTAAGTAAAGTGTATGTGTAAAGTTTTTTTACTAGTAAAGCCCCATGACTATTCTGTAGGGTTGCGTAGATTATTGAAGACAGATTTAAGGCTCGAGCAGACCGGATGCGTATGCGTGCACGTAAGCGTAGACGTACACGTACGAGTACCTCTGAGTTGTAATGTATGGAACTGTATAGACACGGGCAGACCAGATGCGTATGCGTAGACGTAAGCATAGACGTCAAACGGTGACAGTTCCACACATTAAACTCAGAGGTACGTGTACGTCTACGCTTACGTGCACGCATACGCATCCGGTGTGCTCGAGCCTTTATACCTTAATTTTTTTAAGTAGCATTAATTATGGTTCATATAAAACCAAATAAACTCAAAACTCCTCCCTGAGCTAATCTAAAAATACTCTAGTAAAAGCAATACGGTTTTAGAAACAATCAATAGACTACGAGCGCTACGGACTACGAGCCGTAGCCGTGCTACGAACGTCTGCTGTACCGTAGTAAACGGTTTTGCCGGTTTCGATTGATTTAGTTTTAAACTATGGTTTCCTGGATAGCAGTTTATATATTGGATAGAAATTTGTACATTTCGGTACCGTAAAAGGGGCGTGATTTTGAGTTTACACGACCACTATATGACGCGGCGCTATTCTAGGAAACCATAGCTAATGATTTATGATGTGGTCAATATTATTTTATTTACCTAGTAAAAGTTCAAAGAGAGGTACCTCGAGAAACAGATATGAAAAAATAATTTCTTACGATAAGATACTTGATCAGATTATTTTCAATGTGGTTTGATTGAATTGAAAATTTAAGTCCCGGGGGTGTTCCTAAATTACATAAGGGAAAAAAGTATTCCGAGAGTATTACGATCTTCATCCCTTTTTTGTTTATCACAACATTCTAGATAGATTTTTTAACTATAATTACAAAAAAATAACATAGCGTACTATACAGGATGTTTTTTCGTTGTCACCCTTAACGAAGGGTACGTACTCTATACATCAAATAAAGTAAGTTTATGCCAAAAAAATGCAGGGTAACGAAGTAAATAAAAAAAAAATTATTACTTGATCGGGTAAAATTTATAGTATCCAGTGTTTATGCTAGTTTTTTCATAGACATTAATAATTTCTCGTGAAAAATCTTGCTGCACGCGTCAATGTGCGATTATGCAGAAAAACGCAGTTTATTTACTCAAATTTGGATCCTAATATTTTGGAAACCAGACACTTCCCAGGTATGCTTCTATGGAGAAAAATGATCGTGATGATGAGGAGATTCCGTACTTTTCGGGAACGCTGATGACCAAAAATCATCCTGTATAATTTGACAGGTATTCCATAATATGTATGCTTTGCTGTCGAAAGTCGTGTTTCACGGAACTTAACGCGTGGTTATGTAATTTGCACTGTTAACATTTAATTGCAGTTAATAAATATATTTTAACAATACATTAGCTGTTTACCAAAAAACTTTCAGTGCTGCTAATAAACCGCGCGGACACACCCCTTAAACAATGTCATTTTGTGAGGCCCTAATGTTTAATTTTTAATATTTATTTATTAAATACTCTTAGATAGAGGTGATATCCAAATGATTAAGACGTGCGCCTTTCTGTCGGAAGGCGTGGGTTCGATTTCAGTCACGGGCCTGTACCATTGAATTTATTTTATGTATGGATTTTCTAAAAAATTTCACTTAGCTATACCCGAGGAGGGTTGGCGTCAGTCAGGCGGTCGGCCGTAAAACAAATGGCAAATCTTCGGCAATGTGAGTGACACCATAAATAATAGTATAATAGATTATATAATAGATTATATGTATGTATGTACTTCAATTTGATTGATCAAAAGCTGTTAAATGTTGACATTCGGTAGAATTTTCTAATTACATTACCCAGCTGTAAGAAGTTTAGTTGTGCGTAAACTTTGCACTGTTATTAACAATTCAATCTTTGATAGATAAATCAAGCAACTTAGTAACAATAACATGGATTAGATAATATGTATATTCAAACGTCAAAAAAGTTTGCTCTCAACATTTATCAAAGAGCATTAAAACTTCGCAGAAAAAAATATTTACTTACTGCAAACTTCATCAAACTCGGCGGGAAGTTCAGAACTGTCCTCACGGCCGACCGGGCACGAAACCGAAAGTCATATCACAACACCGTGGATTGATCATCGAAGTTACGATAAGCAGTACCCAAATACGAAAGAAAACTCGCGTCAGACCGCGGCACGTCCGCGCGTCTCAGCGGTCGGCGCGCGACTAAGCCGCGCTCTATCCGCTTTATATAAACTCCACATACCCATTTATATATTTACCCACACTCATACATATTTAACGTTTTTTTTTATTTATACCTTCGTGTGTGCATGTATTCGAAATGCTCTCTATTTACGTGTTTTTAGAAAGGGTAAACCTTTTATACCTTTCGTTTGTAGTATTCGCTCGCTCGCCGCGTTGAATGCCGCGAAATATTTCGCATCGATTTATGAGTTTCATTTCTGTGAGTCATATTTTTTCGGTCGGAGGGTTTTATCAATTTTCACCTGGTGCGGTCGGAATGGGTTTTCGAAACCACTTAACTATATTTTATGTGAGGGAGGAATTTGAAATGCTATCCATATTGAGATTCGCTCGGCTAGAAATTCTGGTTTAATATTCTGATGCATTGCCTGGGATTTACATGAAATATCGCGATTGATGTATTTAATTAACTAACTTTTAAAAATTATGTTTACTGTGGGTACATAATATCATGAAGTTGTTACATAAGAGCTCTTACGTTCATTCTTAACCAATTATGATAATCCTGATTAGAATTGATTAGGTTTTTGTCTAATACCTATTAGACGAAATCTACGATGAAGTATTTGAGGCAGGGGCTTATTACTCTCATTGTGTGGTGAATTTGTAAATAAATAAACTTGTACTTCTTTTTTTACTTTACCGAGAGCCGTGTCAGAGCTGTCAAAAGCGTAAAGCTGCTAAAATATTTTATTTAACGAGTGGAAATTCGTTTTTATCTTGTTATATGTGGTCTGCTAAAATAAACTACAATGTCTGACATAGTTTTTGTAAGACAAAAGTGAAAATAACATATTTTCGATAGTATTATATTTGCAGTTTTTTAATATAGGTATGGTTATATCAGTCGGTTGGATGCAGGCGGCTTCCGACCGGTCGGAGTGGAGGTTGTTGGGGGAGGCCTATGTCCAACAGTGGACTTCTCAGAGCTGTAAATGATGATGATGATGATGGTTATATCATCACCAGTTGTAACATTATGCAATGTCCCACTACCAACTAAATTACAGTTTGGCAAGCTACAGTGAAGCGAAACACACAGGAAGCTTAGCCGTCCTGCAGTTTTTATTTTCCCATTGTTAATTTGTGTCGTATTAAGAAACTGTCTTCTTTGTATTTCCAAGAGAAAAGTTTGTTTTGTGTCCACATTTTCTAGTTGGTGCTAGTAAAGTTGTAGCTGCGGCTTTTGATCAGAATTTATTGTGTGAGGACACAATGTTTTTTTATAAAGGCGAGTGGAGACTATTTCTAGAACGCTGCTTTAGTATAACCGAAAGCTTCTAAATTCAAAACCTGGATTAATTTTTTTTTATGTTTGTAGTGTTTTGGTATTTTAGCTTCTGATGATGCGCTATATTTCTGATGATCCATTTTGATACTCATATTACCTTACCCATTAAGGTAATATGACTATCAAAATGGATCATCAGAAATATAGTCTATTGGAAGATTTAAAAAATTCAAAATAACAACGTTTGGTTATCTGGAAAAACCACTTTTTCAGAGATAAGCTAGCCGCTTCATTTATTTTAATTTAAATTTTATTTGTGCTCTTTTTTATATGTATATGATAAAGAATGAATACAACTATATATCTACATACCAGCTTGTTTGTTTCATTTCATGCTTAATATATCTCTTATTGAAACACAGAAGAAGGACACAGTTTTTATCCCGGTAAAGTAAATTCCTGGAAAAAAATCTAAATTTGTTTTCTCTCAACTGTGCTGATGCAGGGCTTCACTAGAATACATCAGATGCATAATTATCCTTTCGTGAATATCGTAAGAGGCGACTAAGGAACTCGGGTTCTCTCAGGCGATGAGCTAGCAACTTGTCACCTGTACCCGCTATGCTAAACGTGGCTGTGAGATCTCGTTTATGATCCTGTAGCACAGCCTTGTATTTTTTCTGTATTCCACACAACTCAAGCCGCGGGAAACAGCTTATCAAATATTTAGCCAGACGTGGCTTACCGGCTAACTCAACAACAAGCAATGAAAATAGCTATCGATTCATGTTAATTTATAATTCATTGCTGCTTTTATTAGTAACATTTCAACTTTTTTTATAGCCAAAGAGCAATGGTTTACGATATAATGTCAAACGACGTAATAAACCGTTGCCGGTAGAGTTCACTGATAAGGATGATTATATCTTCTTCTAGAATATTCTGACAAACTTTAGTACTCTTAGATAAGATTATAATAAAGTTAACATGCGAACAATATATCTAATAACTAAATATTTAATAAATACTACCTACCTACGTACTAAAATTAGGGCTACAAAATAAAATTAAATTAACAAATAGAAAACTCCTTGCAAGTCCTCCACCACTGGCAGTATGCCTAAGATTATATGTATTAAAAACAAGGGTCTCATTCAATGCCTATATGTATAAGCTTGTATCAATTTAAATTTTCATATGTTTATAGAGTCATATCGCTATCATAAAGTGAATTATTATTACAACTAGAATTTCCACTTTTCTGTTTCCCCGTCGGAAAATCCTTTCTTATCGGATGCCTACGTCATATAAAAAACACACCTACTAAATTTTAGCACCCGTATGATGAATTTGGTGAGAGTGAGATGTCTCACTTTAAACGTCAAATTCACAGAGCTATTAATAACTAGTTAAACTATGTGTATGTACTTTGCATGTACAAAATATAAGAAATAGAATAGACACTCGTTCTCGAGCCAGGACTGAAGGAATTAGGGCTGATAGAAGTGGTTTGCAATCCCTTTTTACACACCAAGTAAAAACACTTGCCTTATCTAGTTATTACTTAGCTCTGTGGATTTGATGTTTAAAAGTGAGTCATCTCGCTATCACCAAGTTCATCATACCGGTGCTGGTCTTTAAGATCAGTGGTTAAGGCTGTGAGTTGATCTGCCAGTCAGTCATTCAGGGCAAAGCATTCTATACAGGGTGTAACAAAAGGAGTATGTTAAGCGAAAAGCTATGTAAACAGCCCACTATACAGAACCTATTTCCAAAATTGGAGACTCGAAATCACATGTTTATTTTTCGAGATTGTATGAACATTCCTCAGTTGTGTAGGAATTCTCCGTACTATCTGGAAAAATAAACATGTGATTTCGAGTCTGTAATTTTGTGGATAGGTTCACTATAGTGGGCTGTTTACATAGCTTTTCGCTTAACAAACCCTTTCTGTTACACCCTGTATAAATACATGAGTATACACACGGCAGTTTTCTCAAAATGTGGCAGCCAGAACTGGAAGATCATACGTGAGCTCCCACATTTAGTATGGCGGGGAAATAATTAATCTGTAACAAGTTGCATTTTATATGTTTGTATGAATCAAGTTTTCATAACAGTGACTCAACTTTAGCTACCATTTCATCAAAAATGGACCGCACTATGACCTCACCATATTTAAATAAGTGCCAAATCTGTTATTAAGTTACTTAAGTCAACTAACTATTTTTAAAGACCACATTATTATAGCCCATCTGAAGGATAAATTTATATAGGGTGCGAAGGGCACCCGCGAGGTGGACGGACGACCTGGCCAAGGTCGCGGGCGTCGGTTGGATGCAGGCGGCTTCCGACCGGTCGGAGTGGAGGCTGTTGGGGGAGGCCTATGTCCAACAGTGGACTTCTCAGGGCTGTAAATGATGATGATGATGATGAAGGATAAATTTGTTGTTGTCACTGTCTTGATCAAGTATTAGAGAAAGACAGCATTAGTCCTAAGACAATTTTAATTTAATATACCTTTACTTCATATAAGCTTGGATATTCACGTACAGCGGATAAACAGGATACAACGAACGAAGATGTAGCACTGCTACGTGTGACTACGAAGTGCTACGAAACATCTACGAATCTACAGATAGAAATCTAAGTAAATTATTGGGGAATTTGGTTAGACGGTCCTTATTTTCTTTGAATTTTCTTATTAAATTTCATAGTTAAATATATAATATTATGTTTAGTATATAAATAAAATATGCATGTGCTTATACGAGGCTTTATTAGTATTAGAATACATCGGCTACATCTCCTTCCGTGCATGCCGTAAGAGTGGACTTAGGAAGTCTCATGTCATTAACATTTGAATTCACTATAATAAATGTGAATATAAGGATATCTTTTGTGATTATATATACAGGCTGTAAAAAGACAACGATTTTTTTTAAATACCTCGTATTCTTTGTAAGGTTACGATCATTTTCTTCTATGGAACCAACCCTGGGAAAAGACAAAAAAATTATGAAAAAATACTGTCATTTTATTTTCTTTGATGCTCAAAGTACAAATGTACATTCAAAACTGATATTATAACATTTTGACATGGTATCTTTGAAAAAAAAATTGTTAACCGAATTCAGATAGATTTATGTAAAAACATCTTGAACTTATACATCTCAACTATACCCTCAAAATTGGTCAGAAGTGGCACCATGTGGTTCTATCAGCCCTTGGTGCTCTGCCTACCCCGTAAGGGATAAAGGCGTGATTACATGTATGTATGTTATGTAAAAAAATGATAATATTAATGTAACTTACGACCTCAATATCTTGGAAACCCGTGGTTTTCCAGGGGTGCCTTCATAGAAAAAAATAATCGTGATATTACAAAGAATACGAGATATTAAAATAACAAAGTTGTCTTTTTACACCCAGTATAAGCTGCGCAGATAAAGGATTGATCTGAAAATGGCGGCGATGACGGAATGTATGGTTGGTAAAACCATTACTAAATGTCACATTATATAAAAGACACTACAATAAGCACGTTTTAGCAAAAAAAAGTACGCTGGAAATTTACTTCGAACGAAAGAGTAACCTCAAAGTAATTACCGATTGTAAATCTGCAATAAACATGAAAAAATGGGCTTTCAGACGATCAACAGCAATGAGATTAGTCAAAGCGAAACCAGCCAATTTTTTTTGCAGCTCGTACTTCACTGTGTGACCATAGGCGCGCGATAGATGTGAGCGAGATAGCATGCGAGCGGACGCCATTTACAGGGTAGGCAGAGCACCAAGGGCCGATAGAACCACATAGTGCCACTTTTGAGGGTATAGTTGAGATGTACAAGTTCGGTTAGAGTGACAGGTGGTCAGCCCATCGCCTACAAAACACCAAGACCCTCTGGTCCCTCTACTGACTTGTACAGTATGCCCGGAAAGAGAAGCAGCTGTAGTATTATACTTTTTTTTTTTCACACCCAGAGCAACATAGAAGTGAATATGTATGGTTGTAAATAAAACATCCAAGTAAGATTGTACATGTAAGTAGGTATAATAATTAAGCCAGCATTGAACCAACTGTCTAAAATTAAGATACTGAATAAGAAACAACCTTTTTCAGACTACAATTTTACGTTTTGTCATCTAGTCGAGTGCATGATAAAATATTTCTGAACAAATGCACCAGTATATTACTTTGGGAGAGGGAACTTACATATTTCTACATTTGAATATACAAGTATTTTCCATTTTAATACTTTTAACATGGCAAAGTTTGACAACATGCATTTGTATAATTAAATCTCATTCGTGAACGAATTGAAATTTTATTGGTAATGAAATGCCCAACTATAGTTATATAATTTTAAATATATTACATATAGTCACGCCCATTATCCCCCAAGAGGTTGGGCAGAAGTGTGCAATTTACACACCCACTTTTCACCAGTTAGCCTATTAAGTCCCACGTGATAAAGGGGTGAGCCTACCGCCGCTTTTGAAGAACATATACCTAGCTATCGGTAACGAATCCAATAGGAAATACCCAGTTATTTTAAATAGGTATGATAGCTTAAAACTAAGCTTAAATTACATTTTTTTTATTTATTTACTTATTTACATGGTCATTATAGGTATGTATTCAAGGATTTGGTATATACATTTCTATGTATGTATTATTCTATTATTATTAAAAAGTTTTGACGTACCGACCGTCAGCTCCGCTCTGACGCAGCGTTATTACGAGTACATCGCGCGTCGCGTTTACTATATTAATCAATACTGTCACACTGTAAATACGCGACGTTAGAACATAAACGCTGAATCTCTACCGCGCGTTAAAAACGCTCCCTATTTGACGAAGCTTTAAGCATACGTTAGGCTACATGTGCACGTACCGCTGAGTTGTAATGTATGGAACTGTATAAGACAGGACACACCGCTTGCCATCTACGCATACGCATCTGTGTCGATAGAGTTACGCCCCGCGTAAAAACGTTTATGCTTACCTTACTGGAGGGCAATCGCGCATAAGTTTGTCGTATTTACAAAAGCTAGACCACAACCAAAAACGTTATGTTATACACATTACGTATCGCGTTATTGACTACCTACGTTTAAAGCCAAAGATAAATGTTAAAAATGTCTGAACCGCTGTCAAATGAACAGCTAAACCAAAGCTACACTAAAAACGTTCCGTTAAAAGGTTATAAACTGTAGTGAAACACAAGCAAGTAGGTGAACACTGATTTATTGGTGATGCCATATGTGTAGGTATACGTTGTTATTTTGCACGATTGCCCTACTGAGGGGTAAGCACGACCTCTCGATAATCCGTAAACTGTCAAATCACATAGATATTGCTAGCGAGTCGCTAGCGTTACGCCGCGTAAAAAGGTTCGTGCTTACCCCACAGGTCTGCTCGAGCCATATATTACAACTCGTGGTACGTGCACGTCTACGCTTACATGTATACCTATACATATGCATCCGGTGTGTTTCCTGTAAACGTTTTCGGTTTTACAGCGTTCTACCTATATATTAGGAACGATTTCATTGTAAGGGACTTTTTAAAAGTGAACAACTCTTGAAACCCGGCGCTCACTCATCCCTTAGTAAATCACGTTTTCCTGTAATGGTCTCAATTTAACGTGGAGTTTCTTGACATACATCGCTATCGAGCCTCTTCTAAAAAGGTTATTGATGGACTTCGGTATTTTAATGTACTGTGTTACGGCATTAATATAACGGTTATTAATAGTGAAGATATACAATGGGAGACTGTCCAGACACCTGAACTATAATATGTACGAGTATGGGACAGTCCGCTATGAAAATAGCCCACTGTAGAAAATTTGGGTTTTGGGGCGTTTCGGTCCGCTCGTGTTTCGGTCCGCGCACCGAAACGCCTAGCAATGCCTTCTGAATGGGTCTATTCGTCCCGTGGGACGAATCACCCCATATTTTTATTATTATTAGGCGATTCGTCCCGATATGGATACCTGTTTTGAAATATTAAATACAGTTTAAAAAATCATATCGGAACGAATCGCCCAATAGTAATAAAAATATGGGGTTGTTTAGTCCGCGGACCGAAACGCCCCAAAACCCGAAATTTTGTGATTCGAAATCACATGTTTAATTTAAAGGCTGTAAGAATATTCCGTAGAGTTATTTAGGTTATTTAATAAACTATGGGCCCATTTATCTATAAATTATTAATTTAATTTTCTTGTGAATTCATGTGAATTCTCCATACTATCTAGAATAAAATAAAATAAACATGTGATTTCGAGTCACAAATTATGTAGATAGGTCCTCTGCATTGCCTATTTTAATAGCACTTCGCTCAACATACCTATGATTTAGATCTGCAAGTTTCTTTATTGAACGTGCACCGTATTCTCCAATAAATGAATGAACAACGTTTTAAAAACTCTCAATGTTTGTCAATTCAGTTTTCTGCTTTCACGTCGATAATATTATTTACGAAGCAAACAAGCTATCAATTCATTTCTGCTAAGATAAACAAAAGTGAACGTTTATCTTTGTTTCCAATATTTATGATACTCGTTTATTATGCTAAAGGCCAATATAGATGGTTCCGTTGCTTTCTGTTTTCTTTTATTTTTTATAATATTTTTATTAGGTATAGAACATTGGTTGGGTTTACATACATTTCTCATTTTTCTAGGGAAGAAAATGGTTATTTTCATGGTTTTTTACTAATAAGAAGTCAACTTGTTGACGACCTCCCACGTGTCAAATGCTAAGAACCAATGTACGTAGCTTTAGTTCTTATGAATAGTGTAGTGTAGTGTAGGTTATGCTTGGAATAATATGTTTTAGCCGGTTTTATAATACATTCCTGTGCTTGCATGAGCAAGAGATTTTGAATGTTCAAAATTGAGCATTCACATGGTTCCCCTCGATCATAATTAGGTCCGTATTTCAGGACTAGATATAAAAGTAAACTGTATCTTTGTCATCTTTGACTTGTAATAATAGTAATATCTAAAAACAATAACGTACCTAGTAAAAGCCTATTTGTATAAAAGTTTTACTTAATAGGTGACCTCTTCTTACAATCAATTTCAAACAGATAAAACTATTGTACAGGAAAATACATCGTGCAATGCGGAAAATGACGTGAATTTAAAGACGTGAAAAAAAAATTTCACGAATGGGAACTATTCCTTCATTTCTATAGTGCGGAACTTAATTAACCTATTCCTTGTACCTTATATGTAGCTACTTGAAGATGTAACTGTTATGTTTATTAAGGTATATTTTTGACAATTGTTTTACGGCAGTGTATCAATTTTTCTCACGGAAATTATTTACCATGTGTATGAACTTTAGGCACAGAAATGTTATTCGATTACATACTTTTACGTTATATTTAAGTTGAAATTAAACGTACATAAAGGTAACAGATGTCATCCTTACATTACAGAATCATACTCTATATTATATATAGGTTATTGGCCAAAACTATAAAAAGAACTGAGACTTTTCTTTAAAAAATATCAGTTTATACCTCAGAGTAAAGTTATGTCACCGACATACATGAAAATATATATAGGTATTTACTGCAACTCATATTCACTATGCACACAAGATGCACTGATCTGAGAGCTTTTACAGTCATTCACTTAAGTAGTAAAACAAAACGTTCACTTTTTATTTTCAAGCTCTGGACTAAAATAGCTACCTATACTCTAAGGGCACGTTGTTGATTGCTACTTCAGCTCTGCGAACTTTCAGTTCCTGAAAAAAGGTGCACTTAATATTTTATTTAAAACCTTTGTAATTTGGTGTAGGTAGTCTTCGAGGTACACGTACTAGTTAATGCCAAATGTTTTGATTTTGCTTAATACGTTTCTATTACGTTTCTCTTACATAATGAAAGTCTTGAGCTCAAATAGTAGTGGGTTAATATTTATATTAATAAAAGTTTTTTATTCGAAATAAATGGTTGCATAAAATCATGTTAAAGATTATGCCAAATTACAATTGCATGTTGTAACTTCACTTTAATTTCAAAATTTGAAATCCTATCGAAATATCAAAAAGTAACAATAGCTTTAAAAAGGGTACAAAAAATGATGCATCCACCCGAAAAACTAAGCACCTTTACTGCACTGTAAAACTGTGAGCCGCAGCTCATAAAATACCTTCACTTCAGCTACACAAACACTGGAGGAAACTCGCTTCTTTTGCCTCCAAGCTATTTTGCAATACACACGGAACTAGTTTAATTAAAACTTACCAAGTCAAATACGATTTCGCTTGCTTCAGAGTTTCGATGTCTAATTAATAAAAATCGTTATTGGTATTGTGCTTAGATGAATTATAACTATATGTAATAGATTTAGTGACAGCGCTCAAAAAATGACACGACAAATAGCTGCATAAATGTATGGCTGGGTGACTATTGTCATAAATTGATACAAGCAAAGTCGAGTCTTGTGGTAACTACATAAGATTTAAGTTTTAATATCTGGTCTAAAGCAGTTATAACTTTTTTATTTTATTTTACAATTTAAATTGTAGAACACATAAAGCCAATAACAGGTCCACACTTAGAGATTACGTTTATATAGATTCACTCGTGCCACTTTTTATAAAGATTTCATAATGAGACCCGTGTCTATCTATAATCATGTCACAGGTATTGTATATAGTTGTGTTTTACCATGATATTTTAGTCTTCATCTGCAACACATTATTTTTTTATAGTTATATTTGGGTCTGATACAGGCTAACAAATGCAATTTTTTTTACATTTAAAATGCTAGGATATATGGATAAGGCATCGTATAATTTTGACGACGGGCTTATTGTTGAAATACTTAGACAAAAATTGATTGAGTAGAACTCTACAAAACTATATGTTATTCATATATATTGTGATGATTTTATCGTATATTGCGAAAATTTAATAAATTGATAACTTTCTACAAATAATTATAGTCATACAGCAATACAATAAAAAGTCTCTTATGTGACATAAAGCAAAAAGAATATTTTATTTCAATGATATCATATTCTCTGTGTAAGTAAAAACAAGGAAACATACTTTTAGATAGATTCGCACGAATTAACGTGTTAACCCTTGTTTAAACGAACGTCATCGCACACGGATCCTTTTGTCGGTGGATAATGACGTCATTCAACCAACTAGGATTATCGGATGTCAATAAGTGGAATCATGAAGCTTGCCGAGCATTCAAAACTCATGCTTTAACAAACCTATCGCTGCATACGGAAAATCTTAGAACTAGGACTACTTCACATAAATTCTATATTATTTTATGCACAGTGGCGACGCTTCAAGGAACGCGGTGTGGAGAGTCTACCATGCTATTTGCAAGGCTCTTATCACGCTGTGTGTGAGTTCAAAATGCATTTGTTCGCATCGACAGGGTGCACGCGATAACAGCTGTTTAATCAAGCATCCGATGTCATGTCTACAAATTTACCGGAATTTATGTGAATGTTGACGTGGAAGTGATTTGTTAACTAGAAATATGGAGAATTTGTATTTTTTAAGCTTTAGAATAATATGACAAATTATAACCCAATTTATAAGGGAACTTAAAAAAAACTTCAAATATTACTAGGCATAGCTTTAGAATCTTCTTTGTCATCCTGTTGTGAAGCTTACTTTATTTTGATGTATGATGATGATGATCTGCGACCGTATTTCGGCCAAGGCGACCAATCTCTATGGAGATTGGTCAGGTACGCAGGAAATATTATAGTGCACAAGTGTGTGCGCAAACACAGATGCACTCTCTATTCCGTTACTCTCATAGTCCGATGGGACGGAAAGCCGACACGACCGGAGAGAGATCAGGCGCAGGACCCACGGTTTTACGTGCTTTCCGAGGCAGGAGCTAAGTGACAATTTTGCAACATTAAAATCTATGAAGATACGATTGAGAAGGGTATGTTGAGGTGGTTTGGGCATGTGGAGAGGATGAGTGAAATTAGACTGACAAAGAAAGTGTACAACGGAAGAGTGGATGAAAGAGTTGGAAGAGGAAGACCTCGCCGGACTTTCACCGATCAAATTGGTGAAATTCTAGAGAAAGGTCAGGTCAAGAGGTACCCTAAATCGACGAGCATGCATGAAGAATATCATGAAAGTAGATGAAGCGAAAGAGGTGTGTCAGGATCATAGCAAATGGAGATCCGTAATCTCTGCCTACCCCGGGAAAGAGTCGTGATTTTTATGTATGTATAGAGTACGTATCCGTCGTAAACGGTGGCAACCAAAAATCAACCTTTATAATGAACTTCAAAAATAAAACTAAAGAACCTTGCACACTTATATAAAGAATCGTACAATTTACTAAATGGAGTTGAACAAGACATTTCGACCCGCCTAAAACATCCGGCCGCCGGAAATTATCCCCGCCATTCCGACCGCAGGCTTCTACCACACGGTAAAGGTTTTCACACACTATATCTCAGTAGCTACCTGCGACTTCGTAGCATCGACAATGAAAAGGCAAAAAGGCAAAAGAGCAACATTTTTTCGAAAATGAGTTAAATAGAAAAATCGACTCAGAAAAAAGGACTGCGACGATTGGTAACAAAAAAACTGTGGCCCTCAGCGTTTTTGCTTTTCCTCTGTATAATGTATAAAAATACGAGTAGGGAAACTTAATGAAGAGCAATTGAAATTCTATTCTATCTATGTAATATCTTGACATTCCAGTGGAACTGGATACATTGATTTTTTATAAATACTTTTTATCTATGTGATTCCTATATCTATCTATAATATGTAAGAATGCAGAATTGCACTTATCTTACTTACCCATATATTTATATACTGAACACCGTCTAAATACAGTAAAGCGGAACCCGTAACCGGTATGAACCAGCATTTACCAGCACGAACCGGTATTAACCGACTTGTAAATCTTGCGGCAGTGATAGTGTTTGCCGTCTGCACGCTAAGCTACATAGTCAGTAGCTTTACCATGGAGTAGATATAAAGAGGAGGTACCTACTAAAATGTCGTTTGTTTATCCCTTTCAGCACACGTCAAGAAAATAGTCTCAGTTACTCCTGTTGCTAATGTGAAGAAATCGTTAGCTTCATGTTGCGCAGGTTCAGGACACACACTGCCATGTTAACGGTGATGTTCTTTTATTTAATTTTTGTTTATTTTTTATTGTTCGCGACCGGCCCACGACTTCGTCCATATAAAAACTTTGAACTATCATCTTTTTCCAGTTTTTATAGGAACTTCAAGAAATACATGCTTACTTACTATTATGCTTACTTACTATTATGCTTACTTACTATTATGCTTACTTACTATTATGCTTACTTACTATTATGCTTACTTACTATTATGCTTACTTACTATTATGTTACTTACTATTATGCTTACTTACTATTATGCCTCCTATGCTCAATAGTTTCGGTTGTGTGTGTGTGTGCGTTGTCCGTCAATCACACAATCACCCAGTAGCTAGTAATTTTTTTAAATATTAAATAGGCTTACGCTTGACCGCAATTTTTATACATATTAATGAAGTTTTCAATGTTTAATTCATTTAAGTTCAATTTGTAAGCCGGTCTGGATACTGGACATGTAGTTCTGGTTCTAAGACATCATTAGTCATTACATTGCATTGTATTGTATGGATACTTATCCATCTATTTATATACCGTTGCTTAGTGCCCACGAAACAAGACCTCAGGCATATTAATGTGGAACTAGAATAATGTTTTGTACAGTGTGTAAATATTTATTATTATTATGTATTATTAAATCACAACCCCCATTTTTTGTATTTACTCCATGTCATTTCCGACAAGAGTCGTTCTTCCGTCGCTGTACACGCATTTCAATTTACTTCAAGTTGATTGATATTTGAAATGGTTTTCAAATTAAATCTAAAAAAAATATTGAAGCTAAAAATTGTGGAAATAAAAGGGGAATTAAATGGAAAATATTTTTAAGTGTCGCATCAAAGAGCTTTCATTTCCAATTTAGCGATATTTTTACGAGTGACGTAATCAGGAAAGTAATTAGCAATAAACAAAAGTCCTTTTGCTGACTGACAAATAACGCATATTCAAAACCATGTGGCGGAATAAAAATCCCACCTAAACGGGAAAATCCTATATCATACTCAGAACCTATTTGACCCTCATCGAATCACCCGTCCACTGCTGTACGTGTCCTCCCTCAGAACATGCCACAAGGCTACTGCTATAGGAGGGCTTTTGCTCATAGTCACCACGCTGGGTAGGCTAGTTGGTGACCGCAGATTTTCTGGCGATGTTGTCAACACGGGAGGCGCAGCATTTTTATTATTTGCCATACAAAATATCACACGGAGAAAAGATATTCCGTATCTGTAAATAACAATTTACATTTATATGTATAAGGTTAAAGTTTACGTGGCAAAATAAAATTAAAATTAAGCAACATTTATAATTTAAATTTTTCTGATTTTATCTGTAAATCAGTAAAGTTTAGTTCAGTAAGTACCTAGTTATCTGTGTTTTCTTGTTATGAACTTACAAGCAATTTAGGGATTCTCGCTCGAAAAGCAAACAACGTAGAAAGTGCACCGTTCGCGAGATTGTTCTTAAGTTATTAAAAGATTTGTAAACACGGAAAATTATTAGGTAAAACTTGTTACTTATACAAGCGCGTACACAGCAATTACGCCTTAGACAAAGTAACATTATTTCTCAATCAAATCGATATAGGACAGTTCGATTACAATCGAACTACTTGATGCCTTACGATATTAAATTGTCTAAGTATCCTACTCTATGTCTTCGGATGTCTGCAAATTTTCTTGTAAGTACCTCATTTTATTTAGAAGTAAAAAACCATCTGTAAGAATGAAAAGTGGATTTAGTATTATTATTTTTCCCGGCTAGGCTCTGTTCTTCACCCTGTCAGAATACTTGATGTTTCGTTGTCTATACCTACTCAGTAAAATATGTTTTTTTTTTTAACTAAAGCATGCCCTTGGCTAAAAGTACCCTTGACCATGTGAGTTGTTTTTCTTCCACCGAATGTCTAGTACTTTCGTAAGTCCACTAAAGTAAGGCCGTTTCAATTCCTGTCAGTGTTCACTACATTAGATAGATAAAATGGTCGCCTATTAACCTTATCTTCATCTAAATACCTATTCTAGTTTCCCTTACATAGAATAACACCCGTGTATGATTTCGGAACTAATATTTTTCATATGCCATTCCACAGAAAATGTAGTCATACATAGAGAAACTAGCGCCATCGTTCAAGGGATCAATTTTTTTGAAACTCACTCTAGTTAGTCTCTCCGACTAGATAAGATAGGCCCAAAACTACAGTAGGTACTAGAAAATATGCCGAGAAACGTTGAATGATTTTTGTTATAATTTCATTTTTACTATAATACATAACATATCCTCGCCAACTTCACATGGACAGCATAAATACACCAAAATACGATACAAGTAATAAAAAAAAATGCAAAATATACAGGATGTTTTTGGTCGTCAACGTTTCCAAAAACTACGGAATCTCCTCATCATCACGATCATTTTTGTCCATGGAAGCATACCTGAGAAGTGTCTAGTTCCCAAGATATTAGGGTCCAAAGTTGAGTAAATAGAATACGTTTTTCTGCATAAATACACAAAGACGCGCGTAGCAAGATTTTTTCACGAGAATTAATTTATATCTGTCTATGACTAGCATAAACACTGGACACTATAAATTTCGCCCGATCAAGTTATTTAAAAAAATCAAAAAAATTACATCGTTTCCCAGCATTTTTTTTTTGCATAATTTACTTTATTTGATGTATAGAGTACACACCCTTCGTTAAGGGTGGCAACGAAAAAATACCTGTATAGTCGGATATTTTTGTGTTTATCACAATGCGAAATTTTATTAAGTAATTGAGAATTTTCATTATGCAAACGAGCGATCCTATTTATTTTATTAAAATTGGTAGATACCGGGAAAATCACAAACAATAGTCATGAATGAGAGTACCAAATTAATTAACCAAAGTGTTTTTAAGAATACTCTGAAATAATTATTTGTTTCTGTTGGAAGCGGTCTGCATCCATCAGATACCCACGCTCCTGAATATAAGTGTAAGTGATGTAATCATATAACCATTACAATAAACCTAAACACAGGTAAGGTCTTTCGTCATAGAGCCTATGACTATGATATAGAGTTTCAGTATACATATACTTCGACTTCTTTACATATTACACATTCATTCAAGGGGAAAACTAAGAGGAAATGAAGCACACATAATGCGTGTTAGAAATATGTTTCAAATAAGAAGCAAACCTGATAGGCACTCCTCAGTCAAGACTAGATATTCAGTAAAAGACGGAGATTTGTAGAAAGTCTATGCCACGAAATATCCTGTCCTGAATTACTGACTGACGCGACGGATCAACGCACAGGAACTGATTCTAGACACTTGAAATTTAACGAATGTGTTATTTATATGATGTCCACCCGATAAAAAAGGATTTCCAAAAAAATCCCATTATACGCAGACGAAGTCGTGAGCGTCCGCTAGTAGTAGTAACTAATAAAACTGCTAGTGAAAACTTGGATATAACCGAGAAAAAAATCTCGTGACTTTGCTAGATTATAAAATGTTTCCGTAAAATATAACAGCAGCAGCTTCATTCATCTTATTTTTTGCTGTATACGATCGACACTCAACAGCGTATAACACATACCTAACAACTGTTCTTATAACGTAGCTCACGTGACTTTGAGAAATGAGTTTTAAAATGAATTCTATTTGCGCTGCGCCTGGCGCTGATGCATTGAAGCACGGCTGTAAGCACTATAGATAGTAGAAAATATCTATTGTAATATAATATATAATATAATTTGTCTCCATATCACAATGATGAATAACAAAATAATATGTAGGTAAATACGACAAGTCCGCTTCAACATTATATTACTTACAAGGCGAAGTTGAAGTTCACACTAAATTTAGAAAAAAATCTTAATTGGTTGTTAATAGTACAGCTATCTTAAACGAGTTGTTGTAGCCTATATCCTTCTCCGTACCTACTTCCAACTATATGTATGCAAATTTTTTTTAAATTGGTTGAGTATCTGAAGAGGTTACAAACAAACAAATAACTCACTCACTCTCGCATTAATAATACTAGTTAGGATTGTAGCCAATTACAATAACATAACTCATCGACAGAAATCTTATTATACCTACATAACTACGAGTATCTCAAAAGCATTCGTCAGTTGCCTTTCTCCGATAAAAATATGAATGGATTCTCAACTATCCCAGCCGGCTCGAACAAATTGGCTCTTAGCTGTATAGAAGACGTAAGAAAGGCTTGTCCAGATCAGTTAGTTGTATAAGAGTTGATCCTGTGTCTACATATTGGCATGAGAGCTTAGGTGGTCTCGGGAGAAATCTAAAGCTATTCAAAGTGCAAGTTTAAAAGAATAATGCATTTCATTTTCCCTCAAAATGGTTCAATACAGTTCTGTAGAAAAATGCATGGAATCGTTTATCCCACTCATGCATGTCTGATGTTAGTAAGTATATTACTTTACATATTTTTAGAATCAAATCTTTTTATTTCTAAATTGTAATTATATAAAGCTAGCGTATGTGGGGCTTCAGTAAAATACATCAGATGAGTCTCCTTCCGCGCATGTCGTAAAAGTCGACTAAGTAACTCAGACATTTTTTTAGACGATAAGCTGACAAATAGTCACTGACCATTAACATCTGTACTGGTTAACTGGAAGAGAATGCTATGTAGTTGCATTAAGTTCGCCTTTGTGTAATATCTGTCCGCGCTATGCTAAACGTGACTGTGGGATCTCACTTATGCAGCCGTGTCTATATAAGGTCTTTTGAAAATTTGTGATTATCTTTTGACACGAAACTAGGCAGGTGAAAAGAAACATTACAAGAAACAGTAATTATTCGAGATTGTATGGAACAGCTGATTTTTGTTTCAATATTTCGGAGTTGGTCCCATAGTGAAAGTTGTTTCTTTTTACCTACCTATATATTTTCGTGTCAAAAGATAATCACTAATTTTGGATAGACCTTATATTTCCACGGAAGAGTTTCGCGGCCAGTATAAATTGAGTCCAACGTGTACATAACCGTAACAAATTCTTTGTTCTCATCTCGCTTGCTATTTCCTATTACTTTGTACTATTTCTAGATAGAATGGGATGAGTGAAGGGTTCCGTGTTTATTACCGCACATGTTTTAAACAAGACTAGTCATAAAATACATTGTAACATGGTTACATATTCTTTTTACGTTGCTTTAGTAATTACATACATGTACATGCAACAAAACTATAACACTCCGCCATTAAATAGTCTCGTCTCGTCTTCAGCCTATTGCAGTCCACTGCTGGACGTAGGCCTCCCCCAAGGCACGCCACAAGGCTACTGCCACAGGGGGGTTTTGCCCATAGTCACCACGCTGGGCAGGCGGGTTGGTGACCACAGGTGTGATTTTCGGACTATGTTGTCAGTACGGGAGGCGCTGCTGCCCACCTCTCGGAAAGCCTTAATCGCCTCGTACGATACCAGGCAGGCAGGGGTGGTACAAACTCTACCCTGCCGGCACCACGCGGCTAGTTAAATAGTAAAGAAAAACAAATGCCTAGGTATTATAACTTATTCCTCATCCTAGTTATTACCCTAAAGGAAAAAGATTTTTGAATGTATGTATTCCATGATGTAACGTGTATGTAATAAAACCTAAACATTTTACAAAGCGCATAGTCACCAATAGCAAAAATGTCCAATCAACATAGTATCTCCAGCAATCCACTAGAGTGCGCGCACCCAACCCGGGGTTAAGCAAATAGTCGTTGGCAGTACTCAGGCAATGGAAAACAATTTAGACCGAGTTAAAAAAAAACAGTAGAATTTGCACTACATCGAAGCAGACTGCAGTACAAAACACTATTAGGCCAAAATGCATGGGTTTGCTGGACGACCGTGGAAAGTTTCACTTGCCTACCAACTGGGACGCGATTGCAGCGCCACCTACAGAGTCTAATTATATTTTTAAACTTTCTTTGTACACCAAAACATATTATCGCGTATACCGGTTGCGATTAAAAACACATGTACTAGTTAATACCTGTTTACCTATTTTTGTAGATAGATAATACGCAGCGTGACTCACTCAAATGCATATAAAACAATCATTGTTATAACAGGTCTAAGAATAGTTTTTTCATCCAAAAATATAAATATAAAATATAAAAGAAACTGGTAAAAAGTTCGTGTTTATTACAATGTTACCGACAAAACCAATCAAACAACAAATTAATTGAAATATTTTTACATATTTCATCTTTACAAATGAAAAATTATGTTTGCATCGTTTTCCAATACACTTAATTGTCCATCACTGGCTATTCAAATATCCATCGATAATACAAACGCTTCGACAAATGAAAAAATAACAGAAACAATTATCATTCCAGTCGTATGCAGATCCCTCACTAGGACACCACAGATCTATGGTTACTTGGCGACTTGAGCTATCAAAGGAAATATACAAGAAGTTTTTTTTATCGTCAACGTTTCTAAATAAATACTACGCATTCTCTTGATCATCACGAACATTTTTTCTCCATGGAAGCATTCCTGGGAAGTGTCTGGTTTCCAAGATATAAAGATATATAATCCGCTAGGATATGCTTGATCGTTTCATCATTAAACATTGTGCTGAGAGATTCAGCTTTGTTTACCGAGATTTGGCTAGTGTATTTATTTATTTATTTATTGAGGAATACCCACAATTGTTACACTTTTACATGATTGAGTATCATCTATATCATACAATTCCTGGTAGTGCACAATTAATTACGGGCAAACACAGCACGTACTAATACTAGTCAAAACATTTCAAAAAATAAATCTACAAAAACGCATTATCATTCAGGTTTGTATCACACTGACACGACAAGTAAACAAGTAATACCTTAATGATATGGAGTTAATCAACGAAAGACAAGTTAAGTATAACATACATATAAAGATGGACCTAAATCATAATAAAAAAATTTAAAAAATTATTAAAAAAATTTAAAAAATTCATAATAAAAAAATTATAGCTATCGGGATGGCATTTAGTTAAACCAGTAGCCAACAGTGTCCTAATGAGATAGCGTCCAAAATGTCCGAATTGAAATTCAAGTCATTTTCCGCATGGCCGCGTGGATTACTCACTTCGTTTCAATTTTAATCTACTCTCCCATGAATGGCCAGTGGACTATGTCCTTAAATCTTATTTCTGTGTTCAATAGGGTTATATTGCTTTATCGTGTGGGACAAATTCCATGGAATACGATAACCTTTAAAGGACGGATGGATCTCGTGGATTATACAGTCGACCATCGGTGACCCTTATATAACTCTATCTGAATGTTTAATGATATCAAACAGTAGGTATGTTTACGGTACAAAATGAATAGAATAAAATTAATAATATGTACAAATTTCACAACACATTACCTCACTAGACAGATGTTTAGACAATGTCGTTTGGTATCGACGTTCATTGTAGCAACAATCCCACTGATAACGGTCGGAGTACATCACGTATTGGAGCAAACGTGTCGATGACGAACGATCTATCGATTCGATCGAGAAATAATGTCTAAGGCCCCTGAATTTATGGTCACAGCAAAATTACACCACCATCCTATATTTTGGTAACGCTCACTATACATTATATTTAGTAACGCCCATTATTCTCCAAAGAGTTTGGGCAGAAGTGTGCAAATCACACACCCACTTTTCACCCGTTGGCTTATTAAGTCCCACGTGGTAAGGCGTGAACACACTTTGCCACCAAAATATACGAATAGGTTTAAATTTATATAACTACGAGTATATACCTACCCAGAATTACAATACAATGCAATACAAACATTATTTATCTACTAAAACAACATTAGACATCTAAGGCCCTGTAAAGGACGTCACGTCACGGTTCAGGTAAGAGTATCTAGCCTTAACTACTAATTATCTTCACATCTACTAACAGAAATCGTAAACACAGTGATATACAAAAACACCGCCGCCGAACTGCCAACATGCGAGTATTATGATGCATATTACGCAATCAATTCACCTAGTAAACAGCAACTGTTTCGTATCACACACGCCATACAAAGCCGCAGTCTGCTCCTGTTTAAGACACACGGCACAATGCAGCCTGTATCCCGCGTTTCCTGATAACTCACGCAGCGAGCGCATTGTCAGCAACATGGAGGAAGTACCGAAAGGAGATTTGAGTAACTTTCTGATAGATAACAGCCGAAACTACTGAACATAGAAGACTGAAATGTTCGTTAGTAATGTAGATGCAGCGGAGTATCATAACATACATACATGATTTTTGGTCGTCAACGTTCCCGAAAACTACGGAATCTCCTCATCATCACGATCATTTTTCTCCATGGAAGCATACCTGGGAAGTGTCTAGTTTCCAAAATATTAGGGTCCAAAGTTGAGTAAATAGACTGCGTTTTTCTGGATAAATGCACATTGACGCGTGTAGCAAGATTTTTTTACGAGAAATAATTAATATCTGTCTATGAAAAAAACTAGCATACACAATGGACACTATAAATTTCGCCCGATCAAGTAATTAAAAAAAAAAAACAAAAAAAATTACATCGTTTCCCACCATTTTTTTGGCATAAACTTACTTCATTTGATGTATATAGTACGTACCGTTCGTTAAGAGTGGCAACGAAAAAACATTCTGTATATGCTTAGATCTTCTAAACTACGCATCGGATTTGGATGCGGTTTTTTTTAATATACAGTCACGTTTGGCATAACGGAGATAGATTTAAATAATCTGTAACAAATTACTAGCTCATTGACTGAGGTAAAGTCCGAGTTCCTTAGTCGAATCGAGTTCCTTAGTGCACGGAAGTAGATGCAGCTGATGTACCTATTCTAGTGAAACCCCACAAGATTCAGGACAGTGTGAATCAATGATCGTTTAACATGTGCAACAAGTTAACATCGCCGCTCGTCAGATCAGTGTCTGTGCTATTGTCAAATTGATTGTTGAGGCTGCCTCCTCCTTTTACTTTATTCATGGTACTGCACTGTGCATACAGTACTTCTACCATCGATAATTGAAGACATGAGATATGCTTTCCGTCCTACATTACAAACATACTTTGATCACCCGAAAGGAGGTCTACATTTTCGAGAATTATTGAACGCCTTCGAAATAGAGCAAGGCCTTATTACTTAGTTATTCATAAATGAGAAATACAAGATTATATTGTCAAACAATTGCTCCTCTGATATAATAGGCATACTTCAGCATTGCTTGACAATTGATTTTTTAGGCTGTGAATGTACCATATCAAATGAGTTTTGATATCAGTGGTAGCTGCTGTACACAGACTACACAGCAGCGGTTCATTGTTTGTTGCTGATTCGCGAAACTGTCAAAGTTACAAGAGTTTTTCTTCTGTTCTTTTTAAATGGATTATCACAATAGAATGGAATGTTGTGAATAGATGAATATAGTTAGCATACAAAGAAATATTATATTATGTATATAAGATAACTAACTACTTTAAGATACAACTTTGTGATAACTGTACGTTGCATTTTTATTTCTTTTTGTAAGGTGAAGACTTCGCCAGACTTTATCTGACGAAATCGGCGAAGTATAATTATAACATATAGGCAATATAGTTCTAGCGAACAAAGTCGCAGGCGTTCGATAGTGAGGTAAAAAAATAAAAATCAGTACGAGTATGGACATAAGAATTGATTAGACTTTTATTTACTTATTGGGTTGAATCTCTGAGTGGTATTGGATTTCTATTCACTAACGAGAACTCTGTTCAATTAAGAGTTATTTATGATATTTATAGCATAAAGAAAATTGTATTATTTTTTTCTTGATGTTTTTGTATATTATGGCTCTATTTTTTGATGGAAAAGAACGGCGTACACTACATAGATTTATAGTACTTATCAACATTAAACAGATAAAAAATTTTTGGAATATAGAACCATCGAAGAGCCATGAAAAATATGTTTTATATTTAATAAATAATAATCAAATTCGCCATGTTGATTTACTCCCACCGGAATTCAGACCCAAGAAAGTCTAGTTAGCAAGGGTCACAACCAGATGAGCAAAAATTTATAAAAAAATTATTAGGTCTATATCTACGTAATGTACAAAGTCCGAAACAAGATTATCCGGCATAATACCGTGCACTCCACTCCCCAATTTAATATGTATAATATGTACCTTGCGGAACGGAGTGTAGAAGAATGCTAAAGAAGGATATCTTGCAATTCCCCGGGGACCGAAAAAGAGGGAATTGTTACGCATAAAGCCTCAAATGATCATTTGTTTTCCCTTTAAGCTATAAAAGATCGTTTACAAAGTGGAAAATAACTTGAAATAACCTTAAACCTATTCACATGCAGGTGCATTACGTAGCGAGACGTAAGCCCCACGGCCCCAATTATATACGAGTAGCTACTGCCTGTAGCGGGCGGCTGACTTTCCGATTTACGACTGTTCTGCCTCGAAATGAACCGGTGAATTTACTGTTATTTCATTTACTCTTTACTAGACAATTTATGGCATATTTCATGAAACTATTCCATTGAATTATCTTTGAAATTTTGTATTAAGGCGATTAAGGGTTTCCGGGAAGTTGGCAACAGCTCCTCCTGTGTTGACAACATAGTCCGAAAATTATATTGTAGTCACCAAAATTATAGAACCAGATAGTTTGAAAGTAATTATTAATACTGTTATATTCTCTATGTTCTGTTTTTTTTTTTCTTCAGAGTCAGTTACTGGGATTGAATTTTCATACAATACAGGGTGAATGTCATAGCATTGTCTACTTAAATATTAACACAAAAGAAAAAGATATCTTTATACTTATATACTTTTTCTAAATATTTCAATTGTATAAACTGAGACAAATGTCAGGGTAAACCAAAAATGAGGTCTGGCAACACCGAGTCATAATGCCAACATTAGGGGCATTACAGTCCCTTCGCGTTTACACAAATAATATTTTTCAGGCTGTTGAGTTGTTTTTTATTTGGGGTACAACGGCAAATGAGTTTCTAAGCGTGAATAAATCTTTCACTGCCCTCTCTTTGGAGAAGTTCCATTATTATCATTTCGCTTCAGCCTGAAACATTTAGGCAAGGCGATTATACCGTTGGTTAATGTTTTTTTATGTATTCAGCTGACATGATTCTATAACAGGTTTTAGGAGAGTAGAGTAGAGTTTGCTTAGTTATCGAAGCTTTTCGTCCCAGAAAGCCTTCCTTTATTAGCGCGTTCGTTAAATGATGCAATAAAGTCTAAACAAAAGATATATTCGTGAAGTTCATTGTCGCTGTCACTAGAACACATCAGCTGCATCTTCTTTTATGCATGTCGTAAGAGGCGACTATGAAACTCGGACATTCTCTCAGGCGATAAGCTAGCAACTTGATACTGATCATACACACCTGTTTAACTAAAATAGTGCCAGAGTTACAATGGCACTAGCGCCGTTGTCAAAGGACTACATAAATAAAACAATATGTGATGGCTCATGTAGAGAGTTATTTTCCAATATCCGCTCCAAAGCAATATACTCGTTCATATTTAGTTGTACAGATAGGAAATTGCACATTTACATACGTACCTATAATTCTAATTCAGAAAAAAATAATTATATATAGGACCTACCATCAACATCGGCTTTATAATATAAATACATACATAAAATGGAATTAATATACAGATACATTTAAAGCTAACGTTGGTACAATGTCTGGCTTATAATTCTGATAGTATAACTGCTAAAGTAAATAAACTCCACGAGAAAATTTAATGGAGCCGTCTACCCTTATCTGAACACGCAATAGATTATGTTCCGAAACACGACACCAGCGCCGCATAGAAAAAAAAAACAAAAAATACGGTTTTTGGCTAGTTTATATACGATGCTTGTTAGGCAATATTCCGGTTTGTAGGGAGGAATATATGTGTTAGGAATGTAAAAACAGCCCTACACTAATGCGGGGCTTCATTAAAATACATCAGCTGCATCTTCTAAGAGTCGACTAAGGAATAAAATTTCCGTATGATAACCTAGCATCTTGTCATTGATTTTTTACATCTGACCCCGCTGTAAAAGTGACTTTAGGATCTCATTCGCGATCGTGCCGTTCTGGCTAACTTATTTTAAGAAACACAGTCGTGTGTATACAGAATGATTTTTGGTCGTCAACGTTCCCGAAAACTACGGAATCTCCTCATCATCACGATCATTTTTCTCCATGGAAGCATACCTGGGAAGTGTCTGGTTTCCAAAATATTAGGGTCCAAAGTTGAGTAAATAGACTGCATTTTTCTGCATAAATGCACATAGACGCGCGTAGCAAGATTTTTTCACGAGAAATAATTAATATCTGTATATAAAAAAACTAACATAAACACTAGACACTTATAAATTTCGCCAGATCAAGTAATTAAAAAAAAAATTTTTTTTTTTTTCCCAGCATTTTTTTTGGCATAAACTTACTTTATTTGATGTATAGAGTACGTACCCTTCGTTAAAGGTGGCCACAAAAAAACATCCTGTATGTATGAACGTTTTAGTTATTAATGCTGACTGCATACGACATAATATCGTGGCATATAAAATCTATTACTATTCCAAGCTACCAAGATATTTCTTTATGTAAGTTAAATAAACTTCAATTTGCACACTATAAAACCACACAGATGCTAAAGCAACACTATTTACAACCATCTAAAAGGGTCTTGCAGTTTCTAAGAATTCCCTCTTTCCTAAACAAACAGTGCCTACTCTCTTCATAATGTTACTTATGATGCAGGTCAACTTACACTGGCCGACAGTCGTGCAGCCGACCACCTGAGATTTCAATTTTGCGTTTCTGAATACGTTTGCCTCGATTTCGTATTCTTTGTTGAAGTTCTTCGCGCAGAGCGAACTGAAAATAGATTCCTATTGGAAACCTCTTAACTTTTGAATTACAAACCGATGGGATTAGTTATGGCGTTAACAATGTTTTATCTATGTATTCACTAAAATAATCTACTAAGAATTTTAAACTATTTCCGTTTATTACAAACAAATTAAAACCTTGTTTAAGCTAACCTTGTCTAATTTGGCAGATATACATATGTTTTTCTGTCAAATTTCATTTATAAACTCTGTCTAACTTTAATCACGGTGTTTAGCTGTAGGTACAACTGCACAACCTCAGTTTTATTGTTACTACGTATTCCTAGAATAAATTTTCTCTGCGAATTACATCATGCCATCTCGCTTTTTTTAATATAAACTGAAAGAAACGTCGTGTCTTATAAAAGTAATTTAAAATTAATCCGACGATTAAGGAGTTGGCACAATAGGGGCCAGTCATCGGCCCGCTCCCAGAAAATCTCTTCCATGCCTGTCGGTTGAACGTAAGTAAAAACTAATTTCCGCAAAATATTGAAGAGATTGTGACCGAGTTGAATATCATTTAAAATTTAATATAAATAATCGAAAATGTAATGGATAAAAATATTGTTGTCCTTTGCAGAAAGCTTTTACGCTTATCGAGTGCGCCCGCGTATACTATAGTATTATTTCCTGTTCCGGTAGGAATTGAAGGAAATCTTTTTATTAACCGACTTTAAAAAGGAGAGGTTATCAATTCGACTGTATGTTTTTATTTTTTTATGTGTGTTACCTCAGAACTCCGTCATTTATGAACCGATTTCAATTTTTTTTTATAGTTGGTCATGGTATGCTTCCAAGTTGGTCCCATATTCACCATATCAGGATCTGATGATGGGATCTTGGAGAAATCGCGGGCAATCCTCAAATATTGTAGGCACATGTAGTCTGTTTTTATACTTTTACTGAGCGTTTTGATCACCTACATATAAAACATAACATCTGATGATGGAATCTCTAAGGAATCTAGGGATCTCCTCAAATATTATAGGCAGTTTTTAGATTTTTATAGATAATTTTTTATTCAGCTACACATCATATGATCGAGGGTCTGATGATAGAGCCGCCGAAAAACAGATAGTGGAACTTTTTAGTAACAAAATCCCCTTATGGCAGGGGGAGGCCTAGGTCTGGAGTAGTGGACTGCAATAGGCTTATGAAGATGGAGATAATAAATTAAGTCGTGTAATTATATGTTCCATTAAGCCGTGTCCTAAGTAAGATGGTTATGGTAAGAGGAAGAGGTAAAATGATTGGGAACAGGGCAGGAAGAAGGAGTGTAATGATATGTTGCTTATATTGTCAGACGTCTAATTTCGAAGCCTAGTCATTTCTCTCTGTGTCCTTTCGTCATGTAGCCGATTTAATAATTTGACAATATAATCTAAATCTGACAATATTATGCCTTCTAATCTTCGTACACGGCATAACGTAACATATATTTAAACAAAATTTTTCAAATTTTTACAAGCTATTTACTGTATCTAAAAAACTGATAATATTTTATCGATTTGGCAATAATCGACGGGTAAGAAGAGTGGAAGATGCGGGATTTTTGACTCGTATTTGCTTCACTACACGGAATACATCTGTCATTGAGGACTCCTTCTGGGGACTTGTTATTCTATGGTGTATGTCAAACATATACCTCCATTCGTCAAATGGTTTAAAAAAAAATTAATTTATATTTATTCCAGCCCAGTGGAAATTATGCGAAACCCTATAGCCTATATTCATCCAGGTCCAATAAGGATTCTACGGTGGAAGAATTTTTGAAATTGGTCCAGTAGTTTCGGAGCCTATTCGCTGCAAATAAACAAACAAACAAACAAAGTTTACCTCTTTATAATATTAGTATAGATAAACTAGCTACCTACTTTTTATGATGTCATAATTGGTGATGTAGCAGCATTCTCTCTAATTCTTCAGTATGTAGGTATAATTCCTAGATTCATACCTAGAAGAAGGCAATAAACAGACAGACAGATGAAATACACTTCAGAACTTCATAGTATCACGTATTTTGATGAATACCCTCTCGGAATATCGTAATCAATCTCACTGTATCATCTTGTTAGGCGTGACTGGCGACCGTTGGGATGAAAGTTTGTTTTTCTATGCTCGGTTAGATTGCATTTATTTGTAGAGTTTATTCAATCGGATTGGATGAAACTACGCTGTTCTAGATCATATTATTAATTAGTTTTCTATAAATTTAGTACGCATGGTCCTCATACTTAAAGTAAGATGTATTATTTTTATTATTTAATAAATCTACAACTACGCATGAACAGCCGTAAAAGCTAATGGCAGAAACGTGTAATTTGAACCGTGGTTTCTGTAACGGGTAGGTATAGATAGGTCTAGATACTATTTTTTTTTTTTAAACGAAAAACCGACTTCCGCCCCTATGAGCCAAAACTAAAGTTGACCTACTAAAAGTTGCTTCAAAAGTGTGCGTGATCACGGGTTCTGGGGAATTTATTATTCTGTAACATACAGATGACATGACTTTTTTTTTTTTGTTAAGTTTCACAAGTAAAATGTACCCACTCCCTTCCAGCTTTTTCCGCCAAATAAGATAAAATTTTGTGTGTATGTTCGTTAGGGGATCTCAGAGAGCACTAAGAACGGATTTCCCGAAATTCCCATGGGAACGGCACAAACAGGAATTTCAAGTTTTTTCGAAAACCACATGACATATAGAGATGAAATATGACAGGTATATATATTCGGTAGGGAGTGTAAGGAAGCACTGAGAACATATTTTCCGAAATTCCCACCGGAACGGAACAAACTGAATTCAACATTTGTAAGAAAACCGCTATACCTATGAAGTTGAAATCGAAATTGTTCATTAGGGACTGCTAGGGAGCACAAAGAACCCAATTTTAACGAAAACCATTTCACACAACATAATGATGATATTTGGTAGGGGGTGTGAGGAGGCACTGAGAACATATTTATCGAAATTTCCACCAGAACGGGACACACGGGAATTCAATTTTTTACGAAAACCGCTATACCTAATAAATCAGAAATTGGACGTGTATATTCGTTAGGGAGTGCGAGGAAGCACTAGGAACGGATTTCCCGAAATTCCCACGGGAACGGGACAAACGGGAATTCTCAATTTTTACGAATACCACTTGACACAAAATGGTGAAATATGGCAGGTATATTCGGTAGGGGGTGTAAGGAAGCAGTGAGAACATATTTCCCGATATTCCCACGGGAACGGGACAAACGGGAATTCCAAATTTTAGAGGATATGTACCGAAGCAAAGCGAGGGCGGGCCACTAGTATTCTATAACTTTTATTTTGTACAATTTATTTTATGTCCCGTAATTATTCCTTAAACACCACTAAATGGTACGACACTTTTAAAGTGTTTCAATAACCACGCCATTAAATATACAAAAGTGTCAAGGGATCTAAGTATTCCTTGAGATATAACCGTATAGTTTGGAATATCGCCAACCGGGCACTATCAGCTGTACGAGCCAACCCGGGACATATTTCACTATATTATTTCAATATAGGTATTCAGACAATTTTGTTGTATTGCAACATTTAAAAAAATACAGGAAAATCATTGGAGATACTGAGATAGATAAACAAGTGCTAGTTTGGATTATAGCCAGCCCAAAGATAGAGTTGGTCTAACAACGTAAAGTTCATTATATTACCTAGTTATATTATTATAAGTATGTTGCGTGGTTGACTGGTGGAAGGGCAGATCTGTATAGGTAGAATAAGTGTAGAATCAAAAGGTTTGGGGATTGGTTCGAATCGTTCAAACATCTGCACTGAACTTGCCTACGCCGCACCATCTGCCTGATAGTCCAATGATATTTTGTAAGATGGGACCAGGGATTTATTTTCAGGGTCAAATGCCCCATTGAATGGACTACGAATAGTCAAACCCATTTAAGATTTATTTTTTATAAAACTTAAATTCAAGAATGGTTCATAAAACATTCTTACCCACAGAGAGACACTAATATTATTCGACCAAAAAAGAAAACACCATTAACGTGATTGCCTCAAAAATATACGATTCGACCGAAATAAAACATTGCGAATGTTTATAGTATTCATGGCATAAGATCGTAAATCTTCGCATTTTTACTACTGGACCACATTATATTGAGATGCGTGCTTGGATTGACAAAAAATACTACGAAATAAAATTCTAAGATGTAGGTACCTACGATAATAAAAGAATATTTTTTTAACCAGAAGCCACTGTTTCGACTGTTGGTGAAACATACATACATACATTTATAATCACGCCTTTTTCCCTTACGGGGTAGGCAGAGCACCAAGGGCCGATAGGACCATTCAAAATCAAAATATTTTATTTACACAAAATAAGATGAAATTGGTGTTAGTTTGCTTTAGAATCACTCATATTGCCAACATTGTAGAGTAAATAAACTTGGAATTTCGGAGAGGCGGCTTTATACATATCTAAACTACTATTAGCTGCCGAAGTAATTCTAGGTAATGTAAATAGTAAAAAGTTATTTTAACCTGCCGAAGTAACCACTACAAACATTGCAAAGAAACAGTAAAATTCATTTTTGTTACATTTCGCTGGATTTTGCGGTAAGTTCAACTTAGAAACATACATAATAAATCGTACATAAGGGCATTTATAAATAAAATCATCTTCAGTATTGTCAGTGTTCGTGATCATGAGTTGTCTGTTTCCAGTGGAGGCATAGAGCTTGGTGGTAGGCAAGCCGTAGCTAGAAATACTGGTATGTATAAAACTCCGCATAATTATACCCTATATTATTAAAAAAAAATATAAAACTAAGAGCCGCGTTTTCGAATGGTCAGACAGCCTACTATCTGAAGGATAAAAATCTTCTTTTAAAACTTTATCACTTTATCAAGACAGCATCAAATTTGTCTTTCAAATAGACTATCTGACCAATGAAAAATCGGAGCTAAGTGTGTTTTTACGCCTTTATCCCTTACGGGGTAGGCAGAGTACCGAGGGCCGATAGAACCACATGGTGCCACTTCTAAGTGTATTTTTACCTTTTGCATAAAGCTACAATACAGAAAACAGTAATGTAACCTAATACAAGGTAACCAGTATAATAGTTTACGTCTACAACACGAGCATTTTGCGGCCACAATGCTCCTAGCACGGTACTTTAGTTCTGCAGTCTTCCATTTTATTAGATCTACGTAATTGTGTACCAGCGGCCAGCCGACATCTTAGCCTATTGTACCTACTTATTTTTTATCTAAAGAAAAAGTTTAGTTTTCCAAGGTTTTTATGCAGAAGGCTGATGCTAAATGAGACTGAGAGGTTTTTCTTCGTGATCCTGTAGATGGGATACTTTGGTACCTACACTTCGTTAAAACATCATTATATAGGTAGAATCAAGTTGAGTATTTATAACCAGATTGGTGTTACATTTTTTTTAATATACATAATGTATAAGAAAGGTTTTGTAGTAGGTATATATGTATTTCAGAAACTCTATTTCAATCAGGCACAGATAAACAAGTAATGCAAATACAAATAGAAATACCATTTCTCTCCCACTTTGTGTATGAGGATAAGGAGAGAAAGAGAGGTGACAAATCGAATTATCATGTCTGATAGAATTGGAATGTGCCAACGAGGTCACGTTGCGTCGAAATCATCAAAGCAAGAAGAAACAAGGGATAGCCGAGCTGTTGTGACAAAAAAATACCATAATACCTTTGACTGTGGATGTAATCTTCTCTTTCTACGCATAATACAGTACACTACATATTTTAAAACAAGGACGCTTTCCACTGTCTGTCCCTATGTATGCTTTTTAAATAGATAGAGTGGTTCAAGAGAAATATTTATATGTACTCGTATAACTAGGGACCCTCCCCGGATTCGCACGAGTGCAATACCCCCTCACGCGGACGATGTCGTAGGCGGTCGCTAGTTTATAATATTAGACTTTTCCAACGATAGTCATGCACATGCTAAATAGACTATATATCTGTGGCCTTTTTTTCTAAAAAAAATATATAAAATACCTTTATAACTTCATTCCACGCTCCGCATCCAACATGCTGTTTATTTGTGAAAGAGCTTTTGTATTATGACAACACCGTAACTTTCGGCGTTCGTGGTCAAAATGCAGAGAATTGTGTTGTGTTTTACGAGACAGGCCAATAAATTCGGAACGTGAGGCGGCGCAGGATCTAGACAGGCTTATGGCGACAGGGAAATATATTTTTTATAAGCTATCTAACTATTACCTGAGTTTGTGCTACGAAGGAGCCTAGGTATATATGAGTAGGTACTGGAACTGGAACGCTAGATTGATAGGTACTACACAGCATCGCTAGGTGGTCTAGGTAGGTCTAGGTAGTCATTTAATGGTTAATTGTCGGCTGTGTTCCCAAAAATGGGTAGCCAGAACTGCAAAACCACAAAGGAGATCACACAGCTACGTTTAGCATAGAGGGGCCAGTCAGTGACAAGTCGCTAGCTCATCGACTGACACATTGCCTCTGAGTTCGTTACTCGACTCTTTCTACTTGCACAGAAGGAGAAAGGAAAGGAAGAGTAAGCTCATACGTTGGGAAAAAGCGGGTGGGGCTGTGTCGGGGCAACGGCCGTTGGTTTTAAGTGAAACGTCTATGTTACGATCGCTTTTAAAGTAAAAGATTGAAATGAAACAAGATTGTTTTAGTATTTTATAAAAAAAGAACAGTACGTTTAAAATGCAAATGTTTATATATTTATTGTCACATTTTAAATAGCAACGACTTCGTCCGCGTGAGGGGGCGTTGTACCCGTGCGAAGCCGGGCAGGTTGTTGTATAGACTGTAGCCTTCCTTGGTAAATGGGCTATCTAACACTGAAAGAATTTTTCAAATCAGACCAGTAGAGATGCGCGTTCAAACAAACAAACAAACAACTGCTTTACTGTCTTACACTTATTTTTGTATAAATCAATCGTTCAAAAAACGGAAAGAATCACCACGCTATAAAGGGAGTCACGAGTTACACTGAATAGAAACAAGCGTCAGCGCCGGTTTCGCACAGTATCGCAGTGTTGACCCCGACACGAACTGTCATAACAGCGAGCTGACCACCACATTTTTGTTTCTAAGACCAATAGTTTTTTTAATTATTAAGGTACGATGATATAGACCTTTTCGTTACGGTCCAGGGTACCCGTATGTGTTATTTCACGTCCCACACAATTCACTTATAATCCTACTAATATTGAGAAAATATTTTTAATCCCATAGCACTAAGAAAATATTTATATAATAAATAATAAATATTTATCCCGCACATTTTGTTTTTCTGAGTTCACGTCGCAGCGTCCACTAGTAAGTGATAGAAGTACCAATGTTATATGATACCGAAACACACAGCTAAGCAATATATCTCTAGACTAGTCTGCAGTACGACTCAGGGACATATTTTGCGATTCCATTCCCCGAGAGTCGGGCCCAGACACCTTATTTCCTACATTACTGTAATATTTCTAACTGAATCATATTTTCTTGGAAGTTAGGTTACCTAACATTTTATAGTAGGTACTTAGAGACTCTCTAGCTAGATATTTCATTTGCTAGTAAAAAATAGCGAATTTGTACAGTTTCATATGCATATTCTGCTAAAATATAACAAAAATTTCACGCTGAAACGGCTGGTTGGATTTAAATGAAATTAGAAATGTATTGAACAATACTGCTTACTATTTTCAGATACTTAGAGATTATCTCGACATGCAAGTGAGCTTACGTATCTGTATTTTTTGTTCTATAGAGGATTCAATTAACTCTAAATCGGATCGATATGTGTACTAATGAATACCAGACCAGGCGCTCTATTTTTTTGTATGGACCAAAATTCGTTAAAACCAAAGGAAATCGGAGTCCATATGATTCGCTGGAGTTTTAAAATAACGTTAAAATACACTTATTTCAAGGTACTACAATACAAAAAATACACATTTAATAAAACGACACACATCACATCATATAGTAATCATAAAGCAACACAACAATAAAATATATAACTTGAACAGACATAATTGTGGTGTGTGATGTGCCAGCAAAATGGTTACAGCTCAGCGTAGTGTTGTAGTATTACCTGCAACGCTGATGTTACGCTAGAACCAGATAGTATGCATGAATTCTACTGAGCACACCACGCCGCACTATGATATACCTATCATCATCATCATCATCAGCCTATTGCAGTCCACTGCTGGACGTAGGCCTCCCCCAGGGCACGCCACAAGACTGCCATGGGGGGTATTTACCCATAGTCACCACGCTGGGCAGGCGGGTTGGTGACCGTAGTTTGTATTTTGGACTATTTTGTCAACACGGGAGGCGCTGCTGCCCACCTCCCGGAAACCCTTCATCGCCTCGTACGACACCCACGGGCAAACATGGGGTGGTACGAATTCTACTCTGCCGGCACCACGCGGCATGATATACCTACACATATATAAAATTCTCGTGTCACAAAGTTTGTTACCATACTGCTCCAACTGCTACTTCTGTATATTCAATATATGTAGGTATGTATTCTATATAATATAATGCTTTGTCCTGAAGGGCCGACTGACGGATAAACATACAGTCTAAACTGTTGATCACTAGACCTGAAACTTGGAAGGTTTGTTTTTTGTATGACGTAGGCATCCGATTAGAGAAGGGTGGAAAAGGGGTCAAAGTTTGTATGGGACAATTCCTTGATCCAATCTCTTTAAAATTTTGCATAAACATCTTGACGAGTTTAAGGTAACTAACAAAGAATTTCACAAAATAAATTCCCACGGGAATGATAAAAAATGTATGAAATTCACGGCGAAGTCGTAGGCGTCCGCTAGTCTATACAAGAATAGACATTCGTAAGATTTGTGATGGCATGTTACTGTGTTATTCCTAACAATTCATCCTGTAGCAATTTCTTGCATAATCTGGAGTCCATTCTTCATGAGACATGCAATAAAGACGTCGCCCGGGAACGGAATTAAAAAACAGATTATGTCACCAGTTTCTTCCTAGCAGTCTGAAGATGAAGATGTTTCATAATATTAAAGTATACAGGGTGTAACAAAAGGGGTATGTTTAGCGAAATGCTACGAAAATAACCCACTTTAAAAAAAAATCCTCAAAAAGTTTTGTAAATAAATACGAAAAAAGGCGTAGTTAGACAGTGTTGAGACACAATTTCTACTGTACGCTTATGAAGGTATTACAAATCCCTGACTGAATATACACACAAATACACATCAGCCTATTGCAGTCCACTGCTGGACGTAGGCCTCCCCCAGCCACAAGGCTACTGCCATACGGGCCGTTTGCCCGCACTCATAACGCGCTGGCGCTGGGAAGGCGGGTTAATAACCGCAGCGTGATTTTCGGCCTCTCGTCTCTTACGATACCTACGGGAAGACATGGGACGTTGCACTGGTACTATTCTGCTCTGCCTACCCCTCACGTCCCTGAACATGCCTACCTGAAAATAAAATGTAAGTTATAATTTATATGGGTGTAAAATCTCCTAAGTTTTTACATGACCACCCATTTACACGTTTAATTAAACACTTACCCAGTGTTTAATTCCACCCGCCATCGCAGATTACCGCGGCAACTCGCAAACTAAATTAAAGTGCACAATTATATCGCAATTATTTTTTCCCGACTGTAATTTTCATTCTTACACTTGATTTTATCATTTACCACAAGTGATAGTGAACTGCTAGGAACGATTCTGATGTGGCTCTACTATAGTCTACACCAGGATTCACAAAGTGGTTGATATCTCTTAATAAGGTACCTGATAATGGAAAAAATCCGGAGTTGCAATAAATAGTATGTAAAATATACTTGTTAAAGATGATATCGTTTGTAGTAATAATTGTATAAGGAAACGAATATCCACACTCGGACGGGATTCGAGACCAGAACCTATGACGTGGCAGCTATTGTCACCACCAATAACACCAGTCAAATAAAATACCCTTGTAGGTAGTAATAGGCTGAGTGGAATGCTTACACAAATAATTTTAATCCCAGATAAATATTCTCTCAAGTTTTTTCTGAAGTCTACAAAGTTGCAGGATTAATTAATAAATTATTAATAAAGAAATGGAAAAAATTCCTCACCCGGGTGAATTAATAAATACCTAGTCGTACGAGTATGCTACGTAGGATTATTATGATAAGGTTCCAAATTAATTTGCGATTCTAGCTCGGAAATCCAGCTGGGAAAATATACATACATACATATAATCACGCCCTTATCCCTTACGGGATAGGCAGAGCACCAAGGGCCGATAGGACCATATGGTGCCACTTCTGACCAATTTTGAGAGTATAGTTGAGATGTACAAGTTCGGTTAGCACTCGTAGTGACAGGTGGTTAGCCCATCGCCTACAAAACACCAAGACCCTCTTGTCCTTCTACTGACTTGTACAGTAGAAGAGAAACGGCTGTAGTATTACACGTTTTTTTTTTTCTACTCCCAGAGCAGCATAGAAGAATGAATGCATAAAAAATCTTTCGTATTTTTAACAAGAACTAACAGATTGAATATTGAACAAAATTCTCTATGTTGTAAAAATAATAAAATTGTAGACCAGATTGCTAAATAAACTAGGTATGCTGATACAAACTAAAATAAAATTTCCTATGCACATATTCGTTTACCCTCGATACATACTCAAGTTATACAGATGATAGTGACTTCGAAAAGTGAATGACCCATCTGTGGACTTCGCCTTATAGACTTTTTATAAACTTTAATTAATTGCAGCTATATAATAATAAGGATGAAATAGATCAGTCCAAAGGAACATTATAAACTGAAGGACATAGATAAACTACTTAGGTACATATCTCTATTTACTAATTAGGTAACCTAACCAACATGTAAGTAGGTGCTATTCTATGACCTCGGTAAATAAACATTAAAACGGCAAAAGCGCACTTTAAAAAACCTGAAAAATACAAACAAACCCAGAAACGCATGCATCCGTGAAAAGCAGAAGCCTGACCCCGTTAAACTAAGCATTATTTGCTCTTTTTCAGCTTAATTCAATGCACCGGACTTATGAAAACACAGCTATCTATACGCCTATCTCAGTAGAGTTCAAAAGAATAATATTTTTGGGGTGTATTTTTTGCCGCGGCCAGTGGCCGACGCTGGCGTTTTATTGCGCACTATTCCAGGGAATAACGTGCCAGGGGGGTTAATGGACCGACCCAGGGGAGGCCACCCCCTCCTCCCCACTGTCCACGACTGTATTGGCTGCGAATATTCAATATTTTTGCTCGAAATTGAAGCCGGCCTCGGCGGGCTTACCACTTATTAGCGGTTCATAATGTACGACCCTATGGCCGCAGTGCGAATGGAACGTAAGTTTAGTGAAGTACCTAGTTACCTGTTAGTTGCTGAGGGTTTTACTTTAAAAATATAAATACTGAAAGGGATGCGTATTCTCGCAATTTATTCTCGCTCAACTCTATGTCTGAGATAATTTTATAAGCGATTGGGCTGGGAATCAGGGCCTTAATTATTTAGAATTAAATACTTAAGACGGTATTCCCCAGTATGTACTCGTACATACAACGTACATGGTGTAATAAAAAGCTATATTCACCTAGAAAACTGTCCACAATATTTCAGCGTTAAAAACAAATGTTTTCCATATTGCGAAACATATTTGGTACTTAATTAATCAGGAATTATCCCTTCATTTACACTCTGTATGTATAGGTACATACATACATAAAGGTCACGCCCATTATCCCCCAAGGAGATTGGGCAGAGGTGTGCAAATTTTCTCACCAGTTAGCCTATTAAGTCCCACGTGGTAAGTGATGAGTCTACCGCTTCTTTTCGGGCACAAATACAACAATCTAGCAAACCGGTAACGAATCCAATAGTATGTACACATAATGAAATTAGAGGAAAATTATGAATACATAATACTGACTGGGGTTCTTCTATGTATATGCAATGCATGAATCATAGGTTTGTTCTCTACGTACACAAACATCAGTTGAGTTAAATGAGACAGAAAAATCGACCTATTTAGGTAAATATTTCATGCATTTTCAATAGTGTGTCACGGGATTTCAACAAACCCCCTTATTGCTCTGCGAGCACGAGCCACATACCACACACCGCATATCTGGTACAGCTTTTATATTGGCAGTGGCAACGCATTTAGGCAGCTACTAAATATTCGTATGTAAAAAATATATTGTAAAAGTGCTGTACTTACCTCACTGAAACGCCATAGTGACGTGGCCAACTTTGTAACCATTGTTACCTCTATAGCTGCTCTGGGATTCCAAATAGAGTAGCCAGCTTTTGGTACTAATAGTACTGGGTCCAGGATGGAAATATTGTGCTCTATATATCCAATGGCCACATCTGTCGGTTAGTCTCTGGACTGCCGGCTTAACACTAAGGGCCGATTTTTCCAATAGTCAGATCTATCTGAAAGATACAGTTGATGCTGTCTCTATTTTAATCAAATTTTAGAGCAAGACAGCTTCAAATTTATCCTGCTGATAGGCTATCTAACCATTGGAAACTGGCCCTTAGAGAAACTACTAAACTTCTTCATGCACGTTTCACTAGATCTGAAGTCTTACAGAAAACAATAAAAGGGGACCTAACAATGTTAATTAATTAAAAAAATAGAAAGAGTCGTCGTTATACGGATGATGACCGAGAGGGTACAAACAGGCAAATTATAGCTCCTTATTGATTCATTTGGGTGACGATAATTATCGTATATCCCCTTTAGTTCTCTCCGTAGTCATGTGTGGCGTCACCATGGCGTCTCAGTGTATATGGCCCAAAGGTGTGAATCCGAAATCAATTTTATTTTGCATATACATAAAGCTGTAGATGACACATCTAAGAGGTACATACATTAGCGAAAGTAGAGTACCTCCCCTTCTATTATAGTATTTGAAAAGATTATTGTGCCGTAAGTAGGGAGGGCATATTTTATATTTATTACAAGTAAGTGGTTAAGTGATACAACAAGAATTTCTGAAGATTTGCGACGTAAATAATGTATGCCTACGTTATTTGTGACAGATAAATAAAAATAAACTCTCTGTCTCGTTTTTGGTGGTAGGATTTTTTTTATTGTTCCGAGTTGATCCAATTAGTTAAAATATTATAGTTTGTTTTTTGAGAATGCTTATTTGAAATGAATATATAAAATTTTCCCGTGCTGGGCTTCAATAGAGCTGCATCTTCTTCCATGCATATCGTAAGGTTTGACTAAGGAACTCGGGCAGTCTCTCAGGCGATAAGCTAGCAACTTGTCACTGATTGACATCTGTCCCCGCTATGCTGTAGGCTCGCTGTAGGTACCTACTCGTACGTAGCTGTTGGTTCTTTCTTGTGATCCTGCAATTTTGACTACCCCATTTCGAAAACACAGCCGTGTAAGTGTATGTATGTGTGTATACAGGGTGTAACAAAAAGGGTATGTTAAGCGAAAAGCTATGTAAATAGCCACTATAGAGAACCTATCCACAAAATTTGAGACCCGAAATCACATGTTTATTTTTCCCGATGAGTATGGAGAATTTTTAAATAAAAATTTAGGTATTTTCAGGAACTGAAGATTTAATTTGGACAACGTTACAATGAGTAGTTTAAAATATTAGAATTAGGTGTACGTGCGAACGTGATACGTTATGGATTTGCTGTGTCGTCGTGGCGAGCGCGCAGGCATCGGGTTAGCCTCGTCTCCCGCACCTCAGCTGTGGTCGTAGACATCCTGGGGGCCGTTGGAAGATGCAGATACTCCTGCAGGAACAGCAGGAGCTGAAGTTTCTTCCAATGCTTCATCGTCCATCGGAAGCGGACACACCTTGTTAAGGGCTCGGCGTTCTATGCCTCTATAAGTCCGGAAATCCGCAACGCGAGAAACACCATCCTTGCCAGTGTATAATTGAAGAACTCTGCCCAGTCTCCATTTCATTGGAGGGAGATTATCTTCCTTGAATACAACCATTGAACCTGTTTTAAGTTCCTTGTATGGAGAGCGCCATTTTGTTCTCTTTTGGAGTTCGGACAGATACTCTCGGTGCCACCTTTTCCAAAAATGTTCTCGTAAGGTTTCAATCAGCTGATACCTCGTCCTTATCTTTCTCTCATCTGTAGCCGGAGGAGATGGTAGTGACGTCAAGGGTCTTCCGATCAGGAAATGGCCTGGAGTGAGAGGAGAAAGGTCTTGTGGGTCAGATGATAATGGAGTTAGGGGGGCCGGGAGTTGAGGACTGCTTCAATTTGAGTAAAAGAGAGTGCTCAACTCCTCGTACACCAAGTTAGCATTACCTACAACGCGCTTTAAGAAATGTTTTGACATACGAATATTTCCTTCCCATATACCTCCGAACGTAGGTGAATATGGGGAATAAAGTGGAACTTTATGCCTTCATTAGCCGTGAATTCATAAATTGTATTATAACTAGATTGCAACATTCTATATAACTCGTTGTTTGCTCCAACAAAATTAGTAGCGTTATCGCAATAGATTTGATCAGGTTTTCCCCCTGCGCGAAATGAATCGACGAAGGCAGGAAATAAAAGCATCTGAGCTTAAATCACTAACTATTTCTAAATGTATGGCTTTTGTGCAAAAACAAATGAATAAAAAAGGTAACATTTTGAAATTCGGTTACCACGTCCTTTTTTACTTGAAATTAAGAATGGGCCAGCAAAATCAGTGCCACTGATTTGAAACGGATAGTTCCGTGTAACCCTGCTAGATGGCAGGTGGCCCATCAACGGCTCCATAGTTTTGCCTCGAAATCGTGTGAACAGACAACACATTGGCGAACTACTTTACGAGCCAAGATCCTCCCCCCAAGAGGCCAAAACTGTTCCCTAAAGGACGATAGGAGCAGTTGAGGGCCAGCGTGCAGCAGTCGTAGGTGTTCGGCTCGCATAAGCATCTTTGTGAAGTGATGTTTACCCTCCAGCAGTAAGGGATGCTTCTTAGAGAAGTCAAAGTCTGTGTTCTTGAGCCGACCACCTACCCTGAGCACGCCGTTGGCGTCGATAAAAAGTGAGAGCTGTAACAAGTTAGATGAGGTAAGATATTTTTTATTGTTAAGTGTATCTATTTCTTTTGAAAAGCACTCCAACTGAGCGCACTTTACAAGGTAAGTAGAGAGCTTTCAAGTTCATCGTGACTTAAGGGTCCACTAATTTTAGTTATTTTATTTTTGCAATTATTATGAATCTAAAGACATATGCTATAATTCGTTTCAATTTTAATGAACTTGAATACTGCTCAAAATTAATGAAATTATTATTTTCAGGAGAAACATGAGTATTAAGCGATTTTAGTTCGGGTAAATTGTTTGTGTACTGAGAATCAAAGGCCATTTCGACTCATTATTCTTTAAGAAATGAGGGCCCTTCCACCACAAGGAAGAATTTACGAGACTACTAGGCACGACTCCCTCGTGAAGCCATATCGGCAGGGTTGTCATTGGTTGGCACATGCCTCCATGAATCACAAGAAGTTAATTCACGAATCTCAATAATGCGGTTGCAAACAAAAGTCTTAAGTACCTTAGGTTGTGTTTTATATCCAACCTAAAGCGATAGTGGAATCAGACCAAAAACTTTCCTGTGAACAGCGTTCCTCAACGCTTCGCATATCTTATGAGCGAGCCTAGCACCCAACAAAGCGCGCATAATTCAAGACGCGGTATAGTAAGGGTTTTAAGAGGAGCTACACGAGTTTTAGAACAAAGTAATTGAACGGTAACATGATCGGAGCTATCCATTGTGCGCATGTACACGCACGCGGCATACGCATCCTGCGATGCATCCACAAAGGTGTGTAGCTCGCGATTAACCGAGGTCGGGCACAAGACGTGTCTTGGCACTGAAACTGAAAGTAAAGCATCAAGGTCATGGACGCGTGCCTACTCAAATCTTATTTATGTCATTGGGTACAGGTTCATCCCATGTCAGTTTTCAATTGCCACAATTTTTGCAGCAAAATTTTAAGAGTAATTGTGCAAGCACTGATGAGTCCCAGAGGATCAAAAATTTTACTGGTGTTGGATAGAATTGACCTTTAGTTACCTTTTCTGATGATTTATCTAGATTTATTGAAAAGGTAAGAGTGTCAGTATTAGGCGCCCATTGGACTCCTAGAACGCTACATGTTTATTTAAGTCAAGTAGATCAGACGTTGATTTTTGTATCGCCTGTGGCAGTTAGTCCTGAATTTATGTAGAGGAAAACATGCAGAATGCAAGAACTTCTGTGACCTTTTATGTATATGTGCAACATCTTCCACACAATCTGCTCCAGTCAGCATATCGTCCATGTAAAAATCGTTTTTAATATACTTCAGATATGACTGGATCAGAATATTCAAGTGCTAACTGGCGCAAACAGCGTGTACTTAGGTAGGGACTTGAGGCGAATCCATAGGTTACGGTGTTCAATTGTAGAACTTGGAGAGGTTGGTTTTTGTCCTTTCTCCACAGAATTAATTGAAAGTGCCTCTGTGACTCATCAATTAGGATTTGACGATACATTTTTTGTATGTCACCGGTGATTACATAGTTGTGTTCTCGAAAACGAATCAGAATATTAAATAATTCATCCTGAACCACTGGACCAATATGTTGAATATCATTAAGCGATTTACGATTTGAAGATGGAGAAGAGGCATTGAAATACAAATCGTACTTAGTAGTTTCGCTACTTTCCCGCATAACGGCGTGATGAGGTAGGTAATAACCGAATTTGGGCTTATTAATTTTTGACAAATGACCTAGGCTTTCATACTCATCAATGAATTTACAATATTGACTTTTTATTTCAGGATTTTTATCTAATCTTCTTTCTAAGCTATAAAACTGTTTAGCGGCTAGGTTATAAGAATCACCAAGAGACTTTTCAGGATTTTCCTTGAATGGTATCTGAACGCAAAATTTACCATTTTCAACGCGCCTAGTATGCTTAAGGAAATGCTCTTCGCAGAACTCATCGTCGGGAGAAGCAAAACTTTTGGCAGTAGACACTTCTTCAAGAATCCAAAATTTAGTTAGAATTTCACTGATTTCCTTACTGAAATTACAATGAATTGTAGGAATTGTGGTTGGAATTGCATTTTTACGAATAATGCTTAAGGGACCTACTACAATCCAGCCAAGCTTCGTGAGCTGAAGAATAGGCATATTAGGACCTAAGTTCGATTTATCAGCACACAAGATATCAAAGAATATTTCCGCCCCTAGCAATAAATCAACGCATGAAGGTTGAGAAAATTGGGGATCAGCTAATTTTAAGTTTTTAGGAATACTTAACTGGGAAACATCTACTGTGACGTTAGGAAGCTGCCCTGTAATCTGCGGCACAATTAGGCAATTAATATTTGAATAAAAACTCTCCGTTAATGAGGAAATGGACACGTGGCAGATATCTGAAATAGGCAGTTGTACATTGTTAATGCCCGATATCATAAAGCTACCAGAACTATGATTAACTGCACCTATTTTACTATTAAGGTCCTTTGTCATGAAGCAGGACTGACTGCCAGCATCCAGCAACGCACGAGCAAGGTAAGTTTTATTTGTAACAGGATTGGTAACCTTGACTAAAGCCGGTACCGAGAAGAACTTGCTGAGAAACACGATTATCTGAGGAATTTAAAACCACAGAACCGATATTACAGAATTTAAAGCAATGGATCCTGCTGACTGTACAGGCATAGACACAGGGATGGAATTTTCACGACTTGGTTTGTGCAAAATCGTATTATGTTTCTGTTTACATAATCGACATGAACCTAGACGGCATGATGACACATCATGACCCCTTCTCAAACAGTTGGAACAAAGGTTTAATCTAGAAACTTCTGTCCACTTTTTATCAAAGGGAAAAGATTTGAAGGTTTCGCAATCAATTATTCTATGGCCTTGATTGCACAATGGGGCAGGACGATGACACAGTAGGTTTAGATGACTCAGAAACGTGAAAACTTTTTGTATAATTCTTAGTAAATGAATTTTTATGATCATTTTTGTTAATAGATGATTGATTTTTATATTCTGATTTCTCGTTTCTGTTCATCTGCATGGTCTCAAGAATATCAGCCCTATTACGAAGAAAGGAAATAAAGCTTGATAATGAAGGCGAGTCCGGCAGATAGTTCCTATGTTCTTCCCATTTGGTGCTCGTTACTGGATCTAATTTTGTTGACACCATGTAAATTATCAAAATATCCCATTTGTCAACGGGTTGACCAAGCGTGCTTAAGGCGCGGAGATTTTTCGTAACAACATCGATCAAATAACGAATGCACTTGTATGATTCTTTGGTAATAGGATCGATCTTAAAGAGTGCCTTGAGATGATTGTTAATTAACATTTTTTTTATTATCATATCTCTCGCATAACAAATCCCATGCAACTTGGTAGTTATTAGATGTAAACTCAATAGCTTTAATAACTAAGGCTGCGCTTCCATTCAAAGAGGAGCGTAAATAATGGAATTTGTTAATATTAGGTACGGCCTCATTATCGTGTATCAAAGACTCAAAAGTATCTTTAAATTCTAACCAGGAAAAATAATTTCCGTCAAAAACCGGCAATTTAATGACAGGTAATTTAATGTTAAAACTCCCCGAGGTGGAGCCACCAGAATCATCGTTAAATGTTTTGTTTACTCCTTTAACAATATTGTATGGATGCGAATTTATTAACACCTTAGCTGCAGCTATGCTAGAGTAAAACCGGGGCTCAGTTGTTTCTCTTTCCTTTAATTGGTCAATGTCAGGTAATAATATTTCGATCCTGGATTGACATTTATCATAATCTTCGAACAACGCTTCCAATTTTTCCAAACGCACGTTCAATTCATGGATTTGAGATTCGGAAATTTTATCTATATAATCTTTTGTAGTTGTGTAACAAAATTTAAAAAGTCGTCAACCGACCTTTGATAGAAGTGCGTTGAGCGATTAACTCTTTAGCTTCCCTGGAAGCGTCCTCCGGTTTCGATTCAGGGTTAGACATTATAGGGGAAAATCAAATCAACTAAATTAATCAAATACAATAGGTATGTAAGTACTAGTTACTGATTGAAAATTAGGTAAGTACTAAGTTAGAGCAAATCAACAGGAAAGATAAAAATGTGCATCAAACCCAAACTTGTATCCTGTAGCTACCCAGGCGCAGTCCAAACGGCGCCGCGGCTACGCAGTAGTCTCGTTAGTACTCGTAGGTACGAACCAAAGCGTTGAAGGCATAAAGCGTGCGACGACGGTTGGCGCGGTGCGGCAAGCGGTATGATATGCAACTTTACAGCCGAGCAAGTAGGTGCGCTTACGCTTATTATGTGCTTATAATCAAATGTTCCAGAAGACCCTGGAATTGTTAGGAAAAAATGATCTTAGCAAACTCGCATTCAATTATTTATAAGTAGGCAGGTGTTCAAATAATAGATGGGTAAGTAGGTACTTAAATAGCAAGTAAGTACTATTCTATATAATAACAAGTATGAATCTATAGTTATGAGTTTAATTATGTTAATTAACTTTCTATGAATTCACAAATATCTTATCTAGTGGAAACGTAGGTAGTTATTTTCGAATACAAAAGGTACACATAGATAAGTTCCGACTACTAGGTCCTTACGCATTCGAAACTATTTTACTGTTACGCTAATCAAATGCAATAAGCAGGCAGTTAAGACAAATATAATACCTACCTACTAGCCGGCCAATAATATCTAGGTATACTTATAAGCTAACAATAGGAGGAATTTGGAGTCGATAATATTACGATTTCATAAAAAATACGATACTAATTTAAGAAACAATCGATGCTTAATGTACATACGCAGCAAAAATGTATAAATCTAATTTTAGCACGATCAAAAAATGAAGGGTAGATAAGTAACTAGGCGGTTACCTATTTAGTACATTACGTACCTAGTACTTATTCTATCTTAATTTACATATGTAATTAGTTAAGTTTAATTATTTAAAACGCTCGATAATGGTAATATAATGTACCTAATCGTGCACTCGAAATGGCCAAAAGCAATAGTTACTTAGTGTACAATTCGTCGTAGCATCACCTTTAGACACAAATGAAAGTAGGAATTGGTGAAGGAATGTGAAAAGAAAGGATAAAAGGCACTCATCTGATCATCCGATGTTGTTTGATCCTTAGCAGGTGAAGCAGTCACTCGTCGGTCAATTAAGGTCACTCCATCTACTGCATTCCTTTGTTGGATATTCCTCTTCGATAATGATTACTTTGCAAGTTTGAAGTCCTGTCACGGTCGCCAATATTTATGTCGATGATAATGTGACATAAATAAAAAGATTTAGGTATTTTCAGGAACTGAAGATTTAATTTGGACAACGTTACAATGAGTAGTTTAAAATATTAGAATTAGGTGTACGTGCGAACGTGATACGTTATGGATTTGCTGTGTCGTCGTGGCGAGCGCGCAGGCATCGGGTTAGCCTCGTCTCCCGCACCTCAGCTGTGGTCGTAGACATTTATTTTTCCCGATAGTATGGAGAATTTTTAAATATCTCAGAAATTTTCATACAATCTTGAAAAATAAAAATGTGATTTCGAGTCTCAAATTTTGTAGATAGGTTCACTATAGTGGACTATTTACATAGCTTTTCGCTTAACATACCCTTTTTGTTACACCCTGTATAAAAAATAAATTTATTTTAAAGTAAACTTGGAATGTGTATCTAATAGTAGCATAGTAGATACAATACCAAAGTTGAGATGTGCTCCGACTCTGTCATAGTAAACTACTAGACTCGTAGCACCCGAGTAATACTAAATTTGCAAATGAATGTCGAGAATAAGAACAGATTTAGACGGAATTCCCGTAAATATAAAATGTACGAATATGTTCGTTCCAGCTATATTTGGACCTAGATTCAGACGTTAGATTGTCTGAGGCGTCTGAATATGAAAATAAGGAGGCGCTGGCTCCCCTATTGATTTGCCTATTTTACCTATGTCTAGCTAGAATTAAGTAGGTATGTAAACTCTATCTTTACCTACTGTTCTTACAATATTGTGCAAACATACATAGTATTAATAACTTAAAAGTTATTACAAGAGACACTGCAGGAACAAATGCAAGCTTTATTCCAAAAAAGAAATCTTCCAGCATTTCTGGGAGGTGGACAGCAGCGCCTCCCGTGTTGACAACATTGTCCGTTAATTACACTGCGGTCACCAGTCCAATGTCGAAGCCAGTGACTATAGGCTAAAACCAATATTGTGACCTGCCCCGGGGAAGGCCTACGTCCAGCCATGGACTGCAATAGGTTGATGTGTAATTTTATACCTACCCAGTATCATTTATGTCTCTACAAGGTGTAACAAAAGTCTAATAACTGAACTGAATGTCTTCAAGAGTCAGTAGACTAACAGGATGAGGTAGTTTGCACTATTTTATCATTCACTAGCTCTATCGATTTTAATAAGAGCATTTACTCACACATAATTACACTCGTAGAATATCTCTAGTTTCAAGGTTCCTCTATTTCCCTATGCAAACACAGATTCACTCTCTATTCCGATACTCTCATAGTCCGATGGGACGGAAAGCCGTATATCATATATACGAGTATCATCTGCGTACCTGGCCAATCTCCGTAGAGATTGGTCGCCTTGGCCGAAATACGGTCAAACATCAACATTTCCCTATGAAAAGTGGCAAGTTTTCCACTTAAATCCTAAGTTTTGTTTATGGGAATAGTATCTATCTATATTAAAGGGTAGTAGCTACATAGGTACCTGAAAACATTACTTCTTTCAATAGATTCTGGTGAAACTATTCTGCCACATGGTGCATTATCGGGACGCAATGAACCGGCAATCAGGTTTCACAATTTTGTTCAGTGACTTTACATATTACCTTTTAAAATATAGATGGTATACAGGATGTAACAAAAAGGGTATGTTAAGCAGAAAGCTATAAAAATAGCCCACTATGAAGACCTATTACCAAAATTTGAGAATCGAAATCAAATGTTTATTTTTTCAGTTAGTATGGAGAATTCCTAAACAACTCAGAAATGTTCATACAATCTTGATAAATAAACATATGATTTCGAGTCTTAAATTTTGGGAATAGGTTCTTTATAATGGGCTATATTCATAGCTTTTCGCTTAACATACCCTTTTTGTTACATCCTGTATACCATCTATATTTTAAAAGGTAATATGTAAAGTCACTGAACAAAATTGTGAAACCTGATTGCCGGTTCATTGCGTCCCGATAATGCACCATGTGGCAGAATAGTTTCACCAGAATCTATTGAAAGAAGTAATGTTTTCAGGTACCTATGTAGCTACTACCCTTTAATATAGATAGATACTATTCCCATAAACAAAACTTAGGATTTAAGTGGAAAACTTACCACTTTTCATAGGGAAATGATGATCTCTGACCGTATTTCGGCCAAGGCGACCAATCTCTACGGAGATTGGCCAGGTACGCAGGAGATATTATTATATATGGCTTTCCGTCCCATCGGACTATGAGAGTATCGGAATAGAGAGTGCATCTGTGTTTGCATAGGGAAATAGAGGAACCTTGAAACTAGAGATATTCTACGAGTGTAATTATGTGTGAGTAAATGCTTTTATTAAAATCGATAGAGCTAGTGAATGATAGAATAGTGCAAACTACCTCATCCTGTTAGTCTACTGCCTCTTGAAGACATTTCAGTCTAGTGGCTCCATTTCAGTCTTAGTACTTTGATTAGCCAGAGCCATGCCACAAGATACCAGTCGACCTATATTCCGGTTTTCAGTGTCAGCTGCGAGCAATATTCCATTACACTAGCTCAGAATGCTGACATCATGGTGACCCCATAAATAGGTATTACGTAAGACATTAAATTAAAATAGGCTTTTAAAAACAAAGGCATGCTTCATTATACCTTACAAAAATTTCTTCCGGCAAACCACTTAATAGCTTAGGCTCAATTTACACCACCGCGGAATGGAATGGAAGCGACTTTTTACAACCAAATCGTATATAGCATAATGAACTTTATATCGTCAGCGTCAATTTCCAAATTCCGATACGTCAAATTACCGGAGAATTCTCAAGAATGCGTGAGGATTCCGCGGAAGACGCGCGTCCAATTTTTTGGTATTTAATTTGTGTGTTACAACATTGATATAAAGTTCATTATGCTATATACGATTACGTAACAAAAAGTAGCTTCCGTTCCATTCCGCGGCGGTGTAAATTGAGCCTTAGAGATTAAAACCAAACTCAGGCCAAATTGCAGAAAATGCTAAAACAGATATTTAAATCTAGGTTTACACATTTCCTCTATGATGGGTTAGTAAATTTTTTGGAATTATCGTAATACTATAGGTATATCTTTGAACAGTTGTCAGAAAATCTTTTTGTTTTTCGCTTTATGTTAAAAGAAAGTTAAATAATTTTATAAACACGTTATACCTACACATACGTTCAATTTAAACAGACTTCACAATCGAGTACTTAGCATAATAACGAGTTAGTACACAGTTTTATATTATTATAAGTAGTTACGAAGCTAAACAACCTCCCTGGCCACGAGTCCTGAAACACTTCAGTTTTTCAATTCTATTCAGCTGGGAATCTGCGGCTGACACAGCCATTAGGACCTATTCAATTTCAATGGATTTCGCTTCGGAAACCTGTCGTTAATATTTTCTCTTGTGCATTTCGCTCAGGTCAACGCATATTATTTCATAGAAGGTAAGTATGTACTTAAGTACTATTAATACACTACACACAGTACATACATACATATAATCACGCTTTTATCCCTTACGGGGTAGGCAGAACACTAATGGCCGATAGAAACAAATGATGCCACTTCTGACCAATTTTTAGGCAGTCCGTTTCTACTCAGTCCTACAGTGTTGGATCAGAGCTGTAAATCTGTTCTAGACACTCGTAGCCTTTAGGGGGCCAACGTCTCATGGTCTTTCGCAGTTGCCCTAGGGCCCTGCACTCTGGCCTCTACGGCCACGGTCATACCGCATTCTATATAATGCAATACACTACACACAGTAGGTACCTGTTAGTAAATATAAATACCTATCCAGAAAATTTAGGTAAGTGCATACTTAGTTAACCAGAACTGCAGGATTTTCCACGAAAGGAGATTCCAGTCAGTTTTACTCGTAGCATACCGGGGATAGATGTACCTAAATGATCACTGACAAGTTGCTAGCTTATCGCTTGTGAATTAGTGAGAATTCCCGAGTTCCTTAGTAGTAGTTTGAATTATTAGATATTATTATAATATCAAATCATAGCAAAAAAGGTATGTGCAAGACATACATGTACTGCAGTCTTTAGATGGAATAGTCATTGCTACGCGCCGCGCGCTATCGTAGCGCGTGCTACGGACTACGAACCTACTACGGCCAGAGCTTGCTTACAATGAAATGAAGTACCTAGTCCCACTCTTTATTCACTGCAGCATTATATTATGGTCAATTCTGACCGTCACACACACTTAAACATAAACTTAAAATTTGTGAAGTCTGTCCTCTCCAGGATTAATGTAAAGGTCTGAGACAGAATGGGTCAGGCAAAAGAAAATTTTAATTCGGTACCTATTAGTAGGTAGGTTATATCTAGGCGTAGCATTGGGCGCCCTCCGGCCAGATGAACTAAAGGGGACGGCTGGTAGTGACTGGGTGGCAAAAACGGGAGATCAAGCCATGTGGCGTACACTCGGGGAGGCCTACGTCCAGCAGTGGATTGCAATAGGCTGACGACGACGACGAAAGTAGATAGGTATATAATATTAAGATTCGGCGCTTAGAATCGACCACAATAAGTTATCCATTGTGTACCTACTTGTTACTCTACCTACTTAAACTTCCTATAAACTGAAATGCTTGTTACTTCTGATAAAAATGCGGCAACTACAGCCTATTTCTTGCTCCGTCTACTCCAAAACTGCTGTTACTGCCATTTTTGTAAATTCATTTCAGTGTGAAATCAGCGCCATTTTATCGCAAGTCAGCAGTTTCTTCGCGGCCCCTACTGTAAGAAATCCAGCAAGCTGCTGTTAGTAGGCTAGCCATAATTTGCAAATATTCTAGGATCGAGGATTAAAGTGGACATAAACGTGTAAAAAGATCCATCAATGGATTTTTACAATGGATCTTAGTGGACCTAGGGAATAAATCTTACTAAAACAACCAAACTAGTTATTTATACTCTACATATAAGCAATAATTACCTTACTTTACCAAGATACTTAGCGAAGTAGCGATCCATCTTACCGGTGGTGCAAGCCGGTGGGCCCGAAAGGTTCTTTTCGCGTAACCTTATGTTCTTTGTTATGCACAGGTAAGTACAAGTATTCCTAAAACATAACAGCAGAATTTTCTCGGACGAAATTTTCCATACTGGTAGTTTACAATCTAAATATCACAGATGGAATAGGAATACTGGAAATATCAATTTTCTGAAAAAAGTTTTATTATTTTTTTGTTATTTTTATACTTATCTGACGAAAACTCTCTGTCGGCAATTCGCACAATATCACACAGAGCTTTAATCATCAGAACTACGTACTGATCCGCACAAAGGCCGGACATTCCCAGCCAATGAGCTTCATTCCGGCCCTGGACAAACGCAGGTACAGCTAATTTCCAACTTGCCTCGGACATACCACGCAATTTGTTACGCGAGTGACTACATGTTATAATGAACACAGACTATGTAAATATACTGAAATTAATGCTATGTATGGCATTTGAGAGTACCTAAGTGACGTAGGTATGTAGTTTTAGCTACTTAGGAAAAAGAGAAAAAGTAAGTTTCCATCTAAGGTTGGTAAGAAACAGGCGTATAAGAGGGTCGTCTATATTTAGAAGGCGTAGTTCAGAAGTACCTTCCTATAATTATATGTATCGCAGGATGTACCTACTTACCTATCCTTAGGAATATTTACCAAACATTAGGTAAGTATGTTTATCTGGACAAAGTTAAAAAACCCGGATTTATCCACATTTCATATTCCACTTTTGAAAACCCGAAAAGCTGATGCTGATTATATCTTAGCCAAAGTGGCTATCAAAATGATAAGTAAAGTTGCATACACACACATTATACTTTCCACGAATTTTACTGTCGGTACTTATTGTATAAACTAGAACGGTCATATTAGTAAAAATTGGCCCCCTTATTACCTAACTAGTAAAAGCAAAACGATAGCGAAAATTTTACAAAAATCGCTGATTGCTTGTCAAATTTCTATTAGGTACGTATGTAAAATGAATTTCAAAGGAACTTTGACATTTCAATGCGAATATTGTACAAATTTATATCGCTTTGCTTCGGTTTTGCTATTGCTTTTACGTAGGTAATCAGGGGACCGTCTTAAAGTAGATTCACGCGAGTTTCATACTAACCGAATGCAATAAAAAAGGGGATTTTTAGCAACCCGAAACCTTCAGATTTGGGCTCATTTAGGTATATTAGTTTCTTAAAACCTGCAATTTGTAGGTAGGTACTAGCATTGGAATTATGGTGGAGCCAGATGTATAAGTGGTAGGTACGGTCGACTTTCCTTCTTATAAGAGGAAGTTGGTTTATGTTTCAAAATGACTATTTCATTCTCGAAATAAGTATGCGCGGTGCCTTATCCGAGGTTTTGTTGAGTCAAGAAATGAAAATTCGTTTATTGTCGAGACCGCTATAAACGACGCCATTACTCTTTATTTTTCTGTGTTGCGTCCACGTCTTTTGTAGGGTTTGTATTTTTCTTCATTCAGGCTGTGCGATATTTGCGGTGATGACCTAGTATTTACATTACATTACACAGGCAAAAAATATATCCCCGTTTCTCTGCTAGCTCTTGGCACTTGATCGTACGTATGTCGTATATAGGATACAGTCTGTGTCAGACTCTAGGACAAAGTAGCTATGTAGGTAACCTTACAAGGCTTGAAACCGGTTATAGTAATAGAGGCTATTAGCAGTTTTTATAAAAGGGTTTTGATCTTTAGATTCTCCTTCTAGATTTCATGCTTGAATGATCACCGCATTCTGAGTGTGCTATCATATACCTATACTTAGCCTTAGATAGATTTAAGACTGTTACAGAAAAATTAAGGAAATGTGATCTATTTATGTGATAATTTGTGTATTTACAAAAAAAAGGAAACATCATAATATTTAAATAAATTACCTTATTATTAGCTATTAGGTACATTTGAATAACTTATAATAATATGGAAAACGTTTAATCATAGATGTTTATGATAAAAAGTGACCAATGGATTATTTTATTAACCATTCAAATATCTCAGTCAACATCTAACCTTATAGAGATTAATTTCTTCATTGACACATACCTACTTATTCTCACATAATTCCATATTCAAGTAAGATTGCAAAGGATTTCACAAGATTGCACTGCACTATAGAAATTCCTTTTAACAAAACCACATTATGAAGCTTTTTAAATAAGCATAGTCACCCATTCAATTCAAATCCAACTGTATAAACGCTGACTTCACTTGTCAATCATTATGTATCTTCATAGGATCCGTAAACTGTGCCGTCAGTATATAGAACAAGGCTGGGCCCGGTACTAGAGACAGGAACCACAACTCCTTAAAACCTGTCAAAGATATGATTCCATAGGCATGGACAAGCCAGTGTCCAATTAGGATGATGAGGTTCCGTATGTTGGTCACAGAGGAGATAAGTAACGCTGGAGCTGATTGTTCTATTTTGATGGAGAAGTGCGATGCTGACGTCATCATTGATATTATTATCACTATGTATGGGAATGAGCAATCTGAAACAACAGAGATAATCAATTTTAAAATGACTTTTTGTAACCGAAGTTCTATCTCTATACATTGAGGTTTAAGACAGATAGCAAATGAATAATTGTATAGAAACATTATATTGTATATAATTATTATTACCTTTTGTAATCAACTTGTATATAATTTATAGTATGTATTCCTAAGAACTGACTGATACATTGCATATCTACCAAATATTACAAAATAAAATCTGGTGAATTCAAAGGATTTTAATCAGCCAATTATTCCTGAATATGTACAATAATAATTTCTTATTAAAAATATAACTGGACACTGATTACTACAGTGACATAGCGATGTTGATGAGTAAATTACTTACAGATCAAACCAGCTGCAACAGTATGTATAAGTACCAATATAGGGTAGAAGTATAGAGCACAGTATATAGCCTTCTTGCCTGGATTGGGAGAATACACTGTCAGGATCCAAGGCCTTAATGTTATTGTCATTAACAAGCTGAAGGCATAAATTAGCAGTATTATTGTGTACCTGAAAGATATGAGAATTTGTTCAGTCTTATAAAATGTTTCAATAGACTTCTAAAATATAAGTGGACAGATATTTAAAATTGTATTCTAAATATTTTTCAATTTATCACACATGCTTCACGCTTAGAGATAAAAACCATTCAGAAAGAAGGTCTGAGATGTACCATGTAAGACCCTGAGATTAACTATGGATATCTAAACAACAGAATCTACGGATTTAGTACTCATAGAACAAACATTAACTTTATATAAAAAATATACCACAAATGACATAAGAAAATCACTTACAAAGGATACACAGCTTCTTGGGTACAGTGCAATGTTTCTTTATAATCTGGCTGAGGATTGTGAAGCAGAGTGTACCAGTCTGCAAGAGCCTTTGGGGAGCAAACGTGTAAATGTAACATCCCTTGGGGTGGTAGCACAAGCAATGCAGCAACTGCACCCGATAGAACTTCAATAAAAGCACAGATATGTTGTGCAATTATACCACCTTTGCTGAAATACAATAAAGGTAGATTTATTTTTGGACTAATCATACTCTTCTTATGACAGTTGCTTACAGGCAAAGTTCACTTAAAAGAGTAAGGTTATATCAAATGTAACATACAAGAATAATATATTATAATGAATATTTCTTAGATATCTCGTAATGAATTCAGAAATTTAGTAGGTGGAGAATTGCTATCTAAATCGAAGACATAACAAAAGCGTAAAGGTATCATTGTTATTAATTTTAAGTTTATGATAAGTTGAAATATTATTGTTTCATTCACCTATGGATGTATGTATGAGCTTGTTAGTTTTGCAGCATCCATGGTGGTGCTATCTAATCAGTGATGTATTGTGTAACCTTCTTTTAAGTAACTTGTGGATAGTGTAGTGGACTGTGTACTTATATATACTTTAAAAACAATACCTAACTATGTATTTCTGTATAGTTGTTAACTGTCCCAAATAAATAAAATAAAAATAAGAATAAGATAACCATTGACCCTATTATATTTATGTTTATATTTCGTATAATAGCATCGGATGTCTTACCTTTTGCCAATTGACACCATGTCAATGAAAAACCAATGTAAAACTAGGGGTAAAAGAACCATAAAGCCGAGGTACTGCCAATCGTATAGAGTGGGTTCATCAGTGCACGGGGTGCAATAACTTGACGAGTTTGTGCGATAACCTCGAGGGCAAGCTCCGCAGTCACTCCAAGAGCCATCATCCAGCTCTGTTCTCCCGCAGTAAAGCCCGGGACATGTTCTAATCACGGACATATTGTTTGTTTGTGATCACAGAATTCACAGATCTCGATAAGGAGTAGGTAGGTAGGTTGTACCACCTATATACTTTTAATGAATGACTTTCTTCATGATAAGTCTTCACTTAAAAGCTACGCTTAAAAGTATTGTAAATAAAATATTTTTTTCAAAATGAAAATAAATAATAAACTACATCCATCTGTCAAAGCACAGTTGTTTGCGAATTGTATACATAGACATAACATCACTTATCATATGAGCGAGACAGAAGGTGTAAGTTTTGTTATGAACCAGACGGAAATAGTACATTGTTTCAAAACAAATCATTATTTGAGAACATACTGCAAAGTGTCAAAGTGACAGCTTAACTTTTTAATATATTTTTTTTTGCTCAGACCGCGAAAAGTAAATTAGAGTTCCGTACATAGTTAAAATATTACCGATTTTATTTTTATGTAGCTATAGTGGTGTCCCACTGCTAGGCAAACGCCTCCCTCTTTTGAGTCCACATCTGTCGATTCTTGGCCAACTCCGACCAACCTGGCAGAAACTTATCGAGGTCGTCCCGCAACCTCCGTTTTGGCCTGTGTCTACTCCGAAAGCCGTCTTCTAGAACTCACTCGATGGGGCGGTAACATGTTTGGGTGCACGGCAAACCGAATCATATAACATAGAAAAAATATTACCTACATACGTTCGATAGGTTACAATAAAACAATATGTTATTGAATTAATTTTTTACTACAATACGTACATAACAAAGAGTTCAAACAAAAAAATTGGTTATTACTGGCTTATAAATTCTCTTAACCCCTACTTTATATCCGTAAACTATGTAGGAACGGTTCAATAAATTGGTATGTATGACAACGTATAAAAATCTTAATAATGTGCCACGCCGCTGCCATAGTTATCGGATAAGATCTCCAATCACTAATTTATTATAAAGCCTTAAACTTGCTGTTGCCCAAGTCTGGCTGTCCAGTAGAGCGCCGACGGATTCGCCTAAATACGTAACGTAGAATAACATAGGAAAGGTACAGTGATAACAGAACCAACAGAGAGGCGTATGCGATGATGTCTAGTAATAAATATATGGTCAGTGGTTCCCAAACACTAGCAGTCACACGAAGATTGCTAGCTCCGCCATTTCGTATAACATACTCTGTCCACCACACTGCATTCTCCGGTCCAGATAAGATAGGATCGAATACCTTGCCCTTAAGGCTGGATATTGCCAACTTGTATCTAAAATAAATAGATCGGTGTAAATTAATAAATTTATAGGTACTTACTTAGCTGTTTTATCAAAGTTAATTACATAAAACATCAATAATAATTAGAAAAAAGTGTTTACCTACTTAATACTTATAAAATGCGTAACATGTAAGTGACAAAAAAGATAGAGAAGTAATAAGTACGTAAGAGTGAGAAAGTAGATACTTAAAAGAGTAGGAAAGTAGGTAAAATAGTAATGTAATATCAATATGGTCGTGACTGAATAAGTAACAAATAGGCATAACCTAAACTAAAAGCAAGTTTACACCACTATTCCGGCCATATAGACCCCCTGTATTGTCGAAGTTTAACGAAACAAATAAGTAGGTAGGTACTTACTTTTCATCGCCAATAACGTTTGCAATAGCAGCTTTTATAGTATCTTTATCCAAATAATAAGGATCCAGAACAACTCCTGCCCCAAACTTTGTGATTTGCTCGATGAACACCTTGCGAGATTTAACCACGGGGAATCCAACTATGGGAACTTCATAGTAAACTGCTTCTTCCAAAGACCTTGGACCACCGTGGGTGATGAAAACCTTTACATTTGGATGAGCTATAAGAAAATTTTCAGTAGGTAACTTAAACTTAAAACTTAATTTTAAGAATTTAATAAACCAATATTGTAGTCTAGACATAGCTTTACAATCTAATCACTGCCTGGCCAACCTATTCAAAGAACTTTACTGTTACCACCACATTATTCTCGCACCACAAAGACGTAGGCGACCGCTTATTAAAGTTTCCTTCAATCGACAATAAACTTCGAGAGGAATTTAGAGCGACAAGGACATCAATTATTAAGACATATTTACCGAGGATTTCTTGTTGTGGGGACCAAGCCTGTGTGATAATATTATTAGCTTTTTCAATCATAGTTGCATTGCCTATTTTCCAGATAACAGTGTAAGGTAACTCTTTGAACGCCCGGGATAAGGTTTGGAGCATGTGATTCGATAACTGTTCCGATTCCTGGATAGCTCCCAAGTTAAAGTATATTACACCTTTGTTTGCTGCATCTAAAGTACTTTGTATATCCTGAAGTAAAAAGTAATAAATTAAATCAATATTCTATCAAATAAAATCTAACCCATTAATAGTTGTTTATTTGAAACTTCCCTTTATTAGCCTTGACTCTGACTCAAGTTATATCACGCCAGAGCTCCTCTCTCTTTTATTTTCTCCCATGAAAGGAGATTCAAGAAAACCACAGGCGACAGAAGCTTAGAATAAAAATAACAATGTATTTACAACCTATAGTATATCACCACAATAATTTTAACAATCAGGCTGATATTATATGCACCAAAAAATACACATAACTTATTTTATTAATGTGCATGTTGCTTTTTTAGTATGAAAAGAAAAAACTTAGAGAATTTTGCGCTATTAACATAATAGCACAAAAGAATTGTTTTTTTTTTATATATGAAACATCGCAAAATCAAAAATCACGCCTATTTCCCGGAGGGATAGGTAGATATCACGGATTGGCCGCGTGGTGCCGGCAGAGTAGAATTCGTACCATCCTTTGTCTGCCCGTGAGTATCGTACGAGGCGATTAAGGGTTTCGGGAGGTGGGCAGCAGCGCCTCCCGTGTTGACAACATAGTCCAAAATAAAAACTGCGGTCACTAAACCGTCTGCCCAGCGTTGTGACTATGGGCAAATACCCCCCCCCCCCATGGCAGTTTTGTGACGTGCCCTGGGGGAGGCCTACGTCCAACAGTGGACTGCAATAGGCTGATGATGATAATGACCTGACCTTTCTCTAGAATTTCACCAATTTGATAGGTGAAAGTCCGGCGAGGTCTTCCCCTTCCAACCCTTCCATCCACTCTTCCGTTGCACATTTTTCATCTATCTTTATTTCATCCATCCTCACCACATGCCCAAACCATCTCAACATACCTTTCTCAATCTTCGTGTTATATGTTATTCTAATTAAAATAAAATAGCTTTTCCATATACCTACCTCACTAGCACTCAGATTCTATTCTACTATTCATTCTTACAGACATATTGCTATTGATTGGCATGCCTAAATTATGGAATGGAATCTGCAAACAAAATGTCGTGAAAACCATGATGATGAATACTTTAATAACAGGGAAAGCTACATACTTTAGTACACAATAGGTTTTTTTTCTACTAATTAAAAACATTAGTAGAAATAAACTATTGTGGCAAACGCAAATTGTCAAAAAAGATTGGCTAAAAAAGCAAGCCCAACACAATAAAATTAAAAATAACTAAAAATAAGTTATTGTCAAATATATTTATGTACAACTAAAATAAAAATTGATTGTAAAACAACCAATGCTCTCAGACCTAAAGATAGATAACTAAAAATAATTTTACATCTCACGTCGATTTCATTTTCCGTTATGTAACAATAGAAAGGAAAATTATCGCATTATATGTTGGTATTTATTACACGATCATAGTAGTAATTTAGTGATATACGAAACTAAACTTGTGAAAGACATGGGCACATAGTGGCAACGCAAGTCAATTGATATGCCCTCTTCCCTCATGGTATTTTACCATGTTATAACAAAAACCTCTAAACTTTAGGTAAGAATGCACGCCCACGTCAGACAATCGGTTAGCAATTTTACACACACATCCTACAAAAAGAAGGTCAGAAAATCAAAAAATCGAAGAACGAAAGAATCGAAGGAAAAATCGTTCCTACAAAAAGCCTGACGTGGGCGAGCTATATACATCTTGTAAAATATCGTTTTAAACAGAGTTTAACGCGTGTTTATTTTAGACGCAATTTTGCTATAACACCTTTTTATAGAAAAAACGGTTATGAACAGTTTTTTCTATCACAATAATATGTACAAATCTAACACAGATACCTCAACGCATATTCTAGTTCCGGATCCATCCGGCAGAGTGCAGGTAATGTCGAATGGTCAGGTCCAGTTCGTTGTCAGGCGCCGGAGGCTTCCTCAGTAACACTCCTTTCATGGTTATGTATTGTGCTGGAGGCAGGCTTAATGTTGTGCATAGCTGTGAAAGATTTACGCATAGCTGTTAAAATTATACCTGGTTATTTTTTAAATGCAAAAAAAAAATGAGTTTCAGCCAGAATGGGCCACTATAGCGGGAACAAGACAAGCTTAAATCGGGGAGGCCCATGAAGAAGGTATAAAAGAGGAGGTGGGACTATGAAGCGAGTCGTGTAGCAATCGTGAGGCCATGACGTTATGATAGGGGCGGAGCTTCAGCGCCAGTGTAACGCAGTAGCTGTAACCACACGCTTGTGCTCCGAAATGTAACCATATTAATATTACAAAGACACTAGCGCTTTTATCGGGGTACTTTTTTACTAAAACATAGTATAATATTGCCATCTAGCGATGAGTAATTGCACTAGTAAAACAATCTTGAACCATATTGATAATGAGCAAGTAGTTTGACTAGTCACTACAAGGTGGTTTCTATGTAAATGGGCAGGGCTACAGCGTTCAATGCTCCCCTCGTCCCATACTTCACCCCCGCTCTACGGTACACTATTTTTGTATGAAAATATCTTTCATTTCTTCTCCATGGGGAGGCTATTAAAAATGTATAAATGTACAATGTATGTAAAAAAATTACATAACCCTTCACCCCGCTACCCGCATCTGACGCATTCCAGTTACCGTAGGTATAGATAGGTACTTCGCTGATGCGAGGCTTCACTAGAATAAATTAGCTGCCTTTCATAAAATGGTTCCCTTATCTCTAGCTGCGACAAATTAGCTGCGCGCATTGACCAATTACATATAATGCATACATATAATGATGCCTTTATCCCTTACGGGGTAGGCAGAGCACCAAGGGCCGGTAGAACCGCATGCTGCCACTTCTGACCAATTTTGAGGGTACTAGTTGAGATGTACAAGTTCGGTTAGTAGTGACAGGTGGTTAGCCCACCGCCTACAAAACACCAAGACCCTCTTGTCCCTCTACTGACTTGTACAGTATGCCCGGGAAGAGAAGCAGCTGTAGTATTATTCTTTTTTTTTTTCACTCCCAGAGCAGCATAGAAGAAATTGGCATTGACCAATTAGCTGCGAGTATGTTCTTCGAAGGACTATACATGTATGTATATATGTATGTAGACATAGGTACCTGCACTTCGTTGCTAGTCAGCAACGGGCGGCAGCAAGCGCTGTTGGCGCATGAGCTCTTTCTGGAGCATCCACATGCGATACTTGCGTCCCGTGTGGACCTTGGGCTGGTGGAATTTGAGCCGCTTTCGCCGTCTCTGTGGTTCAAAAAGTTAAGGCAAAAGGTAAATAAAGCGTATAGCGTAAACACGTTTACTGCCGGCAGTTCAACACCTAGTACAGAAACGCTAATAAGCATCTGGATCTCGTTTATGATCCTACAGTTTTGGCAATGTGTTATGTATGTATGTATAGGTAGTATCACTCTCACGGCTATGACGAATCTAATAGCCTCTTCAGCTCAAATTTCAAGCTACCTATTTAGGTTCAAGAAGCCGCGTGCCGCCGGCAGAGTAGAGTTTGTACCACCCCATGTCTGTCCGTGGGTATCGTACGAGGCGATTTAGGGTTTCCGGGAGGTGGGCAGCAGCGCCTCCCGTACTGACAACATAGTCCGAAAATCACACTGCGGTCACCAACCCGCCTGCCCAGCGTGGTGACTATGGGCAAAACCCCTTGTGCAGTAGCCTTGTGGCGTGCCTTGGGGGAGGCCTACGTCCGGCAGTGGACTGCAATAAGCTGAAGAAGAAGGCTCAAGAAGTGTGCCAAAGAAATATAGCTAGGTACCTATACCATAGAGGAATAAGATGTCATAGAGTGCTAATGTCATACTAACGGTTTCGATGCACCATTAGACTTTTCGGTGCCTCACAATTCCAGTCCTTGACACGATTCTATCAGTGTAATGTATAGGAATGTACTACATTACTAATGTATTGTAACCTCAGATGAATGAAGTATACAGATCTGAAACAAAGTAACAGTAATGGCCGTCGGTGCCGTTTTTATAAACGTCAAAAGCAAGGAAAATGTCAGATATTTGTACTCTATTACACTCTTTTCTCTGTGATTGTAACATATAGTAATGCAATCTAAGTCAAGGACTGGAATTGTGAGGCACCGAATAGTCTAATGGTGTATCGAAACTGTTAGTATGATATTAAGCACTCTATGTCTACATCTTATTCCTCTATGCTATGCCTATACATACAAACTGTATGTATACAAATACTAACGCAAAAATTACCCTCTTTCCAACGCAGTCGGGTAAACAGTCGAATATTACCTTTTTCTTAGCTGCTGCATGCTGATCAGCGTTGGCTCTCTTGTCTGACTGTCCTGGCACCCACTGCTGCCCTGGCGAAAACAACCGTTATACGCGATCAAACCCAACTACTACTAAACATGTAGCGTTGCAACTAAAGCCACGTCTTCATGGTGAACTTTTGTTTAGCAACAGTTGATCAACGTGAGAATGCTGCTGGAATATGTTGACAGCAACTCGGCAACATGTTTATAACAACATGTTTTCAACAAAAGTTTACCATGAATACGAGGCTTAACTCTACTATAGCTCATGCCATTTACCATGATAACTATGCTTTATACTGGTGTAAGAGACGGCTGGGCAAGTTTTGACATTATAAAAATTATTAAAGAAATTATAAAAATTCACCCGAGTGAGATTTGAACTCACGACCTCTCGCAAACCGTGCTTTCGCTCTAACCAACTGAGCTATCGGGTCAATTAACTCGAATGACGAATTTTACCATCTCTTTTACATTACGTTTTTGGCAACGTTATTTTTTCATCCCGATAGCTATATACTAGCCAAAGACTTTGCCAAAGAGTTTTGACATCTTTGACTTCATATAGAAGCGTGTACTAATGCGGGGTTTTACTCGAATACATCAGCTGCATCCTCTGTGCACATCGTAAGAGACAAGACTAAGAAACTCAGGAGTGTTCCCTCGGGCAATGAGCTAGCAACTTGACACTGATCATTAAGATCTGACTACCATGGCTACCGTATCTTGGGAACACAAATGTGAATGTTTTGTATCTATGTTTAAAACATGATTTGTAGAACAGCAATGCTACACATGTAACAGTGCTTCGCTTAAAGCGTTATTGCGGGGTGATAAAGAAATATATATAGCTTAGCCAAACTTTTATAAAACTTCTGTTAAGTCTGTTATAGTTATAGATAGCCTCTGTTGGCCTGGCAGTCCTTCACACCTTGTCACATGGGCAATATTTATATTAGTTTTTACAGTTATATGAATTAACGAATCTAAACTAATGATAAACCAGGCTACATGGTTTAACGTCGATCTTATAAGGATATTGTAGTATTTTTCAACTCAAGCAAATGACATTAGTAGGCTGAGAGAAAAGGACAGCTATATATTACACCAGATTGGTGTAGTCCAATGGTTCAACCATTTATTTAGCCTTTTCTTCTTCTGTCAGTTTGGAAGGCACTAAAATCTTTAATCTTTTTGTGATTTATGGAAAAGCATTTAATCTTTACTCAGAAAAAAACTTGCTACGTAAATAGTCAACTCAAAAATGTTGACTTTTTGTTACACTATTAAAAAAATATAACCATTTTGTAGACTATTTTACTTTTATGAGAAAATATTGTTCTCACTTTATAATGCCAGTGGTCTTAAATTTTTGTCTATCTTTATGTAGAACTGAATAAACATTAAAATGTAAGCTATCATTCCACATTTAAAGTTTATAATACTCTATCTAAATTTATCAAGCTAAATTCTAATAACTAACACCGCTAAGCAAAGCATGATTGTATGAGAGCATGTAATACTTTTTCAACCATGCAGGGTGTTGTATGGAAAATGGAGCTGATAAAAAATACATGAAGAATTCAGGGTTATATCGCCGTTGGATAGTATGGAAACCCGAATTTAAAAAAGAAATAAAATAAGAAAAACTGAAAAAACAAAAAACAAAAACATAATGAAAATGCCAATGGAGAATACACACAACGCTAATAAGATTTAAGATTACCTTATATTTGACATCAATGGAGTTACTTGAAAATCTGAATTATTTGTATTATAGTATGAATGAAATAAGGATCCTACATCAGCCACTCTTTCATTTGTGTTTATAACAAAATTAATATTTCAATTATTACTGACTTATTCTGGTGGTTATTGTAATAATGTATGTAAGATTTATCCAACTATGATAAGCTTACACAATGTTCAAGGATTTTTGAAGTAATAACTCAGTCTAATGCATAACTTAGCTAAGAAATCTAAGGGCTTTTTCTCAGGTAAGATGATGAGCTCGCAACTTGTTACTGATCTTTTCCATCTGATCCCACTATGTGGCTGCAGGGTCTTATTCACGATCCTTTAATAGGGATGTTTACTATCTTTGAATTTTAATGACATTTTATGCTTATCAGAATAAATCATCAAAATCATACCTATCTGTAAAATTACAATTTGATTAAGTGTCCAAATGAGGTAGTAATAAGCCTTCAAAGTTAGTGGGCAAGTCCATTTTTCAAATGTGAAATTAATTGAAAATTACTAGATCACATGACCACCTGCATCATTTACAGCAACTTTTGTTTAGTGACCATATTTATTAACGTAACATTTAATATAACTGTAGAACAAAAGTTCTTTTACGCGCGTACAAGTTACTGATAGATTGACGTCATAATTGTGGTAACCCGGAGCGTTTATTGGCAAGTCTAAAATTGTGATTTTGAATCTGATTTTGAAGAATTTTATCTATCTATCTATATCTCAAAACCACGCGAAGTTAGCCAGCAAGTAACTCAAATGTGTACTCGAAACACATTCAAATTTTCGCTGTCACATTTCTTCGGCTTTGCCACTGCATGTTAATAACGCTGCCGTTATCTCTAAACGTCGCAAGTAACTCACAAATAAAACACAAATTAGCGTTGTGCGCACAGCGATAGCAAAAGCGGTATACCACAATGCGTCTCACGTCGACCGCGTGCGGATGCTTGCGCTGCGCCGCGTGTTGCTCATAGTGCGCGCACTCGGCCAGCCGCGTGACCCCGGCCAGGCGGTAACGGTGTAGCTCCGCTAAGCGCACGCGCAGCTCACGTTCGCGCCACAGGCCGGCGACGACGCCCGCTTGCTCTGTGCGACCGTAGAATTGTGCTGTCCAACGGAGGCGGTCCGTAAACTCTCTGGAAAATAGATTTGGTATTACAAATCATCATCATCATTAACAGCCCTGAGAAGTCCAGTGTTGGACATAGGCCTCCCCCAACAACCTCCACTCCGACCGGTCGGAGGCAGCCTGCATCCAACCGACGCCCGCGACCTTGGCAACTGTATATTATACACTGTAAGTAGTGTATTGCAAATACAGTAACTAATCTGTCTTCTTCTATAATATAAAAATCGCTAATTGTGTTGCTAAGCGCAGATCTCGAGAACAGCTGAATTGATTTCGCTAATTCTTTTTTAACGTATTCCTTGAAATACAAGGATGGTCCTTACGGAAAAAAAATTAGTGAAAAAGTCTTTAAAAAAACACCTGTGCAAAAGAGGGCGGATCCCTAGTGTAAAATAAAAATGGCGCCGCTTTTTTACGTTGGGGTAAAAAATAGTTTATAAATAAATGTGTGTAATGATTTTTTTGCATTATGAAGACAGTTAAAATGCAAGATAAACAAAAAAACTAGGACTGTTTAGAATGCTTTGTATGCAGTTGTGTTGCTTGACCCAAATAAAATATTCAAATGAAACAAATTTACTTTTCTGACTATGAGAATTAATTTTAACTGAAATAATGATTTAAAATATAAAAAATTAGACCTGATAAATATGTTGAAATTGATTTCCAGAAAGCCAAGTATGGGACATTAGTAAATTATCAACACATTAACCTAGTTTCTCGCGTTCATTCATATATGTTCGTCAAACCGGAAGAGTCACATATAAAATCCTAAAGCATGATTGCTTTTTGTCTAAACAGCATATTGAACAATACTGCTATGGGCACTCAAAACATTGGTACAATTTAAATTTAGTCTGTTTCTAAATAACAGCCAATCGCCCTTACTACTTACTTTTTCTCTTTGGCAAGTTTCCCTAAAGTTTTCTGTTTGTTTCTCTGGTTGTTGAAGAAGACGGATACTAGTTGGAAGTCACGCACAAGCCTTTTTCTCCTTGTCCTTTCTCTGAGTCTGCGAGTGTAGATGTCAACTTGCGACAGTTTGAGAGCTGAAAAAGTTCAATCAAATTATTTACTGGACTATTAAAATTATGAAAAATACCTCTGTAATATGCTGTGTTGTATTAGTTACAAAAACTTTAAAATTTGTTTAAACTAACCTAAATTTGACAGAAAATTATCAGTGGTATATTAACTACTAGTGGACGCCCGTGACTCCGTCCGCGTGGACTACAGGAAAACAAAATGTCAAAATTATCCGGGATAAAAACTTTTTCCCGGGATAAAAAGTAGCCTATATATTAAGTGGGACCTGTCACAATATATTCCTGAAAACTGCATCAAAATCGGTTCAGCCGTTCCTGAGATTAGCGTGCACAAACGCACAGACAAACAGACAAACCGACAAACACACAAAAATTCTAAAATACTTTATTTTGGGTATTATTGCGTTGATAAAAGTCTCCTATAATATTTTTTCTCATATATCTTCCATGTACAGACAGCGATCCGTTACACTTTTATTATATGTATAGATGGATTATAATCCATAGCTTTTTCTGATTTAAACAAGGGTTTACATAAATATAGGAGTTTGTTAATAATAATAACACCTAGATGACCATTGATAATTTCTAATGTATTTTTTTAAACACCATTTGAAACAACTTATACCTTAATAACTATTTATTTATTTATTTAGACACTTACAGAACATACATTAAGAGCAACAATAACTACACTTACAACAAAAAATCTGATGTATGTGCTAATTATAGGTGTGCTACATCATTCACAGATAATATTATAGTGGAGTGTGTTTCATCAGACAGCTCCCCTGGGCGAGGGCGCCAGCTACTACTACATATAATAAAAGTATAATATGAAAATTTAAATACTAAGACCACTTGTTTGATCGGTAGTTAAGCCTCCAGCTTCACAATTGAGCAAACAACTGGCCTTAGTAGTTTAGATATAAACTTCTATTTAAGTTAATATCAAAAAGTTGTAGGTCACTTACCAACATCTAGCTCATCATCTTCAGGGTTGATTGACAGTGTAGATATAAGCTGTTCAGCTTCATGATCATGTTCCTAAAAACCAGGTATAAGTTATTGTAACATTGGTAACAATGAGTTAAATACACCACCTCCATCTATGTATTAACGTCTCCTGGGTTTTTTAGAGTGCTACTGACACTTATTTGCTTTTCTGGCACTAGGCATTGAACTGATGTTTGCATGCTAATAAAATAAGCAAGCAGCAAACATGTTAACAGGTTTTTTAACTTTCCTTGGAAGTTCAATAACTTTTTATAAGAAAATAGCATAATTAAGTTTCTTACCCTCTCAAAGTCATCTCTATTTGGCATGTAACATAATTGTGCACTTTCATCAGCTGTAGCAGCAAGTGGAGGCAATCGGGACACTGCACTCGGGCCTAGAGGACCCTCGTCCCGGTCTGAACAGTGCAGGGAGGGCCTGCTTGTGCTCTCTACATTGCCCCATGTTGCTCGTCCTATGCTGCCTTCTAAGTACCTTGTGATATATTCATCTTTGGCCTCTGAAATATGAAGTATCAGATAGTAAGCAGCCTAAGGATTTCTGTAAGGAGGAAATTTCACTGGTCTTTTCTATGTCTATTGATATAAATTTGCTTGTATTTATTGTAACAAACTTTTTTTTAAAGATGACTAGACAAACATTTGACCGCCATTGTGCCTGATGTTAAGCAAGATGCGGCCTAAGGTGGTACATGTTTGCCTAGAAAGTGCCTATTCACTTTAGCTTTAAAAAGACCAATTTTGTAGTGCTCGGGAAATACATCGACAGGATCACTACACTAAAGTAAAAGCTGATCTAAAAAATTATGTTTACTCCTTTGGCAACAGTACAAATGAAATAAGATTTTTAAACTGCACCATCTGGTGGATAGTTATAATATTTTATCATTGTCCCCCCCATTATAAAGCATTTACTTATATGTACTAGGTACTAAATATTATCTAAATGATTTACTCCTTACCATCTGGTGTTTTGGTTTCGATATGTTTGGAGATGTCTTCCCAGTTACCAAAACCAAATTGTTCAATAGCATCTAATAGTCTAACTTCTTCATTGGCAGTCCAAGTGGTACGTCCTAAGAATATTCCAAAAGCCCCAGAGTCCTACAATAATTTGTAATAACTTTATTAAATAAAATCCAATTCATTTGTAACAAAATTCATGGGGTGCTAAATAATAGTTACCATAAACTGATAGGAGTGATCATTTTTATGAGATCCAATTTCAGCTCCATAGGAAAAACACTGTAAATATAAGAAAAATATGTAGAGTTAATTTTAAAGAATTTCAAATATTGCGCCAAATGTTCCGTAAAAATGGCAGCGTTGCCACAAACCTGCAAACAAATATCGAAGTCTATACATTCCGCGCACCTAATACGAATTCCATTGATTTCTTCTTGACAATATGAGCAGTTATATTTGGCGTATATATCTGAAAAACACATATTACAAATTAAACTACAAGAAAAACTTCTGTGTTGGTGAATCGCGGGCTATCACTCACCAGCCATTTTTCCGCCTAATTGTCTATGATTAATTTTATAGAACATGAGTGAAGTTGGAAGCCACGCGTCTACCTCACTGGTCTACAGTCTACATTATTAACAGACGTTCCGATTTGACTGGAGCTGACCACCCGATCACGACCAAAACGGAAAGTGTATAGGGTGGTCGGTCCGACATAATTATTATTAATACTGGTTGGACGTGGTCGGTTCGCCAGCGCATCCGACAAGCCGACCGTCCAGCCAAATTGGTGCGTCTGTAAGCTTCGTTCCGACCGAATCAAAGACAGTCGCATTTGCACAAAGAATATACTTACTCTCTCATTTGCAACGCCGCCGACGTAGGATGTCAACATGAATGACATGAATGCAGTTACATAACATATAAATTATTGAAATTATATAATGATTTTCCCTAGTAATATATTGTGACAGGTCCCACCTAACATATAGGCTACTTTTTATCTAGGGAAAATGTTTTAATCCCGGATAATTTCGACAGTTTTTTTTCTGTAGTCCACGCGGACGGAGTCGCAGGCGTCCACTAGTAACTAATAACATTCATGTAGGAGAGTATAGATACCTTTAATTTAGCAGAGATGCAAGTAATGAGGGATTTTCTGACAAGTTAGAATTACATTCAAAAATAGATGGCGTGAGCGCATCACCTGCCCTAATCCTCACCACCACACCTCTCCCAGCTTGAAGGATAGTAATAGTTCCGTGAATAGACTGTGCACTGATGACTAAAGCTGGATACACACCCAGACTGTGTACAGCCGACAATAAATCATCCGGTCGGTTTTCTAAAGACGGTGTAGCATACGAGTAGGAGACATAGCAAGTAACAAGTTGGCTTTTGCTACATGGGGTTAATAGTATCAGATTATAACCTTAATACGAGATGATACCTACTTCATTTTTTTAACAAACTTAAATTTATAAATGACTACTGACGCCCGTGACTTCATATTCGTGAACTACAGAATGTAATCTACGAGTATGTCCTTCTCCGTACTCCTGTATATGCCTTTCATCCCATCCCATATTATTAAAATGCTACAGATACCTATAACTATTAACCCTCGTGTAGTAAAATATAGATACCTTTAATTTAGCAGAGATGCAAGCAATCCTAAGGTAGGTATCTGCTATAAGTATCTTTGTTTTTTCCTAGCGGACCGATTTTTGTCGGATGTGTACAGCACACTTTGCTTCGTCTATCTATAGTGCTTAGGAACTATTGATGTCTTTGGTTGAGGGGTGAGGTGGGGCGTATTAGGGAAGGTGATGCGCTCTCGCCATCTATCCAGGTGATTTGAACTAATTTTTTTTACTTTTAATAGTTGTCAGAAAATCCCTCATTCTTATAGAATTATTCTTATTCTTATATTATTATTAATTCTTCTAAAACAGTATCGACGAGGGCATAAAATAAGACTTATCTGAATAGATTTTCTTGTAATCACTCTAAATCTAATATTCTAAAGAATCCCGAAAAATTTTATTGTTCTAACAATCAGATTGGAAATTTAATTTTTTCTTGTAGAATGGGTGCAAAATCTCAATTCGGTAATGTAAATCCCCTAATCCGAAGATTCTCAAACTTATTTCGTCTAACGTGAACTTTGAAAAGTATAATACAAAATATAATATATGACAAAGAGTATAACGAGGGACAAGTTAAAATAACTATCAAAAAATAGATGGCGTGAGCGCATCACCCTTTTTAGCTGCTCTCCCCTTCCCTCCTGTTCGTGTCCAATGACAAAACAGAATTTCGGGATGGTGATGCGCTTACACCATCTATCCAGGTGATTAGTACTATTTTTTAATAGTTGTCAGAAAATCCCTCTTTTTTACCGCCCTATTTTATTTCACCTTAAAAAACCTCAATAACAAATATTATGGCCTGCCCTCGTATTGGCTTATCTTTTTTGACAGTTCATAGTCATGATCACTCATTGAAACTTATTGAACTATTTATTATTATTATGTATGTGTGTTTTGCCAAAATTTCAAAAAGAAGTCAAAAAGATAGCCAATAGACCTGCTGGTCAAACAGAGACGAGTTTGTTTAATGAGCGGTACTTGGGGCGTATTAACGCTCCAAACTACACCGCCGTGTAATAGCGTCGCGTTGATTTGGACTGACTGAACCAGGCTATGCCGGTCACGCAGCTGAGTAGATATGCTCCGTTCTGACGCAGCGTTATTACCTACGTCGCTCGCGTTGCATTGTATTTAATTTGTCAATACCATCACAGTGAAAATACGCGTCGTTACAGAATAAAACGCTAACGCCCTACCATGCGTAAAATACGCTCTGTTTGCGAGGCCATCAGACTCGCAACTTTTCTCTGGGCTCCACACATCCGGCAACGGCGTTTTCGCCCACTTTGGGAAAGACTGGCCTTAACTAAGCACAGAAACTAATTTTTTTTTTTTTTTTTAGTTTATCCCGAAGGAGAGGCAAGGGGAACTAAGCCCATACAGCCTAATCATTGTTTAGTAAAATGTATTCTGAATTTATGATGAATGACAATGATGATGAATGGAAACGTCGGGAAAATCCTCAAGAACAAATGTAAAGTTATTCAAAATGAAAAATTATTGCAGAAACAACTTACATGCGCCCATGAAGAGATCCGGCTAAAGTTTTACTCGGCTTACCTGCGTATAAAACCATGCACACGCACTAGATTCACACCACAAGTAATCAAAATATAACTTATCTACCAGAAAACATCACTTTACGGACACATGCAAGCCATTTACAAATAATTTTTGATTTTCACAAGAAAATTACACCTGCACCCTTCCAGCTTTTCCCGCCGAATCGCACAGAAACTAAGCTTCAAAAGCTCGCTCTATGTTGCCTATGAATACTGTCGCTGTCTGTCATTGATCAGCTGTCATTCATTGTCAATTTGTTGTGATAAAAAAAGGTAAAATTTATGTGATTTGTGTGTAAAGTAATGATTTGTTTTTCGTCTTGATATTTATTATAATCCCTGGTATATACGAATAACCTTTCACAAATTTAATAAACTAACCGAACAAGATCATAATAGTTTCGTACTATTTTTTTTGCTTGTGTGATGTGAGAGTGTCTACATCCTATACGTGTCTTGCATATTCTTTGCATTTGACCATGAAATCAAGTAAACGAAGACTTCAAGCACTTACTGAAGGTACAGATGGCCTGCCGAACTACCTCAAAATGGAAGATTCTGAAACATCTATTCCACCAGTATTTAGGTCCCGCCTCCATGATCTATTTTCCCAAATAGAAAAAGAATTTGATCTTCTCTATTCTGAAAACCTGAACTGTAAGTACAAATGACATGAAAACAATAATAATGTTAACATTTTATTTCTCAACCATATTTTGTCATGTTTGTTTCCTTTTTTTAAGTACAAGAAAAAATTGATTTGTTGAGTGAGAAGCTAGAGAGGGAGAGTTACGTTGGAGACAGGCCCAATGCAGATTACATTGAATTTGAGTCTACTGGAAAAAATTCAAAAGTCAAATGTAAGTAAACCTTTGGACCAAGAAAATACCATATATAACTCACTGTGAAATGGTTATGTATGATGAATTGTAATAATAATTAGTCCTGTATGAGTAGGAACATTAGTACACCCTTTGGGGTGTCTGTGTGTGCCAGCACCACCATCATGTTATAACTATTGTAAAATACCTTGTCTACTCCAGACAAACTGTTGAAACAGTTTTGCAGGGCATAGACTAATGCAAATTTGTACTATACCTCTTTATTATAATAATAAATAATACTATAGCACATGTTTGCAGTGTAACAATCACATCCTTGACTTACTTGAGGCAGAGGGCCTCTACAATTCTCTACCATACAATGTCTGCAGATACTGATAAAACAGACCTCTACTAGTAAATTGCTTATGTCTTTCATACTAGTATTAACTTTTTTGAATAACTAAAGTATGTACCTGTACTTACCAAATACAACTTATTTACTACTGATGTTAAACATATTTAAAGATGCAGTAAATTATATTTAAAAAATTGTCAACAGTAGCCCAGAGCAACTCTCAAAAGGTCAAAGCAAGTCACAAGCTGAGAGTACAGACAAGCAAGATTGTATCCAGTTTTAAGGCTCCTACATACAACTGCCAACTAGTAAGAGAGTTTACGGGACACAAGGATGGAATATGGGATCTGTCATCAGCTAGACCTGGTCAAGCTCTTATTGGCACTGCAGCAGCTGGTAAATATTGCAAAAACAAATTTCATTTATTTTAACATCCACCCAATGTAGCTGTTAGATCTTACTTAAGATCCTGCAGTTGGCTACCTGATTTTGGGAACATTGCCATGTCTATATGTACCTACATAATTTATTTTACCCCTGTGAAAGTGGTCTGATGTTTTCAGGTCAAGGACATCTTGCTATATGTTGACCTTCTTGCCACATGTTGCCCTTGGCAATCATTTTGCATAATTTATTATTACCATGTCTTACTAGAATGTAGGTATTTATTATATGTGCAAAAGTTTGAATGCATATATGTATTTGTTAGGTTTATTAGAATGGATCCTCTCACAAATAGATCATCAGTGTGAAATAACATTATGCTACTTTTTAACAGGGAGAAATAATGTTTCCCAAACAATTTTGGCCTCCTGTCTTGTAACTCCTCTAATATGTTAGTTGAATGAAACTAAATTAATTGGGTTATTTCCAAGTCTCCTTGTCATTGCTAGGATAGAGGGAAAGTATAAAAAACTACACACAACACTACATTGAGTACCTACTAAATGTTATACTATGTGGCAGTTACACATATGCATGCACGGTAGGGGACTGACTAAGCGTATCCCATACTTCTTTGTATTGTCTTTATGTATTTGTCATTTGCCTGTACCTTCTTACTGTTATAATCTCATTGTTGTCTTATACATATTATATTTTTTCTATTATTTTCTTGATTTGTGTTGTCTGTATATGTGTACATGCCAATAGTCAAATAAACGATCTATCTATCTATGTGCTGGCAATATAAATCACACTGAGAAATTCCTCCATCCCACCAACCCAAAAAGTTTGCAGTAGGTACTAGGTGTCATAGAGTATATTTAACAAATTTTCTCAGATCACACAGCATGTGTATGGAGTGTGGAGTGGAGTAAATGTCTACTTCAGTACACCGGGCATTCAGGGTCGGTGAACTCTATCAGATTCCACCCAGCAAGAGACATAGCACTCACCAGTAGTGGAGATAACACTGCTCATGTGTGGCAAGCGGCTGTGAATTGGGACCTGCCGGTAAGTACCTTTACATGATGCATGGCTTTACTAGAATACATTAGCTACAGGGAGGCCTACGTCCAGCAGTGGACTGTAATAGGCTGATAATGATGATGATGATGATTGTAAGAGTCAAGTTATTGCGTAACTTATCGGTACGATTAGCGAAACCAAGTAATTTCGCAACAGCATCTTAAAATTATGTGGTGTCGGTGGAGTAGAATAGCACTACCCCATGTCTGCCCGTGGGTATCATAAATGGTGATCAAGGGTTTCCAGAAAGTGGGCAGCTGCGCCTCGTGTTAACAACATAGTCCGAAAAAAGCACACTGCAGTAACTAAATCAGCTGGACACGTGGTTAATATGGGCAAAAACCCCTCTTATGGCAGTTTGTGCCTTGCCCTAGGACAGGCCTACGTCCAACAGTGGACTGCAATAATCTGATGTATGATGTTAAAATTGCGATTAAAAATAGTCTAGAGCTATGGTAATTTAGGTGGTTATTGCATAGCTTATTTCAAGGTGTTATAACATTGATGTTAAAACTTACGTCGAAAGGTCAATGTTTTGCATAATTTTCGTCAACCGGTTTAGCTTAGTGGTTTAGCACGCTGCTGATATATTATTTGCGTGTATTTTCTACTGTTAAGAGAGGATGCCGTTGCTTGACCTACTAACTATTGATTGATATACAAATACAATATATCGTAATGTTCCCGGAATCCTATCCTTCCTTCGACCGTACGTAGCATACTTGTATTTCGTATAGTAGGTATATTTAAACGTTTAGTTCCGCAGTATAATTGAGGGTACGAGTATGGTTTGAGTAATGCACCCAAGGCCCGACCACAAAATACAAATTAAGTATAAATATCTATAGTATAAATATATGTAACTTTATTGATAGGAAATTATGGACGCATAGACCTAAATTAAGTTTTAACTGCATACATTTCAGACCTTATGATACGAGTATGTGTAGGTACTATTGCTATGTTTGACATGTAAACTGTATGTAGAAAATTTAATTCAAGTGTATCCGAGATAAAATAGTTTCTGGTTGGTTTATTTAAAAGAAAGAAAATTTATACATGTCATAAATCTGCGCTCTTACCAACCAACACTATGTGCGTGGATAGACTACACTCGCGCGACTACGTGCGATGTATGCACTGTGAGCTAAATTCGCTACCTAGGTACTTGATTGGATTTTTTGGATATTTCATACCCAAAGGGTTCCACACCGTCTGTTTATCGGTGTCCAGGCTGTATTTCATGCACCGTGATAGCAAGACAGTTAAATTTTCGGCCATGATGTATTTCTCTCTATAGCCATTAATACCAAGAACAAAATAATTATCTTAAGGGACTCTCATACCACAAAAATTACTGCAAACTGAAAAACGTTTTTTTATAAATAAGTAATGGTCCCTTCCTTCGTGCGGTCCGACTCGCACTTGGTCGGTTTTTTTTTATGGACACGGCCGAAAATAGTAAACCATGTGTTTTTAATAGCGCGGGCAATCTTCTGAAGAGGAACTCGAAGGGGGCGGAGAAGAGAGCTTGGGCGAAGGCGGAGACAGACCCGAGGTGCTGCGAACTCCGCTCATCGAGCTCACCGGTCACATCGGCGTTGTGGTTGCCGCTGATTGGCTGCCGGGCGGCGATCACGTGATCACCGCGTCCTGGGATAGGACCGCCAATTTGTACGATGTGGAGACTGGGGACTGCTTGCAGATTCTCACAGGTATGAAGGGATAGAGGATTTGTTGAGTGATAGTTGATTTGTATCTGGGGAAGCAACAACAGCTTTTTGGTTTGTAATAAGCCTTGATTTGTATCTGTGGCAACAGCAGCTTCGGCTAATAGGCCACGCCCACCGCAGTACGTTAATTGGTTATTTATAGAAGAGCTTGTTTCTGGAACCCGTAATGACGTTAGTGTACTAATCAATAAGATAAGCTTGAAATATACTACCTAACTTTGTATTATAGTACCAAGTGAACTTAGACAACAGTCTTTTTTGAGCCCAAAATGAAACGGTTCTTCTCAGGACCAGAATGACGACATTATTATGCGGTATATTGATTTGGCACGTTTATGGCAAAACGTGCATTCGACGCCAGAAAAATAAGATTGTATATACCATAGACATGACGTACCTATTTGGATGATGTACAACAATCATTGTGATTTCTATCCCACAGGTCATGACCACGAGTTGACGCATGCGTCCGCGCATCCCACATCGAGACTGGTGGTGACCGCCTCTCGCGACACCACGTTCCGACTGTGGGACTTCCGTGAGCCGATACACTCTGTTTCCGTCTTCCAGGGCCATACTGAGTGAGTACTAGTGATATAAATGAAATTGCATTAGGCGTTACAATTCGGAAGTTCAAACATTCACTGGGTTCGGATCTGGTTTCATGTGGCGATTGTAGGCAGTGCAAGTGCTTGTTTTCGTGATTATGAGTTATCATATCCGAGGGTCAGTGGAGGGCGAACCCATAGTGATTGAGTACTAGTGGTCGCCCGCGACTTTGTCCGAGTAAATTCAGTTTTTTTTCCGAAGTTCGGGAAGTCCTTAAGTTTATTTGTGAGTAATTACGAGTACCTACAGTTTTTTTTAAATAGTTACATTAGCCCTTCTGTGATCCGTCTATTTGGCATACAAATTGTTAGGGAATATTTAGCCATATTAATTTGGACAGTTCACATTTCTTCCCAAGGGCCGATTTTTCTAATATTCAGATAGCCTACCTAATAAAGTTGGTGCTGTCTTTCTCAAATAGTTGATCTGCATCGGTATGATGAATTTGGTGAGAGCGAGATGTCTCACTTTTAAACGTCAAATCCACAGAGCTAAGTAATAACTAGACAAGGCAAGTGTTTCTACTTGGTGTGTAAAAAGTGATTACAAACCACTTCCATCAGCCCTAATTCATTCAGTCCTGGCTTGAGAACGAGTGTCTATTCTAATTATTAAGTCTATTTTTTACATGCAAAGTACATCCACTTAGTTTATCTAGTTATTAATAGCTCTGTGGATTTGACGTTTAAAAGTGAGACATCTCGCTCTCACCAAATTCATCATACCAGTGCAGGATAGAGACAGCATCAACTTAATTCTTCAGATATGCTATCTAACCATTGGAAAAATGGCCCTTAAAACAATTAAACACCCTTCGATACTCTAGAATTAATTATTCTATTTACTCAATCGAATAACAACGGTTTAATTTACAGGAGTGTTACATCAGCGGTGTTCACACGCGAAGACAAAGTCGTTTCCGGGTCGGACGATCGTTCGGTCAAGGTAAACCTGTTACGATTATTATAGTACTAATGGTGAAATAACATCTAGCAACTTATCACTGAATATTTACATATGTTTCCGCTATGATAAACGTGACTGCGGGATCTCGTTTACGATCCTACCTGCAGTTTTGACATTTATACAGAAGTTTTCTCAAGAGACCTAGTTTTAGTAATACAGTACAGGACGTCTATCAAAATCTGACAACAGTAATATAAAGTCCTGTGTTGAAGTGAGATTTCACTAGAATACATGTTTTATTTATGATACTTATAGGTTTATACAGGGTGTAACAAAAAGGGTATGTTAAGCGAAAAGCTATGTAAATAGCCCACTGTAGAGAACCTATCAATAATATTTGAGACCCGAAATCACATGTTTATTTTTCTCGATAGTATGGAGAATTTTTAAATATCTCAGGAATTTTCATACAATCTTGAAAAATAAAAATGTTATTTCGAGTCTCAAATTTTGGAAATAGTTTCTCTATAGTGGGCTATTTACATAGCTTTTCGCTTAACATACCCTTTCTGTTACACCCTGTATATTATATTTTAGTTATTGCCCTATGACATTGATTTTAATACTATGACATATTATTTTACTGTAACTTGTATATTTACTACAGTAAGTGGTTACTTTCTATTAAGCCCAGCCTTTCTAATAATAATAAATTACGTATGTACTCGTACATACCTAAACTTTTATGTATATTTTTCAAAAGGTATGGGACGTCCGAAATATGCGCTCCGCATTGGCAACCATCCGTTCCGACTCATCCGTCAACCGGGTTGCCGTCAGCAACGGCGGTATTGTGGCCATTCCGCACGACAACCGTCAAGTCAGACTGTTTGATCTGCAAGGACAGAGGCTGGCTAGGTTGCCTAGATCTAGTCGACAGGTTAGTTTAGTTACTTAGGTGTCATTCATTTATTACGTTCGCTAGTTTTTAACTCTTACGTACGAACTAGACTCCCTCCCATACCCTTGTCAGAAAAAATAAGACTTGGTCGAACCTATTACTAGGCAATATGGTCGATTCTGACCGTCACACTTAAACGTTAACTTAATAAAATTTTAGTTAGGTCTGTCCCTCTCCGTTCTTTACATAAATGGCTGAGAGAGACAGGGATAGGTAGGACTAATTTGATGTTTAGGTTTACATTGACGTTTAGGTAAACTTAACCTTAGTCAGGTCTGTCCCTCTCCGTTCTTAATATAAATGACTGAGAGGGAAAGGGATAGGTAGGACTAATTTGACGATTTACTTACTAGGTAATCTTATCTTTTTTTATAAGTACTAGGGTCCAACAGCAACTACTTTATACTTATTATAAATTTACTTTATACTGAGTCCAATTATGTGTTTAAACCATTTCAGGATCCATTCAAACACACAGTTTTTTTAACTGTAGAGTAATTTGAGACCCTTTTAGTAACTTTTTATCATTAACCTTTTCGCGGACTGTACAAAATACATATAATTGCTGCCAGAAAAGGGAATAGAGTACTGAGCTTATGTAATAAAATATCTTTTAGGGTCATCGTCGTATGGTGACGTCAGTAGCCTGGGCCGAAGACATCTCGCCAAACATCAACTTCTTCAGCTGCGGCTTCGACAGGCGAATACTGGGCTGGTCCATACAACCTTCGAAAGAAAACTGAACTCTGCTAGGATAGCGGTAGTAGAAAACCGAGTATGACACTCCGAGATAATAACACTTCAGATTAATTGAACGTTAAATGGGTATTTCTTAATTTTGAACGAAAATGAAATAAATAATTTAAAAATGATATTCTAATAAAATTAATGTTACGATTGGATAAAATTGATCTTGGTTATCATGGTAAAAATAGTCGCTGAGCTCGCAGTCTTTTAGGGGCTAAAATATAAGGGTTGAAAAAAAATTGCCCTCCATGGAAGTGACTACAGGTCCAAGGAAGTGACATTTCAAACAAAAGAAGAGAATGTCACTTCCTTGGATCTTCGAATGTTGCACCAAAATCGTCCATGGAAAACCAAACATATATGTTTTTAAATGAAATATCAGGGTTTTCATTCAAAATCTTTATTAATCTTAAAGAATACGTAACAAGGCAACAAAAATGTTGTTTTAAATTTTCAAACAAAAATAATCAACTAATTTTGGGCTTTCCCTTTTAAATCAGTAATATGCTTAGTCTTAGTAATCAGTCTCAAATTTATATCAACTCTTAGACAATTAGGAACAAATAATGTTAAGAATAATCATATGAATAAATGTCCATTAATTTACTTGAACAATGGTATTTATTCAATATTTTTGTATAATTGAAGTTCGTCTTTTTCAAAAAGTAGTTCTCCCCGTCTACCGGGTGTAGGCTCTTTTTAAATTGAAATCACGTCATCACGAGGTACAGGGAAAACATCCTCAGGTTCTATCCAATGAAAGACGGCGTGATCCTTGGTGTAATGTTTTTTTTTTTGTAAATTTGATTCGGGGCTCAGCCCCATCAAATCCAATGACTTGACCGACGTAATGCTTTACTTGAATCTTTTTATTTTTAAACAAAAATTTTGCAATCACCCACATCCCATCTTTTAGTTCTCTACCTTTAATCGCTGAAATAGGTGACAAATTTTCACCTCCTTTATCCACTGGTAAATTCTCTTCGTCGTTTGTTTTTTTATCTCTATGATCGTCTTTATTGTCGAAAGGCGGCAAAATAGCATTCTCATCTTTGGAACTCAATATATGTTGCAATTGCGAAACATCAGTTGCCGTTGGGATGCTGATAAAATCGATAAAGCCTTTGCACAGAGAATAATGAGAGCAGACGCTACCAGGTTCACAAGACAAACATGTGAGTTTTCTCAAATAAATTCTTACTGGATTGTTGACGACCCAAGTGACCTGGTGAATTTTTAAGGTTCCGCTTATGCTTTTTCCTTGATTGGATAAAATTTGGTCTTTAGCTCTCATGTCACCTTCAGTAACGACAGCAATCGTGACGTTGGTTATATTTGCCTCAATGGATTTCATGAAGGCTATAAAATCAGGGATATCCTCGCCCTGAGCCACTATTCGATCTGCAGTCCTTTTGACTACAGCTCCGACCCCGTCCATCGGTCCCTTGCCGTGTCCAGCTTCGCTGAAGTTCCATGAAGCAATGTGTATTCCGTAGCGCCGAGTTATGTATTGAGTAAACAAAAAAAAGGCCTTTTTATTTCTATACTGCCCTGTTGGGCCATCACTCAACATATGCAAAGTTTTAAAAGGATGTGACAAATATATCAAGTCTAGAATTTTTTGCAAATGAGCAAATACCGCACTAGCGTCATGCCGCAAGCAATCCGACGCTGTACAAAAAGACTGACTTTTCAAGTCCCCAGTCTCAGGGCATCTGTAATAATACACGCCCGTATGTAAACTTATTTGCAGCCTTGAAGCACCGAAGTGAACAGCTTGAATTTCGTCAGAATACTTGCAGCAGTAATTTTCTGCAAAGTCTACTTGCATGAATATCTCATTGACAGAAAGATTAGTCTTTAACTGGGAAGTAGCTAAATACTGATGCGTGATTGTGTACTGGTGTCGCAGAAAATTTTCAAGAGCCTCAATAAACTTCAACAGTAATGTCTTCTTCGTTATTTTAATTTCTTTCTTAACTGTTCTCCGTACTTCTTTTTCCTTGCCTTTTATGATTCTGTTTTCCTTTATCATTGCCCATGATTTATAAGTAGTTTCAGTCGAGTCGTCAAAATCATTTATATTTGGAACTTTATCTTTACAAATTGTGCATTTACGTAACATACACGTTTCTGAATTGATGTCACATACTATAGTTTTACAGAGCTCCCTTAAATTCAGGTGGGAAATTATGTTGAGGTATTTTAATTTGTCGTACATGAGTTGCATATTTTCATGAACCACACAAAGGCATGTGTCTCTTTCAGAAATTTTTCTTCCTATTACCCAGAAAGGTCGTAGGCGGCAAAAAGAAGAAAAGCTAATTTTATAGATGTTTTCATTTTGGAATTTTTTGTGCAGGTTGAGCAGGGTGTCAGACAAGTATCTCTTTTGTTTTTTTATTTTATTTTTAGTTATGCAATCTTTCTTGCCGGGACACATTTTGCTATTGTCGTCTCTTTCAAGAAATTTTATAACTTCTGCTCGAATTTTTTTAGGCATTGATAGTCCGGTTTTTATCTTAATAGGGCTCCTTTTCTTAGTAATTCTATCCATATTTCTCTTTTCCTTAGTTCCTCTCAATATCTTGACTTGCAATGAATGTATTTTCTTTCTCATAGCTTCTATTGTCTCCTTTTGTTTTTTTATAATCAAATTTGTCAACTCCCGTCTTACTCTGGATGCTTGTACACCTTTTTTCTTTGTCGACTCACTGACCCACTTTGTGATGAGCTTGGACTTTGTGGAATCGATTTGATAAAGTCTGAGCATGTTGAACTATCACTGGCACAACTAGACTGTGGACGAGTTACTACCTTAGAAACGCTTTCTAAAATGGACGGTGATTCTGGTCGCATCGGTAATATTCCCTCATCATCAGTAGTCTCTGGAGTGTTTTCTTTTAAGTGCTTTACCAGAGTTTTAGCCCGTTTTTGTTTGAGTCGACTCCTTGATTTGCGGTCTCTCCACTCTTTTCTCTGTTTGCGATGTTCTCTTGGTGACATTTCAGCAACCAGCTTTACTTGATTCTTCTTTCTTGCTCTATCTTTTTCTTTAGCAGCTTCGTATAAATCAGCATTTTCCTTTATGCGAGCCCTTCGCCTTTGCTCACATTCACGTTTTTGCTGACGAATTTCTTCCGCCGTTTTAGGACGCTTTTTAGATTTAGGTTTCCCCATCTGAAATAAAGTAAAAGCATATTAAGCCAAGCAACATACATATGTCAACCACCTCTGTAAAGCCAGCACAAACCTTCCCCATACTCAGTAAAATATTGTCACTTCCGTGTATCGCAAGTCACTTCCATGGCAACATTTTTATCCATGGAACCATGGAAGTGACCTCCACGGAAGTGACTTTTGGCGATATAAGCTCCGGAAACATAACCTCAAAAACACGAATGAACGTGCTCCAATTAACAATAACATTTTCACACCAAAACACATAAAAACCACACCAACTAATTGTATAATTGTAAAGTACATACCTTTGATGACCAACACGGTTGTGACTGCTTATGCTTGACGCTTTTTGAGAATTAATATGTGATTTTTCTTTTCTTACAAACACAACGCCGCCGACGGATATTGACAACTGGGAATGAAAGATGGCGTCTTGGGCCTTGTCTATGGCCAGTCACGTTCGGAAATGCGCGTGTTATTTTTCGTGTAGGACTTGTGTGACATTTATCCATGGACGGGACAAAAAAATTGATCACACATTTTATTTCAAAAAAATATATATATTGCTGCATCTTTATGAGCTTATGTTTACATATTTATGGAGGAAATGTATTTAACGTAATATTGGCTTAGTTGTCATACTTTCGTAGCAGCAGAAAAAAACACAGCATTTATTTTTGTTCACAAAACCTGTGTAATCACATCCACGGAAGGGAACTTTTAATTTATATTAAAATTAAAATAAAATATAATTCTTACAAAATTTTCAACTTTCTATTCATAAAAGAATTATGTTTTATACCTACTTTAATATCAAAAAGCGTAAACGTTTAATTTAGTTTCTACCAGCTAGAAATTTTAGAATCACAGTATTTTTTTAAAAAATTAATTGAACGTTAAATATGTGTTGACTGTTGGTTTAACTGTCATTTTATTCTTTGTTATCATGAATTTGGGTTACGTTCACTTTTACAAAGTAAGTTAACGATCTAAGAATGAATGATGGAACGGTCCCCTTATTACTTATCTAGCAAAAGCAAAGCGATAACGAAAATTTTACAAAATTTGCAGATTGCTTGTCAGATTCGTATAACTTACGTAAAATGAATTTCAAAGGAATTTTGGCATTTCAACGCGAATATTGAACAATTTTTACTTCGCCTTTGCTATTGCAAATTAGGCAATCAAGGGGTGGAGAGGCGTTTGTTCTTAATTCCTTTTTTGACTGTAAAATGAAGGTAACCTAGGATGTTTATGAGTGACATAAGCGACGTGATTGTGACGTCATTTGTCGATAACCAGAGTGCCGTACCTTGTTTTCTTGCATGTGCATGTTATGTATGTCATATATTACGTTTCTAAAACGGGTGAATTTTTCAGTAAGCACTTCAAGACTTTAGTTTTCGCTTTTAAAGCTTTAGTTTCCTAGTACTTATAGCAGTGCTGTCATCTAGCGGCGGTGAAAAAAACATTTTACACTTACGACCGCTATACAGGTGTTTTTTCGTTGCCACCCTTAACGAAGGGTACGTACTCTTTACATCAAATTAAGTAAGTTCATGGCAAAAATGAACATTTCATAGACAGATATTAATCTCGTGAAAAAATCTTGCTACGCGCGTCTATGTGCATTTATGCAGAAAAATGCAGTCTATTTATTCTACTTTGGACCCTAATATCTTGGGAACCAGACACTTCCCAGGTATGCTTCCAAGTAGAAAAATTATCGTGATGATGAGGAGATTCTGTAGTTTTCGGGAACGTTGACGACCAAAAATCATTCTGTATAACCAGCACCGCTATCCTAGGGAACTATACCATAAGCACTGAGAAGACTATTATCTCAGGTTTATGTCGATTGTCTAGGAAAAGATCTATGGGTAAAAGTCGGTCATTAGAGCCTTGTTCAGAGGTTTGTTTTAATAAATATGAGTTATGTCTGAATTTATAGTCAAAAGTATTAAACTAGGATGCCGTAATTTGTTGTATTACGTTTTAAGTTTTAAAAATAGTGTAGGAATGGTCGCTTAAGGTGTTACCGCACTCATCTGGTTGACTTTATTTTTGTTTTGTTGACAAAAATTATCAGTATTGATCCTGTGTCTTACAATATTTTTTCATCTATTTATATAAATTTCTAGAGAAGAAATAAGGAGGGATTTTACAGTATATAATAAGTATTGGAACAAGCAAATACTGAAATTTGCCCACTGATTGCGGGGTAAAGTCGGTTTGTTCTCGTTTGGCTCGTTCAAGAACACGTCAAAATTGACAACTTCGTGATAGATCGGGTACGGGGAAGTAGCCGGCTCTTATACAGTGCCACTGCCAAATCTTGATAAATACATGCCTCTAGCAAAGCTGGGTCTATGTTCTCTTATCTATGGGTCTAGGGCAGTTTCACGAATCTATTTTATATTACTTCGATCGAAGTCTGTCAGATGAGTGTGATCACACCTTTACAATGATAAAGGTAAGGTTTATTATTTTCTATTATGCACAAAATTATTAATTAATCATTAAAATTTGTTGTCGAGTGTTTCGAATAATTTTAAAGTATATTGTTGGCTTTTAGAATTTTATGAGTGTTTAGCTATTTCGAATAACAATGTATATTTCATCAAAATGTGAATTTTCTAGGGGTTAATTGAGGCGTAAGTATATAAATAATAGGATTTTTGTAGTCAAATGGGTGGACAGTCCTTACATTACAACAAACAAATATAATCCCCCTTTTCTTATTTTCCGTAGCACAAACTTAGTGAGAGCGAGATATCTCACATTTACAACAAATCAACATACTTACCTATGTAATAACTAAATAAAGTAAGTACTAACATGTACTTCGCATGTAAACAAGGGCGATGGGCAAATACCTGTATATATTCTAAGAAGGCACTGAAAACAAATAGTTATTTACTTGAGAGTCCACTCATTTGGCAGTCGATCCTGATAATGGTATAGGGTGATGTTTGCAATCTTAGATTTCATTAGTTTAAAATAGTTTCCTTTTCCTATATGGCTAAGGCAGCACTAAGCCAAAACCGCGGCGGTTTTTAACCGCCTGACTTTTTTTAGTATGGCTGAGAAAAACCATCAGTGCAGCCGCATCCATTAGTTTCCTTTACTCACAAAATCAGGCAGTTAAAAACCGCGGCGGTTTTGCCGTAATGCGGCCTTAGATTATTTTTTAGATGACTAGAGAATTTATGTTATTTTTAAATAATGATCAAAGCAGCGTCGTATCAAAGTATTACAAAGTAGACAGTGGTAGTATATACCTAACCTAGTGGAAACCTGCGGTTTCGTACGCGCATCGTCTTTAAGTACTACATAAAGTATCACTGTACCCTCAAAACTGGTCAGAAGTGGCACCATGTGGTTCTATCGGCCCTTGGTGCTCTGCCTACCCCGTAAGGGATAAAGGCGTGATTATATGTATATGTTATACATAAACGTAAAGTACTTTGATTTTTAATCTACTATCAACAGTTTTCTATCGTGGCCTTCAGCCTTATCTACCAGCACCGGTATGATGAATTTGGTGAGAGCGAGATGTCTCACTTTTAAACGTCAAATCCACAGAGCTAAGTAATAACTAGATAAGGCAAGTGTTTCTACTTGGTGTGTAAAAAGGGATTGCAAACCAATTCTATCAGCCCTAACTCCTTCAGTTCGACTCGAGAACGAGTGTCTATTCTAATTCTTAAGTCTATTTCTAACATGCAAAGTACATCCACTTAGTTTATCTAGTCATTAATAGCTCTGTGAATTTGACGTTTAAAAGTGAGATATCTCGCTCTCACCAAATTCATCATACCGGTGCAGTTGTTTTTACTGGCAATAGTTTTTTATTACATCGTTTATTACATATGCGTGTAAAGAGAGCGAACTGTTCACGTTGTCTCTTTCTCATTGAACCATTGCCGATTCGGTTAGTTGGTAAAGACAACTGCAATTTGTAGCAAAATAATATATCAATTTGTGAACTGTAGTCATAAGCTGATGAAGTTTTTAGTGTAAACCAAAGATAGAAGATTATTTGCATCCAATATTAAGGATATTCATAAATATCGAAATGTACACATACGTTTTCTTTATCATATGTAAATGTTAGAAAATTCTAAGATACATATAAAAAATGTCATATTTCTTTTTAATATCAACAATTTCAAACATAAGCCCGGGTTCAATCTTGTATAATATTGACATATCAGTTCTCTGTAGGAATAACGATTGAAACAAAATCACTATGATCTGTCCAAAAAGATAGCCGATACGCTTTCTGAGAAGACCCACAAAATAGAAATCTGTCCTAATTACCCACAAACTAACAACATAGAATTCGATTAACAAATATCTTATCGCATGTTCAGGAACATTCGTTTTTTTGCTCACTTTATGCTGAAATGAGATGTCTTTGGGTTGTTTGTTGGGTCTTAACCATGACTATAAATAAACTAAATTGATACAATTTTGAACCCGAGCTCAATGTTTATAATATAAACTAGACAATTTACAGTAGGTTAGTAGTATAAAGTTTATATCTCCATTATGGGTGAGCCTACTGCAAATTGTCTATCAGTTGTGTTTTTAGTGTTAAATAACTAATCTGGTTAAAGTTAGATTATGAGGTTTTAGTATGGGTAACCCTGTTGAAGTAAGATAAAAAAATTTGATGCTTAATATCTAACTGGTTCTTCCTTGCAATGTATAAAAAAATTAATATGGTTAATGTAGATCTACTCGAAAATATTATTTCACTAAGGCGTTTCTACACTCGCCAATTATAAAATTCTGGCGTAAACTGGTACAAGTAACTGACTATAAGTAATATGATATTATAAAATTATTAATAAAGAAATGGAAAAAATTCTTCACCCGAGTGGGAATCGAACCCACGACCACTGCATACCGTGCTAGTTGTTCTAACCACTGAGCTACCGGGTCAATTACTCGGATGACGAATTTTACCATCTCTTTTCTAAATTACATATTGGCAACGTTATTTTTCATCCCGTTAGGTATACACTAGCCAAATCTCGGCAAACAAAGCTGAATCCCTCAGCACAATGTTTAAAGATGAAACGATCAACCATATCCTATATATTTATAATATATTTTTTTACCATTTAAACGATATGTAATGTTACACAAATTTTTGGCAGTGTATTTTAGTAGTGTTGACGCCCGTATAGTACACCTCCGCTGTGAAATGAAACTATGACAGCGAAGCGATTTTTGGCATGTAGTGTATTTTAGTAGCCAGCCATACTCTCGCGCATCATTGCCGCTACTCAAACTACACTTGATTGCAACCGAATTTATCCAGCGGTTTCGCTACTCCTATTTCGACGCCCGTATTGAGTACACCTCCGCTGTGAAATGAAAATATGACAAACTTTCCGATATCCTCCCGCGAAGCGATAATTTCGCTATGTTTAGTCCGTATGTATTTACGATTATTAAACTGGATTATTGGTTAAGTTTTATGTAAGTGAAACACACTCATAACGAAATCGCAGAGAAGCGGATCACAGTACTTGAAATATCTGGCTAGCGAAATTTTATTTTGTTTATGCTTTTTTTCTTATTCCAAATTTTTGTTACTGCCTAACTGTTTTTTATTTATAAAGACTAAGTGTAAGAAATCCCGGCGGATGTCCGACCATCTAGCAGCAAATTTGTTACTTTTGAATAAAGTTCTTTTTATTTATTTATTTATTATTAAGGGAAATTCGAGGTGAAACCAGGGTCTGATTGATTTGACAAGATAAAATAAAAAATTACGAGCAATTAGAATATGGTTAGAATAAATACCTATATATTTTGTACTAAAATCTTTTCCTGGCGATTTGCCGATTAAAAGGTAAGCGTAGGTGTTTATCTATATTAGGTCGGTTACAAAATCTACACTATAACTCTAGTACGACCTTCCAATAGTAGCCATACTCTCGCGCATTTAGCTCATCTTATTCAAAGATTGAACCGACTCCGTCGGCCGAGAGATCTACTCAAACTACACTTACAAAAAAACCCCGATTTATCCGGGCAAGCCTGGAACGTTCTCGGGCGTTCACCGAATACAACAGAACATTATCCAGCGGTTTCGCTAACAGTACCAACAGGATCCTATTTCGCAGCGGTATTCACCAGCTACGAACTCACAGTAACAATTTAACAAGAAGTATAACTCCAATAAACAAGCGTTTCGCACATGACTTAATAATGACTGAAGTAAAAGACATGTAGGTATCAGCTGCTTCGTACTAATGAGGGTCGAATAGTTTCCCAGAAAACTTTACGAGACTGTAACAAAATTCTACGAAAACAATAGAAACCCACGTACAAAAGATTTATCTAAACTTCTAAAGATAAAAACCATTCGCACGTGTTATTTGTGTGTAACAGACACGTGTTAAACGCCAGCTCTTTGACCAGGGGTTCCCAAAGATATTTTTCATAGGAAGTTAACTTACCGGTAATTTCTCAATCTTCTAGAAGTCCCTGCCCATCTCTAAACTGTCGCTCACTGCACGTAGGGCGAGGCCACAACACTGCGTTTGCGGCGTCGTAACGCGATAATGCAATTTCTGATGCGCTGCCGCAACGTTCCAGTCGCTTCTGTTCCAGTTGATGACTTCTGTTCCAGTATGTTCCAGTACACTACAGAAACTAAAATGATGGTTAACGTTATTTCGTCCGACGCCGTATGCGATGAAATTTTTGCGTTGCGTCATCGCATCGTACAACGTTTTGTCGATGCGATGCCGCAACGAAGTGTTTTGGCCTCGCCCTAGGGCGTGTTCATATCTGACGGAAAATCCATCGCGTATTTGTCGGTCGCGTAACGTCAGAACAGGCAAATATATTACATTTACATTCAGCCTTTCACACTCAACCGATGATGCGTTAGTGCGTTTGCCTGTACCTGGAGATACGCTCGACGCATCTTCCGTCAGATATGAACGCGCCCTTACGTATTGTTATCATAAGTATTGTAAATAATCGTCCAATCTTAATTTATTAATTTTTTGACATGCTTGGCTGATATTGTAATTTTTACTGTGTGCCAAATTGGATTCCCTTTTTTAAAAAACTTTGTAAACATACTTTAGCATTTTTCATAGTTTTTTTTTGGTTGCAAGATAATTGTTAAAACATAATTATGTACCTAAGTACGTAATTTTTCTTTAGATCTACCCGTATGTACCTACTATATGTATTACTAAGTTGAATTAAAATGACAGGTACATAATTTTAATATAAGCGCAGTGTTGTATCAGCAAGTGTATAAACGCCCTAATCAGGCAACATTTGTTGTAAAATTAAAATATCGTGAAAGTTGTTCAACCTAAAGGTGGGTTCCCACGGTGCGTGATTTCGCGGACGGACGCGGACACACCGACGGTTACGGACGGACGCGCCGTTTCCCACGATCCGTGGTGCGGGCTGGTGCGCGTCCGTCAGTAATATCACGCACCGTGGGAACCCACTGTAAGTAAGATGTAAGTAATTATTGAAATCTAGCTAGATCATACGCATAGATAGGTACTAGATACTGATCCATGTTTCTCCATCTTTGTGTAAGTTCTAGATGATCTGAATATTTTTGTTATGCCGATTATATGGTGTCAAATATAATAAATAGTTTTATTTTAATCTTTTATTTAATTTTATAACATATTCATGACCCCATTATGACGAAGATTGACTAGGGGATGTTAAAAGGTTTGGGCATAGGCCTGACAGAATAAAATTAAAGTAACTGACAAAGAAAGTGTACAAGAGTGGATCGAAGGTTTGGAAGTGGAAAACCTCCCCGGCCCGGTCTTCCACCTTTCACGACCAAATGGTCGAAAGGTCAGGTCAAGAGGTAAATCCATTAGCGTAAATCCATAGTGTATCAGTAGAGCATGCATGAAGAATACCATCATTTCGATTCGAAATTAGTGTAGTTAAGCAGCGCTCGAAGTCAGAATGGAGAGTTTAAAAATAGTTCGTGTCAAGAAGTCTAACATTAGAAGATAACATTGATTTAAATATAATCTGGGCTACATACTATATTCTATACTCTTTTAATGCATTTGAAAATTAACATTCCTGATGCATAATTTTAATTATTTATATAAAGACCAGGAGAATAACTGAATATTTTAGACCCGAATTACATCGCTACATGTACACCGCGCAGGTATGTGCCCCTATATGAGTAGACACATTAGTGAGCTAGATCACTACACATTAAGAATTTATGTAGGTAATGGTCGAAATGACACATCTGTGCTCGCTCTAACTTCTACACTATCACAAGCGTACCGCCGACATCACGGAAAATAAACCCCACGCAAATACTTCCTCTTCACTTAATAATTTGCTTCAGTAAAAAGTACAGGAAGATTGCCGTTGTACACTCGCACTTAAATCGAACAAAAACGGCTCATGTGCTGTCAAAATAACTCGCAGGTTAAGTTTTTAACACTTGGCGCTTTAATTGCGTTTACTTTACGGCGATTTCTCGCACTGCATACTTAGGTGAGTTTTGCGAAATTTATAGAGCATGTGAATATGAGTATCTAGCATATTTACCATGTGCTTCGAGATTTATTCATAGTATTAGAGCACCGATAGTTAATTATTCTTCGTGTCCCGTCAAGAAGTTACTATCTTGCATATTTATAATATAATCGTGCTTTTGTTTACTTTTCTATGTTTTAATCATTTAATGATTTTTCATTTGAATCTTTAATTGTATTCTGATATTACTCAAACAAAACAGAAACACACATGAATTGGTTGGTGCACCCATTTGGAATATTGATTGCAAGGATGTAAGGTACTTACCACCGGAGTAGATCACTACACATTAGATGCTCTCCATGGTGAGGTAAAAGATTTGATCCTACGTGGATGATGAGCTCATCTCGTGCGCTAGTTTTCATTCAAGCGTGACGACCAATGCAAATCATTCTGTATATTATTTTTGTTGTAGTGAGTAAATACCGAGGTGTTAACGTTCAACTGTCCGCTAAACACTACAATAATATTCGATCATCGCGGCATTCACTTTCAGCGGAGGTCCGATGGGAAACGTACACTCGCCGTGTTCACATAGTAACCACTAGCGCTTCACTCAATCCATATAAAAATGCGTTTACCGGTTGGCGAAAGCAGCCAAAAAAACTGCATCTAAGCATACAGAGTGCGTGTGTGAGTTTTGCCAATCGAGAAAACCTTCCGAAATCCATGTGTCGTCGTCCATCGACTCATGCGGTGTGGATACCATTGCCGATTCATGTTGCATAGTGAGTTGCACGCATCGACAAGTCCGGATATCCACGTTTTTTGGGGTCCCGTAAAGAACTTTCCGGATCACATCATTGGTGTTATTATAATATAATCACATCCTAGTTCTACGATCGATATGTTGCTTTAAATTGTATTCCCAGCAACCCATAAACACACATGACCTTGATAATGCTTTGCTGCCGTTGATTTTTAGCAAGGATAGGTGGTCAGTGATAACTGAGTTTATTAGTCCGTAGCATACCACATAATTTTACTGATGAATTGGTAAATCGGGAATAAATAGATTCTCGTCTAAGCACTTTCTATCGGCCGATAGTTTAGTCGGGTTTGGCTGGTAGTGACACTGAGCCAACTAAACAGTTGGGTTGGACGTGAATACGCAGACTAGACAAACAGTCGGCCGATTAATTACATTCGGTAGAGAGTTGGTGAAGAGATCAGTCGCGTGAAAAGTTAAGCAACGTTTTTTATAGGCGCAATGCAAGGTCTTTGCGAAGTATTTAATAAAAATTCAGAAATCCGTTAAAACACTACTGTAGTATGAACATAATACACTTTCTTCCCGTTCCATGGAGATAAATGAAATATGTCACAGTGAGTTTGGTGGTTGGTTTCATCGATTGGATTTGTTTAGTTCCGCCCGACATAGCACTGGATTAATAATAAAAATAATAAAAATAATATTAATTATTATTTCTTTAGCGATCGAATAATTTACACCGGTCAAGAGTAACATAGCGTACATAGTCAACGGTTCATGACTAATATCATGAGCAAATCCAGGTAAGAAAAAGCACTGGTCATAAATATACTTATACTTTCTGACTCTAAGTCGAAAACAAACCAAAATAATGACGTCTGTGTTAAAAATGTTGTAAAACTAATTAGAATATACCGATGTAGCACTTTAGCAAGTCATTGGGTGTAGTATTATAGATATCAATTTTGTTACATTTGCCACATAACAACTAGTACATTTAGAAAGTTGTCAAATGTTGGATTCGGCGGGAAAAGCTGGAAAGGTGCAGGTGTAATTTTCTTGTGAAAATCAAAAATTAAAAAAAAAATGGCTTGCATGCGTCTGTAAAGCTATCTTTTCTGGTAGATAAGTTATATTTTGACTACAGTGATGTGGACCACCTCGAAGTGCGTGTGATGGTTTTATACGCAGGTAGCTGGAGTTAAAATAGGGAATACGATCTCTTCATGGGCCAAAATGTAAAATGCTGCAATAATTTTTTTAAATTTTCTATTTTACACTTTTCTTGATTTTCTGAATTTATATTCATCAGTTATCATCCATTAAATTCTATTTACTAAAGAAAATGGCTGTATAGGGCCAGTTTAATGCCTTTCCTTCGTGATAAACTAAACAAAAAAAAAAAAAATCAAACAGCGTGCGTCATTGTGCAATATGCAGAAAAAATATAGCTATCTTTACTCTCAACGTTGGACCCTAATGCAGGTGTATTTGTGAAAATCAAAAATTATTTGTAAATGGTTGCATGTGTCCGTAAAGTGATGTTTTCTGGTAGATTGTCGTTATTTTTGATGATAACTGATGAATCTAGTTGTGCATGGTTTTATACGCAGGTAAGCAGAGTAAAAACGTTATAGCCGGATTTTCGATCTCTTCATGGGCCATGTAAGTCTGCATTTCCTGCAATAATTTTTCATTTTGACTTACTTTCACACTGTTCTGGTTTTCCCGACGTTTCCATTCATCATCATCATTATCATCCATCATAAATTCAGATTCAGAAATCATTACTATTGATTCATCTGTAATTCAATTAGAATTCCCCTTGAATCCTCCTTCGGGAAATCTAGGGTTCACAAAAAAAAAAAAAAAAAAGCAGTTTTTCGTTCATTACAACACTCGTTATATATAAACAAACATTGACGCTTAATGCCCACATGCGTGCTTTTTTTAAAAATGGTGCATAATCTATATGTAGGTACATACAGAGGTAACTTCTTAAGCTCAACAAACAAAATAACTCTGAAGAAATGTTGTAAAACTAATACAAACATACGTATGATAGGTAGTACTTACTCTATGTCATTTAAAGAAAAAATTCATGGACTGTATGTTGAAAGTTATCTGGATGCAGTCTTCTGTTGAGCAGACTCCACTGAATTCGGGATAAATTATGGAATCTCTAAGAATGTCGCCCAAAAAACCGGAGCTGTCTACGTGAAAAATTTATAATATAGCCCTATCCACACAATTTCCATTCGCGGATTCTAGACTTGGCAATAGCTTATAGGAAGTAGCACCTGAATTCATGTAATTTTCTTGTTGTCAATCAATTTCAAAGTATTTATTTAATTAAATATTCTTATGGCAATATCTGTCTAACCGGGTACGTAAAGTGATTACTGGTGCAGATAAGTAGCTGGAAATGTCTTAAATATCTAAAACATTCGTAAACACTGCAGAATGCATTATTTTTATGGGGAATAATTCCTGTTGTTTTTCCCTAATTCTAGGATAGTGTGGGAACATGTGCTCATGTAGCTCTTTCCAAAGAATATACTTGTAGCTTTTGGAAGGGAGCGGGTGTAATTTTCTTGTGAAAATATACTTGCTCATTCGTGTCCGTAAAGCTGAATGTTCGGCGGGAAAAGCTTTAGCTAGTGCGGTGCAAGGGAGCGGGTGTAATTTTCGTGAAAATCTGAGTAAAACTTTAGCCGGAATCTCTCATGTAAATGGCTTGCATGTAAGTTGTTTCTGGTGGATAAGTTGTATTCTTGTGATTTTGACTGAATCTTACACTGCTGTGAGGATTTTCCCGACGTTTTATACGCATAAGCTGAGTAAAACTCTCTTCATGGGCCCATGTAAGTTGTTTCTGCAGAATTTTTCATCGTTTGACTAAAGACAATGGCTGTATGGGCTTAGTTCCCCTTGCGTTTACACTTGTTCTTGAGATTTTCCCGACGTTTCCGACCATCATCATTATCATCCCATAAATTCAGAAATCGTCATTACATATCCATCATGGGCTTTTGCATTCCCCTTCCTTCTGGAGTTCAGGTGAATTTTCCAAAGAATATAGTAATCTTTTGCAAATAAGCAAATTTTCCTGTTATACCGCGGCTCAGTGAAATACGTTGAATCGTAGAAAGATAATCTAAGTAAAAAGTTGAAAGCTTTAACCACGCTTTAACTTTATTGCAATATTAAACCTTACCTACAGTTTACATATATTTGTAAACAAGGTGAAACATACGATAAATAAGATGGATGAGTTAAGATCATTTTTTAACTCCGGCTCGACTGGTGTGACAAAACTTAAAGGTGGACTAACCGGTGGTCTTCGCATTACCAAAGAAGACAGTACCTATGACATGAACCGGCGTGAGGAGCATCGGCACTCAGTTGTCATGAGCGGCACTGATTATGCACGTGAAGCTAAGAGGAAGGAAACAGAGGCCTACATGACAAGGGTATGTGTTTACTTTACCTAAACATGAAGAAAATAGTGGTTCTACTTACAACAGTGAAAGTAGTAATCCTCCTTTTCATAGTGAAGATGAACATTTTTTTATCAAGACCTAAACCCTTTTGTTGCAACAGGTGCCGTTGTTAACTAACAGCCAACTGTTAACTTATTACTTGTTTATGTACCTATTTATGTTTTTGTTTACAGAATGACCCTTGGGATAGTGTCCCAGGTGGACTAGACTCCCTTGAAAACTTCTCTACATACAGCTCTATGCAAAATATTGGACTTAAAGAGGAAGCCATGACAGAAATCTACAAAAAATACACATTTCAAATGAAGGAAGATACAAAAAGTCTTTCCATCTTTGAATACAAACAGCAGGTACAACAAAATCATTAAAGGAGGATTTCTGACATTGGGCAAAAAACTTACACCAAGTTGTTCTAGTTGAATAAAAATAATAATAATAACATTATTTTCTACTCCAGATATTAGATAACATAAAAGCCTATCCAGTTGTAATTATAGAAGGGCCTACAGGCTGTGGAAAAACCACACAAGTCCCTCAGTGGATTTTAGATGAATGCTACAATAACCGTAAACCATGCAAGATCATAGTAACACAGCCGCGAAGGATTGCGGCCATTTCTATTGCAAAACGAGTGGCACAAGAGAGGGGATGGGATGTAGGAGGTGTGGTTGGTTACCAGGTGAGAAAGAGATAGAAAACTTACCTTTCCTGCACAAGTAGCATGACCTGCAAAACATGATATGATTAACCGATTTATCGACATTTAGCCTGTCAAAATACGATGAATATAGCCGCCATGTAGAATTTTGTATATAGATGATATAGTATTGTACAATAAGATATGGGCCTATCATTTCATGAAGTGGTGATGGTCATAGCGCTATTTATGGTGGATGGCTGCAGAAGAAGTACGGATGTGCTTTAGGTGTTTATAATATAAAACAAAAACCTAGAACGTAAGAGGTTGAATACAAATAACGATATGTTGGAAAAGTCTTTTATGCCATAAATGTTTAGGTAACTGTGAACACCCTTCGTCATGGATCTGGTCAAATTGAGATAATAAGAATGAAATGAGGCCAACATAAATTATTATTTTCCTTTATATGTTTAGCAAGAGCAGACATGTTTTAACACTACTAAGGAAGAACCTCCTGTGTGAAAACCTCTTCCTATAACTGTCTCTATTCTGAGTCTATTTCTGCCATTATGGTCCTCATGTGGTTCACATCACATAAACCCTAGAAGTTTTTAATAAATGATAGTGTAAATAAACTTCATTGTAGCATTAAACTTTCCAAACAGTAGACTGCAGTATCAATTTCTTCTTTTAGAAAAAGTAGTAGTAAGTATTGCATTTAATCTTACTGTTTTTTCGGTCTTACTGTCTTACGGTATTTTTTAGGTTGGGCTTGAGAATAGAACAACTACAGATACAAGAATTCATTATGTCACCACTGGTGTCTTATTACAAAAGCTGGGTAAGTATTAAAATGATTTATATTAGTTACTTTTTGCGCCTTTAATTTAGACATGTGTAACAAGAATTCGCCTTATGAGTTTCTTTAATGTAAAATACTTAAAGTACTGTAAATGTTTTTTGTTTAGCTGAGGATTATGTCAATGATCTACAGAGATTATTTAAGTATGGGTTTTTGGACTTCAAACTATCCTTTATACTTAGGTCCTGGGTTCAAATCCTGTTCAGTGCAGACATTGATATATTATTAGTACACATGGGATAATTGTGTGAGACTAGGTAAATGTATAAACGGTAATGGTTGTTAGTAAATATATATTTATTTTTTAGTGGCTGCCAAAAACATGAATGAATACACACATATAATTCTGGACGAGGTTCACGAAAGGGGTCAGGAAATGGATTTCCTACTTCTAGTCACAAAGAAGCTGCTCAACACTGTGTCATCATCTGTCAGGGTTATCCTGATGTCAGCTACGATTGAACAGAAAGCCTTCACCGATTACTTCTCAATAGGCCACGATCATGCTTTTAGATTGCATGGGATGTCAACTATGTCAGCAACTGTGAAAATTGTGAAAAAAGACCCCATGTTCACTGTTAAGAAGTTCTATTTGAATCACCTTCATAAATTTGGCTCGGTGAGTTTTTATATTAAGTGCATGTATTAAGAAATGTAATTCCATGTGTTTTTCTGAATAAAGTGTAGACTGGCTGGGGCATATCAAGGGGAAAAGTTTCGCCGTGCGTGCCTCATCAAAGAGAGAGGCAATAGATAGACTTACGTTCGATGTGGCAAGATACGCTGGGGCGCAATTGGACTTTATAGTTATTTAAGTCATTCGTCGTGCAACAATTGTCTTGCATTGATGTTCTATGCATTGATGACCTGCAGAATATAACAAAAATATTAATAAACAGCCAAACAATATGTTATTTTTCAGATGGTAACACCAGCAACTCCCTCCGACATTCCAGGCATTGCCCCCGAAATGCACCACCTGGTTGTAAAGCTGCTAAACGCGTTTGAACTCATTGACAAGCAAGAAGACAACTATGCTGATAGATCTGAGGCTGACCTTCCATCGGTGCTGATATTCCTGCCCGGCATCAATGAGATTGAGGATCTGTTTGATGCATTGAATGATTTGGCTTTAAGGTCTGTTTTAAATGGTCTTACTTACCTTTATCTCTTCATTTGTTTTGTTAAAATAAAGCTTATCTTTTTAACTCAGGAAACCTTAATAAATGTAATGTATAGTGCAACAAAATTTTCAACTTGAGTTGTGTAATGGCAATCTTCGCGGCACCTAACACGCATCGATCTGTGGCCTCGAAAATTATGATTTGTAATAACATTCATGTTTTGTATTTTTGCATGCGTCTAGGTTTTATTAATTTTTTAAATTTATAACATAATATTACTTTTACTGAGGATGTTACCTGACCAATCGATCGATCAACGTCGATAGACGGCATCGGAGGCATAGGACGTTTATCGGAGAATATCAATCAACGTCGATTCATACTAACATCAATCGATGCCGTCGATCGATCCATTGATCTAGTAGAAATTATCAACCTATACGTCGACTTATACATTCTACCGTCAATTCAATGGTCTGGTAAAACCCTTATATTTACAAATTACAGAAGGAAACTAACGGATGCACAAAACCCGACGTACAAGTGGTGGGTGCTGCCTTTACATTCGACCATAACGGCTGACGAGCAAGTGAGGGTGTTCCAACGAGCCCCGCCGGGCAGCCGCAAGATTATACTCGCTACCAACATCGCTGAGAAGCTCGATTACTGTGCCCGATATTAAATACGGTGAGTGTTTGTTAAGTGTTTTATTACATGGTTGGATATATTCGCTAAAGCATTTCAACATCTTGTGACATAACATTTTGGCCTGGCACAGGGCTTAAAGCTTCTATAATGTATTGATTATTCTCCACCTTACCTGATTATGGCAAAGGAATTATGTTAATAGTTTAGTAGGTTACGTATATTTCCACACGTGCTTCACCATACATAATGGTTGAACCTTATCTTCTCATGCACATTCTGTATAAATGTTATCTACTTGTGTAAGTTTTCCATTCAAACTCATTCGCGTCAACGTAAAGCAGCCGACCAATCACATTATGTCGTGATGTAATAAAAGTTGAGGACAAGGGCACTACGCGATTAGTTGAATAGTTTACGTTAACGCGATCAAGTTAAAAGTGAAAATTCGCACTATGCCCCCTATGCACTCCATACTGTGATTTCAACAGCTAGCTAATGTTATTTCAAACAGCTTGCTAACACCATAAACTTCCGCAGTAATCGACTACTGCCTAATGAAGCAGTTGGTAGTGGACGAGAATACAAACTTCACTTCGCTGCAGCTGTCATGGGCTTCCAAAACGAACTGCGAACAACGCGCCGGGCGTGCGGGGCGAGTGCGAGACGGCAGGGTTTATAGGCTGGTCAACGATACTTTCTACGTAAGTTGTAGCGTATTAGATTATATTGAATTTGATGTTTGGACATTTTGTGGGTGTTGGTAAACGGAAATCATCATCACTTATTTAGCTTAGAAGTTACTCTGTCTGTCGGGCTTTCACGCCAAAACTACAGAACCGAATTTAATGAAATTTGGTACACAGGTAGTCTGAGAAAGGATATTAGCTACTTTTTGTCCCGGAAAATATTTTATTCATATGCGAATTTTGACATTTTGTTTTATGTTGAAAGATGAAACGATGAAGTAAACTTGGGTGAAGAATTTTTTCCATTTTCTTTATTAATCATTTTATAATTTTGTTTTATATTAAATTTATTCCTAGGAAAATCTGAAGCAAGAGTGCACCCCAGAAATAATTCGCTGTCCTCTCGAGCGGTTGGTGCTGCTGGCCAAAATGTTGGATATGGGCGCGCCGAGCGAAGTACTGGCGTTGGCCATGGACCCGCCGGACTTGTCCAACATACACCGGACTGTGCTGGTTTTGAAAGAGGTGAGAGGTTATTGTCATGGCTAATTGGCTGTCAGGTTGACTTGGTCCATGTAGACTAACGAGAGGAAAACCATTTTTGTAATTCAAAAGTTTTTTTTAAAAAGTTATTTCCTATTTATAGGGTGTATGAAATAACAGGATAGAACATTTTCCCATATTTCTCAATGGTTATCAGTGCTTGTTAATATGATAAAATATGTATAAAAAATGATAATGCATACAAACCACAATTACTCCATAGGTGGGAGCCCTAAAAAAGTTCCTAGATGATGAATGGTCATCACTGGATGGCGATATCACATACCTGGGCCGCGTCATGGCCAAACTGCCTCTAGACGTGAGGGTATCCAAATTAATCATGCTTGGATACATTTATGGTGTGCTGGATGAAGCTGTTATTATGGGTGAGATTCTACTCATATTATAAATGCGAAAGTTTGTGAAGATGGATGTATGTGTGTATGTTGGTTACTCTTTCACGCAAAATCTGCTGAACGGATTTTGTTGAAACTTGCCAGGTATACAATATAAATAATATAGCTTATATTATACATCAGAATTGCACATAGGTTATAAAGTTAACGCGGTCAACGATTTGAGATACTAAGGAACTCAGGGGCGTTCCCTTAGTGATAAGCTTTAACATTTGCATCTGGCCTCACTATGCTCAACGTAGTCTCCTTCATGATTCTGTAGTCTTAGCTACCCCATAAAATAAAAACACCTAAGAGAACGCGCCTGAGTTTCTTAATCGATTCTTACGACATGCGAGACATGCTTTTTTATTATTCTAGTGACTTTAAACACTGAAACCATATAAGTAAAACCAATAAAAATGATTGCGTACATACATATAATCACGCCTTTATCCTTTACGGGGTAGGCAGAGCACCAAGGGCCGAATAGAACCACATGGTGCCACTTCTAAACAATTTTGAGGGTATAGTTGAGATGTACAAGTTCGTTTAGTAGTGACAGGTGGTCAGCTCATCGCCTACAAAACACCAAGACCCTCTTGTCCCTCTACTGTCATATTATACGTTATTTTTTCACTCCCAGAGCAGCATAGAAGAAAATCATTGAAATTATTATTAATTTATTTCGAATTGCGAGTCAAAAAAAATTATATCAAAAATGTTTTATGTAAAAAACGAGTTTAGCTTATATTCTCATGAAAAAATGATTTACAGCGGCTGCCATGACAGTGAAGAGTATATTTAGTTCACCGTTCCGGGAGCGCCTTCACGCATACAACTCTAAACTAACGTGGGCAGATGGCTCTACTAGCGATTGTATTGCTTTTTATAACGTTTACAAGGTAATTTACGTTATGTTTATAATTTAGGATTGGCTACTTTTCTCTTACTATTACGTCATATAAAACTTGCTATGTATTTAGTTTTAGTGTATTACAAAATAAAAAAAGCGAGTGCCAACGTCGAAGACTCAAAGGTAGTATTGAAAATTAAAGTGTGGTCAGCAAACTTTCGTTTCATTAGCTTTTTGTATCGTCGTTTTTGCACAATCAGGTGAGTAAAATGTAGACCTGTCACCGTAAAATTGTAAGAAACGTAAGAGAGACAGCTGTTACAATGAGAGGCTGTTACAATGTAACAATGAATTTCTCTCCAGGTATGGAACCACCTGCGTCGCCAACAATACTTCAAACAGCAAGGCAACAACGAAGCGCAGTGGGCGCGACGTTTCTACGTACAAGTGCGAGCGTTGCGCGAATTAGACGATATGGTGCGAGAGATTCGCATGCGCCTCTCTAGGGAAGGCATCGATGCACATAACGGCCCGTGTGTGTGGAGCAAATCGGAGCTGCCTTTGGTTCTTAAGGTAGGAATATTTATATTTAAAACTATTTTTATAAGTGTGTATTTCTACTTAGACTATATAAAATGTATGTAGGGGTTGAAAATCCGGCTGATGGAATATTACAAGTAAAGATTATTGTCTATACCTTGGTTGGTACATGTTTTTAATACTTCCTATAACGTATTGTCAATGGGAATAATAGTCAGTCAGTTAGGCAAATTGTAATAATCAACTATTAGAAGATAGTGCTCGCTTCGCTAGCAATTTTGTGTTGTCTATATCTTTTAACCTAAAATTACTGAATTGCCTAAACCATAGTATACAAGTAAGTCAGTGAGACCACCTTACGCGTATGTCAAGAACTCGTTGTAAATTATGTAATATGAAATAAAATATCTCTTCACAGGTGATAATAGCTGGCGCATTCTACCCGCAATATTTCGTGCAAGTGTCACAAGATGAGCACCGTGAATTCAACGCCATTAAAACGCTCGCGGGATTGGACCCGAGAAATACGGTATGTAGTGCGAAGAGAATAATATACAGGGTGTAATAAACGGCGAAATGCTATGAATATTGCCCACTGCAAAGATCACGAAATTAGAGACTCAAAATGATATGTTTTGGTCTAAATATGATATTTGTATTATAGTCCATCTCTGATTATATTGAATCTGACATTTAAAACATAATGATTTCATTTAGAATACTCTCACATACCTGTAAGTAAGTCCCTGGTAAAACGCTTCGATCCAACCCTATATTTTCCTTGCCATCTGCTTCAACTTACTATAGGTATCAGTGAATGAAATGGCTAGAGTTCCACTAAATATACTGCACTGCGTGAGTAAGTCGTTAGTAAAAAGCAGTATATATTGGCTAATCTATGAGGTTGGAATTATTTTCTGGGGCAGGCAATAAGCGACTATTGCCCAAAAGAGTTGCATCCGTGCAGCATTGAAAATGAGAGAAAGCTGCAGGAATTTTTAGATTACTAAACATTACCCTCAATAATGTGAAATTATAATACTATAAGTAATCCTGGTATCGTTGTGCTAGACGTGAAGTTTGGAACCAAAACCAAATAGACTCTTTACGGTGTGATCTACTTATTGCGTCCAACATAGGTCATTGTGTATTAAGACAAGACATTTACTCACTGACCAAATAATATTAATGTAAGTATAAATAATGAGTGACATAATAATGTTTCCATAAATGCTCGTAAAATTGGCCAGGCAAATGTGACTATAGACATACTCATTAAACATGATTAAAATGAATAATTGAATGATTGAATTAGGCTCCTATATTGGCGTGCTAAATTGTGGCGGTTAACGGAGCTCAAGGTCTTGTGTTTTAATTGGATGCAAAATAGTATTCAATTTGTGTGTGTGCGTCTTACGTAATATTTTGTGGCATACTTGCGGAGACCTTAATTTAGCTGTATGTCACTATATTGTTGTTATTACTGCCTTAATATAGCTGTTGGTCTTCCTAATACCAAATAAATAAATAAATACAAGTGTCAAAGTAATAATATGTGCGTTTTTGTTTAGGTTTACCTAAAGAACTTTCCCGACGATCAGCCGGGAGATATCTATGCGACGGCCATCAAGAACGCGGTAATACAACATACGTCCGAGGAGCCGAGGGTCACATTCGATACTAACAGCAAGTTAGTTGCTCTTTTTTAATTAGACGCAATTTTCTTTGTGAAGAAATTTTGTTACTGATTTTAGGCTGATCTAGAAACACCTTAGAATAGAATGGAATATTGTTTATTTGGCTTATACACATGATGATGATGATCTCTGACCGTATTTCGGCCAAGGCGACTAATCTCTACGGAGATTGGCCAGGTACGCAGGAGATATTATAGTGCACAAGTGTGTGCGCAAACACAGATGCGCTGCGTCTCTCTATTCCGTTACTCTCATAGTCCGATGGGACGGAAAGTCGACACGACCGGAGAGAGATCAGGCGCAGGACCAACGGTTTTACGTGCTTTCCGAGGCACGAGCTAAGTGACAATTTTGCAACATTAAAATCTGTACATGAAATAAATTCATTAGTATATACATATATACATACATACATACATACTACCTATTATCACACCTTATTGATAAATTTGATTTTTGATGTGATCGCACTGTAAATAACCAGTTACTCGTACAGGGTGTTTGTGACAGCCAGGCAAATATTAATACCATGACTTCAGACCATGATTATGAGTCGAAAAACACAGAAAATTTTCGACATTTTTTTTCATATTTTCAGGGAAAAAAATTAGTTCGTTTATTTAGGCCTTAGATAATGACTAAAAAATAAAATTTTAACCAAAAGAGGATTTAAAAAAAAAAGTTGCCCTAAAAAGTTCAAATAACTGATCAACCGACCATTTAATTTAATCGCAGAATCGCCCGATACAATTGGCGCGGAGAGCAAAGATTACTGATAATCAAATCAAAAACACATTTCCTGCGAGTACTCGTAATATTACTGTCGTATAACTCAACACAATGGTACTTGTTTAGCATTTCAGTATTTGCCTGGCTGTCACCCACACCCTGTATAATCTGTAATTTAATGTGCAAACTTAGTTTTTGTGTATATTTTTACAGAAAAGTATTTCTGACGTTTAGTGATGAAAGTCAAGGCTCTAAACATGGGGTAAGTACAGTTAGAGGTGTCTAGATTGTGTCAATAATGTCAATAATTTTAACTTACTAAGAGCTTTCTCTGAGATCAGTACTTATTCTTACTATTTGTTAAAATGGGTAAAAAAAACGTGCTTTGACTGACGTATTTTATTTAATAGTAAACTTAATTAGTAAACATACAGCTGGCCCTCAATAATATTCCCATTCACCCCATTTAGGACCCGACTATCCCAGGTCAAGTGGTGCTTCCAGTGTACAAGGCTATCAAAGCTAGGCAGCTTCGTATCGACATCCGTATACCATTGTTGCCGTAAGTAAAATCCACTAAACTTTCTTCTTCTTCTTCAGCCTATTGCAGTCCACTGCTGGACGTAGGCCTCCCTCAGGGCACGCCACAAGGCTACTGCCACAGGGGGGTTTTGCCCATAGTCACCACGCTGGGCTGGCGGGTTGGTGACCACTAAACTTTACAATAAGTAAAATTGTTGTCAAACTTTTTATATGAAATACAAGAAAAACCGTCGTTGGAATCATATTATTCACGTATTATCAAAACACTTTAAACCAGCCCCCTGATTAAGTAAAAGCAATAGCAAAGCCGACGCCGCGCGATCGCGATAATCTCGAGTGTGTGTGCGTGCGCGCAACGAGCGCTCGGCGTCCTCCCGCGCCCCGCACCTCACCCAAGCACACACACGCTCAACTATCGCGATCGCGCGGCTTCGGCTTTGCTATTTTTTCCCTAATCAGGGGACAGTTATGTATGATTTCCTAAGATTTTATAGACATATACCTATACACACACTGCTGTGTTCCTGAAATAGGGTATCCAGAACTACAAGATCATAAAAAAGAGTCCACAGCCATGTTTAGAATAGTAGGGACAGATGTAAATGATCAGTTTAGTTTATACCGAAGGAAAGGCAAGGGGAACTAAGCCCATACAGCCATTGTCTTAAGTAAAATGAATTCTGAATTTATGATGGATGATAATGATGATGAATGGAAACGTCAGGAAAATCCTCAAGAACGAGTGTAATATTAATGAAAATCAAAAATAATTGCAGAAACAACTTATATAAGCCCCTGAAGAGATCGTTTTCCGACTAAAGTTTTACGCAGCTTACCTGCATATAAAACCATGCACATGCACTAGATTCACATCACAAGTAAACAAAATATAACTTATCTACCAGAAAACATCACTTTACGGACACACGCAAGCCATTTACAAATAAATTTTGATTTTCACAAAAAAATTACACCCACTATCTTCCAGCTTTTCCCGCCGAATCGTAAATGATCAGTGACAGTGAGTGTTGCCAGCACATCGTCTTGAGTTTTTTCTTTAGTCTACACCTACGACATGCACGGAAGGAAATGCAGCTGATGTATCCTAGTGAAGCCAGGCATCATCACATGTAATTTAATATGTCAAAAGAAATACTTTATTGTTTCAGATTGGAGAAAGCTTTAGCATTATCTAATGTGTTGAAGACAAGCAGATTGAACATAGATTTGGACAGGCTTGTGCCGCGTCTACCGGAAATAGACGATACCTACTTCCCGCTTAAATTCACTGAGGTAATGTATAGAATTATATGGTATAATGTGTAAGCGTCCCAGTTTATTAAAACCTTCAATTAATAAGTATACATACAGCGCACTTTGAGACTCCTTGGCCAACTAGCACGCTTTACGTAAAATTTTATTAGAAGTATTCCCAATATGAAGTTGGTGTAGTAGGCCTAAATATATTTAGTACTAGTGGACGCCCGCGACTCCGTCCGCGTGGACTACAGAAAAAACAAAATGTCGAAATTATCCGGGATAAAAACATTTTCCCCGGGATAAAAAGTGGGACCTGTCACAATATATTCCTAAAAACTGCATCGAAATCGGTTCAGCCGTTTCTGAGATTAGCGTGCACAAACGCACAGACAAACACAAACAGACAAAAATTCCAAAATCATTGTTTTGGGTACTATTGCGTTGATAAAGGTCTCCTATAATATTTTGTCTCATATCTTCCATGTGCAGACAGCGATCCGTTACATTCTTATTATATGTATAGAAGATGTGCATCTCAATTTTCCATAACTCTGCCACACTCAGACACATTTTATGGTTAAGCAGCCACTCCTTAAACAGATTTTAAAAGAAAAGTTAATAATATAGGGTCATTGTGATATACATAGATGAGTTCCTTGTTATGCAACTCATTAATTAACAAGGCTATTATGGTCGATTCTGACCGTGACACTTAAACGTAAACTCTAGGTATATTAGACAGGTCTGGCCCCTCTCCATTCTTAACATAAATGGCTGAGACAGAAAGGGACAGATAGGACTAATTTTAAGTTTAGGTTTATGTGTGACGATCAGAATCGACCATTTTGTTTAATGTACGACATTTACTATCAAGCTCCAATTGCTTAATGCTAATTAAAACTACTTTTATCTACATTTCTGGAATGCGACAGTACTTAGTGTTTTTTATATTATATTACAGTCAGTGGAAAACCTAAGCAAATTCTGGGTGCGTTACGATGACGTATCTACGGAGAGCGAACTTCGTCAGATATTCAACGTTCTGAACAACACACCGTTAGTGGCGCACACTGGGGACGTATTCGCTGGAGATATGTACGCGGCTCCATACAGTGAGGGGAAAATTACCAGCATGTACCGCGCTTTGGTGCTCAAAGTACTGCCTAGGGATATGGTTGAGGTAAGTAAATGTGTTAGCTAACGCCCATGCGTGACTGTTTATTAATATGAATTATATTTACAGCAGCACAGCCTATTTACTTAGTCTATGAGTATTCTGATGTACCTACAAACAACATAACTATCAATTAAAAATAATACAATTCAATACAAATTGCGAACCAGAGTTAGAGCCAGAGGGTAGATTTATTCGAGATTCAACCAGGGCAGAGGCTCAGATATTTGATATAATTATATTAGAAACATTTTTAACTAGACATCACATATAGAAGATCGTTGAAAGGAAGGAGAGAGTTGAAAGGAAACCAGAAATGTGTTCACGAAATTACGTGGATAAAATCTAACCGCTTTTCCTGGGAATATTTCGATAAATTTTCTAACTTCTATTCGCTTGGTCTGACATGACCCTCATTACCACCTTATACGCATCCTATATCTATTGTATGTTTCTTGAGCGAGAAAATTGGCAATAGGTAGTCGTTTTCTCGCTAGCTGTCTACCCCATTTCGGGAATACAGCCGTGTGTACGTATATTGAATCTGGAGCGTATTCCACCAGTTTCCCTAGGTAGACTACATATTCGTTCGCGTCAGCACGTCCTCACTACGTATCCTACCCGGGTCGGTGACTGCCACGCCGCCGCTGTGCATGGCATGCCGTCTTGCCGCCGTGCATTCATACATTTTTCTAGCAATTTATAATATTATCATTAGAAATTAAAGCTACTTAACTTGGTCCAGTGCTGACGCGGGGCTTTATTAGAATACATCAGCTGCATCTGTTCATGTCGTAAGAGTCGACTAATTAACTCGGGCATTTTCTCAGGCGATAAGCTACCAAATCATTCTACTAGACACAATTGATATAGTTTCCCTTGCCTTTGCCTCGAAATAAACTAAATAAAAAAACCTTTCCACCAGCTTCGCTACGTGGACTACGGCACATTCGGTCGCGTCAGCACGTCCTCGCTGCGGATCCTCCCCGGCCGGCGGTCACCACGCCGCCGCTGTGCATGTCGTGCCGCCTGGCCGGCGTGCAGCCCGCGCCGCTGCCGGAGCCGCGCGCGCTGTGGGCGCCGCGCGCTGCCGGGCTTGTCAAGCATAGGGCGCAGGGGAAGCTGATCGCCAAGGTGGGTAAAGAGAAGCTTCTTTCTAGGTTTTAAGCCTCGGTCTTTGACGTGGCGCGGCGACAAGCCGTGTGGATCTCATTGAACAAGGCTCGTCAAGCTTAAGACGCTGCGGTAGGAGTCACCTTTCTCATTGAATTGCGACTTTGACGCACTCAGAGCCTGTCTCCAAGCTTAAGGGCGCAGGGGAAGCTGATAGCCAAGGTGGGTAGAATTGCGACAGGGAAACCTTCTTTCTAGGTTTTAAGCTTCACAAGCGGTGTGGATCTCATTGTACAGCGACTCTCACTCTAGGATCTCACTCTCACAGACGGCCGACTGGTCTAGTAGGTAGTGACCCTGCCTGCGACGCCATAGGTCCTGGGTTCGAATCCCGGTAGGTGCAAACATTGATATGATGAATATCAATGTTTGTTACCGAGTCATGGATGTTTCTATACTTATCTATGTATTTATATACCGTTGCTTAGTACCCACGACACAAGACCTTAGGGATCTTAGTGTGGGACTAGGTTAATGTGTAGTGTGTAAAAAAAAAGGATGACTATTCGTATTCTCGCAACGTCAAACTTGCCAGTCTTACTTTGCATCTAAACCGCAGTTATATGTGTCATCAACGTTCCCAAATGCTACTTAGCAAAACGGTAAATAAACATGAAAAATTCGATGCAGCAATAGAAAGACGTATCTGTTACCATACAAGATACAATATAATGTGAGATACTAAAAGTACCGTAATTTCCAGGTGTACTCGGTGGTACATGGCGTGGTATCGATAGAGCTGCTAACTGCAGACGGGAACATCAATATCAACGACGAGCTAATAGAGCGCGGGTTGGCTGTGCGCTGCGAAGAGAGCTACGATTCTAAGGTTAGTAAGGTTGCATATAGAGTGCGTTTCTCGAAACAGTTCCTTTGAACGATGGCGCTAGTTGCTTTGTGTATGACTACTTTTTCTGTGTAATTGCGCACAAAAATAAATTGTTCCAATATAATATTCGGGAGTTATTCCATAAAACGCTCTAGCTGCTATTTTTGGTTGCTCAGAGATTAGAAAAGAGGTTTAAAAGTAGGTGATCTGTAAAGTGGATGATTATAGAAAACAACAAACTTTTCTAGTAAGTTACATTAGGTTGTCTTTAAAAAATCTGGGATCAAAAATATTTATTTCTTTACACACAATTAGTAATATAATTTTCTATGTTTATTGTCCTTGACGATATATAACTATTCGTGTCTTGTCATCGGTTTATACCATAGAGTTGAAAGGATTGCAAAATCTTGGTAATAGCTTAGTGTAGTACATTGGATAGCTCTTTGTGAGCTAACAATAATTATTATTCCAAATCTTAGTCCTTCAGAAATAACAGTACTAAACCACAAGAATAGAATAACGTTCATAATTCACTACCCTTTTGTACATGGAGCATTTCCTTACCTGCCCGGGAAGGCGGGCAGGGTACCAGCAAAGACCTGTCGACCGACCTGCTTCAGTCGTTCGTTTGTATTGTGCACTATTCAGCGACTATTTACGACCATAGCATTGTTTTTGGACTCCGATAACCGTGTTGACCCCGGCTTTCTCTTGGACTTTGGTGATACCCACTGTGAAGTGCTTTTCGAACTAAAAAAAATGGAACCTGCTCGCAAAAATGGAACCTGCTCGCAACTGTGTGATGTGTCGTAGAGGGTTCTACCGCGGAAGATATCAGCGTCATCTTCTGACTAGATCTTTCTTATATTCAAGACAATGGAGTCTTGGAGGTAAGATCATATTTTAATTACAATTAAAAGGTACCTTAGGTCTAAGGTTGGGTCATATGTTATCATTTATGGATTACACTAACTCATTTATTCACTTAAAACACGCACGTGGTCAAGCTTAACTATATACCCATTATTTTGGATTTTTATGTTTACGTGCTATTTTAAGAGGTGCTGAAAATATATTGTCAGGTAGTATTTGACAATACGCGAAGTTTATGCCATCATGTTGGCAAAGGGCTGAAAATGCTATCAGGCCTCCTATCCAAGAAGTACCCCAGGACCACAACAACAAAATGTGGATGCTAGGAGTAAAGAGCACCAAACACACCGAGGCACTGTATATTTCACAACTGTCAAAACACAACTTTAATCCCGAAAGTTGTAAAGATACATACATTTTGTGAGTATAGGATTTACATTCCCGACAAGAGTGTGTCTCCAAAATCTGAACTACCCCAGTTGTCTCGTGACTCATGACTTTAATGCATTTAGTCACATTTGCATGATGAGAAATGCTTTGCAACACGGTTCTATTGGATTTTAATGCATACTTGCATTTTTGGACCGGACGAAATAACGAACAATATTCCGGCAAACACCCTCACTAATCCAAGGATACAGAAATCCTAGAACTGCAACACAAAACTGCGATCCAACTTGAAGTTTATTTAATATGACAAGACAAAACCTAGAGCGGCTAATAAAAAAAGCAGGGTCTTACCGAGGAATATGTAGTTCTTCATCTAGGAATTTACAAGAAATAACATCAAAGAAAGGAACCTTACTATACCAAGAGCAATATATGGAGACGATGAAAACTCGAAGGCAATTATAATATGATACATTTATATTCATAAAAGTGCTTCCTGTCAGCGACAGTCATTCTTACACAAGTTTCAAAACTGTTAAAGCCTTTCTTGATAGTATGCACAGATGGATACATCATTGATGTAAAGGGACCATACGCAGCCACGAAGACAGATGCTAACATTATGAGCAGCATTTAACAACAATGAAAATCCGATTCATATTTTGTTGGAACCTAACGATGTAGGATCGCGGATTTATAGCCTTGGTAACATAGAAGCTTTGGATGAAACCATGTTCCACCATCAAAGGACAGAGCAGAATCGGCCCGAATCTCGAATAATGTGCCGGTGGGTATGGAAGTGGTTAACGGCAGATTCAAGCGAGATTTCAAACTACGCCAAAAATATTAATAAGGCATTGCGAAGTATGTTCAATCAATGATTTTAAAATAGCTGCATTTTGATTTCCATTAGACAACCAATACGCCGATATGATTATAGATAAGATTTTAGATGCCTAATATTTTATATAATTATGTCGAAAGGAAAAGATGCCGGTATTCCCAAGATACACTGAAGAGGAAGTTATTTTATTGGCGTTAGGGACATATCAAATAAAGCTTGCTCTTACTGGCCTAATGGAATATACACAATTAGCCCCGACTATGGTATAAATGAAAATTCTTCGCTCACTAAATCTCGACATACACTTGTTGAATACTACTGGTTTACTGTAGGTACCTGTGCTCACATCGTGTCCACTGTGGTACCTAGGATACGCCAGGCACGAGGGATTTGTAGCCCCTGCCTGATGTCTTACTATGAGGATCCATTTTGTTATCATTAATTATTTCGTTTTCATTTGTTTTGTTTCGAAAGCATTTTGCTGTATTGTAAACTTACTTATTAAGCAAATCAATGGTAAAAAGGAAACGTACAAAGGAAATCACATTTTATTTCATTTTCTTAAATTTTCATTTTTTATTAAAGGAAAATCCATATTACCCTGATATTATATTAGGCTGGCAATCAGATCTGACTATAAATGTACTTATTCATATTCTATAAGCCTTTTCAATGATATATCGGAGCGGGTACCAGATTTCATACAATCTCTTGTTATAACAACTCCTAAATTTCTCCCTAGCATCTCGCGCAAACCTGAGCCTGGTGCAGAAACGTGCCCACAACAGAGAACAGAAGGAGCTAGCTTTCTTCCATCTCAAAGAAATGGACCCTCCCAATGCAAGGGAGTGCGATGCTGATGTCACCCTCAAGGGACCTTTTAGCAGTTTAAAGATTATAGTATGTAATACTTATATACATCAACTTGATACAAAACGTCAGATATCGATAGAGACATCATTAACTTTATTCTTCTAATAGGCTATCTGATGTTTGGAAAAATCGAAATCGTCGAATATGTATTCCCTATGGCCTTATATTAGCCCCGCACTAAGATACAAGGTTTAATTACAAAAAATTAGCATGTCACATCTAACACGTGTTTCTTTAAATGTAGCCGCGGTTTTGTTATAACATCTCAAATAACATGTTTCGTGGGTAGAAAGCAGCAGTATGTAAATACATACATAAATACAAAAACATAAATTAGTCGATAGGATTATTAATACTTCGCCATATCGATATTAGAGCCTTCGAATAAGCAGAAATACAATTTATTACATTAGCATCACTGTTGTATACAGTAGTTTGCATGTGGTGGGCTCGCCCCACCCTTTGCTATAAAAGTGAAAGGCACGCTCTGGGCGAGTCATTTTTGTTCGGACTGTCTTGCTGACTGTTCAGTAGTATACGTGCGTGAGTCTATCTGGGAACTTATCATAAAGATGATACATTATTTATGTAGTAGTATTTACCTTCTTTATTGTTTTAATTTATTTAACTTCATTGTGTAATTGCAGGCATTAATCAGTACAACGGAAACTTTTTTAGTTTTTTTTTTGCCCCCTGATTACGTAACTTGCAATAGCAGAGCCGAAGCAATGCGATAGCGAAAATTGAGAATGTGTGTGTGCTTGGGCGAGGTAGGGTACGCGGGAGGACGCCGAGCGCTCGTTGTGCACACGCACACACTCGAGATTATCGCGACGCTGCTTCGGCTTCGCTATTGTAAATTAGGTAATCAGGGGGCTGTAATCTGTACTGTACTGCAGCATACAATAATTCGGAGTATAATTCATTTATTTTGCCTTATTTTGTAAATCAATATATAATAACATCTTTTGTTATTTCTTGTATGACCACAGTCCTCTGGAATCGACTCTTCACAATCTGATGTACGCGAGTCGCGAGAAACAGGTGCAAATCGAGTGGAATTCTGTCAATTCAGTGCTTTTGGATACTGAGCCACAGGAACTTTATGAAAGGTAAGATATCCTTTACCTAATTTTATTATATTCTAAGGGTTGGTGATCGCAGTGATTTTTGGGCTATGCTGTCAACACGGAAGTAGATGCAGCTAATTTATTCTTGTAGCTTTTCAATCAACTTTTATAGTCACTGTTATATTATTAATGCTATTTTATACAGTAAATAAAAGGAATAAGGTAATAATCTTAGCATGGTTGTAAAACAGATTGGTGGTAGCCGGGCAGGTGGGTCAAAACGATACGGGCAGCACACTGAACGTTACGTCATACTACCCTCATGCCGAACATTCCGGGGTTACCCGCTATCATCGCGCTGCTGTTCTGTCCAGTGTAAGTAAATATAGTCTTATCGGTAGATATAATGGTTGGAATTAATGGATGTCTAAGCACGGTATGCGAGAGGTCGTGAGTTCATGTATCACTCTTAACAATATTTTTTAAATTTTTTACCAATTTATAAATTATTCTATAAGGACTTTCCGAAATTCCCACGGGAACGGGAGAATAATAAATTCTAAAGTTTATCGATGTGATCTGTGATTTACGCGGATGAAGTACGGCAGTGGACTGCAATAGGTTGTTGTGTACGTTAGATGAATTATTACTAGATATAGGGTCAGCTCTCAATATACGAAACGTCCGTGATATGCTCAAAACTGTCCAGCGCAGATCACAAGATTTAGTTCATCTATGACAATGGTCTATATAGACAAGATGTGCTAAATTGCAAAAAAAAATCCTGAAAAGTAAATGTTTCTGAGGGAATGAGGAATGTTAATAATCAGCGGATAATATCACATTTTCAATCAGAAATACTTTTAAAAACTAATTTATTATGATTATATTACGATGATCGTTGTAAACAATTTGGCCTAAAATGATATATTGGCCCAACGTTAATATAAGACCTCACGTGTGTTGGTGGTGGGAGACCAACTTAATCCAACTCTGCAAATAGTGGTCACACGTCAACGTGTTACTATTTTATTATAAAAAAACATTTAATGTTAATAAATAAAAACATTTTAAAACTAGCTTATTACACAAACTAAAATAATTATTGTAATGTTGAAGTTTATTTATCAAATTAAGACCAAATAGGTACCATTTCTAGTCATCAGACCTTTTATACTTCATACATAAAAGATATCTCTGGTCAAAGTTCAAAAATCATAGCAACATATCATAAAAATAACATGATAATAATGTAAAATTTAAGCTAAATTGATCACCGGGATATGGTCCAGGATTCAAAAATTTGCATTAATGGGAATTTAAATGAAAGTTTGTATGAAATTTTACAACTGAAAGTCTTCCTATGTTAATTTTTATCAAAGCACCAATGCACGCCAATGGTGATTTGTTTGATCAAATGTTCGACAAACATGTGTCTCACTCTGGCTAGAACATCAAATTAGTGTAAGCTGAATAAGTGACAGGACACTGCTGTAAGCTGCATAGGGTGATAATTTGTTTCAAGCAAATTCATGTCTTATGGTAATTGCATAAGGTTTAATTAAAAAATTTTGTTTATAACAGTTATTACTTTTTATGTATAGATTCCGTGGTGCCAATTTTTGATAAATTTAGTATGTGACCCCGCGTCTATAATCACGTCACTGGTTGTGTATTATAACCAACAGCGCGGAGCTGCGTCGCGACTCGGGTCGCAGCCGCTACGTGTCGGCTCTGTGTGGGCTTGGCAGTACGGACGCCGGAGCGCCCTACTTCCCGGAGCACGACCTGCTGGTCGACATCGACGCGGAGCTCTCCGTCGACGACATCGGCCTGGTTAGTGCCTTTATTTGTTACTTTACGAACCAATCTTTTATACCTGTATAATCTTTTATACAGGTGATTTTTGGTCGTCAACGTTCCCGAAAACTACGGAATCTCCTCATCATCACGATCATTTTTCTCCATGGAAGCATACCTGGGAAGTGTGGTTTCCAAAATATTAGGGTCCAAAGTTGAGTAAATAAAAATTTGAGCGTTTTTCTGCATAAATGCACATTAAGAGGATTTTTTCGAAAAATAATTAATATCATGCACGATAGGAAATTTAATTCACGAGAAATAAAACTACTCTGTATAGAATACTATTCGTTAGAACGAACTATGTAGCGATCTAATAAAAAACAAGTTAAGCACTGAAAAATACGAATCTCCTCATCATCACGACTCCACAGTAGGGTAGTTGAAAGAATTTTGCCGTTTTTCGCATTTAGGAAGAATTTAACGAAAAAATTATATCATGATAACTAATTCGATCAAGTAATAAAAAAAAATCCATAAAATTTACATCGTTTCCTAGCATTTTTTTGGCATAAACTTACATTATTTGATGTATAGAGTACGAATCCTTCGTTAAGGGTAGCGACGAAAAAACATCCTGTATATGGTGTGACAGAATGGGTAGGGTATGGTAAGCGAAATGCTAAAAAAATTACTTGGTACATCTATTCACAAGATTTGAGATTCGAATATGGAGCCAGTTATTACCATCCAGTCATAATGTTAAGCATTATGGCGCCGGCGCAATATGCTTTCTTTCGAAAATCTTGCAAAGGTTTCTTCACTGAATGAATGGCCACTCTCTATCTAGTTCACATTTCCGGTAGACTCCAGAAAGATAAATATAGATTACCCTGTGATACTATGACTATGAATATTTGATGCAAGTAAGTACACAAAATTATCTACTATGTGGGCAACGGGTTAGCGGCAGCATTTTTTGGTTTTAGTTGAGCTAATAAATAATCATTTTCATAACTAAAACCTTTTTTAGATACTCGTATGAATTTTGTATCGTTATGGGATTGGGCACAGATATTGAGCATTAACTGACAGAGTATAGATTATAATTCGATTCTGTATATATAGTATTCGTGTTATGGAATATGACTGCTTTGGCCTTTTATAGAGACGGTATGTGTCAAATGTTACAATACCTACGTTATCGTCAATGGACGTTTGTTGTCGGATGTAAATCACTGCATATTATGAAACAAAGGAGCTTCTACCTGTCTGTCTGTCTATTCCTATGTATGATTGAACGCAACGGATTTTGATTCGGTATTTTTGTAATAGATTGAGTGATTCAATAGGACATGTATGAGGGTATGCATAACTTGCCCCGCCCCGGCATCCGCCCGGTAATATGTTTTTGCTGACTATAACAGGTACATGCATTCGCTGCATTTGTAATCAATAACGTTACGTGCGTACATCTCTAGAAATGAGGTCACTAGGTAAAACCAGGGGTGTTGTAGTAACGACTTTATAAAATTACAATTTGTAACAAATCGTCATATTAAACTATCGTTAGTTGAAATAGTATTAACATAATAAACGTCAGATCAGAGGACATAAAAGACCAAAGAGAATTGTGATAGAAACAAAGTAATTTCGCGATGGAAAGTTGTGAGATTAATTTTGAAATTTGGCGCGTTTTGCAACTGTGTTGCTTCGGTACTCGCGCACCTTTCCCGGATATATTGATTTATGGAGCATCATCAGTGATACAGGAGATTCTGTGAGGGAAAGTGGTCCGCCGCGTATTATTTATTACTAGTGATATCCTTTGTGTGAAAGCTTTGGTGAAAATGACGGCGGGATACGATGACGATGAGTATCATATCGAGCCTCCGAGCAAAGTATGGATATTTTTGTATATTTTTAGCTAAGGACTTGTACTTTTTACATTTTAAAAGATACATAATAATTAATGTTTTTTTTCTATTTTATTTTGTAATATCTTAGATTTTTTTCTATCTAATCCTATCTTGTAGAAGAATAACATATTATAATTATAATTGATAAATTACTATTTACTTCATTATGCATTAATAATGTAGCGAATTGCGAATTTGAATGATAATTACGTTTAAAAATTACTGATTTCATTTTAATAGGATTAGCTTAATATAATATGTCTTAGTTTAACTTTATTACCTTTATCATTTCGTGTGTACAAAATGCAGATTTATGAGCCTTAACTTATGTTAATATAGCTGTTTGAGAATTGCATCCATATATTTCAGTAAAATATATTCTCAATCGTCACACGCCGTCGTTGCACGGCAACCTGTAGATTGTGCCGGAAGCGGATGTCGGAACAGACGATACTAGCGCCACGGAAACATACGTAATAAGTGGCGCCACTTGTCTATTTAAAGACCTGTTTGCAAAGGTTATCCTAGAATCTAGGACCTAGATATTTATCATGTAACTATGTAATCAATTGCGTCAGAGGTAACTGGGTCAATTAACGGATGCAACGCGTTATAGTGGCTCCATCTGCACTTTATAGTTTCGTTAATTATGAGATTAGTATCGAAAATATTTTATTTACTTCCAAATAAGCTAAACGACTGACTTGGCTATAGGATAAGTAATATTACAATCGTACGCTTAGCTTACTCTTAAGATAGTCGAGTGAGCAAGTCACGCGACTGGCACCCATTGCCTTTGATGCCTTGATGTGGACAGAAGTTACTAATTCTATAATCTAGATGTAGCAATACGTGTTTACGTATAATAAAATCATTTTTAGCAAAAACTACCGGAATCTCAAACGATGACCAAGCCCACCGCCCAAAAAGCGGTAGCTGGCAAATCGAACGGTAAAAAAACCGGTAAACAGTCCGCTGATAAATCCACCGCGGGGGCCCAAACCGCAACCAAACCAGCCGTGGATAAACCCGATTCGGCCAAACCCGAGACGTCTAAACCCAGGCCGTCCAAACCCGCTGAGAGAGACCCCAACTACAGGCCCACCTCTGGAGACCCACACGTGGACATGCTCGTTGAACATGAAGAGGAAAAGCTGCTCATGTATAATACTATGAAGTATTATCGCTCGAAGACCAGAGTGAGCCCCTTTTTAACAGTCCTTCCAGTTTAACGTTCTTTTTTTTTTTTTGCTTAAGCGATACATACCATACCAAGTGATCCACGCGATATAGGTATGATTTGTAATAAATTTTAGTTTTCTTAAATTGAACGTAGTCTGTTAAAGGTTTTAAGAATACGACTTTTATTTACACCCATTTTGTAGGAAGAGTTTGTGTACTTGCGTCATATATTTAGTTTCAATTGAATCCAGAAGAAGCATGATGTGTATCGTCTAGTTTTGTAACTAATCCAATCTTTGTATTTGTTGGAAATTATAATGTTCCACTGTTGGGTAAAAATACCTTACGTGTCTACCGACAGAAACTTGTCACGCCCCTTACCCTCCAATATTGTGTGTCCTTTTTAGGTTATGCTTCATAATTTTATTAGGTCACTGCTTAATGTCCTCCACAAATTATATTTATTACTTAATTATATTAATTGCCGCGTGGTGCCGGCAGAGTAGAATTCGTACCACCCCATGTCTGCCCGTGGGTATCGTACGAGGCGATTAAGGGTTTTCGGGAGGCGGGCAGCAGCACCTCCCATGTTGACAACATAGTCCAAATACAAACTGCGGTCACCAACCCGCTTGCCCAGCGTGGTGACTATGGGCAATTACCCCTCATGGCAGTCTTGTGGCGTGCCCTGGGGGAGGCCTACGTCCAGCAGTGGACTGCAATAGGCTAATGATGATGATCATGAATACATGGTTCAACTTTAAAGACCTTTACTGCTTTTTTATTGTAATTGTGAGATACATATCAGATATTTGTTAATATTTGTATGTTTGTAGATCAACCACCTGCGTCACCTGATGGACTACATGATGTATTGTGAGGACGGTCTCGATACTCCGGCACGTAACGATCAGTTCGCTCCCAGCGTACCCAAGTACATCAAGGATGATTTTAACAAGTAAGTGTATTGAATTTAATATACGGTGTAATGAGATGAGATGTGTTGTGGAAAGCTATGAAAATTTCGTCACTATACATAGAGATTTTAGCGATGACATTTGGCAGTCAAAATCAAATTTAAAGCTTTGGATACAAATTGTGCAACATGTCCCGAATATGACGCTCATCGACAACGTAAAAGAGTTTCCGGCAGAGGTGAATTGTCTAACTTGCAAAAAAAGCAAAGCTAAAGCAGTGCGATCGCATAATACGTTTTTTGCAGCAAGTCACCGTAAAATGACCGCGTCACGTAGGAGGCAGTTGTTTATTTCCACAATACAGTCAGAAGAAGACACAGAAGATAGTTCACAACGTTAGGTACATACACAACACATATATATAAATACATAGGTATTAGGTAAAGAGCGGCGTGGATACAGCATCCTAGGATGACTGCGCGCATCCTGTTATTGGACATTTTGTCCCTAGTATATTTTTATATAAATATGTATCAGGTCATACACATTGGTATGGTTTTTCTGCATTCCTGTGTTGTGGGACGTTGGCTACGTTGCGGTATTATGTAAATTGCATGTTCCGCATCCTGTTATTGGACATTTTGTCCCTAGTATATATTGGTAACATTGTATGGGCAATAACGGGGATCCGCACGGCTTTGCATGGGTGTAATGTCCTTTCACGTGGATAAAGTCGTGGGCGGCCGCTATCGAAAACTGTTGTTTTTTAATTTAACAGGCAATTTTTTTTATTTTTCTCTTCGTAAGAACCATCCTCGTACTTCAAGGAATATTCAGAAAAAAGAATTAGCGAAATCGGTTCAGCTGTTCTCGAGATCTGCGCTTAGCAACACAATTAGCGATTAATTTTTATATAATAGATAATACGCAATAATTTTCCTTCAACAGTCTCCTGATGAAGCGCCGCAAACATCTCGAGCCGCAATCCGTAGTGAACGCATGGGAATGGAAGTCAGTTCCCGAGGAGGAGGTTCTTGAGATCACCAACCCTGAGATGATGGAGAGGTCCGTCATCTACCCGCTGCACTCGCCGCAGGAGCTGCATCCCATCAGCGCGGACACCATCATGCATTTGCAGAGGGAGACAGATAAGCTTAAACAGCTTGTGCAGAGGTATGTGATTTAGGCCCTTACTAAAACTAGCTTTAAACTATAGATATTGCATATATTTTGCTGTTAAGTATAGATATAACTGGGTTGTAACTTTACGCGCGGTTTATTAGTAGCAGGGTTATTGTATAACTTGTAGGAGCGTGTATGAAGAACATCATGAAAGTAAAGTTAAAGAGGTGTGTCAGACAGGACCGTAGCAAATGGAGATCCGTGATCTCTGCCTACCCCTTCGGAAACAGGCGTGATTTTATGTTTGTATGTAACTTGTAGTGGCATAGAGCAGTTACTAAGTTACTGATGTCCAGATTGTTTCAAATTATTAACATATCCCCAGTGTTACACAATAGAACGTTAGAACATCTCTGGCATAGTATGTGATTAATCTTGAAATATTAAATTTAGTAAACATAAATCAAACATATGGTTTAATAGAAATTACTATAAATTAGAGGTAGCAAAGATAGTAGATGGACTTTTTCGGGCGCACTACCCTTTGCTTGCTACGGGAACCAACTCCTTTACTATTTAATATATCCACGACGTAATATATTATTTTATGTTTTGTTGCATTCTGTCCATACATGGAAATAGGAGGTTGTAAGTATATTATATTCATCAGCAGAATTTAAATGGCGATACACATTAAGTACATCGTAAGATGCAACTTCGGTGTCTATAACCTAGGCAATGTTATAATTTTACGAGCGACAGTGAAGTTCGTAAAGTTATCGAATTGTGACCACACGCTCTGAATCGCAAGACTGGATCCGCTCCTTGTAAAAAAAAAAGATTATTTATTTCCTGAAAACATAGCTTGGCCTTTGTATAAAGTTTTAATCTACACTAATATTATAAAGCTAAAAAGTTTCTTTGTTTGTTTGAACGCACTAATCTTAGGAACTACTGGTCCGATTATAAAAAAATATATATATGATGCGCCCCGGCTTCGCACGGGCGAAGTCGTGAGCGGCCGCTAGTAGTATAATAAAGAATCTATCTGTCTATTTATCTATCTAACTTGCTTTTGACACGAACGTTTTCCAATCAGGGCCACATTGCCGTCGTCGAACGAGCTGGTCTGCAAGTTATGCAGCACCGCTCCAATGCCGGCGCACGCCATGCGTATTCATCTGTACTCCAACGCGCACAGGGAACGCGAATCCGAGTTCCGTACGTTCTAAACGCGCATCCACCAACGCGCACCGTTTCCAATCTGTCGTAAAATGTTATCGTAAGCCGCTCCGTTTCGATCGTTTCTAAGTCGTTATCGACAATTATAAGTGTCTGTATTGAAATCAATGTTGTGAATTTGATGTTTTAAGTCTTTGGTAATGTCATTAATGTGGTTGCATTTGTGATTATTTAAACCTGTCAAATGCAGTCTGACTGTATACCATCTCAGTATTCTCTAGTTTGTCTATGGCAGCAACCGCACAAATGTCATTGTTAAGTTACTATAGTTGAGGATATCATATAAACAGTAATCTACTGTAAGTTTAATTAATCAATTACAATCCCCACCGTTAACTAATCCTCGTTATTTCCACATTTTAAAAAAACAATACATTTTTGAAAACTTTTACGATTCCTAGTTTGAACTGATTATGAAAATCTATGTGATATTCCTACTAAATTTTGGATTTAGGTGCTTAATTTAAGGCTAAGGGTAGCGTAGTTTGGAAATTGTATGTTGCGGATTGAATGTCTATGTTGAAGGGTTTACATCGAAGCTATACGGCGATTTAAAATCTCTGATGTAGCTCAATGCACTGCTGTGTTATATACAGGGTGTAACAAAAGGGACAGGGAAGTTGAGGGAAAAGCTATGAAAATAGCCCACTATAAAGAACTTGAGTACAAAATTTTGAATTGAAAGTTGGGATTTCTCCATACTATCTGGAAAACTTGAGTCTCAAATTTTGTAGATAGGTTTCTAATAGTGGGCTATTTCACAGCTTCACTTGTAGGTATTGTTAAAGTCTAGTTAAGGATATAGAAGTCTTAATAATTAGATACTGGAAAATTCATCTCGTAAAATTTCTGCCGCACTTAAGGCATGTACGGCATTAGTTTATGTGCACCGTATTCGTACGGAGGCAAACTGTTGGTAAAAGTACATAAAAATTGACGATTTCCTTTCTACTATCTATTTATTAAGGTTTCTATAGTTGAGCCCTATTACCTGGTCTGAATGAGACGATAAATATTTGTCCCACCGCTGTGACGTGATGTCACTAGTGTTTTGTAGTATCGTCGATGAGTCCGCATTGTAAATAAAAAAACAATTCTCCGGACGCTGGTTGGACAACTCTCAAAGGACGCTTGTGGAGGTAAACACAGGAAAGTGTCGTCTATGACGACCCTTAAGGCTATACGGCGCAATATCGCAGTGGATAGAACGCGACACAAAAAAGGTGCCATTTCTGTTGACTGAAAACCGCGCCGCCATAGTCCGATTTACCTTTAGAGTAGAACATTATAGAGTCCGCCTAAGAGCAAGCGCGCAAGGATGAGTTTTGTACAATTTTTTCAAAACACCTGACTATTTGACAAAAATCACAATAAGAGGAAAATTGTAGACTTTCATATTTTATTTTACTTCGCTGCGTTTTTTTTGTGCGATATAAATTGACATTGTTGTCAAACGGGTACTCTGTTTATTTCGCATCTGTTTTTTTTTTAATATTATTGTTAATTATCTTTATGTAAAATTACTCAGGCCTATTATTGTTTGTAAGTGAACATTTGCCATATTATTTGATTCCCCTTTTTGCTACCTATGTAACTAGTTATAAGTAAATATAGGATATTCGTTCTCATATTCATTAGTTAGTACCTTGACGAAGGTATTTTTTTTTGTTGATCTGTGAAACACAATTACTATAATTAAAACTATATTATGTTATACGACTGAGACTATGATAGTTATTATTAGTTACATTTTGTTATTTTGATTAAGTTTAGTATTAGTATGAATAAGTGACCTGTCTAACTAAACTCAACGTCTACGTGAAATAAATAATAAAAGTGAATTCAACTATATTCTTGTATTACATTATGTACCTAACACTTCCTTATAAGTTATATTCCCTTTATAGTTAAGGTAAAATTCGAATTTATACAAAAGTAGATTGCTATTATGGTGCTTTCTGCACATATAGAATTTACAGGGTAATGGAACTACTGATCTATCTCCTTATGTAATTTGAATGGTAACGTGTCAGTGTCATATCTTTGCTCTCCTTACACTTTACTAGAGTGCGTTTCATCATATAATTCCATTGTCAATCGGGCTAGTTGTTCGGTATAACTGCATGCGATATGTTAGTTCCGAAATTATGCACGGGAGTTATTCTATAAAACGGACTTAACCTGTCTTTTTTTGCCTAAGAAAGGCGCATAAGTGACGTTGCTAACTTTCAGATTTCTTTTAGAATTATCTTTTTTAACATAACTAATAACAAGACAAAGGACATGGGAAATTAACAAATACTATGTAATTATGTCTTACGGAGCCGACATGTGGAACCTAACGGTGGGCTGGCATGTCACTCAGAGAGCTATGGAAAGGTCAATGCTCTCGCTAATGGACCAAGTCCGAAACGAGATTATCCGGCAGAAGACCAAAGTGACAGACATAGTCTCGAAATGTAGCAGACTGAAGTAGCAGTGGGCAGGCCACATCTGTCTTAGAACCGATGGACGGTGGAGTAAACGGGTTCTCGAATGGAGACCGCGCCTCGGCAAGCGTAGCGTTGGGCGCCCTCCGGCCAGATGGACCAATGACTTAAAGAGGACGGCTGGTAGTGACTGGATAGCAAAACCGGGAGATCGAGCCATGTGGCGTACACTGGGGAGGCCTACGTCCAGCAGTGGACTGTAATAGGCTGACGACGACGACGATGTAATTATATGTAGGTAAAATTATATTCAAAAGTAAGCTCATTATTAACCAAATGATATAAGCTATGGGGCCGTCCGTAATCACGTGATCTTTTTTTAAGCATTTTTAAACCCCCCTCCCCCTTGGTGATACATGGTGAAGTTTAAGACTACCCCCCACCCCCTACCCAATATCACGTGTACTTTTAGTATCTACAAAAAATCTTAATTTTTTTAGAATATTTTAGAATACTAATGAAAAATAAAAACACGTGATATTTTACTACATCCCCCTCTTCCCTTGTGACATTTCGTGATTTTTATCAAACCCCTCCCCCCCCTTTTCAAGCCTCACGTGATTAATGGACGGCCCCTATGGTAAAATGCATAGAGAGGTAGAGACACGTACGTAAGTTTTGTCACTTTTATTTTGTAAAACAAATGAATCTGCCAAGTTAACAATAAATAAAATTATTTAATGAGCTAAGTAAACATTTACTCTGCACACAACAAATTGATGATCAAACAATAGAATAGTTACTAATGGGTACAATTTTCATATCTCTTTACATGATGTTCCGTAATTTGTTGGCATGTCCATATAAAGGTTCTCATAACTAGTTTGGCCACTTTTGAGGATCGTATGTCAGTTTTGTTTTATTCTTCAGAAAGTGAAATTACCACGTGCGTGCGTAAAGTTACATAGTTAGTGGTAGTGAGTGGGTGTAGTAGGTTCTTTGCTACTGTAATAATGTGTAGTTCAATGAATGGGACCTTGTGGATGCCAAAGGACAATTTGCAAGCTGTGTTGCGGTAAGTACATACAATTTTGTTCATATTTTATTTTAATGGAAAACCTGATCAAAGCCGGCACTTTATGCAGCAAGTAAACCTAACCTCTGTAATATATTGTAAATATTTTTCTTATGAATGGTGGTGGTATTTTCGTATTTTTTATTTGTATAACCCTATCATTTTTGTAGTATAATCTATCTATGTGTTAAGTTTCATCCAGATTTGTAAATTTTGGCGTTTTAATAAGAAAACTACATCCATCGAACTCCCATTCGTAAGTAGAGTAGATACAGAGGGCTTAGTGCGAGTTTTGACTTCGAACTCGATCGCATAAACGTAAACAGTTCAACCAATCACGTAGCGCCGTTGTTCTCACTTTTATGACATCACATTACAATGCCATAATGTGATTGGTTAGCTGCTTTACGAACGAACGCGAACGAGTTCGAAGTGAAAACTCACACTAAGCCCTCAGGTTGCTCAAAATATTACGTAGGTACCACAGGTACTTACATTGTTTTTGTGTCAAATGAAGAAATTGTTTGCTGATTCATAGGCTGATTCTTACCACTCACCACTACATTTTTCGTTGCATTGCTTAGTCGGGTAAAAAGGGCTAAGCTATTTAAAACTATTATATTTTTATGTATTTGTCGATTTTACAACTTATGTTCGCCTAACACCGGGCCCTATAAATCTATGGAGCCCTATTCCGCTGACCTTCAAAACTGATCTATAGATATAATAAAAATGTAACGGAGTAAATGGAAGATATATAAGAAACAATATTATAGAATACCTTTATCAATGCAATAGTACCCAAAACAATGATTTTTGGAATTTTTGTCTGTTTGTCGGTTTGTGTTTGTGCGTTTGTGCACGCTAATCTCAGAAACGGCTGAACCGATTTCGAGCAGTTTTCAGGAATAACTTGTGACAGGTCCCACTTAACATATAGGCTACTTTTTATCACGGGAAAATATTTTTATCGGATAATTTCGACATTTTGTGATTTTTCTGTAGTCCACGCGGACGGAGTCGCGGGCGTCCACTAGTCACTAATAATTGCGATGTGTTCCCGAAATCGTGTGGCTAGAACTGCAGGATCATAAGGGAGATTCTACAGACACGTTTAGCATACCAGGGACACGTCAACGATCTGTGACAAGTTGCTAGCTAAACGCCCGAGAGAATGCCCAAGTTCCTTAGTCGACTCTTACGACATGCACGGAAGATGATGCAGCTGATGTATTCTAGCATCGACACAGGAAAACTATTACTACTATACATAATATAATTATTTTGTTGATCCAGTGTTCCGTAGATAACATTATCAATAAGACCTCTGGTTCATTAACAAATGTGTTTATATTGATGTTTATTTATAACGAGGCATTCTAAGGATATTGTCTTTCCAAAACTGACCTCACGACTGACCTTTTTAACTAACTTCTTAGATGGTATTTTACATGTCTTTAACTCTCGTTGAAAAATGTCATTTGTTTTAAGACGAATTTCTTCAGTGCCTATTCGATTTTGGAAAGATTGTTTGAGGTATGTTCTATTGTACCTATTAACTTATATCCATCTAGTGTTCGCCAACTGGGCAATGAGCACTGTGTGGTAAGCACGAACCTTTTTACGCGGCGTATCGCTAGCGACTCGCTAGCAAAATTGTGCAAAAATAGCAAAAACTACGTGATTTCAGTTTGAAGATGGCGTTGCGGGCTATCGTGAGGTTCGTGCTTACCCCTCCTGATCTTATACAACCTGACCCAGCTATGCTTAACGTACCGTTGCTGTAGGATGTTATTCCTTATCCTGCACATCTGACTTCCCCGTTTCGGAAACACCAGCCGTCTGTGTATAAGTGGTTTCTTAGTAGCTGCTTCGAGTACATATGTACCTTTCCTAATGCGAATGTACCACCTACTAGCGATTTCAAAAATATTATATGAAAACAATTGAAGCTTAAATCTAAGTAGGTGTATGTAAAAATCTCTCGGGATCCGTTATTAGGTGAAATGGCTGTAAAATTACTTTCTACATACTAGGGTTAGGTACTATTGTAATCTCTGGTATTGATACCTAAATGTTTACAAAATACCATGATTGCACAATATATAACGTTTTTAACCACTTTAGCTGATTAAAACCAGAATTTGGTTGATTTTTAAGACCCTGGGTTATCGAGAGTGAATTTTGCCAAAAATAGCAGTAACTTCAAGATCTGCGAACTAGTAAGAAGTGTTCTCTCCACCATGGTTGATTTTGACTCATTAGACAGTTTGCAATTAGACAGGTATGTAACATTTAAAATAAACACAGGAAGTACCTACAAGCGTGATATTTCCCGGATCGTTGGGCTAACGGGTTCTAAATGTGTCCTTATGTTATTTTTCGAATGATAATATCATTTGCCCATATTATGGTGCGTCTCTCGTTTCCAAAGATGTGTTTGGTTTGTAAATATTATTTTAGAATGAAGAAGGTCCTCCAGAGGCTTTTCAATTCCGTCCTGCTCGAAGGCGTAACGCCGGAAGCATGGAGCAGAAGTGTGGTGGTGCTGTTCTTTAAAAAAGGCGATAAAGCCTTGCTGAAGAACTATAGACCCATCTCGCTTCTGAGCCATGTCTACAAGTTGTTTTCAAGGGTAATCACGAATCGTCTTGCTCGCAGGTTTTATGGCTTCCAGCCTCCCGAACAAGCCGGATTCCGAAAAGGGTTTAGTACCATAGACCATATCCACACGCTACGGCAGATTATACAAAAAACGGAAGAGTATAATCGGCCACTATGTCTAGCGTTCGTGGACTATGAGAAGGCCTTTGATTCGATCGAGACATGGGCAGTGCTGCAGTCTCTCCAGCGGTGTGACCATCGATATATCGAAGTGCTGAAGTGTTTATACAGCAACGCCACCATGTCGGTACGAGTACAGGAGCGGAGCACTGAGCCGATTTCATTGCAGAGGGGAGTGAGACAAGGAGATGTTATTTCTCCGAAGCTCTTCACCAATGCAGTGGAAGACGCCTTTAAGCTTCTCGAATGGAAAGGACTCGGCATCAATATCAATGGCGAATACATCACTCGAGTGATGTATTCGCCACCTTCGGTTCGCAACGACATCGTGGTCATGGCAGAATCGCTGAAGGATCTAAGCACAATGCTCGATGGCCTCAATCGAGTCTCCCAACAGGTGGGCCTGAAGATGAACATGGACAAGACAAAGATCATGTCGAACGTCCATGTGCCTCCCACTCCTGTACTGGTTGGGAGCTCGATGCTCGAAGTTGTTGACGAGTATGTTTACCTGGGACAGATGGTCAAACTAGATAAGTCCGACTTTGAGAAGGAGGTAAATCGGCGAATCCAACTCTGCTGGGCAGCGTTCGGGAAACTACGAAGCTTATTTGTGTCGAAGATACCTCAGTCCTTAAAGACGAAGTTATTCAACCAGTGCGTGCTGCCGGTGATGACCTAAAAACCGTAAACTAAACAATAGACTTAATTTTACACCAGTCACAATACCTTAGGTACTTAATTTAAATCTAAATAGTTCTATTTACCTATACCTATTTATATATTTCTTCTTTATGATAGTGAAGTCATAGAATCGAGTTAAAAATGCATAATACCTACCTATTAAGTACTAGTGGACGCCCACGACTCCGTCCGCGTTAGCAGAAATAACAAAATGTCGAAATTATCCAGAATAAAAGCCAGACATACAGACGGAGTTACTTTCTCATTTATAAATTATTGATGAGCCTAAAGACACCCCTTGTGATAACAGTTCGATGTTTCTCTGCGGGACCCCCGGGGTTATCGCGTTCTCAGTTATGACAGAAGCTAGCAGTAGGCTCAAGACCTGCAGGGTAGAGAGTAGTGATCAGTGTTTTAACATGGCTGTCCCTATATCGGGTTTGCAGGTGGCCAGGTAAAAGATGACTTGACTGTGTTTCGATATTTAGGTAGAATGGAATAACTAATACTAATATTTATTTCAAAATTACTTATCTCAAACTTTCTTAGAATGTGGAGATGTTTGGTTGTTAAACTCTTGATGTAAGAGCTTACCAAATGGATTTAGATGAAACTTAGCACTTGTATAGCTTATATAATACATGACTAATACGTACCTAGGTACCTAAGTTAAATAGCTCATACATACTAAGTAGCCAAGATCACACCTAAGTAATTTGTTAAGAATAATAAATATAATAAGTATTTTTCTATGCTGCTCTGGGAGTGAAAAAAAAAGTATAATACTACAGCTACTTCTCTTCCCGGGCATACTGTACAAGTCAGTAGAGGGACCAGAGGGTCTTGGTATTTTGTAGGCGATGGGCTGACTACCTGTCACTACTAACCAAACTTGTACATCTCAACTATACCCTCAAAATTGGTCAGAAGTAGCACCATGTGGTTCTATCGGCCCTTGGTGCTCTGCCTACCCCAAAAGGGAAAAAGGCGTGATTATATGTATGATTATATGTATATGTAATAAGTATAAGGCTATATATATTGTGTTAATCAGTCTGATTGCTTTTCCAGTGCGGTGGAAAATGATCTTCGGCAGCAGGTGTCGGAGCTACGCGCTGTCTCCAGCGGATTCCTCCCGAAACTGGCTATTGTTCAGGTGAGCTTAGAATAATATACATAAGTACACGGCTATGTTCCAGTAATCGGGTAGCCATTACTGTAGTATCATCAAGGAGATTCCACAGAGTACAATAATTATACACCACACAAGACCTTTAGAAGTTAGCGCAGTTGGTAGGGACAGTGCTTGATGTGTACAAATTGCAGCTTCATATAAAAAGCGTTAACCATTCTGATGAATATCCTATACCTAAGACATTACGTTGGAGCTAAGTCAATGCCATAGCCTAATTATTATTACATACATTTACGATTAGGAGAACATATGAGTATATCTACTGGGTTACCTATCAAAATATGGCCGCTGAAATATCTTACTTCTTACTTAATATTATAAACGCGAAAGTTTGTAAGTATGAATGGATGGATAGATGTATGTTTGTTACTCTTTCACGTAAAAACGGCTGGAGCGATTTTAATAAAATTTGGTATGGAGTTAGCTGACACCCTGGATTAACGAAGTCGCGGGCGTCCACTAGTAAGTGTACCTATACTTGCGCGTTTTTGTAGTTCAGATTCTGACGAAGTTAAGGATTTATGGCTTATTTTTTTGTTCAGGTCGGAGGTCGCGAGGACTCCAACGTCTACATCCGTATGAAGCTGAAAGCGGCGGAGAACATCGGTATCTCTGCTGAACACATCCGCCTGCCTAGAGACATCACTGAAAATGAGGTAAAAAGCTTCTTCTTAAAACTTTAAACCTACGTACCTATTACACTGTTTGATGTTTGCGATATGGTTACTGACTTTATCTACCTACATATTTGTACCTGTATAAACTGTTTTCTAAGGTATTTTCGAAATAATTAACTTATTTTTAACACAAGACTAAGTAGGTAAAGGAAACTTTTACTATGGGACCTACTCTGAAATTGTAAAAAAACCTACCTAGAAAATTGAATACCTGCTGTACTAAAATGTAGGCATGGAATAGCTGATTTCGATTTTCCCATAGTAAGAGTTATTCCTTTAAACCTTATATTATCTTGTTTGTTAAAGTTGTCGGTGCAATACTATATAGGCGCCTATGAAAATGATTAGTGAAACTGTGGTTTAGTGTCCCTAATCTGTGTTTCCTTGTATTAGATCCCTACATAATCTCTTTGCTGCTGTAAAATAATTAACGTGTCGAATTCTAAGTAATATACATATCCCTAACCTTGGTGGAAATGTTGCGCCCACCACCGGGCCCTACACCCTTCGCTGACCCTCGGATCTGCGGACTCATGATCGCGAACACAAACTACTACAGTCAAATATTTTGTTGATAAATTAACAAATGCAGAACAAATGCTATGGCGCCTTATAATTTTACGACCGACAGGTTCGCAAAGTTATACCTAAGTAGAAAATATTATTTTTCAGAAAGCCTTCGTTTAGCGCGTTCATTAAATCACGTGATGATGCCGCCCTAGTTTTCGCTGTCACTCGAAAAATTGATCACTCGATGATGATGCCCCCTAGTTTTTCTATACCTATTGCCATAATATTCCCAGATTATGTACTAGAGCAGGTATTCCCAAACTTTTTTCTCATTGACCCCTTTCAAAAGTTAACTGGTACTGGTAGACCCCCTACAGGCTTACACGACATATGAATTCATTGAGAACCCCCATCGAGTCTCCTGTGGACCCCGGGGGGTCCACCTGGACCACTTTGGGAACCACTGTACTAGAGCAACTACCTGCTGTACCTATAGTATAATAACACGGTTATGTGTTCTCAAAGTGGGATAGCCAGTGTTATGCTAGTATTATACCACCGATGCTGTATAATATCTAGTGTGAAATAGAGAGCATAGATTATGCAAGAAAGCGTAATATTCCACATTCTTCATAACATATTTATATACTGCTTCATCTTATTGTTCCTGATCTCTGACACGCCTGATAAAGATGCAGATAATGGCAGCCAGCTGTTTACGTACCTACTCTTATTTATGATGAAACAAAAACAAATAATTTACGCTGTTGCTTTTGTGACAATAGCCGTATTATTTATGCTATTTATTTATGATTACTGTTTGATAAAATGTGCATATTTTTCATATTCATTCCAATTATATTTTTGTGTAAAATCAGAAATAGCATTCATAATACTTAATAAAATCGGTAGAACCGGAATGAACGATCAACCAAGTCAAGTAATTTGGCAATTTTTTACCCGACTGCACCAGAATGTTATGTTTTTCGAGTGTAGGTATGTATATTTCTTTAGCACGCTCTAGCTAGAGACTAAACGGCTTATTGAATTTGTGCTTGAAAGGTATCATGATTGGTCTTAGTCGTGGGAGTGACACTGGGGTAGAAAAGTTTACGCAGTCGGTTTTTTTATTTAAAGTAAATGAGGTTATTTAAATCTCTTAGCTGCCCATCCTTGCCCCATTAGCGTCTCCCTTGAATACAGCTATATTCATAAGTTATAGAAAGCCCAAAATTAAAGAACCTAAGTAGTTAAATTAACTATGTATAATATGCTTCTCTGCAGCTTCTAACCAAGATCACGAGTCTGAACGAGTCGCCCAGTGTCCATGGCATCATAGTCCAAATGCCTCTGGACTCGGAATACAGCATCGACTCTCATCTCGTCACCGATGCGGTCTCCCCTGATAAGGATGTAGATGGGTAAGGATATCTATGGTACCTAGATTACTTACTGAACAATAATTCATGCATATCGAGATTTGCAATAAACTATGCTACTTTCGGCTGTAAAAGCAGATAGAGAATTTGCCTCTTAGTACATATCTTCTTCAGTCTATTGCAGTCCACTGCTGGACGTAGGCCTCCCCCAGGGCACGCCCCAAGGCTACTGCCACAGGGGGGTTTTGCTCATAGTCACCACGTTGGGCAGGCGGGTTGGTGACCGCAGTGTGATTTTCGGACTATGTTGTCAGTACGGGAGGCGCTGCTGGCCACCTCCCACCTCTTTGGTGTTTGTTTTACGGCTGGCTGCCTGCTTAACGCCAATCCTCCTCGGGTATTAAGTGACAATTTTAGTACCTATATTAAAATTCGAACATTGTGCTGAGAGATTCAGCTTTGTTTACCGAGATTTGGCTAGTGTATAGCTATCGGGATGAAAAAATAACGTTGCTAAAAACGTAATTTAAAAGAGATGGTAAAATTCGTCATCCGAGTTAAGTGACCCGATAGCTCAGTTGGTGAGAGCGATGCACGGAATGCAAGATGTCGTGAGTTCAAATCTCACTCGGGTAAAGAATTTTTCATTTTATTATTATTTTTATTTTATAATGTATGGTTATAAAAAGCTAATAGCTTCTTACCAGCTTTACTTGCTGGGACCTTCCAATCCAACAAATCTTTAAGTTTTAGCGAGACGTAGGTACCTATAACGGCGAACAGCAATTATATTTTGCAGAAACATCCCCAAACATGTACTTTTATAGGGTGTTTTACTGTACTTCTATTATGTTTACCAGACTAAACACAATAACACGAAGGGCGGAACGTAGCCGTCGGCGACATGTCCGGTTTCATTCCATGCACCCGTTGTCCTGGTTTTTAGTTGTCATTCGGCTTGATCCCCTTTCTGTGGAACCTCTAAATATCGCTTCACCCATTTCTTGACGAAACTTTCAGACCTCTTCATGTATTTAGCAGCCGATTTGTATGATATGATAGTTTCCCTTTAGTAGATGAACAAGAAATACTGCTTCGTACCGTTTCAAATATTTTTCACTCATCCTCACAATTAACAATTCACTACAATTAATAATGGTAAACACCAATAGAAGTTATATTGCGTATCAGCACACGAGTCAAAGATTGCTATAAAGAAATTAAAAGACAAGCCTGTGTTGTATTTAATCTGTATAATAGCGGTCACGTTCTTACTGAACACACTGTATTATTAATATTTTATAATGTATGGTTATAAAAAGCTAATAGCTTCTTACCAGCTTTACTTGCTGGGACCTTCCAATCGGCGATCAGCAATTATATTTATGATACTTCTTCCCAGACTAAACACAATAAACGAAGGGCGGGTAGCCGTCGGCGACATGTCCGGTCTCATTCCATGCACCCCGGCCGGTTGTGTGGAGCTCATCAAACGGACCGGAGTATCCATAGCGGGGAAAAACGTGGTGGTTCTCGGCAGAAGCCGTATTGTCGGCACACCGGTCTCTGAGCTACTCAAATGGGAGAATTCCACGGTCACCGTCTGCCATTCGAAGACTAGGAATTTGAGTGAGATTGTAAGTGGTGTTATTGTTGACAGTTTCATAGAATCATTTCCGTGCATGATTAAGGAACTAATATTTTTTGTATGCAGTCGACGTCACAGCGTTTTTCACTCCGCTGTGTATCTTTCCCAAATTTCCATTGAATCCGTTACTGGCGGTAGGCCCACTCATTATCACGTGACGGGAGAGTTAGGCTAACTGATGAAAGGATATATATTTTGCTTTTGCCGAACCTCTTTGGAGATAATGGACTTAAATTCCATAAGTAGGTACCTATATATGTTATAAGTAGTATTTATAATGACTAGTTATGTTGTTTTGCAGACAAAGACAGCTGAAATCTTAGTGGTGGCGATCGGTCGTCCGGAGATGGTGCGCGGGTCCTGGATTAAACCTGGTGCGGTTGTCATAGACTGCGGAATTAATCCTATACCAGGTATTTAAATAAATAAATAAATATTCACATACTTCACAACACATTAATTTAGTCCCACATTAAGATCCATAAGGTCTTGTGTCGTGGGTACTAAGCAACGTTATATAAATACGTAGATAAGTATAGAAACATCCATGACTTGGAAACAAACATCAATATTCATCATATCAATTTTTGCACCTACCGGGATTTGAACCCAGGACCTATGGCGCTGCAGGCAGGGCCACTACCCACTACACCAATCGGCCGTCGTGTTTATTAGCTACTTTTTAATTAGGAGGAGATATAGGAAAAAGTTATTTCTTTTTATCACACATCATCAGCCTATTGCAGTCCACATCTTCGAATTTAGGACTCATTACATGAAAAAACGGTCACCAACCCGCCTGCGTGGTGACTATGGCCAAAACCCCCCTATAGCAGTAGCCTTGTGGCGTGCCCTGGAGGAGGCCTACGTCCAGCAGTGGACTGCAATAGGCTGAAGACGAAGACATAAAAAATGTTACAGTTTGAAAGGTTGATATGCACCATTTAGCAGTAATTTAACAGTTTATAAATAACTTTAGATTGCTGTGTTATTACGACAAATAAATAAGTCAAATCTTTCACCTAAACCACCTCAACTACACAACCTCAACAACAATAGTTGAATTGCCTCAAACAAGTTACAACCAGATACCTTCACTTCACGTTTCCTGTCAAACTGAACAAAGTGAAATACCTCTATTTATGCATAAGGCATTAGACAATCGCCGGAGACATCCATGTTTAGCTTACATCGAATGTATTGACAAAACAAGCGAGTTCATTCATGGTTAGTTATAGTCGACGACTGATCGATGTTGCCGAGAAATGAAAAAGTGCAGTAAAATTTTGTGATTGTTTTACAATCGATATACGGTTTGGATAATGCATGTGTTGCCATTGTGAAGGATTTTGTTGTGGTGTGTAAATTAAAGCTTTATTATTATCTGTGAGCACTCTTTAAATAGAGTCAAGTGTAGGTACACATTTTAATTTTGTTTTTTAAGTACGATTGAAAATTATAATAACTAGCGCGCACCCCCGCGACTCCGTCTCGTCTATGAGTTATTCTGATGCTAAGTAACTGCCAAATTTTATCAAATTTCGTTCGTTAGTTCTTGCGTGAAAGAGAGTCTAACATCTATACCTACTCACAAACGCTCACCTAAATATAAGCTGTGGCATTTGGCCGGATTGCCACCCTATAGTTACACCCCCTGCATGAATACACTACTGCTATATACTAGCTGACAAACTTAGTGGTGATAGCCCAATGGTTAAGACGTGCGCTTCCAACCGGGGACGTATGTTCTCAGTCACGGACCAATGAATTTATTTCATGTACATAAAACACATAAAACCGTTGGTCCTGATCTCTTTCCGGTCGTGTCGGCTTTCCGTCCCATTGGACAATGAGAGTAAGGGAATCGAGAGTGCACCTGTGCTTGTGCAAACACTTGTGTTATAATATTATCTCCTGCGCACTTGGCTAATATCTGTCGAAAACAAACGCCATGACCGAAATTCGATCTGATTATTTCATGCAACAAACAAATACCCCAGATGCGTCAAAGAAAAGCGGGCAGCGTCTCGTAGGCGACGTAGCTTACGCAGAAGCGTCCGCCGTGGCCAGCCACGTAACGCCCGTGCCCGGAGGCGTGGGGCCCATGACGGTCGCCATGCTCATGAAGAACACGGTGCTGGCTGCCAGGAGACAACTGGAGCGGCTGCTAGCGCCTTCGTGGCCATTGAAACCGTTGAGACTGATTGTTGCTAAGCCGCCGCCTAGGTGAGGAAGTTGTTTTAGGCTTTGCTATGTATTAGTTTGTATCTTATCTGCAGACTGAATTTGCAATTGGTGTGGTGTTTTAGTTCGATACTTTACAGATACATATGTGTACATGGTAGAGTTCCCTAAATGGGGTGACCAGAACGGCAAGATCATAAAGGAGATGCTAAAGCCACATTTAGCATAGCGGGGGCAGATGTAAATGACAAGCTGCTAGCTCATCGCCTTTTTTAAAAATTCCTTAGTTGACTCTTAGAGCATGTAGTTACGCAAGGAGATGCAACTCATGCAGCTAATGTACCTATTCTAGTAAAACAGCGCATCAGCATACTTTACAGATGGCTAGTTTTTTTTAAATTATTTTTATATTATTATGTGACGCTTCGTAATTTTGAAATTCCTGCCCCCGTATGATGAATTTGGTGAGAGCGAGATGTCTCACTTTTAAACATCAAATTCGCAGAGCTATTAATAACTAGATAAACTAAGTGTATGTACTTTTCATGTAAAAAATATTAGAATAGATGCTCGTTCTCGAACCAGGACTGAATGAATTAGGAATCAGCCCTGAATTTCTCGGGACTTGAATGGAATCAGCCCTCATCGAGGGCCAATTTTTTACACACCAAGTAGAAACACTAGCCTTGTCTAGTTATTACTTAGCTCTGTGGATTTGACGTTAAAAAGTGAGACATCTCGCTCTCACCAAATTAATCATACCGGTGCTAGTATGATTTGTATGGATTAGAAAATTCGCATAGATGGATCTATCTGGAGCATACGTACTCGTAATCTGACAGAATATTTATTTAGAGTCTTACTTCTAAAACAATTTATATGAGGGTAGTACAAAATAATTTGTTAACAATTGCGCATTTTCCACAGTGACATTGTCATAGCTCCGATCCCAGAAGCCGAAAGACATCGCGGTATTATCTGAGGAGATCGGTCTATTCCCTAATGAAGTCTCACAGTATGGACGGACTAAGGCGAAGATCTCTCTATCCGTGCTCGATCGACTGAAGGACCAACGCGATGGAAAGTACATCGTCGTTGCTGGGTAAGTCTTCTATGATGGTATTCTTATCTTGGATCCGGCTCGAAGGACCAAATTACAAATGTGTATTATGTAAATATTATTGTAACTAGCGACCCGCCCCAGCTTCGCACGGGTATAATGCTGATATCATACTATAAACCTTCATCTCAAATCACTAAAAACCGCATGAAAATCCGTTGCGTAGTTTTAAAGATGTAACCTTACACAGGGACAGACAGCGGGAAGCGTTTAGTGTTGTCAATGTGTTCGTAATTTGCCTGACGGATTTTAATTAGTGCGCGCGGCAAGCGTACTTATTCTTACTTATTCGTACGGACTTATTATTAGTAATTATTCTTTAGTAGTTGCTGGGTAAGCCTTGGATTTATGTTGCTACTAAATCTTGGATCCGGTTCGAAGGATCAAATTACAAATGTATATTAATAATTCGTTTTGGCAGTGTAGATTTTCCGACCGGTCTGAGTGGAGGTCTATGTTCGGCAATGGAGTTCTCATGGATAATGATAATGATGATGAATCTTAGCTAATATATACTTGAATACATACGTCATTACGAGTACAGCACTAAAATCCCTTTCCAGCATAACCCCAACCCCTCTAGGTGAAGGCAAGAGCACCACCCTGTTAGGCCTAGTCCAGGCGCTGACGGCCCACCGCGGACGGAACGCCTTCGCCGTGATGAGGCAGCCCAGTCAGGGACCCACGTTTGGGGTGAAGGGGGGCGCCGCTGGTGGGGGGTATTCACAGGTATGGCTGTTTGTTTACGGAAAAATGTATCGGTCACCAACCCGCCTGCCCAGCGTGGTGACTATGGGCAAAAGCTACTCGTACCTGTGACAGTAGCCTTAAGGCATGCGCTGAGGCCTAAGTCCAGCAGTGGACTGCAATAGGCTGATCGATATATGTATTTATACTATATACTATATGCAACAGGTGATAGCTCAGTGGTTAAGACGTGCACCTTCCAAGCGTGAGGCGTAAGTTCGATCCCAGTCACGGGCCTCTACCAATGAATTTATTTCATGTACAGATTTTAATATTGCTAAATTGTCATTTAGCTCGTGCCTCGGAAAGCACGTAAAACCGTTGGTCCTGCGCCTGATCTCTCTCCGGTCGTGTCGGCTTTCCGTCCCATCGGACTATGAGAGTAACGGAATAGAGAGTGCACACTAGAGAGAACACTACAATATCTCCTGCGTACCTGCCAATCTCCGTAAAAGATTGGTCGCCTTGGCCGAAATACGGTCGGAGATCATCATCATCATATGCAACAGATAAACTGAGATAGTGACAAGAGAATAATTTACAACAATAACTCCGTTTGAATGTTACATTGGTTGGTATTATAGAATATCAATTTTGGAAAATAGTAAGACCTAATCTTCCTTTATTACTCTTGTCTTGTGAGTGAGATAGTACTCGTATAGGCAATAAATGATCTTAAAGATTGAATGATCGAGATTGGAGAAAGTTTAATCTGTTCCCCTTATCTTCTTACAAAATGAGGTACAGATCAAACTTTGTTTTGTCCCCCTAACAAAACAGAGTAACAGATAAGAATTGAAATAACATCCTTTGGTGCCACCAATATCGAAAACTGGGTGACAGATAGGAATTAATCTAACATCACTTGGTGACCGTAATTTGTTACTAATTTACCAGGTAATACCGATGGAAGAGTTCAACTTGCACCTAACAGGCGACATCCATGCAGTGACAGCTGCCAACAACCTGCTCGCAGCACAAATGGACGCCAGAATATTTCACGAACTGACGCAAAAGGACGGGCCGTTATTCGACCGCCTTGTCCCCAAGATCAAGGGGGTGAGGAAATTCAGTCCGATACAGCTGAGACGGGTGAAGAGATTGGGGATTGACAAGACTGATCCAGACTCTTTGACTGATGAGGAGAAGGCCAAGTTTGCGAGACTGAATATTGATCCTGCTAAAGTTATGTGGAATAGAGGTGAGTGAAGCTGGTACTGTTAGGCATTTTCAAAGTTAAGGCCCATAAAGTTTTCTTCAACATTCAAGAGCAATTATTGATATGTTTACTAGGAAAAAATTGAACACGGCTATGTTTTCCTAAAAATAGTGTTCAAGCCACGTTTAGCATAGTAGTAATATTTATCAATCTTATACGTTAAAATTCAAGTGGTGGACCTAAACGACCGATACCTCCGTAAAATCACCGTGGGTCAGTCGCCAACGGAGAAAGGCTTCACTCGTGAGACGGCTTTCGACATCGCTGTCGCATCAGAGATCATGGCCATCCTCGCGCTTGGCAAAGATGTGGAAGATATCAAAGAGCGGCTCGCTAACATGGTGGTGGCTTTGGATAGGAGTGGCAATTCGGTTACTGCGGATGATTTGGTGAGTATTGTAAGACTCTTTTGCCGAGATGGGAACGGTAGGTAGGTACTTCTACAAGCTCCCGTGAGATAAATAGTTACGAGAAAGATAGAAAGACTTAATGAAACGTAATTACAATTTCCTGAGTAGTTTTTACCCAGAGTATATTTTATAATCTCAATTTATTTCTTTTAAAAAATCACTTTAGGGGCTTTAGACAAAGTATTTCTCGATCGAATCGATAGAGGTTCGTCACCGACACGTTTTCTCTATTAAGACTTTATTATTGTGCAGTTCGCGTTTTCCAGTCGTGACAAGATGCTAACTCTTAGGGAACGTCCCTGAGTTCCTTAGTCGACTCTTACGACATGCACGGAAGTGGATGCATTAGCACAGTATATGCATCCGGCCAGATGCACCGATGTCTTAAAGAGGGCGGCTGGTGGTGACTGGATGACAAAAACGGGATATCGTGTGTGGCGTGCTCTGGGGGAGGCCTACATCCAGCAGTGGACTGCAATAGGCTGACGACGAAATACTATTTTTGTATGTATTATATTTCTATTCTATGTAATACTTTCAGGGTATGACAGGTGCCTTACTAGTCCTTCTAAAGGACGCATTTGAACCGACCCTAATGCAGTCACTAGAGGGTACACCAGTGCTGGTCCACACTGGGCCGTTCGCGAACATCGCTCACGGATGCTCGTCCATCCTCGCCGATAAGATCGCAATGAAGTTGGCGAGGGAGAGCGGTTATGTTGCTACTGAGGCTGGCTTCGGCTCTGATATTGGTTAGCTTTTTTATCTTACTTTTTAAGAGTCATTTGTTTTTAGGTAGTTGATGTTGATTTATGGGCTACTAGCTATTGCCACCGACTACTTAGTGTACGGACGTAGCTATTGCCCGTGTCCCTCACGTTTGAAAATAATAATGTTTTAAATTTTTACAAAATTTGAAGGTCGTGTAATCAAAAGCCTAATAAACTTTCATCCTTTAATTTTTTGACATGATTTGTGCCAAATTTCATTCATCGGTTTTGACGTGTAAGAACCGCCATGCGCTAGGGGAAAAACTCAACTGATTTTGTTGACGAACCTTAAACTACAGCCTTTTCATAACATAGTGTACCTATAGGTATAAAACAAAGTTGCTTTCCGCTGTCTGTCTGTCACTATGTATGCTTAAATCTTTTAAACTACGCAACGTATTTCGATGCCGTTTTTTTTAAAAATAAATAGTGACTCAAGCGAAGGTTTATTTGTACCCGTGCGAAGCCGTGGTGGGTGGCTAGTAATAACATTTATAATTTTTTCATATTGGTCTTCCTTCAGGTATGGAGAAATTCTTCGACATAAAGTGCCGAGCGAGCGGGTCGACGCCACACTGCGCCGTTATAGTGGCCACCGTCCGAGCACTGAAGATGCACGGCGGCGGCCCGCCGGTCACGGCCGGGGCACGGTTACATGACGTCTATGTACAAGTGAGATTTATTTTAAAATTAGGTAAAAGATTTTTAAAAGATATTGCTAGGGATTTAGCACTTGTCAAAAATCTTTTTACTTTTTTAACAAGTTCGAAATAGACTCCTTGTCTTAATCTAGGTAGACTTAGGGTAACTTCATATTATCAGAAATTTTCTAGTTAAAAACTCCTAATAATATTTTCTTAGGGTGTTTTTTATGTGAAGGTGACTGACTGATATTTGTATTTTCTCTACATTATATCTCAGCGAATATTGTTCACAGGCAACGGCTTCCTATATTATATATTACATTTATAATATAAGACACTTCTAAGTAACAGAATCCTTTGTATATGATCAGGAAAACCTGGAGCTACTGAGCAAGGGTTTATGCAACCTCGACAAACACATCAGTAACGGAAACAAGTTCGGAGTGCCTGTCGTCGTCGCCATCAACAAACATGGGTCAGTACAGATATTATGGTCGATTCTGACCGTCACACTTAACTGTCATATTGAGATGTTTTTTTTACACTATGGGTGCGCCCACCACCGGGCCCTACACTAGAAATTAGTAAACCACTAATTATTATGAAACTCTAAAACCCAACACATTACCTATTATTATTATTACATTACATTTGGGTTTTAGAGTTTCATAATAATTAGTGTTTACTAATTTCTATAATCCTGAGGATGCCACGGTTGTTGGCGAAACATATGTAGATTATTTAATCTTAGTTTTTGATTTCGGAATAGTGCAATGTATTGTCTTGCATGCTAGTTGCTCGGGTCTGGTTTCTCGTGGCGATTGTAGTTAGTGCAAGTGCCTGATTTCGCAGTTATGAGTTATCAGATCCGAGGGTCAGTGGAGGGTGTAGGGCCCGGTGGTGGGCGCACCCATAGTGAATGTTTGAACTTCCCGAATTGTAACGCCTAATACAATTTCATTTATAAAAAATGTTATTTTGTATAATCTAGAATCTATGGAAACCTATTGCGCTCAGAAAACACCTGCTATTTCTAATGCATTTCTACAGAAACGATAGCCAAGCTGAATTGAACCTCGTAAAGAATACGCGCTACAGAACGGAGCGTTCGACGCTGTAGTTTGCGACCACTGGGCACTAGGCGGCGCTGGTGCCTTAGAACTAGCTGATGCTGTAATCGCCGCGTGTGACAAACCTTCACAGTTCAAGTTCCTATACCCTCTACAGCTGTCTATTCAGGACAAGATCAAGATCATAGCTACTGAGATGTATGGAGCTGGCAATGTTGAGTATACCGATGAAGTGCTTGAGAAGATTAGGGTGTTTACTGAAAAGGTTAGTCTGAAAGTCTGTTGTTTTATTTATTTATATTGAGGTATGCCAGCATATACTTATAGGGTCTTTTCAAAATTAGTGATTATCTTTTGACACGAAACTAGGTAGGTAAAAAGAAACAACTTTCACTATGGGACCAACTCCGAAATAGTAAAAAAATTCCATACATTTCAGTACAGTAATTATTCGAGATTGTTCGAAACTTTGAAACCATTATCATAAACCATGTGGATTTGGTCTGAGAATAAATGTTTTTTTTTATTATCTTGCAGGGCTACGACAAATTCCCAATCTGCATGGCAAAAACGTCCAACTCGTTGACTGGAGACGCGAGTATCAAAGGCGCACCCACCGGTTTCACTTTGCCCATCAATGGGCTGTTTGCCTCAGTGGGCGCTGGGTTCGTAGTCCCAATGGTGGGAGAGATATCCAAGATGCCAGGCTTGCCCACTAGACCTAGTATCTATGACATCGATCTGAATACCTCCACTGGGGAAATTGAAGGCCTATTCTAAGCTATGTTATGTACTTTGTAATCAGTTTATTATATTTTATTTTTGTTTAGTTACGTCTTTTTTTGTAACACTAGTAAAAAATCATACGAATCATGACTTTCGAACTTCAATGGCATGATAGTGTTCAAAGTTACTAAATAACGAAAGAATATTAGATATCTTTCTTTTGAAACGTATTGAAAACAATGTACACTTAATTTCACATTTTTATTGAAGTATAACTTACAAACTAAAGTAAACTTACATAATGCAATGTTTTTTTTTATTTGGTGAGACAATATAAATACAGAACATTTTCACACTAAATAAAGAATACACCTATCCTTACATCAAGAGTTTTGGTTTCAACTTTACATGTACAAACTGAGATTACAAAACTTTAAAAACTTGTCAGTTTTAGAATTAGATTTATAAACTTCAGGACACGGAACAAATGAGGTGTGTAGGGGTATGTAGTTTATTGAACACTTAGCAAATCCTGATGGTGAACCACAGACAATTTTAACGTTGACAACGTACGCTGATAAGTTGAAAAAGTTATTTTACTTCGCATCTGCACTGACACAGGAAGGCTGGTTTTCTATCACTTTCAACTTCTTATAGCTGAGCGAGCTTCATTTACCATGCCTCGCTTCGCAATAAACAATAAATGAGATTAGCGAAGCAACGTTTTTGTATTATGTACAAAATTCTCGTAAGCTACGAGTTATATGTTGTGTGGTTTGCGACATACTGTACTAATTCATACACATTTTCGTCACAAAACTTTGGTGGAAACCCTCACATTTTCACAGCACAGCTAGAGATACTCGCACATTTCAAGGGAACTAAAACTAAACCGTGGGGCTTCGCTTAAAAAGTATCTAAACCGCTAGTTCTTCAAATGCATCCTTACGAATCTAAGCCGCAGGTTCTTCAATCTCGTTAACGATCTCGGATGGTGTGAATTCATCGTCACTGTCAGGCGCCGCGCCGGGGTGACTCGGCACGAAGTGTGTCGCCTCTTGTGACCGAGCCGACTGCTCTGTGCCAGGTGCTGAGTAGCTTTGTTGAGCGCGCTGGAGATGATGAAGATGAAAGTGTCATTAGGGGATAGAAGATGATGAATTAAGAAGTCGGTAAATATGAAAAGGTATCAACAAATTAGTATCTAACGGGACTAACTAAAGGGAATGTAATAAATGTAGATTTTGCTAAATAGATAAAATAAAAAGATTATAATCCCCTTTTTTTTTGGGTACGGAACCATAAAAACCGCTAGTAGTGACTGGATGACAAAAACGGGAGATCGAGTCGTGTGGCGTGCTCTGGGGGAGGCCTACGTCCAGCAGTGGACCTGAGTGGACTGCAATAGGCCGACGAAACGGATACAATTATACACACCTTAGCTCGGTCGCTGCACTCTCGCACGCGTTCTAAATACATGTCGTACACGTAGCGCGCCATGTGCGGCATGTCCCGCATCCCGCACACGAGCGCTCGCGGCACGGCGGCGCTGGCGGCGCGCTGTGCGGGATAGCGCTCGCCCGGGACCAGCTCCAGCTCTAGGGGACGCGCTACTAGCTGTAACAAACACGTAGATATGGGTAAACCTTTGTATACCTACTACTAGCTGTAACACACATGACATTAAAAAGGTAAACCTCTAGCTGGGGGATGATCTACTAGCTGTAACAAACACGTAGAGATTTGGCTAGTGTATAGCTATCGGGATGAAAAATAACGTTGCCAATACGTAATTTAGAAAAGAGATGGTAAAATTCGTCATCTGAGTAATTGACCCGGTAGCTCAGTGGTTAGAGCGGCTGGCACGGTTTGCAGTGGTCGTGGGTTCGATTCCCACTCGGGTGAGGTTGTTTTTCCGTTTCTTTATCAATAATTTTATAACGTAGAGATGAGTTAAACTCGGACATTTGATAAATAGATACAGACGGCTGGGTTCCTGAAATGGGAGTTGATCCCACAGGGGGTAGCCAGAATCGCAGGACATGTAAATCATCAGTTACAATAGCCTATCGCCTAAATACCCTTCGGAATACCCTGGTATGTAACACGGCAGGTACGAACTACACGGTAAATTTGAAGGAAACAACTGAAAATACAGTTGCACAATACCTGATTGAAAGTGGGCTGCAGCTCAAAACAGTTTCGGAAGAGGTTGGCTCGAGCGAAGATGTACATCCCGAGCCTCGCCCGAGACACCGCTACGATCAGTCGCCGCAGGTCTCTCACGTGACCCACCGCTTTTGTACGTACGAGCGACACTAGTGCGATGTCGTTCTGTTGACCTTGGTATTTGTCTACTGTTGTGACCTGAGTATAGAGCAAGAAGAAATTAGATGAACTCAAATTGAAATCGAATTAATAACTCTACTAACATACATACTTATAGTCGACTCTCGTTAATTCAAACCGGCGGTAATTCGAACCTCTCTGCAATTCAAACTTGTCACGAGTTCCCTAGTTTCTCTTTATATTTCGAACTCAAAGCATACATTTTTATATACTCAGTAAATCGAATAAAAATATCATCGCTAAAGTAACAAGGTCATTATAAGGCCACGCATCAGTACAGGTACAAAAAGTATGGATGATTGAAGATTATTCTTTTATCTACATTTACGACGATTTTGAACCATTTAATTCTATGGGTGCACCATACGACTCGATCAAACTCATAAGCGACTTGCAGCCATGATAGCATATACATACCATAAATAAAAACTTAAATATCTACATATGTGTGGCATAGGATTGAAATTAATAAATTAGGTATTAGTCAGATCTGTGGACATAGTTGTTTGAAAATAACCTAATACCTTTATAAACCATTTAATTCTCAATCGCTGACAAACTTAAGCCTAGGATTATATATATAATTTATGTGTTAGTTGGGTTTTCAGCTGTACATTTAAATACCTACCTTATGCGGCCTGCCAATAAGCGGGTTGTCGGCACATCTCTTGTCGATGACGTCACGGATGAGGTGCTTCTGTCCGTTGTATGTGGTCAGTATGGATATCCGTTCAGCCGGCCAGCCTACCAGCCGCATGTACATAAATACTGCTACTACGTACTCCGCTTCGGCGAGATTCTAGAAAGAAGTATAGTTTTGCTTGGTACAATACTATAATTATATATAGTCAAATGACCCGGTAGCTCAGTTGGTTAGAGCACAGCACGGTATGCGAGAGGTGTGAGTTCAATTCTCACTCTGGTGTTTTTTTTCATTTCTTTCAAATATTTACAATATTATTAATTAACAATTGACGACCGATGGCGAAATTGGGTTCAAATCCCGGTAGGTGTAAATATTGATATGAATATCGATGTTTGTTTCCGAGTTATGGATGTTTCTTAAACCTCACCTGATAGAAATAAGGGCTTGGCTCAGTCTCACCGGCGCCGTTGAAATCGTCCACGTTAATCAGCTGGAAATCGTACCGGAGTCCGGCATTAGCCGCGCGGTATTCCGGCAGACGGGTCACGTGGGTTAGGTCGCCTAGCGCCAGGTAACGCCAGCGGTATAGGTCGCATATACTGCGGAATGGTAGATCGATCAGATTCAAGGCCCGAGCAGACCGGATAAATATGCGTAGACGTACACGTACCACGAGTTGTAATAATATGGAACTGTATAGGCTTGAGTAGACCAGATGCGTATGCGTAGACGGCAAACGGTGTGTCCTATATTACAAGGTACGTGCAAGTCCACGCACGTTGCGTGTTCTTGCGGATCATCGCACATGTCCGACGGCTACGGACAGACACGCACGTAACATGGCCTTATAAGTTACGCACATGTCTGCATTACCACGATGCGTCGCCGTCAGTGCGGGCTGCTCCGCGTCCGTCCGCAATATCACACATCGTGGGAAGAAATGCTTCTGCTATCATAATAGCTAATGCTAGTATTAGGCAGAATGATGAATAATGTAAGCATAAATATTATCATTTTAATTTTACCCTTATACTCGTAGTGCATCTAGTCTATATTAAACATTGTGATACATCCACTAGATTCCGCCTCAGAGTATATAAGTTATATCCAGGCTCCACACAATGGTCCAACATTCCACCACCTGAACATAGCTTCGATCATGTCCCAATATCTAAACCAGTAGCTGTTACCTTTTTCCCGACCTAACGCGATACAAATATGCCACATGAAAGGTCAATCGTTTGGGGTGAATCAAAAGAATTTCGAAAAATACAATAAAATACCTTGATCTAGCACGACCCTGAGCATCCAACTCCACATACGGCACTCCAAGCCTGACCATCCTGGTGAAGAGACTCTGTTCCATATTGCAGTACTTTTGGAAGGCCATGTTCTTCACCACCGGAGGCAGCTGGTGGTGATCACCAATCATGATCCAGCGTTTGAGCCGGGAGCGGCCATCTTGTGGGTTTTGCAGCAGAAGAGGAATAAACGTCTCGATTTCGAGGATTTGAGCGGATTCTTCCATTAGTATGTTGTCGTATTTGAAGCCTGTGGATTTTTGAAGTGTTTTAAGGGGTCTGTTTCTGAATCGTTATGAGTGGGACCCTATTTAATGTGTTCTCGTAGACAGACATTATTATTACATAATGTGACAAAAGAAGCTGATATCGAGAATTGCATATCATTAGTAATTTGCCGCGTGGTGCTGGTAGAATCAGCCTATTGCAGTCCACAGCAGCGCCTCCCGCAACATAGTCCAAAATACAAATTGCGGTCACGTAGCGCTATGGGCAAATACCCCCCAGGCAGTCTTGTGGCGTGCCCTGGGGTACGCCACAATCGTCATCATCAGCCATTGCAGTCCACTGCTGGGTAGGCCTTTGGGGGGTATTTGCCCATAGTCACCACGCTGAGCAGGCGGGTTGGTGACCGCAATTTGTATTTTGGACTATGTTATCAATACGGGAGGCACTGCTGCCCACCTCCCGAAACCCTTAATCGCCTCGTACGATACCCACGGGCAGACATGGGGTGGTACGAATTCTACTATGCCGGTACAACGCGGCCATACTTGCATATATATGTATGTATCTGTATATTATTATGTCATGCACTAAATAATGCTTAAACAATCCTGGTATACAATATGGTACACTCAATGAGGTTTTATTTTCTTTAGAGCAGCTTCTCGAACTCGGATTATCAATTTCTAGCGCAATTTTCTATAATCATAACCTATCTAATGTTGTAATATCAGTGGGTATACTCTAATATCGAGTTAAGACATACATAACTAAATACTATACACATGGGTGTTCTCAAAATGAGGTGGCCAGAGCCAGACCTGCAGAATCACTAAGGAGATAGGATAACGAGACCTGCACCCGTATGATGAATTTGGTGAGAGCGAGATGACTCACTTTTAAACGTCAAATCCACAAGTAATAAATCCGCTAAATAACTACACAAGGCAAGTGTTTCTACTTGGTGTGTAAAAAGGGATTGCAAACCACTTCTATCAGCCCTAATTTATTCATTCCTGGCCCGAGAACGAGTGTCTATTCTAATTCTTAAGTCTATTTTGTACATGCAAAGTACATACACTTAGTTTATCCAGCCCAAGTAGCATGACGTGCAAAACACGATATGATAAACCGATTTATCGACATTTAGCCTTTCAAAATACGATAAATATAGCCGCCATGTTTAATTTTTTGAAGAGACGATATGATATCCACGATGCGTGGTCATGCTAGGGGGAGTATTAATATAGCTCTGTGAATTTGACGTTTAAAAGTGAGACATCTCGATCTCACCAAATTCATCATACGGGTGCTGATTTGAAAGATTACTGACAAGCTGCTAGTTCATCGCCCGAGAGAACGCCCCTAGTTTCCTTAGTCGACTCTTACGACATACACGAAAGATGCAGCTGATGTATTCTAGTGAAGCACGCAAGCTGACTGGACATTGAGCTAACATATGCAAAAAAAAACGTAAACAAGGAAAACCGACCGTAGCAAGGTCGCATATTTCGCCAAAATATTTATTTGTATATTAATTGACGTTATTTGGACTGTATCCAGTATCGGGACTAGTCAAACATTTATAAATATTTGCACACGTTTTTCGAAGAACCAGATTCGAAAACGGCTTTACGTTTTAAAAATAAACTTTTCCCCAAGGAAAAACTTTAAAAAAATATATAATTTTTAACCAGTAGAAGTACTTTATGATTGTAGTAACGTCATCTCTTATAGGGTGAAGCACTTATGTGTATGTGTATATGTATACATGGCGATTTTTGGCCGTCAACGTTCCCGAAAACTATGAAATCTCCTTATCATCACGATCATTTTTCTCCATGGAAGCATACCTGGGATGTGTCTGGTTTCCAAAATATTAGAGTCCAAAGTTGAGTAAATAGACTGCGTTTCTGCATAAATGCACACTGACGCGTGTAGCAAGATTTTGTCACGAGAAATAATTAATCTGTCCATGAAAAAACTAGCATAAACACTGGAAACTATCGTAAATTTCGCACAATCAAGAAATTAAAAAAAATGTGAAAAAATTTTTCATCGTTTCCCAGCATTTTTTTTGGCATAATCTTACTTTATTTGTTGTATAGAGTACGTATCCTTCGTTAAGGGTGGCAACGAAAAAACACATGATTGTATAGCCTAAAAGCTTGCACATACCCATCTGCACGAGTTCAGATCGTTTGAGTGCGGCGTGCGTGCAGGTCATCGCGATGATCTTGGCTTCCTTCACCAGCAGGTACTTGGAGCGATCCAGACCTGAACGGAGCAGTTCGAACGCACGGAACTCTTCCAACTCCTCAAATATGTGCTCGATGTATCTAGTGAAATGTGTTACGGGTAAGGTAAAACGTAAGTAAGATTTAATTTTACTTAATTAATTTATTGTTCTGTTAGTGTGCACACATACCTACCTCTTATGTTTATTTCTCTTTCACGACTGGTTTGCTGGAAGAAATCTCACTAAGAGATAAGCACGCCTTTATACATCTACCTTGTTATAAACTTTATTTGTGAAAACTTTACTGTGTACAATAAGGCATAAGAATAAGAAGGTAAGTCTGAACTTCAGTGTAACCGCCCCCTTATTACCTAATTAGCAAAAGCAAAGCGAAAATTGTACAAAAATCGCTGATTGCTTGTCAAATTTGTATTACGTAAAATGAATTTCAAAGGAACTTTGACATTTCAAGGCGAATATTGTTAGTATTTTCGCTATCGCTTTGCTTCGGCTTTGCTATTGCAAATTATATAATCAGCGGGCTGGTCAAAATTATGTCGATTAGATCTATTCTATACATATAATACTGTAACTGATCGCGGTGTGTGCACGTTAATCTCAGAAACGGTTAACCCGATTTAAATGCAGCTTTCGGAAATACATGGCGAACAGGGTTCGAAACTACTGTAGTTTACGCGGACGAAGTTACGGGCGACCACTAGTTAAATAATATAAATATATATGTAACGCCTAATACAATTTCATTAATAATATATTTATTACGGCCCCGTGGATAAACGTATCTCCATGGGGTCTAGTGATATTTTTATTTACAGGAAAAAGTATCAGAACTTTTACCTGTTGGCAGCTACATGAAATTGTAATTGTGCTCTTTAAAAATGTGCTATTTTTATATTTATGCTGATGGTATATTGATGTTAACAGCATCATACGCGTGCTTAGATAAAAATAGTACGGACTTCCCTGTACAAAAAAAATGTTTACAATTTAATCTTCATTGTAAAAGATTTTATTTCTTTTGAGAACACCATTACTTATCTTCTTCTTTTTCAGCCTATTGTAGTCCACTGCTGGACGTAGGCCTCCTCCAGGGCACGCAACAAGGCTACCGCCACAGGGGGGTTATGCCCAAAGTCACCACGCTGTGCAGGCGGGTTGGTGACCGCAGTGTGATTTTCGGATTATGTTGTCAGTACGGGAGGCGCTGCTGCCCACCTCCCGGAAACCCTTAATCGCCTCATACAATACCCACGGGCAGGCAGGGGTGGTACAATTATTTATCTATGCACACGTAAAAAACTATGCAGTAGTCAAATATAGCAAAAACTGCTTTTCCTTGATTGAGTATTTGTTTCCTAAATATTGAATATCCTTAATTTAACATTCTCAAGATATTCTAACATAATGAGCATTACCTGTAACAGCTATGTGCTATCTCCAGATCCTCTTCATACGACTTCCCCGGAAACAGCGGTTTAGGGGCGTCATCGAAAAACTCGTGGAATGGAAACTCCTTTCCGACGGTCTCTGTTGGTAATGCCTGTGGAATTACAGCTCGTTGTCAGGTGGTATTTCCCCAGATACTAGGTCCAGATTAGCGTTTCATTTGTCACTTCCTGGTTTTCAAAAATATTATCTCTTCCGGTGAGTCATACGTACGAAGTTACAAATAGAACCGGAAAAAATAGTACGACTATATTCCATTACATATAATATATAGGTAGTAGAGTTCCATGGGAACTAGACTATTCACAGCCTCTCGAAGCAATGATATAAAATTTTAAAATTAAAGAATAATCGAATTAATCTGACGGAAATACAAAAATCCATAATGCCTGCTTAGCCTGGTCCATAGACGCTTGACTACATTGTGATGCCACACTCATTTGCGAAGCCTACCCACTATCCAACTCAATATTTTTTTTGAAATAAAATGTGTAAGTATAAAACTTTGTCATTTAATCGTTCCATGAAAACTAGGAGGAAAGAAGATGTCTGGTCTCCTTCTTTTGAGGATTTCGTTAATATTTGTTAATTAAAAGTTTGTAGGAAAAAGAAGTAGTCATGAATTCAAGTATACGAAACTTTTAAATGCCAATTTAAATTTGGTCAAATATTCAAGAGTACCTAACTAAGGTCACGCTGGTCACAGCTCTATGAACTCTAATGACCTCTGTGTGGGCCATGTCAAGGTTGTACGTATGTAGTTATATGGCCGCTGGTCCGCGGTCCAGACACAGTCGAATAGTATTGAGCACAAAAAGTTTACCTGTATATTTAAAGCCGAATCGAAGGAGAAAAAGACTAAATATTTGCAATCCCACGTTGCTGACATCAAAAAGGAGGGGAATCTTTTGGCTATGTTAAGACTACGTAATTAATCGATTTTATATTTATTGGAAACGGAACAAACAAAATTATTTACCACTACCAACTACCTATATTTACTAGTAAATAGTTCGTGCTTCGTAAATGCTATGTTTAAAAGTTCGCGGAATCTAGTTTTATACAAGGATGTGATCGATTAGCTGAAATTAGAGCGGCGGATACTGTAGTTTCTTTTCCTTTTACCTATACGTTGCTTACTATAAGCAGTTAGATATACCGGAGCAACGAATATTCATGGAACAAAGAAAATAACCACAAGTTACAAAGATAGTGAGAGGAATTCATTACTAACCTCATCATCATCATCATCAGCCTATTGCAGTCCACTGCTGGACGTAGGCCTCCCCCAGGGCACGCCACAAGACTGCCATGGGGGGTGTTTGCCCATAGTCACCACGCTGGGCAGGCGGGTTGGTGACCGCAGTTTGTATTTTGGACTATGTTGTCAACACGGGAGGCGCTGCTGACCACCTCCCGGAAACCCTTAATCGCCTCGTACGATACCCACGGGCAGATATGGGGTGGTACGAATTCTATTCTGCCGGCACCACGCGGCAAATTACTAACCTAAAACGTATATAATATAGCGTAGCTACCTAACTCTAAATTCTCGATGCAGATTTGTTTGTGAAAGTGAGATGGCACTATAAGTAGTGTAGAGCGACATCTCGCTTCCACAATAGAAACAATCCTATAATCCTCCTAATAATAAGTAGTCCTAATAATAATCCTAACCTACCTACGCACAAATGCGTGTGTAAGCCCTTAACGTTAGCTCTACCAGCATTCTAGCTCAAGGTATGAGTTAAGGGGTATCCGTATTGAGCTTTTACCTAATGGACATTACAACAGGGACTTTTTTCACAGCGCCAACGTCCGCCTGGTGATTGGGGGTCATCTTTGGGAGTCTCTATTCTGGAGCGCGCCAAAGAAATATGTTAGAGCCAGTCCACACGGCGCGTTGCATTACTGTTTTACATCATCATTTACAGCCCTGAGAAGTCCACTGTTGGACATAGGCCTCCCCCAACAACCTCCACTCCGACCGGTCGGAAGCAGCCTGCATCCAACCGACGCCGGCGACCTTGGTCAGGTCGTCCGTCCACCTCGCGGATGGCCTTCCCACGCTGCGCTTACCGATACGTGGTATCCACTCTAGAACTTTCCGACTCCATCGGCTATCAGTTCTTCGAGCTTCATACTAATAATCATAGTGTCAACACGGTGCGCTGCGTCGACGCAACGCACACACGACTGAACTGCGCTCCCCAGCTTTTGACGGATTCACGGTGGCGCGTATGAATTATGACGGTCTGTTATCCATTCACGTCTACAAGTGGCCTTACGCTGTCAAATCACCAGTGGGGTAAGCACGAACCTTTTTACGAGGCGTAACGGTAGCGACTCGCTAGCAAAATCTGTGTTTTGACAGTTTGATGGACTACGTTACGGACTATCGAGAGGTTCGTGCTCGCCCCACTGATCCTGTTGGTACGCATTGCAGAAGGCCCGCCAGCGCGGCCTGACGTGGTACAGGTGGAAGTGATGCGCCAGCTCGCAGGTGAAACGCGTTCGAAGTGAAAACTCGCACTAAGCCCTTGGAATAAGTTACATAGTCTCGAAATGTAGCGGACTGAAGTGGCAGTGGGCTGGTCACATCTGTCGTAGACCCGATGGACGGTGGAGTAAACGGGTTCTCGAATGGAGACCGCACCTCGGTAAGCGTAGCGTTGGGCGCCCTCTGGCCAGATGGACCGATGACTTAAGGAGGACGGCTGGTAGTGACTGGATGACAAAAACGGGAGATCGAGTGTGGCGTGCTCTGGGGAAGGCCTACGTCCAGCAGTGGAATAGGCTGACGACGACAAGTCTGAAGCGTTCTAAAAACTAAGGTAACTATACTGCCAACCCACCTGATCCCGCGTGCACGCGTCGCAGAAGGCTTGCCAGCGCGGCTTGACGTGGTACACATGGAAGTGATGCGCCAGCTCGCAGGTGGCGCCCGCGTCGCCGCCCGCGTCCAGCGTGCGCTGCAGGCGGCCGACCTGCTCCAGCAGCTCGAGACGCTTGGCTAGCACGTAGTTCACTCGACCGTATCTAAATAGAGGATTGAGTCGATAGTGAAAAGTTCTTTTGCAAGTTCCAGTTAAATTGGGGGTGCCATTTGAACGAGTATAGCAGGTAGTTTACTCGGATTAAATCGATAGTGAAAAGTTCTTTTGCAAGTTCCAGTTAAATTGGGGGTGTCAAACTTTTAGACATCCACCGGGCCCGGCCATTCAATTTTATACAAGTGCTTCCGTGCCGCAGTTTTCGTACCTACCGGGCCCGGTTTGCAATCTCTAGTGCCACTTGTAAACGAGTAGCACGTAGTTTTTGACGGCCGATTGGTGTAGTTGGTAGTGGCCCTGCCTGCGACGCCATAGGTCCTGGGTTCGAATCCCGGTAGGTGCAAACATTGATGTGATGAATATCGATGTTTGTTTCCGAGTCATGGATGTTTATATACTTATCTATGTATTTATATACCGTTGCTTAGTACCCACGACACAAGACCTTAGGAATCTTAGTGTGGGACTAGGTCAATGTGTTGTAAAGTGTGTGAATATTTATATATACCTATATCAGCCTACGAGATCGGAGCTGAGAAAAATGCAAACACTTTAAGTGCAACAGCAAAGTTCGATAAGTTTACTCGGATTGAATCGATAGTGAAAAGTTCCTGTACAATAGGAGGAGCTACCAGCTCCGGCCGTTTGTTTACACGTAGTTTACTCGACCGTATCTGTTGGGGCACAGTTCGAGGATTGAGTTGGATTGTACAAAGTTTTTTAGCAAGTTCCATTTAAATTGAGGAAGCTACGCTTGGCTAGCACGTAGTCTACTCGACCGTATCTGTTTGAGGATTGAGTTGATAGTGAAAATTTCCAGTAAAATTGGGGGAGCTACTTGTTCGAGCCGTTTGGCTAGCACGTAGTTTACACGACCGTATTTAGTAGTTTAAGTTGAATTGTAAATAGTAGTTTTGTAGGTTGGCTCAGTTTTATGAATGAAAGCTTCTTCCAAGACAAAACACTATTTTATTTGGGAAACGAAGTTTTGAGGGTATTGAGCCAAATCAAGCGATAACCGTTTATCTTCAGTTCACAATAAACTTTAAAACCAACTTAAACTAAACTATGGACCAATAAAAAAACTCATAATTCCACAGACCAAACACTCAAAACACCAACTAACCTGGAGAAATCCTTATCAGTCTGCAGCGCTTCCTCACCATGCCCCAACCGGAGTAGATGACGTTCGTCTACGTCCAATTCAGCCACTTTCTCGAACAGTTGGTTGAGCGCCTGGTTACTGTGGGTTACCACTAGAGTGCGCTGCCACGGAAAGTTGTGGTACAAGTTCGAAATTATCTGCACCGCCACGTCGGTTTTGCCTGTTTGATGAGGTATATGTTATCTTCATTATTTATGGGGGCGATTTGGTTTCCTTTGAAACTTATATTGCAAAGAATTTGTTGTATTTATATTTGTTTTATGAGCAGCCGCCTGTCGCAATGCCTCGTTGAATAAAGCCAGTATACACACATTAAAACAGCATAAAGGCAGGTAGCCTTGTTCAGGCAGATTTTATATAACACTAGCTGACCCGGCAAACGTTGTTTTGCCATGTAAAAGGGGTTGATCCTAGAGGGGTGAAAATTCATGGTTGTATGTATTTTTGTATGCTGTATCATAAAAAAATTAAAACAAAATATTTTGACAAAAAATAAATAAAAAAATTTAGGGGTGCACCACCCTTAACATTTAGGGGGATGAAAAATTGATATTGTCCGATTCTCCACCCTAACCGATATGCATTGTAGCGTTCAGATGGATAATTCAATAAAAACCGCTAGATTTCACTGTGTAGGTAATGTTTATTCGTGTAAATTCAACCACATGTTACCACGACGGGAGACGGGAAAAGACAACGGAAAAAATGGCTGACAACCGTTATCAACCAGCAAATTCACTCGAGTCAGCTGTCAAACAGTGACCTTGACAACCTCGTCTAAAAACTGAGTTTGACGGCTGAGTCGGTAAAACTAGTTCTACAAACAATTTATCATACTTATTTTATTGGTTGTTACAGTCGGCCATCCTTTCTATAAACGAGTCCCTTCGTTTAACTAGCTAACATGATTCTAAAAGTACACAATCACAAGCAATCTTAATTTTATAGCTCAACATTGTGAAGCTACTTCCTTCACTCCACTATGTCTAACTGCATATCATACAAATAATGGGCAGCTTCCATCCTCTGCTGTCCATTAGAAGTTGATACCTCCTTAATAATAACATTGTATTTCAGTACCTACTTAATATGTATAGTTTAACAATAAAAGGTTACTTCCTTCACCTTCCACTGTTAAGCTGCGTAACTTACAACTAACTAGAGACATCTTTGCCATTCTTGCTAGTTGCAGAAACCTCTTCATCATCATCATTATCATCATCATCATTATCGTCATCATCATCATTATCATCATCATTATCATCATCATTATCATCCTCATTGTCGGTATCATCTTTCTTATCACCATCATTGTCCACCTCGTTATTATCATACTAATTATTATGTAGTTGCATATCGTTAACTATAGTTTAACAATGTAAGGTTACTTCCTTCACCTTCCAGTGTTAAACTGTATATCATGCAACTAATAAGCGACATCATTGTCATTCCTGCTCATAGTTGCTGATACCTCGCATCACAAATCTAACTGTTTAACAAGGTCTTTACGCTCTTTAACACACATTATATAACTTAATTATTATCTAAACTTAATCTACAATATCTTGCATTAATTGATATAATGATCTCTAATGTACAATTTATTTCTTAATATAATAATTTTACCAATGACAATATTTACATTATCTAGTTTTAACCCAATACCATCCACAAGTCTAATAATTACTCATTTTACTCCAATCGTATTGAACTGTAAAATGTTAATCATCATTGCTACTACAATTTTCATTCAAAATCAATATTACTGGTAATACGAGTAGACTCGTCAACCTCACTGTCATCGCTCGAAGAACAAGCAGGTGCGTCAAAATTCATCCAAGGAAACATTTTGTCAATTGAAACTACATTCTCATATAATTTTCCTTTGCGCGTAAGCTCCGTGTCAACTACAAGGTATCGGTCGTGTGGGAGCACCTTTTTAACTCGATATGGGCCCCGACACTTGGGCTCTAGCTTTTTTGACTTACCTGACCCCCCTGGAATGGCCCTAATTATCCTAACTAAGTCACCTTCTTTATATTCTGTAGGTGGTTTACGACGCTTATCAAAATTTTGTTTATTTTTCTCTTGATTTAAGTTTATACGACCCCTAGCTTCTAGTCGAATCTCATCAAGCGTTTGATTAGACTCTGCGTTTTCGGTTATTTCATCTGCAATATTGTTTAATATGCCTTGCGAGGGATTCCTCACTTTACGACCAAACAACATTTCTGTAGGCGTTCTTTTTGTGACATTATGAACCGCAGTGTTGATACCTAGCTGAATGTTGGGTAAGTGGGAATCCCACATATCATCACTGCTGCCATGAGTCATTGCACCAAGTGAGGCCAGAATCGTACGATTGTACCGTTCGACTTGACCATTCGCTCGCGGTGTAGCAACAGAGTTTAATATGTGCTTTATTCCTACAGACTGCGTAAATATCTTGAACTTTTTGCTTGTGAAGCTAGTACCTCTATCAGTAATGAGTCGCGACGGGGTTCCAAAGATACTAAAAAAATTTTTAAAGACCTTGATGCTAGCTTTCGTCTTAGTCGTGCGAACTGCTGATAAATTTACATATTTGGTAAAAGCATCTATTATAACTAATATGTATACGTTACCGCGTTTGCTTCGTGAAAATGGTCCTAAATGGTCGGCGTGTATGGTATGTAGAGGGATATCTATTTTTGGAATGGGATGCAAAGAGCCTTCTTTGGCTCCCGAAGGTAATTTATGATGAGCGCACTCAAGGCATGACGACACATACTTTCGAACAAACTTGCGCATCTTCGGGAACCAAAACAAATCTCTTATCCGTTGTAACGTCTTATCGAACCCGAAGTGTCCCACATCGTCATGATTGGTTCTTAAGACTTGCCAACGGACGCCCCTTGGAACGACCCATCTTAGTACTCCATCCTTCAATATTCGAAATATACGCCCGCCTTTGACCTGGTATTCTTTGTGAATAGCTGCTATTTTAGAAGTCTCAGGATCTTCCAGTACTTCTTTGATACGCCTAATCTCGCAATCGGCGGACTGAACAGTGGACACCCAGTCATCTATCTTTACCGAGAGAATATCAAGAACATGTGTAGGTTCCGGGTCTCCCAGTAAAGGTCCTCTGCTCAACGCGTCTACATGAGCCATTTTATGCCCTGGACGATATTCAATATTACAATTATATTCCAAGAACTGGATCCACCATCTTGAAATACGTGGTATTAGATCACGTTTCGTAAATGTCGACCGTAATGCATTACAGTCGCTAACTATCGTGAATTTTATACCTAGAAGGTAAGCGCGGAACTTACTTAGTGCACTTATAACTGCGAGCGTCTCCAACTCAAACGAATGGAGCTTTTGCTCATCGGGAGTCGTGGTGCGACTAAAGTAAGCCACCGGTTTCCAAGGGGTAACACCAGTTCTTTGCATTAAAATACCTCCCAGTCCAAGTTTACTGGCATCTGTGTGTAACTGTGTTTCTGCTTTGTGATCAAAAATTGCCAGTAACGTCTCTTTCGACTAGGAAGTTTTTTAATGCCTGGAAACTGTTTTTTCTGAGAGTCACCCCATTGCCACGTCACATCCTTCCTAAGAAGATCCGTCAATAGTCTGGCTATTAAGGAGAAATCCTTTACGAATCTCCTAAAGAATCCTGCGAGGCCCAAGAACCTTCTCACTTCGTGTTGGTTCCGTGGTACAGGAAAATTGGAAACGGATTTAGTTTTGTGTTCCCCTGGGCGGATCCCTGATTTGTCAACTTCGTAACCCAAAAAGTGGATCTTTTCTTGAAAGAAATTACACTTTTCCATTTTGAGAGTTAATCCCCCCTCACGCAGAAGGCAAAGTACATTCTCAAGACGCTGAAGGCCTTCAACAAAAGTCTTAGATGGGATCAAGATGTCGTCCATGTATATTATAATATATGGAACCTTAGATTTTGTTAGAATCTTATGTATCACCCGCTGGAATACTGAAGGAGCATTTGCCAATCCGAAAGGCATACGATTATATTCAAATTGCCCATCGGGCGTGACGAACGCTGTCTTCTCCTTTGATTCTTCTGCAATGGCTATCTGGTGGTAACCAGAGGCTAAGTCGAGTGTTGTAAATAGGGACTGTCCCGTCAACTGATCTAGGAGGTCTTCTATACGTGGAAGGGGATAATGATCCCTATTTGTCCGGCTGTTTAAGGCGCGGTAATCCACACACAATCTCTTTTCGCCTGACTTTTTCTGTACCAGCACGATTGGACTTGCGTAAGGGGAGCTGGATTCTCGTATAATGCCATTCTTGATCATTTGATCGACCATATCCTGGACGTTTCTACGTTCTGAATTGGATAACCTGTATGGTCTATAGACAACAGGAGTGGAATCCTTTAGGTGTATCTCCATTTCAGCTACGTCAGTAAACCCTAGATCATGTAATCCAGTCGAGAAACAATCCGCGTATTTAAGCAAAAGATCCTTGCACTGTTGTTTCTCAGAATCGGAAAGGTGATCACCGCATGTAATTTTATTGGGGTTTTCTCCAGTTTTAACTATCGAATCTATTTTTAAAATGTCAAGACTCTGTTTCATCGTAATAGCTCTTGATATAAGCTGACCCTTTTTAAAGTATACTGTTCCTTCACCTATATTTTGTACTAGTACACGACAACTGCCTCCCTCAATTTTGTATTCTCCAGGTAACAAGTAATATTCGTTACCTGGATGGCCTCTTATCGATCCTCCAACATAGATGTTGCCACTATAAGAACTATTTGAATAGACTGGTATAGGACACATTTTGCCGACTTCTACATCAACGTCATTCAGCATGACGAGAGTTAGCTTAACATCGTGATTGGCATAAACCCGTTCAAAATGCAAATCCGTCGGTGTTTTAACTATTTTTAGATTCGGCCTTTCAGTAAACGTATGTCCCAAAAGCATTGAAGTGTTTATAAGGGAACTATCTACGACTAATATCTCGACGTTACTCTCTCTCACTCCTTGCACCTCAATTGAAACAAATGCCCTACCTTTTGGCAAATAAGGGATGTTACCTAGCCCTCGCAAAAATGGACCGTCAACGGATTCCCACTCTAGTCCGAGTTTACGAGCATCGTGCTCTCTAATAAGTGTAGCCTGACTTCCTAAATCCACCTGACAGGTGGTCATGTTGTTGTTGACTTTGATCATGAGCTTGTATTTGTCATTAGCCGTATCATCAATTGAAACCTCTAGTACGCTTTTAGAAGAGTTCTGATTTTGGTTTGTATTAAACGTCTTACCCCTTTTAGGACAATCTTTATCTTTGTGACCATAAAATTTGCATTCCGAACATTGAATAATGGGTTTGGTACAACGAAAACTAGGATGCCCTCTTTCGTTGCAATTAAAACAAACAATAGATTCTTTTGGTTTAAATTTAGCCGATTCTCCTTTCTGATACGTTTGGTTATTAGTTGGAAAACGTTTGTCTCTATTGTCTCTTTTATATTCTATACTTGACTGATTTCTAACAGATTTGAAAAATTCTAATGCGTCTTCTGTTTTGTCAAATTACCTGCCTGGGCACTTAGACGAATACCTTTATCCTCTATCCGAAAATAAGACAGTCAACTGCTTGTTTTCCGAATATATTTACATCTATTTAAGAGATTTATTTTAGAGAAATAGTATAGTTCTAACGATTCACCAGGGCGAGCTCTTCTATTAAGCATTTCGGTTAAAAGCTCAGCATAATTCTCTGTTGACGGAAAAGTTTCTTTTAAAAGTTGCTTCCACTCTAACCATGTATGCTAATAGAGGGCAATCCCTGGTACCACGCCTTAGCATGGCCAATAAGTTTGGGCAAGGCATAGTGAATCGTTTGCTTGTCGTTCCATGAGTATATCTCTGAACATTCTTCTACTTTACTCAGCCACATATCTATATTTTGTTCCTTAACTAGCGGATCAAATTCTGGAATTACGTTATGTAACACAGGAAACGATTCACGATCCTTGCCCTTAAAGATTTTCACAAATTCTTCAAAATAATCCGTTCCTTCGGCTCTAACCTTTTTCCGGTCCGGGCTTTTTGCAGTTTCCGATTCTAATGAAATCCGACGGGTACCGTTAGACGGGTCACTCCTATTTTCATTTCTAAGTCTTTTCATGTCACGCTCTCGATGTATTTCGTCTTCTAGTAGCCGTAATCTTTCAAGAAGATCAACGTTTCGGTTGCGACTATCGCTACGACTACGTGGACCTAATCTTCGTCTACTGTAGCTACGGCTGGCACGATTAGTAACGGCTCGGCTGCGACTGCGGCTACGTCGATAGCTATCGCGTCTGCTGCGACTACGACTAGGTCGGTTAGGTCGGTCAGAACTCACTTGTTTATTCCGACTGTGGTCCCGTTCATGACGATAACCCTCTTGTCTGGTTCTGCTGCGGTCCCGATGAACATCAGAGCTCCGGACCACTCTCGCCAGCCGTTCCGGGTTCGGTGCCGGTGACTCTCGAATGCGTCCGTCATCTTTATTTCCCATTTTCTGGAACTTAAACAGGTTTGCTTTTGTAGTTATATATTTAACATAGTCACACTGATTTACTTAATTTTATCTGCTACGCTAAATATTCTTTGAACTAACAACCGCGATATCGAAATTAAGAATAATAATTTATAGCAGAATCCAGCAAAAATCCATTTCCATCGCTTCCAAATCAAATGTATTAGTGGAAATTTTACTCAGTATATCCTTAATTATGCTTTACCGTATAAATTTCACTTCTATTTCATAGATTTGGTGATATAAAATCGTCTTATTTTAACTCAATATTCCGAAGAATATATTTGTTTCTACGCTTACTCGTGGAGATATGGATATTTATACGAAATACTGTGATTATCGACAGTTATCTGTTTAAATCTAGAGATCGTGAAACATATTGAAAAAAATACCACATTACCTTAATTTCCGTGGGCGCAGCAAAAACTGTATGTTTTTGTTATATCCCCTCTTCTGATCTGTAGCGTTCAGATGGATAATTCAATAAAAACCGCTAGATTTCACTGTGTAGGTAATGTTTATTCGTGTAAATTCAACCACATGTTACCACGACGGGAGACGGGAAAAGACAAACGGAAAAAATGGCTGACAACCGTTATCCAACCAGCAAATTCACTCGAGTCAGCTGTCAAACAGTGACACTTGACAACCTCGTCTAAAAACTGAGTTTGACGGCTGAGTCGGTAAAACTAGTTCTACAAACAATTTATCATACTTATTTTATTGGTTGTTACAGCATGCTAAGATTTACGAAAATCGGTCGAGCCGTTTCGGAGGAGTTTAACTTCTAACACCGTGACACGAGAATTTTATATATTAGTTTATGTAAGCTCATTTAGATGCATTATTAGATTTTTCGCCGCCGCTGTTCGGGAACAAATACGAGTACAACAATCAAGCGACCGGTAACGAATCTTGTGGGATATGTTTATTGTGTACAATAAAGAATAAATACCTGTTCCAGGTGGTCCGACTACAAGCGTCAGTCCTGGCTGCATCCCTGATTTGATCGCCTCCACTTGTGTCGGTGTGAATAGTATGTTGTTTCTAAAGGATAGTAGTAAAAGTGCATTAATTATGTTGGCCAGTGAAGTAAATCGCATTGTATCTAAAATTCGGCAACTTTTCATTAGCATTTTTTGATGTAATTCAGGCAGACAGAGCCGGGGGATCATAGCTAGCTAGCTAGTATTATATCATAATTGATCTGCCAGAGACAAAGGGCAATTGTTTAAGTATGAATCTATTCAACTACAATGAGATCAGAAATACTACTATAATCGTACGAAGATCGACTTAGCACACCTTGCGCCTGCAATCTCTTAATGTTGTTTAAGAAATAAACCGTAAGCAAGGTGTGCTAAGTCGGGGCCTTAGTCAATGTAACAATTTTAAGAGTGACAGGGAAGTACGGAAGTACATATAGAGATATGTCATGTGGTTTTCGTAAAAACTTGAAATTCCTGTTTATGCCGTTCCCATGGGAATTTCGGGAATTACCCGTTCTTAATGGTCTTTACACCCCCTAACAAACATACACACCAAATTTCATCTGTGTACGTCAACCGGTTTATTTTTATACTTATTGAATAAGCTTTTGTTCCGGTACAGTGGAAATTTCGGTAAAAATTTGGAATTCCTGTCTGCCCCATGGGAATTTTGGGAAATCCGTTCATAGTACTCTCTTATACCTCCTAACGAACATAAACACCAAAAGGGAGTGGGTGTAATTTACTTGTGAAATTTAAAATTTATTTGTATACATGTGTCCGTTTCTTCGTGGGGTCATGTAGGTATTTTGTTTTCGCAATTCTTTTTGAATTTGACTAATTTTACACTCGTTTTTGAGGATTTTCTTGACGTTTCCATTCATCATCGTTATCATCCATCATAAATTCAGAAATCATCAGTACTGAAAACAATGGCTGTATGAATGCTGTATTACATGCACTTTCTTCGGGATAAACCAAACAAAAAAAAAACAAATTTCATCTGTCATGTTGTGTCATGTCATCTGTACGTCACAGAATAATAAATTCCCAGAACCCATGATCACGCACACTTTTGAAGCAACTTTTTAGTATGTCAAATTTTTACAGCCTATTTACTGTATCTAAAAAATTGATAATATTTATCGATTTGGCAACAATCGGCGGGTAAGATGACCGGAAGATGCGGGATTTTTGACTCGTTTTTGCTTCACTACCCGGAATACATCTGTCCTTGATGACTCCTTCTGGGGACTTTTATTCTATGGTGTATGTCAAACTTATTCCTCCATGCGTCAAATGGTAATTTTTTGTATTTAATTCATTTATTCCAGTCCAGAGGAAATTATGCGAAACCCTATAGCCTATATTCATCCGGGTCCAATAAGGATTCTAACGGTGAAAGAATTTTTGAAATCGATCCAGTAGTTTCGGAGCCTATTCGCTGCAAAAAAAAACACAAACAATCAAAGTTTACCTCTTTATAATATTAGTATAGATTTACACCAATACCGCCCCCTGATTACGTAAAAGCAATAGCAAAGCTGAAGCAAAGTGATAGCGAAAATTGTACAATATTCGCCTTGAAATGTCAATGTTCCTTTAAAAGTAATTTTACGTAATAAGAATTTGACAAGCAATCAGCGATTTTTGTAAAATTTTCGCTATCGCTTTGCTTTTGCTAGTTAGGTAATAAGGGGGCCGGTTAGACTTCATTACGTCATTGAAGGAAGGCGCTTAATGAAGACTTCCTATTGGAAGAAATGGCTCGATAACTTTGCGATCTTCGCTGTCGCTTGTAAAATAACTGTCTAAGACCAAGCAATTAATTGTTAGGAATAGAGGAATATCACAAACAAAATTCATCAGGAATATATAGATTTCATAAATACAATTTCGGGTTTGGATGCATTTCACTATGGTTTCACATAAACCAATAGTATTGTATAAAATGTCGGCTCAGCTCCAATCCTGCAATCACATTGTTTAATATTTCTCCGCCCCCTTATTACCTATCTAGCAAAAGTTAATAGCGCTAGCGAAAATTATACATAATTTGATGATTAGGTACTTGTCAAATTCGAATTATATGAATTTCAAAGAAAATTTGACATTTCAACACGAATATTGTGTTTCGTTATCGCGCTGCTTCGTTTTTGCTTCGCTCCGGTGAACAGGCAGCTTTATACTTACTTTTTGGGTTCGTTGTAGAGATAAGGTCCCCTCTTGGGCTGCACATGCGGTTGTACCGTGATGACCTTCCGCGGCTCGTCCTCGTCCATCTCATCGCCTTGCTGCTGCTTTCGGAGAACGTTCTCGAATGTCAGTCTAGGAGAATATGGAATTGTTAAGTTTCTATGGGTATCCAACATGAATGTGAAAGTTTGTGAGAATGGGTATTTTGTTTGTCAGTCTATCACGAAAAAACCGAAGGGATTTTGATGAATCTTGAAAGTTATATGCGTAAATGGCTAATCTCCGTTAAAATTGGATTTGTAAGAGAAATACGGACCGAAGGACATCATTTTATAATTTTCTCTTGCGGCCAACGTTACTACGGGTAGATAGATTGTATCCTTAGTTGGTATAAGGGTTATTTTGCAGGATGTTTGGATTTCAGTAATCTAAGCATTGATCAGTCACCATCAACTTCGAGTGGGTGGATTAGTTATTTTTAACAGTTTGACTCTCGGTGATGGCATAAGCTGCGCCTGCGTCGGTTAGATCAGCGCGTGCATGACGCAAGGTGATTATGATGCAAATGACACGTGTTCTGCAAATCGATACTTTGTTGATATATATGCAAAGTTATATTTTATTGATTATCTAGTAAAATTAGCTATTGTGTGTCACCGCATTAGATGAATAAGACCCGGAAACTGAATGAAACCCTGAGATTAAGTATGACGACGCGATTATCAAAAGACTTTTTCGCTAAGCTACAGGTACATAATACAGGTAAACTAGCTGTTGTAAGTAAAGAGGTAACAAACAAATAAACTTTACTTTACTTTTGCATTTATAATATTAGATGAGATTTCATTGGGATATCGCTTAAAGTCTTCTATTGTGAACATGGTACGTAATATTTAGTGCTTCCTTACAGAGATTCGAACTAAGGACCTTTGGTTCTGCAGGATTACTACCAAATGTTACAATCTGATCATCAGCATGTTAGATGTACTTGTTGTCGGGATTGTGAAATTACTCTAGATGGTGTCAAGTTTTGACAACTTTTACCCTGAGCGTCTTAGAATCCTTACCAATATAATAAATGCGAAAGTAACTCTGTCTGTCTTTCACGCTTAAACTACTGAACCGATTGAAATAAAATTTGGTACACAGATAGTCTAGAGCCTGAGATATGACATAGGCTACTTTTATCCTGGGAAAATATTTTTATCCCGGGTAAATTCGAGATTTTGTGCGGACGGAATCACGGGCGTCCTCTAGTATTACAATAATACAACTTACATCAACTTACCACGTGGGACTTAATAGGCTAACCTGGTGAAAAGTGGGTGTGCAATTTGCACACTTCTGCCCAACCTCTTTGGGGGATAAAGGGCATGACTATAATGAATGTATGTATAACTTACTTGAAAGGCCGTATCAGTTTCCTCGGGTCATCAGTCTGCACCTTGATCTCGTGTCCCGGGAAGCTGTTCCGAAGGTGCTCCATGTCTAGGAATGTGTCGTTAAAGTCCAGCGTTGGGATCTCGTTGGGCATTCTGGGTAAATGCCAAGTAAACATCAACAAACAGGCGATTGGAATTCAATATTTCTTGTTTCAAATTAATCTACTTAGATATTCAAATAGATAACGTTGTTATATCATAAACTCTAGAGGAGCTCACCTATTAAAGGCAGCTTTTTAAACTATGTACTTAAAAATCCAGAGCATTTGTGTGTCACGCTTCTGGATAACACATTAAAATGACAAACATCCTTATTATCTCAGCCTTTTTCTTCTAGGGAACCCAATTGGGAATTTTTGTGTATCAGAATATAAATGCGTATGACACGACTAACTTCACAGATGCAAAGATCCGCAACTACTATACATATCATATCTACAGGGTGTAAGTGACAGCCAGACAAGTATAGATAGGTACCATACATTCAGACCTCGATTATAAAGCGAGAAACGTGAAAATCTACAATGCCACAACAATTGGTGTGGAAAACAAGCATTTCGGATAATTAACAACGCATTTCCTGCGAGTAAAACACTGTATAAGCCGCGCAGTTTAAGAATTGATCTGTAAATGGCGTCCACTCGCATGCTATCTCGCTCACATCTATCACGCGCCTATGGTCACACAATGAAGTACGCGCTGCAAAAAAAATTGGCTGGTTTCGCTTTGACTAATCTCATTGCTGTTGATCGTCCGACAGCCCATTTTTCATGTTTATTGCAGATTTACAATCGGTAATTACTTTGAGGTTACTCTTTCGAAGTAAATTTCTAGCGTATTTTTTTGCTAAAACGTGCTTATTAGAGTGTCTTTTATATTATGTGACATTTAGTAATGGTTTTACCAACCATACCTTCCATCACCGCCGCCATTTTCAGATCAATTCTTTATCTGCACGGCTTATAGTATAACTCAACATAATTGTAACGGTATCTATTTATTCAGAATTCAGCATTCGCCTGGCTGCCACTCACAACCTATATAAGGGGTAACATCTATCACTGACCTGGTATAATGCGCCTGGCCCGGGTCTCCATACCCTAACACGATGTCATGAAGCCACTCCGGCACCACACACTCTGTGTTCATGAGCTCTCGAATCGTTTCTAACACCGCCTTGAAGTTGTTCTCTTTCGGCTTGCGTCGCATCACTATGTTGAAGGTTTCGTAGACGTCCTGTTAGAGATTTTTTTAGTTTAGACTGGCCCTTTGCAACTATACTTATAAACCTTCCTCTTGAATCACTCTGTCTATTTCAAAATCCGTCGTGTAGTTCAAAAGATCTAAGCATACATAGGGACAGACAGACAGCAAGAAGCCATTTTGTTTTATTTGTGTTATATGATGAAGTTCCACGTAATACACGTGTACTTACTATATAAAATAAGAGAACGCTACACAAATGAAGTAGATCTACTAAGTATTTTGCATAGAAACAAAAGAACTGCAATGGTGTGTAATTCGCTGTTGGATTCTGTTTTTCCAGCAGGACTACAGCATTTTTGACAGTACACTGTGATGGATTATCACCTATTGAAACTCAACATATGGAAGTGGCATAATAATGTCCTATACAAATCATTATTTGCCCTGTTAATCGGTTTAATTTAAAAAAATTCCAAACTGCCGTCTACACTCTGTATAAGCGTTAAAAAAGCACAGATAGATATTTCAACTTGCCTCATGTCCTTTGCTGGCGCGATCCAAATCAAGCCTATACTGGTTAGGGTCCAGCAACAGACGGAAGGTTCTAGAATCGCCGTCTAACTCCGGCCTGGGTTCTGGACCTTCCTCTATGACCCTGCCTGATGCATCCAGCATACCCTCAACTTCACAGCCTCTTACGTAGACTATGCCTGCTTGGTCTACCATGCTCTTTCGGTAGTCGTATTTTGTACCTAAGAATAAAAAGTAAGTTTAGTAGAATGTCTAGAACACTAGTTATCTACATACTTCAAGATTATATGGGAAAAGAGCTGCTATCTTCAATGAACCAGTCATCATCATCATTTACAGCCCTGAGAAGTCCACTGTTGGACATAGGCCTCCCCCAACAACCTCCACTCCGACCGGTCGGAAGCACCCTGCATCCAACCGACGCCCGCGACCTTGGCCAGGTCGTCCGTCCACCTCGCGGGTGGCCTTCCCACGTTTGTGTTTGCCGATACGTGGTATTCACTCTAGAACTTTCTGACTCCATCGTCCATCAGTTCTTCGAGCTATGTGCCCTGCCCATTGCCACTTCAGCTCACCATCAATGAACCAGTATCAACTTTTAATGCCACCTGTTAAATGTAAGGTATAGAAAACATAACACAGAGATTTTTTAATTTTCATGAGAGGGCTAAGTTAGTGTGAGATTTAAACTTGATAACATTCACGTTAAAGTTTAGTCACGAAGTGTCGTTGTGTTCACTTTTTAACTTCTTTATGACTTCAAAAAAGAGAGGTTATATTATGACATCATGATCGGTTGGCCGCGAAACATGAACGCAATCGATTCCGAATGTGAAACTCATAAGTTTATAGATAAACATGATTGTATCAAAGATATTTTATCTAGATTCTAAATAAAAACAAAGAAAATTCAAAGAAAAGAACTTACCAATAGATTGCGTAGGCCTGACAGTAACCAAGAAGCACACGTCATGTTTCCTCAAGTTCTCCCACTCGTGCTTGATCTCGTTCCTCACGCTGAGGGTTACGGTGACATCGGCGCGGACCCTGGACGGAGCCTTCTCGCCAATGTTCGGCTTTGCCACCTCGACTACGGCGAAGCTTTTTATAGGGTGCGCCATACGCGCCCATCCACCAAAGTAGACGCTGTCGTCTTCTGAACGCCTGGTAGTTTTTAAAGGGGTATTTCGTTAGTTTTTTGTAATAAATTGTAATTTCCAGTGCGTGGCTTCAGTATACGTCAGCTGCACCTCGTTCATGTCGTAAGAGCGGAACAAAGAACTCGGGGATTCTCTAAGGTTTATCACCTAGCAAGTTATCACTGATAATTTACACTTGTCCCGCTATGATATGGCTATTATATTATATTATATATTACACACATATATATCAAGTGAAATCTTAATTTATTTCACCCAAGTTCGGGGTTTCGGCTGTTACGTTATCTATCAGTCAACCACTCAATCAATCAGTAATGGAATTTTACATAATAATTTCTTCTTTATTATAAAATTATTAATAAAGAAATTGAAAAAATTCCTCACCCGGATGGGAATCGAACCCACGACCTCTGCATTCCGCGTGCCAGCGCTCTCACCACTGAGCCACCGGGTCAATTACTCGGATGACGAATTTTACCATCTCTTTTCTAAATTACATATTGGCAACGTTATTTTTCATCCCGATAGCTATACACTAGCCAAATCTCGGCAAACAAAGCTGAATCCCTCAGCACAATGTTTAAAGATGAAACGATCAACCATATCCTAACGGATTATATTAATGGAGAAGTGTTTTTATAAATTTATCTTAGTCAAGATATTATATATTATAAAATTATTATTCTTTATTGATATGCGACCATGGAACATAGACTTAATATACAAAGTCTAAATCTAGACTTTGTTGCAAAATACTTGATACAGGCCATGTGTTCTCGCGTTCCGATATAAAACCAGAACTCTTTAATCTTAATGTTATAATCCATCAGCTCGTTTAATTTCACTGGAGAATCCCAGGCGCTCTAAATAGGTAATATTTATGTATATTATTATGTGATCGCAATATTTCTAAATGCCATACATACGTAATGCGTTACGTTAAGAAAATTATGCTGGGGTATTAAGGGTTTTTTATAAACTTTACAGTGCCCTCCAGCAGTTTCATAAGCTGGAACCCGATTACATAAAATAAAGCTTATACCTATCCTGGGCCAGCCAAGACACAAAAAAAATGTAATTTAAAAATATATCAAGCCAAGGTAGCGAAACGAAATGGAATGAAAATTCATTATAAAGAAGATAGTATATTATGAAACTGAACTGATACCTTGTACGTACATAAAATTACCCGCTTAGCAATGAAGATATAAAACCGTTTTTCAAACAAACACAAATGATCGATTTTCCGTAAAAAATTCCTAGAATTATTTTACATTTCTAGTGTTAGGTATATATTATAATTTTATTGCTCATAAAAAAGTCTCGAATATTCATTCTTGATAGCCAATAAATTAGCATGAATTTAACTACGACGTAAAATCGACATCTGACTGAGCGTGTTATTTATGTCATGACGTCTCATTAGCGACGGATTGTAATAAACTTACCAGGGCGCCAGGCGATATACGGCATCCTCGATGTCTTGTCGTATTTCATCTAAGAAAAGACAATTAAAATCAGATTAAAATTAATAATACTCAGAAAAAAAAACTACTTACACATATGAAATGATTTGTCCTGAATGACTGAGGGATCAAAGTACAGCCCTAAATAAATCGCTGATCTTGGAAACATAAAACTTGAGTGTGTGTTCTTCGTAAAATTCCCACGGGAACGGACAACGTCACTGGCATCCACTAGTAGTGTCTCTACTTCATTACCAGCCATGAAAGTTCACTGCTGAACATAGGCCTCCCCCAACAACCTCCACTCCGACCGGTCGGAAGCGGTCTGCATCCAACTGAAACCTTAGCTAGAGGTCGTCCGTCAATCTCGCGGGTATACAAGCTCTATGCAAGCTATATGTATATATAGGTATATACACCTACTACATAGTCTAATCTGCCATTTATGACACCCCCAGAAAAAAATCTATATCTGCCCTTGATTGCAATCATGAGTCCTCAGACTTGAGGGTCAGCAGTCAGGGAAAGTGTAAGGCTAAATGGAGGGCGAATATCAGTAGAATATAAGTTATATATTGCCGCGTGGTGCTGGCAGAGTAGAGTTTGTACCACCTCATGCCTGCCCGTGGGTATCGTATGAGGCGATTAAGGGTTTCCGGGAGGCGGGCAGCAGCGCGTCCCGTGCTGACAATATAGTCTAAAAATCAGACTGCGGTCACCAACCCGCCTGCCCAGCGTTGTGACTATGGGCAAAAACCCCCCTTGGCAGTAGCCTTGTGGCGTGCCCTGGGGGAGGCCTACGTCCAGCAGTGGACTGCAATAGGCTGAATAAGAAGAATAAGTTATATAAGAATATACTTACATGTACTCTCCAGCCGGAACAGATTGAAGTTTCGTAGCAAATAGTCGTGTAGTGTGAGGAACTGCAGATTCAGTTTCGGCAACGCGAGACAGTTTTCCCCGCTATATATCTCTGTGGGGACCACGTTCTCATCCCATATTACCTCTTCGGTAGGATATAAGGGCATGGAGTTCAACTCTTCTAGCTGTGATATACGCTTTTCGTGACGTGATATCTGTGGAAATTACTTTTGCTGACTATTTGTTTGGTGGTTTGCGGGGTAATGTTTAACTATTTAGTTCCGGGAGGTGGGCAGCAGCGCCTTCCGTACTGACAACATAGTCCGAAAATCACACTGCGGTCACCAACCCGCCTGCCCAGCGTGGTGACTATGGGCAAGACCCCCCTATGGCAGTAGCCTTGTGGCGTGCCCTGGGGGAGGCCTACGTCCAGCAGTGGACTGCAATAGGCTGAAGAAGAAGAACTATTTAGTACGATTTCCAACTATTTCCTGATCATCATCTTTCTGCCCTTGTTTTTATTTTTTATTTATTTGTTATTAGTTGTTACAACACAGCAATAACATACGATTAACAATAATTTACATATAATGTGTGTAGTGCCAATAACGGTAACAACACTTACAATTTCATGGTGATATCGGAATAAATTGGATATAATTGATATAAATAAGAATAATATTTAAATCCAATAATATAGACCCAGGAAAGGAAGAGAGGAGTTGGGGTAGGGTAGGATGGGAGGATACATAGAGAAATAATAATTATGTTGAAGCCTGTAGCTGCCGCTGCTGACCCTCAATAACCAACCCAATAAATTTAGTGCGGGTGAGGAAAAATATATCCGCTTCCGAGAATCTCCTCTCGTATTCGTCTATTATGCGGTTTAACGGGGAGAATAGTGCGAAGTTATACAATTATAATTTAATAATAAAAATACAATTATAATCCTAGTACAATTATGGGGTCGCCGCAATATGGTTTTCTTTCAAAACTAATATTGTCAAGGATTTTAGCGCTTTTTTCGGTCAGCTGCCTGCCCCAATCTTTTAAATCTAGGATCATTTTGTGATGGACTTAAAGAAATGTAGCGGTAGGCTCACCCCTCACACTATGAAACTAAATATGCTGACTGGTGAAAAGTGGTTGTGTTATTTGCACATATAAGTATTCCGCCTCAAAAGCTATACATACACGTACTGTACCCACTATATGACTATACGAAGTAACTACATAACTTACTAGTAACTCTTTCAGGAAGACTTTGTCGAGCCGATGCCACGGAGCTTCCTCTTCTTTACCTTCCGGTGGAACGAGGTTCAGGTAGGTTGCTATCGCTCGTAGGGCCTGATCACTATAAATTAAATATTTAATTTACAATTAATTTTATTCCTTAGATTGATGCATGAATAGAAGACAATTAGGAAGACCTTTAAGACAATGCTTATGAACCTGACAAGAAAACAAAAGGGTGAAAGAGAACCAACTCCAGTGCGAGAATAGAACACAGTACCAACGTTAGTATTATATCACGGATGCTACTTTGCTTTTTTCATATAGCCGAGATGATCTGAATATCACAGATGGAAAAAGATTTCTCCCCTTTGAATAAACGCGTTGTTCTGAATCTGAATGCATCGCACACAGTGTTGATAGTATACATACTCCTATACATATAAACCTTTCTCTTGAATCACTCTATCTATAAAAAAACGCATCAGAATCCGTTGCGTAGTTTGAAAGATCTAAGAATACATAGGGACAGACAGACAGCGAGAAGCAACTTTGTTTTATAATATGATGTTTACGTGAACCGAGTCAAAGCCTGCCTAGAGCCCTGGTAATCAATATACTCGTACATAACAGCATCCTCACCTCAAGTTTCCAAAATGCTTTTGCAAAGACTCCCTGGTGTCAACGCTGGCGACGTTGGCTAAAGCGAACATGCGCAGGTCTGGAAACTTCGCGAATGCAGCTCTCTATAAAAAAGTGATCGTTATAAAAGCCCACTGAAAATAATCATCTTTAATTTTGGAATCTCCGCAGTCGCCTAAAAATAGCAAAGATCGTTCTTATGGCAAATTCTTTTATCATAAGAACACGCTTCAACGATTGCTGTTACTAATTATAAGCGATCAGCGATAACTGAACATCTTTTTCTTTCGCCAGATACGTAATAAGGAGATCGGAGCAGCAGCGGCCGGAGCGGCGCGCGCGACTGTATAACCTAATAAGGAAAGACGAGGTTTTTGTCAACAGCTTTAACTGTTTCGTGAAAACGACTGGTAGGTTCGGCCCTAAGGCTGAGCATGTGTGGTATGCAAGAACATATAGGTGCTACACTGAGAAACAGTAGGATCGTAAGGGGGGGGAGGGCCCTGGACGCTGAAGCAACAAGGACGCAGTAGGAATCTCGCCCAGGGCGAAAACCATACCAGCAAAGAAATGCATTCAGGGGGTTTAATTTAATTAACAATTCGCGACCCTGGTTGGTAACCCTAATTGGTTAAATTACAATTTTAAAAAAGTACCTAAATAATATATTTTTAGGCCTCGATCCTATAAGACCCCGACCATAGCAAAAATTTTACTGGTGCATCTACAATATAAGTTGCAGCGTCTTTACCAACCTGTAATGATGTGATCCTCGAGTAGTGCTGCAGCGTCATGTCTCTGTCTGTCATGGGGTCCCCAGACTCATCGCTTATCTCAAAACGGGCGTAGAACTTCAGCATCTCCAGGAGCTATAGACAAAAATATTATATTACTACTAACACCCCGAATAAATAAATAAATATTCAACTTTAAAACACATTAACCTAGTTCTAAGATCCCTATGGTCTTGTGTCATGGGTACTAAGTTATATAAATACATAGATAACTATAGAAACATCCATGACTCACAAACAAATATCGATATTTATCTCATCAATGTTTCCATCTACCGGGATTCGAACCCAGGACCTATGGCGTCGAAAGCAGGGTCACCAACTACACCAATCGGAAATATATAAATAAACAGTTCATCATTTCAGCCATGAGTAGTCCACTGCTGAACATGGGGCTACTCGGGCTGGATCCGCTCTAGGTAAACATTAATATAGGCAGCAGGGTGAGAACACATACGCACCTAAACCGTTTGTTTTTACCAATATATTTATTCCGCTTTCGTTACCTAGAAGATAGATAGGTCATGTCTGGCAAATGTAGAGGCGGTGAGACGAAATCGTTTTTTGTAGTTTTGTGTTTACTACATAAAGTAAGGCCAAAGAGGAGACGCTACAATCAACGTAAACCCGCGATCGCCAGTACAGAGAACGCAACACAGTATAAACCAATACTAATAAACATTTTCCTTCCATAGTCTATCCTGTCGCCCACCATCGGAATAGTTACACTATCGTCTATGAATAAATGTAGTTAAACCTCCTCATCAGTCTTACTTCGTGCCTCAACACCAAAACAATGATGAGAAATGCGCTCAGATCAGAGAGTATGTATATTCTTTGGCTCAGATGTTTGAAAGTCTCAGACCGGCGCGCACGCTTCGAAAAATACGCCTTTTAACGCAGAATAAGAAATAAACAAACTTGGTTTGGGATAAAAGTTTTAAATTAAAATGTGGACGATAACATTACTGGTTTTGTGCCTCATTTCGGCAATAACAAGTTTTTCCGAAAGTTCGCTATGTTGCCCTAAAGGGCAGGTTGTGTTGTTTAAGAAATCAGTTTGTTATGACCTGGTGGAGAATACGACTCGAGCATTGTCGCTTTCATGCCCGAAGTACGTGCCTGTCCATCATGCTTTCGTAAACTTTACTGTGCTGGACTCTGGGCATTTGAAGATGCGTGCTAATGGAGAAAGTTCGCACTTCGAACCGGGAACGTAAGTACTACATACGTAAGGGCTACCTGCGTATCTACCTAGGTACATATAAATAGAGCTGTAGGCCCAAAATGGGATAACCAGAGCTGCAGTATCGTATAGCTAAAGATCAGTGACAAGTTGATAGCTCATCGCCTGGGTTCTTCAGAGTTCCTCAGTACTTAATACGAGTACTGACATTGGAAGAAAGAATTAAAATAAAAAGGAAATTGCACCTTATACATACATACATATTATGTAGTATAATTAAAAAAATTTGATGAAATATTTTTCAGAGATAAACTCGCATTTATTAATAACTCGCGTTTATTATTTTATATTAATTATTATTATTTTGTCCAACAGTGGACTTCTCAGGGCTGTAAATGGTGATGATGATTATTATTTTGTATTGTACAACTATTTTTCTATGTATGTTATCGCCTTAAAAGCTCCAAAACTGCCAAAACCATAATTATATTTCAAAATTAAGGTAAAATTCATCTGAAAATGATTTCTAGATCGTACTAATCGATCTTATTTCACCTTCCGCTGATTTTATAAATAAACCTATTTGATTCACGTGACTACATATACATTCGACTATGATCCAAAAAAGGTGTAACCAGAATTGCAGGATCACCAAGGAGATTCTACAGCCACGTTTAGCATAGCGGAGCAGATTTAGGTAAAACATGTACCTATATAAAAAAATATTTTTATTATTATTACAGCTTTTGCAGGTCCAACACGACATCATTAGCAAACTTGAACAGGACAGCTCTCTTCTACTTCATATGCAGTGCAGAGGAACGAATGGAGTACGTCAGCAACACTGTTCTGGGGTATTGCAAGCTGGTGTCAGCTGTATTCCTAGTTATTACTGCTGTAATCTACCTTGCACTGCCGGAAGTAAGGTACGTGGGAAGACTTTGGTAACGGTAACCATTTCGCGAAACTATTCCACGATGTTCAACTATGCTCAATCTATTGAACTGTTTTGAGTTATTTTTGTGACCGGTCATTACAATAAAAATTAGTGAACAGGAGACTTACAACAATATAATAATCATTTACATTACCTTCCGCCAATAGCAGTAAGACTACGTCACATCATTATAACGCGCTAAATGAAGGCCTTCTATTGGAGGAAATGTTTCGCTTTGCGAACTTCGCTGTCACTCGTAAAATATTACATTGTCTAAGAATTAGCTTGTTGAGAAATAATTAGCTTATATAAGCTTTTGTAAGTCTATGTGAATTATTTTTTCTGTATTAACTGTTGGCAGTTGTAGGCATAGTGATTCATATTATTATGCCCATGTAACATCTACATTATGTACACACCTATGTTTACAAATAAAGAAACTTTGAACCTCGGTGTTCTGTATAAAAAAATGTAGGTATGCGAAATTATGGCCTTGTCGACACCGGCATTTCATATTTTCTTTTCTCCTGGATGTCGACATCCTGGATCGCGCCGACACATACGGGTACCAGAAAACTGGACTGGACCGTCAAAGCTATATCATCGTACATTAATAATTAAAAACTATTGTCTCTTAGAAACAAAAATGTGGTGTAATATTTCACTTATTAGTCAGCTCGCTGTTATGAGCGTGTCGGGGTCAAGCGGGGCGGCGGGGGAGGGATGGCTAAACCGGCGCTCAGCTTGTTTTCTAAGTGTTCGTGACTCCGACTTTATAGCGTGGTGATTCCTAGTTTTCTATCCGTATTTATATCTATACTATATATTATTAATATTATAAAGTTTTGTTTGTTTGTTTGTTTGTTTGAGCGCTAATCTCAGGACTCAGGAACTATGGTCTGATTTGAAAAATTCCTACATTTACCAGGAAGGGCTAAGTCTATAAACAAACTGAGCAACGCCCCCTACGCGGACGAAGTCGTGGGCGGCTGCTATTTAAAATAACAGTTAAATATATAAACTGCGATATTTTATGTTTCTATTACGTACCTGTCTTTTTTTATTAAAATACTTAAAACAGCCCATCTTGTTTTCATTTCAATCTTTTACTTTAAAAGCGATTCGCTAACATAGCGTTTCTGGCCGTGTGCCCTACAGCCCCACCCGCTTAATGGCGATGGCTACAGCCTTTAATTAACCTATTTTCTATCCGATGTTTTAGAGACCTACAAGGGAAGAGCATAATCAGTTTCTGCATATCGTCTGCCTGCGCGCTTGGATTAATGGCCAACATGAATTTAGCGCAATCCAAAACAATGAACGAATGCGCGGCTAAAGGTAAACAACAGTCAAATTAACTTGTATTATAAAACATCCTGCTGTTTTGCAATAGTTTTACTAATTATTAGAGCTCCCATAATAACTGCGTCATATTACGCAAAAGTTAACTTTTAAATGCAAGCCTTAAAATATGACAACTGCCTAATTTTGTTCCTTGATCCCATATAATATTCATCGATTTTTCAAGTGCGATAAATAACAAACGTTTTAATACTCGTAACATTCTATGTCAATCAAATGAATGAGTCGTAGACTGTATAGAGTCTACCTTTTACCGGTCCTCATGTTCTTCTTTCATTCACTCTTCTTCTATTGTTTGCAGCATTTGCTGACCATTATTTCTGGATGGCGAGCTTTTTCTGGACGAATGCTATCTCAATACAGATTTTAAGAAGCACGCGGTGAGTCTCGCCACGGCCTGTTAGTCTGTATTTTATTTTTATAAGTAGGTACAAAAATAGCTTGGAATAGCGCCATGGATTAACTGTCTGCTATAAGCCATTTTACGAATCTTATCAAAAACTGTTAGTAATTTAAATATTTGCATAATCTAATAATAGTGCAGTTACTTTCGTTATCAGTTTGTGAGCCACACTTCAGCTGTAAATGCTGTAATAAAATAGGTAACTGCAATATCAATCCATTAGCACATGATGAGGAATGATGGCGCTCTCCAAGCTACTTGCTAAATATAACAAGTTACCTTTAGGGCACAGGTTTTTAGACAATTTTAATATTTATCTCTATTTAATATTTCCCTAAAATAATGTCTAAATTTATGGGATATCAACAAAAACCCGTTATCCCTGGCCGCACCTGATCGATTAGTTACACTAATAAGTTTGTGAATATTTATAATTTCAGCGCGCACATAGGAGACCACAGATTAAAAGAGTTTGTATGGTATTCGATATACGCCTGGGGTTCAGCTCTGGCGCTCACTATCATCGCCCTGGTGGTCAGTCTCCATCCAGGGGACCATGAGAAGCCAGGTTTCTATAGTGCCTGTTGGTTTAAGAGTGAGTAGATTTTATATGGTAGCCGCAATTAAACAGACCTTTATAATGAGTAGACAAGATGAGGGTCTACGTATGGGGGATCACAATTAATTTGTATGCGGTGTAGGCCTGTAGGGGGTCCACCAGAACCAGTTAACTTTTTTTATTTATTTTTGATTTTAAAAGAATTACAATTAGGTTCAGGGTGCCATTAAACCCTAATATTAAAAGGGGTCTATGAGAAAAAAGTTTGGGAATCCATGATCGACAGGATCATGAAGGATGTACCATATTATAAACGGATCCATAGAAAATAACTGGCAAAGTTGCTATAGTTGCTTGTGCCAGTGCTCATCGCCTGAGAAGTTCTCTTCTATCTCCGAGTCTTTCTAGATATTACGGCATTGAAACGGATCAACTTTTTTAGTTCTTATGAAAACAAATTATAAATGTTTTATGACAACCTTTTTCCACTAAAGTCAGTTAATGTGCCTCTTATTACCTTTCAGATACGGCTCAAAAGTGGCTATACATGCACATGTGGATCACATTACTTTTAGTATTTAATTTGGGAATATTTGTCTACACCTTCATATTATTTTGGAAGAAACAGATAAGCTCTTCTGGAAAAAATTTGAAGGCTTTGAGATATAAGTAAGTACCTACTATTCTACAGGGTGTAACTGAAAGGGTATGTTAAGCGAAAAGCTATATAAAGAGCCTACTATAGAGAACCTAATTCCAAAATTTGAGATTCTAAATCACATGTTTATTTTTCAAGATTGTATGAACATTCCTGAATTGTGAATTGTGAGTAAACGTGTGATTTTGAGTCTCAAATTTTGAAAATAGGTTCTCTATAATGGGCTATTTACATAGCTTTTCGCTTAACATACCCCTTTTGTTACACCCTATATAATCCAGAGTGAATTTATTTAATGTAAAAAAAGAACATAACATATTAGATCATTAATGGACAATTCATAATATCAAGAAAACCTCTGTAACAAATGCACCATTCACTTGTTACGAGTATCTACATTCTACATTTATACTACAACTAGTACACAAACAAAATATCGAAATTATCCGGGATAAAAACATTTTCCCGGGATAAAAAGTTAAGTGGGACCTGTCACAATATATTCCTGAAAACTGCATCGAAATCGGTTCAGCCGTTTCTGAGATTAGCTTGCACAAACGCACAGATAAACCGACAAACAGACAAAAATACCAAAAATCATTGTTTTGGGTACTATGGCGTTGTTAAAGGTATTCTATAATATTTTTTCTTATACTATATATTCCATGTACAGACAGCGATCCGTTACATTTTTATTGTATGTACAGATGAGGGTTGACTTATCTATCATACTACACACATTTATAAACACAGCTGTGTTCCCGAAATGGGGTAGCTAGAACTGCATGATCATGAAGGAGATCTCACAGTCACGTTTACCATAGCCGGGGCAGATGCAAATGACCAGCCAGAGACAAGCTGGTAGCTTATCTCTTGAGATTGTCGAGTTCCTTCGTCGACTCCTATGACATGCACGGAAGGAGATGTAGCTAATATGTTCTATTGAACGTTAGCACAGGTAACACTTAACATGACGCAGAAATATTACCATGAGTTTATTCTACTCATAGAAAATTATAGTTGACCATAAAACACCCCGAAGCACAATGGCGTCATTCATTCTCACACAACTATTGAGTATAATTACCTACGATGTTATTTACACTCTATCCTATCCATATAATGTAAATTATTGCTCATACGGTTTACAAAGAACAAAATTTATCATAAATGGTCCTTCGAGCTGGATATTAACTAACCACTCAAGAACTATTACTCTTTTCGCTGTGTCCAAGTGATGCTATGCCCGTAGCAAAGTATTTTTCTGCTGTGTGAAAATTCTTAATCCCTATCATTTAGCGAAAACACGACGGTGTTGCTAATATCGAGATTGTAGGTTTAGCAATTATTATTAAAATTAAAAATATAATAAAGAAATGGAAAAAATTCCTCACCCGGGTGGGAATCGAACCCACCACCTCTGCATTCCGTGCCAGCGCTCTTACCACTGAGCCACCGGGTCAATTACTCGGATGACGAATTATAATTATTATTAATACCACCTAAGTGTAAGATAAACTATAATTTCACGGATAATCGGTAATTTGACTGGTCGTGAATGATTCACAGGCCTTAGTGTCGTCGATGATGTAAATACGATTACAATAGTGTCCGGATTACGCTATTAGTGGTTTTTGCATATTACAATAAAGTTTAGGTCATGCTATTGAGATGTTCATTAACATAAATAAATACATAAGCCAAGTTCACACCTTGGCATAGCGATGCCGTCATAAAACGGTGTTACGAACGCAAAACTACAACCGTGTTGAGGTTAGCAATTTGTCTCTACGGTGCCGACATGAGAAAAGTTCCTTCAGGACCGCCATATGACGCCATATCGCTAATCTAAATTAATTATTGGGATAAAATTGTTAATGTTTTTCGGGGAGTGTAGGAGAGAAACGGGAAAATAAAGAGTATAATTGTGGCTGCGGTTCTCAATAGTTATAAGTAAAGTATAATAATAGTTCGACTGGTTATCAATTTATTATTGTGAATTAACAAACATATTTGTTATCTTTACAGATTGAATATGAGTATGCGGCTGATCGTGGTCATGGGACTGCCTTGGATATTTGAGATGATCGCGTCGTTAACTGATGCGCATATTGTATTGTAAGTATCAGCACTTATCTTCCAATAATCCATGAAATATATTATGTCGAAGGTAAATTGTAAAATCTGGCAAACCTATCTAACAAGTTTTTTTGTCACAAAAAGCCTAGGCAATACGTTATTTGCTAGAAAGGCAGATGAAACTGTCTAGAGTTCCGCGGCCAAATGGCAATAAACGGAACCATTAAAGAATCGTGATGTCTGTCTGTACATCTGTCCGTATGTCATGGCCACTTTATTCCGAAAGTATAAGAACTACATAGTTGAAAGTTATTTTTGGTGGTGAAAATATGGTAGCTAGGCCCCCGGGGGCTTTATTGATATTTAATTTATTTTTTTGTATTTCCTTAGGCCATAAACTAGCAACTTGTCACTGTACACTATACACATGTGTATAATGTATGTAATAATAATAATTAACGCAATTCTCCAGTTCAATCTTCGACGTGCTAAACTGCCTATCCGGACTACTGGTATTCGTAGTGTTGGTGCCGCTCCGGACCCGCATCGTCAAGGCCCTGCTGAGGCGCGGCTACCTGCCCTGCTGCTCGGGCCTTGTCGAGAGGTACCTGGCAGTCACCGACGACGCTGAGGAGGATATGGTGCACAACACCATCGTCTATACCACTGACGATACTCATTTAAATATTAAATAGTTGAGAGTTTGTACCCGGACGGCCGTTTTTTTACTAGACGACACGACCACGACACGGCCCCTCATACTACATGACGAAATGTCTAGTGGAAAAACGCCCGATGATTTTAAGTCAGCTTCAATAAGCGATGATTGGCGTTCTTAAGGGTAAACCTAGGTTAGGGCCACCTGCCACAACCATAAAACGCCGCCACGGCATATTTCCTGTACTTTTCATACATAACTTCTCGTGGCGGCGTTTGTAGCTGTGGCCGATGGCCCGTGTGCGGCGATACTAACTTCTCGTGGCGGCGTTTGTGGCTGTCGCGAATGGCTCGTGTGCGGCACACTTAGGTGTGTCCAGGATTTTCAAGAAGAGATTTACCCGGGGAAAGCTAAGTTTACATAATCTTACATCATTATCCGTACGAAGCATATACCTAGGTTAGTTTGGCATAGTACACATTAGTTAACTCATACATGTGCGTCCATTGCAAACATATGGGCATATGAATATAAGTATGTAAAAACTGGCGCATCTATATGAGCTAAGTTAAACTTATAATTGACTAAGATAAATTTATAAAAACACTTCTCCATTAATATAATCCGTTAGGATACGGTTGATCGTTTCATCATTAAACATTGTGCTGAGGGATTCAGCTTTGTTTACCGAGATTTGGCTAGTGTATAGCTATCGGGATGAAGAATAACGTTGCCAATATGTAATTTAGAAAAGAGATGGTAAAATTCGTCATCCGAGTAATTGACCCGGTGGCTTAGTGGTTATAGCGGCTGGCACGGTTTGCAGTGGTCGTGGGTTCGATTCCCACTCGGGTGAAGAATTTTTTCCATTTTCTTTATTAATAATTTTATAACTATGTTTATATAGCGGTGGACGATCGTCATTATATTACAAACAGTACAAATAGCTAAGTTATTTTAATAATAGGATCTTACTTTACCCACCTATTAATCATACAAATGTGCCATAATTTTATTTCTCCAATTTTAATCGCGCATAATGTACAGGATGTAACAAAAAGGGTATGTTAAGCAAAAAGCCACGTAAACAGCCTACTATTGGGAACCTATTCACAAAATTTGAGACTCAAAATCACATGTTTATTTTTCAAGATTGTATGAAAATTCCTGAGATATTTAAGAATTCTTTATACTACATATCTGGAAAAATAAACATGTGATTTCGAATCTCAAATTTTGCAGATAGGTTCTATACACTATATAGTGGGCCATCTTTTCTTAGCATTTCGCTTAACATACCCCTTTTGTTGTATAATACTTATAATTTTAAAAATACTGTTGACTAGGTTAAGAGAATAGATTTACTTGCAAATGTTTGTTGCAAATACAACAAATCTTCATGATTATTTTTTTATAAGCTTTACCGTTCTAATGAGTATTATCATATAAGTAGATGGTATTTAACAGTTTCTATGCCACATAGAGTAGTAGGTATTAGAAATAGCATGTGACTATTAACCGTTGACATAGAATAAAGATGTTTTTTATGCTTGTATAAAGCATGAGTAAAAAGAGAGTACATATAAGGAATTTGTTGCACTAAATCTATATTACATGTAATAAAAATGTAACGGGTCGCAGTCTGTACATGGAAGATATATGAGAAAAAATATTATAGGAGACATTTATCAACGCAATAGTACCCAAAACAATGATTTTTGAAATTTTTGTCTGTTTATCTGTGCGTTTGTGCACGCTAATCTCAGAAACGGCTGAACCGATTTCGATGCAGTTGTCACGAATATATTGTGACAGGTCCCACTTAACATATAGGCTACTTTTTATCCCGGGAAAATGTTTTTATCCCTGATAATTTCGACATTTTGTTTTTTCTGTAGTCCACGCGGACGGAGTCGCGGGCGTCCACTAGTATATACTAAAAACACATCATTATGGCAATTCTAGTCTAATTTTATTACAATGATTATTATCTAAGATTAAATTATTTTAATAAGTCCAATCTAGGAAGCTGCGCTCTCATATTTAGTCCTAAGTTAATATCAATAAATAATCAAATAAAATTGTTGCGGCCAGCTCCCGTTTCAGCGGGTCCGGCCGGGAAGGATCCCCGGGGTGACGAACGCGGTGGGCCCGGGCGTAACTCCCAAACCCGCGCTGGTCGCGTCCGCCTCGCGCACCCTTCACCCGTGTGCGCAGCTCCGATATCAGCCGCGGCGTCGTCGCGTACTAAATACGCGCCGGTCACCCTATTGTATGTTGTTGTCAAACCCACCCACTGTATGTTGCTGTCGCACCCCTGTATGTTGTTGTCGTACGCGGGAGTGAGAGAGACAAAACACACTTTTCTTCCAAACTGCGGGCAAGAGGTCAGTCTTCAGACAGTCTTCAGTGGCTTCTCTTGTTCCTATTTTGCTTCCTTTTCACTTTTCTTCTTATTTTTCTTCTTAGGAACTCGCCTCGGATTGAACACACAAAATCCGTGCGACTTACAAATATGTCGACGGTTCACCCTTACCGTCTGGAACGCGGTAGAATTCTCTACGATTTCTTCTAACATTTTATCTAGTTTGTCCCTTGACTGACCTCTTTTGCGCCCTATATTTATTTCAAAATAAACATTACATACATGTGTTATACATTGTTAAAAAGGTCTTAATTAGCTCTATCTAATTATATAAGAATCTTATTTTTAAGTTTAAACAATAAAAAGTTGTCAAAGGAGAAAAGTCAAAAATCTTACCAATTTTACCGACTTGCTAAGTTTAGCCCTTAATAAAAACTAATTTATACAATCTATATACATGAATTATATATCACTAGAAAGGGCATAAACTGAACTCTAATAAGAAATAATCAGATTCATTCTAGTTGGAATATTCTCGAAGCTACTGTGAGCACAAGTTCAAAATCTTAATAAACTATAAAATCGCAAATATCTACTAAAGTAATTATTCAATCTACTTAAAAATACTCTTAATGTGCCCAGAATAGCTACCTACACCTAATAAAACTCAAAGGGATAAGAAATAAGTCAGACACAAAACAACCCTACCTAGTACAAACTTAATGTTAGCGCTATACCTAACATGTATTGCAAACTCTTTATTCAAATATCAACCTTATCTATATGTACATAACATCAAATCATTCAGTTTGGGTAGGTTTCATGTCTTCGTCGCCGACATTCTCCCCCTCGTGCAGAGCACCAACTCCCGGCTCCGGCGACGACTCCACCGGCACCACCAGGATGATTTTTGAATGCGGGCGACGCAGTACTCCTCCGGGCGTCGCGACATCGACGACTCTCGTTCTCCCATCAGGTCCAGGGTAGACTTGGGTGATTCTTCCTTTTGGCCAGGTGCAGCGTGGTAGTGTGTGATCCACCACCAGCACGATGTCTCCACAACGCAGGTCCCTTGTTGCTGCTCGTCCATCAATCTTCCTGGGCAGCAACGTCGGCAGGTACTCCTTGATCCACCTGCTCCAGAAGTGGTCGACCATGCGTTGTGTGCTCTTCCATGTGCTCCGTCCTGCCATATCTTGATCGGTGAAGGCGCCCACCCTAGGCGCTCCGCAGGATCTCCCAATCAGGAAATGATTGGGAGTGAGAGCTTCTTCACTGGCGTTCTCGTCCAAGTCTGTCAAGGGTCTTGAGTTGACGATATGTTCTGCTTCTACCAGCAGCGTGTGCAGTACTTCTTCTCTCGGGGTCTTCTCGTTCAGGGTCGCTGCAAGGGCTGTTTTCACGGAACGGACCATTCTTTCCCAGGCTCCGCCCATGTTCGGTGCGCCTGGTGGTATGAATTTCCACCGGACGCCAATCTTCTCTGCTTCGGTCGCTAGAGTGTCTTCTTTCTTCAATTCTTCTATGGCCTCTTGCAGTTCTCTCTTCGCCCCGACGAAGTTGGTCCCGTTGTCGCTAAACAACCCGCTGGGCATTCCTCTTCGTGCAGCCATTCGTCGGAGAGCCAGTATCATTGAGTCGGTTGATAGAGAGGTAGCCAACTCAATGTGTACCGCTCTTGTGGTGAGGCATGTGAATAGAGCCCCCCACCTCTTCTCATGTCTTCTTCCGATCGTCACAATCATTGGGCCGAAGTAGTCCACCGCAGCACACGTAAAGGGGTGTGCTCCATGTCGCAGTCGTTCTTCTGGCAGATCTCCCGTCGGCACCGGTTGTGGTATCGTCTTCTTGACCCTGCACCATTGACAGTGATGCAGAGTCCATTTAACCGCAGATCGTAGTCCCAGGATCCAATACCGCTGTCTTAACTCGTTGATGACCGTCGCGTGGTTCCCATGGTTGAACCTCTCGTGGTAATGCTGGATCAGCAACTTCGTGACGTAATTCTTCCCATCCAATACAATTGGTCGTTTGAAGTTGCGATCAATGTTCTGTGCCGCGTCGATTCTTCCTCGTAGATGTAGTAGACCATTCTCTTCTATGACATCCAACTTCTTCAATTTGCTACTTCTGTCTAGAGGTTTCGATCTTCGCAGGCAGGTCATCTCCTCTTCAAAACAATCTCTCTGGCTTCTTTGTAGTAGAAGATTTTCTGCTTGCTCTAAGTACGTGGCTTCTAGAGGTATGAAGCGACGTACTTCTTTGCTCTTCTTCACGGTAACTGGTCTTGCAGGGACATTCTTCTTCTTTCTGTTGACTTTCCACGAGGTGTCGTCTTTTTCTCTCTTCCTCGCAGCGTGGACTCGATTCTTCTTTCTGCACATGTCAATGAACTGCAAAACTCTGGCAGTTGCTCTCCATAATCTTGTCCAGCTGGAGAACCTCAGTGGATCAGGAGTCATCATCTTCGGGCCAGCGATTGCAGCAACTACTGCATTCTTTTCTTCCCCAGTAGGCTTCGTCTTGAAAGATCTGGGAGCTGGCCATTCTTCCTTCATGTCGATGTCCTGGTCTAGCTTCTTCTCAATATTCTTCAATCTGTTCTCAGCAGATTTGTAGCTAGCAGGCATCCTTTCATCTTCTGTCTTCCATAGAAGTCCTGTTTCGAAGCGACCTCCTTCAATGCGACGACTTGTCTTCTCCAGTGTCTGCAGGGCCTTGGCTTCAATATCCATACTCGGGCGACGAGGCTGTATCCCCAGCGACTCAATACTGAAATGCTCCTTGATAATCTTCTCCATGTGGTCATCTTCTTCTCCAGCCAGCTGCGCACAGTTGATGAAGTGCACTGGCTTCGACTCTCCTCCATCGGTGCCATGCAGTACCCAACCTAACTCAGTGAGGGAGGCGATGGGTTGGTTCTTCTTTCCCCTCCTGATGGCTCTTGACACGATGAGGTGCCAGTTGTCTTGCCCAATCAACAACTGTGGTGGATCTTCATTGTAGTGCAGCTGGTCTGCCATCTTCTTCAGATGTGAGCATTCTTCTATCCTAGACTTCTTGACGTATTGAGGCGCGAGGTCCATCTTGTCAATTGTTCGAACCTCGTTCAATCTCTTCTTGCCCTCTTGATGAACTCCTCGTATCTCCATAGACAGCCTTTGAGAGTTCTTCTTCATAATAGTCTTCCCACCGACAGTGGATATCGCCAAAGTCTCTTCCGGTCCTGACGCTCCAATCTTCTCTGCCACTGCTGAGTCTAACAGTGATACGGTAGACCCTTCATCCAGTAGCGCCAGGACCTTCTCCGAACCCCTGGGACCATACAACTCCACAGGAATTATCTTCAGGAAGGCTCTTGCTGTACTCGCAGTGTTGACCGGCAGCATGACGTGATTGGAGACCTCTTGGACGTCTTCTTCTTCTTCTTTCTCCGGCTGCTGCTGTCTCTTCTCTGTATTGTGCAGCAGTTGATGATGAAGACGCTTGCAGATCTTGCATGGAGGTCTCTTGCAGGTTTCCTTCCGATGAGGACTATGCAGACACTTGAAGCATAGCCTGGACTTCTTCACAATATCCCATCTCTCTTGCACCGAAGACTCCTTGAAGCGTCGACATTCATACAGCCGGTGCTCCCCTCGGCAAGCTGGACACTCCATCTTCTCAGCCCGCGTTGGTTCTACTCGTTGCTCCGGCGGCCTTGGCTTCTCCGTAGTCTGATGCGTGAAGTGTTGCTTCAGGCCAAATCTTCTCGGCGTTTCAGGTGCTGCATATGCTCCACATCTATCAGCTTCTCGGTCTAGGAACCTGGACATCAACACCAGGTCCGGCTCTTCACTGTCTTCATGTTCAGCGGCGAAGTCGTACCATCTAAACTTCATGATAGGACCCATCTTCTCTTCGATGGCCTTCTTCATCTCTGGCGAATACAGGAAATGTATCTTCTTCAGATTCTTGATCGTCGCAACCCCATTACTGACGATGCTGGCGAATAAGCATACATCCCTCGCAGTATCCATGATCTTCGGTAATGCCTTCATTCTTTCCAGTTCGTGCATCACCAAAGCATCTGGTCTTCCAAATCTTCTACGCAACGCATCGATGATTTCTTCAGGTGCAGAATCAGAATACAAAATATTCTTGATCGCCTCTCTTGCTGCCCCCTTCAGCGCTCTTCTCAGCCGCGCCATATTCTGAGTGCTTGAGAAGAGTGGTGCAGTATCTTCATATACTCTCTTGAAGGCCAGCCATTCCGCGCTGTTTCCCTCGAAGGCAGGTAACTCGTGCATATAACTGGGTGGCGGTGCTGGACTTCTCACTGGACTGGACTCCATCGCCATCTTGATAGCTCCAGCCAACTCGCTGACTCGGTACCCTGAAGACTCGTGCGGCCTCGCGTCGATGGCTGGAAGAGCTTCCTTCATTGGCTCCCCCTCCTTTTCTTCTACGTCCATCGTCGCTCGGACCCATTCTTGCACGTGCGCCGTTCTGTCTTCAGGCTCCTCGTCTTCTGATCTGGACTCGTCCTCTTCATCTTCATATTGGATACGAGCCAGTCTTGCTTCTGCCAATTTTGCTTCAGCCTCTATCTTCATTAACTTTAGACGTGCCAGTTCCTCACGCGCCTCAAGCTCCTTCTTCCGGGAGCGCTTCGACTTGGCGAGCGAGGGTGCCTTCACTGGAACCAAGGTGAGTGCTGAAGAGCTCTTCTTCTTCGGGTGTTCTTCTGTACCAGCGGCACTGGCCATCGTGCCAGAGCCTGTCGTCTTCGTCCCGGCGGAATCCATAGTCGACGTTCCTGTGGTGCCCGAAGTCGCTTCAGAAGAAGTCGTTCCCGAAGTCATCTCTGATGATGTTCTATCCTCTTCTTGTGCCGAAGACCTTCCGTGTTGCGATCTGGTGACCGGCATCTTCTGCGCTGATATCTTCTCTTGTCCGAAGGATCCGGCTCGAAGGACCATCTGTTGCGGCCAGCTCCCGTTTCAGCGGGTCCGGCCGGGGAAAGGATCCCCGGGGTGACGAACGCGGTGGGCCCGGGGCGTAACTCCCAAACCCGCGCTGGTCGCGTCCGCCTCGCGCACCCTTCACCCGTGTGCGCAGCTCCGATATCAGCCGCGGCGTCGTCGCGTACTAAATACGCGCCGGTCACCCTATTGTATGTTGTTGTCAAACCCACCCACTGTATGTTGCTGTCGCACCCCTGTATGTTGTTGTCGTACGCGGGAGTGAGAGAGACAAAACACACTTTTCTTCCAAACTGCGGGCAAGAGGTCAGTCTTCAGGCAGTCTTCAGTGGCTTCTCTTGTTCCTATTTTGCTTCCTTTTCACTTTTCTTCTTATTTTTCTTCTTAGGAACTCGCCTCGGATTGAACACACAAAATCCGTGCGACTTACAAATATGTCGACGGTTCACCCTTACCGTCTGGAACGCGGTAGAAATTCTCTACGATTTCTTCTAACATTTTATCTAGTTTGTCCCTTGACTGACCTCTTTTGCGCCCTATATTTATTTCAAAATAAACATTACATACATGTGTTATACATTGTTAAAAAGGTCTTAATTAGCTCTATCTAATTATATAAGAATCTTATTTTTAAGTTTAAACAATAAAAAGTTGTCAAAGGAGAAAAGTCAAAAATCTTACCAATTTTACCGACTTGCTAAGTTTAGCCCTTAATAAAAACTAATTTATACAATCTATATACATGAATTATATATCACTAGAAAGGGCATAAACTGAACTCTAATAAGAAATAATCAGATTCATTCTAGTTGGAATATTCTCGAAGCTACTGTGAGCACAAGTTCAAAATCTTAATAAACTATAAAATCGCAAATATCTACTAAAGTAATTATTCAATCTACTTAAAAATACTCTTAATGTGCCCAGAATAGCTACCTACACCTAATAAAACTCAAAGGGATAAGAAATAAGTCAGACACAAAACAACCCTACCTAGTACAAACTTAATGTTAGCGCTATACCTAACATGTATTGCAAACTCTTTATTCAAATATCAACCTTATCTATATGTACATAACATCAAATCATTCAGTTTGGGTAGGTTTCATGTCTTCGTCGCCGACAAAAATAATATTAAAAATAATATAGTTATAAGTACCTTACACCACATACCTAGAGTTTTAAATATTGTAAGTACATTTTCTTTTAGATTAACTATTGTCCACATTTTATTGTGTACAATAAAAAATAACAAGTATGCATAACTTGTTAAAGTACTTATCTACTAACTATAGGTATTTGATATCTGTCTTTTTGATATTTTATTTATGGGACCTAAATTTTTATCCAAGAATAAAAACCCGATTGTATCCTATATGTACCTACCTACTTACTCGTCGATATTGTAAAGACTTTCTATAGGTAAATAATAATTAAAGTAAATTATATAAGTGCATTAAATAAACATACCATGCAAAAAGATTTTTATTCCCGCAGTGAAATATAAATGTGAAAATAATTAGATACCGGATTCAACCCATGGCATAGAATTAACGTCATTTTAGTATTTGAACCATGTAAGCCTAAAGTAAAAATATGTATAGCCTACCAAGTACTTCCTTGCAACTCCTCGCATGTCGTAGGAGGCGACTAATGAGCTGGCAGGCCCCCTGATTACCTAATTTTCAATAGCAAAGCCGAAGCAAAGCGATAGCGAAAATTGTACAATATTCGCCTTGTAATGTCAAAGTTCCTTTGAAATTCATTTTACGTAATACGAATTTGACAAGCAATCAGCGATTTTTGTACAATTTTCGCTATCGCTTTGCGCTTGCTAGTTAGGTAATAAGGGGCGGGCATTTTCCCAGGCGATAAGTTAGCAACTTGTTTGTTACTGATAATTTTCATCTGCCCCGTATGCTAAACGTGGCTCTGGGGTCTCCTTTAGATCCTGTAGTTCTGAACTTCTTTTTCTTAATTTAGAAACACATAATGTATGTATGTTTAGCGCGTTTAGCGCCACCTATGGTAAAATTATGTGACTTGATACACACTAGCTTGTAATCTTCTTCAGCCTATTGCAGTCCACAGCTGGACGTAGGCCTCCCCCAGGGCACGCCACAAGGCTACTGCCACAGGGGGTTTGCCCATAGTCACCACGCTGGGCTGGCGGGTTGGTGTCCGCAGTGTGATTTCGGACTATGTTGTCAGTACGGGAGGCGCTGCTGCCCACCTCCCAGAAACCCTTAATCGCCTCGTACGATACCCACGGGCAGGCAGCGGTGGTACAAACTCTACTCTGCCGGCACCACGCGGCTAATACATATACATATAGCTTGTAATATGTTTAAGTATTTTATTCTACTCTACACGCAACCTACAAGTATTTGATATTAATGGTACAAGATGGCAGTAGTTAGTATAATTGTATGTAATAATCGATTAATCAAAATTAATATTTCTTTTAACTTTCCTTTTGTCGCAGATTTTTACTTGTCATATTATTTTCTTTACCTCACATGTGTAGGTAGTATTAGAAGAGAGTATGTAGTCCTTGAAGGTTATGTGTCTGCATTTTGTAAATGTAAGTGTTTGCAACATTTAGATATACTTCAATAATTTAAGCATATAGCTTCGTTGTCTTTAGTATAATTATTAGTTTAGTTTTATTTTTAACACTAGGTACCAATTTATATTGCAAATCCCGTTTTGTAAACCTAGACCTCCTAGCCAATAAGGTACTTTTATTTAGAAGATCCAGGTAAATTAACATAATTTTAAGTTTTTGGAGTGTCAAATGACTTGTCTATCTACCACAAAAAGACCTGGATTAGATAAACAATAACCCCAGAGGACATCACAAACTTGAACTGAACCAAAAGCTTCTACGGGTTAGTATAGTGGGTTTCACTGAATAGTTCCAAAGTATGATGGCGCTAGTTACTATGTGTATGACTACATTTTCTGTGTTACTGCATACAAAAAATGTTAGCTACGAATTCAGCCATTATTCTATGAAAAAGACTTTGGAGTAATATAAAATGGGGTTTATAAGTATGAAGGTAAGCCGGATTCTTAAACCGTCTACTGAAGTCATTTTTGTTTGCAATCTATGTACCTAGATCTCAATCCACTAACTACTAATTACTTTTTTTCTGAGGGTAGTAGCGGTTATTTATTATTTCTACGAGGGCAGAAATTCCAAATCGATGCAGTTGAATCAGCGATAATAGTGCTAGAGCCACCGTTCAAAAAGACTTCGAGTTTTGAGTTAAATAATAAAAAATGTCTGTTTGTTGTTTTGTTTCATTATGTACGTAGGTATATATTCTATTTAAAAAGATACTGGCGAAATTGTGGCAAATGACCAAAAGTTCCAAGTAGAGTTAAATATACTTATCTCATTTTATTTGGTAAGCAAGCGGTTGATAATAATTAAAATTTAACCATATATATATATACAAACTACACATCATTTAAATTTTAAAAGATTTCACATGTAGGTATGATTAAAGGACGAATACTCGTATTATGCCATAACTCAATTCGTACTTACATAAACATCACGAACCGCCCTGTCAGAACCCCGACCTGCCCCCGTATCGGCTATCTTTTTTGATAGTTTATAGTGACGAATCATCAATCACTGATGATCACTCAATGAAATTTTAACAAATGGAAGTGGGTAAATACACTGTAGGAAGAAAATTTTCTAACACACGCGTGCGTGTCATTTCCAGTTCACTTAGTTTTAATCACTAAGAACTGTAAAAAAAGATAGCTAATAGGCACGCTGGTCTTAATTCCGTCCCGTACCTGTCTGTATACGACCTTCAGTTTGCATTGTTCAAGATAAACAGGCTTATATTCTGGTTTTACGAAAATGCAGGTACCTATAACCTACATATTGTTGTTAGTAACTTAGGTGCACTTTACAACTGTGTATAATAAAGCTGATGACTTGTCAGTTTATATTTTGTTATTATAATTTTGCTATAACAGTGTTCGATTATGATTCACTAACAGATGTGATGATGAATTGCCGACCTGGATATTTGATACCGGCGTTTCAGCGGTCAACTATTCAGCGAAATATTGGTTAAGTAATCTGAAGTGATAAATAGAATGGCTGTGTTCCCAGACTGGGGTAGTCAGAAGTGCAGGCTCATTGAGAGTATTCCACAGCTACGTTGAGCATAGAGGGGATAGATGTTAATGATCACCAGCCTATCGCCGGAGAAAATATTTACTTGTGTATTTAATGTTAAAATTATTTTAATCGCTTTTGTATAGGAGCGTAGGTTTAGTAAATTGGAACATATATTTTCTAGCATCATTTAACTTTAAATAAAGATGGGATATCCCGGGAAAATACATAACAGTACGCTAACTAAAAATTATTTTGACAAAAATGTCTTTTTTATGAATCGTCTTTTATCGAAAATTATTCCCCTAATGACACATAATTATCTACTAATCGAGCAACTAAAAAAATATATTTTATCATAAAAACAACTGTGTGTAAACTTTTCAAGTAAGTCAAAACAAAAGTAGTAAATGACGGTCAGCTCCATGACAATGCCACGCTTGGACCCAGTCTACTTGATTGCCCGTTAATTCTGCCGACACAATCGACGCATGCGCATGTCCTTAGAAAACAGATCGCGCTAATTGTAATATTATTAGAAAATAATAATAATAAAATCTTAATATTTACGGGACAGAATTAAAAAATAAGTGCAAGTTGATATTTGTGCAGAAAAGTGCAGTGTACATTTTTAATAATGAAGGTGAGTGATACAATTTACATACATCATACCTTACATAAAGTACTACGTAGAAGTTTGAAAAGGGGTTGTTTATATTTGGAAATCGTTTTAAGCCACATTAATTTATGATTTTAGGTATAATATGACATAAAAAATAGTAAGTACTATCCTTAAATTGTCAGTAGAAAAATGTATAAATAATGATTTTATCTTCATTCCATTAAATTTAAAGCAAACTGTGTACGATCAGGTACCATAAATAGCTTTTATTTTTTTGAGGGTAGGTTGTAATTAGATTAACATAGATTGTAATTAAATTAGATTAATATTAACATCTATATAAACTGATCTATCCATAGATATAAAACTATAACTTATATGTTCTAATATAAAAAAATATATACATATTGATAACTGCACTAGCCCAATAAGGATTTTTGGTAATTTAATTTACAAGGTTACAGAGTACTCATCCAATTTAAAAATTCGTTAAAAGCTACAAAATATGACTAAATGATAGTAACTAGAACACCAACAGATGAAACCTAATCAGTTGGTACCTACATTCAATCCGGAAATTTACTAGATAACAGAAGCTCAAGTAGAAGCTCGTGTACCCACAAGTAAGGAGTTGAAATACCATTCATAACAGATGTATTTTTATGGTCATAATATGGTATAATACTACAGCTACTTCTCTTCCCGGGCATACTGTACAAGTCAGTAGAAGGTCAAGAGGGTCTTGGTGTTTTGTAGGCGATGGGCTGACCACCTGTTACTACTACCAACCGAACTTGTACTTCTCAACTATACCCTCAAAATTGGTCAGAAGTGGCATGTGGTTCTATCGGCCCTTGGTGCTCTGCCTACCTCGTAAGGGATAAAGGCGTGATTATATGTATGTATGTAAATTTGTCCGTATGGTGTCGGTAGAGTAGAATACCATACCCTACATTTGCTCGTGGGTATAGTAAGAGGCGGATAAGGGTTTCCGGCAGCAGCGCCTCCTGCGTTGACAACATAGGCCGAAAATCACACTGCGGTCGCCAACCCGCCTGCCAACGTGGTGACTATGGGCAAAAACCCGTCTATGGCAGTAGCCTTGTGGCGTGCATTTGGAGAGGCCTACGTCCAACAGTGGACTGCAATGGGCTGATGATTATGTGAAATTTTGAGGCGGCGGTGGTCTAAACGTTCTAAGTGTAATACAGTTACATGTGATATTTATATACTTAGCTATATGAAACAAACAGTATTAGAAATACGAAGATTATCGTCAGTTTGGGGACTTTTTTACTGAAATCACGGGGGCGAGGTCAAAAATATTAGAAATTTCATTTGACGATTAAAAACAAACGGCTCAATAATAACGAAACTACTATCTAGTCATGTAGTTTATTAGTTATCACATCATTCTGTTTAACTAATTTGCTTTCATTTTACTTTAACTTTTATATAATTATTGTAAAATTTTATTCTAGGGCCGATTTTTCCAATGTCAGATAGCGTATCTGGATAAAGTTGATGTTGTCACTCTCTAAAACTCGATCAGATAGAGACAGGGCTATCTTACCATTGGAAAACTTGGCCCTAAGTAGTATTATTTATTATCTGTGCTGAAACAAAACCATAGAAAGTGAGTACAGCGCACTCAAGTGCACAGACATCTCGACTAATTTTACCTTACTGCTTAAAAAAGACGACACGCATGCGTACTAAAATCATATAACTTCAACGCGACCGGTTATTCAGCGAAGTAGGAACGTAAATAAAGTGCAAGCGCAGCCCTGCGTGAATACATGCGCACGCGCATAATGCGCTTATTCACCGGTTGTCCCTTTCAGAATATGCAATGTCTAAAATAAGATGAAGGTGGACATAAGATAAGAAGGCAAGACGAAATCGGTTTAAATTAAATCCTTAGGTATCCTTACTATTAACTCTTATTTAACTCTGTTAGTCTGTCGTAGTTTTCATACTAAAACTACGGAATCGAACAAAACGAAATTACCTACACATGTGGTCTAGAGCTTGAGAAAGGACATACCTAAGCAACTTTTTATCACGGACAAATATTTTTCTCAGACGTCCACAAGTTGTAAATACGAGTAAATAAACTGCCAAGCAAATAATAAAATAAGTAGACTAAAAAACGTGAGATCGGTTTACTAAACGGTATGAAACCGGTAAGATAGAAATAGACACGAGATGAACCTGGTCAATCTACACTTACTACACACCTCTGTAGTACAGAATATAATAAAATTATAGGGTTTCCTTCTTGTCGTACCTACTAGAGTACTCTTTTTTACATTGGCATTCGTGTATGACGAATATTATCTTATAATAGAATAACCCTTCTCGAACCTCAGGCTCACCTGTTACGCTATATCATTAACAGTTTACTCAAACTTGAACCGCACTGAACCATTGAAAAATACCCTTATGGAGAAGAAAACAAAAATCTCCAGTGGTTTCAAAAGAAAAGTTACCACTTAGAATACAGTGTCAGTACCTAACCCTGAATGAATCCCTATTACAATTTCTCGGGGCGCAACATTGACCCTAGCATTGACCTTTCCCAATATAATAGGTTTAACAAAGTTACCCTCGATACATATCATTAGTCCTGATTGGTTCTCGACCTATTTCTGTGCATCCACACTCGATCACATTGTTTATGGCAGTTATTATCTTAATGTATGTATGTAACATGTAGATAAACTAAGTGCAATGTCGGTCTTAGATGTTTTCTTAATATAAGTATTTGAATTGTTTTATTAATAGTGTTACACTATATTATGTATATTATGTAAGTTCAGTCGGCCTATGATCTTTTTAACCCCCGACGCAAAAACGACGGGGTGTTATAAGTTTGACGTGTCTCTCTCTGTGTGTAAATGTGTATGTGTCTGTCTGTGGCATCGTAGCCCCCAAACGGATGATCCGATTTTAATGCGGTTTTTTTTTTGTTTTTCTAACCCCTTTCAGAAGGACGACTGCGTGATAGATATATACGAGTACAACCGGTCTATAAATTATGCAACTGCAGATCAACATACATAAGTAATTAAAACAGTACGTCGTATAATAATACTAAATGAGCATTATAGTTATTATGGAAGCATAACACGATTTAGGGCGTGAAATCACATAAAACCGTTGGTCATGCGCCTGATCCTCTGTCCGGTCCTGTCGGATTTCCGTCACATCGAACTACGGGAGTCAGAGAATAGAGAAATACACCCATTTTTGCGACCTTTTTTATGCATTTACACAGAATATATAGCGCGGTCTTCACCGTTCAAAATATTACGTAGGTATGGATACATAGGAAACGATTTCGTTTTTTGTATAGGTAGATGCAATTTAGATTCGGATGCTGTAAACAAGATAGGTCATTGGATTTAACAAGGTTACGGTGACATTTTGATACTTAAATATCTATAAACATCCAAATAATATAAACAAAACAAGACGAAAGTTCAATCACTATAGCAAGACGCGATACGTACAAAATATGGACCGCCAACACTATTAATAAGGTATTGGAAAATAATACGCCTATCTATAACTGAACATGCAGCCTGTGTGTAATGAACTGTGCCCTTTTAAATGCAACCCGATATGCATAGATAACGTGAAATATGTCTAAATGTGGAGATAGAACTTTGTATCTACTTTGTCTCGTGCACGTTTTAGATGCATGATCGTTTTGCTGTAATAAGTAACATGACTTTCTGCAACTTGGACACCAAAAGCGCAGTTTTCTCTTTTAAGTACTATGTATAAGTAAATTAATCGATTAAACATGTATTATTTACAAAAGTAGTTTTTTCATCTGACGTAGGTACTTATCTAATTCGAGTAACAAAATTAATAAAGGCCCTGTTATGTTCCTAATTTGTACAACATGCACAGATAAATAAGGTCATAAGTCGTACACTTGTCACTTATCGAAAAAAATACTAATAATTTTGAGCGGTGAATCAGCTAATGATTCTGAATTTAAGTAGCTATTACTTTGTATTCTGTGGCAAAAATCTTATTCTTATTCTTTATTAGTCGACGCCCGCGACTTCGTCCGCGTGGACTGCAGAAAAAACAAAATGTCGAAAATATCCAGGATAAAAAGTAGTCTATATGTTAATACAGCGTGTCAGCTAACTCCATACCAAATTTCATTAAAATTGCTCCAGCCGTTTTTATGTGACAGAGTAACAAACATCCATCCATCCATCCATACTCACAAACTTTGGCGTTTATATTAGTAGGATTTTACACACACGAAAAAATCTTAGTGGTTATTCAAAAATTTCCAGGAAGCTATTATACTACTGCTGCTTTGCTGTACAGCAGCACACTGTGCTTTCCAATGCTGTACAAACGGCGAGCTGCTGACGCCCAAAGGGAAATGTGGCACCGAGCCGAGACGCAACATGAACTGCTCCCAACGCAGCATGGTTCTCAGGGACGTCATCCTAGACGGAAACAAGGTGTTCACGCAAGACTCTCCTGGCTTCATGTTTGTTGAAGACCCGAACTCGTAAGTTGGAAGAGAATTTAAATTAAATGTGCTGTTTTAAGGCAAAATGTAATCTATATGTTAGAAGTTAGTCTAGGCCATCCGCTTATAATCATAATCTGTGGTGCTTCATGGTGATAAAATGATGGTCCGAAATCTCTCCATAATTTTTTTGCTTCTACTCGTTATTCAACAAGATCTTATTAAATCCACAAAAACCCTTTTGTGCACTTAAAAAAAAAGTCATATTTTGATGAGCATAAATCAACAATCATTCCCTAATAAGCCATTGTATAAAGGAAGAGGAATATATAAGGAATGTGACTGATGCTTTCCAGATACTGTATCGGAGAGATGTACAAAAACGCAAGCGTTCCCAGCGAAGGCACCGTGGCGGTGGCCGTGGTTTGCTTCGAATACATTCCACACGACAACGAGATGGAAACCAGCGGCATCCTTACCATCTTCTCCTCCATCTTCCTCACATTCACCGTCATGATTTACATCTTCCTGCCGCAATTAAGGCAAGTTTTTTTTATCTAATTGCACAGTGATAGCTACATCGTTTTTGTGATTGTCATGACGTCAGGTGATGTTTCCAGAGGTCAAATATTAGACTAAACAATATCTGATAATAATAGGTATTAATAAATATTGTATTATTAATACCTATTAAAATATTAATGACACTACTGTTTGACAAAGGCCTCTTTCACTTCAAGCGTTGCTACATTTACTTAATTTCACCATCGTATTTTAGTATTTCGTGACCGGTTTATAAAGGGCAAACTTTATAAGAAACTTGAGGGGTTTTGGTATTTTGAATCGATGTCCATACAACGGCTTCAGCGTTCTATAGCACCCAGGCCCAATGGTCTTCATCAATAAATTACTACCCAATTCCAAGTGCTAAATTAATGACAATGACTTATTTTCTAATTCCAGAGATTTGCAAGGATTATGTTACATGTGCATGTGCTTCAGTATGGCCCTGGCATTCTTATCGTTAGGCATCCTGCAACTCAACCCCTCGTTCATCGGAGAAATATGTACAGCGACAGGTTAGTATTTATCTTACTATAATTATGAAGTAAAAGTTTCAGAGAATGAATAAAAGAAACTCTAGTAGGTATATGATTTAAATAATGACGGGTTTTGCTCATCATTCCTATTTGGAAACAGCGATTTAGATATTCCATTCCATAAGCCAAATCATTATTGATAGACCAGGAGGATATGAACCCTTCTGCGCGGGAGTTTGAATTTATATCAATACTATAAAACATAGCAATGATTGGTTCCCTTTGATAATTTTGTTCCCTTTGATAAAAGAGGCCTTTGGGAAGTTGCGTCATATCTTTGAGTCATCCTTGCCACAATGCCTCAAGATTGGTCTTGTGTGTTCGATCAGTGCGTTATACCAGCCATGACTTACGGAGCCGAGTCGTGGAACCTGACGGTGGGGCTTGCTCACCGATTACATGTCACTCGGAGAGATATGGAAAGGTCAATGCTCGGAATCTCGCGAATGGACAAAGTCCGAAACGAAATTATCCGGCAGAAGACCAAAGTGACAGACATAGTCTCGAAATGTAGCAGACTGAAGTGGCAGTGGGCCGGCCACATCTGTCGTAGAACCGATGGGCGGTGGAGTAAACGGGTTCTCGAATGGAGACCGCGCTTCGGCAAGCGTAGCGTTGGGCGCCCTCCGGCCAGATGGACCGATGACTTAAAGAGGACGGCTGGTAGTGACTGGATGGCAAAAACGGGAGATCGAGCCATGTGGCGTACACTGGGGGAGGCCTACGTCCAGCAGTGGACTGCAATAGGCTGACGATGACGATGATAATTTGGTACCCCTTTTAGTTGCCATCGACTTCAAATTACTGGTAAAGTTTTTTGTAATATCCATATATTTTACCTACAATCAATAATAGTGTCAATTAGAGGATGTAATTGGAAGTATTATTGTTTTTATGATAACAGAACAGACCTTTTGGCGTAGAGATATCGTCAACATGTTAATGTACGCAAAAACATAAGCATCACTGTACAATGTTTTTCGATATGCTTTAATAAAAATTACATACACATACAAGTAGGTAAATAATTAGTAGGTACGCTACCAAGGTAGTAAGTAGTTTTGAACTATCAAAATATTTTTAGGATTCCTCGTGTATTTCTGGATGATGGCAACCTTCTTCTGGATGAATGTTATCTGCATCAACATGTACCGCACAGTAAAGTAAGTAGAACCTCTGGACTTAACCGTTTTATTCAGATACTCATATAAGGGAATACTTAAGGTAACGAAGCGAGTAATATTTTATTCCCGACTAGTGGCACTTTGCTTTGCTTTCTGGAACTCGATTGCAGTGACATCTACTGGGTCTAGTTATATTTATAAACCTTTCCCGGTCGCACCGCAACCACACAACACACAAAAATTTCATTTAAACCGGTTCAGACATTCTACTATAGCGCTTAGCAACTTTAGTGATTAGCTTTTACTTGTAAAGATTACACCTGACATCTTGCTTTATATCTATGCTTTTCAATTCCAGTGATTCCAGTTATATGAGAAGGACAGAGAGGCAACAATTCTTCTTGTACAGTTGCTACGCTTGGGGTAGCACCGTGGCGTTCCTCATCATCGCACTCATCACTAACTTCGTCGAAGGCGACCACGTGAAGCCGGGCATCGGAAGCTCCTCTTGCTGGTTCAGTGGTAAGTCCCAACTCTTGCTACTGTAATACTCTTTACTTTCATCTATTTCAGCTATCATTTGCCTCCCTGTTTCATCATATTATGCAACTAATCTTTCATGTACCTCTATAAAGTGGCCACTTTGATTGTTATTTCAATTGCATCTCACGCTAGTAGGTTAGCATTTTTATTAGGGTTCTGCTTTGACCGTAATCGCCTGTCCATCTGATCAAACTTTGTGTTATATTAACATGTCGAAACCACCAAAGTGAAAATCTGGAGCATAACATTTTTGCAATAATAACATCATATTTAGGGTCTGCAACACTGTAAAACTATCATATTATTATTTTCAGGCCGCGCCCAAACATGGCTGTATTTCTATGGTCCGATCGCTATCCTCATCACTGCCAATATCGCTCTTTTCGTCCTCTCCTCCACCAGGCTGTGGCGCGACACCAGAAAATATGAAGTTAGCAAACTGGACATTCTCAAACACAAGTCAGTACTACTAATCCTACTTTGTACTAATAATATAAATGCGAAAGTTTGTGAGGATGAATGTAATGTGTACGTACGTTTGTGTGTGTATATTATATGTTTGTTACTCTTTCACTCAAAAACTACTGAACATATATATAGATATATATATATATATATATGTGTGTTAAGGCTTAACATCAGAATTATCATCATCATCAACACAGTAGAATTCAAATTCTATGAAAGTACCTGTTTAGATAGTATTGCACAGTGCTCAAGCCTGTATGTTTGGTATGTATGTTTATTTATAAATTGTGACATTTATTTTCAGATTTTTGCTAAGTCTGAAGCTATTCCTAGTCATGGGTATATCTTGGATATTTGAAATCGCCAGTTTTGCTCATGGAGAATCTCACATTGTCTGGTATGTATATGTAAACGTTTTCTTTACAATCATAGTTTTTCAAAATTTAATTGGTTAATTGTGTCTCCCGATATCAGATGGTTTTAACTAGATCGAGACTAATAATATTATAATTATTTATAGCTAAGCCTCCCCTCTAACTTCTCTCCACTACATAGTTCGATATCTCCAACAAAGGCTGACGATAAACATTGATATTATCATTTAAGATCTCTAACTTTGATCTAAAATCAGCTCAAGAAATATAATTCCTTTACAGGAAGATCATGGACACTTTCAACTGCCTCCAAGGACTGGTCATATTTATAATCCTCGTGGTGCTGCGCAGGCGCGCCATCACAGGATTAGCCGCGGAGAACTGCTGTCTGTTCATCACGAGGCCATTGGCCAACAAATTGAGCCCAGCTGATGATGTTGAGGACCAGCAAAAGCTGGCCGAAGAAACCATTGAAGTTCGGCTAAATTAGGAGCATTTATATAGATTAAAGAATAGAGATAATGATCAGAATATGAAACTGCATAGCCAGCTTTACATTTCAAGTTTCATATGAACTCAGCCAATCGGCTTTCGGCTGACACTCCCTACCTATATTTTATGTCTGTTACAGGTTAAAAATAATATATGAATATACTAAATATAATTTAGCTTTAATATAATAAAAACCAAAAGGTCACCAGATAAAATCTATGTAAATATATGGAACCTTTGTACGGTTTTTATTAGGATTCAATTCACTTATGCCCTGGCGGTTCTAAAGGTCAGTTCACACTGAGACGCGACGCAAAGCGACGCTGCGCATATTTTAATACAGAGACTTAAAATATACTTTATTTACTACACGAAAAGCTGCGCCTCGTGATGTCTCACTACGAGACCAAGCGCGGTGCAGCGGTTGACTGCCGGTACGCTCGGCTTGCAAAAGCGACTTCTCAAGACGTATCGCAGCTTCAGGCTGCTATAGCTACTTCGCTCTATTACTACTGTGATATAGACACGATTAGCTGCAACGCATGGGTCAACGATTATACAATGCACCTCGCGACGATGCGATGCACCTTGCAGCGCGAAATCAAGGGCGCGCCACGAAGCAGCGCGTCTAGGTGTGAACTGTCCTTAACTGGAAACATTATGAATCCGCATTACGCATCAACTGTTTAACATTTAATTTTAATAACAGATCTTACGAGATTTTTTTTGAGAATCTCAGATTTAATCGTCAATTTGATCTCTCTCTAGTATTGAAATTGGGCGTGAATCTCAGATAATTTCTTATTTTCGCTAAGCAGACATGCTGCCTCGTTCTATGAGATAATGAGAAAGAGATGGCTGAGTGCTTATCGGGCAAACTTAGACAGTTGGTGCAAGTAGGTAGAGTTAAGCTTATAAGTAGGTAAGTACCTACAACTTCTATTAAATTAATGTATAATTTAATGTAGGTAATATACCTGATGTGCCATAATGTTTGAAAATCTTAATGTATAATAAACAAAAACTTTATATTTTGAAATTAGGTACCCATTTACCCAATCACTTTAAAATTTACAAAATGTAAATATAAAAGTAGGCAAGGAGATTGATGTAAATATTACTTGCTATTAAGTTTTCAGCAATTTATTATTATCATTTTGTCAAAGTTCCTTTTTAAATGCATGTATGAAAAATAGAAATATATGAAATAAATAAACAAATATATTTTTAATTTTAATGTGTTACTATTTCTCGCAGTTATGAATATAATAGAGAACTATTCTATACTAGTGGACGCCCGCGACACGTTCCGCGTGGACTGCAGATATAACAAAATGTGGAAATTATCCGGGGTTAAATCATTTCCTGGGATAAAAAGTGAAAACTACATCGAAATCGGTTCAGCCGTTTCTGAGATTAGCGTGCGATCCGTTACAAATTTATTATACAGGGTGTAACAAAAAGGGTATGTTAAGCGAAAACCTACGTAAATAACCCACTGTGGAGGACCTATCCACAAAATTTGAGACTCGAAATCACATGTTTATTTTTCCCGATAGTAGGTATGGAGAATTTTTTAATATCTAAGGAATTTTCATACAATCTTGAAAAATAAACATGTCATTTCGAGTCTCAAATTTTGTGGATAGGTTCTCTACAGTGGGCTATTTACGTAGCCTTTCGCTTAACATACCCTTTTTGTTACACTCTGTATATATAGATAGATTTATTTAACTATGTATTCTGTCTGTGATTTGATACGGTACCTTTAATAATATATTTATGCACTGTTTCCACATGTTACTAGATGATTTATTTAACTATGTAGATACGGTATTTATTCAATATGTTATAGGTACATACAATAAAGGTTCATAAGTGCAGTAGCACCTTAACGTTTATAATAGCTTGTTTGGTTGAGCGCCTATACAGGTTGATTTTTGGTTCGTCAACGTTCCTGAAAACTACGGAATCTCCTCATCATCACGATCATTTTTCTCCATGGAAGCATACGTGGAAAGCGTCTGGTTCCCAAGATATTAGGGTCAACTTTGTTGAGTAAATAGACTGCGTTTTTCTGCATAAATGCACATTGACGCGTGTAGCAAGATTTTTTCACGAGAAATTATTAATATCTGTCTATAAAAAAAACTAGCATAAACACTGGACACTATAAATTTCGCCCGATCAAGTAATAAAAAAAATATAAAAAATTTACATCGTTTCCCAGCGTTTTTTGGCATAAACTTACGTTATTTCATGTATAGAGTACGTACACTTTGTTGCAATGAAAAAATATCCTGTATATGTGTTTAAAAGTAAATTACTTGTTCTGTGGTACCTACGCATACCTACATTTAGGGAAATATAATGTGGTAAGTAAAACTATGTAGTACGTAAGGGATCGTTTAGTATAATTACTACCGGACGTTTGAACGTTACTGTAGTAAATAGTCCACAAGGGTAATAACATGGTATTATTTCTAAATCATTTTATTGCTATTTATGAGGCATCATCATCTATGCTAAATTTTCAAATAAGATCGATATATTTACTTGTGTAGTACGAGTATAAAACATGTAATAATTATCCTAGGACACTGTTGTAAAAAATACATGTTTTATAAAACCTGTGCCACTGCACCGTTATCAACACATAAATATGGCTCAATGAATTCAAATTCTTTAGTCGGATTGCATCTGTCATATCCAAAAATGCCATTATGTCACTGTCATTTTGACAATCACGCAGAGGCGCGTCCGTCATACAGGATAGTGTTTTGTGAAAATTCGGTGTTTTACCGACAATTTAAACGATTATTTTGATGTATACTTAAGTAGAGAGTTTTATAAAAGAACATCTAATAATAATATTTCAACTTGGACATGAACGTGTGCGTGTTATTCCGATAACTAGTTGTTCAAACCGAATGGAAAAAATCTATTCATAAAGTCGTTTTTATAAGTGATGCATTGTACAAAGTAAGATAACAAAATGCGTGCTGTTCTAGTATATCTTATATCAATAACTTTAACATTAAGTGAGAGCTCTCGTGCACAACTAGCAGACGTCGATCTGAACGAATTATCAGAACAACAAAACTCAGTAATAGTTAACAAATGTTGCGAACTCAACGAAGTGATGATCGGAACGGCATGTAGGATAGCAGAACAATATAATCAAAGTAAGTAATCTCGTATTCCAAACAATGCTTTATAATCATAATAAACCATATGCGTGTTTATATTGCAGCCCAGGCAAAGTATTGCTCATGTTTTAACTTAATAATTTGGAAGTATTATTCATAATGATGATGCAAATTTCAGGTTTATGGGTGCCTCATTTTAAGACAGAGGACGGGAAAGATACTGATGTTAAATATGTAAACTATGTGACTGGCATCCCGGACTGTGGGTCCACACAACTGAGAGCAATATATGACTTTAAAAATTCAGAAGATGAGTATGTATTGTAACTGTTTGTTTATTATATCATAGTCAGATACTTTATTATGTACTTAACACATTGCCCATATTAACAATATCCTGGCAATAGAAGTTTTAAAATGTCACCTGACACTTTGTCCACAAACTCTATAGCTCTCCTATTCTGATCAACTAAATATAAGCCAAGTTTCATCAAAATCTGTTCAGTAGCACATTTGAAATAACTCTTACATACTTTTTACTTAACAATATTTTATTTGTAGACTGCAGCTGTTATGGGATGGGAGGTTACGACACATCATAAACCATGAACATGGTTCCGACAGTATTAAAGACGAGCCCTTAAATCATATAGGGCTTAATGAGTTAGACAAATTAATTCCAAAAGTAAAAGAGCCATCTTCATACATACATGAAAGAACAAAATATTGTTTAGATAAAGTAAGTAGTACATACATATTAAAAGACTAACTATTCCTTAATTCAACAGTGTTCCTATACTTGCTTCCTTATCTTGGATATTTTTTAACATAAATTACGCGTCTTCTGTCAATCATAGACACTTCACAGATTATTTGATATTCAAAGTTACCCTAAAACTGTAATATTTGTGTTTGTTAAGTTCAATATATGAGTACCCTAACTTTACAAAAAAGATTCTTTCTAAAATATGTAGGGTATTTTAAACCAGTCATTCATTGTCAGAGAGTGGATTAAACAGATAACCAATAATAAAGGATTTGATTATTGTGCCCGACGCAATAATGGGTGCCATTAATAAAAATTGAATTGAAGGCTTTGATATTGTGATAACAATAATTAAACAATGTATTTACAGGTTGTTGGCCCAAATATTACAGGTATATATGCCCAAGTGTGTATACCACCGGTTGAAATCAATTGGAGTGATACAAGCTTCCTGATGAAGAAAATTCTGAATCCTTTATTCCATGCCATTGCAATGATATTCTTCTTGCTTGTGGCAATAATTTACTTCATTCTGCCTACTCTAAGGGATCTGGCAGGAAATATTATAACAACCATTAATGTGTGCCTTATAGTGAGTCAAGCAGCTGACTTAGTAAGAATATTCACTGAACTAAGCAATCATGTTAGTTTTATGATCACAGGTAAGGTTGAGAACACTTAAGTACTTTACTATGATTATGAACATACCTTTGATAAAAATGTTTTATGATTATTTTTGTTTGTTTTCAGACACTATTTTGTACATTAGTTTATTGGGAGCTTTCTTTTGGTTAAATAGTTTTGGATTTTACATATGGAAGACCTTTAAGTAAGTATTATTGTTTTTTTAGTATGAGATATCTCTCTTACAGATATGCATGCTGGAGTCCATTTAAAAAAAAATCTGTTATCTTGTGTTTGTCTACAATAAAGAATAAGAAAGACTTTTAACTTGGCTATGAAATGAATGACATAAGAATATTTTTCTTTAAACAGCTAAACTATTATTATGGTTGTTGCAGGTCAAGAAATGTCTTTCTGCGGGTAACAGATGTCAGAAAATACTGTTACTACTCCAGTGTGGTTTGGTCAACGGTGGTGCTAATGTCAGCATTGGCGATTTCTGCGCATTTCTTTTTGGACACTTCGTCTATACTCATAGATGATGCTGAGCAACAGACTATAGGTATAAACAATATTTAATAACTGACACATCATTCACATAATAAAAAAATGTTTTCTTGGTCACTACCTTAACTTCTAAATATTTGATTTTGAAATACTCATTGAACGAGCTTAAGAGATATCAAGATTTATCCTTACTTATACACATTTTTTTGCTATCTTGTTTACTTTTGGTAAACTTTGGAGATATTAAGCATTCCACTTTTTATGATTATCCTACTAATATTATAAACTTGAAAGTTTTGAAGTCGAAAGTAAAGATGCTTGTTGCTCTTTCACGCAAAAACGACTGAATGGATTTTGATGAAACTTCACAATAATATAGCTTACATATCAAAACAACACATAGGCTACAATTTATTCCTGAAAAATATTTTTATCCCAGATATTTTGACATTTAGTTTTTTTTTTGCATTCCACGCGGATGGAGTCGCGAGCGTCCACTAGTACATAATCAATATGTTTCTAATTTCAGGGTGGCTAGGAATTGCCATATTCTTCACACCAGTCGCCTTCACTATTGTTTTCAACATATTCTTTTATGTGACAACAATGCATGTTATTAAGAGAATTAATGTGTATGGGAGGATACATTATAAACTAAAAGGGTGGTAAGTATCATGATTTGAAATATCAAGATATATATATTTTTTTTGATAATTATCTTGATAATTATCCTAGTTGATTTTCCATTTAACTACTTGAAATTTTATTTAATTAAATGATAATATATTTATCTCAAAGAGGGTCTCAATTTTTCGACATTATTAAAAAACAGCAAAGAATAATGTGAGAAATATAAAATTCAATTCAGAGTTTATTTTTATGGCGTCAAATAAAAGGAAAAAAATATGTAAAGAAAAGGTATTTGCACTTATCTCGTCAGTGAAACATTTTTTTTTCATGTTTTACGCCTTTGGATACGTAAATAAACTTAAGAGTATTTTAGTGTTTGATTTTTATAATTATCAAGATAATTATCGTGATAATTATCACTTCGAACCCTGGTAAGTACAGAAAACGTTTCATTGCTGTCTAGTGCATTTAAAACCAAAGTTGACTTTTCTACTTATCAGTAACAATTTAAAACTAAAACTTTGAGTAACTACTGTCTCAACATAAGTACATACGTCAGAACTATAGTATTTAACGACAATGAATGAGATAAAGTGCAAGAATATGTTATTGTTATAAAGGATAGTAAACCCTTATCTTTATCTGTACCCAGCTTATAAAAGACTAAGTTAAATGTATTGTGTATTAGGATTCCACTGTATGCTTATCTCGTTTAAATACAATAGTGGAATACCACTCTCATTCATCACAATTCAATTAGTCGGAACCACCTTAGAGACCCATATTTTAGTAAGTAGTAGTAAGATTAGTAACCACGTCCAGTAAATAGGGATTTTAATCATTTATCCCTAAAGAGAGAAAAATGGGTGGTAATGTCAAAATATACAGTTCAGTTTTTAATAATCTACTCTAACAATGTTGCAGACATTTATATCTACATATACCTACATATAATAAAAATGTAACGGATCGCTGTCTGTACAACTGTACATGGATGGAAGATATATGAGAAAATATTATAGGAGACCTTTATCAACGCAATAGTACCCAAAAGAATGATTTTTGTCGGTTTGTCTGTCCGTTTGTGCACGGTAATCTCAGCAACGGCTGAACCGATTTCGATGCAGTTTTTAGGAATATATGTTAAGTGGGACCTGCCCACTTAACATATAGGCTACTTGTTATCCCGGGAAAATGTTTTTATCCCGGATAATTTCGACATTTAGTTTTTTTTCTGTAGTCCACGCGGACGGAGTCGCGGGCGTCCACTAGTTAGTAAATAAAAATGTTGAATTAGCTTGAAAAAGTTATTTAAGTAAATGCTTTTTTTAATTTGATTTTACTTTTAATTTTCAGCTTCGATCTGTTCCTGCTTATGTTTCTAATAATGACAACATCTTGGCTGTTCCTATTATTGTCGTGGTTGAACTTCGACGGGCTTATCTACGCGCATATAGTCGTCAACCTATTGCAGGCTGTACTCATATTCTATGTGTGCGTGTTAAAACAATCGCATGTCACATTTCTTTTGAGAAAAAGTTGCTGTTACGCACAACCAGTGCCTACTGGAGAGTGGGGCGATGAGATGACCCATATGAATGGGGGAAACTATTAAGCCTGCTGCGGATAAACAAGGTATATGTCACAATCAATGTATCATAACATGTCAACTTTATGCACAATACACACTGAGCCCGCAAGGCCGCCGACCTATGTCGGCAACTTTTTGCCGGCGGGCTAGTTGGCGGCTTCACTTATTGCAAGTCGAAAAATTTTATCGGCGGCTTGGGATGAGACATTTATTTGGCAGTTAGTGACTACGGGTCAAGCGTCGCCGGGCAATGAGCGCACGTACGCAAGCCGCCAACATGTCGGCGGGCAACACGCGCGGACGGTCGCATGGATTGTGTCGGCGGCCCAGTGTGTATTAGGCGCTTTAGGTTGAACTTTTTGTAATGAAAAAATACATTCCGTCATAGAAAAGAGGATAGTTCAAAATATGTCATAGTTATAATAATCATTAAAATAAATCTAGCTTTATTCTGCCATTTGAGCCTCAAAAATAATTTATAATGAATCTCAAAATAATCTGACAAATGCCATTATATTATAATTTTATTGTATCTTCATACAATGTTTTACGAAATTTGACATAACATAATATTCATAGACTATTATCATATAAAAACAAAAACCTACTTTAGGTACATATGTTGTATTTTATACTCATTATTATACTATAGGCTTTATTGTACTAGCTATTCTAAAAAAAAAAAACTTTTTATGCACTTTATATTGCATTTCCTAAATTATGTGATCGTAACGTAAATCAAAGTGCTCACAATGTACTTAATTTCATTTTTATGAGTATTAATGGCCTAACTAAACGAATATTGACAAATTAGATGTGATATTAACGGATAATCTCAATTATATTTCTATTGAAATAATTATTGATGTTTACTATAAATGTTTATTCAAAGGAAATCTTTTAATTAAAATTATAATTAATGGTTCTAAAAATAATTGACTCAATTATACGCCGATCGCTAAACAAATATTTGTCAGCGTCGATTTCGAGTCAAATGCGTATTCATGTATGTATTAAAAATAAAACCACGATTGTAATAATAACTCATTATATAGGATTATATTATGGTTGATTCCAGCAGTCACTTAAACCTAAACATAAAATTAGTCCTACCTGTCCTTTTCTCTCTCAGCCATTTATGTTAAGGACGGAGAGAGATAGACCTGACTAAGATTAGGTTTAGGTTTAATTCAATTTATTTATTTTGCACAAAATAAGGTAAGAGATGTACAGAGTACAGAAGATAAGTTCTCTTATTTAGCCATTTACGGCATGCAAAATTGTAAATAAGTGTATTAATTTAAGTGTGACTGCCGGAATTGACCCTATTGCCTAAGTATAAGCATGTAAGATTAGTACCACCATTATAGTAGTTCATGCACAGCTGTTGTGACAACTAAGTATTATTGTTAAAATATATTTTGAAATCACGAATTTCAGAATGAATGGAAGATGAGATATAAATCTTGATTTTTAAAATCAAAAGTAGAAAGACTGGTCAAAAACAATGAAAATCAGGTAGCTATAAAATCCGTCCCATTTGTGGTTAACATATTATACATTTTTTATGTAGCAGCTTTAAAGTATATCTAAAAAAAAATTGGCATTTTCTTTCTAAGATTGCTTACTTTATCAGAAAAGATTAATGACAACAATTTCGTATTATATTTCTTTACATTTACCTCGTTTTCAGTATATTTGATAATTGTGCAGTATTTAAAAGAACATAACGATTCTAATAATTTTAACAATCCAAGTAAAAGAGTATAGGTAGAGTGACTAGATAAATAGAATTGATTTACTTTGAAATGTCCATAAAGGATTTTTCTCAGACAGTTTGATTGTATAATCCTTATATTACTAGCATTAATTCGCTTCCTGGCTCATATTCAAAGCTAAATTATTTCCTTCTAAAATTCATCATATACAAAATGGCTAGCCAAATGTAATACGGCGAATTATACAATCTGACTGTAACATATTTTTTTATCTATGTATGATTTATAATCTGTACAAATTTAATTATATCTATAATTTTAAAACATTTCCAAATACTGTGTAGTCAGTAAGTATAAGTGCATTTAATTTTGTATATCTTTATTTTATATTTTGATTTATTTTAATACAATTTTAATGCCAAAGTTAAACCTTTTTATTTGTATCCAGCTTGTATTATAATATACAGATTTGTATGTTGGATGGTGGAAAGTATGTTGGTTACTGGAACAGATGAGGAACCATAAACTCTAGCATGATTTCAAAATAGATATCAAAGAAGCGAGATGTCGTTCTACACTCCTGATAGCGTAGTCTTGCTTCGACAAAAAAAATCTTTAGTTCATAGTAACCACCCAGAAAATATTGTAATGTCAACAGAGCAAGTAGGTCCCTCTGCTACAAATCCCTCTGCTCGAATATCGACCTAAGGAAATAACGCATATGAATGTAGCAGCAGGGACAAGATGGCTGTCATCTAACGAAAACAACGCTTTTGCTTCCTTCATAACACCGCACTCACATCGAATTTTTACTCCTCGACGCAAAATACGACGGGACAATATTACATAAACCCTCACACAACACAAGAATCATTATTATAAATTATACATAGTATTTCTAGCCTAGGGCTAAACACACGTATCTTATGCACTGTTTTTGAATTTGCTGATTTTAATTGTTTAAGTATAGATAATGAAATCCTTAATTGGCGTTTATTTTTAATGTATAATCTGTAAGAATGGCTGTGGATTTTTTGTTAAATAAATAAAATAAAAAAAAATAAAAAAACAATAATATTGACATGAGCTACATTTAATCTGACAGCGGCGTAATGTCGTAGAAAAACCAATCCTATCTCCATTACACTAAAGCACTAACCTGCGTAAACAGCTGCCCTTCCGGCCGGAAGCTCAGTGGTGACAGCTGACAGCGCACCACAAGATGACAGTCGTCCATTACTGTATTGAAGAAGCGGCGGGTTGGCAGCAACGCTTCCAAATCTATCATCAGCTCCAGGAATCGCTCGCAGTATCTGAAAGAGTTATGCTATTAGCTACTACAATCAGATTAGGCGAATGTCTTCAATTTCAGTCATGGCGGCCAATCTCAACGGAGAGCCTACTGCGCAGGATATATTATTGTGCGTAAACACAGATACATTCTATTTCCTCACTCTTATAGTCCCATATGATAGAAAGCGGAACGACTAGAGATAGATCATGCGCAGGGCCAACGGTTTTACTTGCTTTCTGTGGCACTAGCTATTGGACAATTTTACCACATTAAAAAGTACATGAATAAATTCACTGGTCTAATACACCCCCGATTCGAAGGCGTACGTCTTATTCATTGGGGTATCTTTATCAAATCGACTCGCGGCGGCCCCCATTGCATATCTTATCCTCTTTTTGTAACCACCACTTACCTGACAGCATGAGGATCCACGTCCCCAGTCTCCGGCATCCCCTCCAAAACCTTCATGAACTTGATCATCAGCCTCTGAAGGTATCTTCGCTCCCAGTTCAGCTTCTCCAATAGTTCCGGCTTGTCTTTCTTCTGTATCGCGCGCCAGTACTTTCGCCATTTTGGTACCGCTTTGAACTCTTGGTTTCGACGACCTGCGATGTCAAAATTTAATGTATCTAATCTACTATTAGTTAAAGTACCTACTCAGATACTACCTCACCCAGATTATGTGATAGGCAGGCTGAATACGTTAACAAAAACAAAGAAGTAGCAATGCGACAGCGAAAATCGTACAATATTCGCGTTGAAATGCCAAATTCCTATACGATTGCTGTTACGAATTTTACAAGCAATCAGCGAATTTTGGGAAATTTTTGCATTGCTTTTGATATATATACTATTTATTTAGGTAGTACGAATACGGGGGAGGATTATACATATAACCATCAGTAGGATCCTCACCTTCCTGCAAACTGATCCACATGCTCAACGACACCAGCCGCTTGACCTGGTCGCGGCACAGCTGCACCTCCATGCTGCCGAAGCAGTGGTTCAGGAACAGCAGCAGGGCGGTCTGCGAACGCATGCTGCGGCTTGACTCATCCTCTGATACCGAAGAACGGAGAACTTGTTCGAAGAACGCCGGGAACTGCTCCGGCTTTTTGAGAAACGCCTGGAATAAACGAGTTGTTTTTTTAATTACAATACATAAATATATGGGTATATACGACCCCTGATTACGTAACTTGCAGAAGCAAAGCGATAGTAATTCGACAGCGTAATTGAAAATGTGTGTGAGCGCGAGTTTTTGATTTCGGAATAGTGCAATGTATTGTCTTGCATGCTAGGTGCTCGGGTCTGGTTTCTCGTGGCGATTGTAGTTAGTGCAAGTGCCTGTTTTCGCAGTTATGAGTTATCAGATCCGAGGGTCAGTGGAGGGTGTAGGGCCCGGTGGTGGGCGCACCCATAGTGAATAATATTTTGTGTATAAAACGGCTTGCAAATTAGTGAAATAATCTTACTAATATTATAAACACGAAAGTTTGTAAGTATGGATGGATGGATGTTTGTTACACTTTCACGTAAAAACGACTGGAGTGATTTTAATAAAATTTGGTATGGGGTTAGCTGACACCCTGGATTAACACATAGGCTACTTTTTATCCCGGATAATTTCGAAATTTTGTTTTTTCTGCAGTCCACGCGGACGCGGAAAATATCTTTAGCGTGGACAAGCTAGGCGAACAATTAGCGCAATGTTGCATTAATGTAGCGCAATTTGGACTGATACAGCACTGAAAAACACTCCTTCAGGTACTTCTGGGTCATGTAATATGTGAGTTTGAGACGTGTCTTTTTCCTTCTCGTTAAATCCGAGAAAACTCGCGTCAAAGATAACTTTACATACGGTTTAGAAGTAGCAACATAGGCCTTCCATACCTGCCAAGCAGGCACTCTCTCTCGGAACTTCTCGTTAATCATGGCGACGATGGACATCATGTGCGCATGTGACGCCTGCCCGGCGACGTAATGCGGCCACAGGTAGCTCTCCAGGTACTGCGAGAACTCCAGCATCATGATGCGCCGGACTGAGAAACTGGAAATGAAGAGTTTGATATCATTATAGTATATGATACATTCTCTTTTTATACTGTCAATAGCAACCCGCCCCGGCTTCACACGGGTGCAATGCTGATACTATACATATAAAAACCTTTATTTAAAAATAACCGCATAAAAGTCCTTTGCGTAGTTTTAAAGAACTAAGCATACATAGGGACAGACAGCCAGCGGAAAGAGACTTTGTTTCATACTATGTTGTGATGTGTATATTTAAGGTTGCCATTTATTTGGTTTTTTTTCTACAAAACTGGGACTGATTTGAGTTCTTGTGCCGAGAAAGTAAATATAAACCCATAACTTTATTCTACCATGTTTTGAGCAAATAAATAATCATTTTTCATGACTTAGAAATAAAAAATTATAAAATATGATCATAAGAAATTTTTGTATCGACCGGGAATCAAACCCAGGACCTATTGCGGCAGGCAGGAAGTGTCCATACATAAGTAATATAATTACGCCGATTATCCTCAAAACCTGCTAATCAAAAAGTTTAGGCAGCAGAGTGCAAGGCAAGATATCACTTCCAGAGAAGATTAAAAAAGAAATATAGGATATTTTATGTAAAAAAAATTAACTGGCCACCTGCCTTATGCTAAGCACATAGTAATAAAGAAAATGTTTGAAATTTTATCAAAATATTTTTAGTAATCTGAAAATAATAAGTATGTATGTAAGTACCTAAAATTGTTAATCTCATTCAACAAAGTAGATCACCCACACCACAATCAAACCTACAACAAAGATATTAAAAAAGAGAAGCATCCTAAAATACTGGTTAAAATTTTCCAAAAAAATAAATAAATAGGTCAATGCTCTGAATCTATGAGGTCGTTGACCTTGGGGTCATTCACTTGTTTGAATTCAGGGAGGCTCTGCATTTTTAATAGAGAATTTGTGCTGTGTATAGTTCTACTCACTTTGATCCAAGTATCTCGGCCTGGTATATTGATTCAACAATAGAAGCATCGTAAGGTAAGTGCTGTTCCTTTGTCTGCGGTGACCAGTACTGGTTCGCCAACTGGAAACAAACCATGTGGATTTGTGATCAATTCAGTATGGACACCAGCCTAGATTTCATTATGGCTGCAATGTTACTAGTTGGTCACAAATAAACTAGGTTACTCTATACTTTGCAACTAGATTTTATAAAGTTGATCGACCTGGTTTCCTTAAAGTAGTTACAATGTCAGTGCTGTATGTTTTGTAGTACTTCATGGTTGTTTGCTGGACAATGTTCAAGAATGTTGTGCAGACCTTAGTATTTTATGTTGTTTTCATACTTGGCTTAGATTTGATAAGGACAGACAAGCCTCTAATAGACTGTTCAAGCGTTGAACAAAATTCAGTAGTATCAAAATATAGAGCAATTCAAAGTTAGTTAGATAACCTTGAGTGGATTTGAACAATAGACACATATCCTATTTGTAAGTTGTTCGGCAATATGAATGATACAAGTGTATGTAAAATAGATATCCCTTAAAATATGGTCAAGGAATAGTCAAATGAAATAAAGGAACTCTAGGATATGATTATATATTACAAGATAAATAGTAGTAACATAATTTTAGCTAAGAAGTTACTCTAAATAGCAAGAAAGAAGTGTGTACAAGATAATGAATTTTGTTGGAACTTATACAGTTTTATCGTGTTGATATGTGATGTTCATCTTCTACAGATGTTTTCCTACTCCTAAAATTAAATAAAATCTTCTGAAATGCTTAAAAAGTGTACATTATTGCAAAACATTAAGAAATAGCCGTATAACCTCAATCTTAGATCATACCTGAGTTATCCTATCTGCGTTGATCTGGGAAAGAGTGGGTAATGGAATTTTAGGTTTATCTGAGGTAGGGGCAGCCTCTACCTTCATTTTGAAAGTAGTTTTACTTAATTTAATAGAAAAACAGTATTCAAAATAAAGCACAAGCGTATCAACAATAAAACGTCAAACTCTTGCCGCAAAGTTGTCAATGTCAAAGTCATAGTTGTCAGAATTCGTTCGAAAACGATTTGTTTTTTTTAAGGCTTTAGGTTATTAGTACACATTGATTCTGGGAAGGTCCACATTAACATTATATTACACCTAATTCCGACCTCTGGTTATTAGTTGATTTTTTAACATTATATTACAGCTCATCTGTAATAGGTAAATGATAAGGCATAAATTAAACATTATATTTTTTACAGGTGATAAGGAAAATGATGTTTGATCCGCCAGACTTTCCTTACAAAGAGCTAAATGAATCACTAAGAGCCAACAACTTTAATCCTGATGATATATTTAGCAATAATAATACATCTTCATCTAATCATATCATATCACCGACTACAAATGACCTTGTACAACTAACGGAGCAAATGATTTCCAATGTAGAAAACCAATTAACATTTCATTCAAACGAATCTGGTCGATATTTTAATGATAATGCAGAGTTTTTACAAAACAGTGATGCTGGCACAAATTATGTGGCACAACTTGTACAAGCAGATAATTTATTTGATGAGCCCACCCTTTTAGACGATAACACTGTAAATCAGTTTTTATTACCCCTGAAAGATGGTGCAATATCTAATAAGGTAGGTTTAATTGCACCAAGTTATATTTACCTACTTCATCATGATCCGTCCCTCTTCAACGATGATAGATCCAATTATTCGCAGGAGTTCGAAGAAGCCAATGGTCCTGATCTACTAGCTCTACATTCTTGTGTAATATGCCACGAGATTTTTACTACCGACTATGATCTTTTGGATCATACCATTTTAATGCATGCGTCAGAAAATAGTACAGCAGTAGAAGAAAATACTTGTCAAATTATAAATAAAAATGTTATTCTACCCTCATCAGGTAAGTTTAACGTTATAATATAAAATATAATTTATAAACCAATAGCCAGCCGCCTGATGACGTCAAACGGTGGGACTAGGTTATGTTGTTATGTGTTAAATATTTAATTATATCAGGCGTCACCATTCGGAAGTTGTTATGTGTTGTAAATAGTTTGTTGTAAAATGTAAAAAAAATCTAACAGTTTTCTATTTACAGATGTGACCACTAGTGCGCCGAATTTCGACTCCGAATGGTTGATCTGCAATATCTGCGAAAGAGTCTTGTCTACCGCACTTGAAGTAGAGCCTAATGGTAACTAATCAAATCAAAGAATCGTAGATTAGATTAGAATATAGATATAAGGTTCGTCATCTGCTTTCCTTTTAGGTACTTACCTCATTATTTTTCGGGTCGGCGTAATATCTCCTTACGAAACTCTAATTACGTAATGCATCTATTTACGATCGGTTGCCTGCCTGACGCCAACACTCTGGGTTTGGCTAAGTGACAGTTCACAATTCTTTAGGTACCTACTTACAAAAAAAGTCAAAGTTTACTTAAATTTCAGTTATATTATAGCAATAAACTTATAACTAAGTATTAGGTATTCATGGCAGGTAGTAGTAATTAAAGGCTCCTAAGCCTTGTAGGCGTAAGTGCGAGTAACGTTGATGGTAGAGATCCGTTTACATAGGATAAACTTCCTTGTATGGTTTGGGAACAATTTTTTTTCGCGTTAACACTGATAATGTATATTTAGCCTTTGTTCAAAAGACCTAAATATACCTAATGTTGGTGAAATGCAATTAGGGTGCGATATATAAAATAGCTATTTTGGATAATGGCGCTAGATAACTACATTATTTATGTCACGGAATTCATATTAGTTATTCTGCGAAACGGACTCTTCAATATTGATTTTATCTCCACAGAACGTCTCTGCTGCAGCGATGGGTCAGGCAAAGGGAGCGTGTGCTCCAGGAAGCTGGACACTATGTACGTGTGCGACTTCTGTAGCGGACTATTCGCCGATGGAGAGGCTCTCGACAGACACCGACTGTCCTGCTTTCCACAGCAGCAGAACTACTATGCTAATGACATGGTCAGTTAAACATAATGGTTGATTCCGGCATCACACTTAAACCTAAACGTAAATTTAGTCCTGCCTGTCCTTTTCTCTCTCAGCCATTTATGTTAAGAACGGAGAGAGATAGACCTGACTAAGATTAGGTTTAGGTGTGACTGCCGGATTGTTGTATTTAGATTACAGTAGTCAAGTATAGTTTACCGTTACGCCCAAATATATATATAAATATAAATAGATAAAAATATATAAAAATAGATTTTAAAAAAAATTAGGAGAATTCTATATGCGATATAGGATCACCGATGATCTCAAACTGACTCGATTATTCATATACCTAAGAAACGTTTTCTTAATCTCTAATAACCATCAGACCAAAAATCGGTACAAATTGTCATACCTCCAGAAGAATCCCAAAACTTGGACACACTTTGACAATACTTAAATGATGGAAATTGCTAATAAATGGTGTAGCCAGAATTCCAGAATCACAAAGGAAATCCCATAGCTACATTTAGCAGTGCGGGCCAGATAAAATAACAGTGATGATAAATTGTTAGCTCATGGCCTGAGAGAACGCCCCCTAAAAATACTTAGTCGACTCTATCTACATGCACGGAAGGTGATGCAGCTGATGTAGTGAAGCCCTGCATCAGCACAGGCCTACTAACTGACAAATAACTTTCATTTCAGGATGGGTCCAACGGAAATTCCAACAGCACTTTAGGTCTAGAAGTAGGCTACTCCTGTGAGATCTGTGGCAAACAGCATAGTACTCGAGAGGAGTTGAGGTCCCACGCTTCGGAGTGCTTTAGGACCCCTATATCAAAAGGTTCTCGACGACCTTACACTTCACAAGGCAATAACAAGATGTGGAACTGTGGCTCCTGTAACCAGCTGTTTGCAACTGCTAGGTAATTCTATATATTTGCTGAGGAGCTTGTGTAATATGTAAATCATCTTTAATACGAGTATACAAAGGCGTTTCAACAGGATTCGCCTCACTTAGTAACGTCTTCTTGGTCTTCATGTTTTTCGGCGTAAGAGTCAACTAAGGAAGGCATCCTTTTAGGCGACTTGCAAGCAATTTATCACTGATCTCTACCATTTTTCCCTCTATGCTTAACGTGGCTGTAGGGTCTCCCTTATGATCCTGCAGTTCCGGCTACCCATTTTGAGAACACAAGTCTAATGCATGACGTTTTTCCCTTCCACTTCAGGGACTTATACAGACACAAGCGAGGCGAGGACCGCGAGCCTGGAGCTCCATTGATGGCCTATGTTTGCGAGGAGTGCGATAAGGTGCTGGGCAGCATGTGCGCTTTACATACACATAAGAAGATGCATAAAGTTACCAAGCCTGTAAGTTATTGAGGGACTCAGCTTTGTTTACCGAGATTTGGCTAGTGTATAGCTATCGGGATGAAAAAATAACGTTGCCAACAACGTAATGTAACGGTCTGTCTTAGGTTTTGTACCTAATGTCTGTTAGGTACCACCTTTTGCGATGAATATTTGAACAGAGAAGATAAATGCTATAAAAGGTTTATCATGTGTCTTTCTATTGGAGACAGGTGAGTAAGATATGCTGGAAACCAAATTATGTACTTATTAGGATTCCGTAGTCAAATGGCAAAAAAGCGGAACCCTTATTTAAGTCTGTCTGTTCGTCTGTTCCGTATAGTTTGAGTGCTTAAATTCATGGCATAGTTACTTCGGTGTCATCATGGGGGTAAGCCGGTAAAATGTCAGAAAAAATTTTGACCCGTTAACAAATTTTGTGACCCCTGAAGCAGATCACATAGGCCCGAGATCAGTTACCACATCTTTATACCCCTTATGAAATAATCCAGGGCTACCCTTGTCGGATCTGCGGACGCCGTTTCAACCAGTCAGGACATTTGGCCATACACATGCGCATGCACACTGGAGAAAGGCCCTATCCCTGCGACCTTTGTCCGAAGGCTTTCAAAGTTAAGGTAAGATACAACTCAATTGTAAAACTTTTTGAACCTGTCGCAACTTTGGTCCTAACTTTAGAAACTGCAAGCGAATATGTTAAAGATTATGTGAATGTATGTTTGGGTGTTTGCACGCCAAATTCACTGTACGGATTTTGATGAAACTTGCGGTTGTACTCGTAGCACTGTACGTCGGAATAGCACATATGCCATACTCGTATGTATAGTTCGGAAGAAGTCATTATACCGTCTTAGTATAAGGTCTTACTTCACTATCTATTAACCTAAAATCTACCTATTACCTAAAAAATAGCACGACCTAACTTTGGCAACTAACTTATGAACAATTTACCTACTTGCCGTCAGAAGTCCAGTCAACATCACTCCCCCATAAAATAAGACAACAAAAAACCGCGCACAGTCGCCTTGAATACGCAATTTGTGTGTATCACCGATGCAGGTTATTCCCAGAGTTTTTTTACCGTGTGTGAAATGGTGCCTTGGCAGGTGGAGCGCGACGACCATCGGCGGACGCATACCGGCGAACGGCCCTTCGCGTGCACAGCCTGCCCTAAGACGTTCACTGCTGCAGCACGCTTGCGTGAACATGCTCGCATACACACAGACCAAAGGTTACATTTTTCACCATATAAAAATCTCTTTGTTTTGGACCAGCTCGCTAGCGCCTTTGGTGGATTTATTTGGTATTATGGTTTACAGTAATATAGGCTAGATGGCGCTAGTAGTATGTAGAGTTTTATTTTGCGTAAAAAATTAGAACTTTGGCATTTTAGATTTTGGAAAGATTTTTAGGGCAAGTTTTTTATGGTTGGAACTTAGATTTTGTAACGAATAAGAGGAAATTAACATTTGAAAATGAATATATCGTAGTTATAGTAAAATATTTTAATGTAGAGCCGCCGATATAGTCATGAACAAAGGAAATTTCTCGTTATACTTATCTAAGTTACTCGTATATTAGTCCTACACAATCATTTCAGTTGCAAAAAAGAACTTATACCTTTTCCATTTAAAAATCTCCAATATCATGGAACGTAGAGAATAAGCTCAAGAAGTTACGGATCCTGCTACACGATATGAGTCAACGCTCAAGCATGTCATTCGCCAACATGAAGCTAGAGGTAAAGGTGGAGTCAGCCAAAACTCTTATACCGGTAGGTAGGTAGTTTTCACAGTGGACATCGTAGCTTATATATAAGACTAAGAGCCTTAATTACAGTGTAAATAGCATAAATATTAGTACTGTGTAAAAAATAACTATGTACGTTATTAGGTAATCTATGGTTATTAGGTACCAATGGAAAGGGCCAATTACTAGTTCGGTCAAACTGGATATCTACCTACCTAGTTATACTATATAGTTAACATAAATGGCGAAGAGAGAAACGGACAGGTAGGACTAAATTTACGTTTAGGTTTAAGTGTGACCACCAGAATCGACCATATTATCGTCCACGAGCACGGGAATAATAACTACCAAGATATTTGCTTAAAATAATTTAGATTAAAACTTTAGCTAGTGATGTGTTGACTCCCTTCTGCATATAGCTTCGTGTGTGCCGAGGGAACCTGATTGGAGTAGTAAAATGCTGACACTCATCTAAGCGGCAATATAGGTACTAAAATTAGATTTGAAGAGTATATTTCTGTTATAAACTTTCAACTAAAAATAATCATATTTTGCTAGGTAGATAGCTTCTCACCAACACAAATAATACAATACTATAGATAAAGATCAGCGCCAGATTTAAGGGAGAGCATCCGGGGTCCTACTAGCCCCTGGGCTTCCACCAAGGAGGGGTCCTCCGGCGAGAAAGACTCCAACCAACCCCATGTTGCTTTATTACTAGATAGTCCAAAGCGCGAGTTTAATTATGAGTCGTGGGGTGTGCTTCCCTAAAGCCGTACTGTTAGGCGCATGGCATCCCCCTGAGCCGATTGAAGACCCCCGATCTACTTGGGGATGACGCAAGATGGTCATCGGACGATAATTAGCCGGACAAGGCTAGTCTTTACCCTGTGCTGTGACTCTATTTTGTGGGCTTTCACGTCATTGTAAATCGGGCTAGAGAAGCTAAGACCCTCTTAGGAAGGTGCTTCAACGCCATGACCGTAAGCCGGTCATGACGGTAGCTTTGCGTTGGTTATACCTCAAAACCTGTCCCTTCTTCAGCGGGCGAAATTAAACAGTCTTCTCTGAAAGTCGAGACTGGATCTGCTAAGAAAGCAAATAAAATAGCACGAATTGTTATTTTTGTTATGAAGTAAACTTCACATTACATGTCTGTACACATTATTACATTTATAACTTATTGCTCTCACTTTGCTCTCTGGTATGCTGGAAGAAATCTCTTGCAGAGATAAGCACGCCTTTGAATGCATTTCTTTTGTAAATTTCTCTGTATTTATTGTAATGTTTTGTTTACAATAAAGAATAATAAGAATAAACTTTAAAGGCAAAACTTCCGTAGTTACCTATACAGGGTGTAACAAAAAGGGTATGTTAAGGGAAAAGCTATGTAAATAGCCCACTGTAGAGAACCTATCCACAAAATTTGAGACCCGAAATCACATGTTTATTTTTCCCGATAGTATGGAGAATTTTTAAATATCTCAGGAATTTTCATACAATCTTGAAAAATAAAAATGTGATTTCGAGTCTCAAATTTTGGAAATAGGTTCTCTATAGTGGGCTATTTACATAGCTTTTCGCTTAACATACCCTTTCTGTTACACCCTGTATATACTTGTGTATTATGATGTTTGTTTATTGTTTACCAACCCACATACAGCCTGCCTTGACACGTGAGTTACATGGAGGATTTCAGCAAACTCTCCCCATATACAAGGTAAATGACTTTTACCTAGTGTATGTACCTAACCTACCCACCTACAATGTTTTCAAAGTGAAGGTACTCTCTGAAGGACAAGGGAACATAAGCAAGCTTGGATTCGCAAAATAAACCAATTGAAACCTTTTAGCCACAAACATGGTCGGAAGCAGCCTGCATCCAACCGACGCCGGCGACCTTGGCCAGGTCGTCCGTCCATCTTGCGGATGGCCTTCCCACGCTGCGTTTGCCGATACGTGGTATCCACTCTAGAACTTTCCGGCTCCATCGGCCATCAGTTCTTCGAGCTATGTGCCCTGCCCATTGCCACTTGAGCTTGCTGGACCGTTGAACTATGTACGTCTGCGGATCTCCTCATTTCTGATTCTATCACGCAGAGAGATCCCGAGCATAGCTCTCTCCATTGCCCGCTGTGCGATCCTGAGCTTCTTTATGAGACACATAGTTACAGGTTACAGACCACGTCTCGGCATACGACGAATACCTTCGTCTTTAAGGACTGAGGTATCTTAGACACAGATACGCTTCGTAGTTTTCCAAACGCTGCCCAGCCGAGTTGGATTCGCCGATTTACCTCCTTCTCAAAGTTGGACCTACCTAGTTTGACCGTCTGTCCTAGTCCTATCTATTTAGAGGAAGAAAAAACGAACAAACTGCAGTGACCATATAATAGAACTTATTATTGTATGGCAGTGTCGTTACTTTCCGTTTATTGCCACTGAGTCAAATCATGTGACTCTGTAGCCTACTTTCAATGATATTCCAACTTTACTATTTTTAACTAGATATCTCGTTAAAATTTTTGTAAGGTTAGATTCCTACATTTATGACATAATTTTCTATTTCATCATGATTTACAGCCCTGAGAAGTCCATTGTTGGATATAGGCCTCCCCCAACAACCTCCACTCCGACCGGTCGGAAGCAGCCTGCATCCAACTGACGCCCGCGACTTTGGCCAGGTCGTCCGTCCACCTCGCGGGTGGCCTTCCCACACTGCGTTTGCTGATACGTGGTATCCACTCTAGAACTTTCCGACTCCATCGGCCATCAGTTCTTCGAGCTATGTGCCCTGCCCATTGCCACTTCAGCTTGCTGGACCGTTGAGCTATGTCGGTGATCTTTGTACGTCTGCGGATCTCCTCATTTCTGATTCGATCACGCAGTGAGATCCCAAGCATAGCTCTCTCCATCGCTCGCTGTGCGATCCTGAGCTTCTTTATGAGGCACATAGTTATTTTCTATTTACTTTATTAAATTTAGTTTTTACATTACACGCACCTTACTAATTACTTTGCCTTTCCAAAGCTCTTACGTAGGTAGGTTTTTTCTACTTTTGAGTATCCATGATTTTCCCCTATTTTATACATATTTATGTTGCCAGAACTCACCTGTTTCCAAATCTACCAAAAAAGTTATCACTAGCTTTCTGAAGTTTCTGACCATACATAGACTTACTTATTTCCTGACCTTACTTGCACATTTATCTTCTACTTTTCAGACTGTATCTATTCGATTACTTAAATTTCTCACTTATTTCTCTGCACAGACACGACCTATCCGGATTTACTGCATATTTGTTCGTTTATCAATTGCATAGCGTTGCATATCAGATTTTGAGTGCTCTGATAGTTTAGATGAGGACATCAATTGAATTGAGCGTCTAGTGGGGCGTTCAAAAAAAAATCCAAAAATTATTTCTGGAAGTTCGTAAATCTGCATATAGTTTCAGTTCGTTTATCGCTTAACGCTCAACAGTCTATCTGCTTCCTTCGCTGACCCTCGAATCCGACAACTCATGATTCCGATGGATGATAATCAACTATGAGTACCATGTTCCATGTTTTTAATTTGTTTTCTGGCCATACATACCTGCTCCTTACTATGTTTCCTGACCACAATACTTCTAATTTGTTACCAGGCCTTACCGCTGTGATATCTGTGGGGCTGCATTTCGAAGACCCTACGCACGCACTGTCCACACACTCATACATACAGGGGAAAAACCTCATGAATGTGACATTTGTGGAACTGCTTTTAGGTAAGTTTTAGTAAACATATGTAGCACTGTAGGTATCATGCAAATTCATATTTAAAAATTAAGTAGGAGGTTTTGACCTGCAGTCATATCTGTGTTTATTAAATGCCGTAGAATATAAGTTGATATCTTAGATGAAGATTTTGTTTTATATCCACCGATTTTATATACGGTAATGCAGCCTAATAGATTGTATCTTTCAGGCGTTCAGGTGATATGTGGAAACACAAACGAACTCTGCACGGTATTCAGACAATAAACGAGTCATAAGAGACTCTTGAAGAATGGATATGAACCGTAGCAAAAATAATAGATTATGTCTATGATATGAACTCTCAAAGTGAATGCAATTTAATATAAGGCACCAAAGAACTAATGATCTCATAAAAAGACTTTATTTTTATAATTAATAAAAGTATTTTATATTGACTATTCGTGTTTAAGACTGCATACATCGGGGATTTCATAGAGCGTGTATTTCAGAGCTAGTATAAGTTTATTCCTGGTTTTTCCGTAGTGTATGTTAGGCTTAAAAAACGAGCACGCACAAAGCAAAAGCTTATAAAGCATCATGGTTTTTGAAATATTGCGGAATAAGTATAGGTACAAATGGTGGCTTATGATGAGACATTACCGGAATAAATTCCACAACACGTCCGAACATTGCTAAATGAAAATTTTCTGTTTTAAGCTCCGAAATTAAGTGTCATATAATACAATATCTACAATGAGGCTTCATCGAATTGTATGAAGTTATGGAGGCTTTTATTTTACAGATACATCATTGCTTGTACAATGAGGTATTTTGATCAAATAAGGTTTACTTCACACGCAGAAGCGAAGCTACATGACTATGCAAAGATCCATATGAGCTAGATGACACTGCATTGCAATCTGCTGGTAGAGCAAAGCTGTACGAGTACCACGCATCGTGACTATACAATCGCATTTCTGTTAAGTATATACCTACCTATGCGGAGCTATCCTGTGTCCAGTCCTGTGCTAATGCGGGGCTGCACCAGAATAAATCAGCTGTAAGAGATTAAAGAACTCAGGAGCATAGCAAAGGCGATGAGAGAACTACTTGTCACTGATGTTTTACGTATGTATGGCCTTGCTGAAAATATTGAATATTTCCATTAGATTCTACAAATACTGCATTTACTATGTAGATAATGGAATTACTATGTAGGTAGGTTCGTTATTATTACGAAAATTATAAACATAATTGTATGTAGGTATATTGTTCCCCTTTTTGTATTTATGATATCTGCAAATATTATGGGAGTTCCTGGAATTTGTCAAAATCAAAAACTAAGTTTCTTCAACAGTAAATATTTATTATAAAAATTGCTCTTATAGACACATTTCTGTTTCTATAATATATATAATATTTATGTTCATTCTTTGTGCCATTGTTTCACAAAATTATTCCTGTTCTTGTTATTTTCGACACAACAGCTTAAACAATAATATATTACAATAATATTTTTACATTAGATGAGTAGTGAAGCCATTCCGAGTGCGCACTTATAAGGAACATTAACAATTCGATGTACATCAAGCACAGTCGGAATATGTTTCACCACCACCCAATGGGAGTATTCTTTTCTAATATACACATTCGTTTTATTATAAACAATCCTGTCATTTTTGGTAACCAATGGCAATTGAAAACACTAAGAAATTACTTACACAAGTTTACAGTACATATGAAGAATCCGCGGAATTTCTTTGAAAGTCCGCGGGAGGAGTGAGACGGATGCAGAGGCAGAGCCCTGTGGGAATTATTGCTGAAGGTCACAAGATCACAACACGCCCAGTGGCTACCACCACAGAACTATGACAAATCTACACAGTAGCAACGGAAACAATTGGCTAAGGTTGCACATCTGTACGTCAGAAGGATTAGATTTAATTAGAGCTCAAATGTAGAGTACTGCAGAAACAATTTTGAGGATAAACATAAGTATATTGTCGTTGTAGATTGATCGATGTTCGGTATTAGTACAGATCACACACAAGTGGGTATTAGATATCCTACAGTACAGTTTTCATTATTACATTCTGACGTACCGAAATAAAACCTTGTGAAGTAAGATAGAGCTAACACAATTATTGAAAATCTTAACTAATATTGAGCACAATAAGTTATTTTCACATTTTGTTTATTTGCTATTTCGTGAAAATGACAGGATAAGAAAGAACTGACCGTTAATGTTTTGTACATCTGCAAGCTTTTTGAGGGATGCATATTTCTGGCATCTATTGTAACTTATATTTTGCGAAACTAATCAGTAAGTAAAATAGTATTTAAAACTTAATTAAGTACCTTTTCAGTACAGAAGTTAGACTTTCATACATGCCAGAAATACGCGGCAAGACAAGTTATAAAGGTATAAAAGAGTAGTAAACGTTACATCAAACAGTTGCCGACGAGTCACTAACTTACTTAAGTAAACCATCACAACCAACCTTACCGACATGTACAACAAAACTGTCAACGAAATATTAACACAAAATAACATTATTGAGCTGAAAATTATCATACTGTGGATCGAGTTTATAACTCAAATTGGTGAACAGTTCTGCGATACATCATTTAGGTACTGGCTTAACATTTTGTGACACCTTATTATTATATAATGCTTTATTTAAATCTGTACTTGTCTGAGTGTACTGGACAGAGGAGTGCCCGAGTGAGCGCTACTCGAGAATCGACATCGATATCAATAAAATTATTAATTTACAATAATGTATTTACAGAGACCGCAGGTCCGCGGCATAATGCCCATCTTCATATAATATGTACACTAAATTTAAGAACATAGAGTTTTCTCTCATTAGCTACCGAATCACAATTCAAATATTTTGAGTAATTGACAACGGTGGACAATCATGCGCCGAAGCACTAATGCGTATTACTTTATTGAAATTTGTACTTTGCTCTAAAGTCGTACTAGTTATGCTTGGTCCATGCAGTGCCATTCCGTGTACCTACATACAGTGTGGCCGGCCAGGCTTCTCCACCACTAGAGGTAAATCAAACAAACTATGGAGTAAAGTAATGCAGATTCAGTCAAAACAGTCAGTCAAAATATCTCTTATTTACCTGTAATTACAGAGAATATAAGAATGAGATGTTAGTTCTCTTCTCCTTAGCCAAGACCACACTTTTGTTAACACATCTTCTAATATATTCGATCTGAATGTATCAATATTTATATTTGAGACACACTGGTGCTAAGTTCGTAGTTATTTTCGTTCAATTCATTTTGCATAGGTAATGTTTGTCTCCGAATATAAATATTGGATACACACCGACCAAAGTGCTTACTGCAGCGTTTCTATTGTTATTTTCTCTGATATTTAAAATCTCAATGCACTTTTCATCGATATATATGTCAGTGTTTCTTATAAATATTTACTTTATGTCAACATACTAATGCATGGGTTCAGATTTGTCCGTTGCCTTCTAATAAACTTTTATATAAAACTATAAATTAAGTATTGAAAAATAAATTACAAACTTTACCACTAATAGTGCTTTCAATACATATTAGGAACTGCAATTGTCTGTTAATTGGTAGTGTTAATTACCAAGGAAATTAATTCGATGAGATACTTTTTACGATTAGTTTGAAATAGTTGTACATCTAAATAAAACGCTTAATATCTAAGTGTAAAGTTTGTTTGTTAGAAGGCAACAGATTCTTTGGACAGAACGGTAATGCAATTCCGATGCAAGGATGATCTAATTACAATCACAACATCATTGAGTTTCTTGTCCCAGACTGAAGAGCCTCGTGTACTGAGTGGTTAAAGGCAGTTTAATTGACTTGCCGTCACAGTGCTGGGTACCGCAGTGGACCAGGTCAGTTGGTAGGGCCCGTCCACTGCGGACCATAGAGCGACCAACCACTCCGGTCCAATGATCGGCACATGTCCACACATTTCCGACTGAGTTGAAATCTTAATACGTGACAGGTGAGCTCTCTTCTACAGATTTGGAAAACATTTTGCAATATTAACTTATAGCGAGTATTAAAACTGGGTTTGGTACAATTGTTTGTATTTGTGACAGCATAAAAGGATCGCACTTTCACGAAGAGATCTCCAACAACAATACAAAACATATCCCGTTCATTCGCTCGCTCGCTGTTCGGAAACATACATAATCATGAGACTGAAAATATCAAGACAGAAATAATTTCAAGCTATCACTTTCCTTTTTTCAACGAAATAATAAATATATTATTTTACCTAATTAATTACACAATAATTTCAACAAAAATTTTAAACACCCGAGCTTTTAATCAAACTATAATAACGTCATTTAGCTAAGTCACTTCAGTTTCGGTTTGGAATTCACATAAAGAAATAAAACTATCAAAAATAACTCGGCTCGCATTATAGGTCCTGCGTCACGTCCGAAGCTAGCACCTTCCCTTTAGTAATTACATAATACTAACTACTGACTGCGTGTTGCGTCGCGTCGCCTCGGCGGCTTGCTGGCGCTGGCAGCCGAGCCGCGCGCGCCGACTAGAGAGCCGGGCGGCCGAGCCGAGCGAGCCTAACGGCCGGGCTGAGTGGCCGGGCGGCCGAACCAAGCGCGCGGGCCGAGTACGGCGGCGCCGACTAGACACCGCGCGGCCGGGTACAGCCGCGCGGCTGGGCCTCACCGCGCGGCGCTCGCCTGCCGCGCCGCCGGCGTATCACAGCTCAAGGGGGCGCGGGCGAGTCCTGCCCGCGCGCCGACCACTAACTTGTGGGCACCAGCAGCCGCACGAAGCTGTCCTCGCTCCAGCCCCAGTCGTCGGGCCATGCGTCCTCGGGGGGGTCGAGCGCCGATCGGGACGACAGGCTCAGCACCGAGCCCCAGTCGATGGTGCGCTCCTCGTCGCCGTAGCCGGAGTCGCGGTCGGGCGGCGCCGGCGCGGGGTAGGGGGTCGCGCGCCCGGCCGCCGGGTCCCGCGCGCTGAGCAGCTCGCAACGAGCCACACCGCCTCCCACGCACGCCGCGGGCTCGAAGGGAGCCTCCTCGACGTTCTCTCGCTCCATTTCGCGCTCGATGCCGCGCAACGTGTTGCACACGAGCACGGAGCGCCGTAAAGAAGGGTCCGCCGTCTGGCGGAATCGCGCTAGCTTCAGCGCGCATAGGTTCATCATCTTTAGCCGCCTCTCGCGGTAGCATCGTCGTGAGGCGCAGCGGCCGGCGGCGCGGCCGTCACAGCAGGCCCTTGCGGCCGCACCGCCCAGCTCGAGGTACGACTTGCCGTTCTCGGCGCGGATGGTATCGTGCGCGCCGCACCAGCCGCCACACCAGCGCCGGCGGCACGCGCGCCGCTCGTCGTCGTCGGGGCGCCAGCAGTCTCCGCCGCCAGCGCCGGCCGCCACAGCCTCGAGGCGCGCGATGGAGTCCTCCCAGCGCGCGACCTTCCCTCCGGCCTCGCACGGGGAGCCGGCACGCCGCTTGGCGCCGCACCCGCCGCCCGAGCCCTGCAATACACAACAATGCTCGGTTACTCGCTGGTGGTGATCGATTGTGCAGACCGACTCGTGGTCGACACGAGGTCACTCCGACCGGCTATTGTTTCAATATTACCTATTGGTCAACTCGACCACCAGTTCCTATCATTGGTAGGTAAGAATGTATTTATACAGCCAAGGGTATAGAGAGGGAGTTGAATTCTTATCTCAAATCGAAATCTAGTCATGTAATTTCCATAAAATTAAAAACCACTATAAAATTATACACATAATATAGGTACGTTTTTTATTTCATCATAACAAGAGCCAATAGAGTTATAAACATTAAAGATACATTATCGAAATCGACAAGATGTGTTTCCTTTAAAGTATGTAATTCCATTTCATATCCAACCTATTCATCCGAATCATTCATTTTCTAATAAATTTGAAAGAAGCCACGGGAGGAACTAATTGCACCTGAATATCGATCGGACATCGCACATTATAATATAAGCTTCTCGCTCGGCAAAATAGTATAAATCATGCTACATGCACAAAATAACCGGTAGGTTTCTCAACGACACTTCTATCTAAAATCTGGCAAGGCTACAGAGCTGCAGATCATGTAACGTGTTGCTACCTTCCCTTCAATATAGTCCAATGGCAGAGAAATAATTTTTAGCAAGATCAGACAAAATCGCCAAGTTTTTTATGGCAGGCAATGTGAAGGTCCCGTTTTTGGTATTGGGAATCTGTTGTTGGTCTGAGATGCAATGTCTTCTATTGGCTAAGCAATGTAAGGCACGTTGAGGCCCTAAAGGTTTTGATTATATCTGGTACTCATAGTGCAGGGTGATCAAATTTTACACTAACAATAAATATCAATAACAATAAATTATTATAGTAGGTACCTAGATTACATTAAAAAGCTATTAATAATGTATTCCTAATATGAAAGCCATGGTAGCTACAAGGAAAATATACGAAGCCTGTAGCGGTTTTATTTTATTTTTTTCGCTGGTACATCTAGGAGGAAAGAGGAAAATTCTGCAGAGTGGAACGTGCTGTCGGGGGTGGCTACCCCTACGTATAATCTCTGCAGAGCGAGTTGCGAGCGAAATGATAAACTTTGGAGTGTAATTTTATTCTATTTAGCTGCACCTATAGATTTCTAAATCTAAACTATTTTTTTTTCCACGCAAAATAAACTGAATGGTTCTCTGTTTATTTAGCAGCCGTACATGGCAGGTTATAATGACAAATAACTTTGATATTAGATAATGAAAAATTATATTCTTTAAAAAAAATTAATTGTTGAAAATTTGTTAATTTCAGAGCTAGAAGCATCACCTTTCGAGAAAATTATAAAAATCCATGTTAAAATCAAACAAACACAAGTGCATTTCAAAATTATTCTCTTATAGCTTTCCCTTATCTAGACCAGTTACCCCGATTTTTCTTTTATTTCCAAATTTAAAACCTTGGCATACAGTAACAGCCGAACTGATGCGTCACAAGGGTGCCGTATGGTACCTGGGCGGCGGGGACCGGGTAGAGGCCCTTTGTCGACGACCCTTCTCAATTTTTTTGGGACACAATAAGCTTTGGGGCGCAGCCCTAACTTTGGCATCCCTAACCCAGGTAGAGCCGTGCTTTAGGATGCTTCTATGGGATTTACCGGCGACTCTGGTGCATTCTTTGTTCGTGATGCGAAATATTTTAGGACAAAATTCTTGGGTACAGTACAGCTATTGAATTTAGTTCTTCTGTTGCCTTGAAAAATTGTTTTGTTTTGTATGTGGGATTGAATAAATACTTTGTTGGTTTGGACTGGGGTCTTTTATGAAATGAATGTGACGATGCGGTTTCTTTCTTTCAGGAAAACTTGCTTACATCCCGGATGACTTTATCTTCCTCGGTTATAATAAGCAGATACTCAAGATTTTATTTGTTGGTTAGTTATAATACTGTGATTAGCCTTAAAAAAAATCTAATGAATTACGTATGAGTTAAAATTAGCGGAAACTCTAAAAATAACCACAGAAATCGGCCACTTACAAAGGTAAAATGTACAGTCACGCGTATATAAAAAAAAAACAAAAACAAGTCTAGTATCTCTAGCAGCTGTTCTATGACATTTGCCAACGCAGTAATTAGTTGATTTACCCGTGGGTTACTTCCATTGCGTGGCTAGTTCGCCGTCGCCGCAGGGCATTTTGCAATAACACGTCACTGGACAGCGAGCGGTGGCGTAGTATCGAGTGTATTTCGTGTGGAATTATAAATACCCTGAGCAGAAGTAGCAGATGGTCGGCCGGCACCTGCCAAGTTAACATACCCTGCCTTGTCTAGGACGAAAGACTATTCACGTTATCACCATTTTATGTAATAAAATTACAGAATTTAAAAAGGTATTACAAAAAATTCACGCAGTGTCTATAGTAAGTCATCACATGACTGTTAACCCTGTCATAGCGGTTGGGTAAATAATTTTCTAAAATAATACAATTTTGAAACCGTATGTACCCCATTTCGAATATTTTATTTTATGACTATAGAATATTTTATGTACCTCAGTATTATTAGTTATTTATAGAAACCAAGTTGATACAGACAAGCATAGGTATGTAAGTAGGTACGGAATAAGTAATTTTCAGTTTGTCAATAAAGGACCAACGTTATAAAACAGTATATAGTTAGCTGCAGTAGCGCAATGTCGTCGCCAGTACGTGCCAGGGTTGAGTCAGCGGCAACTCATCGCAACGCTGCAAATAATCACTTTGCGTCACCCTTTATCGTTCCGCGGAAAACGTGGCGCCCATTGTGTAGTCGAGCCACACGGCCCAAGCGCTTACAGCGAAAATTATAACCGCAACCAGTTCAATATTCAGAAATAGACAATTCTCTAGCGGAGTTTCATCAGTATCATACAGAAATAAGTAGCGGTATGGTATGCATAGCAGTGTCGTCGTCGCAGCGCGAGCGCTCATGGAAATAAATTTAGTAAATGACGTTGGCGCGCGGCGTTGCCGCTCTGAGTCCCTGGAACGCGACGGCGCGCGACGTTGCCGCTCTGACTCGCTCTTTCTAATCTTGTCGTAAAGTTCTTTTTCTGATGCGCAGTGCGTTGCTCGTTCTCTCCGCTTGAAACTTGGAAACGTCTGACGTTTATTTTATCGCTAGCCTCGGATATGCGGCATTTTATAACCGTACCACTCGCTATTACGAGTTACTGCTTATTCAAAATTACAACCATAAAGAGCTCTACTATATGCATTGACTGCGACAGGTTAGGTTCGAGTAGTGGAGGTAGTGGTGTGCAATAATAGCTCCTCTCGCTCAAGAAGGTAGGAAAAGTTAGGTCGGCGTTGAGGCGAGTCGAACGGAGACTTTCTATGGCATTGTGGCAAGCGGAGTAGTTGGCGGCACGGCATTGCCTCACAGTAGAGCGCAGGCCATGCCTAGATCGCCCGGGCTGGCGCGGGGAGCGGGGTGCGGGGGAGATAGCAGGCGGGGGGCAGGGGGCGGCGGGAGCGAACTGTGTCGGTGTGAGGGCGCTGCACGTGTACACTCACACAGACGAGCGACATAATAACATGGCGTAGCGGCCGTCCGTTTCTATCTACAGCTCTACCTACGCTCGCTGTGTTATAGCCAACTATAAAGCGGGGTAGAGATAGCGTGGGGTGTACTCTGCATTATAGAGTTGGGGTAGAATGCATGCGAATTCACGGCGAGAATGCTATGTATCGTTAAGTTATATGACTGGAAATTAGTTTTAGAACATATTTTAGCTGGGTAGGTATCTTTTGCATTTTTAAACCAGTAGATATGTGCATGTTGGTACATTCATATGAATTTTTATTGTACTTATAGCTATATTATAATATCGTTAAATTATAAGCCTATCCACAATTTGGCATAAGAAGTAAGATAGTATGTAGTTACCTATCTATCTACATATCAAAGGAATTTGGCAAATAAAATGGCAACTAGATTGTCACTTACATTTTAGGTTTTTTTTACTGAGATTCATGAATTTATGAATAGTAGTAGTAAAACGTTAAAAATTTAATGTTGATCACATTTTACCCAGATCGAAGTGTCTACTTACTAACTTAAAAAAGGTGGTTATTTATTTTTCACTGAGATATAAGTAGATAATATTATTTAAGAAATTAAACTATACAATAACATTCCAAGTGTTGAGGTATCTACCTAAAGATTATCTGGCGCTATTTATATAATATATAAACGATAACTTCTATTTTTATCATAAGATCTCAAACATTTATTTTTATGCTAAAGCTATTCGTAGTACAACTCATTATCACCACATTGTTTACGAGATCATTCACAAAGCGGATTTTGTTGTTAATTTTTGCGGTTCATTCATAAAAATTTCATAACACCGTGAAAGGGCGATCTACTGAGATTGAATGGGCAAGGTATTAGTTCCTTTTCAGTACAATTGAGCACGTGATCCTGCTCCATTCATCCGAGCGGAGGGCTCCAGTTCGACATTAGAGATTAACTCGAATTACCGCGGTCATTTATCGCTACCGAGAACTGTACAAATTTCGAAACCTTTTCCAAAACCACGCGCCAATGTTCCCGTTATATTGAGAGGGTTAAACACTCAGCCAAAATACTTAAATCTAAATAGAACAAAGCCCAATTTTATGAAGTTCGGTCGAGCACTTCGAAGAATGTAACGGAACATGATACCAACCAACTGAACCGAGTGTATAGTTTGATATTCGTGTCATAAGTAGCAATATAGTATACGCGTCCATGACCTTAGGCCGTGACTTGAGAGTTTTTGACATAACTCTACAAATTGCGCATAGATTTATCTTTAATTAATATTCATGCAGAATACCTTCACGCATTACTAAATTATGTACCTATAATTTTATATTAATGTAAGAAATTTAAATTATCTAAGACTTTTAAAAAATGATAAAATAACAGAGATACAGGAATACCTAGTGCCGAAATATTGTAGTTATTATTCGCGAGTCGAGCAAAGCAAGCATGAAGTATGGAGGCGGCTGGCACGCACATTTCCGTGAGCGGCGGCAGCGAGGCCGCGCGCCAATGTGTGCGTCTACAGTCGACTCACTTAACGACTAAAGCGCTGGATTCGATTGCATTGTAGCGATGAAAGCGCTGTTAGAGAATAAAATTTTCTCCAATCTTCATAACATTGTTTACCTATCAATTTTATCAAAAAATTACCCTACATTCATTGAACGTGTTAAGTTTTTAAAATAGGGTAAGCGGAATTATAAAATATTTCGTAAATTAATACAGTTATGAAGATTGGAGAACATTTTATTCGTTCAATAGGTACTGTAGTCTTCAGGGAAATATGTACTTAGGTAATTTTCATAACTGTATTAATTTTCGAAATATAATTCGCTTACCCTATTTTAAAAACTTAACGCGTTCAATGCATGTAGGGTAATTTTTTGATAAAATTGTTAGGTAAACAATGTTATGAAGATTGGAGAAAATTTTATTCTTCAATAATTATGTACTGTACTGCCAGTCTTCAGGGAAATACTTGAAGCTGCTAACTCCAGCTGTAAGCGGCTAACGTGGCACGACCACTGGTGCCAGCTCGCGAATGTGTGCGTGACACGGCCGACTTGTGTGCCAACGTAGACACACGCGCCGCATGTGTGCGTACAGAACCAGTCTCATATCCTGTTTGGTGGCCCGTCGCCTGCGCCCGCGCAGCTTCGGTGTGCTTCTGTCGAGCTTTTTATTTCACGCCTTTGGCTACTGACCAGCTATTCCGTTTGGTTTTTCAGTTCTTATTCACATATTTTTATGTGCGTAAATAAATTTTAATAATCCATCACTTTATGGTATTTAAGTTTCAATTTCGACTCGACTTTCACGCGAACGTTTTTGTTGTATTGAGTTGGAAATACTTTTGCGGAGAAATATTACGGTTGACGCCATTTTACGTCAGTATTAATAGAGGCAGTTTGCCCATTGTTAGTTCCGTTATGCAACCGCCGTCAGGTGACTGAGGTGACACTGAAGAAAAAAGTATTAACAAACAAATATTTGAGGCGCAAACAAAAGGCATCCCTCAGGAATGTTGGCGCATAAAAAAGAATGGGAATTCCGAAAACGATTGTTTACCGAAGTGTCGCTCGTGCGAGTTACGATCAAGTTATGAATGCGAGGCCGTGAAGCGCATACGTACAGGACTTACGTCAATGCTAACATTTGCCTACCCTCCGTTCACCCTCGCAACTGCGACTCTATAAACTTTACATACACCTCCTGATTACATCAGCTCCATAGCCGCGATGCATCGAGAGGGAAAATGCTGGTTTTTGCCTGTAGGTATATGACGCACAGTTCTGCGAATATCGCGCGACTCTGAATGTTCGGAATGTCGGTCTGAGACAGGTTACCATACTGGACTTGAGTATTGTCTTCGGCTTTTAGAAAAGTATTGATAGAGTCGAACAAGTTTTGTGGATTGTATCAGTTTTGATTATATACAGGGTGTAACAAAAGGGTTATGTTAAGCGAAAAGCTATGTAAATACTAAAAGGAACCTACCCAAAGAACTTCCGACTCGAAATCACACGTTTATTTTTCCAGATAGTATGGAGAATTCCGAAACAATTCAGGAATGTTCATACAATCTTGAAAAGTAAACATTTGATTTCGAGTCTCAAATTTTGGAAATATGTTCTCTATAGTGGGCTATTTACATAGCTTTTCGCTTAACATACCCTTTCTGTTACACCCTGTATAAGGTTTGATTTGAAAACGAACTTTAGATTATGGTAGAGTTGCTTCTTACAAGCCATATTTCAGTTGCAATCTAATGCTGGTGAAGGAAATCCACGACGCATGAAACAAGTTACATTATTTCAGTACGTTAAACTGGGAGTACTCGATAGAATCTCAAAAGCTCGCCTAGTACTCGTATCTGCTATCATTCTATAGTATTACGCTATAGTATATAGTTATTATATGTTAGTATTGTGACCCGTTATCGTCTGTAGCAGCATTCGTTCAACAAATCAAAAAGTAGAGTTCACAGCATCTCTACCTGAATGGACACAGTTATAGTCGTGTCGCCTACAATAAGATCGAACTACAACCGCTTACATCCGGAGATTCAAGACGAATGACAGGTCGTGAGACATCGTAAACTGCAATCGAAGTGATGACATGTGACACAGGACCGGTTCAAGGCTGCCCCGGCGTTTAACACTGACATTGTCGGGCTGTACCGTACCGCATAGTGCATAAATCACTCGGGGTGAACTTTACATCGCACAGATAATAAATCGGCCGCGGGATAATGACGTCACTGGCACGTATCTCGGAGAATCCCCGGAAGAGAGAATAAAATAAAAATGTCACGTAGCGATCAGCTGTTGGGCGCGAGCGTGACGGGCCCGCTCGGCGATACGCATAACGACTCCCGCAATAAAACTTATTTTTATGTTTTTCGCTCACAATGGCCGCGCGAAGGTCGAGCTATCTAAATGGGTCAATACACTCCGTAGTACGAGCGTGAACACGTGCTCCCGCGTTTGTAAATAGCGAGATATCGGCCGATTGTTGCAGTGATTAATGGGGGGCGGTAATGACGCCCGCGCCGCTCGCTAATGTGTTCATTCATCGGCACTATTATTTGCGGCCGGAGATGGCTTTGTTCGCGATCGATGCGACATTAGGGCAATGTCAAGGTTGCACTTGTAGTCGGCACTAAATGCTAATTGCCCGCGACTATTGCACTAAGCGCTGCCAACTTTACAAGGGTGTTACTACGTTACTACGCCCATTCACTGGAGCTCGTTTAGCACCTCCATTGTTGCATACGTAATTGTGGTTGGGAAGCTGTGGCCAGGATTTCTATTGTACTTAGTTTTACATATTTCAAATTTTGTACATTTACTTCAAGTACTGATATTCTGCAAAATAACATTCAATTTCCAAACCCACAGTATCTCAATATCTCAAAAATTTGAACTTTACCTAACACACATTACGAACAACGAGCAAGAACATATTCAATCGTCAAGAGTTTCTCTCCCTTACAACTAAATAACATCATCCTAATATCGCTGCCCTCAAACAACTAAAAATACAAGAACAAAGGGCGCCTATCCTACAGGTGCGGAAAGATCCGGCGAAGGCATGACTTTATGAAGATAAGGGCGAGGTCACGGCTATCAATGGCGGTTCCCATACGCGTGCCGGCCACGACATCCATTCAGAACGGCCCACCCCACCCCAGTGCATCTGCAACAAGTTAGGCCCTTCTTAAGATCACTTTGACGCAACTTGCCAACTTAACTTTTCAGTTCCCCCAACTTGGGTTGGTATGCAAAAGTTTTGTACTCAAAACTGCAATAGCTGTACACGTGCAGTCTGACGTGGACATAAAAAGTACCTATACCTATAAAGCTGATTAAGAAGAAGAAGAAATAATCTTAAATTACCCCAAGAGAAAATAGCTAAAAGAGAGACAAAGAAATAGAAGCTGCCTATCATTAAGGTGTCTCTAAAAATACTGCATTCACCATTATAAGTTCAAATAGATTTTAAGGTCCATGCGATGCCCAATTAAATATGGATGTGATTGAAAAACGCGTGTCCGATAACGAGGCTGTACATAATTGGTGGGCTATGGGGGAGACGGGCCGGGATGACCCAGTTGCGTTGCCGAGCGACCAGGCTGCCCGGGCCCACCTGCCCCCCCCCCTCCCCTAAATAACCTGCCCGAAAACGACACCTTAACAAAGGTCGTTCAACCGTCACAAACATACAACCTCCGCTAGACTTTCCCGAGGCTCGCTCTATTTTAATTGCTAAAAAGCTGAAGTATCGAAAAATGTTTTTTCATAATGGATAGGTACAGAGATGTTCTAAAAAGTCAAGCTAAAACAGAAGTTAAAGATCACCATCTAATTGAAAGTCTACCTATCTACCCGAATAATTTTCAGAAAACTTTTCTGCTGGAACAAACAGAAAACATGCTAGCGAATAAACTTAATTGTTATAAGCCGCGCCGCTTGCCTACAGCCACCCCCGAGACGGCTCCTCCAGGGTGGCTCCGCTTGTATTTCTCCGAACTTGTGCTAAATTTCACTTTCTCTGAAGACGTTGTGCGTAGATTTAGCCACCCACCTCGCCCACTCACATCACGCGAACTTTGGAAGATAGTTTAGACAGCCAGTTCAAAACAACTTAACTGTCTATCCTCATTTCGCATGGAGAGTGGACTGTGCTAACTTAGCTATGTTTTTTCCAATAAAGTATACTCGTAATGTCATGTGCTCTAATTACTAAGGTGAATAAATAATGCAGCAGCATCCGAGCATGCAGCCCGCATCAGAGCGGTCCGCCCTCTGAGAGACGTCGTTATCTTAGCGAACCCTAACCGAGTAAAACATAAAAAACGTAACTCAAAAAAGTCCTTCCACTCACAAAAACTCTGCCTCCTCGCCCTCGCTCGAGTTATAAAACACTGAAGGTGGGGAGGGCCGGGGTTTGCGACCTTATCCCCCCGTCTTAGAGTCGAGAGCGGCGGGCGCACGAGCTCGTCTGAAAGGCGAGCACACGAGCGTGGAAGCTTTAGCAAAATGAAAGCCGACTCGCTCTTAATTCACCAGCACATAGACGCGGCGTACAGCGCACATAGGGATGAAACCGCCCTCGCCCCCACGTGTCGGGCATAAATAAGGGAGGCGAACTCCGACTAACAAGAGAGTGAACCCCCCTGAGGCACCCGGGAGGAGAATTAAGGGGGCTGCGGCGAAGGACGAATTAAGGAGATGAGAGAGCACACGCTCTCGAGACCAGCCACCTCCGCCAGGGAATTAGGGAGAGTCGAGCTGAGCAGCGCCGACGTCGTCGACTTATTGGATACTTTAACTCGCCAGGTTTTAGCGCTCTGCAAACCGGTTCGGAGCAGAAACGAAACGTGTTCGTTACGAACGAGTCCCAGTCTTTCAGGTAAGGCTGATTATATATAGGTTGTATAGATTGCGTTACGTAGGTCTCCGGGCTGCCTTCACCGGTCGTCACACGTCACGGCAGCGGTGCGTTTTCACGGCACGTGATTCACACAGCCATATAAATTACGAACTATCCCCCTGGCGTTAGGGTTTGTTTTCGGCAAAATTGGCGGTTCTTTGTCTTGGCGTCTGGCGGCGGTGAAAAATGCTCTGTATTTCAGGGGATTACGGTCGAGTTCGCGTAGGCGGCGGTGCTCGTTTCTAGAGGGTGGGTATAAATTTTCCATGGGGGCAGACTGGGTGACGTCGCGAGGGCGCCGCTGAGTCACGACGTTGCGGGGACGCTCGGGAGGGGAGGGAAGGCAGGGTTACATATTGTAAGTATCTACCACTCACATGTCACAAAGTTTTCTCCGCATCGGGAAACTTTGTTAACGTTAACCGAGCACGTGGCCTTGCCGATATTATGTACACTTTGTGTACATAATTGCCGCGCCTCGCGCAACATGTGAAAACTTTGTCGCTGTTCTTACACTTGCGCGGTCTGCAGTCTTCTAGCTAGCACGCGTTTCTGACGCTTCCACAACTTTTCAGATACAGAAATATAACTTCTTTATACATTTTTACGCTCAAATAAATCTTACTCGATGATCTAAAAATACAAGTAGAACTTACGAAAAGATTTTTCCGTACGAAAAAAACTTTTTTCGGAAACACTTTCCGTAATAAGAAATTATTTTCTTACACAACACGTCTCAACCGATACCGGCTCGCTATCAGTAGCGTCACCTTGAAGGTGATAAGACCTGATAAGACGATACGTTCGCGCTGTCTTACCGCCTATGTGATTGACATTTAAACATTATTATATTGTTCGTTTGCGAGTTTTATTTATCAGACAACAGAAAGAAATGTATATATTTTTTTTTCAAAATTATTTTGTTACATGAGCAAATCCAAGAAAAATTATGATAGATAATAATTAATAATCTAATATAACCAACTAATGATAACCTACCTTCAAACTTCACCAACCAACTCTCACAAAAGTAGAGCTCACAAATAAACTCAAACAAAATACATTTTTGGCGGGAAAACAAGAATGCAAGAAGGAGCGAGTAAAACTGCGGGTCTACCTTGTATTATAGGGGGAATGGGGGGTTTCCCACCCGGAAGAAAACTCCGAAACTTGTTATAAAAGCGCGGGAACGTTATTTGGCGCAAACTTTATGGCGAGCTAGCTGGAGCACCGGCTTTAGTAGACTTTAGCTAGCTCCGCTTTAATTAACTAAACATGCTTTAGTTTATGATTGAGGTTAGAGATGCATAAAGAAAATTCTAGAAGGAAATTGTTCTTCACGTGAATTATTTCGGTTATATACCTAACTCGATGTTCCAATAACTATTACATCCGCAATAGAAATGATTATTTTCCTGAATATTTTCCTTGATATCAATTTTCTTAAAGCTTAACAGGTTAATAAAAAACTTACCTGTATAAAACCTAAAATCTAAGATCCATTTTGTTAGGAAACTGTTCTAATGAGTTCTTTTCTAGAGAGCTAGTTTTAACCGACTTTTTGTTTTATTTCAAACATTCCTAAACGAGATTTATTTAAAAAGCATAATGTGTATTTACTTTAATTTGCATCTATCTAAATAAATACAAGCTAGTAATCAAACCGGGTGAGTATCTAAAATTCGAGGGTGCAAATAGGAGACAAAAGTCAGGAGCGACCCCTACGCAAGGCCCGAACCCTAAGGGATCGCACAAAGGGTCCCGAATTTTGTAATGGGCCCCGTTAGCCAACTTGCTGATTGGGGCCCTTTCCAAATTTGGGTTTCATGAAGAACTTTGTAGACCAAATCTGAAAGGGCTAATGGTGGACTGCAATTAGGTGCTGCCGAAAATGCTGAATCAATTTTCAATATCATTGCTAAATAGTTGGCAATCGCTTTATGAGCTGTTTTTTTTATATTGAGGGAAAACATAAGACAAACAACATCAGAAAGTCCATGATTAAAAACGAGATTAGAATTTTGTCTTTCTTTGTCCTGACTACTGATGGATAAGGCTAAACTGCTGATCTTAGAAAACTAAAACTTGGGGGCTGTTTTCTTCTTCTTTGTATGACGTAGGTATCCGATAACGAATGATTTTATGACGTATATTATATGAACGAAGTCGTGAGAGAACGCTAGTGCTTAAATATGAGACAAAATAAATAAATATTCACACACTTCACAACACATTAACTTAGTCCCACATTAAGATCCATAAGGTCTGTATCGTGGGTACTAAGCAACGGTATATAAATACATAGGTAAGTATAGAAACAACCAGGACGGAAACAAACGTTAATATTCATCATATCAATGTTTGCATCTACCGGGATTCGAATCCAGGATCTATGGCGTCGCAGGCAGGGTCACTACCTACTACACCAATCAAAAAAACTATGGCAAAGACCGAAATAGCCAGATATTATGCTGGATCTAGAATAGATGACTTGGCTCGAGCAGTCCAGCGGAGATATAGAAAAGCAAATGCTAGTAAAAAAATTTAGTAAAAATTTCTAATTATATGGAAGAATTTGTATGTGACTAACCAAATAATGTTGTGGACTGTTCATCATTTGGTACCAATCGATAGAGCATTAGCAGCCGGTGTCAGGCTGGTGGTGCGTGGCCACCGCGGCATGGTCGCCCGAGCTCTGCTGCTTTGCATAAGTAATGACGCCCCGCGCCCCCGCCCCAACCCCCGCTAGGCCTATCGATTGCGGCGGAAGGGGCCCGCATCGCTGTAATTGTCACACCGGCCTACCCCCACAATATCAACTCTAAAACACCAGCACAAAACCCATTTTAAAACGCCCGGCGACTACCAAATATGTTATAGTCCTAAGTTTAGAGACCGTAATAGAGCCTTCGAAGAGTCTATGACAGAGCTTAATTAGACAGGCGCGCTATCGCAATGGATTTTACTTGTTCGGTATTTCTGCGCGCATTAAGCGAATTACCGTCGGTGGAGTCGACTATTCGAATTAGCGAAGTACTGAAGCGTCGTGCGGACTTCATTGACGCGATATGTTTGCTCGTTGTTTAGCGTTACGCCGCTACACTCGGTCAAACTGACTATTTCAATATATCTCAAATATTCGTAGTCAATAACTTTATCGGCGACAAAAAATCATATTCACTACGGGTAATGTAAAGCCTAATACAATTTCATTTAAAAAATCATATTTAATTCGTCTTCGTAGTCGAGCTACGAAACACGTAGCATATCCTTTTAAAGTGCTACGATTTTTTAACTCTAAATAAGTTTGTGTGTAGTAAGTTAGAGGAATTTTCTTGTCGAGTTATTTATCCTATTCCAAACCTGTACCTATAGACATATATTTATAACTATAAAGAACAGAATTTCTGAATAGCTAAGAAAATATAAACAATAATTCCGTATAGCATTGTGCGGCGAAGCGTGCGACGTCGCTTCGCATCGACTATTAATAGTCTTCGGGTAGCACTCCGTTTTTTAGTTCACTGCAAAGACGAAAGTATGGAGAAAGTGTCTCGGTGACGTGACGCACACACGCGCAGCGCACGCGCATCGTGCAACGTGCCGTCCGCTCACCGCAAGAGTTGCGACACCCGTATGGGAACACAAGCGATACGGCGCGGCCCCGCTCGACACGTTCTCTTACCCAACAGCTTTAAAAAACACTTCTCATGAACAAGTTAACCAATAGTTAGCGATAAGTTATACCGAAGGATTATGGGCGGTCCCCAATCTCTCACTAATTGGTTCTTATGGGGGCGCCTCGTTACTGAATGCGGGCTCAGTTGACGAAAAACCATTGAGATTATGCCCCATAAACATGCACCTGTGCTAAACAAAGGACGGCCACAAACGCAATTCTTCAGACCATCGCAATTGTCATTGTCGATCGGTTACGAGCGAAATCTCCATTGTTAACGGGACATGACATAACTTGGCTCGTGCCCACGCGATAATAAACAACTGAATGGTATGACGGTATGAAAAAAATAAATAAAGCGGTCATCCTCGAGGATGATGCAGAAACGGGATCAAGAGATAGTATTACCTTCTAATCCCCAGAAGGTAATACTTAGAGTAACACAAGTGTAGAGCTCGCATTCGAGTATAAATTCAGTAGATCACACTATTAGACCTGTATCTTACATTTCACACGGAAAAAAGCTTTCGATGTTATCGTACGATTTGTATACTTTAATATACAGTTCTTCATTCGGCAAAGCTTCTAAGAACAAGCGCTTATCCTCCATACGCGCTCTACTTTTTTGTAACTCTTATCATGTAAACAAGGTTCATTCACAATCTAATCACGAAAGCGGCCGCGCTCTGCTCTCGCTCGCAACTAATTATACCAAGATAGATGAAAAGGAAAACAGCGATCAGCTGATCTGTGATTGATACTCGACACCCGAGGCACCCCGCACGTTCATTCACGAACCTGTTTAGCTCATTTATTTAAAAATACCTTTACGATATGGATATGACCGATTATATTATGTCAATTAATGGCCTCGGATTGTCGGCTCGTGGTGATGAGATTAATATGGCATTTGCTGATGTTTATTTAAGCTACCTGTTGGTTTTGAGGTATTATAAAGGGACGACGTAGAGTTGTTTTATAAGTCAATGGTTTTTAAACTGGCTTTGTTTTTCTGGAGCTGGAAAATATTTTAAATTATCTCTTTTAATGTTCTTCCTAGGAATTAAGTTAGGAATATTGGGTTATGGGACATCTTGAGTTTATCACCCATGTTGATAGTATAGTATATTGTATAGTATGGATAGATATTTTTCTGGAATATGTTAAATACTGGTGGTGGTAATGTTAATAAGCGTGGTGACTATGGGAAAATACCCCCCATAGCCGTCTTATGACGTGCCCTGGGGGAGGCCTACGTCCAGCAGTGGACTGCAATAGACTGATGATGATGATGATGTTAAATAAAGCTAAATAATGTTTTCTTCATTTAGGCCATTTTTTAAATTTTGTACAAATGTAGCTGCATATTAAGTCCCATGTTCAATCTGATATTTCTTATTATCAGGTATCAGGGACATGGTAGTCTAGCAAAAAATGTGTTGTTTTCAAAAAATTGCTACATAATTCCATTTCTGCTAATGGTACAATACGTGGGTATAATGTGAAAAGGTTTAGGTTTTTTCATTGCCAAAAAACCTGTAAGTAGTGACGTCACACGCCAGGGGCCAAACGGGATTAGAGTGGGGTGTGGGGGCGGAGGGGTCACCCTCTGACGTCAACCCCTAACACGGTCTCAATTCGACTCGAACTCACTTTAAAGTGAAATCTACATGAGAATATTTTTAAAGTTTACGCTACTGTGATGTTAATGGTGAATACTGCTGTAATTCTACTGAAGACAATCGTTATAGACCATATACATATATTAAATACACAAGAAGTGGGTTTTTTAAATAGATGAGTTTTTCAAGTCAGATTTTTATGGCCTTTATTTTGCGTTTATAATAAAATTCTGTAAACTATGAGTGATATAACAAGTAATATTCTAATATTCTCAATCGTCTATTAAATCATGAACACTAATTGAACAGGTGGATAGATAAACAATGACAGAAGACATTACATGAGAGATAACCCGTTATTGTGGCATCCGTCAGATAAAGTATTTCATTGATTACAAATACCATTCACTATCTATTACTGCGGAAAGTACTGCTTGAAATTACTTATCATCTGCTGGTAGATATAATGTACAAGTATACCTAAATTGATAGATATTGTGTCCAGATTTAAGGTAAGTATAACAATGTACTTTTATGTAAAATTAATCAGGGATTTTTTTTATATTAGAAAACCTTAGTAGGGGTTGAGCTAGAAACCGATGGTGTGGGTAAGGGGATGACTCCCGAGGTCGCAGGAAATATGTCGAAACTGTGAAAGTGTGCGTCTGTTCGTGTCTGTGTGCGCACTCCGAGCGCACTACATTACTGTAATTATCCAATTATCGAAAAACTCAATCATGTCGCTTTTTGAATAGGATACGAAAAAATAAACATACTTAGAGGAAAATATGAGGAACATAAGTATACCTGAATCATCTATAGATACCTATCATCATCAGGAAACTTCCTATTTACTCGTATTTGAAATATTAGATAGGTACCCAAAAATGTTGTCTTGACATTTAGTTTTCTGCAGATCTTTTGCTCAATCTTCACCCATAACTACTACTTTAGATGTCTACAGATCTTTGCCATAAGAAAAACCCGTGTTACCCACAATAATTATTATATTTCCATAACCATCATTATCAGCAAAACATTTCACGTAATACAAGATCGAGTTACGGGACCCGCGCTCGCGGTTGATTAAGGGGGGCTTCGAAGTAAGAATGAAATTTTAATGAAGCCTCCCATCCTACCTCTTTCGGGTACGCACTTTAGAAGATTAGTCTCCCGTTCTAGTTGCTTCTTTCAGTGTGTACAAACCGAATGTAGAACCTACTAATAAAGGGAACGATGCAAGTTTATAAAATGTTTGAGTTTTGAGAAACTACATTCTTCAAGATATCAATTTGGTCCGGTTTTTAATCAAATAGCTATAATCAGAGATAGTATAGTTAATATGTATTATAACGGGGAAATGTAGATAAAATCTAAGCATCATAAAACATAACATTCGGAGACGCAAAACTGATAACAAAGACGCGACAGGTATCCATAACCGAGCATCAAGCAATAAGATAAGTCGTCGACCTCGCGGAACAATAAAAATGTAAATACATGTTTATAGTGTAAACAAAAAGTACGTAAAGGCCACGTCACAGTGACGTCACGGGCGGAAGCTAGATATATATTTACAGTGGAGTACCAGACCGCTGCAGGTTCAATGTCGGCATCTATCGGCTATCAATCAGACCGCATAGACGTCCCGTCTGCATTCCGCGTAGCGATAGAGCGACTTTAATATTGTTTTTCGAACGGAACTTTCTGCAAATCTAGTTTTTGCTTGAAATGTTTTGGGTGAAAATAAAATTTTCGGTGTTTTTCAATTGCAAACAATATTTTTGTATTTTTGTTCCAATTTTAAAAACGCTAAATTTAACTTCTTTTTTTCTCAATCCGCACTATAATAAAATTAATTGTCTAGTCAATATTTATCCTATTAAAATTCAAATATTCATTTCACATCACATTCACTTAATCCCACACTAAGATCCCTAAGGTCTTTCTTGTGTCGTGGGTTTTTGTATCTATAATTTTGTCTCCTGAAAATTAGAATGATCTCGGTTTCCAAAGTCGTCTGTAAACTACATGGAATCGAACCACTGTGCGGCGGCGCTACACTTACATTATCTTTAGCTCGCTTCCCCACACGCTAGCTCACAAACAGAGATGTACAACTAATTAAGCACCCACAATCAGTCACGGTACACCGGTAGCATCGAATCAATTGTCACGGTCTATCGAGATGCGTTATCGTTTCATTCATAATTCGATGTCGATACCGTTTGTGCGTGACTAGGCAAAGTAGTACGGGAGCAAGGCCGGGCCGTGTTTACAAACTTCCGTCACGAGCGGGCCACTTGTCACTCGGGCGTCGCACACGTGGCTACGCAAATAATGGCAAGCCCTCACCGTTGACATTGTCCCAGTTCGGAACGACTGTCCCACGTCTAGACTAGAGATACGATGGTTGATAGATTGCTGACGTGTTGCATCCGCTGGCGGTCTCGGCCTACGTAGTGGGTTCGTGAACCCGAACGTCACCCTATTTTGAAATCTGCGCTAGGTTGTTGTGTTGTTACATACGCTAATACATGCTGGTTTTAAAATCTTTACGTCTGATAATACGGTTATCAAGTTCCTAGTAAATTTTCTCACAGGAATACAAAGATTAGACTAGGATTTTTCACATTGAATTACCTCTCCTCTAATGATTTATGTTCCGAAGATACATCGCATCAAAGGAGATTGTATTCTTAAATTTGAAAGGCATCCACCCTTGTAACGTGCCCTGTGTAGGGTGGCACCGAGGGGTGAATGCAGTAGGGTGGCGCTCCCCAGTCCCGGTGCAGTAGGCGCGTAGTAACTGCAATAACGGAGCAGTGAAAGTGTCGCGGGCTGCTTCAACCGTCAATGGGTGAAGACATACACCCTACCCCTCCGTCTTACTCTCAAACTTGTACTTAATACTACGACCTTCTCCGTAGGCCGCTATTCAACCATACGGTCATCTCAGGAGTTTAATAAAACATCTATGTTTGATACACTTGCACCGTCTATCGATTAATCGAGCTGTCACGACCGCGTGTGCATGGTGCGCTGGCCCTCGATAAATTGCGGTAAATCAAGTATGTAAAGTACTTATACGTGAGCGACTACAAACAAATAAACGAGCGGAACGAGTGCGTCGTCATTATCTCGCAGTCATGAATGAAACGGAACGTAAATTGAAATGTATCGCGTGCCATAATCCTCACGCATTAATCTCACTCAAACGCCGATGGTTGCGTAATGCCGACAACAAACGCCTCAAGTTCATTGATCCACTTAATGTCCGCGCTAAATGTGTCGCCGAATGTCAAAACATTGTTATATAATTACGAATTTACCTATCGAGTGCGCACGCGCCTACGTCCCGAGACCGGTGCCCACTTCCGACGGATCCACTACGTCACCATGTTTATTTATGAGCTTATGATTATTAAATGACGTTTACATCATTCTGATATCGTTGACCGACCGGTAATAATAACATTCATTCATAAATGTTAAATGATTAATGGTTATTACCTACGAAATAGATTTGTACTTTGTAGTAATATGAATAAAGCCATTATCATAATTATAAACAAGATTTTACGCTACTCAATGTCTGTAGTAAATCGTAAATTCCAAACATTTGATTTATTTACTTACGGCGTTCATTCATAAAGATTTTTATCGTCAGTTTAATTACTTTTGTCTAAGCTCTTTTCTTTGCGATGTAACCGCAGAGCTGGTCATTGTTTGTGTGTAATAAGCGGCCGTCTGCGACTTTACCTGTTCTTTTTATATCTACCCTCATTTAAGTCCTTTTAGACTCGTAAACATCTTTTATTTATTATTTCTTTAGCCCTTTGGTATGGAAAATTGGTGATAATACGGGCTATATCAAACAACTGAGGCAGTCATCTACCTATATATGAAATATCGACATCGACGTACCTAGCATTTATAGGAACTGCAAAACGAATTAACCACATTCAACAAAGTGACGAAAACCAAGACTCAATAACCGAAATGAAAAATGATCGAAGCAGACCTCCTCAAACTGGACACGTTCCGGCACCTGCCAAAGTTATGTCCACAAACTTTCCCCATAAAGCGAACTTGACCGTCAAAACAAGCTGGCTCATCAGTCTTGTGACGCGTTTACACGAGATACTGTCTTGTTTACAAATTGCATGTTTACACAGGGATGCCATTCGGAACAGTTCAACGACCCAATTATTATTTTATTGGCATACGTAATTGTGCCGACATTGAAAGCATGGAAAATGTATTTGGCGTCGTCACACATTCAAATTTCGGGGAATGTATCTTCATAAATTATTGTGCTGCTCGGAAATAAAACCATCATTTTGCCGAGAGTTTTTGTTCGACTAGATAATTTATTATTTAGACCGTCCAAATAAAAACTACAACTACGGTTGAATTTGGCAAAAAAAATGTAAACAAACTAGATTTACTCGTGACATAAGATGAGGCGATACAAAAAAGGCAGACAAAACAAAATGGTAACTCTATACAGGCTTAGAAAAATATAATAGTTGGCTTGTCGAATTTTACACCTGACATTGGCTGAGTGCTCCGCATTTTTAAACAGGTGTTTGCCATTCATCGGGTTCGACTGTCAATGCCCTACATCAAAGTAGTCTTTCAAGTTCAATGAGACACAATAGGCATGTAATTGGTCGTTAGCGTGTGTCAAAATATGCCGGTCGGTAATGCTAACATAATTAGTTTCGTTTACATAAATTATTATTATGCGTGTCTTCACCCAGTGACGGTGAGCTACTCTATGGCTAATTTTATTCATTCATTTGTTTACTATAATACCCCACCACGTGGCTGATTGTTTACGATGCTGCGGACGTAAATTTTAAAGAAAAATGTAATAAAAGTTGTTATTATGAAACGTGCCACAAGAATGAGCGCTTGTTGGGCCGCGCGAATAAATTTGTTTCTTAAATACGTTATGCGAATTAATTTTCACGACTTTAATGGCGGTATTTCAAGGTTACGTGTGCTAATGCAATACATTGTAGAAATGCTGTTCTCTTATGTCAGTTTCTCGGCTCAGTCATCTTCACTTGAACCTAACAAAAAAAAAATATGGTTTCCATTTTTAGGGTTCCGTACCTCGAAATGTAAAAACGGAACTATTATAGAATCACTTTGTTGTCCGTCCGTCTGTCTGTCAAGAACGCATGGAGGTATCAAGCTGAAATTAATATTAAATACTCAGGTCCACTGTCCCTTAAAGCTGTGAAAAAATTAAACTTCTAAGCCAACGCAATCAAAAGATAGAGGCGTTTATGCCGCAAATTTTCGACTTTTACAAGGGAATCAAAACCTACAGGGTACTTCCCGTGAACTGAGAAACTTGAAAATTAGTACGAAGCAACGTCATACAGTACAAATAAAGGAAAAATAGTGAAAACCGTAAATTTTTAGTAACACCATAGTAAAAACAGGTTTGTACGGAACCCTCGGTGCGTGAGTCCGACTCGCACTTGGCCGGTTTTTGTTTCTTTTGGAAAGGTTTGGTAAAATATTATTCATAAACCGAAATCGTAACGACGTATCACTAATATTACCTGGTTATAATAAAACTGGTAAAGTAAAATAATTCTCTAAGTTCCCTAGATGTAGATCTACATATAAACTTAAACCAATTAACACCTCAACCGCAAGAAACACAACCTCAAAGTGGCAATCCGAAGCCTGCTATCGCCAACAATAAACAATTAGTCCAACAACTGACCTACAAAAAACGACGACAAACAGAAAAAAGCCCCGATAGTTAAGTAACAGATGATCGGGGTCAACGGACTCATCAAATAAATCGTTCACGGCGCACAATATCAACCCATCGTCCTTGTGGAAAACACTACGTCATTATGACTTTCAACTTCGGATTTTCATAATTACGCTATTTAATGTATGGTTCGTTCGTTCATTGAATGTTTTTTGATGTGGTTCCTTAAATAAAGGTGGTACTGGACAATGTCTGTAGATAATGCTGTGCAATATCATAGAAAAGCCATCTTATAATAAATTTAATGTTTTTATAAAAAGGTCCTCAAAATCTTAGTTCTTCTCTTCGTCATTAAAATTATATTTACGTGTCCTGTAAGGTTGGTTTCACATTACTATCGAAAGATCGGATATTGCCTAGCTGAGTTAGTTGACCATTTCTAATATTTCTTTGTATGATAATCGGACCCTATCAGAATGATCAGGTGGACAAATCCTGATCTGACATGGCTACAACAGTAATAGTTTCTGAAATAAATTACTCGATGAAGCTTTAAAATCCAGACTTTGACGGTGTGTGACCCCAGTGAAAAAAGACCAGCCATTTTTCTGGAACCAGACCAACATGTATTTCAATTTCTGCCAGTTGGCTCTTTTCGTAAGCCGTATAAACGAATTTCTTTCCAATAATTGCGTATCATAAGAATCTTATAATTTGACAAGGGAATGTAGTTTTATCAGTTATTTACAAGCTGATGCAAATGGCCAGCTAGATATAATATCGGTGTCGAATGATAACGAGCGTGATGATGTATATTTGTGATGTATTCTGCTGTATTTTATCAATGTAGATTTTGCGCTAAAAAGTTTTTGACGTGAAACGTTTTAAAATCGCGCCGACACATTACAGGTTAAAAACGAAACGAAAAGGTCTATATCTCGTACCTTAATAATTAAAAAAACTATTGGTCTTAGAAACAAAAATGTGAAATATTTCACTGCAGCTCGCTGTTATGACATTGCGTGTCGGGGTCAAGCGGGGGGGCGGGGGAGGGATACTGCGATAACTGTGCGAAACCTCACGCTTGTTTCTATTCAGTGTAACACTCCGACTTTATAGCGTGGTGATTCTTTCGTGTGTTTGTCAAGTTTATTTGAACCGATTGATTTATACAAAAATAAGTGTAATTTGGACAGTATTTATATCTATACTATATTATAAAGCTGAAGAGTTTGTTTGTTGTTTGAACGCGCTAATCTCAGGAACTACTGGTCTGATTTGATCATGTTAGATAGCCCATTACCAAGGAAGGCTACAGTCTATACATGCAACAACGCCCCCTCACGCGGACGAAGTCGTGGGCGGCTGCTATTTAAAATAACCAGAAAGTGACAATAAATATATAAACATTTGTATGTATTTTATGTTTCTATTACGTACCTGTTCTTTTTTTTACTTAAAACAGCGTCCATCTTGTTTTCATTTCAATCTTTTACTTTAAAAGCGATTCGCTAACATAGACGTTTCACGAAAACAACGGCCGTGTGCCCCGAAGATTTTTTTTCCATTCATTATAAGAATTCTGAATATATGGATGCCTTGATTGCAGGTCCAGGTTTTAGTTGATATAAAACATTTTTATATTTTTCATATCATAATGTAACTTTTAATCAATACTTGCTGGAAAAATGTTACTATTAGTACAACCCTTGACTAGATGCCCCGACAGAAGATACACCAAAAAGTGGAGCTAAGTTCAATATGTAAACTTAAGTTCAGCACAGCGAACTAGTACATATGTTTACAGTTAACAGAACTATGTGGTACTAGTTATAATATTGCAGGAAATAGTTGAACTTCGGTAAGCTCTGACCCTGTGAATGGCTGGCATATGTTTTCTTGTGAAGTTCACTATATGTGTGAAGGGGTAAAGTTGCCACGTGAGCTAACTGGTGACTAGTGTAATTAATATTTTGTATGCAGAACCCAACCTATTTCTAGGGAAACCCCGAAGAATCATAACCAGTTCAAGACATTTATTAAAATAAATATAGCTTCGGTTTTTTTCCTAGTGGAAACTTCAAAGCTCTGTATTCTAGGAAATGAAATATCTTTTTTTTTTATCTGAGTCTTTGCCAAAATTGTAACTATGTAGTTCAGTAGGACTAGAGAGCGTTCCGCCGAATAGTGTGATGTCGGCACACTTTTAGGTATGGCTAGATTCTGCTTGGCCACGAATTGTATGTATACATACATACATACATATAATCATGCCTTTATCCCTTACGGGGTAGGCAGAGCACTAAGGGCCGATAGAACCACATGGTGCCACTTCTGACCAATTTTTAGGGTATAGTTGAGATGTACAAGTTCGGTTAATAGTGACAGGTGGTCATCCCATCGCCTACAAAACACCAAGACCCTCTTGTCCCTCTACTGGCTTGTACAGTATATCCGGGAAGAGAAGCAGCTGGAGTATTACACGTTATTTTTTCACTCCCAGAGCAGCATAGAAGACTGTATGTATAGCCAATATTAAATTGGCTTAGGATCTAATCGGTATTGGCCCACCACTCATTCCCATTTCTGCAACTCATGTCAGCCAGGATCAACAGAGGTGACCAGAAAAATGGAAAGAAAGCATAGAAATTCCCGGGAGACCTATTAAGCAACTATAAAGTATTAAAACTTATAGAAGTAACTGAATGTGAAGTAAGAAGATACGCTTAATATGAAATTAAACACTGAAAAGACTCTGTTTGAGACCTATTTATATTTTTTACTAGGATCCAGGACTATATATATAACTTGTAGTCAATATTTAACAAATGTGCGGAGCCGGTATAAGGCTTATGTATACGGTTGGCTGCAAGCTGCAACTACCATAGCAGGTACGATTAGCTGTGATTATATATGTTTAGATATGTCTAGTAACTAACTTAGGCATTCAACATGATACTGGTAAGAAGCTTTTAAAAATCTTGTCAAAAAGCAAAATGCAACCAAGATTCTATTAATATTCGTGGCTCGCAAAATCCTAATCTGTGTCCAATAAAGTGTGACAAGTGCAAATTCTAACTTAGATCTACCCCCGACTTATTTGAAAATGTGTTTGTATTTTTAATGTTAAAAGTATTTGAGACAAAAACATAAATATACCTTGTAGCCAGATATCTATAGATGCCACCATACTAATACTCGTATTTAGAAAATATAAAATAAATCAAATATTTGTCACACAGGTGCATATCAAGGACGCGCGTTGAACTCTTTTTTTCGACATTTTTTTAGATGTTAAATAAAGAAATACGATTCGTCAAATTGCATTGTTTGTTTGTGATTTACATAAATGTTTCTGAAAAATCATTTTGGGATATGAAATCAGCTTCTTTTGTGAGTGTTAACGAAGCTTTTAGTATTTATTATATTGAAAGATTTTGACTTACTTAGGTACAAATTACAAATCAGTGCCTATGCAAAATGCTATAGGTACCTATAATATTTCTTGTGCTATTTGTACCAAGATTTTAATTAGAGATTTCGGTAGGTAATTACATGGTAAATAAGTTTTATATTGCCTAACCAACTGCCTAAATCTTATTATCTTAGATAATTTTTTATCTCAGATTTGACCTCTAAAGACCGTCTGTCACAGAAGCTAAAAGAACTAGCATTTGCTTTCTTCGGGGATTTTAAATTATCATCCAAGATATAAGCAGTTACTGTGGTCGATTATGACCGACACACTTAAACCTAAACATGAAATTAGTCATGTCCGTCCCTCTCCATCCTTAATGTTACTGGCTGAGAAAGAAAGGGACATGTAAGACTAACTTTAAGTTTAGGTTTGAGTATGATGATCAGAATCGACCACACTTAGTTAAGAGGTTAGGGCTGAATATCTATCTATATCGTCTTCTCTCTTAAGTTATACTAATGAACTAGATGGTATGTGTGGTTATAATCGAGAAATCATACGTCGATTAAAATAATCCTCTATTTGCAAAATCTATAAATAAATAACAGAAAAAAATAAGTTCATTAGTCGACCTTTTTGTCTCGCAGCCAGTCGATGTTCTATTGTATGTAATACGGTCGCTTTTGGCGCGGCACGGCACTGGGCGGGGCGCCCCAGCGGTTGCCATGGCAACGCGCCCCTACCAAAGCTTGCAGGAAAACTAGAGTGTTTCACCGTATAGATCCGATGGATGATGGCGCTAGTTACTATGTGTATGACCACATTTTCTGTTTCAATCTATACAAAAAATGTTTGTTCCAAAATCAGGCATAGGAATTATTCGATGAAACGGACTCTACCTCACATGATCGCTCGATTCCATGTTAAGTCCAGTGATATCGTTATACTTTACGCTTTTTCGATCGGAATATAGGTAAATAGGACGTTTGGCGCGTAAATAGAATTTGTTAAAGTCATATGGTTTTATAAATAATTTTGGTATAAGTAGCTACTACGGTTTTCATATTTTTTGGGTCTCTACCTAATGTAGATACTAGTTTTATTAAAGCTAGATATCGTTGAATAATCAAAATGAAAGTGAAAATAATATTTTCAAAATATAACATTTCCCTTCATAATGTACAAGCCAATATAAAAACCCAACACAATGCAGAAACAAGCGAGAAATTAAAAGTGTATACGCAACACAACGCAGCGCAAGAGTTTTATATCGCGCTAATATAGAAAGTAAAGTTAGTTCGGTCGCAAGGCGAGCCGAGCAGCGATATAATTAATGTGAGTCGACTAGAACGGGCGCCAGCCTCGGCAAAAAACCCGACACAAAAACACGCGCCAGACAGGGACGCAGCTACGCGAGCGACAGAGACGGCGCCGCGTATTTCTGTGGCGAGTACTCGTTTCTCGCTCGCCTCGAACCCGGCCTATCGAATGCCGCTCTTTCGATTTAAAACTCCTTAGAGTACGCCCTTCCATCTATCTATCACATGGCGTTTGACAGTTCACCGGAAATCGAACAACTGTCAGGTTCGAAAAACGCGCGAACAAAAGTTTATTTTAGAAGTAATTTGTGTCTAAGCTAATTATTTGTGTGCAATGCTTATCTTCGAACCCTAGTAACTATTGCTAGAACGATACAAGAGAATAACTTATTCAAAGTTTTATGTTAAAAAATAAATTCATATTATAAGAACTTTATTTGCAAATTTTTATAGTGGGACTGTTTCAAATAACTAAAACTCATGAGGGTAAGACTACACCATAAAATAATACATAAGGATCACCACATCACTACCCATTATTTTCTAACATTTAGATTAAAATTTTACAAAGGTAAATATTAAATCCAAGATCTATCCAAAATAAACTTCATATTCACGAGATATAGTTTTTAATGTTTCAAATAAAAATTAAGAAAAGAGCTGACTGAAAAGAAATGTATGAATAAAAAATTCCAAAGTAACACTTGAATAATTTTCATAAATGCTATTTTTACTTGCTACGAATAAAAAAATCATATCGACTTGTAATATGTTGCATTGTACAAATAACTTGGAAACACTTCATGACTAGATTTCAAACACCAGTCCCCACAAAACCCAAGAATCCTAACAGATACAGGAAAAATTTCCAGCAAATCCAAAACAAAACCTCAAATCCAATCTACTCTCGAGTAACACTCACCTGGATATCACTCCACATTTTCATGGGTATACACCATAGTTCCGACACGAAAACATATCACACGATCACGAACGGACGATAACAAAACTGTCAAAACGCAGCACTGACACGAGCACACTCGATGGCAACTGTCGCTAGACTGGCGGCGGCCGGGGCACTTGCGACGTTTCGGACCGGTCGGCGCGCGCTCGGGCGTCCTCGGGCGCGCTCGGACGAGTTCGTGCCCGCGCCCACCTGCGACTCGCTCGACGAACAACAAAACTCTTCGATACACAATGCGAGTCGATCCGAGTGGAAATACCCACTTTGAGGACGGTGCTTGCGAATGCTAGCGCTGAAACGGTTAGTTTTATAAGGATTATAATTTTTTGGTAGATGATTTTACTAATTTAGAAATCTACTAAAGCCATTATGTCAAATTAATTTTTGCGTTCATGATCTTCATATACGATCTAACAGTTCTTGTACCTATCATCTGCATAAAATGTAAGTATTACTTCTTAAAACATAAATTTCAGAGAATACTAAAACACAACTTACAATTCATTATTTTATTTGTCTCTTTGTTCAAACCAAGAACTCTACCATAAGCTATGAAGTAAGAGCGCAGCGTACACAACAATCGACTCTGCACAGTTAAGCCGTAAGGCTAACTCAGAGAATCAAAGTTTTCGCCGGGACCGATAACAGAAAGTGACAAATAAAAAAGCTTTCAGAACAAAGTTTTGAGAGCGGCGCTACGGGCGCGTAGCAGGAAGTTCGTAGCAGTAAAACTTCGTAGCGCTCTCGTAGCGTGAAAGTTTTGATTTCAACGATTTGCGGCATAGAGGGCCGCGAGGCCGCGCTAGATATGCGACCCTGTACCTTCCACCACAAAACGTCGCAACTCAACGATCCAACCACCTGTTTGCTGTACATTGCTGTTTTGACATCAAACCACGCTACCAATATTAGTACAGAAACTGCAATGTATACCAAACCGGAAAAATTTACGCGTGATACAAAAGTAAAGTGGATTATCTGTTCGTTTATCTCTCGCGAGAGCGCGCCACTTGGCTGTCTGGCGACTACGCCCTTACCGTGTTATGTACGTTTTGCAAATTACCTTCTGATATAGGGGCCTTGGGTTTGTAGCGTTTCATTTCGCGTTCAGTTTGCGAAGCGCAACGATGAAACTGAGCAGAAGCAGCAATGGGTTGTACGCAGATCAATACAGTGCCTAGTCGGGAAAAACACATTCGGCGGCAATTTTAAAACTGTCTTCTATATTATCACCAGTTATCACTGCGGCAAATAGGTATGAAAAGTCGGTATTGGTGTTTTGTTAAAAGAAAAAGAAAACCACCCAAAGTACGTAAACAAATCAACATGTCAGACAGCTACAATATTTTCATTCCTACTTTTTAATTTGCTTTAATTTATGTATGTATTATGTATAAGCGGTGATAGCCCAGTGGTTAAGACGTGCACCTTCCAAGCGGGAGGCATAAGTTCGATCCCAATAAGTTAATATATAGCATAAGTTCGAGTAACGGAATAGAGAGTGCATCTGTGTTTACACACACACTTGTGCACTATAATATCTCCTGCGTACCTGGCCAATCTCCGTAGAGATTGGTCGCCTTGACCGAAATACGGTCAGAGATCATCATCATCATGTATGAGTTTCAGAAATATAAGTGATTTCGAAATTATTATTTTTATTAATCAATATAGGGAGACGCAAAATAAAAATGCCCTTAAAAATACCCTTTTTTTTTAAAATACAATGTTAACTTTCCATATTATAAACATACCTAATCAATAATGATGTAAAAGGTAAAAGGATGAGTACCTCGATTTTGTGTAAGTCGGTCAAAATAATAGGTCAAGTTCTTGTTGAAAAAGCTTGTAAAGTGATTCACAGGCTCGTCTCAAATTGAAAGTGGTGCAATAAGTTTTATTGTTCTTGTTGTGTTAACTTTAACTTAAACGAAAGTTACGATTTTTTGCGGAATTTCTTAAATTTATCCCTATTTTAACTTCTTCTACGGATAAATTTAAAATGTCGTACTCTTAAATTAAATTCTGCTCATATTTATTTATTTGAAACTATATCTTCAACTAAAAACTTACTTTCATTACCGTTACGCATTGCTTGCTATGCGAAGTACCTACATTGTCTACGTTCTTACGCAAAGGGTAATTTGGCGAAAGCTCCAGCTTAAATACTCCAATACTCCAAAATAGCTCCAAATACTGAAATGCTGAACAAGTACCATTGTGTTGAGTTATACCTACGACAGTGTTATTAGTCGCAGGAAATGTTTTTTTGATTTGATTGTCAGTAATCTTTGCTTTCCGCACCAATTGTACCGGGCGATCCTGTGACTAATTAAATGGGCTTATTGGTTATTGTGTGACACAGTGCTGTTTTTTGGATCACTTTTGACTCTCCATTGGGGTTGATCAGGTTTTTGAACTTTTTTTTTAAATCTTCTTTTGGTTAAAATTTAATTTTCAAGTTATTATCTAAGGCCTAAATAAACGACCTTAACATATTTTTTCCTGAAAATATGAAAAAAATGACGGAAAATTTTAAAATTTTCCTGCGAAAATTTTCAGTGTTTTCCACTTTGGAATCATGGTCTGAAGTCATGGTATCAATATTTGCCTGGCTGTCACAAACATCCTGTATATGTTTTTATGTTCTAAGAGCTTCTACGATGTATAACAGTCAAAGATTAGAATAGTATAGGTACCTACATCTTGTTTCTAAGGAGAGCTTAATGTTATCTAAAGGTTAAGGAGAGCTAAGATGGGATACCTAATTCTCCTACCAGAGCAAAGCAATCATGAATTATATGGTTAAGAAGAGGTATACAGGAATATACAAATTCAATCATGAAAGCTTTTTATCGATACAGCAAGAATTTTTAGAATCAGGCGAGATATTCTAGAAACTTTATGTTAAATATTATCTTTATATCGCAAGAAATAAGAAATCCAATCATGTCTACTGTACCGTATTCCTGGAAACTTGTGAGAGATCCTTAAAAATATCGCCTTTGAGGCGGTTTTGGATATTTATTATGTAATATACCTCTCCAAATAATATTCTATATGCCAAATAAAAAATAATAAAGTAAAACAAACAACAGTACTTCTGCGTACTTACAAAATACAGCTTAGGTATAAAAATAGCAGGCAAGGTGCGCAAGCGCAAGTGCACATGGTGCATCTTTTCGCACAGCCTGCATTATGTGTAGGTACAATGTTCCTCGCGTTAAAATAAACTAAATAAATATAGAGTAACTTTCGCTTTTTCGCTTAGAACTTATATTTGAGTATTAAAATACTAGTGTAAAAATTTGATTATAGCGTGATTAAAGGAGAAATTAATTTAGTTAATGTTTTATCCAATATTGTCAGATTTTTCTAAAAGTGACTGTGGGATCTCTTTTATGATCCTGCAGTTCTGTCTACCCCATTTTAGGAACCCAGCCGTATGAATATACGAGTGTATGTATATTATTATTATTATTATATATAGATACTATAGGAATACCAAGTGGCTTCCTGTAATCGTTCAAAGTTGATGCCTGTTTAGGTGTCATTTTACTATACCTACCTACTACCTGGGTCGGCGAGAATTCAGGCCAGACTGTACATATAATACATACGTATTTAGCATATAAGCTATGTATTCTACATATAACATATATCTGGAATTATGTGTGTGTATTATTATGGATATTATAATGTGTAGGCTGAAATCTTGGATCATTTAGCGAACAGACGACTCTATGCACATCAATTTCTTCTTTGACATAGTGTGTCTATTGCATGAACGTATAAAGAATAACGGATAGAGTACTGTGACTCAACAGAGTGAATTCATAGTAAGCTCGACAACGATATTCAATGGAGTAGGGACGCGCTGTCCACCCACACATACAAACCATAGTAAGCTCAGCGCCTACTGGAAAACAAGCACACATGCCCAACGCGCCGCCATTTCGGTGCTTCAATCTGAGCAGTGACAGCATTACGTCCGTTGTTCTTTATACGTTCATGGTCTATTATCTTAAAAACCGATTTTTCCAATGGACAAATAGCCTTTCTGAAGGATAAATTTGTTGCTGTCTTGAGGGGATCCACTCCAGGATAATGTCCCTGCAGCCATGCAGTACTAAGAAAAAGCTGCAACTATGTGGGTCTTAATGGTTGCTAGCTCTTATAATGCAATGATTCTAGTAAAACCATAATTCTGGTCATCTAGTAATTATAATGATATGATAAAATATTATTACCACAGTATACCTAGAGGAGGACGGGATAAGGCATTTGTGTGAAATTACAATTTTTATATTTATTATTCGTTCTCAAAGGGGACGCATTGGGCTCTATCGGTTAAATGTTCCAAGGTACAGTTAAATGTACAATCGTTACGTAACTGAATTGAGAATTAAACCTAAGTCTTATATTAATAAACGTGAAGTAGAGACGTCGTAACTTAACTCCGAAGTGGTCATGATATTTTCTAAAGAAAAATTTTACCGGGTTTTAAAGTTAATGTATGCCTGGACTACCATTACGGATGGCTTAAAATATAAAAGGGATTTAGGCATATAGGTTTAATTTAAAGATTTATAATACTTTTTTTTGTAGGCGATGGGCTGACCACCTGTCACTACTAACCGAACTTGTACATCTCAACTATACCCTCAAAATTGGTCAGAAGTGGCACACTATCGGCCCTTGGTGCTCTGCCTACCCCGTTAGGGATGAAGGCGTAATTGTATGTATGTATGTAATACTTATCGTGCAAAAATTAACCTGCAGCGCTGTGACATTCTAGATATTTTGAAGCTTTGATCACATATTATTTATTATTATATATTATATTATATTTCATAATTATTTATAGCGGTTTTGGTAAAAAATGAAATTCCCGTTTGTCCCGTTCAGGTGGAAATTTCGAGAAATATGTTCTCAGTGCCTCCTCACACTCCCTACCAAATTTCATCATTATATTATGTGAAATGGTTTTCGTTAAAATTGGGAATTCGCGTTTGTCCAGTTCCCGTGGGAATTACGGGAAATCCGTTCTTTGTCTTCATAGGTATAACGGTTTTTTTCATGTATTCCAGTTTGTTCCGTTCTGGTGGGAATTTCGGGAAATATGTTCTCAGTTCTTTCTTACACTCCCTACCGAATATACCTGTCATATTTCATCTATATATATGTCATCTCTATATGTCATGTGGTTTTCGTGAAAACTTGAAATTCCTGTTTGTGCCGTACCCATGGAAATTTCGGGAAACCCGTTCTTAATGGTCTTTTACACCCCCTAACAAACATACACACCAAATTTCATCTGTGTACGTCAAACGGTTTATTTTTATACTTATTGAATAAGCTTTTGTTACGGTACAGTGAAACTTTCGATAAAAAATTGGAATTCCCGTCTGCCCAGTTTCCATGGTAATTTTGGGAATTCCGTCCGTACTCTCTTACACCCCCTAACGAACATAAACACCAAAAGGGAGTAGGTGTAATTTCTTGTGAAATTTAAAATTCATTTGTATGTGCCCGTTTCTTCGTGGGGTCATGTAGGTATGTTGTTTTCGCAATTCTTTTTATTTTGACTAATTTTACACTCATTTTTGAGGATTTTCAATTACGACGTTTCCATTCATCATCGTTATCATCCATCATAAATTCAGAAATCATCAGTACTAAAAACAATGGCTGTATGGATGCTGTATTCCTCATGCTCTTGCTTCGGGATATACCAAACAAAAAACAAAAAAAAAACAAATTTCGTCTGTCATGTTGTTTTTTTTTTTTTTTTAGTTTATCCCGAAGGAAAGGCAAGGAGAACTAAGCCCATACAGCCATTGTCTTTAGTAAATGATTTCTGAATTTATGATGGATGATATTGATGATGATGAATGGAAACGTCGGGAAAATCCTCAAGAACAAGTGTAAAGTTATTCAAAATGAAAAATAATTGCAGAAACAACTTACATGGGCCCATGAAGAGATCGTATTCCGGCTAAAGTTTTACTCAGCTTACCTGCGTATAAAACCATGCACACGCACTAGATTCACATCACAAGTAATCAAAATATAACTTATCTACCAGAAAACATCACTTTACGGACACATGCAAGCCATTTACAAATAATTTTAGATTTTCACAATAAAATTACACCTGCACCTTTCCAGCTTTTCCCGCCGAATTTTCTGTCATGTTGTTTTTTTTTTTTTTTTTTAGTTTATCCCGAAGGAAAGGCAAGGGGAACTAAGCCCATACAGCCATTGTCTTTAGTAAATGATTTCTGAATTTATGATGGATGATAATGATGATGAATGGAAACGTCGGGAAAATCCTCAAGAACAAGTGTAAAGTTAGTCAAAATAAAAAATTATTGCAGAAACAACTTACATGCGCCCATGAAGAGATCGTAATCCGGCTAAAGTTTTACTCGGCTTACCTGCCTATAAAACCATGCACTCGCACTAGATTCACATCACAAGTAATCAAAATAAAACTAATCTACCAGAAAACTTCACTTTACGGACACATGCAAGCCATTTACAAACAATTTTTGATTTTCACAAGAAAATTACACCTGCACCCTTCCAGCTTTTCCCGCCGAATCTCTGTCATGTTGTGTTATGTCATTTTTTTTTTTTTTAGTTTATCCCAAAGGAAAGGCAAGGGGAACTAAGCCTAATCATTGTCTAGTAACATGAATTCATGATGGATGATAATGATGATGAATGGAAACGTCGGAAAAATCCTCAAGAACGAGTTTAAAATTAGTAAAATTCAAAAATTATTGCAGAAACAACTTACATGAGCCCATGAAGAGATCGTATTCCGACTAAAATTTTACTCAGCTTACCTGCATATAAAACCATGCACACGCACTAGATTCACATAACAAGTAAACAAAATATTACTTATCTACCAGAAAACATCACTTTACGGACACGTGCAAGCCATTTACAAATAAATTTTGATTTTCACAAGAATATTACACCCGCTCCCTTCCAGCCTTTCCCGCCGAATCCCTTGTGTTATGTCATCTGTACGTCACAGAATAATCAATTCCCAGAACCCGTGATCACGCACACTTTTGAAGCAACTTTTAAATATGTCAAATTTTTACAACCTATTTACTGTATCTAAAAAACTGATAATATTTATCGATTTGCCAACAATCGGCGGGTAAGAAGAGCGGAAGATGCGGGATTTTTGACTCGTTTTTGCTTCACTACCCGGAATACATCTGTCATTGATGACTCCTTCTGGGGACTTGTTATTCTATGTATGTCAAATGTCGAAATTATACCTCCATGCGTCAAATGGTACAATTTTTTTGTATTTAATTCATATTTATTCCAGCCCAGTGGAAATTATGCGAAACCCTATAGCCTATGTTCATCCGGGTCCAATAAGTATTCTAACGGTAAAAGAATTTTTTAAATCGGTCCAGTAGTTTTGAAGCCTATTCGCTGCAAAAAAAACAAACAAACAAACAATCAAAGTTTACCTCTTTATAATATTAGTATAGAAAAAACAAACAAACATACAAACAAACAATCAAAGTTTACCTCTTAATAATATTAGTATAGATATACAGGATGTTTTTTTGTGGCCACCTAACGAAGGGTAATTCTATACATGAAATAAAGTAAGTTTATGCCAATGATGGGAAAAAAATGAAAAAAATTTTTAAATTCATCGTGCGAAATTTATAGTGTCTAGTGTTTATGTTAGTTTTTTTATAGACAGATATTAATTATTTTTCGTGAAAAAATCCTGACGCGCGTATGTGCATTTAAAGCAGTCTATTTACAACTTTGACCCTAATATTTTGGGTTCCCAGGTATGCACGGAGAAAAATGATCGTGATGATGAGGAGATTCAGTTTTCGGGAACGTTGACGACCAAAATCATCCTGTAGATAATGCATATTTACCGGGGATAAAAAGCCCAGAAGGGTTGGCATTAGGCAGGCACCTAATGCCAAATCTATGGCAATGCGATAATATAAATAATTTGATAAGGGCAGAAAGGTGATATTATTAACGGGTTTAATAGAAGTTGAAAACTCAGATAAAAACCCAATTCGAGTATGAAATCATTTTTACGTAACTGTCCGAGCATTTTTCTATTGTTGATTGTCTAGTGGACTAAACAATAAGGGCTTGTACATTTATTATATACTAATACATTGGTGCGACTTCATCTACGTAAATTTTTAGCAAAATACAAACTGCGGTCACCAACCCGTCCAGCGTGGTGACTATGGGCAAATACCCCCCATGGCAGTCTTGTGACATGCCCTGGGGGAGGCCTACACGTCCAGCAGTGGACTACAATAGGCTGATGATGATGATGATGATTTAGATCATGCAGATAAAGTCACAGGCAAAAGTATTAGCTTATTATATTAATAATCCAGTTCTTTTTATACCAAATCTTTGGTATGGGTACTTAGGCCATAGTTTTTAACGTGAAACAATTAATACATTATATTATGATATACGCAGCTGTTGTTAGTTTCGTTCACTTTATGTTCTCCGATTATGTGCACCGGGTCTAATACTGTCTAGAACTGTCGATCCCTCATTCTGGTAATTTTTCCAGCTTCTAACAATTACGCAGCCGAAGTAGAACTGCTTTTATAGCGCGGTGCGAAGCAATATTTAATATCCTCTTGAGCACCTACAAAAAATTTATGATAAAAATGTATGTGGCATGCTGAAATGTGCCTTGACTGTAAAGTAATAAATGCTTCACACTGCGCTTTAGCAACGGCTTCTTTTCGGCTGCGATTTAGCAGTAACATTTAGCGGAATAGGAGGCTGTTATGTGAAGCAGCCGCGTTAGTAAATTTGTGCAGCAAGAGGTCTTTTTCTCCTGAAAACATAACTGTAGCTGCATATATCTATATAACTGTAACACGTGGACGTTTTATGCTGCACCAATGCCGATATAACCAGCAGGATTATGCTCGTATTATTTTTCTGAAATCACTTCATCAATATTAAACAGGTAAATGCTTTAAAAATAATGGGAGCATACCTTAATTCTTTCCGTGTCTGTATTTTTAACAGGGCCGATATGTTCAGATTGCCAATTAGATCATCATTAATGCTTTCTCTATATTGATCAAGCTTGTCAGCTTCAACTTCAGGTAGGCTACCTGATGATAGAAAACATCGACCTAGAGTATTTTATCACTAAAATTCGTAATTTTAGTTTTTACCGTGCTGACTACGCCGTAGTACAGTTACAGTTTCGTAGTCAAAATAATGGCCGTGACACACTAAATTTAACCTATAGAATTATTCTGGTTATTATTATTTTCCGAATAAGTAGATTGTAAAATCGTCATAATAGCTATGATAAATATTTAATACTAGCTGTTGCCCGCGACTTCGTCCGCGTCAACAAACAGAATAAAATATTTTAAAGTACTTCTGCGTAAATTATATTTTGTTTTATTTTCTTGTGGCAGAAGAACATACTGATTTTCTCCGCAACCCGAACAACGCGACATATGGCCGTGTGAAAGCAGTCTTGACGTAAGTCAATTCCAACGTGTTTAAACGTTTGCCCCTGTGATTTATTAATTGTTACAGCAAAAGATAACTTAACAGAATTGAATTCTTTTAAAATGTTGAATAACTTTTCCTAAGACGGTATTTTCATATCTCTCAAAATTTAGCTGGGCTGTTAAGGGTTCTGCATCAGGTTATCTAGACCTTCAATTTTATTACTTATTAGAAAGTGCTTATCATGCTGAGCAACTTTTCCTAAGACGGTATTTTCATATCTCTCAAAGTTTAGCTGGGCTGCTAAGGGTTCTGCATCAGGCAGTCTAGACCTTCAATTTTTTCTTTCATATCATTTCTACGTCATTTTATTTTTTCATACATATTTTTTGGATAACTTGAACCGTACGCAGCGCACGCAACGGAAGTCTCCAAAGTTGAATAATTTTCCCCGTTTTTTCCACATTTTCCTCTTATTCTTCGTCCCTATTGGTCGCACTGTGATGATATATAGCCTAAACCCTTCCTCGATAAATGGACTATTCAACACAAAAAGAATTAATTCTGACCCAGTAGTTATTAGCGCGTTCATCAAACAAACAAACAAACAAACTCTTCAATAATATTAAATATATATATATATATAATATATAATTAATATATAGTATAGATTTTCTTGGAAAAAGTTATACAAATTGACCAAAAAAGTAGAAGCGCGATTATGTGCATTTATGCAGAAAAACGCAGTCTATTTGATGATGATGATGATGATCTCCGACCGTATTTCGGCCAAGGAGACCAATCTCTACGGAGATTCCATTTTCTCAACTTTGAACCCTAATATCTTGGGAACCAGACACTTCCCAGGTGTGCTTCCATAGAGAAAAATAATCGTGATGATGAGGAGATTCCGTAGTTTTTGGAAACGTTGACGACCAAAAATCATCCTGTATATTCTCATTCAACTTGCTACCAGCATATCCATTCAACAAATTCCATCAAAATCCAGCCAAATTATCACGAATGCGAGATAGACAGGTTACTTAACATTAGTTGAAGTATCACCAATAATAGGTGCCTGCGCACATTAATTAAACATTAGTAGAAAATGCGAAAGAAAAGCATTTCATGGCTGACATAACATGTGTTAGAGCGAGATGTCAAATTGATTAACACGCTGTCTAGCTGTCATCGGGTCGTTGAACCTTTGCTGAGATCGCAAATGTATGTGCTATTATGAATTTCAGGAGATACCTATTCTGTCCTAATTATGTAATAAGCCTCTTTAAAAATACTGGTATAATGGCTAGTTTGGGTTTCATTCCTGGCAAGGCCCAAACATTTGACCTTATAATATGTTCTAGGGGCCGATGTTCTAATAGTCAGATAGCCTATCTGAAAGATAGTTAATGCTGATTAACTTTATCCTTCAAATCCGTGAGGCTATCTGAGCATTGGAAAAATTAGCCACTATTTCTTCAGGTCAGGCTATTCCACATAAGAATACTCTACTAACGTAGGTGTCTTCTACATCCTGGAGCACACTTAACTTGGTGCAAGTGAACTATTACTGCATATGAGAGCTTACAAAGTGACATGTGTGTGAAGTTAGAATCGCCATTTTGGAAATTTAAAAAATAATGGTTGTGCTGATAGTATGTACTGACTTGTGCCGCTAATAAAATTTCAAAAAACAAAACGGCAATGATACACTACTACGATTTGTAAAATATTGCTGGGTTAATTAGAAACAATGTCAGAAAGCAATGGTTTTCAAAAGAACAACTGGCAGTAGAGCTGGCCGGTGAGGCTGTGAATTTATATGCGGCTAATATGACTCTCCTATTATTTTCCATGTTAGAAGTCTCGCGGATTGTTATGGAACTAGAGGAAAATATTTGAGAACTATTGAAATTATATTGACATCGGCGCCAACTTCAGGTGTCTTCGGAAAATGATATCTCATTCAGACACAATTTTACAATATCTCTTATGTTGATAAAGCAAAGTAAACTGTCTAGTCTGCCTATTTCTATCCGTTACTCGAATCTTCCAAGGTACCCCGGGGACTATTGACGTCAGGCAGGCAGCCGGCCGTAAAAGAAACGCCAAATTCGTGACAATATATTATGAGATCCCAAAGAAACCTTATTGCGCCGACCTCTTAAATAACGGGATAAGGACCGATAACTTCTCCTCTAAGGTGAAAATGACGAAGGATTTGGATGAACATTTCATAATAGGAAATAATAGAAATCGAGAATAGCAAAATGCATTATAATTTACAGATAACTAATTAATAAATACCTCTTTCAATATGGCGGCAAAACTAAATGGCGGGAAAACCTGTTCGTAAATAGAAACGCGTCATCGGACTGTCTGTTCTCACTTGGTCTCTGCTAGAGCTCGTCATATGTAAGGATAATTTTTATGTCTTTATTTTGCTGCTACATATCTACCAATCCTCATCAATGAGTGATTCCATCCAAATGGACTCAAAATACGTAACTTATAAATAGATAATGTTTAACAGTCTACGAATAATTTCGCATTTTTTACCAAAATAAGGAACATCTTGAGGAAATCGGTCTCTATTTTAAGACATCCATAAAAATATTCAAAGAGACAAAGTCTAAAACAAAAAATATCTAGAAACTAGCAGACCATTATAAAATGGATAAAAATAATAAACATGTTATGTAAGTAGGTATATAAAACTCTGATAACATAGCAACATTATACAAGTTATTCTTCACTATTAAAGATACAGAAAAAACTGGACTTTACGCGACTTTACTCGAAGACTCTACCTTTGCCGAGAATTTTGCTCTAAATCAAATTCCACCAAATTACGCTTTGCTCTGATTGGCTGACGCTAGATAAGCAATTACGTTGTCCAATCAGTAAGTGCGACGATAGCACAGGTCCAATAGTAGTTAGTAATGTACGGTTTCATTACGATTAACATTTATATAGCTAAATCAGAATAAATAACTAAACATATAAAAAAACAAATGAAAAATAAACATATTAATGATTTCGAGTGAAAACTTTTTTTAGATACTTATGTACTTTATAGTGATCTATTTTCATAACATTTCATAACCTTTCACACCTTTTGCTACCTTACCTTATATGACATGTTTAGAATCTGTTTTTCATATAAATTTTTTTGTAACCATTTTCATTAAATTGCTCTCACTGCCTCATAACATTATTGTATTATTTATTAACGGATATCTTCGTTTCGGCTAAGCTACTTTTCCCAAAAATCGCACGACCTATTTCACAGAGTGATTTCCTTGCCCCAGCCCGTGGCCCGTGACCGTAGGCCCCTACCGTATAGCCTCACAATGCAGGTCGATAAAGAAAATAAAACAAATTATATATAGGTACATTACTTAGGTTCGAAAGTTTTTAAGGTTAATGAGTTTTGTACTGTGAGGACAATGAGGAGTACAAATGAGGAGTTTTTTCCAACCCGCCTGCCCAGCGTGGTGACTATGGGCAAAACCCTCCCCATGGCAGTAGCCTTGTGGCGTACTCTGGGGGAGGCCTACGTCCAGCAGTGGACAGCAATTGGCTGAAGAAGAAGAAGATATTACCTATACACACGGCCGTATTCCATAGGGTAGCCAGAACTGCACTGCAGGATCATAAAGAAGATAGCACAGCGGTGCAGATGTAATTATAATCCTAGAGGTGTAAAAAATTTTGAACATTACATTTGTAATGGTTTCAATTGGTTCCAATGGTTTCGAATGGTGAAATAAACTTTTCATGATCGGCATAAACCCACCCAAGGGACGTGGCTGTAGATCTCTTTCGTGATTCTGCAGCTCTGGCTAGCCCATTTTGGGAACAGCCCCGTTTATATACAGGGTGTTTTTCCGTTGCCACCCTTAACGAAGGGTACGTACTCTAAACAGGAAACGATGTAAAAAAAAATGATTTTTTTTTATTACTTGATCGGACGAAATTTATAGTGTCCAGTGTTTATGCTAGTTTTTTCATAGACAAATATTAATTATTTCTCGTGAAAAAATTTTGCTACACGTGTCAATTTGCATTTATGCAGAAAAACGCAGTCTATTTACTCAACTTTGGACCCTAATATTTTGGAAACCAGACACTTCCCAGGATGCTTCCATGGAGAAAAATGATCGTGATGATGAGGAGATTCCATAGTTTTCGGGAACGTTGACGACCAAAAATCACCCTGTATTAACCGATTTTTCCAAACGTTAGATAGCCAATCAGAAAAATAAAGTTAATGTTGTCTTTCTTTAAAACTTGATCACGATAGAGCCCAAAATGGATAGTTATAAAATCCTAGTCAAGATTGACCAAGTTCTGTAAAAGCTTCACTGGCTGAATTTGATTAAACTGACGAATGTTCGGCGTTCAAGAAGGATTTCTTTTCTAGTGGTATTTTTCCAGTGGTCAGATATAGTCATCATCATCAGCCTATTGCAGTCCACTGCTGGACGTAGGCCTCCCCCAGGGCACGCCACAAGACTGCCATGGGGGGTATTTGCCCATAGTCACCACGCTGGGCAGGCGGGTTGGTGACCGCAGTTTGTATTTTGGACTTATGTTGTCAACACGGGAGGCGCTGTTGCACACCGCCCGGAAACCCTTAATCGCCTTGTACGATACCCACGGACAGATATGGCGTGGTACGAATTCTACTCTGCCGGCACCACGCGGCCAAGCGGTCAGATATAGTCAGACAGATAAAGTTGATGCTGTCTCTATCATATTCAAGTTTTAGTTTTAGGATAGGCTGCATCCTTCCTAGATAAACTATCTGATCGTTGAAAAATCAGCCTTTAGCCTGTTTTTGGTGGCATTTAAACCCAAAACTTTTTATGACAACAACTGTTTAGTTCTCTATGATTTACGATGCTTCTAGAAGATACATAATACCTACTCATGGCTATGTTCCTTAACAGCAGGATTGCTAAGGCTAAGGCTGCCTGTCCACCGAAGCCAAGCAAGATTGCGGATCAGAGAAACTGACATATTCTAACCACTAGAATTGTAAAAAATATCAGCTCAGATTCAGTTCCACAACCTTGGTTAATATGTATGTTTTTTAAAACTTATGTTCCTGTGTCCCCTGCTGGGGCAGAGGGTCTCGATCAAGCTTCCACAGATGTCCGCCATCCACTTCGGTTCTGAGCTTTGCGTTTTATTTATCTCCAGGTCTTCCCTACATTCTTCGCCTCTGCAATGATCGTCCGCCGTCAGGTCTGTTTAAGATGGCCACGCTTGCGCTTCCCTAATATGTATGTAACCATACATAGCATACATATAATCACGCCTTTATCCCTTACGGGGTAGACAGAGCACCAAGGGTCGATATAACCACATGGTGCCACTTCTGACCAATTTTGAGGGTGTAGTTGAGATGTACAAGTTCCGTTAGTAGTGACAGGTGATCAGACCATCGCCTACAAAACACCAAGACCCTCTTGTCCCTCTACTGACTTGTACAGGAAGTGGTTAGTTGAATAAAAAATGGCCGTGAAAACATCTTTTAACAGTGTCCTCAAGAGAAAAGTTACCACTAAGAATATGAACGTCAGTAATAGTAGGTACAGACAAGCGGTGATAACCGACTGGTTATGACGTGAGCCTTTTTTTACACTCTCTAGTCTCTACACAACACTCATAGTCGGAAGGCATGGGTTCGATCCCAGTCACGGGCCTGTAACACTGAATTATTTCATGTACCTACGGCCCCCTTATTACCTAACTAGCAAAAGCAAAGCGATAGCGAAAATTTTGAAAAAAATGTTAGATGCGCCCTTTTTCCGTATGACGGCAGTATACCCGAGGAGGGTTGGCGTCAGGCAGGCCAGCCGTAAAACAAATGCCAAATCTTGGCAATGTGAGTTTTGAAAGAAACCATGTTGCGCCGACCCCATAAATAATTAGGAAGATGATGATGAGTCGTAATACAGCTACGGTGCCTTTAGCTAGGATAATGGAGTAGACTATTTTCTCTCTTTACCTCGAGGGATTTTAGGGGAATGGGTGCTAGTATCCTGAGTTATACTACCCTTCATTTGAGAAGTAAGTAACATAGCATTCTTGAATGAACGACTAACATAATTCAGTGGTATTCACTGCTGGCTTTTAATAGTAAAATTTAAACTATGGAACGAGCAATGGTTTACGATCTAATGTCAATTGACATAGAGAATAGACTAATCGAGAATCGAGTAAAGCCCATCAGGGGTAAATTCTTGAAAATTTTTGAGCCGAAACGCAACCACTAACGAGCCGTTAATGAAAGAAGAAATATATGCTTACCGCTTGAGCAATAAGGTATATTTTAACACGCATCGGTCGGAGTATGATAGAATAAAAACAAATATCTGTCTCGTGCTGAAATGTGTCTAATCACGTCACCATAAAGTAATTATTGCTTTGTTCTGAGTGTCTACAACGGTTCCGTTTCGGCTTCGTACCAGCTCGGGACTTTTCGAGAATTGGCTCCTCGGTAAAGCCGGTCGGTATCATGGTCGGTATAGAGCGTTTCACCGTATAGTTTATTTAGACAATTGCTCTAGTTACTAATGTATGGCCACATTTTCTGCATCACTGCATACAAAAAATGTTAGTTCCTAAATCAGAGGGCTTAGTGCGAATTTTAACTTCGAACTCGATCGCGTAAACGTAAACAGTTCAACCAATAACGTAGCGACGTTGTTCTCACTTTTATGACATCACATTACAACGCCATAATGTGATTGGTTAGCTGCTTTACGTTAACGCGAACGAGTTCGAAGTGAAAACTCGCACTAAGCCCTCAGGTATAGGATTTACTATGAAAAGGACTCTACCTACGGTTGCTAGTCAAGTGTAAGTGTAGGTAGAGCAAGAGAAACGTAATAATAATAACTCTTGATTACCTTTTACCTATTTAATTAATATATTGTGGATTAGATACGTCGCCGCGTCGTGACTTTATAGTCTCTCGGGCGTGCCTGTGGGACCTCCCTTATGATAATGCAGTTCTGGTCACACCATTTCGGGAACACAATCGTGTGTATATGTATGACTTTATTCCGCATTGCAAAGACACATTTTGTATGGAAAAGTCGGAGTAAGGTCGGAGTACCTATACACGCACTAGACTGAGTAACATAGAGGGCTACGCAAGGGAGAGTTAGTATACTAGAACGCTATGGAACCTAAACTTACAATTTAATCATACCGTCCTTTTCTGCCTCAGCCATTTATATGAAGAACGGAGAGGGCATGAACGATAAAGAATAACGGACAGAGTGTTGTGACTACACAGAGTGAAGCATTCATAGTAAGCTCGGCAACGACATTCCATGAAGTAGGCATGTGTATTGACGCGTTATCCACCCACACATACAAACCATAGTAAGCTCGGCGTCTAGTGGAAAATACGCACACATGCCCAACGCGCCGCCATTTCGGTGCTTGAATCTGTGCAGTGACAGCATTACGTCCGTTGTTCTTTATACGTTCATGGGGACATACCTGACAAAATTTTAAGTTTAGGTTTAAGTGTGATGGTCAGAATCGACAATGTTAGCAGAAAATCTAGACAAGTAGACGCATATCAGTGCCAGTCAAATACTATGCACCTCTCTGGAATGCAATACAACCATTATGGAATGCAAAAAATGCGTGCGTTACGTCACAATGAGCCGCCTAGATAACTTGGACGGGTTATATCGAAATGCACCATAGATATTAATTATAGAACGACGTCAGAGTTTCAGGCAGGATCAGTCGCGCCCTCTTTGCTTCAAGGCTTCCTTCACAACCTGCGCTCGCACAAAACCTGAGCACAAAACTAACTCCACTCTCTTGCCTCCCCCTCGCACATACCTAATCGACAAATGCTATCCCACTCGCACTCAGTATCGCACAAACTGTTTTCTACCTTTTATCCATACTTTTATCTCTCGCAACTCGCTCTTTGACACCAAATGACGTGAAACCCACGTCAACTCTACCACTACGCGCTTAGAGCCCAAAATCCCTCGCTCTAACCCACGCTCAGTAATACGCTCGCCTGAATTTTATACTCATTACCTAGTCGGACAATCGGGAATTTTGGATTTTAGTACTAAATAGAAATAAGTATTTACCTACGCCGATGAGCAAATAAGTTTTATAATTGACTTTTCCGTTCTATTAAAAACATAGAGTCGGGAACCTGTCTACGTTTATGTGAGATCGGAAAACAAAGAGCCGTAAAACTGAAAGAAATCTTATAGAAATATAATAGGGAGTTTATTATAGTTTCCTTAATGGCTGAGGTCGTTTTGGGGTACTGCATGCGCGTCAGCGAAGACGGAAGCGCTCTGTGGTGCTTGTTGAGAAACGCTCCTCAAGGCTGGCACATTTCGGCTATGTGTGAAACGCGGCGGAGGCGAGTCCAGTGCGATTGTCAAACGCTCGGCTGACGCAAGCGACCTCTTTGTCCGGCGCCGCGCGGACCGGCCGGAATGCCCGCGCCCGGCCCCGCACTCGCCCGAGTAATTACGAATGTCAAATGTTATCGCACGCAACCGTCCACCGCCGTCCGCACTCCGCTGCGCTGCTCTTCATAATAATAAAACCTGATATTTAAAACGGAACGTCCTTCTAACGCCGTGTAGTTGCGCCGACGCCAATCTACGATAATAATAAGCCAGCCACGCTTAAAGCAAGCGCTGCAGCGCTGCAATCCACAGTATGACTAAAGGAGCCTTCGCTGTAAAGCGCTTCATCGCTGCGAACGTTCCCCTCGCAGCGCTCACATAAGTACGGCCAGTTCTATGCGCGCCTGTATAGCTATTAAATGTATATAGAATATATAGTAGTAATCGCTCGACGCAGCGGTATTATGTCGGAAATATACCGGCCGTTCCACGACTTAAGCCGATTCATGGTTTTGCGATTTAGTTTGTATGGGGAGTTTCAATTTGATTTTTCTAAGTACTAGATGGTGCTAAGGATTTTATTATTTTCCTAAAATACAAAGTACTTGATAAGCTGTCCTTGAAGGGGTATGGGGTAGATCATAGGGAAGTAGTTTAAGAAAAAAAAAATTTCGACGAAATATTTCTGTAGTCTATATTATGTTTTAGAAATGTATTATTAAACCTTTTCTTCTTTTAATACAAAGAGAATGCCACGTGCTATCTACAAGTAAAAATATTTTTAAAAATCCAAATAAAATTCCTTTTAGGGACTGTTTTTATACTTCATAGCAATTACATAAATCATGGCATTATCGTGCAATTAAAATATGACATAAAAACCAAAACAACTATTATTACAACTTTTTTTTCGTTTATTTAAATATATACACAATTCTTTAAAATATTCATTAATAATATTAACTTTCACACAACTTAATTAAATAACTAAAACCATCTATAAACTGTAGAGGAAAAGATATGCCGAGGCTGTTGAATATAAATAACCAAAGATAAACGACATAAATTTGAAATAAATAATATCCAAAGATAAATGACATAAATTTGGAATACATATCAACTTATAGACAATATTAAACACCAAAATAATCACTTTCCATTTTATAAAGAGCAAAAATTTTGTAAAAGGACTTAACTTTCTCTGTTTTAAATAATCCGCAATAAAATGTTGTCGCAATTTTAAAACTAAGCCTACTTTATATTTATTCAGTTTTAACTTAAGAAACAAGGTTTTACACCTATCCAACGTTTTAAATAATAATATAATGCCTGTACCATATGTACATAACATAAGTACCTACCTACTTTAACAATTTTTTTCTTTTCTAAAATACATTAGGTGCATAATAAAATAAGCAACACTATATTAACTGTTCAAATATAAATAAACATGCTGTGCGCCAGCTGCCTCACGAAATTTTGCAGAATTTCTGTGTTTATTTTTAAGTATGTTTTAAAAAATACAGGTTAACTTCAACGACGTGACGTCACTGTTTAAGTAACTTATATACGTGTAAATGAACTTTTGTTCTACAGATATATTAAATATCCGGACTCCGTCCGCGTGGACTACAGAAAAAAAACAAGATATCGAAATTATCCGGGATAAAAACATTTTCCCGGCATAAAAAGTTACCTATATGTTAAGTGGGACCTGTCACAATATATTCATGAAAACTGCATCGAAATCGGTTCAGCCGTTTCTGAGATTAGCGTGCACAAACGCACAGACAAACAGACAAACAGATAAAAATTACAAAAAACATTGTTTTGGGTACTATTGCGTTGATAAAGGTATTCTATAATATTTTTTCTTATATATCTTCCATGTACAGACAGCGATCCGTTACATTTGTATTATATGTATAGATAGATTGTGTTTATAAATATGGTCATAAAACAAAAGTTGCTGTAAATGATGCAGGTGGACATGTAATGTTGTAATTTTCAATTTATTTCACATTTGAAAAATTGACTTGCCCACTTAACTTTGAAGACTTATTACTACCTCATTTGGACATATAATCAAATTGTAATTTTACAGATAGGTATGATTTTGATACTTTAATCTGATAAGCATAAAATGTTCTTAAGATTCAACCATAGGAAACTACTCCATTATAATGACAAATATATATACTAAATAAACAGTCTTTGCAGAGCGAAGAACTGCATTACATGTTACACACAAGTAACTCAAAAACTATAAAATTATAGTAGGTATAACAGGCAATTTATAAATATGGCATAATATACTCATAACATACAACTTATTTTTAGAATTAATAATCTTCAAATATTTTTTATGACTTTTTCAAATCAAGGAATATTTTGTTACCGATATACTATTATTCCATGTAGACTGTCCCACAAAATCCCAAAAAAATCCCCACAACTTTAACAACACCCAACATTAAGTTAACAAAGAAAAATGTAATAATAGTAGTCGGCCTGAGTCGTGGAGCGTCCCTCTGTCAGCTATAGCGTGGCCTTATAGATGGTTGTTTGCGCTCACAGAGTGCGGTGAACAGCGCTCACCGGGCGCGCGCCTGTGTGCGTGAGCCCGACGCGCGCACACGGCCGCGCAGCTGTGCGAGTGCGTTCCGAACCGCTCTCTATTCTATCTATGCGAAGGCGTCCTATCGCCACGTATAGCGGGCACGCTCGGGGCGAGGAATTTAGAGGCGGGGGTCGTATCGTTAATTGTTATGAAGTTGATTTCGGTCCTGAAATTCCAAAGTAGGTATTTTGAAACGCCTTTTTTTGAATATGCAAAGTATTCTTTTCATGAATTAGGCTAATTTGCGTACTAGATGAAGAATATAGAGCATTCTAGAGTTCCACGAAGTTTACTTTGGCGATAGCAGCGCTAGGTCACGACTGTAAACACATGCCCCGTTTATGATTCGAGTCTGTCGCGTCTTATCACTGCGCGGGTGATAACGGCGGAGAACGTGACTTGTACGCTAGATAATAGAGTCCACAGTCGCTGAACAATACCGTAAGAGTTCTGCTGTGCCAATCGCGAAACAAGTCCATGGCTAGCGCATTGAGTGACCACGTTCGTGCCGAGGGGTCATGGTAGTCAATTATTTTATAGTTTCAGTAAACTTTATAGTTATTAGAGTGGTTTTTTCAAAATAATGTATACGGTAGATACTCTTTTATGAAATTAATGGCGCGGGTTGATTGTGAGCGTACCTGTTTTGTTCGGCATATTGTCGGGGGTTATCTGGGAGTCGTTCGTTATCGAGGGCACGTTACACGGGACCGGGTTCTTGTAATAGCCACTCACTCGCGACTCTATGGTCGGCTGAAAGCTCGCGATGGCGCTGCGTTCGCGATCTGTCACATTTCCATCTTTGAACTCAAATTGAGAAGGAAGATTATTTGTTCTCGCCACTTTCGCTAAAAGTTTTCGCGGTTCTCAATTGTCATTTTAGTTAATTTATATTTCAAATTAATCTCACTTACATAATGTAGAGTCATTCGTTCATTTGTACTTACAGAGCTTTGGATATTAGGTATTGAAATATAATGTACTAAACGTACGTAATAGTAATAACTCAATGATATTTAGGATGGAGATTGTGTTTTCCATGAACGTATAAAGAACAACGGACGTAATGCTGTCACTTCACAGATTGAAGCACCGAAATGGCGGCGCGTTAGACATATGTGCGTATTTTCCAGTAGGCGCCGAGCTTATTATGGTTTGTGTGTGTGGGTGGATAACGCGCCAATACACATCCCTACTCCATGGAATATCGATGCCGAGCTATGAATGCTTCACTCTGTGTAGTCACAACACTCTGTCCGTTATTCTTTATACGTTCATGGTGTTTTCTTAACTTTTCTTACAAATCTAAAGAGTAGGTTGAGATATTAAGGGCCGATATTCCAATAGACAGATAGCTAATCTGAGGGATAAAGGTGAGGCCATCTCTATCTTAATCATGTTTTAGAGAAAGACAGCATCAATACTGTATCCTTAGAACCGCTATCTGAACATGAGAAAAATCGGCTCCAAAGAGTGAGAAGTTATAGACTGACTCTTCGAGATAAAGAATTAGTTTCAATTAACAGTTTCATGGACATTAGTATCGCAGCAGTATGCTCTACTATTTTACTGTTGAATATTTAATTTGATTGTTTTCTGCCTCGATTAATGGATGACTCTCGAGATGACAATGACTTTTCATTTTTGGTTCTTCCTACTAAAAGTTATTTTGTTAATAAGCGCTCTACATTTTGTAGTACATACTTTGTGTAAGTTACTTCGTGAAAGAAAATGCTTAGGTTAATTTTTGTCTTGATTTCGTTAAATAAGTATGATGATGATGATGATAATCTCCGACCGTATTTCGGCCAAGGCGACCAATCTCTACGGAGATTGGTCAGGTACGCAGGAGATATTATAGTGCACAAGTGTGTGCGCAAACACAGATGTACTCTCTATTCCGTTCCTCTCATAGTCCGATGGGACGGAAAGCCGACACGGAGAGAGATCAGGCGCAGGGCCAACGGTTTTACGTGCATTCCGAGGCACGAGCTAAGTGACAATTTTGCAACATTAAAATCTGTACATGAAATAAATTCATTGGTACAGGCCCGTGACTGGGATCGAACTTACGCCTCCCGCTTGGACGGTGCACGTCTTAACCACTGGGCTATCACGGCTATAAGTATAATAGGTACGTTAGTTAATTATCTAGGTATGTATTATTCTTGTGATCTTTTCCATTCCTTATCTACTATTCAGGGTATAACACACGGGCTAAGCGAAATTGAGACTAAAAATGTTCACATGTTTATTTTTACTCATTCCTGAACAACTCAGGAATGATCATAGTATCTTAAAAAATGATTTAAAGCCTTAAAAGATTAACATACTTACTTACCCCTTTTGTTACATTCTGTATATAAATAGCTACAGCAGAGGCACTACACCTATAGGTAGGTACTTCAATTATAACAATGTTTGATTGGAACAGTTCTGTATTTCAGTAGATTTGTCACGTTTACAACAATTTTGTAATTAGAAACATGAAGGATCAGTTCATTCAACATACTGTGCCTATTTCAAGCAATCTCGACAAGCAGGTACCTAGTCCTAGTACCTACCTACGTTAACTCTAATAAACGTTAAAATATGTAACTTGTTTCATCTACCGTGATTTTCTATTTGTGAAAACCTCCATCAAGTGGTAACCAACATTATTATTATTTTTTTTTCCTTCATTTCCCAAGTTCCTGCGAAAAACAAAGATGGCCGCCCCGCCATATTCGTTTCGTTCGAAAACGAGTGGGTAGCAGCCTGTATAAAGTGCGTTCCACCAAATAGTTCCCCTGAATGATGGCGCTAGTTGCTCTGAGTCTAACTACATTTTCTGTATAACAGCATACAAATTAGTATTAGTTCCGAAACCATGCACAGGAGTTATTCTATGAAACGGGTCTACCAGTGACGTCTGCGTTCTGTTCCAAGAAGTCACGTTGCTCGGGTCTTTCGACATGGCTGGTTGCGTGGATACGATGCCTTCGCCTGTCTCGAGCGAGACGGTACTGTTGGATGGAATCGAGAACGAGATCTCAAGAATCGAGTACGAAGCTCCGGCGAGTCGCGTGTACATAGAGTAATGTACCGTATGTAGTGGAAAAAATAGGTACTTATAGTATATTTAATCTAATATATTTTTAACGAAGTCATTAAGATGTTAGTAACATAAATAAGAGACATAATTTTAAACTTACATGAAATTATAATTTAGTCACTCGTCATAAAAAAAATCTCTACCATTTTACATGTATGAAATACCTACTAACCTATAGGTAGTTATCTACAGGTATATCGTTTACAGAACACATTTTATACTATTTATCTTAGAGGTTTTTATTGTTATTCATCTATCGTATATCCACATTGTTAAAAATAGCTCCACATTTTTTATACCTAACTTCTTCCTAGCTCAATGTTTCAGTTTTTGTTCTGATTTCAATAGATGCCTTTCGAATTCTTAACTATGTTACCATCTTGTATGATTGAACCCTGCCCCTAATTAATAAAGTAATATTCTTACTTATAGCTTAATGAAATGACTACTCCTAGAATTTTTATAGAAAAATCTGAGTAAGGATCGGAGTATTCCCAAGCCAATATAAGGGATATTTATTAATACGAGTAAGACCATATAAACTTAAAAATATGTATTGTCTAACATCAGTTAAAACCACATTTACCTACGTACCTATTATCCATACAAAATATAGGCATAAACTTTATAAATCAACAATAAACAGAGATAATCAAATCGCACACTTTCTACGAACGAAAGACAGCAACGCAAGCTTCACGTAGCTACAGCGTGCTACGAACCAAACGGCCGTGGTAGACTGTGAAAAACAATTAGATAATAACAATAATGGCCTGTGTGCACGACATTGTATGAAAAACATCTGAAACTCCACTACTCTGTGCAGTTGCCCAGCGCCGCCGCTAGGTGGCAGCACATAGCTCGCTCTGTATATATTATTTACTATGTATGTTATATAAGAACAGAAAGCTAGGTTGAGCGCGGTGGGGGGATCCCACGCACACTAACGCCCCGCGTCTGTGTGTATCGAACCGACGACGACGACCGACTCGATGTATTCTTATTATTATGAAAGGAGAAACGCTTTTTGTAGGGCATGAACTAAAGTAGTATCGCCGGCGATATTAAAGAAGATTGTAAATTTCAGGCTGAAGTTTGCGGTTTGGCTCATAGATGTCGCGTTTCCGCATACGGCACGGGTTTTGTTTATGAATCCCTACGTCTCTACTCGGCGCATGTGTCGTTTTGCACGTCAACTTTAGTTTAGATTTTATCTACGTGATTACAATAGCGAAATAAAGCTTTAGATAGAAGTCTTTGGGTGTACTTTACGTATTTCTATACAAACTATGCATAAACGGGAGTTCGGTTTTTATTTAGAAATCAGCGTTATAATCCAAATGTAGAGTTTTAAGTGTGTTATTTACCTTTACCTTAATAAATAATGCCCATATTATCCAAAATTTAAATTCACAATAATCTACGAGTAGTCACTAGCTAAGACAGGCTCTTCCTTCCAATTCTAGGACTATTTGACCTAAATAATTAAGTAGCTCTAGGTAAGTACCTAAATTGTGTTAATCTGTCAATGGAAGAAACATTCAACCGCGTAAACTACAGCTTATCGAAATAAAACAAAAGTAAAAAAATAATTATAATAAAGATCCGTTGTTTTCCACTAAACTCGCGGGATGGCGCCACTTTTATCGCAACTGCATGTTTTTCCTAGAACAAGTTCGCACCAATTCTAAAACGTCATTTCAAACTATTTCGAAAAGCGCGGGAAAAGGTTACTTCCGCTCGCGAATGTTCAAGCGAATGTAACGCATTTTCGAACGGACTATTCAAAGGTGCCCCGAATACAGATTGGGCGGGCGCGGATCGGTGCGTGGTAGCCTGGATTCCATTCAATATTTTGGTGGCTTGCGGCCTATTTTGTGGCGGTTCATATTAATTGTACGCCTCGTTTTTGTCTGCGTACAACTAGAAAATTGCAAATAATTTTATTTACGAATCAATAAAACAATTTTTAATAAGTATCTCTACTTTCTTTAATTATCCACATTGAGTAGGGACGTTATGTTTCACTTATTCAATAGTTACATTCGAAAAAAGCTTGTAAAAAAATAAACAAACGAACTCTGCAAAAGTTAAATCGTAACGGAATCAATTTATCGATATTTTGTTTAATTATTCACCACAAATGCTGCAATCATGGATGATTACCTCCTTGGCTGCAATGTATTTGTCGCGCGTGCTACGAAACTGCTACGAAGAAGTAATTGATCTTGTGATACACTTTCCTAATTATGTTTTGTGGTATTAGTAAGTATTGGACACCGACATAGCCCAATGGTCTAGCAAGCTAAAATGACAATAGCTCGAAGAACCAACGGCCGATGGAGCTGAAAAGTTATAGCGTAACTACTACATATCGGCAAGCGCAGCGTGGATAGGCCACCCGTAAGATGGACGAGTGATCTAGTCAGGACCGCGGCTATTTTTTGGAGGCCGCTTCCAACAAGTCGCAGTGGAGGTTATAGGGGGAGGCCTATGTTCAGCAGTGGACGTAACAGCTGACATTATGATGGATAAGTATTGACTCGGTGAAGGTAGACCATATCATTATATCTATGAATTATTGTTCCCATACATAATGTTCCCAAAATGGGCTGGCCAGAACTGCAGAATCACATCCTACGTTTAACACAGCAGGGTCAGATGTAAAAGAAGTGATTTATTGTTTGACGACAAAATATCTTACTACACCGGATAGCGGCACCGAAGTCTCACCGACCTGTGTGCTAACGGTCCTGTGCCCTTCCAATTCCAGCTGCAACTACAAGAAGCTAGCAGAGGCTGCATGTGTGCAGCTGCAGCCACGTTCATACCGTATACAAACTAGTCTTGCAGCCGCTGCAAGTGCTGTCCGCAGCTGCAGCATGTAGCTGAGACGGGAAAGGTAGGTAAGGTAACCTCATTTTTACCAACATATACATACTCACGGTATTTTGTTCCCGAAATTGGTTTAGCCAGAACAGCAAGGTCATAGAGAAGACCCCACACTCATAGGTAGTAGCATAGCAAGGGATAGATGTAGATGATAGTGACAAGTTTCTAGCGTATCGCCATAGAATGCCCCTAAGTTCCTTAGTCGACTCTTACTACTACTACGTGGACGGTATGAATATAGCTATGTATTCTAGTGAAGTCCCGCATCAGCAAAGGAATACATTAACAAATCATATCTTTAAAAAAAAGTACTTATACTCATACTTATCTGCACAGCTGATTCTACCTTTAATTTGTCAAAAAAGTTTTAGTGCCTAAGTATAATTGCAAAAGCTCCTCATTAGTTAATGCATTCTCAAGAAGTCGCAGAGCTTATTAAGGTAGCCACAGAAGTGGGAAGCGAAGCGGAGTGACCGTAATGATCGGAGGTTTCATGCTAACCCGAATATAAATCACATTATAAACGTTTTAGAAAAAATGTTTTGTATAGTCCAATCGCGTCCTGAAAGCAGAAACTTGTGATATTAGAAGCTCTATTACCAGGAACTTTTGGTCTTAAATTATATTTTCATTCCACATCTTGAATTAAGCTAGCAACTTCTTAATGATCATTCACATCTTTTCCCGATATACGCCAAACGTGACCAGCGCCGGCCAGAAAAAAAATTAAAAAATGGAGCGAGATCCAATTAGTCACCTCTCCTGTTTACTCCTAATAATATATACCTATATCTTTACCATTTAGGCGCCCTCTAGGATTTGGCGCCTGGAGCGACTGCTCCGTTCGCTGTATGGGCGGGCCGGCCCTGAACGTGACTATGGGATCCCTTTATGATCTTGCAATTCTGACTACCCCATTTCGGGAACACAGCCGTGTATATACCTATATGTATCATTAACATCACATTTCTGCTGCAAACTCTGACATATATACCAACTTCTTGGTCTCTTGAGTTCAGCTAACACATGGGCTAGGAGACCTAATTCTATGCGACAAATTCTAAGGCCAGGTTTTCATTGAAGTCTAGCGACCTGTACGGCTTGTGCTTGTAGTTGTCTTAAAGCCTTTCGTAGTATACTGTTTTATAAATCATATTTCAAGACTTCTTACAAGACAAAACTTCCTATAGCTGTGTTTTTAAGAAAATATATGTACAAATTTTCGTATATAGACTAGGTACTTATAATCTTTTAAATGGCGATTTTCTTTTCAGGATAAAATTATTACCATTTTATGACGCAAACGTTTATAGCATTGTGCAACGTGCGTCACTTGCTTTGCTCATCCATTATAGGTACCTACTTGAAGTCACTTTTTTCTCGACTTTATGCAATTATTCAGATAGGTAAGTAAGAGCTCGCACACATGAGTTCAATAGTTATGTGCCGGCTTGACCACGTTAATTCGATTTCAAGTTCTTACAAGACAGAACTTCCTATGTAGAGTACAAATTTTCGTATATAGACTAGGTACTTATAATCTTTTAAATGCGATTTTCTTTTCAGGAGACGCAAACGTTTATAGATTGTGCAACGTCGTTCTCCTCCTGCTAGTAACACCTTATTTAAAAATTATACTTAGATAGCATAGATACATCATTTTATTAAGAAGGTCGTTGCTATATTAGGACATAAAAATGTTCATGACACGTCATGAAACGTAGCAGTCATAGATTTCAGCGATGCATAGTCTCACGTGATAGCGCGACGTAGCGCGCCGCGATGAGACGGAAAACTTGTTGTATAACCCTGGTTGATATGGTGGTAGGAACTGCAGCTTCTGTAGCTTCTCTATTGAAGATCAACAAAAAATTCAATTTAACAATATCTTAATTCGGGATCTTCTTGCTCTTATGATGATGTTTTATTACGACATATGGTTCCTATACTCGTCAGATATGTAAGTCTTAGCAGCGCCAACCCGCCCATACGGCCAACGGAGCAGTCGGTCCAGGCGCCAAATCCTAGAGGGCGCCTAAATGGTAAAGATATAGGGATATACATATTATTAGGAGCAAACAGGAGAGGCGCCATAATTGGACCTCCCTCCATTCTAAAATTTACTTCGGGCCGGCGCTGAGTCTTAGGAACGCGATGCATAAGGCAAAAATGCTCTCAACATGGGTGCAACATGCCTAGTGTTTATCACTCTATATTATATTAATTTCCTGGCTAAGGCATAACAAACCGTATAGGTCACTCACACTGTCAAAGAAGCAAAGTATACCTTAAGATGTGACTTAAGTCACGGTGCTAGAAGCTTCTGTGCCAGGTATAGTAGTTATTCTGGTTATAATACTCGTAATGCTCTGACGTCCACTAAAGCTAGCAGCGTCCATCCAATAGCATAAAAGCATTCCTGTTTGATTCTACACGCGACACACCACTGACTCCGAAGCCTTAGGGCGTTATTGGTTTCCTGTTAATAGCAAGCGTGTTACGTTTGATGTATACACGTGTAATATGACGTCATAATACCACATATGCCTAACTGCTGCCAGCCAGTGCAGTATGAAGTTTCTTAGAAGTATATCTCTAAAGTTGTAGATAGAGACTCTATCTACAGCTTTTATTCACTCGTCATACTGTTATGTACTAGTAACGTGATATTTCAATCACACTCATCCATTTAAATACAAAACTCTTTGTCAATGAAAACAAAATACCTTCTACCATCTCTCAACCGAATGCCCTTAAGGGAAAGTTATCACTAAGGATATCAGAATCAGCACCGCACCTGTGGAAAATATAATGGACGCAGAGAAAGGTCAAAAATAAAACTTTCAAAAGCATTTCGTAAAAGAATAGATAAGTGACTAATCTTAGCTGCTCAGGTATTTAGAGTTTTCAATGAGCTTAATAATCGTTTGAACAGAGGCGGCATGGAGGATTTCTCTCGCATAGCGCTATGAAAAAAAAAAGAAAAACAGCCTCCGGGACTCCGTTTCGTAGCAAGAGCAAGGACCAACAAGTCTACGACAGAAATGGGAACTACATACTAAACTTTTAATATGAATAAGCTTACGTGGACAGTTACGCCCCACCTATCGGAATGACTATTTTTGTGGATTCTAGATACGAGTTTTTACTTCCCTGCCTGGATGTGCCTGTCTATTGAAGGCACATTACGCTTTGATTGCATTTATTTAATTAAATAATACCTATCTATAATCTGGGAAATATTTGCCAATAGTTTAGATAGTAGTTGCTAGATTGAGTATTTGTGCCCAAACGGCGGCGGCGGTAAGCTAACCCTGTACAACGTGGGATGTAAGTTGAAGAAATAGGATAGGGACCTGGTGAAAAGTGGAACTTATTTTGTAGAACTCATCAATTCATGGAAGGAAACCATTCTTTTTCAATAAGTACCTATTGATAATTTGCTCACACAGCATATTTCAGGAACCATAATAGCTAGGTACACCAAGAACTAAAGAAAGCCAATTAAGAACTGAAATTCGATATTTTCATGATATAAAGAGAAAGGTTCATCGCTCCGATCAGAGGACTTAGGCAGGTAGTTAAGAAGTTGATAGGATATTGAAAAAACTCTGACGTGATTTATACAGTAGCTTGAGTGGATCTTATTTATCTATCTATGAGCATCATCTTCGCCTTCAGCCTGTTGCAGTTTACTCGGGCAAGCCACAAGGGGTTATGGTACATCTCGCCCACGAAAAAACTCGTCCGCGGGCCAAATGTCTACTTTTAAAAATGTATATGGGTAGATTCGCCCGAATCAATTCAGTGGAAGATCGAACTAGATGTTTCCTATATAAAACTAAAGGGACGTTTCGGTAAAATACTATATTTTTACATTAAATATTCAATATCTGATCTTAATATTCATAGTAAAAGAATGTTAAAACTAGTTAATCACGTATTTACGTACAGGTATCAGATGTTCAATGTAAATATGAAATTTTGCTTAATCATCCCTTTAGTTTTTAATGGGAGACATCTGGTGCGAATTTCCACACTGATTTGGGCGAATCTACCCATATACATTTTTTAAAGAAGACATTTGGCCCGCGGACGAGTTTTTTCGTGGGCGAGATGTACCATAACCCGCCAAGGCTACTGCCACAGGGGGGTTTTTGGCATAGCCACAACGCTAGGCAGGCGGGTTGGTTTCTACCTACATAAACGACTATAATTATACCTAGAGTAGGTAATAATATGTCCATGTATGTTATCGATTGGGCTACAGCAGGCTTCAGGTAGATGAACGTAACTACTGTAAAATGACCTAATATTATGACCTAAATGACCAAATGAATGTGACGAATTTTGGAACTACAAATTTTCGCTAACTGTTATGAAGAATTTTTCTATTTTGCGTCGTTAGTGGCGCCTCGTTGTAGATAACTTATATTTGTTGGCATCCCCAACACAATAATAATTTAGAAATAAATGTTTAAGTTGGCAACAATTTCTACAATAAGAGTTCGAGGTCTTCCACGCGCAAATTAGCCCTCACAGCTATCTGCCCAACAGTAAATGTTGAACTAGTCAATATCAATACATAGATACAACTTTATATGGTACAGCGGTTTTCGTTTAAATTTGCGTTTAATTTCGGGAAATACAATATTTCAGCTTCGTATAAATAGCTGTTTTCGTAAAAAAATTAAATTCCCGGGAATTTCTCCGTTCTTAGTGCTCCCTCGCAGTCCCTAATGAACATACAGGTCCAATTTCAAATTCAGCGCAGTTGTCGTAAAAAAAATGAATTCAATATCGGGAGTTTGAATTCTATTTCGGGAAATGTTTTTAGTCCCAACAGCCCGATATTTATGTATAGCGGTTCTCGCTTAGTATTTCGGGAAATTTTTTAGAATGAACATATATGCCCGATTTCAGCTTCATATGTATAGCGGTTTTCGTAAAAAATATTAAATTCCCGTTGGTCGCCTTCCCGTGGGAATATCGGGAAATTCTTATAGCCTATGTTCATCCAAATAAGGATTCTAACGGTGAAAGAATTTTTGAAATCGGTCCACGGAAATTACACAAACAAACAAAGTATGTATAGATGAATGTCTAGCTTTAGTGACAAAAGACAAAACTATCTACGAAATACACATATGTATTTTAGAATTACCAAACTTTTTTTATATTAGAAATATTAACTATTTTTCATCTTCTATGCTGTTCTGGGAGTAAAAAAAAACGTATAATACTACAGCTGCTTCTCTTCCCGGGCATACTGTACAAGTCAGTAGAGGGACAAGGTCTTGGTATTTTGTAGGCGATGGGCTGACCACCTGTCACTACTAACCGAACTTGTAAGTACATCTCAACTATACCCTCAAAATTGGTCAGAAGTGGCACCATGTGGTTCTATCGGCCCCTGGTGCTCTGCCTACACCGTAAGGGATAAAGGCGTGATTATACGTATGTATTATATGTAACTATTTTTGAAAATAGGTAAGTATGTGAGTTTTATCATGTTTACGTTACTTCATTTCGTATGGAAAAACTTCGTGTTAATAAAAATAAGGTATCTTAGTTTGAGCACACTCCGACCTTAAATTCAATGATCAATAAGGAGATCACACAGTCACGTTTAGCATAGCGGGGGTTTATAAGTAAGTAAGGCCCTACATCTTTCAGATATTAATTTCATGTGATATTTTCAGATTTATCCCGATATAAGTTAGTCTAGTTAATTGGTCGGCCATCTTGAATTGGAGCGTATACCGGAAGTAGCTGAGCCGGAAGTCGGGTAGGCGACAAGGTCGGCCGCCAGAGGGCGCTCCCGGACCTCCGAGGCTTAAAGACCTAAGAGTTGTATGTAAGGTTTAAATCAAACATTATGAAAGTTTCTTCACGAAATTGTTAGTATTTTTTTGTCGCGCAGTTTGGCTGGTGTAACTCTACCTACACAGGCTACACTTTTCTGGACTTATAGGTTGTCTAAGTAGTTCTATTCCTGACTTAGGGTCATTTTTATAGCTTTATTTTTTACTGATTTTTTTTTTTGTTGTTGTTTAGTTTATGCCGAAGGAAAGGCAAGGGGAACTAAGCCCATACAGCCATTGTCTTTAGTAAATGATTTCTGAATTTATGGTGGATGATAAAGATGAATGGACACGACGGGGAAATCCTCAAGGAGTGGAAATTACCTCAAAATCAAAAATAATTGCAGAAACAACTTACACGAGCCCATGAAGAGATCGTTTTCCGGCTAAAGTTTTACTCGGCTTACCTGCATATAAAACCAGGCACACGCACTAGATTCACATCAAAGTAAACAAAATATACCTTATCGACCAGAAAACATCACTTTACGAACACATACAAGCCATTTACAAATAAATTTTGATTTTCACAAGAAAATTACACCCACTCCCTTCTAGCTTTTCCCGCCGAATCCTTTATTTTTTACGTTAGATGGTTCCTGGTTGGGTAACTTTTGTTTTTTGGTTCCAAAAAAACATACAAACAGCTTGTAAAATGATAACATTGTATGTATAAGGCTTTCTATCGTCATTTAAGGTCTAACCGTGGTCTATTCTATAAGATTCTATGCCTTAATATTGCGTGTCTATTTGTACCTACTACGTATTACAATATTTTGCTAAATTTTTGGTAGTTTTTAATGACGGGCAGCTTGCTCGACGCCAATCTACTCGGAACATAGTCTACCTCACGTCTACCTACTGGAAACAAAAACAACATTTACGCCAGGCGTAGACAAACAAGCACCATTTCATTTCCTTTGTCTACGAGCGCCTACAATCACCAGACCAATAAGTTTGTCTATGATAATACCAAAGACTTGGGAGAGACCAAAATAGATGCCGGTTCTTTGTACCGACACTGGCCCTAAATAAAGCGATGGTAGGGGAGAGGGCTCCAGAGCGCATGCGCGTACCCACTAATATCGGTTTTATTAAAATCTTTTGTGGAGGTTTCGGGAAAATTCGGTTTTTGTAAAGGCATTTGGGATTGTTTAATTACTGATTGAAAGTGTGAACACTTTAGTCTAGTAGTACAATTATTTGTAAACTTGTATTGGGCGACCAAAAGCTTTGTTATAGAAATCCCTACTAATCATCACACTACAATAAAATTCAATAGCTAGCGGTCAGAGTTTTCAGACACAACGCAATTTTCGAGATCTTTTCCGCTCTACCAAAATCACTATAGAATAGAGGGAGTCGCAGGTGGTACTGTAACACTGGTTGATTATAATTACTTAAAGCTTTTTGCCTGGTTATTTACTCAGCTTTTCTCCATAATATGAAATATTAACCTTAGTTTAAATCAGGGGATAAAACTTCCGCAGAAAAGTCAGCACCTACGACTTTTTCTTGACGAAAATCTATTATAGTGGTTAGAGCACTGACACGCGGAATGCAGAGGTCGTGGGTTCGATTCCCACCCGGGTGAGGATTTTTTTCCATTTCTTTATTAATAATTTTATAATGAAAATCTATCTTATTTTCGTACAATGAACAATATATAAGTAGGCTACTTTTAATCCTTAAATAAATAAGGCCAGCGAGAAATTAGAAAAGTTTTGAAACCCTCGAGATGGATCCTCACAGAGGAATGATATCGACAAGTAGAGTCTCCTTATTCGTTTCCTTTCTCAATTTCGTAAGGAGTGAGAATAAAGAAACTCCTTGCTGGACTAAGAAAGAGCTCTAAGGTCCGTAAAGGGAAGAAGATTCTTCAGAACTGGGAGATCTACATACACATACCTACATACTAATAATAATGGTGCTTTATTCATGGTAACTTCCCTGGACTTCAAATAAATAGATGTAAGTACCTAAATAAAACATAGTCATACCTATAAGGTAGGTAGGTATTCATTGTTCATGCTGTTCTACTTGGTTTCTCTCATTTAACTGATTGCAAGAAATGCCTACTTAATTAATGTTCACATGCCAAATGCACCATAAACATTTCAAAACTAATCCTGCTGTTTTAAGTTACCTTTATACTTTTATACGTATAAAAGGGTACCCTCATGAAAACAGAAGTTACACAGAGGCGGGAAAAAAAATTGCGGAGCTGTACGGAGACTGCGATCCAATTAACTCAAAAAAAGAAAAAAGGGAAAAGTGTATTGTTCCAGACTGCGGTCCAAAACCCTCGTAGTGAGAAATGCCCCATGACTGTTACAACGGCATATCGTCTACTTCTACGAGTAATAGCAACATTTTTTTCATTGTGGTAGCAAGATTGTAGAATAGCGACACACTGCTTATAGTAAGTTAGCAAGTAGTAAGTAATTTATTTCTCTTTCACAAAGGCTTCCAATTAACATTCATGACATAAATACGCACTTATGTATACATTTAGAACTGAACCCTGTTACTTTTCTAAGTGCTGTAGATTTTTGTAAATAAAATAAATACATTTATTTAGCGTTAAATTAGTGACGGTCGTCTCGCCTCCGGTATCGAAATAATGAACTCTTGGATCGTTGTAAGTTACAAACCCCTACAGCACTTACGTATCTACGGAAATCTTTACGCCAAGTTATCCTGCCAAAATTGGTGCCTACTTTCAGTCAGCAACGTACGTTTCGCCAGCGACCAGTGATCATTACAAGCAAAAAGCAAACAAGTTACTGACTCCTACGTCATCTGGCTGGGTAGGATACCACTGTTTTAGAGCTTCATCTGATCAGAATAGGTATACTTCAATAACTCCAATGAAAACATTCGCAGATGGTATAAGCAACAACCCCTACAAATCCATTTTCAAATCTACTCTCAGATGACGATAGGGTGCGTCACGCGCTCGGCAGATGCGAGCCGCGTGCACGTGGATGCGTACAATGGAACGTAATCCAAGATGGCCGCCGCGGGAGGGAACTTTCCCGCTCTTTCACTGAGAGCGCGCGAACGTGCTACGCAGAGGTTATTGAGTTTTGTTTGAGAGTTTCATCAGAAATGTAACTTTGATTGCAATTTAGTTTTCAGAGAATGTTTATAGTAGGTCAAGGTTGCTCAGTTATGTATGATTTGGAATGACTAGTAGAATTTTAGATTTTTTGAATTCCATAACATCACTTCTCAAAAAGTACCTACTCGTACATACATTTCTCGTTAAAGATATCGCCTCCTGTAAAAAATCTGGCACTGCAAATATTTTTAACAGAAGCTTATAGAAAATGCATTCCTAAGTATGAGTATGTATGTTGAATACTTATGTGCATGGAGGTAATAAATTACCTCATGACTTATGTGCATTTTTTTTCAAAGCTGTGAGCAGGTAGGCACCTAACAGTGGCGTAGGTACTCATACCGTTCGAGGCCCGTGGCAAATCGGATGCTCCCGTAAATAATTTTAGGAGTTGAGATTATCTTTTGAGGGCGGCCCTTCCCGCTAGGAACCCGTGGCATTTTTGCCGACTTGCCACCCTGTAGGTAACTACAGCATGGTAATACACATGGCGTAAGCCCATGGAGGAAATAGCGTAAGCCATTGGAACCTAAGTGCCTTATTTGTAACACGCCTAAAAAGGTCATGGATTCTACAGTCATATAGATCCTATGCTCCTATGGTCTAAAAGTAGGTCACTTTTGTGATACTAAATAACATGGTACACCTACCTAAGTGATTTTTCAAAATAATTAAACTATTAAAATAACTTCTCAAAGTAATGCAAACGTCGGTATTTAGTAGGTAGATGCGTACCGTAGTCGCTCGACCACGGCCGGCCGTCATTGCTGATGGTCAACCGGTTTGCGATCGAATCAGAAAAACAGCTCCCCTACCAAGGTGCCTCTCGAACGGGCCCATTGTAATGCTCTACCGGAGTAGGGTTGGCGAGACTGCGTAAATATTGTGATGTAGTCCGTTCGCTTATACATTGCAACCTATAGTAACTCTAGCGTATTATAGAAATCTAACTTACATACAGTGGTTGGAATGACATATTATTTAATTTATTTTTCCGCTATGCATCAGTCTGAAATTGAAATTAGTATCATGTCTCTGTCTCTAATCTAATTTTAAAAAAGATAGCACCACACACGCACGCTTTCATGGACAGCAAATGCTGAATATTCTTTGATAATAACTTCTCAATTATTTCAATAACAGCTCAAATTAATTAGTTCCCTTCTAATATTAAGTCTTCTAATATTAACTTTATTTTTTATGACAGTGCAGTTTAGGTATCTATTTACACTGTTAAGTAAAATAAAGGTATGTACATGTACCTTCCTATATCTTGTATGACAAATAGAAACTCATGAGTGCGTGCCCTACCTCGCTTTAGAGAAAATATCTGCCGTCCCGTGGTAGAGGCTCGCTACACGCGCTCGAGAGAGCGCCACATTTATATAACGAACGTGAATCATGGACGTTCTCCGTGGCCTGGCTTGATGGCGCAGTCCAAGAGTTCTACTTGATGCTAAAAACTTATATAAAGGAGATGATATTGGCTAATTCATACGATGTCGTCTACGTTCATATTCTTATGCTTTATTGTACACAGTAAAGTTTTCACAACTAAAGTTTATGACAAGGAAGAGGTACTCGTATAAAGTACATTGCCTTTGTACATTGTCAATGTAAAATGTTTTTCCATATAAAATGTCTGTGTACAATAAAGAATATATAGAATATATAAAGAATATAAGTACATAGGCGTGCTTAACTCTTAGAGAGATTTCTTCCAGCAAACGAATTGTGAAAGAAAAATATACATAAGAGGTAGGTATGTGTCTAGGATTTTTAGTGGTAAAGAATTATAACACGAGTGAACGAAGATGTCTGATTCTTACGATGTCTATGCTCATATTCTGAGTGGTATTTTTTCCCTTGAGGGCCCTTGACTGAGAGATGATAGCAATTTGTTTTCTTTCAAGGGTTGAGTGGGAATGAAGTTAGGGTTAGTTTGCCTATATACCTCTTCTCTACATCAATGTATCGGTTTAGATTTAGTAGACAATTTACTTTATCTGTCCATTTAACATTCCGAAACTAAGTACTTATGTACTTATATACAAGTACATAGAGTCGCAGCTTTACTGCAAAGTGTAAGGTGATATTTTTATGGACCTCACTCAGGTATGGACAAATCTCGGACTATGATGGTGACGTGGAGTAGCTGAATAATGCGGGTAGAAGTAATACGCACCGATATCGCATATTCGGTATATACTCGTAAATTTCATTTATCGCATAGCTTGCTTAACGTAAACTCGAAGTTCCCTAACTCAGCTACTGCGTACTGTGGCATACCGAGCTGAAGGTCGCTGTTTCAATGCCGAGATACTTTGTATGGACGTTATTAAAGTATTTTTATTTAGTTTTTTTTTTGTGGCGAAAACTTTAAAAATAGACGCACGGGTCCTCAGCCGGCAGCCGTCGTCATCTCGATGCTTAGGCTTAGATAGGTACCCAATGAACCTTCTTAAACATTTGGAATAAACTCTCATGAATGGAGACAAAATTAAACCTGCATGTCTAATTTCTGGTGACAAATCTCGCAAATATTTTCTTGCCACCACAACACTATTCAACCATTATTCAAGCATAGAATAAGCAAGCTAGTATTCTAAGTAAAACAATCTAATTATGTACTAAAACGTTAAACGTTAAAAAAGCGCATTTGAAATGAATGTCGCATTGTGAAGGACTGATTAGGGCGCCGCACTGTAAATATATATAGCATAGCAGACCATCGCAAGGGTGGCAAGGGCGTCCCGGGCGTCAGGTCAACGGAGGGCGTCTGCTCGCCAAGGGTAGAGCCAGAGGGTATACGATGCATTTGTGTTTTACAACGATGTTTCAAGAGAAACTCGGTTGATCTATGAATGTAATATTCGAGTAATGTTCTTCAGTTTTAGAGAATCAATGCCACAAGATTAACGCCTTATTATAGAAGCTTGATTATTATGGTTTATTAACACCATGATATTAATAAACCTCTCTTGGGTTCGTTTTAAAATAGGTAGGTATATACGAACTTACCTTAAATTTAATTAATGACTTTTGTCAACCTATGTTTCCAAAAATGGGGTAGCGAAAACTGTAGGACCGCGAAGATCTTACAGCCTTGTTTAGCATTGCTAGCTCATCGCCCGAGAGAACGCCTCGTCGACTCTTATGACATGCACGGAAGGAGATGCATCTGATATAGATATTGTAGTAAACCCGCGTCATCAAACTGTTAGAAAATATTTTCCTTGAACAATCACGTAATGTAGTTTTTTAACATAGTAATTTCTTAACATAGATTAAAAGACAAATGAAAATACCACTCCAGAACACAGTTAAGGAAAACTCAGGTAAAACTACAGGTTTGACAAAGGCATGACAGACAAGACAATTTTTGTGAACTGCCTTGTGCCTCGATGAAATCAATAGAAGTTTGCCATCGCAATATTTCCTCCTTGAAGCCTTTATTTTGTGCGTTCGTTCGTTGAGGTGTCGAGTCTAGCCCTTAAGAAATCTTACTTGATAGATACCTAATAAACTTGATAAGGTACATTTCCTACTGTATCTACAGACAAAGCTTCTAATGCATTTTACCAAATAAGTATAAAATAAATGCCCTAAGGACTGCGACCCGAGATGGAGGGATGCCCTCGAATCTTTGTCCAGGTTAATGGGAAGTCCTATATTAAGCAGTGAGATACCTAATGGAGGCATGAAAGGCTTTCATCTTTGTGTTAATATATAAAATTTAAATATTAGCTCAATTTGTCGTAAATAAAAAAACAAACGGATACCTAAGTTTAATTAGGCACATTTAGTACTGGTTTAAGTTAAAAAAATTCTACTAAGACTGTCACTGCTGATTTACAACTAGTCGGTCGCTGTTACACAGCAAACCTATCGTTTCCAACGAATTCATTCGATTCGCTCAACGATTATTCGATTGTCGAGCCAGCCAATGGCGCAACTCGCTTCAACGAGGCACAGTCAGGCGTTACATAAAAATATTTACAAGTAGGTCTGTAGCTGTACCGAATAGTGAGTTTCATCAAATAGTTCCTTTGGATGATGGCGCTAGTTACTATTTGTAAGACTACATAATCGGTGTTACTGCATACAAAACATGTTAGTTCCGAAAACAGGCATAGGAGTTAATTAACGAAACGGACTCTACCTACCCAGCTGTCGTGGTCAGTCAGCAGTTACTGCATAGGTACTTGAAGAGGATTATAAGCAAACCTTGATTCATTGAGTAGATAGGTATAGCTTTAGTATGCATATTTACCATTAGTTATTAGGGTACCTACCCTACCTAAAGACTAAAGTCACACTTGAATTAAAACGGAATTTTTGTAGCAAAGTTCTCTTCATGTGAATGTTGTTTTTTTTTGTTATACCAATGCCGTAGGTACATTTTGCTATGAGTAGGTAGACATTTTACGAAACGGATACTCCGCTACCAGGGCACATTCTGGGAAAGCAACATGCTGTAGAGTTAGAGCAAGAGAAATAGCTAGAACCGTAAGAGGAAAACAATCAGTATAAAAGGGAAAACATGCGGTTCAAACGATTTATAAAATTTTACATCTCTACCCAGTTTGAATGAAATGCAAATACGAGCATCTTGACTTGTATCAGGACCAAGGCAAATTCCTAGAAGACCTTTTATCTCTCGCTCCATTCGATCGTAAACAGACAGCAAAAGGTGACACATCACCATGATTCATGCCGAGTGAACTGCGCGAGCGCAAAGTATCCTTGACGTCACCTTTTCGTCCGGGTGGCTAATACCAAACCGCTCGCAAATCTTTTCGAATGCTAAACACTTGCTTGGCAACGTTAGCGGCCGACGAGTTGTTTTGAAAGTCGGTTCGAGTCGTAGCAGAATTTTTACGACGCTTGCAGAATAGGCTCCAGGCAGTATGGTTCATGCTTGGGTTTGCGTTCCGTTCTTCGACCGCAATGCAGCTCGATTATGCCTTTGTATTCATAACCTCTACGTCACCTCGAGAACCTGCGCACTGGCAATGCCTTCAATTTTGTTAAAATATTTTTTCCTTGGTTTGTTTATCGGGTGAAAACTACAATTGTACTAAGTATATGTTTTAATCTGCTGCGAAAATAATGTTTTGAAAGAAAATAAATATGTGATCAGCAGTACCTATATAAACGGCACAGGGTTTGGCTGAGTATACCTACCTTCGTCGCAAACGTAACGGTCGTAGAAAGAGAATACGTAACGGTCATATAAGTCTACGCAACCAAATAAGAAGCCAAGAAAAAAACTTAATGCAGAAGGCTTCTGCTGATCAATGTGTAAACAATTTAAAGGGGTATGAATGCGAGATGCTACGAAAATAGCTCAATGTTCTCATACATTGTACATCTACATACCTATTCCCAAAATTCTATGAATACGAGTATTCCCGAGTTGTTTAGTAAATTCCCCATACTGACATAAAAAAATTAACATATTGTAATTTCGACTCTTTTTATAGCTTTTCGCATACATAGGTACCCCTTTTGTTACACCTGTATAACACGAGTAAGCCACTGACTGTTGCTTTTTGCCAAAGTCGGCATTCTCCGATTACCATTGCAATGACAATTTTTCTATGAACAAAACTTCACCTCTCACTTCTCACGCTTCAAAACCAAAAGTACCAAAGTATCTTACCTCCGTCAATGTGCGGATTGTTTGTAATCATGTTCGCAGGACAACCTATGTGGTACGATACCGGGTGTTGATGTCAGCGCGTGCGCATGTGAAAGTTCCATTATCTCGAGTTTACGATTATTGCTTGTTCTGATCTGGATTGGTGAGAAAAATCCCACACAGGGTATTTTTTGTAGCCGTCTGTCTTGCTAAGAATATTAAGGGTATGAAGGAGGTTGGTTCTCTACCGTAGGCTATTTCGCTTAACATACCCGTTTTTTTTTTATCTCTTCAGTTACACCCTGTATTTATATGACTTACCATCAGTAATACATACTAAGACACCTACATACTGTCTTTTGTATTTCGTACCATTTGACGAATTAGTATTTTAATTTTGACCAATCGCGTTTTCCAACTTCAATTCGGCAGCATTGACTGGGACCATAATAAACATACAGGAATTTTCACATATGATAAAAAATAAAATTCTCTGTTCTACCTTGGATATAATGAAAAGTTCCAGGATGCTTTTAAACTCAGAAATACTAAAGCATAATTTTGCCTTTTTTTCCGTAAGCGCTCTTAAGACACATGTGATATTCCCGAATGGGCCAAAATCATTTCACAGGGTAGTCTCACCCTCTTCGGAGTATAATGTACAAAATGGAAATGCAAAATCAGATAATTATCTTATGGTACATTATAATGTACAAAACTATTACGGATTTTGAGGCTCGCGACATTTGCATTGAATCAACAATTTTTTGCATTAACGTTTTACGATTTGTACATTATGAGTACGCAAAGACACATACGACAAACTTCGACAACGTCAAAATCTCAAATGGAACAAAATAATAATTGTAGACATTTCGGGAACTAAACACAGCGCGCCTAAACACAATGTGTGCTCAATCTGCGTATTGTCCATTATGCTCCGAACTTTCTTGCCCGCCGTCCTCTCGTATCGGGGCTATCGGAACGGAAATACTAATTTTCCTGAGGGTATATTACTCTAAAAATAAAACAAAATTGCATCTAGAAATTCTACATCCATTATATTCAACGTCATTAGTGGTGACAATTAAAATCAATACATTTCAATTGTATTTCACGTTGTCTTATTTTTACAGAGAAAAATATAAACTAAGGGATAGGTATGATTTCTTAAATTATTCATATGTAGAGTACAGATATCGAGTATCGAGGGATTCCATACCTCATACTGACACAGTTATTGTAAATGCTCAATGCCAGAAGCTAACAGTTTGTGAAAAAGATTTCACAGATATATTAGTAAAAAAATCAGTCTAGACAAAGATAGTTACTATGGTTTGACGATAACGCAGAGCACACCGCATTTTTGATCTTACGGCTAAGAACACAATTTAGAACTTATAACGTAACAAAAATAATACTACATATACCGAATTAGAATGAACGTAAACAAAATCACACATTTTCCATTCTCGTTAGTTTCAAATGCACCATGACTAGTACGAATTGATCAGAATAAATACTGTTATGTCCAATAGAGATGAACATCATTCATACATATACAGTCCTGCGTTATATCCTACAAATTGACAAAAGATTCAAAAAATAATACATAAAAATTAAGTACTGAAGAAAATCGCCGGGAACTGACTACTTTTGAGATAAAAGCCTTTACAAAATCTTTATAAAACCAAACAGATTTTTGCGTATACGAACGAATTACCCATAACCTAACCTATTTGCTTTTACCAGAGAAGTAGTTACTCCGGCAACGGAAAACAGCCATCCATACCGCCTTTAACGATCCCTACCTCAATAACTACCACAGCCCCGTTCCTGCCACAACAGTCTTTTCTTACAAATATCACATTACACCAGTGTCCTTGCGTTATCGTCAAATAAAGCATAGTGGCAGTGGATCAAATACTAAGAGAATCGAGTTATATACGTTAAGAATCACAATACAGTTTATAACCTTACAACTAAACTTACCTTAGTCGAAATATGAAAAGGACTACATTTCGTATACATTGCTGTCATCTTAGATCTAAAGTATAAAATATCTCGCATTTAATGGCAAGACGAATTGGTAAAGCACCATTAGTTTGGCCTTTAAGTCATAAGTAAATAAGTTAATTTAACACATTTAGGGTTGGAATGTCCAGGTTTACACAACCGACTTCAATTTTGTGCGTGAAGTTCATGTCAGATCGTAGCAAGTCTATTCAGTGTTGCATAAATTTATTAAATTAATTTATATTTCAATCGGATCGTTGTTGTCATAAACTTCGTAATATATCATAATATTATGTTTTGTAATAATATGTCATTGGTAATCAAGTCATTGGGATCCTATGTTCAGCAGTGGACTTCTTACAGATGGCATTAAGAAACTTATTTTTCATAAATCGTGATATATAAATACTATCCTTTACAATAGTATTATTAAAAATACATACAAAATTCAAGTTCACAAGTCGTTTAAAAACAAGCAATGTATACACAATGTAGTCTTACAGTACACAGCGAGATTTCTTAATACACATAAATCTAGGAAGTGATGTAGCATGGAAGCAACCTCAGTCTTGTCATTCTTCTGATGTGAACCAACAACGCTGTGACATGGCCCCTGCCGGAACTACATACTGAAATGGAAATGTTAAGCTGGTACATAAATGTAGCACATTGGGAATGTTATATTTCGTTAACAATATAAACTGAAAACCCTGTTATGTCTTTCCCTCGATTCTTGAGCCGCGTGGTGCCGGCAGAGTAGAATTCGTACTACCCCATGTCTGCCCGTGGGTATCGTACGAGGATATTAAGGGTTTCCGGGACGTGGGCAGCAGCGCCTGACAACATAGTCCAAAATACAAACTCGCCTGCCCAGCGTGGTGACTATGGGCAAATACCATGGCAGTCTTGTGGCGTGCCCTGGGGGAGGCCTACGTCCAGCACTGGACTGCAATAGGCTGATGATGATGACGATGATGATGTATGTACTTTTATATATCTACAGTGAATCTAGACTAGGCATGAGTGGAAAGAAATGAATAACTTACCAAATTATCTTATGCTTCTGTAGGTTGCTCTATTTGATCAGAGCAGGGCTCCTCAACTGCAACGGTCTTCACTTTGATCTCAACCTCGGCTTCTGGCTTATTTTCCGTTTTACCGTTTTCCTCTGTACCATTAGACTCTTCCCCATTTGCCTTCCCATTTGCATCTCCATTGGTGCATATTGCTGTGCCATTTTCGGCAGATAATCTAGAACTAAGTTCCTCATCTTTACTCGAATCTCCGTTCATGTTTGCGGTCTCGGTATCGCCGTTTGTTTTTCCGTTAATTTTGGTGTCTTCACTCTCTGGTTTCACTTCAATTACAGGACTTTCTTTTTCCTTTTCTTCGACTGGTTCCGATGTTCCATTTGCCTCTGCCGGGGTTTCTTTTTCTGTGCTTTTAACTTCTGACTTTTGCACTTCTTCGACCTTCGTCTCTTCTTGAACTTGTTCCATTTTCGTTTCTTGCGAGTTTTCGTTTGCTTTTGTTACAGTTTTTATACATTCATCAACTTTTTCGATTTTCTCTTCAGGAACAGTCGTCGACTCAGTTTTTTCTGCGTCTACATTTTTTTCTGATTTTAGTTCAACATTTTCTTCTTTTGGCACCTCTGCAGCTGTTTGTTCAACCTTTTCCCTTTTTTGTGCAACATCAAGATTTACTTCTTTCTGGTCATCCTTTTGTTCCACTATTTCTTCATCTACCTTAGCATCTGCAACTTCTGCATTTTGTTTCATTTCGAGTTCTAATTCAGTATCTAATATCCTGTCGACAATGTCATTACTATCAGTTGTATCCGTTTCCATTGTTTCCTCTGTAATGGTGTTTAGTAAAGGTTTTACTGGAATGTTGTCTAGGTTTGTGACATCTTGCACTTTTGATAATATTTCATCACACTCTTTTTCTAAAACTTCTCCAACATTTTGTAAAGCCTCCAAATCCTCAGACGCTGGCTCCTCGACCACGGGTGCGATATCGTCTATGATGTCTGCTACCTCTTCTAATGGCTTACTGTCTTCTAATTCTTGAATCTCCGTAATAACGGCGGGAGGAGTTTCTTCGGCTACGGGCGCGTGACCGTTTGTTTTTACATCCTCATTTTCTGCAACGGTTTCAGTTTCCATACTGTCCGCACTTTCAGTCTCCTTAACGTCTACTTCAGTCTTTTCAATGGTCTCATCTGGCTTATCTTCGGTAACTATCGGTTCAGCAATGATTTCTGGTAGATTTTTAGCTTCATTGGAATCTGTTATTTCCTCCACTACCGTCTGTTCCACAGTTGCTTCTTCTGTTTTGGCACCTTCAGTCTTATTCTCTTCTGTGACTATGGCGTCGTCTACTTCCATGGTCTCTGTTTGCTCAGATGGTTTTGTTTCAGCTGCAGGTTCAACGACCTCAGTTGTAGTTTTTAGATCAGTCTCAATATCTGTTTTGGCAACTTTAGCGGGAACTTCACTTTCCTGGAACAGACAATTTGTATTTTTTTATAAAAATGCTTAGAAAGCATGCCTCATAATTATCAATCGCGACAACACACACGCGAAAATATGTATTCAATTGTAAGTTTGTTGTCACTAGCATTGCATCAAAATCAAGGATTTGCAAAGAGAATTTTAATGACACAGACCCAAGTCACAGCATAGACAGATTAACAGTAAAAATTCCGCTCAGTGGTCTGTCAAACGCTAGTATAGGTAGTCATATTAAGTAGGTGTGTATTAAGTGTACAATGCCACATGATTGTTTTCATCTTTTGAGGACATAACATCTAAGATCTTAATGGAAGCTCGTACAAAATATTGAGATGCAAATATCGTCTTTCAGCTATGCTCAATGTAACACGAGATCTATTTGTAATGCTGCAGTTCTGTCATTTCCTTTTTGGGAATGCAGCTGTGACAAACAGACGTGAATATTTAGGTGTTTCCAGAACTGCAAGATTATAAAGGAGCTCCAGCAGCCACGCTTAGCATAGCTGGGACAGCTGTAAATGATCATGGAACATGTGAATGATCGGATCCCGGGCCGTTAAGTCTCATACTGAGTAGAATTTTGGAAAAATGTGGACATGCCATCATACAAATCATCATAAAAAGCTAACCTTATTGCTCAAATTATAAAAACAAATTTAATTAAGACAACAATTTATTTTCGTAACCATCAACACACATCACACAGTATGTGAACAAAGGTACGGCCTAATTTTAACGTCGAAGACACAGAGTGACAGAAAACAACCATAATAAATATAAACTTAATTTAAGGTCATATACATTAGTGATCATACTATAATCACATTATTTTGATAATAATATAGCTAGCGAGCTACATACATAATATTATAAGTACATAAATACTAATAAAGTATATCATCATCAATCATATTAATATCACTACATACATACGGAACCTTGAGCAAAATATAATAGGCTTACTATTTTTTGTGTTTTAGAGCTGGGACCTTACCATGAGCATTAAATCCATTTAGGTCCTAAACACGATCGAAACACTATATCGTACCAAGACCTATGTGACCGATCATTTTTAGCATAACCTGTGTCCGTAGCATGACCTTAATGAGAGCGAGATATCTCACATTTAAACGTTATATTCTCAGAGCTAGGTAATAAACTGACAAAGTAAGTGTATGTACTTTGCGTGTAAATTCGGATTTAGAAATTAAACACTTGCTCTGGAGCCAGGACTGGATGAATTTGTCCTGAAAAAAGCTGCTTTTCAGTCCCTTTTTACACGCCAACTCCCATACTTACTTTGTCTAGTTACGAGTATAACATAGCTCTGTGAATTTGTCGTATAAATGTGAGATATCTCGCTCTCACAAAGTGCATGTTACGGGCGCTGGACAGAATGGAGTCGGAACGTGATCCAAAACGTCCATGGAAATAGTTAATAGGGATGTTGACAGTTATTTTATTTGTATGAAACATTTGCGAAAGAAAAACTTCGCTAGCGTGAAAACTTTCCAGGATATAACAATTTCAAAATCTCAATTTTAGACTTGCCAAAAAACGCTCCATACAAACGGCTACCACATCATGACGTCACGTTTTCAGTTACTTGTATGCGCGTAAAATAACTTTTGCACGACAGCTATATTAAATGTTGCGTTTATAAATATGGTCACAAAACAAAAGTTGCTGTAAATGATGCAGGTAGTCATGTGATATTGTAATCTTCAGTTAAATTCACATTTAAAAATGGACTTGCCCACTTAACTTTGACACTTAATCAATTGTAATTTTACAGATGTGTAATTTTAATGATTTATTCTGATAAGCATAGATATGTCATTAAAATTCAACTATAGTCAACATTCAAATTTATGGCAAGGATCCTGATAGAGATCGCCATTGAACTAGGCGGATCGACACATGAATTTACTTTCAAGCCGCCCAGCTCAATGGAAACGCAACCAACTCCATACACGCATAACACGAAATACGAGTATATCGAAGTTCTACTGTGATTTATTTATAGTATATTCACTTGAACTAAATTAATATTCTCAAATGGACTCAGAATACAATCAGTGAACTATTGAGCCTTGGTTTCAGGAAAACTGAGATATTTCTTGTATAATTCAGGCAAGCCAGCACAAATTACATATTACGAATGTTATTACTTATTAGTATCAAATATACCTAATCTATTTAATTATTATTACTATGGAATATAATAAGTGAATTATCTACATACCATCACCATTATTACTATTGTCAATTAGATCATTATAAAAACTTTTCATATATGTAATAAGCCCACTTGATAAACTAATTACATAAATAAATTGGTTAAAAGAAACCATAAAATGCTACTCAGAAAACTTGTTAGAGAAGTAAACATAGTAAAGAAACGTTTTATAAGCTGCTACATGATTTACTAAGAGCTTTTTAATTGCTGGCATTGAGAAATTGTTATTCGCAACTTACCTAACCTGTTAACAAGCTGGAAGAAATTCAAGAGACAGTTAATTACGAAAATGGAGGCTCTTTCCCAAGTATTCCCAACCAAGGGTCCTCAAAAGCCAAAATATACAGGGTGATAGGAAGATGGGTGCAAAGCTTTAAGGCGAAGTATAGACAATTTAGAACCATTTAAGCTATGGTTGTGTTAGACGAAGTCTGACTATATTTTTTTCTATTTTTTGTTTTTTTAGCGAAAATAAATGGCCCGCTCCACTAGATCTGACCCCGGTGAATTTTTTCGTTTGGGTTCGGGCCAAGGAACTGGTGTATACAAGTGTAGAAATAAACACCAGAGAAGAATTGATAGACAGAATTAATTCAGGATTTGAAACAATGAAGCTGGAGAAGATGTTAAAAATAACTACAATGGAGGCGAGGAACCGGGCCCATGCTTGTATTAGGAATCGCAGCAACCATTTTGAACATCAATAATAAATAATTTCAAATATAATGTTGCTTTACTTATTCTACCTCAAATTTAAATTTTCTCCCTCAAATTGGTTTTTAAGTCCTAATTTTAATACCTAGTAAGATATCCCAGTAAATGATACCTCAAAAGAGAGATAATCAAGCATGGTTTAAAAAAGCTTTGAACAAAAAACCTACTTCCGTTTTTTTTTAAATGAGGTGTTCTTAAATTTTGTTATAAACTTAAACTTCAAACGTCTGTAAAAAAATCTAATAACACAGATGCTTCGAATATGTTTAGTTAAATTGCTTACACGGTACTTTAATGAAATAAAAAAAAAGAGTACATTTATCACTTAATTTGCCCATAAATCTAGACACAGGGTTTTTGGTCGTCAACGTTCCCGAAAACTACGGAATCTCCTCATCATCACGATCATTTTTCTCCATGGAAGCATACCTGGGAAGTGTGTGGTTCCCAAGATATTAGGGTCCAAAGTTGAGTAAATAGACTGCGTTTTTCTGCATAAATGCACATAGTCGCGCGTAGCAAGATTTTTTCACGAGAAATAATTAATATCTGTCTATAAAAAACTAGAATAAACACTGGACACTATAAATTTCGCCCGAACAAGTATTTTTTTTTTTTTTTTCAAAAAAAATTACGTTTCCCAGCATTTTTTGGCATAAACTTACTTTATTTGATGTATAGAGTACGTACCCTTCGTTAAGGGTGGCAACGAAAAACACCTGCAGTTTTTAAGAATATATTATTGTGACAGGTCCCACTTAACATATAGGCTACTTTTTACTTTTATCCCGGATAATTTCGACATTTTGTTTTTTCTACAGTCCACGCGGACGAAGACCCGGGCGTACACTAGTTAGAAGTAAACTCCGTTGCGCCAATGTAACGCAGAAGCTGTAACCACACGCTTGTGCTCCGAAATGTAACCGTATTAAATTACTAAGACACTAGCGCTTTTATCAGGATACTTTTTTACCAAAACGTAGTATAATATTGTCATCTAGTGATGAGTAATTGCACTAGTAAAACAATCTTGAACCATATTGATAATGAGCAAGTAGTTTGACTAGTCACTACAAGGTGGTTTCTATGTAAATGGGCAGGGCTACAGTGTTCAATGCTCCCCTCGTCCCATACTTCACCCCCGCTCCGCGGCACACTATTTTTGTATGAAAATATAGTTAGCCGCTACTCCTCTTTTATTTCTTCTCCATGGTCTATAGTTACTTCGCCTTAAAGCTTTGCACCCATCTTCCAATCACCTGTATTTTAAGTTTAGAGGGGGAGCAATTTTTAATTTAAGTTACAGTTACATTACAAGTTATAACGTTTATTTTTATTTTACCTACATTTTTTTTTTATAAAAGTGGTCCCTAATCGAGAAAAGTTTGGAAACCCCTGATGTCGATGATAACTGTCTTGATTACACACAAGATTCCTAGATATCATATTATAAGGTACCTGTCGTTATTAACAATATGAAAAGGCACAAGACAACGAAGAAGGTTTGCTTATTCAATATGCTGATTGTAAATATTTGTCCTGGAATTATTGAACAAAGGGGACAAAATTAGTTTGAAAGGTACATATGTAATTACATAAATAGTCACAAATTAAGACTTACTACAACTATTATTTTTGTTATTTCTTTGGTTTACTTTGTCTTTTGACTAGTGAAAGGATTTCATCTGGACACATGCCACTAAGTTAGTAAGTTAAGGCCAAGGAGCTCTATGAGGGGCTTTTAAGTAGAATCAACTTTTAGTTAATGTCTACCTCACAAACGTAACGCCAGAGAGATGCGCCGGACACCTTAATTAGATATTACACATAAGCAATATAGTACATACAGATTTTGAAAATCAGGTGCCATTTTTAGTTTCATTTGATCAAAATTATTATCTAACACATGACAGCTCCCTATTGTTCTTTTCGTACATCTATCTATACATACATAAAATAAAAATGTAACGGATCGCTGTCTGTACATGGAATATATATGAGAAAAAATATCATAGGAGACCTTTATCAACGCAATAGTACCCAAAGAATGATTTTTGGAATTTTTGTCTGTTTGTCTGTGCGTTTGTGCACGCTAATCTCAGAAACGGCTGAACCGATTTCGATGCAGTTTTCAGGTATATATTGTGGCAGGTCCCACTTAACATATAGGCTATAATTTCGACATTTTGTTTTTTCTGCAGTCACGGAGTCGCGGGCGTCCACTAGCCATACATATTAATAAAAAAATATCTTCAGAGAACTTTACATAAAAGAGCAATAGGAGCATATTCTTCCTTTTTTAACAGGTGCATCAACCAAAAACTACAAATATTCTACAAATACATCCATAACCAGTTTACAATCTAACTACAAGCACTAGAACAGTGAGGCAAACACGAATCTCTCAACAGTCCGTATCTCATCAAACAATCATAGTATTTGCTTGCGAGTCGATAGTCGTAAGCTTTGGTTTCCTACGTCTGTGACATATAAAGGCCTTGTAATGTAAGGGTACGTACGGCCGCTATATAACGGCACCGCTATCAAAAGAAACCAAGGCATATGTATAATGGGCATCGCAATATAACAATCGTATAACACTATAAAAGCAATTAAGTCTTAAAAACTGTTACTTAACTAATTTCAATTTTATCACAAACAGGGCTAATTTTTCCAGTGATCAAATAGCTTAAATGAAAGATAAATATGATGCGGCCTTTCTATAAAACTTGATCAAGATGTGACCTATGTGAACATTGGAAAAATCGAATCGATGTCCATTATTGAGCTCGCTGTACTGTAAAAAAGTTCGTGCTTACGGCAGAGGGCATGCATTATTTCGGCACCTGTGGGTCCGGCTTTCGCTTGTGGCTGATGGCCAGTTCGGCGAAGGAGCGTATCACCGGGAAGGCGACGTCGGCTGGCAGCGGCGCGTTGCCTTCGCGACTGACTAGTGCCGCGTTAAGGCCGGCGGTTTGGGCCGCTTCCGCTTCTGAGGATGGCAGGTTCGATGGTTTAATTTATGACTGATATAATGTACTTTCATATATAAGTCCTATTTAGGTCGTCGTCGTTTTGGCGTATATTTTCAGTTTTCTGTATAAAGTACCGTACTTTAAGTAGTTACGTTCATATTCCCTAAAGTATACTATATGCATAATTTACGCTACTGTTTACGCTATTTCTTTCGCAAGCCTTTGCCGACATCCCCAAAGAAGCTGCACACACAAAATAAGGATTCTCTCCTGTTATAAACTTTCATTATGCGTGGAAATCACGCTGAACGTGCGACAGTGAATAAAGAAAGGATAAAAACGATAGACAGAGGAACTTACTGTATAGAACACACTCGCTCAGATACCCCAACTATTCCAAATAGAACTAACTCGCTAACGGCACGCATTTTCTCCAATGGGGGTAGTACCTATCTAAGTTTGTGTACTTATACCAATGTCTATCAAAGTTGATCAATTCACAGTAGTTTCCTAGACAAGGAAAATAGCAGTATGTATTTTTTACAATTGCAGAATTTGCTTACCTTTCAAAATATCAGTAAGGAACAACACCTCGTCCGACGCGATCCCAATCTCCTTGACAATGTTAGTGTAACTCGCAGCCTCTTGCTTGGCGCCGACCGCGGTGTCGAAGTGTCCATCGATCAGTTTCAGCATATCACCAGCTACCGACTGGGCAAACAGCAGCTTCTGCGCTTGCACCGACCCGGAGGAATAGATGTACACTTTGTGCCCATCCACCGATCTCCATTGTTCTAGCGCTGGCAGAACGTCGTCGTATACGCTGAAGATAAAAACGTTTTTTTTTATTATTAAGTTTGTTGGGAAAATCCTAGGAGAAGATGGAAGCAAGACACTAGTCCCCGCGTATCGTCTCTTTTTTGACAGATCACTCATTGAAACTTAATACATAAATAGATGTGGCATAATGTTTTGTCTGAATAAAATTTGGCAATACACACATACACGCCACTTCCAGTTTATTATGTTTCAGTGTATCACCATGAACTGTCAAAAAGATAGGAAACGAGGGCACTATAGTAGATACTGTAGCGGGGACAAGACAAGTGAGCTCGAATCGCAGAGGCCTTTGCTCAGCACGGGACACAGTATAGACTACCTTAAAAAACTTAGCTGGTCTGGATACTAGTCCTTAGGCCGAAAAATTAACCCGATTCTTCACAGTACACTGTAATGGCCGGTGAAGTATAATGTAACGTGAAAAATTATTTTATTATAAAATTATTAATAAAGAAATGGAAAAAATTCCTCACCCGGGTGGGAATCGAACCCACGACCTCTGCATTCCGCGTGTCAGTGCTCTAACCACTGAGCCACCGGGTCAATTACTCGGATGGCGAATTTTACCATCTCTTTTCTAAATTACATATTGGCAACGTTATTTTTCATCCCGATAGCTATACACTAGCCAAATCTCGGCAAACAAAGCTGAATCCCTCAGCACAATGTTTAAAGATGAAACGATCAACCATATCCTAACGGATTATATTAATGGAGAAGTGCTTTTTTTTTATAAATTTATCTTAGTCAAGATATTATATATTATAATTATTTTATTGTTGTAAGCAGCACCTGCTTGTCATTCATAATGTACGCCCATAATTTCCAAGTATTATCGTGTATGGTATGTTGATCGTGATACACTTATTTAAATTCCCATAGTATTATCGTGTACGTAGATCGTGATAAGTTATTAAAATTTCCATGTACCTATTACCATTGCAAACTTATACACAATTTTATAATCCTGTAACATACCATACATTACATACATAAAATCACGCCTATTTCCCGGAACGGTAGGCAGAGTCTTGACACACCTCTTTCGCTTCTTCTACTTTTATGATATTCTTCATACATGCCCTTCGATCCCTATACCTACTCGACCTGACCTTTCTCAAGGATTCCTCCCATTTGGTCGTGAAACTTCGGCGAGGTCTTCCCGTTTAATAAGCCTTTCCCAACCTTTCCAACCTTTAATAAGCCTTTAAAATCTTAAAACCCTTGAGTCTTAATAAAAAAATAAATATTTTTACTCAAAAAAAAAACAAAAGGAAACATGTACTCACTGCCCCTTGATGTCGCTCTTATCATAGCCCTGTTTCCAGATCAAGCCCTGCAGCTGTTTCAGCGGCCCAGCCTTGCGATCAGCAGACATCTGCCACTTCACGCTCCCCACCAGACCTTCAATCTGCTCAGCTTTTGGTGCATCCTGAAATCAAAGTTATATGCTTTGTATCTACATCTGGCGCCGATTGACATGCTTTTACTTACGACGACTTTAAAACCAACAAAAAGATCTAACCTGCCTAAGATCTATGAGCTGATATCTATGATCTTCATGGAAATGAATAACCTCATTTAATCATAAGAAAAATACCGGACTGTGAAAAAAATTGGACTTAGTTATGAAAACGGGAACCAACCCACATGAACAGTAACATCGAATTCTAACAAAATTTACAGATTATTTTGATGTTTACTTACAGGCACTGGCGGCTCCTGAATTTTTAGATGGGGGTTCACTTTTTTTTTAATTGAGCGCATGCAAATTCACAGTTTGGAAACGCCGCGCGTGTTCACTCTCTTATCGAATAAGATTATGCAAGTGCAACAATCTCACTATTATTAAAATTCAGATGACCTAAATGAAACACATGAAAGACAACCATAACGCGTTCTAACTCGGACTAAGCGACATCTAGCGGCCGCTTACGCGAATTAACGTGAGCAGGGCTCCAGATAAGGCCAATTTTTCGTACGAAATCTTCTGTTTCACGCGCCGGCCTATGTCGGTATGTATCTTTCGCACTCATTGAATACAGTACTAGGAATCGTGCCAAATTTCGTTTCATTGGAACGCGATCGCTAGCGCTCCACTCGATACATAAGATTACAACTTACTTGAGACGAACGCGTAGACACTATTGTATAAACATAGTAGAATTGAAAGATAATTATAAATATAGATTGCTTATGTAATCTTTGTGGGTGGGAATGCACTGCACCAGCGCTCCTTAGGACGAGCCGCCAGTGCTTACAGGTTTGATAGAAAGTTCATTTTTTAAAGCTTATGTAGCCTAAAATTTTATTTTATACATTAGTGGGTTGGTTCCCGTTTGCATAACTATGTCCAATTATTAACTCACCTACTGAGTGTCACTTTCACATTCAAAAAACCTAAACCTCCTGGCGCAGTCGGGTAAAAAAGAATCCAACATTTAGGCACTTTTACCCATTATGTGTGTATGCAAGATGTAGTCGAAGAAGGAAGGTTGTGAAACCCAGTAGATGCGCTGCATCGGGTTCCAGCAACTGAAGACAATATGGGCACTAGATTTTTTTACCTCAGCAGGAATAGCGACAACGCCCTCGAGGTCTTTATCCTCCTCGGCTTGCTTCCTCAGCGACACCACAGCGTCTTTCACCTCCTCCTTCTCCCATTCCTCGTCGAGGAACTGCTTTACATTCTCCTCGACGTACGGAAATAACTTGTCCTGCAAGAGAAAAACATAAATGTAAATTCATGGAGTACATACATAGAGATATTTTAATATTGTGGATCCTGGTCTTTGAGTCATTTTCTTCGAGTTAGGAAAGGAAATATAAAGATGTTTATAGTGCTACGTAATGACAAAGTACCAATTCCAGTGCGGTAAATCAAATTACCTTTGATTATATAAAATTAGCCTAAGCAAATTACCTATCAGAAAAAAACTCACCATGATTCAAATGTTTACTTAATTTAAGTTTATTTTGTTTACAAACATCGAAAAGTTTCGAGAATCACTATTACTCGCTATACTTTTTATTATGATACGGCCTCCTTATTACCTAACTAGCAAAAGCAAAGCGATGGCGAAAATTGTACAAAAATCGCTGATTGCTTGTATCGTATTACGTAAAATGAATTTCAAAAGAACTTTGACGTTTCAAGGCGAATATTATACAATTTTCGCTATCGCTTTGCTTCGGCTTTGCTATTGCTTTTACGTAATCAGGGGGCGGATGACTCAAAGTTACGATAACCTGCACTTACGATTATCGGTATCGTTATCGTTTTATCCCCAATCGTTGATCTGTTTAAAGCCCATACAAATTTACGATTTATACATAAGATATGATATGATTTATACATATCATATGATATTTATCACTACTAAAACAAAGTCGCTTTCTGCTGTCTGTCTCGTTGTATGCTTAGATCTTTCAAACTAGGGAACGGATTTTGATGAGGTTTTTTTTAAATAGATAGAGTGATTTACAAGGAAGGTTTATAATGTATAACTAGGGACCCGCCCCGGCTTCGAACGGGAGTAATGCACTATCACGCGGGCGAAGCCGTGGGCGGCCGCTAGTATATATGAAAGGGCCCTTGAAATGGGATCGAAGCCCTCAAAACATCAGAATATAATTGGCTGATTAATTGGAACAATATCTCCTGAATTTTATGGCGTAATGGGATCGATGTGAAGTTTATATAAAACAGACATGCGCTGTCGGAATGCAAACGACACTATAGGTAGGTAGACCAAACTAAATTAGTTGATAGCGAGTACCAGATACACCCTCTATGATATAATAAATTAAGGCTACTAATATTGTGAACGATATCAAGAACCAGATTACGTCGATTGACATGTTATCTACAATCTACATCTTCCATATAAATTAGGTTCTTCGTGAACTCCTATATCCTGGCGGGTTGGTGACCGCAGTTTGTATTTTGGACTATGTTGTCAACACGGGAGGCTCTGCTGCCCACCTCCCGGAAACCCTTAATCGCCTCGTACGATACCTACGGGCAGACATGGGGTGGTACGAATTCTACTCTGCCGGCACCACGCGGCCAGAAGTCAATATAAATAATAAAAAATTATAGTTTAGCATTGACGATCGCTATCGTGACATTCGTGACAATCCTCCAACAGCGGATAGACTAGATCGCGTCAGTTATCGAAATGTTATTGAAGGAAATAAGTACGTATAGAACTTAAATAAGAACTTATCGGTTTATCGGTTTCATCGGGAAACGATGTTAGCTTGTCCTCAGCCCCAGCAGAAACGGACTCATAATTAACAGGTAAAGGATGAAATTCGGGATGAACTTATCTGTTGAGTTTTTTAGTCTGTTACGATTTTGCACGGTTGTGAAGGGTTCACGCCAGTTCACACCAACGTACTCAAACCGTAATACTGACGGTACACTCGTAACGTATGGCACTATGGCATCAGATAGGACGATATCACATATTGCATGACGTTCTATGGACCCACATTTCAACAAATGTAAAGATATTTTTAAAAAATTGTATCACTCCTTTCGCAAATAAAAAAACGCAAAAGGAAACAAATCAATGGAATTACGAATTGTAACAGCTTCCTCATAAAATTTCATTCCAGAATTCGGGTATGCCGCACAAAGCCCAACCTTTTGTCCGTAACACAACCATCTCGTTATAGAGACGAAATGAAGTCGCTTTACGCGATAATTGAACTTGGTGCATTCACACACAAGGCACACGCGTCAGGCTCAAATGCAGCCACAGAATCTCCGAACTGCAGAAGTGCAGGCAATTTGTAGGTAGGTGACTATCTGTTTCGCGCTAGTCTGGCCGGTGTTACAAATAAAATAAACATCAGAATGAGTACAACATTTTCTAAAAGATTTCCAAGAAGAGTCGCCTTTCCCCGATTTACCTATAAATACTACACATACAACGTGTATCGTTAAGTTGTTTAGAAAAGCAAAGATATTAAAATAAATACTACATACATTCCTTTAAATTACATGCATGCTAATGCTTACTGGGTCCTTGGATTTTAATCACAACCAGTTAGCCGCTAGCAGTGGGCTAGACGTCGGCGATCGATATCTTTTGTCCGAGTTTGTTCATGATCTCGACTTCCATGGTAAAGCAAAACATTCTATCCTTGATACTTAAATTCGAGTAGAATAATATGTACTTACCTAGGTTATTTCTATTAGTATTAACCATTATATTTTAGTTGCGTTTGGGGGATGGATGTGGCGGAAATAGTTTATCTAAACAAAAGGGGATAGGTGTTTTCCTGATAGATATAAATTTGAATGTAACTGCATGGAAAATGTCCAACATCCACAAAATTACGCGGGCAATGGTCTCGCACGACTGACGATCACTTCTTAAAAGTTCTTGATGAAAATATCGTTTAAGTTACGGTAAACTTAACTTCAGTTAAAAGTAGGTAATCTCAGGTGGTTAAAGCAAAGACCTTGCATTACGCCTTTGCCTTAATATCTATGGGGTAAAGAGGTACATATATTCTTTTAACTGCAAAATAGGTCACAACAGACCGTTATAATAGGGCCGCATAAGCAATATTACCTAGGACATCCAGTCTGCCACCCTACCTCTCTCGTTTTGTACTAAAATGATGGGATAGTTAATAAAGTGGATAATAATGATTCTGTGGCTGTCACGTCATAGATCTCCGGAAAAAACCGATTTGCTATCCACGGAAGCGATTATAGCGCTTTCAAACCCAAATTACTGACAAAATAGCATTTCTTGGTATACCTACAGGAGAAAAACATCGTTTTAGCATAAGAAACTTGGTCGTCTACGATGCGGCAAGGTGAACGAACTTCAGGCGACATGGCCGCACCAAAACCGGATGGCGCGCCTACCTAGCTGGCGACTGAACCACCTCGCTTTTAGACCACTACAGTCCCAAAAGGCAGCCTATATTTTATGGAACCAAACGAAAATATATGAAAATGTGTTCAAGTTACCAAGACCCTAGCGCCAATGCCTGTGCCATTTTACGCTAGGTCGACTGTCTTCTACCTGAACCTAGACTGTAATCCAGATGCACCTTTTTTTCTCGCATTGCATTCCTTTGTCCTGTTGTTTTACACATGTGGAAGTTGATATCGAATTTCTAAGGCCTTGTAACAGCTGATTTAGATGTGCCGTCACATGGGCAGTGAACTAGGGCGTGACGCGGCTAAGCGCAGTAGGGCATCGGGAACTTTTTGATAGTAACGCTGTCCTCACGCAAGCAACTATATTAGTATATATTATCCTGTAATGCTGTTTGGTTTCCTAAATAAAGAAAATAAAAAATAAATAAACTATGAGATTAAACTATGTCAACTATGTGACGATTACGTTAGGTACGATACGTAAAAAAAAACGTGCTTGCCATACCTACGACTATTTTCAACTTTATCTCTTAGGATAAAGTGGTGACTTTAATGAGAATAGAACGTGAACACGTGGATCTTTGATTGATAGCTCTGTGGGACATCTGCATTGATTTTGATGGACTTTTACACACAGATAAATCAGGGCCCGAATCCCGTGTAAAATTTAAGATCATGTCTGATGGTGTAAGCTTAGATGAAAACATTTGTAGTAATTGTATTTGTAAAAATGTGAAATTATATATTTTTTAAACTTTCTTAGTAGTAAAAAACATGCAAGACTTGAAAATGGCTAGTCTTGAATAATTTATTAATTGATAAACATAAAATTATTGAACACTAGTGGACGCCCGCAACCCCGTCCGCGTGGCCTACAGAAAAAACGAAATGTCGAAATTATCCGGGATAAAAAACATTTTCCTGGGATAAAAAGTAGCCTATATGTTAAGTGGGACCTGTCACAATATATTACTGAAAACTGCATCGAAATTGGTTCAGTCGTTTCTGAGATTAGCGTGCACAAACGCACAGAGAAACAGACAAAAACTCCAAAAATCATTCTTTTGGGTACTATTGCGTTAATAAAGGTCTTCTATAATATTTTTTCTCATATATCTTCCATGTACAGACAGCGATCCATTACATTTTTATTATATGTATAGATTAATAAACTTGGGTACAATTAAGTATAGAAATGAAAAGAAATTTAGATAGATTACAGACTTATTTTGGAAGGTAAATTAAAATCTATAACTGAATACCAATCTTATTCATACATTTCAATGTATATCATTGTACATTTCAATAACATCCATACTTACAAAGATGAAAGGCCCACTAACACCAAGACCAATCTATACATATAATAAAAATGTAATGGATCGCTATCTGTACATGGAAGATATATGAGAAAAAATATTATAGAAAACCTTTATCAACGCTATAGTACCTAAAAGAATGATTTTTGGAATTTTTGTCTGTCTGTGCATGAACCGATTTCGATGCAGTTTTCAGGAATATATTGTGACAGGTCCCACTTAAAATACAGGGTGTAACAAAAAGGGTATGTTAAGCGAAAAGCTACTTAAATAGCCCACTGTAGAGAATCTATCCACAAAATTTGAGACTCGAAATCACATGTTTATTTTTCCCGATAGTATGGAGAATTTTTGGAACGAAGTTCCTTACGGCAGGCTTGGAGGAGATAGGGATTTTGCTGCGCGACCGAACTGAAAAAAATGTGATAGTAAAACCGTAAGAAAAAGTGCGTGGAATAAAACCGTTAAATGAGACGTGCGCAGGCGCGACAGTCGTATACACAAGCGAGTAGTGTATAATACCTTTCTCTTTCTCCCTCTTTCTTTTCGTTCTCTCATCCCTTCTCTCTCTATTACTACTCCACCCCGCCAATGCATAGTATATACTCATGAATTCATGGACAAGCATGTGGCGAATACTCACATTATAGATACATTTTAAACCTAAATAAAATTGAGCACGATTTTTCTTTTGCAAATTGTGTCGATTCTACATTAGCCGAAGGAACTTTGTTCCTACCTGGTATCCCACGACACCACATTTAATTTATTAAATATCTCAGGAATTTTCATACAATCTTGAAAAATAAACATGTGATTTCGAGTCTCAAATTTTGTGGATAGGTTCTATACAGTGGGCTATTTATGTAGCTTTTCGCTTAACATACCCTTTTTGTTACACCCTGTATAGGCTACTTTTTATCCCGGGAAAATGGTTTTATCCCGGATAATTTCGACATTCTGTTTTTTCTGTAGTCCATGCAGACGGAATCGCAGGCGACCACTAGTACTGAATATACATTTTTACACCATCCTTCAGTTGTTTCAGTGCTCATTAAAAATTATGAGTAATAGAAACCAAAGTTAGCAAAGAAGCCTGTATTATTTATTTTATAAACTCCTCTATACAAGGGCGTCGCCATTTTTTTATTATGTTTCCTTAGAATTATTGCTTTTAATGAAATTGAATATTGGTAAGATATTCTAAGATCTACCTTCATATAACTAGTGTGTGGCATATTGTGTATGTATCTACCTAACTTAGATACTAAATTCTCTGTGATCTCTCGAAATCTGTGATCATGTCAAAAAGTGAAAGATTGGAGAGACCATAATGAATTTGAAGTCAACTAACATGAAAATGCTAGAATAAGGTCTCAAAATTGTAATTAATGGTTAATGAGTGTACTAAAAAGGTTAAAATTTGAAACAAATTTTAAATAGATTACAAAACTGCCCTCATTGCCTTGCCATTGATAAATTTAGTAGTATGATAACAAAAACCTTGACCTTTCTGGCAGGGGCAAAGTGATAAATTAAGAACACAGTTAAAAACATGATTTATAGCTACCTATTTCCTAAGCCTACAGAAAAGTTACAGGTAGAATTGTATAAAATCTATGCGAGCGAAAGTAAAATTGTAACAAAAAACGCGATCATATGATGGTGTAGGTAGGTACATACCTTTTTAGTAGCCGTCTGGGACGCGAAACGCGAAAGGGACACATTCATCAAGTTGGCTATACACGCGTCATGAGTGCGAGAGAAACGACTACATCTTCGGCGTGTGTAAAGAGATAGATAACTGTATATACACTTTTTCAACGGACAGCTGCTCCGGGTGAACAGCTGTTTAATGCCGGTAGGTGTGGTTAAACGCGTTTTAAAATACCAAATCTACTAGGAAGTCCCTTGAATATGTTGCTAGGTCCTTCAATGATACTATGCAGTAATCTGGAGGAAACGTTTTTTAAATTTTAATCTGCCGTCATAAGAGTTTTACCTATTTACGAAGAAAATTAATGAATGCGATATACCGTCAGGTCCTACTTAACGTCAGCTGTTTGCCAAATAAGCTGGATATATTTATAGATTCCATTAGAAATGTACAATAAAAAATAGAAAGTCTCGAAAGGGGAACAACCATTTTGATTTCGTCCTCCATGTTGCGAATCTATAAATTGCGACCATTTTGCACGCCGATCGAAAGGTTTCAGCATTGGGAACACTATTTTTTTTTGGACAGAATACACAATAGTATTTATCAATAAAAATATGTAACACATGTAAAAACAAAACACCGGCCGGTCAATTTCAAGAAGACCTACCTTAACGAAACTGATCGATGTTGTCGTTCCTTCGATGTCCAACAAGAGAACTTTGCATTTCTTTACGATTTCGCCGATATCTTTGTTCTCACAGGCCATTTTAATATAGCAGTACAGCCCTATATAGGAGTACTTTCAAATATTTTCTTATTTTACGTGACTAGAAATTCTACGTTACGCTGCCCACACCACAAAAAAGCATCGATTGACGGAGTGAGACACGCAACGCCAAGCAAGCGAGAAAACGAACTCGCGAAAACTGACAGAATAAAATAAAAACGATTAGGGATTGGTTGAGGAATGAGCAGGACGTCTATAAGGGAATAATATGAAAAAGGGAGAAAAAACACGGAAGGATATGTGAAAAGCTGTACCAACCGAGGCAATACATAATGTTACCATTATTAATTCCAATATTTCCTATGATTTTTTTTCTAAGCAGTGGTGTCGCACTCCACACTTGCAGAGTGGCGCATGGTGGGGCAGTAGGTTACGCTCGGTTGCCTTGGCACTCATCATTCTCGCACGCTTCTCCATGTGCCGGATATCTACTATATCCGTATCGACGGATATCCAAGGATAATGTACCTAAGCTCTGGGTCCGTATTTTTTACTGGAGCTTTTACAGATATTTTACCGTATAATTAATAGATATAAAAAATAATTTAAGGGTTCCGTACGATAGGTATATCCAAAACAACGCTTAGTAGAAAGTTTGAAGATTGATCTATGTATCTCCCCACACATTTTACTTAACAACTTTTCCTAACTTTGAGAAAAAATGTTTATAAATAAAGTTGTTCCATGTAAAGTAAAGTAGTTAACAGAATACAATATATTTAAGTATAAAAACCTACCAAGTTTCAAATACTTATAGTGTACGAATAAAAAGGGTATGTTAAACGAACAGCTACGAAAATAGCCCACTATAAGGAACTAGTCCACAAAATTTGAGACTCGAAATCGTATGTTTATTTTTCAAGATTGTATGAACATTCCTGAGTTGCTGAGCAATTCTCCATACTATCGGGAAAAATAAACATAAGATTTCGTGTCTCAAATTTGGGGAATAGGTTTTCTATAGTGGGCTTTTTCAATAGAATTTCGCTTAACGTACCCTTTCTGTTACATTGATTTATACTAAGTGTAATACAGTATCTATACTAATATTATTTTCGCGCTAATCTCATACTGGTCTGATTTGGTGTTAGATAGCCCATGGAAGGCTACAGTCTATATACGGGTACAACGGCGGACGAAGACCAGAAAGTGACAATGCTATGTATTTTACTATTACGTACCTGTTCCGCGTTCTTGTTTTCATGCGATTCAACATAGACCTTTCACGTTACCAACGGCCGTGTGCCCCGACACAGACCCGCTTTTTTTCATAGAATTTCGCTTAACGTACCCTACAATAAGTGAAATGAGGTGGCATATAACTGACAGTGTTCCACTTTTGCCAATTGACTTCGGAAATCTAAAAATGATCAAAACTCAGGAGCAGACAGACGCTGCGTAAATGAATTACTTACATTTAAGCTGGACCATTTTACACACACATACGTTACTAACTAATGATTTTCATGTTACAAATTTAGCAATTAACATGGACCTAAATCTAATAATAAACTCTTTTTTAAACTCTCATAATGACTTTCGAAAATTAAATCTTTTAAAAACAACCATATGTCAGGGGGATACACATTTTATGGTAACACAACTTTGTTTTTTAAGTTGGCATTTCTGTTTTCATACTGGCGGTAATTTTGAAAATTTATTTTCTTTCTACACATTCTAATATTTCGCGAAACGAACATGAACGAAATCAAACGAAATGTTCAAAACGTGTTGAACATGATTTCCAAAGTTTTTGGTGGAGGGTCAAAATCAATTGTTTCAATACGTATTAGTAAGCTTTTCGCGTCTCGTCTGTAATGAATAAATCATTATTATGTGTATATACCTATAATGTAAGCCGCGTGGTACCAGCAGAGTAGTTTGTACCACCCCATGCCTGCCCGTGGGTATCGTACGAGGCGATTACAGGTTTCCGGGAGGCGGGCAGCAGCGCCTCCCGTGCTGACAACATAGTCCGAAAATCATACTGCGGTCACCAACCCGCCTGCCCAGCGTGGTGACTATGGGCAAAACCCCCCTGTGGCAGTAGCCTTCTGGCGTGCTCTGCCCTGGAGGCCTACGTCCAGCAGTGGACTGCGATAGGCTGAAGACGACCTATTATGTATAGATCTAGTTTATTTATTAAGAAAATACCTCGTTTACTTCTAGCTTCGCTTAGTCGCCGAGGCAGCGAAAGACAACACACTATATGTATACATATGAGTGCATGGGGCAATGCCCATGCACTCTGAATGACAGGGACGACACACTGTGTCGGTAGGACGGCAGGTAGACATGGCCGGGTAGATCCACCGATCGGCCGGTGACGGAGAGATTTTGCCCCGCCCTCGGCCGACCGACACCCCTGCCTGTTACCTACTCTGTGTTAACTATATTCACTCCACATAGGGAGGTAATTAACCCCTTACCGCATGGCGTCCCATATTTGCACACTAAAGTTTTTTGTATTTTTTTTTTAATTTTATTCTATTTTAAATATAGGCAATACTAAAGACCATAAGCCAGGTTTATACTTTGACGTTTGGAAGTGATAAAATGCTGGTAACTTTGATGGAAAAAGAAAAAAAACTGTTTGAACGCAAACATACCCAGAAGGGTTACTCTGTTTTTGCACCCATATTTCTCAGAAATCTATGAATATTTCTTTTTGCATTTTTTTACCTCAATAAAATGATTCTCTGTGTATCCAAAAAATATGAAAACTACGCCGGATGGCCATGCGTTACAAAATATTTCAGCTTTATTGCTGTGTGCATATTTGGGATCATATGCAATGGTGGTTTAATTGCTATGTTCAAATCTGGGACTGTATGCAGTTAACAATAAATTTCAATTGTTCATATATGACACATTATGCAATAACAATATGTCTCGTTTCATGTGGATACAAATAGTTTTTTATTGGGTATTTTAAAGTTATTTCTGTTATTCTATTTACATTTTTAATGACAGAAATGGTTTTCTTGAGTTTAATAATACACCTCCAGATACTATTCACGTGATTAGAGATTGATATAAATTTTATGTTTATTATATTTTTATAAAAAAATAAAAAATTGTTTAAAAAAAAAACGCTTACTTATTTCGCCACTTGTTTATACCTTCCTATTTATATCCAAATAGTATTGTTGTATAAATCGCATCTTTAATCACGGAAATAATAAACCTTATTTACTGACGATTCATATTTGGGATTGGTATTTTTTATCCTTCGATTGCATAATGTCCCATATATGAGACAAGGCTTTTCTAGACGTTCTATAGAAAAGTACAAGACCTAGATTTTTAAAATATTTTTAGGGGTCTCTATGAGTCCAACTTTATAACATTTTTTTTTTCTGGAATACAAAATTCTTATTCTATATTGTACACATACAATTATATACAAACAGAAATTATGAAAGAAAATGTACGAAGGCGTGCTTATCTCTGAAAGAGATTTCTTCCAGCAAACCATTTCCATGGTTTGCTGAAAATTCCATGCAGTAAGGGGTTAAAAATTTACTCCTATTGTAAATTAGTTATCATGCTTGTTCAACATCACCAAAAATAATACAAAATAACAATTATAAGGATTTATTCATACAACTTAAAAACTAAGGTCAGCGCATAAAAATATTTATATGCTTATACTAAAAAGGCACTATATTATTTACTAGTTTTTTGCTTTAAAATTTTACTTCATTTTTGCCCCTTCGCAATTTAGCACACAAGCCGTCTTGCTTTTTTACAGACAGAAAGAGACATGTGTCATACATAGATGATAAACATTGTTTTTAAGTTAAACCAAAGAATAAGCAATGCCAATGGGGCTAAAATAAAAAGTAAGACTTTGTCAAAGATTGGCTAAAATAATAAATAAAATACAAGAATCAAGATACACAAATGATTTAACTCTTAAAATGATCCAAAAGACTGTTTCTGGAGTAATTTGGTTTTTCATTCTTTTCAGCCTTCATTTTCTTTAACAGTTTAGGTGTGCCCAAATTTTCAGCCTTTCTTTTGGTAATCTGTAAATATGGAATTAAATATACTTAAGTCCTTGTTCCAGAATTAACTTTAAGTTACCATAATAATGTAGATTGAAGTCGGATTGAATGTTTGGAATGGTTATTGGACGAATTGAAGTTGGCCCGTTGGAGTTATTGTTGCAAAATGTTCAGGGTGCTCAAGATATCATGTGCAATCATTTATTTGTAAACATCGTTTCTCTATACTTTTTTACTTTTTTTTCTGTACTGTTTGTCTGCACTTGTTACCTAAAGTGACGTAAAGTATTGCCTATTGCGATCATGAGTGGTCAGATTCACGATCACGGTTCTTCCCGTAGTTAGCGAATACCAGATGAAAATCGTTTACTATGAATTAGCAGTTTACCTTCGGCTTCTCCTCATCATCATCAACGGCGTGGAAGACAAAGTTCTGTTTCCCACTCCCCAGTTTGACTTTGGTGTCATGGTCAGTGGCGATGGGATTGGCGATGGCGGCGAGGCGGGCGAGGGTAGACTGGCCCCGGTTTAGTAACGAACCGTGGTAAGTACGCTGGAATAGAATCGACCAATTACTGATTGCATTGACATCAACACTATGTGTAACTTACCTAATATATGTATACTGTTTTTATTATTTTTAACAATGAGAAGTCCACTGCTGAATAAAGGCCTAAGTGTAAGTTCTATTTTCGCTGGTATAGGAGAAACGGCCCCCTGATTACGTAAAAGCAATAGCAAAGCCGAAGCCGCGCGATCGCGATAGTTGAGTGTGTGTGTGTGCTTGGGCGAGGTGCGGGCGCGGGAGGACGCCGAGCGCTCGTTGCGCGCACGCACACACACTCAATTATTGCGATCTCGCGGCGTCGGCTTTGCTATTGCTTTTACGTAATCAGGGGGCGGGAACTCTAATTTAGGAGCAACAAGATTGGGCAGATGTGCAAATAGCCATTAGCCTATAAAATCTCACAATACCACTCTTTAGAGTTTAGATATAATAATAAGTAATATGTAAATTTATTAATAGCAAATACAGGAGCACTCTCTCTCAGTGTAATGGGATTGAAAGCCGATACGTCTGGAGATTAAGCGCGGGACCAACGGTTTTACGTGCTTTCCAAGGCAAAAGGTAAGTGATAATTTTACTACATTAAAATCTGTACATGAAATCATTTAATTGGTACAGGCCCGTAAATGGCAACGAACCTACGCCGATTCGAAGGCGTATTTTAAACCATTGGGTTATCACCCCTTTCTTATAGTATCCTTGGCATTACCTGGAATATATCCAAAGGACTGTGAGCACTTGGGATATCTTTAACAGTCTTCTTCTCTGGTGCTGGACTCTCTGCTTCCGATTTGTTTACATTGGCTTCTATTAAGAGACTGGACATGGTTTTCGAACTAAGGTTGGCTTTTATAATGGTCGACCTACTTATATTAATGTTTGTGTCTTCCTCTTCAGTTTGTTTTCTCTGAAATTAGAATATAAATATCAAGTTAATACAATAGGTATTCAGGTTCAGTATTCTTTTGTTGATGCAGGGCTTGAATACATGAGCTGCATCTCGATACGTGGATGTCGTAAGAATCGACTAAGGATGTCACAGGCATTCCCTCAGGCGATGAGCTAACTTGTCACTGATCTTTTGGCCTCAACGCCTAAACATGGCTGAAGGCTTTCCTTCGCGATTTCTGGGATCACGCGGGCAATCTTTGCAGTTGTGAAGTTAGCCGTGTTATGCGCAGGCGCACCCCTCTGCCCCACTTCAGCCTCGCGCACTTGAATATACAAAAGGGAATGAAGATAGCCCACTACTGAGAACCTATCCAGAACCTATGAGGGTTCTCGATAGTAGGCTATCTTAATATACATATACATACATATAATCACGCCTTTATCCCTTACGGGTAGGCAGAGTACCAAAGGCCTATAGAACCGCATTGTGTCACTTCTGACCAATTTTGAGGGTATAGTTAACATGTACAAGTTCGGTTAGTAGTGACAGGTGGTCAGCCCATCGCCTACAAAACATCAAGACACTCTTGTCCCTCTACTGACTTGTACAGTATACCCGGGAAGAGAAGCAGCTGTAGAATTATACGTTTTTTTTACACTTCCAGAGCAGCATAGAAGAATTATTGTGTTCTACCATCTGAAAGCGCACCTTTCAGAATACAACGCCAATCATGGTTTATAGATTAAAATAATGAAATCCATTCCAATTACCATTTGCCTGAGGAAGACTTCCCTTTCATGCCGTTGCTTTCTCCACTGTTCCTCAGACTCGTTTTCGTCCTGAGTTTCTCCGAATTCATCAAGAACTGCACCTGACTCTTCGTCCCCTTCTGTAATAAATTAGTAAAACTCTTTTAACAGGTCATCAACAGTCTCATCAGGCCATATTTCATGATAAAAGGTTTGCATACAAAGTGGACACCATTAGCACCCTGGGCAGATCGACACAAAACTGGCTATGGAAAGAGTCTTATACCAAGGCCTTACGAATTTCAAAGAAAATATTCTAGAACTCGGTCATCAACCTCATCCTCATGGTTTATACCACTGCCCCTATCACATTATTCATGGCCTTACGGTTTCTTCGATCTCATATTGCCAAGGATTTGGTGTTGGTTGATTGATACGACATTGTTTCAAATACAGTCCGTCCTGTGTGGGTCTTGAGAGTCGATTAAGAAATTAGTGGGTATTCTCAGGCGATAAGCTAACAACTTGTCGCTGACTGATCTTTTTCAACTAATGTGATAAATGTGGCTCCGGTTATATTAAAATACGTCTTTAAGTTTTCTTTAAGTCTTTATGTTTCTTTACCGCCACAATGCAGTCTATCTGCCTAAAATGAACCCTTCTAGGGAATACCAAAAAAGTGTATTAACGGGTATCCTTACCGTTATTTCTCCATTTGAATTTCCGTTCCCGTCCGCCGGCGCCGAGGTCTCCATCCTCAAATAACAGTTCCTGCAGTAATCTTACTTCGCGCTTGTCTTGGTCTAACACGTCGCGCCTGTAATAAATAAATGCCAATTTTATTTTATGAATTTTCGGTCAAAGTTTATATTCGGTTTAGTTCAAACCATTGAGGAGTCGCCCACCACCGGGCCCTACACCCTCCGCTGACCCTCGGATCTGCCGACTCATGGTCACGAACACAAGACACTACTGTCGCAACGAGAAGCTAAATCCAAGCACCTAGGCAGTAGTGTCTTGTGTTCGTAACCATGAGTCGGCAGATCCGAAGGTCAACAGGGCTCGGTGGTTGGGGACCCTCAATGGAAATTTCAACTTCCGAATACAATTAAATATTTAACGTAGTTCAAACCAGATTCTAACCGTCACACTTAAATTTAGTCCTACCTGTCCCTTTCTGTCAGAGCATTTACATAATGATTTAATAATGGACAGAGACAGACTAATCTAATTTATTTATTCTTTTTTAAATTATCTCCTGTGTGATTTTCTCTCTCTACGTGACATGGGCAGAATCATTGAGCCCGCCACAATTCTGGCCACTAACAAAAATTGAATTGAATACCTAATTTTAAGTTGGACGTCCAGAATCCACAAAGTCATATTACATTATAACATATTGTGCTAATAGCGGACGCCCGCGAATGCGTTTGTGTATGTATGTTATAACAGAAGAGGTATGTTATGTTTGCGCGTATTATCCAATCATATTCAAAAGTCCATGGTAACAATGAATGACTTCGATGGATTCGATTGGTGGATATCAACCGTAGCAACACAACGCAACCGTACCTATAAGTTGTAATGAGATTAGTGTGTATAAAACCAGTGTATATTTACATGTGGATCTCCCCCAGCTGTGCCCGCAGCGCCCCCTGGTGGAAGTGGTCATCATCCCCTTCCTCCCGCTCCATACGATCCAGTCCCCTTTCGTCCTCGTCTCCCGAGCCCACCCATTCGTCCTCCGACGTCAACTCGGCTTCCTGCTCGAAGAATTCTGCGGTCTTGCGCTTTTTCTTCGGCTGCAATGCCTGGATTTGTACCTGGTTGGATATGAACACTAAGTATAGAGTCTAGATCCACATTTGACACTTGAAGTTAAATGTTTGAAAAGGACATCCATATGCAGTAAAAAAGTACTTGTACATAAATATAAAAATATTTTTTTACAATTTTTCTCTGTTCCGGCTGATCTCCGAACCGACTAGACCGATTTTGACGATTTTCAATGACATAGCTTACGTTTATGCTACTTTTATTCCCGAAATTCCCATGCACTTACTTCGTTTTCTTCTGAATCATATTCTACAACTCTTTCAGTATCATATTCAATCTCAGATTCTGATTCTTCTTCTTCCACATCTTCCTGAAGATCTTCCTCATCATCTGTTAGATGAATATTTGCAATTTAGCATAAGTTCAGTAAGAGACTGATTACTACTAAAACACAAAAAAATGTCATTTTAGGTACCTGATATTTGAAGCGCTCTTTCCTGTAGTTTCCTCTTTTTAATTTTTTTCTTCTTATTATTGGTTACATCTTGAACGTCATTTGTTTCATCGTCTGAATCTATCACAAACTTCTTTCTTAACTGACTATTCATAACATTTTTATCATTTTCTTTACTACCCACAAAATATTTGTTAGGCTTCGGTTCTTCAAAGTCTGGATCATTTAATTCATCAAGAATAGATTTGAGTACATTTCCATCATCAACTGTTTTAGAATCATTAACCTTTTGAGTATCATCTACAATTTCTGTATTAGCTACTGTTTGAGTGTCATCAGAATTAGTAGAAGTGGGATTATTAGGAGCCTCTTGTGTAGTTATACCTTTATCATTATCAGTCTTATCATCAACTTGGGAGACAAAAACATTGTCGTAGAAATTACCAGTGCACAAAGCTAGGACATCATCACCTATAGTTTGGGACTCAGTAATTATTGGTGTTTGCAACTGAGATGATACTAAATTCTGTGAGAAACTTCCAGAGCACATTGCTACTGCTGCATCCAAGCCCAACTGGAAATAAACACAATATAATGACTTCAGCTTTAAAAGATTTTAGTAATTTTATTTAAATAACTCACATCATCCTGTTGTGTTCCACAAATAAGAGGTAACATTTCCTTGCATTTTTCAATTTTATTTGATATAACACTGAATGTTTCCATGTCTAAGTCCTTGCCAAGAATATCATTGGTAATATTACTATCATTATTTAAAATTGAAAACGATTGAGTTGCAATATGTTCAGAGTCGCAAATAATAACATCACTCTGAGTTTTAGTTTCTGAGCTGACTGTGGTTACTTTGCTTTCTTGACTTGTAAATAAATCCTCTGAATATGATTTGTTTATTTGCGCTAGTTGTATGACTTCATCTGAAATATAAGTGTTATTGTTAGAAACTATTGAATATTCAACGGAAGTGTACAATGTAATACGTATTATTTAAGCACTCACCACTCTGCGTTGCATGTTTATCATCAACCACTATCTTCGTTTCGGAAGAACTATCCTGATTGTTAGCTTCATCATCAGAATCTTCGAACGCTTTTAATATCCGCCCTTTCTTCGGCTTAGAATCATCCAAAAGTTCTTCATCACTAGATGAGTCACTAGAATCATCATCGCTTTCCAAATCTGCATCATTGTTTTCATCATCGTCGTTTTCAGCACCTTTGTCATCTTCATCTACGTCGTCGGATTCCTCTGCCTCGTCATCTAACATCGCATTTGTTTTTCTTGGCTTATCCTTAAGTTCTACATCGTTTTCTAACAGCTCCTCTTCTTCGCTTTCAGAGCTCTGATCAGCAGTTTCTTTTTCCCCTTCTTCCAATTTTTTTTCAATCTTATCTATGTCATCTTCCTCTAAAATATCTTTTTCGTCGTCATCGTCATCAGTTGCCATTCGATTTTGCTTCAAATCTTCAAGACGTTTCGCCCATTCCAATGATCTTTGTTCAGCTATTTTGTCCTCAAGTTCTTGTTTAAGTTTCAAATGAAGATTGCCAGGCACAATTCTACAAATAAATGTTACGGTTTTATGATGTCTTAATAAATACATAGAAAATAAAATCAGTGTATTCAATATACTTACGATCTCTCTCTTTCTCTTTCCATTTCTTCAGGTGTTTTAAGTTTAGAGAAATATGAAAAACGCTCCTTAAGAAGTTCAACCCCAGAAAGCTTTTTTGGTATCATTGGGTCTGTACCATCGAGATCAATAACCATGCCTGGTGCTCCAGTCAATATTGGTGTCGTTTTCATCTGCATTGGGTCTCTGATAAGCATAGGAGAATTAAAATTGTCTTCAAACTCTGTAAATGAAAAAAAAAAACATTTAAAAGTATGTAAATATTTAAAACTAAACATACTTTAATTTAAAACAGATAGGTATAGGAGTATGTATACACACTTTTTATAATTTCAGCATTTTCTATAATCTTGTCAATATCATCCATATTCATTTCATCATCTGAAAAATCTTTATTACCACTTTCATTGTCCTTGTCTAATTCCGAAATAACTTTATCATCTACCGCCACTGCAACAACTGTTTGCTCTTTTGTTGGCTCTGTATTTTTTTCAGTGTCATAATGTAGAGCTAATAGCTGACTTTCGGGTTCACTATTTGTTACTGAACTTTCAACAATTAATTTTTGTTGTATATCATCAACATGTTTGTCTATTACTTCTTTGGCCACTGTTTTTTCATCCTCATTTGTATTTTCATCATTAGTTTTTTGAAGGTCATCTGCTGAATCATTATAAACTAGAGACATTTCATTAAGAGAACTATCACTATTATCATTCTTATTACATTCTATTTGGGCATTACCGTTATCATGTTCTATTAATTGGTTATGATTACTGTCACTAACATTGCTTTCCATGCCTAACATCAATTCATTCATTTTGGGAACATGTGATAGTTCTGTTGTCTGCTTATGTTGACTATTTAAATCTGTTTCTATATTAGTTTGAGTACTGGATAACACACTTTCAAATTCCAAATCATTTTGTGTTTGTATATCTTCAGCACTGTTTTCATCTGTTTCACTTTTCTTGTCATCATCATCCTTGTTATCCCCATCATTTTTACATTCATCATCTTTTTTACTTTCCATATCTTCTGTTCATCCTCATCACTTTCACTTTTACATAATTCCATCATTTCCTTTTGCCTTTCCTCCAACATTTTACTGTAAATTTAATAAGTAAATGTAAGATCAAAAATAATTACATAACATTTTGTCCGACTTTCTACAGAAAAAAAACTTGTATCAATTACAAAAAACATAATCAGGGTTGGTATCTTAACTCAAAAAGTAAATGTCCGTCTTATGTAGGTACATGAAAATATCTCCAATTAGCATAGGATGGAAGATGAAATAACAAAATTAACTAGGGTATATTCTCAGATTATGGGTTAAGTGTGTGCCTACTTACGCATATTGTTTTAGTTGTTCTTGATTCATCTTAATGGGTAGAGCCTTCCCATCCCTGGTGAGGGCAGGTTTCCTTCTGCTCATAATATCCTTCAAATTCAATGCCTTTGGCCTGTGATATGGTAATGATACCTCTTTCTCCCGTAACATTCGGTTAGATTCACTTTTTATCTTTTGCATATTTTCTAATGCTAATTTGGCAGTCATCTACAAATAATATAAACATTTCACTATAAATTCAACAAAATAATGAACAACTATGAACTTGCTATTTATGTTAAACAAATGCTGCTGAAGCTAAATATTTTTGCAAAGTTTTTATTCCACCAGTAAACCAGTGTTTATTCATATGAAAAATAAGGTCTATACATATATGTGTGTCAGTAAATAGAAATTGTTTGTTCAGACTTTATAGGCCCTATTTAAAAGTGATTTCAATGAATTTGCTTGCAATTGATGATTGCTTACAAGTTTACACTGTTATTGTTATTTGTTTTACACATTTCTTGAATTGAAACATTAAGTCATAATACTTACTCTTATAGGTTTAGGAGAAGTTAGTTTAACACCTTTTTTAGGTTTTTGTTTAGTTTTTTCATTAGAAAGGTTATGTTCTTCATCTGAAGTGTCAGGATCCCAAAGGGTAGATTTAAGCTGAATGTTCCTCTCTTTTATTTTCTGCAAAAATAAAATGTGTCTCATAGGGTTTATAACTGGTGCCATAAATGTTACAATACTTACTAAGTAGTAAACAAAACTATGTACATAATAGAAAATACTAAAAAGTAAAAAACAAGCACTTAGATGTCCGGTGGTGATCTAGAATTCTATAATTAAATTATATACATAACTTTTTAAATTATTTTATTTTTATTTTATAATTTTTAGTTATGAGTACCTAGCTAGCTATTTACCAGACTGGATTTCCTGTCAGCATCAGTATTATATCACAATATGTGAGAATGGTTGTTACGCAGCTTTAAATCAATATAGATCCTAAAAGGTCAGTCGAATCGAAAAATTTGAGAGAAAACTAAAAATGATTTTTAAATATCTATTAAACGATACCACACTTGACATAGTTTGTTAACTTAATTTTTTTTATTTTCACAATATGGAGCCCAGTAGTTTCCATATTGAATTTTCACTAACGTCACATCTTTAGAGACACTCGCCGGACTAAGAGGAATCAATTGACATGTGAATCATAAAAATCGGCCCAGGCATTTGGTCTGTATAGTGCTTCAAAGGAACATACATACATAGGCTGTTAAACACAATACCACTTTTTGCGTCGCATAGTCGGGTAAAAAGTAGAATATTGATGAAATACATTATGAAACTGGAAAAAGTTCAATTCCTTGCCAGATGCAGATTTTTCTACAAAACATTAATTACAGAACTCAGATGTTTTTTAAGTACAGTTTACTGACTACATTTATGGGCAGGTCATAATCAGATGCAGATTTATTTGTTTTTTAAATAAATAAATTGGTCCAGTCATCTGTGACAAACCTTTATGGCTAAAATACTAATCTAGTTATATATTTCAAATATATCTCACCTGTCTAATTTCATTAATAGAATTATCATTAGATCCTTCAGAACTGTTGCTTTTATCAGATTCTTTGTTATCATTGTCTGACACTAACTCTTTTTTCCTAGAGTTCAACAGCCCCTTGAATTTGTCTGTCAACTTTTTTCTTTTGTTCTTTGTGCGCTGTGGTTGCATTTTAATTTCACTATCAGAAATATCATTTTCTGTTCGATCACTTACTACTTGATTAGTAGCGGTTGACTTTAGGTTTTTACAATGTTTTACAAATTCATTGGATGATCTACTATTGCCATCTTCAACATTGTTAATGGGCTCAGGGTTACCGTCACTTTCACTATCAGAAAAACGTTTAATTCTTCTTCTTATTCTTGTAATTCGAGTATCATGATCACTTGTATCACTGTGTTCCGATGGACTGCTTTTTTCTAGGTTAACATCGTTTACTTTCGTACCAGCTTGCTGGGAAAGCATGTTTTGACCGGTATTTTTCATAGTTAACATATTGGCGTCGATCTCCATTTTAACAACTTAGCTGTAGGTATTCTGCACACCTCAGAGATAAAAATCTCAATGTTGTAAACCGATGATGGATGATTGTTCACTTCAAACCTTAAGCATGTTTATAACTTTTTAAAGCAACTCACTACTTAACTGATGATATAAATGAGTAGACTAGCAGTATACACATTACAAAATGAACGATTCAGTTGATATAAATATTCATTTTAAATAATAATAATGGACGAGCACGAACTCAACACAAGGAAATGTTTGTTTTCCAATGTTGTTTTCGCGCCATTTTTGTGATGATCAACTCGATTAACTAACTCGAGTTAACTCGGGTTGGGCTTAACTCGAACCAACTCGAGTTGAATTCTCTCCGACTCGAGTTCGAAAACGAACCGAAATGGAGCGAAGTTTGCCCATCATTTGAGACTATATTCATTAATTTTTGACAAACTTATATTAAAACTTAAAAGAAGTTTGCTTTCGTAACTTGCATAAGCTTTTTATATTTTGTGATAATTACTAATTGATAGGAAAACAATTTTAAATCTGTTTTTAGTATCACTTTCCTTTATAGGAACAGTTAAGTAGGTACAATATAATGAAGGCCAAGACATCAACATATCATAATTTAACTACTGTAAAAATATTCTTCGTGTATCACAAATCATGATACTAAAGAGCAATTTTAAAAAATATATGATTGTGGTAATAAAACAATGAAAAGCCTATAAGTGTACCCATATGCATTCGTGCATCATAATGATAGTCTCATTTAATTTTGAAAAGACTGCTATTATAATCACGTACATAATTTTATTGATAATGAATATAAAAAAAATTTTATATTAAATTTCAGTCAAAAATGAATTATTCGATTTCAAAGAATAATTTCCTAGTTGGCACATCGCTACCATTTAATGTTAGTCTCATTTAATTTTGAAAAAGACTGCTATTATAATCACGTACATAATTTTATTGATAATGAATATAAATATTTTTTTATATTAAATTTCAGTCAAAAATGAATTATTCGATTTCAAAGAATAATTTCCTAGTTGGCACATCGCTACCATTTTTTTTTGTTTAGTTTATCCCGAAGGATAGGCAAGGGGAACTAACCCCATACAGCCATTGTCTTTAGTAAATTATTTCTGAATTTATGGGATAAAAGCTTAAAAAAAATAAAGAGAAAAAAAAATGGGATGATAATGATGATGAATGGAAACGTCGGGAAAATCCCCAAGAACAAGTGTAAAGTTAGTCAAAATTAAAAATAATTGCAGAAACAACTTACATGGGCCCATGAAGAGATCGTATTCCGGCTAAAGTTTTACTCAGCTTACCTGCGTATAAAACCATGCACACGCACTAGATTCACATCACAAGTAATCAAAATATAACTTATCTACCAGAAAACATCACTTTACGGACAGATGCAAGCCATTTACAAATATTTTTTGATTTTCACAAGAAAATTACACCTTCACCCTTCCAGCTCTTCCCGCCGAATCCTGGTTGTATTTTTCCTTGCTTTTCCTTTTTTTTTGGTTAAGTTTATCCCGAAGGAAAGCCAAGGGGAACTAAGCCCATACAGCCATTGTCTTTAGTAAATGATTTCTGAATTTATGACGAATGATGAATGGAAACGTTGGGAAAATATATATAGTGTAAATAATCTAAGCATCATCTTCATTATCATCCATCATAAATTCAGAAATCATTTACTAAAGACAATGGCTGTATGGGCTTAGTTCCTCTTGCCTTTCCTTCGAGATAAACTAAACAAAAAAAAAAGGAAAAATACAACCATTCTCTTTAGTACTATAGAATGATTTATTAAGCCGGGTACTCTACTCATTAGCGAGCTGTAACTGTACTTAACCGTTGCATGCACTGTAACCAAAATAGTGTATACGTGGTTCGCTAACCTGCTGCGAGCGGTACGCGTGCGGTTTGCATCGAGCCGACGTTTTAAAAGTACTCATTTTTGAACCCGTAACGTTGCACGTAATTGTAACCGTTACTGTTACCAAAAACATAGTGTGTTCGTGGTACGCGAGCCTGCAACAAACGCTACGCTACGATTGTCGGTTTTTGCCGCGAACAAAGGGCGCTCGCAGTGCGCTCGTCGACAACACTGCGCAGATTCGGCTTGTCAGTGGCCTTATCGTACACACTAGAACCTCGTTACTGTATCTGTTTGGTTACAGTTACAGCTCGCAAAATGAGTACGCTCGGTGAAAGCGTTCCGGCGACGTCGTGAGCCTAAACTGTAACAAGCGTACACACTAGAACCTCGTACTGTATCACGCATGTTACGGTTACAGCTCACTAATGAGTATCCGGCTTTATGATAGGATGATGGGTGATAAATTGAAACATCGGGAAATTCCTCATCAATCAAAATTTGCCACAATCAAAGAAAATTGCAAAATCAACTTATGAAAAAATCATATGCCGACTCAATAGAAAGCCATGCCCAATTGCCCACCCATGCATTATCTTCTATTCTATCTATCTATATCTATCTATACATATAATAAAATTGTAACGGATCGATGTTTGTGCACGCTAATCTCAGAAACGGCTGAACCTTTTTCGATGCAGTTTTCAGGAATATGTTGTGATAGGTCCTACTTAACATATAGGCTACTTTTTATCCCTGGAAAATGTTTTTATCTCGTATAATATCGACATTTTATTTTTTCTGCAGTCCACGTGGACGGAGTCGCGAGCGTCCACTAGTAAACCATAAAGTCAGAATACAAAACTACTAGGCACTAAATAGAATCACATCAGAAATAAATATAATATAACTTATCAACCAGAAAAGATCACAATGCAAGCTATAACAAATAGGAGTTATTCTATAAACGGACGCATTCTTCATAGGCATGCCGTGATTCCACCGCCACATTACCGGCATGGTAGTAGGGTAGGGGATCCCTATATGAACAATGTGCACGTGATCACATGGCTGCGCCCGGTTGGGTTTAAAGGGTTTAAGCATAAAAAAAATTCCTGTATGTATGCATACAAAAATAGAGACTGGTATTTTTATTTGGTAAATCCTACTACATAATATTATAAACTAGCGGCCGCCCACGGCTTCGCCCGCGTGAGAGTGCATTACTCCCGTTCGAAGCCGGGGCGTGTCCCTGCATTATAAACCTTCCTTGTGAATCACTCTATCTATTTAAAAAAACGCATCAAATTCCGTTCCCTAGTTTGAAAGATCTAAGCAAAGCGATCTTAGAAAGCGACTTTGTTTTATAATAATGTAGTGACTTGAAAGTTTGTGGGTATGGATGGATGTTTGTTACTCTTTCACGTAAAAATGGCTGGAGCAATTTTAATAAAATTTGGTATTAACACCCTGGATTAACACATAGGCTACTTTTTCTCCTGGTAAAATATTTTTATCCCGGATAATTTTGACATTTTGTTTTTTCTGCAGTCCACGCGGATGAAGTCGCGGGTGTCCACTAGTTTTAAATAAATTTATTTAGTTTAATTAAGTTTAATTTAGCATTTAAAATCAACAGTCTGTTATATCAAGTCCTACTTTTGATGATGTGCTAGGTGTAGGTAAATCACAAACGACGGCTTCGGCAGTTGTAAGAAGTGAAGCAACTCCACAAGCATCAATTATTGCTCTCTTGACTACTTTAGTCGGATCAATGATACCTCTGTCGAACATATTAACATATTCATTATTCAAAGCATCATATCCAAAATCAGTATCCATATTTTCTACTTTCGATACAACTATAGACCCATCGAATCCGGCATTGTTAGCTATTGTTGAGCAAGGAATTCGTAGAGCTTTTTTTACCATATTAATCCCAATTGCTTGGTCTTGATTATTAGGCTTTAAATTTTCTAATTCAGGAATGCAGCGGAGTAGAGCTGATCCTCCGCCAGGTACAATTCCTTCTTGAACAGCTGCACGTGTGGCATTCAGAGCATCTTCGATTCTATATTTTTTCTCGTGGACTTCAACTTCACTACTTCCACCAACATGTAAAACTGCAATACCTGCTTGTAATCTGCATAGCCGTTCTAAAAGCCTCGCTTTATCACATTCATTGCCAATAGTTTCTAAATCTGCTTTTATCTGTTCAATGCGCTGATAAATTTCATTTTTTTCTCCTTTGCCTCGTAATAATATGGTGGAATCTTTCGTTATAACCACTTCCTCAACCTGTCCAAGACTTTCAGGTAAGCAGTCTTCCAGTCTTATCAAATTTGCTTCATCCTCGAAAACCACACCTCCAGTGGCTATAGCCATATCCACTAAAGAGTTTCTTCGTAACTCTCCAAAAAAGGGCGCTTTTACTGCAGCTACTGGTAATCCAATTTTTAGTTTATTAACTACTAAGACGGACAAAGGTTCCGCATCATAATCTTCAGCTATTATTATTAACGGTTTCTTTTTGTCGTTAGCAATCTCCAAAGCTGGTAATATTTGGGAAGCCGAAAATATTTTTTTCTCCGAAAAAAGTACCAGAGCATCAACATACTCAACTTTAGGGCCTTTCATAGAATTTATAAAATAGGGGGAAACATAACCGCGATCAAATTTCATTCCCTCAACTATTTCTAATTCATCCTTTGTAGTTTTTCCTTCTGTGACTGTCACTACTCCATCCTTTCCAACTCTATTCATTGCATCAGCAATTAATTTGCCAATAATAGCATCGCCATTAGCTGATATTGTAGCTACCTGTTCAATTTCTTCTTGCGTTTTAACAGGCCGTGATATTTTTTGTAGTTTAGTTTTTACGGTTTCGACTGCTAACATAACTCCTTTTCTAATTTCAATGGGATTTGATCCTCTGGATATATTTTCAAAACCTTCTCTTGCTATAGCTCTAGCCAGAATTGTTGCTGTAGTAGTGCCATCGCCAGCTTCATCGTTAGTTTTCTTTGCAACGTTCTGCACCAATTTAGCGCCAATATTTTGAAATTTTTCTTTTAATTCTATACTTTTAGCCACAGTTACACCGTCTTTGGTGATTTTTGGTGAGCCTACTGTCTGTTCTAATATTACATTCCTTCCTTTTGGACCTAAAGTAACGGATACGGCATCTGCTAAAATGTCAACCCCTTGTAACATGCGAGACTTAACATCAGGCCCAAATTTTATGTCTTTTGCATAATAACGATAAGTTGGCAATACATAAATTTTACTTTTTGATAAATTTCGCAGGCAATACATTTTATCCTTTTAAGCTTTTAATAATTTAAGCAAGTTGAAAAATTCTAAACATGAAAGAAATGTCACAGCAAATGAACTCTCTAAACTTGATGCTTGACTTGACTTTTGTGTGACAAGCACTTTGTGACATAAAGAGATTTAGGATTTAGTTTGGTTAAATATGGTTGATATAACATTGGATATAACTATAATCTATAATATACTTTTTCAACTGGTTGGAATTCTGGACCCGAGATCCGGGATGTGAAGACACCCGTATCTATGGTCTCCTAGCAACGGTTGTTATCAATGTATTCGTCATTGTATTTTCCTCAGTATTTTCTATCTCTAAAATATACGATAAATATAATCCAAGTTTATACAATGTGGTAAAAAAAAAGGTTAACCTCGGAACCGGAACGAAAAACGTACGAATTCATGAACGTCTTATGCCGGGGCCACACTAACGGGAATTGCCGTTGATTAACGCGTTTACGTTCACTAAACACTTTAGTGGACGTAAACGCATTTCCCGTTGATTGGGTGATTAGAAAAATATTTCAATTTGATGTTTTTGATTCAGTATTGATTGGAACTTATTACTTCACATGAAATAACATTAACAATACATTTCGGCATTAATCTTGAATAAATTTGGGCTGGTAATTTTTACTAAAACAGCTAGTACTTACGATTGAAATGATGTGCTGGATTGTTTTGTTTCCGAGTCACTTTTACAGCCTAAAACAGTACACCGCACCATGTTTTTGTTAATAATAACGAAAAGTGGTTTAATCACACTATTTTGTTTATCCTAGAATTGAAATTTCGCTTGTAATTTATATTTTTCCCAAAATATAAAAGTCAAAGTAAAAATCGCGATGTTAGCTGTCAAACTTGTTTACGTGTGACAGAACTTAAAAGATCTGTCACCTCAAAAACGGCATGGTGACGAGACAAAAAATAAATTATTCTTACTCATTTCGATACACGACATTTAGCATATGACTGTCCTATTCTGTGCGAATGCGACGGAATATACACTGCTTCTATCTACACTCTTTCTACGGCCGTTGTAGATATGCGTAGACGCGTGATGCCGGGCCACACTAACGGGAAATGCCGTTGATTAACGCGTTTACGTTCACTAAACGTTAGTGTTCACTGAACGTAAACGCGTTAATCAACGGCATTTCCCGTTAGAGAGGTCAGTGGCTTGAAGTTGACGAATTAACAAAGAAATATTCAAAGAACGAACGGCGCGAGCTTGCTTGCTGCCCTATATATTAGTGTATAGTCTATGATTATACCTTTGCTGGCAGGCAATCATTCATTCATTTTAATTCGCCCGTTTATTTTGAGTTTTTGATATTTTTCATTTTAATTAATAATGTCTTCTAATAGTGCAATTAAACCAATAATACTTAACTTAAATATTGGTGACCAGTTGACTCCAATTTCGTGTGGTCACATTGTGGTGGAAATCATAAAATTCTTCACTTATCAGAGATTTCAAATACCGTACACTTACCAGTGGTTAAAACAGGTGGTTACCAGAAGAAAATTAAGTGAAAAACCAGTCTTAAAGGAATCTTTAAACTCTGAACGGCATTATCGGATAGCGTCAACTGCATTAGAAAACCTAGATTTCATTTTAAAGGTGAACTTACCTGTTATACTAACTACTACAGCGGTTGTGAACTGAATAAGTATTGATCACCAAGAACTTACCCCTTATTCTCATATGGGCTATTTAATTGGGACCATATAGCATGCCTCTAGGTATATTATTGTGAATATATAAACTGAAGATCCTGTTGTGTTCCGTGTTCCAGAGTCTCCTACAAGAGATAAATGGATCTTCAATGCCTGATGAAGTGTGCATCTGCCTGGGCGGCAGTCCGGTGACCTGTAAAGAAGTTTACAGATTACTTCTACCAAAAGTGTGTCATAAGCCGCAGTGCCATTCTCATAACATTTCCAATGATCAAAAAACTCACAGAAATGTGTTCAAGTATGTATCTTTACCTTTTCATTAATGTTAACAGAATAGCAAACAGACTAGTACCTAAATTTTAACTATATGGCTTGCTTTTTTACAGAGCTTTGGCTACATCGGAAACCATGGGTTCAGTTATATACAGTCCTTTATCAACTACCAACATGTATGTTTACATTAAAAGAAAAGCCAGTAGCCTGAACACTGTAATGGAAAGCAGTCACTTTGTTCCTGCATCTGGCTACAGAATCCCCAGAAGTTCAAAAATAGCTGTCATCAATTTTAGAGCTCAGAATCAGGACAATTTGTCCTGCTGCAATGACTTTCAGGTATATGGTGATGTCATATCAGAAGATATGAATCATTTGCAATTACAAGATAATGATATTGACTATAATGAAATAGAGAGCACCAAGGATTATAAATGGTATCAGTCTACTTATATTATGAAAGGGTTTAAAGATTGTGTTGTGAATGGTGCCTCTGTCACTAATTCATGGCTTGAATATTAGTTTTCTTCGGTAGGTGAGTGGTAGATAATTTTTTAAATGCTCAAATAGTAAAATTATTTTGACTGATTGTATTAAAATCAATTTAGATAGTAAGATCATTTAGGGTACTTAGATAATGATTAGCAATTAGCAATGAGCTACATACACACATTTTTGAAAAGTTTATTTTATTAATTCACAATTGTATACAAATGTTAATATCATTATAGTTTTAAGTACAAAATGACTAATAGTGCCATACATGTACGTACATGCCTTACATACTTAATCAATAATTTTCATTATTTCTCATTATCTTTTGTTACATGTTACAATCACAGTGTAAGTTAATGTTCATATCTTTGAGTAACATAGTAAAATTTAAAACTAAATAATGATCTTTTTTATTTAATTATACGGAATTGGTATGTAAGCGAAAAGCTATGTAAATAGCCCACTATAGAGAACCCATTTCCAAAATTTGAGACTCCAAATCACATGTTTATTTACAAGATTGTGAATATTCCTGTTTGTTGTTTAGGAATTCTCTATACTATATGGAAAAATAAACATGCAATTTCGAGGCTGAAATTTTGTTGGTGGGTTCCTTTTAGTGGGCAATTTATATAGCTTTTCCCTTATCATACCCCTTTTGTTACACCCTGTATATGCACCTTAAATTCTGTACAATAATAAATTTCTTAAGCCTATTTAGAACAACCTGTAATTCAGTCATCCTATGAATATTTTATTTAGGACTAGTATGAAACTTGTATTTGTTTTGTATGTTTGATTATTGTTATATTACAATGGATTTAACTTCAGATTTACCCGCACTAAAAATTTCCCTTGTTCTTGAAGCTATACAGAATTTCTCTAAAGGTTTATTTACAGGTCTTGAAGTGCAGTTACCACAATTTCTTAAGGCTTCATTGAACACTCCAATTAAATTATTTCTCCCACCATTAGGTCCTATCACATGGTCACATTTAATGAATTTTACTGTCATATCTTTTATACAGCACTCTAGTAGCTCATAATATTCCAGCCAGTAATGTTTAGGTAGGCTTCTTAGTTTTATATTTAGAATGTCGCGTAGAATTCCTGTTATCAATATGTCATCAATCCAAAAGTATGGATGGTATTCTGCTTCTTGGCAAATTTTGATTGCTGTTGAGGAAGTGGTGATGTAATACCATCCAGATAAATATGGTGGGTAGTATTCATATGGGTATTCATCCTGGGTGACATACCATTTATTTTGCTCATCCCTTCTAGGTTTCGTTTCATTTAGCATGTACCCTAACAGCAGGTCATCTGTGTTGTGCAATTCAGACAGCATCTTATTAGTTTTTTCCAAATTAAAAACAATATCATCATCTACTTTAAGAATATAAGAGGCATTTTTGCAATGCTTTCCTGCCCAGTTGAGGCCCATGAGGTGTTTGTAGGTGAGGTTTCTATAGTTTTCTATAAATTCTCCTTGAAGAATGTCTCCAAATGTATTGCTCTCCTCTATAATTAGTTCTTGTGTGATAGATCTGAAAATAGAATAGTTTTTTTAGGTATTATCTGCATTTAGGTACCATAAAACAATAGCTAATAAATAATAAGCTAAATAATTGAGTTAAAAAGTCTTACCTGTCATTTGGTGGTTGACGAGCCAATAGAAATATTCTAGTTGCATTTAATGAATCCAGATATTTTTGAGGCATTGCCTTTCTGTGTTCACTTCGTAATTCTACATGTCCAATGTAGGAAGTCACAATTATGATGACTAATAACTTATCTGTAATAAAAATCGGGATGTGGTCAATGGTGACTAGTTTAAAACAGACTCAATAACAAAGTTGATGGAATTCTGATGTTCAAAATAGGTAGCTAAGGGCATAGAGGAAAGCGCCAATTTTTGTAATGGTCAGATAACCTATCTCAAGGATTAAGTTAATGATGTCGTTCTCTTAAACGCGCTCAAGATAGGGACAGCATCTGCTTTACTCATATTTTTCATTTAGGCTATCTGAACATTGGAAAAATCTATTAATAAATTAGGTACATACGGTTGCAGTTTGCTTTATCTGGCTCCAGAAGTACACCTTTTAAATATCTATTGGTTTCCAAATTGAGTATTCTTAAATAGTTATTAGTTTCTATATTAGAAATGTTGTGGATCCATAAACAAAGGCTGATTAGTGCAATTATTGAAAAGATATAGTATTTCTTTCTCATGTTTTGTTATTATAATTTAAGTGAAAGTAGCAGATGAATAATAATAACAGTGGAAGTGGTTGATTTATGTATGTCTAAAATAAATCTTTATATAAACAGAAAATGCAATGGTTTAATGACCATCTTAAACTATTGAAATTCATTTTTGTGGTGGCTAAATAATAATTTAATTAAAAGTGTAAAAAAGTTTACTAAACTTGAAACTAAACTCGAACCCAAAATGCGTTAGCATCAGGAATTTGGTATCTCCTCTGTTAGCACCTCTACTTAGTTTGTGATTGTGAATCCAAAACAAAACAACTTTCTACTCTTCTTACGTCAACGTCAGAATTTTAATAATGACAGTGAGAGAGAGACAGACAACGATTTCATTACATTTCCTTGCATGGGCGGTGGAGTATAGAATGAATTGTTAAAGTATGAATGAATGATGGCTTCAATTAATAAATGAATGAATCTTCCGCTCATCAATGGTGGAATTAAAGTTCTACTAAACTTGAAACTAAACTCGAATCCAAAACAAAACAACTTTCTACTCTTCTTACGTCAACGTCGAAATTTTAACGAATGACACACACAGAGAGAGAGAGAAGAATTTCATTACATTTCCTTGTGTGGGCATTGAATGAAATGTTAAAGTATGAATGAATGAGGGCTTCAACAATGAAACTTGCATTCATCAATGGTGGAATACGTGCTGAGATAGGAGCAGATAGGAGTATACATAGGTACAACACAGTGTATTGGGGCAGTAGATCAAAATATCATTTCTTTAAGATGTCTTTAGTTTAAAAGGCAATGAAGAAACAAATAGATTTAAGTACTGAGGCATATCTAAATCTGTGAAATATTTGCGTACCTATATTGTGCGGAAGACACTCGATGTACATACATTATTTTATTATTACTACATTACGAGTAACATACAGTTATATTCAGACTTCAAACTTAGATAAAAAATATATTTCCAATACCAAATTATAAAAAAGCACGTACTTAGCCGTTATAAAACTTGGACTAATTTATTTGTGGCGTAATAGGTAAGTAAAGTTATTAGAAGTTAACAATTTAATAGAGACAATAGAGTCTTCCGGTATTTTAGGCTAACAGAGCTGAGGGGAAAAGTAGTTAAATGATTGGGATTACATAGGTACCTACTTTCTTGAGGATATACCTACTTAAGTACCTTTTTATTGTTTCGGATTTAAACGTTTTTAAACTAAGTTAAATCCAGGAAACTTGACGGAATTCATTTCAATTGTATTCATTGCTAACGAAAGATCTCAACTAAACTATGTTACTTAATCGGCGATATAAAATAATTGTAAGTAGATTTAACACGCATAATGTGGACATAGCAACTCTTTCCCTAGAATGCAGGAAACATGTTACTATATATTTATTAAATAAACAGTTGTACAGACAAGAACTCTATTGTTGTTAGTAGTGAGATAATAAACTGTTATCACCGCTCGCCTACCTACGGGAGGGCAGGAAGCTGTCTGATCAGTCGACCGAAGCCAGCTGAGCCGTGCGCACTCCCGCGCAATCACCAATCAAATCAGCGCAAATAAACATAATGAACTCTACAGAAACCCTCGAACAAGGCAGCGCCATGACCGCCAAAGTCACATCTATGGTGGTTTTATTCACCGTTTCCATGATAGTTGGCTTGTTACCCATGGTTATATCGTTGAAATACGATTGGTTTACCAAGGCCAAGGGCCCGGAGCTGAGGTCTTCGAATCAGCTGGTCAGAGGGCTGCTGGCGTTCGGAGGCGGTGTCCTGTTCTCGACCAGCTTCATGCATCTCCTTCCGGAAGTGGATGATAATATACAGCTGTTGCAAGGTAAGCGGGAAAAGTTTTTTTTTTTTAATAATCACGTTGGGATTGTGTTACGTTTTTCACGGTTTCAATTGGAAGTGTTAGGTAGGTTTGGTATAATAAACAATGATTTACTTACCTACTTAATAAAATTTATATCCGTAAAATCCATAGATATCAGAAAAATCACTAAAAAGATACTTATTTAGGCGTAAAGACATTTATAGTTCATAGACAAACACAAATAAATAAAAAAATCAAAAGAGATTCACCGCGTAATAGAAATACTTACCTACCGCTCTACCTTAGATTAATGATAGGTTTTCGCTCCGGAGCGAAGCGGAGCGAATCTTTATTCTAAGCGCTCTACCTAAATAATGCCATTGGCAAACTATCTGATGCTAAGTCCATCCACGCTTCGGACTTCCTACGGTTCTCAAATGTAAGATTTGAACCCACGACCTAAAGTCGGAAGACGCCTGTTAATAGCTAAATCATGCTTTATTGTACGTAGGTGCCTTTGTCTAACATAAATACTTACGTGGGTAAAAATATTAAATCAAATAAAAAAAGAAAATGATATTTACTTATTTACCTATTTGATTAAGAAGATTCTTTGGTATGAATTATTATTAGGAACCTAATAGCTAGAATCAAATATTATTGACTATATTTAGGTAATAACTTTTGTAGAGAAGAAAAACCACACTGCACATGGCATTTGAAAGTTATGGTCTACCTCTACACCAACCATCAATATAACACGCCAATCATTTTGCCGAAACAGCGCCAGTTGCTCATTGAATTCTTCCATAAAAACAAGCTAAAAGTAACACAAAACCAAACTGAAATTTTTATTATAAAATTATTAATAAAGAAATGGAAAAAATTCTTCACCCGAGTGGGAATTTCTATATTAAGTATCATATTTTCATGGCATCGCACCGGATGCATGCGCTACCGCTCTAAACAATGTTACGTAAGGGTCAGTTCACACCGAGACGCGACGCGGCGCGACGCTGCGCGCACATTTTTCATAGAGCGACTCAGAATACACTTTATTCACTACACGAAAAGATACACATTACATTGTGAGAATTCAGATTACGTTGCACCACGCAGCGCTGCGCCTCGAGGTGCCTCGCGGCGTAGCGCGACGTATCGTGACGCAGCGGTGCATCGCCGGTACGCGCGGCGTGCAAGAGCGGTGCTGCGTCTCGCGGTGCCGCGCGACGCAGCGCGACGCCGCGAGGCGCAGCCTGAGGCCGCTGTGGCGACTTCTCTACTATTTCCGTCCAGACTTGATGCAGTTCGGTCGAGTGCTCGATTGAAAATATAATGATAGACTGGGATCTTGTTATAATCGGACTTCTTGCAGAAGAGGAAGTAGACTGCGGGAGGGCGCGGGCGGGGCCGCGCGGCGCCCGCGGCTAGTAGATACGTTCCGCTGCGCCTCGCGGCGTCTCGCTGCGCAGCGAGGCGTCGTCCTGCTACGATTTCAAAGATGCGCCTCGCGACGTTGCGATGCGTCTCGCGACGACGCGCGGCGCAGCGCGAAATCATTGGCCTCTTTGAGTATCGTCGCGTCGCGTCGCGTCTCGGTGTGAACTGACCCTAACACGTTATACTACTCGTACCTTAGATAAACAGTTAACTAGTCAGTCCGTGACAATGGCAAATCTTGGTAATGAACTTTAAATTCTCACCTAGAATGTGACATAGTAGATATAAAATATTGTAGGTAAACATATTTATAGAGGCGTCCGATAGTTGTAGACCATAATATAACCACGAGAATATAGGGCACGGTCATTTATTGCCTGTACACCTACACTACAATAATTTTCACCGCACAAACCTAATACCCATCACTGCATTTTCCAATATCGCATTTGTACATTTTTTTACCTATAAGGACCTTCATGTATGATGTTATTTAAGTAAGTAAGTACATAGGCACTAAGTTTTACAATAATTTTCTAGCGATTCTACTCTACCTTACTACCATTCAAAGCTAGTAAAATTCGACGGTAAATTAATAATTTTGTTTTGTAACCCTGACTATAATGTTTTATGTCAAGGGAAGCATTTCCTTACAACCTGTGACCTCTTGGCCATTCGTCGGAATGCACAAGTTACACGACGCGCGTAAATAACTAAACTCTTACATAATAACGACTCCGCTCTTAATCAGAAAAATAGAATCACACACATCATATCAACCTATTGCAGTTCACTCACTGCTGGACATAGACCTCCCCCATATGGCTACTGCCATAGGCGAGTTTTTGCCCATAGTCACAACGCTAGGCTGGCGGGTTGGTGACTGAAGCTTCATTTTTGGACTATGTTGTCAACGCGGGAGGTGCTGCTGCCCATCTCCCGGAAACCCTTAATAATACCCACGGGCATACACGGGGTTATGACATTCTTCTCTACCCTGCCGACACCTCACGGATGTGATATGTAGGTAATTCAAAATAGTACCACATACCTACTTAGCGTCAACATCGCAACGACGACGACGGAGCGGTAGCGGCGGCGGCGGCCGACGCTACCCCTAATCTATACAGGGTGTAACAAAAAGGGTATGTTAAGCAAAAAGCTATGTAAATATATATATATGGTAATAATATATGGTAGAGAACCTATTCACAAAATTTGAGACCTGAAATCACATGTTTATTTTTCCCGATAGTATGGAGAATTTTTAAATATCTCAGGAAATTTCATACAATCTTGAAAAATAAAAATGTGATTTCGAGTCTCAAATAGGTTCTCTATAGTGTTCTATATAGTGAAAATAAGAATACAGGGTATTTACATAGCTTTTCGCTTAACATACCCTTTCTGTTACACCCTGTATACATATAATAAAAATGTAACGGATCGCCGTCTGTACATGGAAGATATATGAGAAAAAATATTATAGGAGACCTTTATCAACGCAATAGAACCCAAAACGAAGATTTTTGGAATTTTTGTCGGTTTGTCTGTGCGTTTGCGCACGCTAATCTCAGAAACGGCTGAACCGATTTCGATGCAGTTTTCAGGAATATATTGTGACAGGTTCCACTTAACATATAGGCTAAATGTTTTTATCCCGGATAATTTAGACATTTTGTTTTTTCTGTAGTCCACGCGGACGGAGTCGCGGGCGTCCACTAGTATTAACTAATCGTTGACAACCTTTAGGCGCAAATTGTCAAATTTTCAAATTGTCAAGCTCTCGCAATCAGTCAAATTCGCAGATTGTCAATCACATATTTCGTTCGCACTCAATGACAAATAACTCCATATATTTACTGATGTTGAAAAAATCAAAGTACATAGTCCATTTCTTAACCTACCCTTAAGGGAAAATTTACTTAGAGCGAGGGTTAATATTTTTTTATAAACAAACGTTGTGGCGATCGAAAGTTAAATCCGCATCGCATTTAGTGTGTATCGGCCCTTACCTCTACTTAATTTAATTTGTTTATTGTCAAAAAATTGCTAAGTCATATCATATCACTGTACGAGTACTCTACACAGATTCTACTGTGTTTGAACAGGTAGCGTAAGTATACAGACATGAAAAGTTTATTTAGATAAACAAAAGTCAATGAATTTAACTTGAGTTTTTTTCAAATGTAAATTATAATATTACACATCCATAATATTTGGTACATTGGTTGAGTGATTGACACACAGACACACACACATAATACCTAATAGCGAGTGAAGAGAAGGAATGAGAACGATTTGAATAATATTAAACCTAATCGTCATCGTCATCGATGCGAATGAAATTTTTCCATTGGGGATGATTCAGATGACTTACCTGAAAACGGGACATTTGGCGTCCCGCAGACACTTGAAACGGGACGCGTTATTTAGGCTCTGAAAACGGGACGTCCCGCGCCAAGCGGCACTGTTGGCAACCCTAGTTGCTACCTACCTAATCTACGTAAATAGGAACTACATTTTCAGATCAAAGTCATTCGATTGTTATCCCTAGGTAAGTTAGGATATTAGGAAACCAATAAAACAGATTAGTTACTAAGATAAGAAATAGTAGTATGTTACCAACATACCAAGGTGAAAATAAGAATACAGGGTATTTAGATAAAACATGAAATGTATAGAATATTAGGTATAGTGTTTTATACTGTGGTAATAAAATTTTATTATATTCGTTCTTATTGAAGAAACATTTTCTTATCCACCTGTAAATCCATTGGGATAAAATACTTAATTTGATGACTCATTTTAATCATCCTGTATACGTTATTAACTCTATCGGTTAAGTTTTTTCAACCGATAAGAAATGGTTAACAATTATAATATAATTGTTAACACCCATGTTTTTATTGTAATCCATCACGTTCTCATTAGGATTCCCATATCATTTTTTATCACAATGATTTATTTATCTTATGCGTGTCTCATGCTTACATTGTATCTAATAGTTTCTATTTATATAAGTATATACTTATTTTAAAACCCAAGTATCATCCAGCACCCGTTTGATGAATTTGGTGAGAGCGAGATGTCTCATTTTTAGGTAGGAATGACAACTATTAATGCACCATGCAAAAACTGAACTGAAAGATAACATGCTTTTTTTTGTTAATTTCCTTTTAACCTTTCATCCTGGTTTTTACAAGTTTTCATTAGGCTAATCGCCTAATGTTGAATTTAGGAGGTTCTACTTTATGTCTAAACCTAACTATAGCTTTGATATGGTATGATCGATTCTACTATAAGGCTGCCTATTCACCAGAGCGGAGCTCGGCTGCGGAGCGGAGAAACGGAGAAATTTTAACCCATAGGATTTTATAAAATGTCGGGTCTTCTCTTAGAGCAATTCCTCATTGGCTCATCTCCAGTCCTGCCTGCATGCAGCCTATTGTTAAAAAAAATTCTCTGCAGCCTCGCTCCGCTTCAGTAGGCAGGCATCCTTACTAATGCCAAGAAACTCCGAGCTTTATTACTTCCGAACAAGAACCTTTAAAGAGATGCGATATCACCAAGGAGGTGATATCGCTATTGCTTCATGGTTCGAGTCCACAAACTGCACCGGTAGCATGAGATTGATAAGACGATATCTCCTCCTCGTCCAGTCCACTGTAGGACGTAGGCCTCCCTCAGAGCACGCCACAAGGCTACTACCACGCCACGGGGGGTTAGGTAGGACTAATTTTACGTTTTGGTTTAAGTGTGACTGCCGGAATCGACCATTTATTCTCGAGTCAGGGGTTTGAACATGGAGAAGAAATAAAAAAGGAGCAGCGGCAAAGTATATTTTCATACAAAAATAGTGTGCCGCTGAGCGGGGGTTATATATGGGACGAGGGGAGCATCCTAACACTGTAGCCCTGCCCATTTACATAGAAACCACCTTGTAGTAACCAGCCAGACTACTTGCATAAACGTGTGGTTACAGCTACTGCGTTACACACACTGGCCCTGAAGCTCCGTCCCTATCATGACGTCATGGTCTCACGATTACCACACGACTCAGTTCATAGTCCCACCTCCTCTTTTATACATTCTCAATGGGTTTGAACGAATTTGCGGTAAAGATGTCTTTACACTATCTTTTTACCGGACTGTGCCAGGAGGAGGGTTATGTTATTCGAGTGTATACAGGGTATTTTTTTGTTGCCACCATTAACGAAGGGTACGTACTCTATACATCAAATAAAGTAAGTTTATGCCAGAAATTATGCTGGGAAACGATTTAATTTTTTTTGAAAAAAATTTTTTCTTTACTTGATTGGGCGAAATTTATAGTGTCCAGTGTTTATGTTAGTTTTTTCATAGACAGATATTAATTAATTCTCGTGAAAAAATCTTGCTACACGCGTCAATGTGCATTTATGTAGAAAAACGCAGTCTATTTACTCAACTTTGGACCCTAATATTTTGGAAACCAGACACTTTCCAGGTATGCTTCCATGGAGAAAAATTATCGTGATGATGAGGAGATTCCGTAGTTTTCGGGAACGTTGACGACCAAAAATCACCCTGTATATACCTACCTATATTTCATTGGCACAATCTATCTATAGGGCCTAAACGGCTTGTCGTATTTGAGCTTGAGGTTTGAGTAAGTGGTATCGTTAGATTCGTCTTAGTCATGCGTGAGAGTAACGCAGTCAGGTTTTTTAATATAAAAGAAGGTTAGTTAGCTTTTCTCCAGTTACAAACCCACAAAGCTGTTGTAAAAAATACAATAAGATGAGTGACTGATACCATACTATACTATACACTATGTTAATTCTAAAGACAATATTTACTGAGCTGTCCAAACAGCGATAAATAATATAATTATTTGCAATGGTGATAAGTAGGAGGAACAGAGGCTTTTTAAGATTAGAAAATTGGTGAATTACGTCTACTTATTTACTTTCTTACATAACATACCTAGGGGCACGGTATAGCGCCTCGCACAAAGACACATCCTTACTACAAGAACTAAATGATGGTAGTAAGTACCACACGACTAATGTAGCGAAATATGTAGGTATGTACCTACTATAATTTTCAATTGAAGAATTAGACAGGGACCTTCCCTTCAGGGCCCGCTAAAATCATACGAGGGCCATACTGAAATGATCGGGACTAGAAAAAAGTTTAAAGATCTAACTCACTTTGATAAACATTTTATAGGTATTGAGGTTAGGCCATCATGTTTGTATAGAGACGATACAATATCGTAAGATACGATATCCACGATGCGTGGTCCTGCTAGGGGGGCTGCTGCAGTTGCCGTGCGTGTTCGTCTTCGTAATCTAGTTCTTCTAAACGTGGCAGTAGGATCTACATTGTGGACACTTTTTCCTTTGGATACACAACCATGTACCAATATCATAGAGGAATAAGACGTCATAGAGTGCTAATGTCCTAATAACTACGTCGATGACTTTTCGCCTTCCGGTACCTCACGGTCGAGGACTAGAACTGTGAGGTACCGGAAAGTCTCATGGTGCATCGACGCAGTTAGTAGGACATTAGCACTCTATGACATCTTATTCCTCTATGCCAATATGTATGTTAACGCAGTGTTAACGTAACTAATATTAGGTATGTAAAATTTGTAACTTGTTCAATGTCACGGCTAGGGCTCCCTTTTTCACAAACTTTATTCTTTTATGTGGATTGTCGGATAACTTAGCCTGACAGGCATAAATAGACTTTTTAAATCATTATCTTTAGGTCTAAGTTGGGTTATGTGTGCGTGACTGGGCTTAGTAGTCGATTCGCACGAACATGCCAAACGACCCCTTTCAAAAATAATATTCCCGAATCGACTACTAACCCCGTGACTGTGGGAATCGACTACCTTTACCGTTGTTCCGCTCCGCTCCGCCCGCTTCCGTGCCCCTGCCTGCTTCAGTGCTACGCCGACGTAGACATTCGTAGATCGCTACGAGATTTTCCCCCTTCTATTATTTTATTCGTGACTGCCTAATATTTCATAGTACATACATTCTACAAGTATAAAGAATATACTTTCAATCTTAAAAACACATCTGTTATTAAACTGATTACTTATTTATGTAACAGAGACATGTAAAGACGATACTTCGATATTTACCTACCAATTTGAATCAATATAGCATTTGCCTGTAATATTGCATATGGGTTTTCGCTAGAATAATATAGTACATACATATTATACAAACAAACACATCTGGAGCACCCACCACGTTTACTTGGAAAAGTACTTACATCTTAGCCAAGAATCGAAAGCTGGACACGCTGGATCCGTAAGGGTTGTAGTCTTTTAGGGGTTTTGACCATTAGGGTTATTGTAAAATAGGTACTGTAAATCAGGGGTGTCCGACCACATACCCTACTTCTTAAAATTTTAAATGAAACCACGAAACCGCTTATATTATTATACCGATATAGTACGGGCCTTGCCACAAGCGATTAGGCTAATAGTCGCGATCGACAGCTTGGCCACTCCTGCTGCAGATATTTTAATTTAATGTATTCTAATACGTACCTCTACTGTACAATTTAATTCCTTTTGTTTTTAGAGGATGGTGACCTACCAGAGCTTCCCATCCACCTGGCTCCCCTCATCATGTGCTGCGGTTTCTTCATGATGTACCTAATAGAGGAACTGGTTCACATGTACATCGACAACCGGAATAAACACAACAGCACCGGCCTGACCAGGGTCTTGAGCATCAGGAGGCAGAGCGCAAGGAGTTTCGACGACCATGAGGCTGAGATGGAAAAGGGGAAGAAAGCCCACGAGCACAGCCACATGCCGATAGATGCTGATGATGACTCGGTGATGGCAGCTTTCAGAGGGCTTCTGATCGTGCTGGCCTTGTCTATTCATGAGCTGTTCGAGGGTCTGGCAGTTGGGTTGGAGTCGTCGTCTACTAACGTATGGTGAGTAGAAAATTGTTAGAATTGTACTTGACTTTGATAAGGTGTCATGGGATTGCTAAATATTTTTACACTTGTAAGAACAAGGAATGTGTGCCGATGCGGGGCTTCAAGCATCTCCTTCCGTGCATGTCGTAAACTTTTTTATGTCACTGATAGGGCTGCTATCAGTTAAATTACGGACCCAGGACAAAACCTACATAAACCCCGGACATTTGGGCGAAATATAGATATTTCCCTGGACTCGACAAAAATACAATAAAATAAAAACATACACAAACAGACAGGGTGCTCTATGTACCGCGCCAATTTTTACTACATCCATATAGGCGGAATGTAGATAACATTAGTTCTTCAAATAAGTATTAAGAAAAAATGAAACGCGATCAAAACGAGCGCCAAATTTTTACCGCTTTTTGTCACACAACTTGCCATTTACTTCTAGAAAATGCAGGCTCTATCGAGAATTTGTGACGATCGCTAATGCATCATGGGAATGGTGGTGCGGGCGAAATTTAATGTTTTTTGGCACAAAAGTTGTCAATTTCCTCTGGAAATTCAGGCTCTACAAAGAATTTGTGACGATCGCTAAAGCATCATGGAAATTATGACGCCAACCAAGCGAACGAGAATTATTTTCCATTTTGTACTGTTAAAGCTTCGATCATTTCTTTAAAAAAATAGTGTTTTTACTTTACCTAGGTATATTTTAGTATTTTATTATTCTCACACGAGAATCTATATTTTTGCTTACATATAGGTAATGTTAGACCATTGGCCCCGTATCACTGATACGGCTGATGCGGCGGTAAATACGTCCCTGATACATACAGCAGGATGCGTAGAGCGGGGTGGCTAAATATTTTACTATGAAATGGCATAATTTATTGAAAAACATTCCATTCTATCAAGTTAATCAGATTTCCCCTGGCATAAAAAGTTTTACCCGGACAGTATTTAAAAACCCCGCCCGAACGCTCCCCGGACGCCCTCCAAACTAGGACAAATCCGGGGAAACCCGCCACCTGATTACCTAATTTGCAATAGCAAAGCCGAAGCAAAGTGATAATTGTACAATATTCGCCTTGAAATATCAAAGTTCCTTTGAAATTCATTTTACGTAATACGAATTTGACAAGCAATCGATTTTTGTACAATTTTCGCTATCGCTTTGCTTTTGCTAGTTAGGTAATAAGGGGGCCGGACGGATGGCAGCCCTAGTCACTGATCATCTACATCTGTCCCTGATATGCTAAACGTCACCGTGGGATCTCCCTTATGATCCTGCAATTCTGGCTAGCCCATTTCAGGTTCATACAGGTATGTATACCTAATACTTATATATTATAAAATTATTAATAAAGAAAATGGAAAAAATTCTTCACCCGAGTGGGAATATCTATATGTAGATATCTAAGATCAAGTGAGACAGGAATAGTTTCATTATGAATTGCGATTCATACGAACATCTGTCCCTGATATGCTAAACGTCACCGTGGGATCTCCCTTATGATCCTTCAATTCTGGCTAGTCCATTTCAGGTTCATACAGGTATGTAGGGGAAGATTGGATAATGGGGGTCACTTAAGCAAGAATTAGAATACAAAAGCTAAAATTAACAAAAAATTTATTGCAACTGCCTCATAACAAAATTTACTTAATTAGCTATAATTTAAGATCAGTAATCATCACATTAATAATCATCCGTGGGAAATATAAAAGTACAAAAAAAAAACTGATTTGACTCCCATTGCACTAAGTTACGGGTAATTGGGGTCACCTTGTGGGCAATGAGGATCATACAAAAATCTAACACAAATCGCGTCACGTCTGATACAGAGGTATCGTTTGATTCCTGGGGAATCTTCCTCTTTACTCTTTCGGTCACCTTTTTCGGCACTTTCATCTTCTTTCCTTGGCCCTTGGCCTTGCCTTTATGCAGAAAAACGCAGTCTATTTACACAACTTTGGAACGTAATATTTTGGAAACCAGACACTTCACAGGTATGCTTCCATAGAGAAAAATGATCATGATGATGAGGAGATTTCGGGAACGTTGACGACCAAAAATCATCCTGTATATTTTTCCTTTCCCCTATCTTTTTCTTTGGGTGGCGGTCACTAGCGGGCAATGGGGATCACCCGATTCTCATTACCCATAAGTATTTTATGAAGAAAAAATAATAAACACAAAATATACATTAGAAAAACTCGGGATTTAAGTAGGAAATCATTACACCAAATGTACAAGTAAAGGCGTAAAAAAGTAACATACAAGTAAATCAATAACTATAAAAGTTACTGTTTATTTTGCGTCCGTGAAAATTTACATCGGCGAGCCGCAAAAACAAAACACACCTTTCATTCTCTATGCTGTCGCCATACCCACGCGGCACGCCCGCAGCGACGGCGAGGGGAACAGAGCGTGCAGGGAGGACCCTTAACGCGTTTCTATTAGTGTTACTTTAGGAGATGTGTGGGTAACCACTATTACCCTCTGACTCCCATTACCCGATCTTCCCCTATACCTAATACTTATATATTATAAAATTATTAATAAAGAAAATGGAAAAAATTCTTCACCCGAGTGGGAATATCTATATGTAGATATCTAAGATCAAGTGAGACAGGAATAGTTTCATTATGAATTGCGATTCATACGAACATGGATATGTAAGATCCATTTCCGTTGTGACCAGATCTTTATTATAACTTTGATTTACGAGTGTACAGGGTTAATTTTAAAACATCAATTACTTCGCAAGACTAGGTAGCTACCATCATAAACAACAACATTTACTTGAGTTTTGATAATTTGACACATTTTACTTTCATACAAAAATTAATATCAATTTAATATTACCTCTGAATGTTCTTAAGTCTGTACATAATTCTGAGGCGCGCGCGATCGCGGGCATCAACCTTTTCGTATACCTACCTACGAATGGAACATAGACTTACAAATGTCACGACGTACAATAAAAGCTTAGAAAATCATTTTTAATTAATGTATTGAGATATGATAAAACTCGTAGAACAATTTGTTATTGTTTATGACGTTAGCTATTTAGTCCTGCGAGTTTATTGATGTTTTAAAATTAACCCTGTATAACTTAAACCAAGAGTTTGTTCAATTTGTAGTGTCCGGTTATGTCCTTTTCCATCACGTGATATCTTGCTATTGTCATATTAATAGTAGATAGGTAATCTGTATGATTAATTTTATCTTAAATTAGCCCAATTAGGTATTATTAAATTGATAGTTTATCAATTATTTGGCAGATAGATTCGCAATTAGTGTTATTTTATCATTACTATTACTAAACAAAACTCGTGTTATTGCTAATGTATATATTGGCATATCGTAAAACTTTATCTACAATTATCCATATTATCAGTACTATAGAAGAAAGCCGTTTAAAAAAAATAATATCTACCTACTTATATCATAAAATTATGATTGATTCGTAACATCCACTGACTTGTTATTTAGGAATTTGAATTACTTATCTAAATAATTACTTTTTAAGCTCCTTAAGTCGATTGTTACACTCGATGTTTAGTGAAGCCCCGCTTCAGCACAGGACAGATATGAGTTAAGATCTCTAAAGAAAATAGAAGTTACGGTGCAAGGTTTTTTAGCTCTGTGTGGTAATAATAGATACATGTTATGCAACTACTATGGATAACAGCTTTGGTATTTTATTGGACTTAGGTTATAAGTATCTGTAGTTTTAAATTTATTTGACGATGATTTAACGTAGGTCCCTTACGTTAAATCATCTTAATAAACACAAAAGTTTGTGAGTATGGATGGATGTTTGTAACTCTTTTACGTAAAAACGGCTGGAGCGATTTAAATAAAATTTGGTATGGAGTTAGCTGACACCCTGGATTAACACATATACTCGTAGACTACTTTTCATCCCGGGAAAATATTTGTATCCCGGATAATTTCGACATTTTGTTTTTTCTGCAGTCCACGCGGACGAAGTCGCGAGCGTCCACTAGTAGTTTAATAGATTTAAAACTACAGATACAGCGCTCGCTGATCCCAAATGGCCGATGTCGTAGGATGATATGGTGGAACCTTGTTACATTATGATAGTCGTGACATTTGTGTAGGTTTGAAAATAATGCAGTAAGTGGAACCTCTCTCCGGCTCACGGATACAACACTTAACCCGAATCGAAGGTTAATTACCATATTATGACGCCTACTGACTTTTGTGGTGTCCTTATAGTACCTAAACATTTGCAACATAAATTTTAATCTCATGCACGAAATCAGAAATGAGGAGATCCGCAGACGTACATAGATCAACGACATAGCTCAACGGTCCAGCTAGCTAAAGTGGCAATGGGCAGGGCACGCAGCTCGAAGAACCGATGGTCGATGGAGCCGAAAGGTTCTAGAGTGAGTGGATACCACGTATCGCCAAACTCAGCGTGGGAAGGCCACCCGCTAGATGGTGTTCAGCAATGGACTTCTCAAGGCTGAAAATGATGATGACCTACATGCACGTAGTTAAGAATCTAGGTGATACCTAATCTATACCTACCTATGCTTAGTTATCCTATTGAATCTACCTCTACATAGAGTGAAGGAAAAATAAATTTAGGACATGCAAAGTTCTAATTCTTATCAAACAAGTCATCTCGATCCAGCCAGAAATGTTATGTACCTACATTTTAAAGTAAGATTTCTGTACCATCAAGGTACACACACACACAAAGTTAAGCAAAATGCCATGAAAATAACTCACTATTGCCCTTTTTGACACAGTACCTACCTACTATACGTGCAGCTGCTGTGTAGGTAGTACTCCATTTCCTATACTTACCTAAGAAGGTAGTGAGTACTTACCAATCTACCCTGTTTTTTATTTGCAGCCATAGGGAAATATCTTTAATTCCATAACTTTAAATCTGAATGCTCTCCAATCTATCCATATTGCAGGTACATGTTCGGGGCAGTATCAGCACACAAGTACATCATCGCCTTCTGCGTGGGAGTGGAACTCCTGGCTGCGGGCACAAAGCTCTGGCTGTCGGTCGTCTATATCTTCACCTACTCGTTCATGTCGGCTCTCGGCATTGGAGTCGGCATCCTCATGGTTGGAGGCGCTGGTGCTGCTGAGGCGGGCATCTATTCTGTTGTTTTGCAGGTGAATTGATAATTAATGCACTAGCTATTCGCTCGCGACTCTGTCCGCGTTGACTTAGATTCTGTCAGTGGTAACAAACTATCATTTGTAGGGTGTAATATAACCAACCATCGTAGTATGTACCTATAGAATTGTGTTTATCCGAGAGGTTCCATCTCCGTAGACCACACGAGCTATCACATAGGTAATTTTATTGGCAATGGGCATAAGTAAAGTTATTGATCTTAAGTGCGCCGGGCACTTTCCAAATAGGTCTGCATCACAGAACAGGTAATATAGCCTATATCACAGATATGATAATACTATAGCCTATATTAAAAAAAATTAATAAAGAAAATGGAAAAAAATTCTTCACCCAAGTGGGAATCGAACCCACGACCACTGCAACCGTGCCAGCCGCTCTATAGCCTATATTGCCTGTTCTGTGGTCTGTATAGTAACTCTAAATACCTATCTCCTACAGTAAAGAAAGGTGGAGGTAAAGCAAGTTAAAATACTCGTAGCTTAGCGTGATGAGACATGATTAATTTTATCATTGTTATTCTGCTGAGTATTAACACGAATCGATAAAGTAGAGGTCACAGGTAAGGTTATTTGATTGCAGGGATTACAGTGATACTTATTAAACTAGTATCTTAAAAACATAGAGGACACCTTCCATAACTACGCGAGTTTGTTATCATTTTAAAGGAAGAACGGAAGTTCCCTTGTAGTAGACCAAGTAGGTAAGAGAAGGTGACGGACGACCACAATGACACGACATTATAAGCAGGATCATGGCACTTAAGATGCTGTATAGAACAGGGAGCTAAAAGAAGTAAGAGGGTACCCTTTGTGGAGCAATGGGACGATGAAAGCTAATGTATCCCTCTTACTAATTACCCAGAACCCTCGAAATTTTAATACCTTTTGTATGTGATTATAACTTTTTCTCCAGGGTCTAGCTTGCGGCACGCTGGTTTACGTGGTGTTCTTCGAGGTATGGAGGCAGGACAGTCGCGGCATGGTGCTGTTCTTCTGGGCTCTCCTCGGGTTCACAGTCATGGTCGCTTTGGAGATCATTGTGGAAATATGTATGTAGTGACATCATTTTTATCATAATATTTTACATCTGACCTCACCATGCTAAACGTGGTTGTGCGATCTCCCTTGTGATCTTGCAGTTCGTTCTGGCTACCCCATTTTCGACAACACAGCTGTGGGTATGTATGTTTCCTTTAAGCCTTATTAACATAATAGGTACCATTTTCTTGCTTGCCTCTTGCATACAATTTTATTTAAATAAATAATTTTAATAATAAATAAATTGACGGCCGATTGGTGTAGTTGGTAGTGGCCCTGCCTGCGACGCCATAGGTCCTGGGTTCGAATCCCGGTAGGTGCAAACATTGATGTGATGAATATCGATGTTTGTTTCCGAGTCATGGATGTTTATATACTTATCTATGTATTTATATACCGTTGCTTAGTACCCACGACACAAGACCTTAGGGATCTTAGTGTGGGACTAGGTCAATGTGTTGTAAAAAAAAAAAAAAAACTGGCATGGTCTAAACTTTAAACCATGATTATATTTATTTATTATGTCATTTTCGACACATTGTACAAGTTTTTACTACTCAAATTATTTATACATTTAATACTGGCGTATGAATACCTAATTGAATTCAATTTTTGCTCATGAATGTACTACCTATAGGGGAGAGTGGGTAACAGTGGATCACTTTTTTTAAATTCAACACAACTGGAAAGTTCATAGCAAAATTATACATACATACATACATATAATCACGTCTTTATCCCTAACGGGGTAGGCTGCCTACCCCGTAAGGGATAAAGGCTCTGCCTGCTGTAGGCAGAACACCAAGGGCCGATAGAATCACATAGTGCCACTTCTGACCAATTTTGAGAGTACCTACTCGTATAGTTGAGATGTACAAGTTCGGTTAGTAGTATTAGTGACAGGTGGTCAGCCCATCGCCTACAAAACACCAAGACCCTCTTGTCCCTCTACTGACTTTTACAGTATGCCCAGGAAGAGAACAAGCTCTAGTATTATAGTTTTTTTCACTCCCAGAGCAGCATAGAAGGCAAAATTATTTATCTCTGAAATGAAATAGTAACTTTGATATCTAACATTTATAGAAAACTAGTGGACGCCCGCGACTTCGTCCGCGTGGACTGCAGAAAAAACGAAGAAAAGAGTAACTAACAAACATCCATCCATACTTAAAAACTTTCGCGTTTATAATATTAGTAAGATTTTAGTTCCACGGGTCATAATGATCAGTAGTCCACTGTGACCCAATACGAAATGATTCACTATGATCCAGTCGCGGTTATGAAATAATAATGTAGAATCAAAAATAAACTATCCATCTCAAAGACAAATCGACACAGTTTACATAGGATTTAGAATATTACAAGCGTATACAAACATTAACATTTTTAGATTTCATATTCAGTAAAATATTAAACAAATTTTAAAACCAAATGAAAAAATATTTTCGTTACTTTTTAATTAGAGGAGTCTGACAGCGAGATTTCCTGCTTTGACACTGTGTAAGCGACTACTAGCGAGCGGCAAGAAACAAGTTTCATAATACATCCTGAGTTATTGTGGATTATCCATTGTACCCCGTAATCCACTGTCACCCATTCTCCCCTACTTACGAAAATGGTCTCTGTATGTAAATGGGCCTTTAGACCACAACAAGATTATGACATTAATGGTAATATTTTTGTTTCAGTTGTTTAATTTCACCAACCTGAGGGTTAGCTGACTGAAAAAAGGTTGTGTTATTTTAGGTTGTAAATAAAAATATAGTACCTAAGTACGTAACATATTGTAAATAAGCTAAGTACAGTATACCAGTATTGTTATTAATATTTTGTAAATTAACTGAATTTAAGAAATAAATCAATTAAACCTTTAAACATAATGTGGTTAATTCAGACCGTCACAATTAACCATAAAACTAAAAATAAGTAAATTCGTCATCCAAGTAATTGACCCGGTAGCTCAGTTGGTGAGAGCTCTGCACGGAATGCGAGAGGTCGTGGGTTCGAGTCCCACTCGGGTTAAGAATTTTTTCATTTCTTAAAAACATTAATAATAAGTAAATATATGTCTGTCCCTTTCCGTTCTTAATGAAATGTATGAGATAGAAAGGGAAATGTAGAATTTAAGTTAAGTGCGACGGTCAGTATTGACCACAACTTCTATAATTCATTATAGTGTATGTAATCCTAAGGACTTTTATAAATAACAAAAACATGGGTAATTTAACAAATCAATAATATATTATAGAAATTAACGTTATATTTTACACTAAGTATTTCTATGCTTAAATAAATTAGTACTTATACATATAATAGACCGAAGATAGACGCTGCATTCAAATATCTACTGGAATATTTTTGTAATTCGAGGAAAATAATCTAGGAAATATGTTAAAATATTTAAAAATATTTTTATTATTACTGAAAAATATCGTGTGGATTGCCACACTTACGCTTAACTAGACAAATGGAGAGAAAAAGACATATAGAAATTGAAATCTTAAATTACGCACCTACATGAATGAATATACAAGCGTATCTTCTACTATACACTGTAACTTTACTTTGAAAATGTTGATAAAACTTTACTGATACATTGATAATAAATAATATAAAAGTAGTAATGTAGGACAGACAAATAAAAAAACATATTTGTAGCAGACCTATGCTATAATTATGAACAATAATGGAGGTCAAAAGCAACCATTGATAGGTCATAAAACAATAACATCTACTATACTATACGCCAATCGTCGTGGCACGCGCTGTCATATAACGTTTTATGACTGCTTGTGCCACGACAGTTGGCGTATAGTATAATAATAATTCTAACTAATATTATTAAAAAATATTTTAAAATACTAATAATTATTATTATTATTTAATAATGGCTAGTTTTGGAGTTCCAATACTATCATGCATGCTACCGATAAATAACAAAAAATACTAAATAGTTTACATTTTGTGGGAAATAAAAAAGTTAGCATTTCATAGATGATATAACTACCTATCTAGTTAACTCCTAAGGCCGGTACATATTTGTACGTGCGTACAATATAGGTACATAAAATTTTAATATTCAACTAGTTAATAGATTATTGAGTTTATATATTTTTTTCTATCTCTATCTGCAACAGTTCAATGAATCTACACACGGGTTGTTGATTTTTGTTTATCTTCATATTGCAACATTATGAAATCAATGTCATACGTCATCTAACCTGAAAAAGACGGCATCATTGCACATGGGGGATAGTAAAATATGCTTACAGGGCGTCACTTGTTCTAGGTACTCTATTTATGTACATAAAAATCTATTTCAAGATAAGGTTGGTGTAAGACCCAAAGGTTTTTAGTTATCAACACCCGTGTTCAAACACTAACATGAATTTCTAACAGCAGTTATGAAACGACGAGGAACACACGAAATAATTAATAATTGCAATCATAAAAATTAACTACAATTCAGGCACCATTATCTTAATCTAATAAATAAGAACTGGTCAATATTAATTGATACAATTAAACGGAAAACATTTAATTAATTACACAATAGGGTCGATTCCGGCAGTCACACTTAAGTCTAAACCTAATCTTAGTCAGGGCAATCTCTTTCCGGAGAAAAGGACAGGTAGGACTAATTTTCACGTTTAGGTTTAAGCGTGACTGCCGGAATCGACCATAATTTATATCAACAATTTTAGAATGTTTAAATATGATTAAATCTCACTATAATTTTTAAATTTAAATAGTAGTAACTCGCAAAAGAAGTGAGGAATCATATAATTACATTAACATTTCCTAGCACTTCTCCAATATGATTAGTATGATATTTTCTATTTGGCTTTTATTTATAACGATACATTTTGATCTTGTTCACATCGAACAAGCTATAGTATACCTATATGTAGATATAAACGTAAAACCTATTTTATTATTGAATGTTGGCCTAGTTTTTTAAGCTGTGAGGAAAGAAGATTACTTGTAATCAACCATTATATCAATCTTTCCCCTATAGGATGTATGTAGTAAGAATTACTACGGAATAATGGTAAACTTTGAGCAGTAACCTACACCTATTCCCGAATTTTTTCCTTATTTGGTGTTGTATTTATTATATGTAAATATGTACGTGAAAAGTATATTATATAAAAGCTATCAAACTATTGTGCCGTTATGTGATTTCCTATATTTTTAAATACATTTGTCTAAAAACTTTTTTGATGGCAATTTAAGAAGCATAAAGTTATCTATATATTTTTTAATTATTGATAAATATTTTGATATAAGTATAGTAGTATTAGGTACCTATTGTTAATCGTTGTACAGATAGTTTTTACAGTAGATGCGACAGATCTTTGCAGCTATCAAGTAGCTGACTGCTTGCGCGTGCGTAGTTCAATACTGTATTTTGACTTCAGAAAAAATATTATTTTTCTTTTATATTAAGTATATGGTGGAACGTGACTTAAGATTTCCTATTTACATAACCCGTATTGCGCGTCGTAAAACACGGGACCTGAGGGCAAGTGTATTTATGTTGATAAGATTTACATCCGCTCTCGATCGCGGTATAGAGATCAGTTTATAAACAAAGAAGGATGCATTACCTCAGGTGAAGAAGCGAGACAGAACAATTATGCAGGTACATTATAACTTCAGTCTGTCTCCGTTGATCCCTAATAAAGCCCTTTAAGGTGGTGCGATTTAGATATCTACTGAACTAGATGGCGCTGTCGAATTTTAAGAAGTTTTCTTTCTGGCTCAATTTGTTCCCCCCCCATTACTGTGATCTGTCAAAAAGATAGCCGATACAGGGGCTGATCGGCCCCCTGATTACGTAAAAGCAATAGCAAAGCCGAAGCCGCGCGATCGCGATAATCTTGAGTGTGTGCGTGCGCGCAACGAACGTTCGGCGTCCTCCCGCGCCCCGCACTTCGCCCAAGCACACACACATTCTCAATTATTGCGATCGCTTTGCTTCGGCTTTGCTATTGCTTTTACGTAATCAGGGGGCGGTACTCACCTATAACAGTAGATAGCCGTGATACACATTCAACGCCGTGCCATATTGGATGCATTATGCGTACACGCAGCCTGTATATTTATCCATCAATTAACTGCTAAATGTACGCATAACACATACAAGACTGACATAGTTCAGGGACACTATCCAAGACCTTCACATCTAAATCCTAACACACCGATGTTCCTTATCCAATATTGCTTTACATTCTGTTCATTCAATCTTTTGAATTATATCTATACGCAACTCGACTAGGTCAAGTCACTTGCTGGACGTTAAATATTAAATGCAAACAAAAATTAATTCGTTTGTCACATCGGTAAAACGATATTGTGTACAATAATACAAGTAATATACAAAAATATTATGGTTCTATTTTGAAAATATATTCTGATAAAGCACGAAAATTGTGCTTTAGTATGATATGATCTAATCTCTCGAACATTTCCGTACAATACCTTCCAAACCATAGAACAAGCAAGCTTTTAAACATTGTATAATTACAAACTTTTTAAGGTATGGCTAGTACAGTTAACACATCTCTGTAAGTATAAGCATAAGTAGTTTTTTTCCACATATTGTTAGTTTTACTTACTAAATAAAATATTCTGTAGAGTAACCACGAACTTATTTACGCTCCCTGGCGCTTTCGTTACGCAAACAAATCTATTTCACTTGACAATGTAACGATTACGTCTTAAAGTTCGTGGATTCCCCGTGGATTGCCATTTTTACAACACGTTAAAATATTATTACGAAAAATTAGTTAGATTCAAGTGTATTATTGAAATGACGATCTAATTTCGATGTGAAGTAGTTTAGGACTTGAGGAGTTTGTTCGCCCGCTGGTTCGCAACCGCGATGCGAGTTTCGTTGCTCTCGCCCTATAATATAAGAACTGTATTAATAATGCGTATAAATAAAAATAAAAACAAGTAGCTTCTATATACATATAGTAGTCGATTCTGACAGCCATTCTGGAACCTAACAGTAAAATTATGTCTGCCCCTCTCCATTCATAATGTAAATAGCTGAGACAGAAAGGGACATATAGAACAAATTTTTATTTATAACTAAGTGTGGCGGTAAGAATCGACTACATTGGCAAATCTTCACACTACACATCTCGCTCTAACTGACTGTTGCTGGTTAAACAAGAATGAGATGGCATTATACCACAGTAGCTACTTATGTAAATCAGTATTTAAAAATGCTTTAATAAGCTGTCGCAGCTTAGGCCAGATATAATCAGCGTATGTAAGTGAAGAATTGTTAATATTTTGTGGATTTTTTTCGTATAAACTGAAAATAGTTATTCCAATATGTATGTAAGCTTTATTTGTAAACAGCACAATCAGTTAATGGCCGCTGCCCAAGCTGTATTTGCCCAAACCATTAATGATATTTTAAAAATATGTATATATAGGTAAACACGTAAACATTACCTTTGAAGAAAAGTCTGAAAAAAGTGTAGTTAAGGAGTATAGAAAGATAGTTAGTATAGATACATATAAAGATAAAAATACACACTGTAGAAGAAAAAAGTCGGAAGATTATTCACAAAAATCAAATAAATATAAGTAGAAAAATACTTTTGAATTAAGAAAAAATAAACAAATATCCCATCACAAATTATACGAATTATCAGCAAAAATACGGTGTTGTTATATTATACAGTGTTAATTCGATAAACAAGTGTAGGTATTAGATAATAGACCAGATAGTGTCATCTTCACAATTTATCACACAAGCAGTCCCTTAGACGTTTATACAGGATGATTTTTGGTCGTCAACGTTTCCGAAAACTACGGAATCTCCTCATCATCACGATCATTTTTCTCCATAGAAGCATACCTGGGAAGTGTCTGGTTTCCAAAATATTAGGGTCCAAAGTAGTAAATAGACTGCGTTTTTCTGCAGCACATAGACGCGCGTAGCAGGATCACGAAAAATAATTAATATCTGTCTATAAAAAAACTAACTTAAACACTAGACACTATAAATTTCGCACGATCAAGGAGTTTAAAATTAAAAAAAAAAAAAAAAAAATCCTAGCATTTTTTTTTGGCATAAACTTACTTTATTTCATGTATAGAATACGTACCCTTCGTTAAAGGTGGCCACAAAAAAACACCCTGTATTTTTGAGAATCTCCCAAACTATACAAAGTGAAACTAAGATAGCTGCACTCTCGTTTACCGTCATAGGCTATTTCAGTACTTAAGTGTAATCGTGATACATAAATTATCGTGTGCTCCTGACCAACTTGTATCTAAACGGAACTGTTATGTATTATGTTGGCTTTCTAATTTAATAAAAAAATAATAATTTACTATTAGCCAACTACATGCAGGTAGACCGTCGCTTTTTTGTATAGAAAGCTTTCCGAATACACTAGGAAAAGCTCGAACTTTTTTACGCTCCGTGACGCTAACAAAATTTTGTTAGCAAAATCTACATTTGACAATTCAAACAAGATTCTGACTTAAACGTAAACTTAAGACAGGTCTGTCCCTCTCCATTCTTAACATAAATGGCTGGAACAGAAAGGGACAGGTAGGACTAATTTTAAGCTTAGGTTTAAGTGTGACGATCAGAATCGACCATAATGTGACGGTTACCTTACGAAGTGTCAAAAAGTTCGTATTCCAGCATTTCTGACGATGATTGTGTAGTGCAGCTATCTTATACTCTCTATGTGTACAAAGGGCCTTTTAGCAGAAATAGGTGGCATTTAGCCGTGCGAGGTTAAGAAGCTCTTCAAAATGTATTAAGGACCAATTTTTTCAATGATCAGATAGCCTATTTAAAGGATAAATTTGATGTCTTTCTCTAAAACTTGATCAAAATAGAGACAGCATCAACTTTATCCTTCGGGTAAGTATGTGTCCATTGGAAAAATTGGCCCTAAATCACATGTGGGTTTACATAGTAAATAATAAAAATAAAATAATATACTCACGGTTTTCATCGACGTGTTGTGTATATATGTGTGTGTTTTATGTAGGCTCGTTATTAAAATATAGTCCAATATGTGTTCAATAATCCTACACATTGAATAATAAAACCTGAATATTTTTAAGAAGTATAGGTTCACCGCCAGTTCCTTAAAAGTATGTTTGCATTTGTTCAATAATGTTCGAGAAACCAGTCTTAACTTTCCAACAGTTTTATACAGGGTGTTTAGATATTTAGATTATGTAACATTATTTCTCATTGACGTTCGTTGTCGTCACACTCCCACTAATAGCAGTTACATTTCATCACGTGACTTGATGATATTAGAACCTCTGTCGATTCGATCGAAGATAATAGGGTCGTTTACGGTTTTTCTTATTTGTGTTTATATCGAAAGATCATAAAATAAAAAATACATTTGCGAAAGAAAAATTTCGCCAGCGTGAAAAATATTCCGGGATACTTATAACGATTTCAAAATCACAATTTTAGACTTTCGTTTATAAATATGGCCACAAAGCAAAAGTTGCTGTAAATGATGCAGGTGGACATGTGATGTTGTAATTTTAAATTAATTTCACATTTGAAAAATGGACTTGCCCACTTAACTTTGAAGGCTTATTACTACCTTATTTGGACACTTAATCAAATTGTAATTTTACAGATAGGTATGATTTTGATGATTTATTCTGATAACCATAAAATGTCATTAAAATTCAAACCATAGTAAACATCCCTTTTACTTTGTTCTCTGTCTAAGTTCACCTACCAACATAAACTTGTAACCAATGTAGTAAGTTGTGTTTATCATTTATGATGTAACGTTAGTGTTTAGATATTGAAATGTTAAAAATGTCAAGACTATGTACTTACTACAAATATTTATTTATAATGAAGATAACTTTTGATTACCTACTTAAGGTATAATAGCAATCCTTAAATAATGTCATGCTTAATTTATTGCATTTCTTAATCATATTTAAATACTAGTATATTTATTTAAAAAATAACCGACTTTAAAAACTGCTAGTTAAATTAAAATAAATATCGCCTTTCAACGTATTTCTGAAAAATACTTAAGATTTAAATGTAAAATATAAAAACTGCAATAATCTGATAAATAATAAACAATTAAGTTAATACAATTTACATGATTTATTTTAAAATAAATAGAAAATACTAAAATTAAGCGTAAGTAAAATTAAGACTATTAACTATTACAATACTTTTAATGTATGTAGGTACTAGTTACGATTTTAATCTGATTTTCAATATTTTATTCCATAGAAGCAGATATGTACGTTTTAATTAGATATGTGCAATTAGAAGCTAGATATATCAGAGATCTTGAATTACTTTAGGATTTATTTATACTAGTCAAGAAAGTTATTCATTTAACACAAGTACAGTAAGTAGACGCTAAACCATTGCGGCTGTAAAGTTGGCGATCAGAGATCGATTTTTTTAAATAAATATGCAGTACAGAATCGATATTTCTCCATTGAAAATCGAAATTATGTTTCTTTTGTTTTGGTACATAATATGTACTTACACTACATTTTTATCCTGAGCTAAAACAAGTTTTTGTTAATAAGAGATCATTTGGTATATAAAATTATATTAATTTATCGGCTTACGATTCTAATCGATTTAAAAATCGATGAATCACCATCGTCATGCGTAGTTCCTCCCTCGCTTTCCTTCTTTACTCGCGCACACCTGTAGGGTAAGCATGTATCTTTTTACGCGTCGTAGCACTATCGACTCGCAAGCAAAATCTATGAGATTTGAAAGTTTGACGATAGAGTTACGGACTATCGAGAGGTTCGTGCTTGCCCCACTGTATGTATGTATTTAACTCCGACGTGATTCGCACGAACTTCACAACCGCAAAAAACGAGCGAAACAACTGTATGGCAATTTAAAACAGCATAAATGCTCCTATGAAATGTGTCGGAAACAAGAAAAAAGCATGTAATATAAGATCTCATAATTTCAGATCTGTAAACATCGAAGACTGAGAAATATTATTGACTAAACCCTTATCTTCAACCTATTATCACAATTAACTCCAACATTTTATCTAATGTTCTATTTAAGCGACCTCTTCTTTATTGCTCACCGAATAAGAGAAAGAGAACCAGCCATTTAGATTAATTAAATATAATTTAAATTATTCAATTGGCAACATTACGGTTACTGATAAAGCAATAAGATTCTGCTTTTATGGCAAACCTGAAGTTCAGATTATTTTTTCCATTGTAAAATTTGTCTCTGTTTAACTTACGTAGACAAGCTTAAATTAATGTGTTAATCCATATTCAGAACGAGACAAATACTTTTGCTATCTTACTCATTTCTTATTCAGCATCCATGGATCCTTATAACAAACTTTTCCTAAAAACATCGAAGCAATACTAAACAGCTGGCGTGGAATATGAATAACTTATTATAACACCAACGAGTCAATGGACTTTGGTTCAACAATATTAAGTTTTTGCTCAACAACAAACCGTTAGAATGGAAAAACACCGGGCTAACATTTAAATATTTCCCATTAACGCTATAATGTTAACAACTGGTAAATGCAATTTCTCAAAATAACAAATCTCATCGCTTTAACTTCCTAAACAACTACGTTATAATAATAATATGAACTTATATGTTCTATAGACGAGACGAATTAGCATATCCTTCCATGTCCTACTGCATAAAATGAGCACCAGATACTGTTTGAATAACACTAGCTTTGTAACATTATTTATTGAGCGATATTAAAAGACGACGAAGGGTAACAGTTTCATAAAGTCGCTTATACTGTAGGTACAACATGTGTTACAAAAGGATGTGTTAAAAAACCCATTATAAAGCACCTATCCATAACGTTTAGGACTCGAAATCACATGTTTATTTTCCAGTTAGTATGGAGAATCCCTAATCGAGTCTGGAATGTTTATGTTCGTACAATCATGAAATATAAACATTACAATTACTAATAATTTACTGTACACAGTAAAGTTTTCACAAATAAAGTTTATGACAAAGAAAATGCACAAAGACGTGCTTATCTCTAAAAGAGATTTCTTCCAGCAAACCAATCGTGAAAGAGAAATTAACATAAGAGGTAGGTATGAGTGCACACAAACAGACCAATAAACTAAATAATTAAATAAAAGAAAAATAACATCAAATGTAAGTATATTGGTATACAATGGTAAGAAACGAATAATCAGACACTATTAATCAAGAAGATGGGAGAGATAAATAATGGACCTTCAATCTTTTCTTAAAAACATCAACTGATGGACAGTCTCTCACAGAGTGAGGCAGCGAATTCCATAGCTTTACCGCATAGACAGTGAAAGAGTAGTTAAAAGCAACTGAATTGTGACGAGGAGATTTTAGTAAGGAAGCTGTATTGGACCTCAAAGGATGGTCTCTTGAGAAGAGATACTCAAATCTTTCACGTAAATACAAGGGAGAGGATTGATCATAAAGAACTTTAAATAAAAGAGTTAAAATGTGCGCATTCCGGCGAAGTCTGATTGGGAGCCATCTTAGCTCTTTACGAAATTGAGAAACGTGATCATATTTGCGTAAACCATATATGTAACGGATACCCAAACATATTGTGATTTTGAGTCTCAAATTTTGTGGATAGGTAGGTGGTACTTCATAATGGGCTATTTTCGTAGCATATCCCTTCTGTTACACCCTGTATAAGCGACGAAAAATAACATAACGATAGTAGGACAGTGTTCACTCAATACAGTAGCATGCAAGAATTGGAATAGATTTATAATACACTTGACCTATCTTGATATTTTGAAAATATTAAGCGAATATTTGGAGTTATAATTATAAAGATATCTACCGGTTGCATAACCATAAGGAATAGAATAGACTTATTTACGAAAATAGATTTTAGAAAAAACTTTCTGATTGTCTTTGATATATTATAATTGCTTATTATATTATACCAGTTAACAATTTTATTCTAAGGATATTTGTAAGTATTAGAATTAAATTTTATACCAAATCAATACTGACACATCGTAAGTTTGGATTATAGATATAAGTACAATAGAGAAAATATCTAAAAATTTGCAAAGGGATTATAATAAAGTACTTTTAAAATAAATATGAAACTAGTTAGCGCGTAACATTGTTAAAAATGTTCCAGAAAAAGTATTCTTACAATGTTGAAACTAAATAATAGTCAAATATGAAAGTTAAGACATAAGTTGTTGACTAGAAGTTCATTTTACTACGGGTTTCAGTTGAAACACAAGGTTCTTGGCATGTTTTAATATGGAGGAATTTATAAAAAATATTGCGTATTTACGCAGTTTATAGGATTTAACTTAGCATAGCAGGATACTGGGCTTTTAGTTACTTATATAACTATATAATATAGTTAGCACAGTTAAAGAATACTAATAAAATGGCAATTACTATGTGTATATCTTTCACACGCCATAATATACTTCGCCATAATTGGTTATAAGTCAAGCTCGTATCCTCCATTTTGAAAACTATTTGTTATCTGTGCGACTTCATACTTTATTATAATACAAACTACGTTGCGTTTCAACTGAGCGGTTAACGGAATTAGTGCAATGTATTGTAGTATTTTGAATCGTATATCAACTAATATAGACCTTATAACGGGCACACGTTATATTGTGTTATTTAGAGACCCTTCACATTAGGTAGGAGGCTGAAAGAATCGGGATTGGCCCACTATTCATTCCCACCACTGTAAGCTGAAAGAACGCTCAAAAGCAGACACATCATTGTTAGCTAGATACATCATTGTTATATCTGCCGCTGCTTTCGTCTAACGTGAAGGCGCTCTAACATTAGAAATCGCCCAGCCACAGAACAATAACTAAAGCATAGATGGCGCTTTAAGACATTAAAAGCGTACCATGTCATGGACATTATACGAAAAAATTCTATGAACAAAGTCATAGACAAAAACTTAACACATCATGTAGCCTTTTAACTTAGTATCATGATCATAAAGATAGTTAAGCAGCAAAGCAAAGGTAACCAAATTGACGTTTGCTTTGTGTGATGTTTTGCATTTTGAGCAATCTACATCCCTCTCTTTCTCGTTACGAGTGTATAAGAAAACTTACGGCCAATTTCAATACGAGAGATCAAAAAGAATCTTGGTTTCTTTTTTTCCTAATTTGAAAATTTGTACGAAAACAATTGAAAATTAAATCTGAGACATGCAAAAAATCTCTCAAGATCAGTTATAGAAATTGGCGGATAATCGACTATATTAGTTTAAATTCAGCTACTTCTTTAGTTATAGTTCTGTGCGCCCAGCCTATAGACAGTGAGTATAGTATAGATATATGTGTTTGTAGGTGTCTGCAACCGGATGTGTGTGGCCATCGTCCAGCGCTGTTTACTTGAGGAGCTCATGCGCACGCTGGTTCGCGAGCGTTATCCTCGTTTCGTTCGATTCGCCCTAAGATACAGAACACGTGTTTCGGTTGCATGTCCAACGTACAGCGACTGCTCGGCACTGGATATTTACTTTTGATACATTAGGGTAGTTACCAAAATAAATTTCTTTATATCATAAAAGAAGCAGTGTGCTACAGGTACATATTAAGGCCAACAAAATTAATTTCGTGGTAAAATTAAGTTTCTCCTTAACTTCTGCGGATTCCATACAAAAAAAAATAGTTATAATTAAGTTATCTTTTGTACTTATTTTGTTGTACAACAGTGACGTTATTTGAACAAATCTATAATATAAAAATGAATAGCTAAATGTGTTGGTAAGCGCGAATCTCGAGAACGGCTGAACCGATTTCGCTAATTCTTTTTTTAGCGTATTCCTTGAAGTACAGGGATGGTTCAAAGGCGTGGGACCGCTAGTATTCAATAAAATATGTATGTAAGAAATAATTAAGGCGTGGGACAGGACAACGTCTGTCGGATCCGCTAGTAATTGGATAAAATTACATTTTGACGTATAAATAAAGATGATTGTTGGCGACAATTTTTTGAAAAACAGCGTTATGCTTTATATGAAATGCAGAAACATAAAAGTCCTTCTTTCCCGTATATTAGAAATATCTATTTATCCGTTAAATGTTTTGTGCACTTGTCTTAGTCCACGCTTATCGGCTCCGGCCTTATTGACGAGTTTTTCAATTTTTTTTTGTATCGTATAGTGTTTTCATTTTAGGAAACTACCCTATTGTGTTTTTAACCCTCTTAAAAAAAGAGGTTATCAATTCGTCTGTCTGCTTTTTGTAAACCCACAGTCGCTGTAGTTTGTAATAATAAGGCACATGTATGTAATTGGGATGTAAATGGAGTGTGAGTAGATGTTAGTCCGATGCTGTGAAGGCTAGACATTCGACACAATGACAGTGTGGACAGATGTGTTAGTCAGTGGATGTTTTTTTTTCGACAGAACAAAAGAAATTTCACAACAACCAATTAGAGTTCTATAATCGCATTCGCTAGACATGCTGAATGAAAAGTACAGCAATAGTATCAAAAGAATAATAAAAACTTTTTGTATGACAGCGCGTATTTTGCATACACACGTCGCGTTTCGTCCATATGCACTATATGGAGCTTGTAGACGTTGCAGGCAGCTTTATTCAGCCATATTATAATACGACTAGTCACACATATGAATTCCAGAGGCAATTGTATGCTTATGGTCGATATTTCAAATGTTCAGATAGCCTATCTCAAGCATAAAGTTAATGCTGTCTTTCTCTAAAACTTGATCAAGATAGAGACAGTATCAACTTTATCCTTCAGATAACCTATCTGGCCATTGGAAAAATCGATCCTTATAGAAAGATCTTTCACCCAATTAGGATATATTGTAACTGTAAATAAAACAACAATGCACGAATTCATTCTGACGATTACGTTACGATCCGTCAAAAAGTTCGTACTAGCCTTACGTCACGGCATCTGTGTGCAGAACAAAATGGCACGCTGTACAAAGATCTATTATTCTTTCAGAGCAGTGATTTTGATAAGCGGGTGACCGAAATTTAGAAGGCCGATAAAGCTTCAGCACAGACGAAGAGAGACAGATGTCTATTCACACTTCCACTGCTAAGTGACAGGCAACATTTAGATGGAGAAAATGTTATGGTGGACAGATAAATTTAATTCTGTTTAAATTACACTGTGTCCGAAACAACGGAAATCTCAAGATTGAAAATGTGAATGAAAAGAAGGAAAGTGACTATGAAATAGAAGACAAGTTATATTATTAAAAAACATTGATACGTTTTGAAATTATTGTGACACAAGAGAAAATCATCGACAAAGTATTGTAACATTAAAAAATATATGAACACAATTTAGGTAATCGTCCACAGGCCCGCATTGCTTCGGACACATCATACATATCGGATATTGGTATGCCTTGTATAAAATTTGATACAACAGAGTCCACTAATCCGCATCAATGGATGGCATTACATTTACTTTTTGGTTTTACCGATGTGTCCAATGCGGGCCTATCGACACTTATCTTTGAATTGATCTAATTTCTCTTGTGTCAGAATTTAAAATATTATTTTACGCAACAATTTAGGCGAGCAATTTTTACACTTCAATATTATACATGTACCACAATGTACCTATGATGAGGGATTTTCTGATAACCTTTAAAAGTAAAAAAATAGTACGAATTACCTGGATAGATGGCGTGAGCGCATCACTCATCCCGAAATTCTGTTTTGTCATTGGTCACGTAGGAGGGGGAGGTGAAGGGGAAGCAGCTAGGGAGGGTGATGCGCTCACGCCATCTATTTTTGACAGTTATTTTAACTTGTCAGAAAATCCCTCTTTACTTTTAATTTTTATCCCGTAACTTGCCCGCCAATCCTGCCAATTAGCCGACTTGTCTCCATTTCCCTGTCGACAGCCTTACCTTGCGGTTGATCCTGTCGACCTGGCGGTTCTGGTTCTCGAGCTCCGAGCCCATGTCGAGCGCCATGTTGCGCAGGTTTCCGATCATGGTGTTCACTTGGCCCATGTTCTCTTCCATCTCATCTTCTCGGGCGTCGTTTGTTATCCTGAAATGGGTTTTTGTTTTGTCTTAGGTTCATTGGTTTTATTTTTTTGGAGGTCATTTTGACGGGGGCTGGATTTGTGTACCTCTGTTATGAGTTTTACGGTTTAGGGTCGCTTTGGGGCTCCGTTATTGTTTTATATGAAAACAGGTATAGTGCATGCAGTAGTTACAAACCCAAATTCCTTATGAAAAACTACCAAACACGATCTCCAGAAGTCAAAGGCGACGGTAGATTTGTTAAACTACGTGAAACTTGTGGCAGATAGTATTAGTGGTACCTGCTGGAGTCATAAGCTAGAAGTCGACGCCAGAATATAACACAAAACAGCTTATATAGCGCTGAAGCCTCATTTTCTGATATACATTACACATAATGTCTCTGTGTTTAATATAAGGCAGTAAATATCGTGAAATTATACGAAAAATACGGACAGATTATCTGCACATACTTTTAACAGCCAGTCGGATGATTGTAGTTGTAGTGTTTTTAGTTTAGTAAGGTAGACATTCGACTTGGTTTCCCCTACATGCGTACACAGTCCTCACCTGCCTATGTACCCGGCCTGCGGACCGATGCCGTTGCGTTCGTCCATCACCCGCTGCGGCTGGTTGTTGACCACCTTACCATCGTCGTTGCCCTTCCACGTGCCGTCGTCTTCTTTGAACGAGGCTCCCCTGGAATTAGGGCAATTTGATGTGTTTACAGCGGGTTCATACCTTATTTAGGTATAATAGAGAAGGATTAAGTTATGTTACTATCCCAGCGAATGCAAGTAAGTTTGTTTATTTGTCACTAGCATGAATAATGCTTTATTTATTTAAATAATCTTCTTAAAATTTTGGGATACGGAGAAGTACATAGGCTATTTATAATAATTCTCACTTTTGCCTAGACCTACGGACCTTTGTTTATCGCGTCCTTCATAGATCCGTCAGTCATGATGATTTTCAAACGCAAATAATCATCTCAAAACTTTGGGAGTTAGCACGAACTTTCGTACGCTCCGTAACGTTATCGACTCACAACTCTATTTGGATTTGGCAATGTGACGATAGCGCTACGAACTGTGAAAAGGATCGTTCTTGCCCCACTCTTACGTACTTGTTGCACGGCAAGACGCAAATCCCGCAACACTTCTCCATGCCCGAGAGATTCTTCTCAGCTTCACGCATGTCCGCGTTGATCTGGTCCATTCCCTCCTCGATCCTATCCAGTTGCTCTGTCACATCAAACACACGCTTTAGACCCGCACTTGTTGCCCAAACTATCAAATGAAGCCCCTAACATTCCAATTGATATCGCGATTTTAGTTAAATTTTGATTTATGTAAATTCTCAACGCTCTCGACAGTAACTAGATAGAAGTGTAAGACAATACTTTTGTTTAGTTCTTGCTAGTTAGATCCATGCAATGTTTAGGGCGATTCCGGTAGATGCTACTATTAAAGCCACTAGTTTTTTTTTTTACTTTTAACTTGTCTTACACTTAATCTGGTCAAGCTATTACTTTTACCTTTAACTTTCGTCATGATGAATGTGCTGACACTAAGTGATAAAATACCATTCGTTATCTAACATTAAGAGAGAAAATCCTTAAAATTACTAAAAAATATCATGCAATAACAGCAAGATTGAAAGAAACGTGCATAGCTAGATGCGTGAGAAAACTAAATAAAAAAACTGTTTAAAACGAGTTCAGTTTATTTAAACCCAGCGGTCCACTGCTCATATCCGAGAGTGGATCCGGAAGCACTTCGTAACATTTTATTCACTAAATTTATTAATGGTAATGAGAAACTTTTTACCTTTGTTTTTATCCAATACAAATTACTGTCAAAAAACCTTCATTCTTATTTAAAAGTTAACATTATCATCATTCAACGAACGTTCTCAATAATTGTAATTGGCATTTCAGACAAAAGCTTGGCTAATTTGTGAGTGATGTAAAATAGTACTACTGGATGCTTACCGCCCTGTTCATCCAGCATGACCAGGGTTTTCATGCCCACCTCGTGACTCTACAACACAATAATGATGTCACTATAGCTCGCCAAACGAATGCGGAGAGGTCGGGAGCGGCGCGCGCGCAAGCGGCCTGCGCGCGCGCCGCCCTGCTCAATACTCAACAACTCAGAACTAAACAGAAAATAAAATATACATGAATGGAAAACAGGAGCCACCGCGTCGACGGTCGCTCCTCGGTGATAATGAATAAAACAAATCAACTTAGCAAATGAGCGTAACCATAAAGCCATTCCTAAATGAAAAGTGAATGTAGCAAAGTATTGTTTACTTGAAGAAGAGAAATGAACAAACTAATATGTAGTGTCGCGAGGAGCGGCCTCGCGGAAACACAGGTCGCGCTAACAGTTAGATGCCTACACACTAACATGAACAGTACGCTGCTAGCCATTGACATGAAGGCGTATATCTATACGTCCAACAGACAAACCGGTAACGCGCATTCATTTCATTTCAACCGCAGTTCGTCAAGAGAAGACACAGTAGGTTCAGAAAGAAAAATAAATATACCTATAAAAAGCGTTCCGATCGATACACATCAACGGAAGAACTAAACATATTGCGCAGCTCATTCAAATTAAACTTTTAGCAAAAGATAGAGAACAGTCTTTTGCGACATTTAGCAACGAACGGCCATCGGGCTTATCTATTTACACTATACTTTAAGTCATCCCCATCGAAACATAGAACATACGCAACATCGATCTGAGAGTAAGTCGTTATTCAAGAGAAACGTCAAAGAAAAACAAATAGATTAATGTTATTTAACTGCACATTCAAACACAGACGTTCTCACTCGACTACCCACTTGTCAGGTTGACTCTTACCGCCCTGGTGACTCAACATATGAAGCGCTTGCCCCCCGGCGTCCTCGCTCTATACATAAAATACAAATCAAAATAATATATCGCAGGAGAGAGTATCGGGGTGTGGGTGGTGCAGGCGCCTGGCGCGTCGAGGCGGCGGGCGTGCGAGCGGCGGAGCGTGCGTGCTCGCGTCTAACACACTCTACGCATACGACCACATGCATGCAGTGAAGCTTGCAAGTAAAACCAGATTCAGTTTCATCTGTGCTCAGTTTCTTATGGTTCATGATTATTCTGTGTGATGTCAAGAGTCGTGCGTTGAGGAGAAGCGTTTCGAATTTACTTCGCTCGTTCATCTCATTTCTGTGGTTAAGTAAATTTGTTAATTTAGATTCGAGTACGGAAATCTGAAATGCAGAATGTATAAGTATCTCGGCTCGATTGAATTCTAATTTTGTATCATGTCAATTTACCCGATCTGCTAACGTCTTTACAGAAAGCACTCGCTGTCAAGTTGTGCATAGTGGTGTATAATATCTACATAACGAATAAAACATACAAAGATGTGGGTTTTCCGTGGCAATCTCAGTGTGTGAGTCGTACAATGTACCAGTTGTAGTATTCGAGGATGCCCGCACCTTTGTATTGACTTAGCAGTGAGAAAACTTTAAATACATTGCAAATGCGATACCCCTTACTGTCTTCTACATCGTCGGACCCGTTTTAGGGTTGGCTGCAAACCCTACGACGCTCCAACAAAGTTAGCCAAAAAGATAAATAAAATATATAAAAAATTGTAAATAATGTAGTGTTGCAAATAGCAGATGACTCACCTCCCTGGTCGTCTAGAGCGACCAGAGTTCGAATGCCGGCCTCCTTGCTCTACCAGCCGCAGAAACAAAAAGTCACAGAGCATGTTAGTAGTGCGGCGGTGGAGTGTCACCTCGCACCAGCCTACTGGTGTGCAGTGTCCCATGTTGTATACGTTAGTTACAGTATATACAGTGTCATTCCACTGGGAGACAACTTCTCCTTTCAACCGTTATGTATTCTTTCAGTGCAGAATAGACCAGCACGTCTGATTTATTACAAGAGGTCAGAGAAGGTGTCTTCCTTTGTGTTAGAACTGTGAGTTTTGAAGTCTGTACCGTGTCAATGTTAATGTTACACAGACAATCCCCGATGAGAGTATTATATTATGTTCGAACGAAAACTAGACCATAAACGTAAACGAAAATCATATTAGAAATGAACAAAAACAACTAGAAATTATTTCTAAATCAACCAATAAAACATGTAAGGAAACACAAATTGTTGTAAACGTGGATAGGATTGATAATGTTAGTATTCAGTGTGAGAGTTGGTTAGGTGTGCCTCGATATATTGTAGGAGTTCAGTGGCAGGTCGGGGGTGTGTACACGCCCATCATGGTAGTATTGTGAATGTCAGAGAAGGCATGAAAGTCATACAACAAAATAGTTTACAGTCAACAACAGAGAGCAGCCACTACACAGATACCTAAGATACAGTTAACTAAAATAGATCAAATCAAAGAAAACAGATATGTTCACCTCAGATCAGTATTGACACGGTGAGGGAATGAAAGTAAAAATAGGTAGAAAGAAAGTGAAGTTTAGAAGGCAGAACGGTACGAAACCAGAAAGGAAGAAAGACAGAATAAGGTGCGTTAGAGTGACAGCTCCACCAAAAATCGTTTCTGAGACATGTTGCTGTCCATGTCATACAGGGTTCTCGAAAGCAAGCCCAAGCACAAGGGATCATAATTGTTCAGGGAAGCATACTCGGGTCAAAACTCACTAGGGGGACTATCGGAGAAGTATCCAACTAATAAATGGGCTTGTATTGGGTCATTTCAATTATGGACTTCATGCTTGGAACAAAACGAGTATCGAGCGAAAATAATTGGGAGCTGACGGTTAAACCTTCTGAATTACTTTATAATTAAACAAGTAATTTCAGAACAATTGTATTTGGGGTATTCCGTTAATTAACTGTCAGCGCCGTGGCAGTGTTGCCCGATTCATCGAACACACGTTTAATAACTACATACAACATAAAAGGGCTAAAGGTCTCTAACATTTTAGGACACAATAAGGCACGGATCATGCAACACCCATTTATGGTTATATAACATAATACAATCAAATAAAATATGTATATAGCCAATAAGTTGTAAATAAACTGGGATTATATTATATAAGGACATCTACGATACAAATAAATATAATATACACTTAATGTAAAAATATAGTTAGCGACATCGAAACACAACAGCCAGGGATAGCGGAGGCTGCGTCCTAGGGGGATGGGGGAGGGAGGGACCAAACCGAGCTCGGGGGCTTTCCGGGACACTCGCTCTACCCCGCACTCCCTCGCATCGAGAACACCTCTCTCACAGATGATCACAAATAATTACAACTAACAAAACAACTCAACATAAATAAACTATGAGGGAACATAATTTAATTTAGAAATGAACTACGTCACGAAGTCCGCACAGATTTGCTAGTAATTTCATGTAACGGGACAGCAATCCACTTTTCTCGCACGCTTCGGAACATAGATTTTAAAATACATAAAATTTTGTCAAAACAATGAAATTAGCTATTTGGCGATATTGATATGAGAACCATAAGTGAGGAAACAATAGCTTCCCACATCAATATCAGACAGAAATTTAGTTCCAATAATAAAGCCAAATCTTAATTTAGACCAATATAAGGTATTCTCGACAATTTATTATGAATTCACCCAATGCTAAAATTACTCTCACATAATATAAGTTAAGTAGATTAGTAGCAACTTGTATATAAACAAGATTTACAAATTATAACGAGAATTCAAATCGGATTGACTTTAGACACTTCTATTCAATTCAGCACAAAAACGAGAATCCGATTCTCATTCCCATCATATAATAAATTGAATGTCATCCTGTCATGCGGATTTTATCAATAGGGCTACCAGACATTTATGAGAGGCCGATTTTGAAGAAATTTGGCATACTGACAATGGGTCATCCGTATAATGTACTGGGAAAATTTGTATTTTCCAGACATTTCTATCATTTAATTTTGTCCACGCAAAGTGAAACGCATAAATAAAATCCGCTTGACAGTTCCAACATTTTAGCTATCACCTGTGTCGTGTCGGTTTTGTCACGAAAAGTACATATTAATTCATATAAAACTTTAGTCTTGGGTTTGGCACACAACATAGGTGAAAAACAAACTAGGCGTATACAGATAACTAGAAACTTGAGACACGCAGCGGTTAACTTATTTCAACCCCAAATTCGATTCAATCTGAGATCGAGAAACTCTTGAGATCCTGCGATCCTCCAAATTCAATCTAGTGACATCTAAGGTATCAGATTCAGGCTATGAAAAGATTAACTCATCGTATCGATTCTATGGTAATGGTGTTGCGTTTCTGTATACGCCTAGGGTTCAGGTCATATTCAAACATTTTAGTAGTACCTAAAACTTATAATTAAATTAGTCAGTTCTAGTAATCAGTGGACGAAAACTCACCTCCTCGCATAGCATCATCATCCGACGAGTCGACTCCAAGGACTGGAAATTCATAAATGATCCATTTTATATTAGGTTCAATGCAATGACCACATTACCAAAAGGGATATGCCAAAAATCATTGCGGCAATTTCCATGAAAACAAACAATGGTGTAGCCACGAATTATCGCCATTTCTATAATTAATTATGCATATATGGCGATAAAGTGACATTATTAGTGTCTACCGAAGTGTAACCATATTAATTCACGATGTAATTAATTAGTGGCGTGTGTTACTATAAAATGGAGCAGTGTCAATCATTAGCCGCGTGGTGCCGGCAGAGTACCTAGAATTTGTACCACCCCATGCTTGCTCGTGGGTATCGTACGAGGCGATTAAGGGTTTCCGGGAGGCGCCTCCCGTGCTGACAACATACTTAGTCCAAAAATCAGACTGCGGTCACCAACACCCTCTGCCCAGCGTGGTAACTATGGGCAAAAACCCCCCATAGCAGTAGTTTTGTGGCGTGCCTACGTCCAGCAGTGGACTGCAATAGGCTGACGACGATATTTGTTTGACACGGTCTAGAGCCTAAAAGGCTAATGCATTTAAGTTTGAGAGGTGTCGTTAGATTCATCCTAGTCGTGAAAGTGACACTGGGTTAAAATTTTTAAGCAGTTGGTTTTTTCTATATGTAAATGAGGTTATCGTTACGGAGCTTCTCATGCTTAGCCCCTTGGTAAGCTTTAGAGTAGAGTGAAGCGACTACGTGCTTACTCTACTCTCTAGAAAGTCACTGAATGTAAATCAGCCGCTGAATCTGCTAACTATTTTTCGCGCAAAGGTTTAGCGGCTAGAGAGATATGAGTCCAACGCTAATGTGCTGCTAATGGCAACCAATTGACCTAGTTACGTTGGTGTAAATTTTTAATGCCCAAAGTTAATTTTGAGCATTAAACTGGTAGAACCCTTATTCAGTAGAGCTATGTGTCGTCGGTATAATTATTAACATAACAATCATATACATTTTGATCTTACCCTCAATCACCTATAGAAGAAAATAAATTTCATCAGCGAAAGAACACAACCCCTTTGATTTTGTTTAATGCAAAGACAGTTGCCTTGTGCTGAGCCCGGTAATTTAATTTATTTATGAGGTAGACGAAAATGAGGAATAAAGACATTTGTCCCAATCGCTCTGTCGAATAAAGCTAGCTATATACACTGTCTTTTGTTCCTTACGTGCACTGACTAGCCGTATGCCACAATCGAACCTCGTCCTCAACCCAGAAAGGAGTCGATCTGTCAACTTGTGCACGTTGCAATAACATACTTCATCTGTGACTTGTAAAAAGCATAGCCTGTATTATACCACTCATTTGTTTATTTGCACTGACTAGGCGAACCGCGTATGCCACATCATTGGCTACTCGTTCTAAACCCAGAAAGGAGTCGATCTGTCAACTATTGCACAAACTTATGTGATTTCAACTACAAACTAATATACATATTTCGTTTGTGACTTGTAAAAAGCATAGCTGTATATGCCACTGTCTTTTGTGATTTCAACTGCAAACAATACCTAGGTATACATACTTCGTCCGTGACTTGTCCTTGCCGCATCTGTAGCTGTTCCAGTTCGCTGGGAGGGACGCCCCCATTGGGAGCGGGAGGTGCTGGAGCCGGCATTCTGGAATAAGTGCATTTGCCATGAGTAATTGCATTGAATTGTAATAGCTTGCTTGAACTTGGTAAAGAAAGGATTTTTTTCCGCGCAAAAGAGCCTGTGTCTATTAATTATTTTTATATGTAATTTAGAAAAGAGATGGTAAAATTCGTCATCCAAGTAATTGACCCGGTGGCTTAGTGGTTATAGCATATAATTGCTATAAATGCAATTATTTTTATGTCTGAAGGCATACTTTCAGGCGATAAGCTAGCAGCCTATCACTGATCATTAAGTCTCCGCTGAGATCTTCTTTTACGTATCCCTGCAGTTGTGGCCACACCATTACGGGAACACCGCCGTGTGTATGTATGTCTGATAGCAATGTAGGTCACAGATTAGGGGGTAAACCCTAAAAGATTCCGCTTACAAGCCAGCGGTTGCGCACCACGAGTATATGCAATTGCACTCATGTAAACGAAACTTCAATTCTTCACAGTAGTACCGGCCAAGTATTTGATCTGCGTGCGCGTGATTTCGTTGTATATTCTAATTTACTTTTTGTATTGTTTTTACACGTAAAAGTGTAAAAACGTGTAGTTTTTATAGTTTTTCACGGCATACGTTTGAACGCTAGCGAGGCTTATTGTGACTGACGCTAAAAGAGTGCCAACTTTTGATTTATGCCTTCTTTTGGCGGTGCCACTTTTCGTGCGTATATTGTGTATCTACCATATATTTGATCGAAGATAGGAGACCTTTGTCAACGCAATAGTACCCAACCCAAACTAATGATTTTTGGAATTTTTGTCTGTTTATCGGTTTGTCTGCGCGTTTGTGCACGCTTATCTCAGAAACGGCTGAACCGATTTCGATGCAGTTTTCAGGAATATATTGTGACATGTCCCACTTAACATAAAGACTACATTTTATCCCGGATAATTTCGACATTTTGTTTTTTCTGTAGTCCACGCGGACGGAGTCGCGGGCGTCCACTATCTCCAATACAAGTAGGACGGAATCTACATTTGCTGACATTATGTAATCAGAAATATACAGGAGCATATATGTAAAAGGCTTTAAGGTCGCATTATAAACGAATACCGAAAATAGCTGGCATATAAAAGAAAAATCTTTGTACCTAAGATCCCATTTAGATATAAGCAAATTTCAATTCTCATCAATTCTTATCATGGTTCTATAGAAAGTTAAGCTTTTTATACATATCTCTCTCGATACAAATAGATCTAAGAATCAATCCAACGGCACCTGAACTTGAAGATATCTATTTTAATGTTAAAGGTTTATAATACTAATTTGAACTGTATTAAAATAGATTTCTCCATCTTCCTCCAGCTTAACGAACTCGAGCATTCTCTCAGGTGATACGCTAGCAACTTGTCACTGATCATGTACATCTGTCCTCGATATGATAAACGTGACTGTGAGATCTTCTTTATGATTCTTAAGTTCTGGCCACCCCATTTCGGGTGTACAGCCGGTGTGGATATGTATACGTATACAGGATGACTTTTGGTCGTCTACGTTCCCGAAAACTACGGAATCTCTTCATCATCACGATCATTTTTCTCCATGGAAGCATACCTGGGAAGTGTTTGGTTCCCAAGATATTAGGGTCCAAAGTTGAGTAAATAGACTGCGTTTTTCTGCATAAATGCACATAGTCGCGTAGCAAGATTTTTTCACGAGAAATAATTAATATCTGTCTAAAAAACTAGCATAAACACTGGACATTATAAATTCGTAAATAGATCAAGTAATTACTTGTTTTATTTATTTTTAATTAATTAATTTAAAAAAAATTACATAGTTTCTCAGCATTTTTTTGGCATTAACTTACTTTATTTGATGTATAGAGTACGTACCCTTCGTTACGGGTGGCAACGAAACAACTCCCTGTATATGAATTTTCCTTAACTATCTTTCGCACGAATTATACAAGTGGATTCTGTTCCACACAGTAGGTATTACTTTTATGCTGAGAATCAAAGTCGACTAAATGACTAAATCTAGTACAAATCTCCAACAATACTCTTAAATAGCACGTACAAACAAAAGCAAAAGTAACATGCGCCATTATGTAGACAAAGCGGCCTCGGAGCAACCTTGCATGTAGCTTTCCGTATGCCGTTAATCAGGCAGCATCACAGGCTTATCGGCACGTGAACGTGGAAATGGGCATATCAAATTACAAGGGCTAGGCTGATGTCGCAGCATATCCTATCCTGCGAAATAATAATGTGACGTCACTTGCAGCAAATATGTAATTTTAGATTCAAGACGTATGGACGTTTGTTAGTCTCTCAAAAAACTTGACAAATCTATTTTGAGTCAGTGCTGTAGGATCAAAGATATTTTTAGCTTGTCAGGGACAGATCGTATAATATTGATTGATCAATTAGCTTTAAGGGCTCCCTGACATTGAACACCCGAGTTCCTTATAATCCTCCTGGACTGTTATGACAAGTAATTTGTACATCACATGACCACCTGCATCATTTGCAGCAACTTTTGTTTAGTGACCATATTTATAAATGCAACATTTAATGATAGCGTTGAATGAGATGAACAGTTCTTTTACTCGTACGCGCGTACACTTACCATAGAGTGACGTCAAATTGTGGTAGCCGTAAAAAGTATAAAATAGCAAATTTAGGTAAAAAAATTCAATCTATTTAAAAACAAGCTTTTATTTATACATGCGCTATTAAAAGAAAAAAATTACAGACTTTTACACTAAAACTTTTACTGTTAATTTAGTAACGTCATTTCAAATTTAACACATTTGACACAATTTTATAATGTTACTCAAAGCTTGTCGCGACATTAAGTACTCGTATTTAATTTCTTAAGTTTTAAATTTTAGATAAGTCAAGGTTGAGGCCGTGCCGAGGACTGAGTGGCTACGATGACATGATGTCCTTGCTGAACATACCACCTCGAGGCACTGGGGCGAACCCTGTTGTACTATTACTCTCTGACTCTTCTACACGAAGCTCTAGAATCGGGTCGACGGATCATTTCTATCGATATCGCGTGGGAACAATATGGGAAAATCTGAAACATCAACACAAAGATGCTGCCTAATTTAATAAAAAACATTTAAATAGTAAGGAACGTAAATACAATTACTTTTTTGACCGCGAGGATCTTCACCTCAATCTCCAAGGGTACGTTTACCAGACGGACTAACTGAAGAGATTGATGCAAAGACAAACTTTTATAAATTCTTCTGAACCTGGACAGCTGTAGCACAAAAGTGGGAAGAGACCACAGAGTCAAGGTTAAATTGCTGCAAAAGACGTTAACCATAGCTCAATACTTCGATGAATATGCAGGCCCTTAAAAAACCCAAAGGATATTGGTAGTGTAAAAGTTCAGTTTTTTCTTTTTTGCGCATTTAAATAAAAGCTTGTTTTTAAAATCAGGTTTTTTTAATTAATTAATTTTAAAAAAATTACATCGTTTCCAGCAATTTTTTTTGGCATTAACTTACTTTATTTGATGTATAGAGTACGTACCCTTCGTTAAGGGTGGCAACGAAAAAACACCCTGTATATGAATTTTCCTTAACTATCTTTCGTACGAATTATACAAGTGGATTCTGTTCCACACAGTAAGTTTTACTTTTATGCTGAGAATCAAAGTCGACTAAATGACTATACCTAGTACAAATCTCCAACAATACTCTTAAATAGCACGTACAAACAAAAGCAAAAGTAACATGCGCCATTATGTAGACAAAGCGGCCTCGGAGCAACCTTGCATGTAGCCTTCCGTATGCCGTTAATCAGGCAGCATCACAGGCTTATCGGCACGTGAACGTGGAAATAGGGCATATCTTACATGGCAGGCTGATGTCGCGTCTTTTGCATATCCTATCCTGCCTACTAAATATTATAAGGCGCACTTGCAGCAAATATGTAATTTTAGATTCAAGACGTGTGGACGTTTGTTAGTCTCTCACTCAAAAACTACAAAACGTATTTTGTAGTCAGTGCTGTAGGATCGCAAAAGAGATTCCACAGACACGTTTAGCTTGTCAGGGACAGATGTATAATATTGATTGATCAATGACAAGTAGCTTTATCACCTGACAGAACACCCGAGTTCCTTATAATCCTCCTGGACTCTTATGACAAGTAATTTGTACATCACATGACCACCTGCATCATTTACAGCAACTTTTGTTTAGTGACCATATTTATAAATGCAACATTTAATATAGCTGTAGAATAAAAGTTCTTTTACTCGTACGCGCGTACAAGTTACTGATAGAGTGACGTCATAATTGTGGTAGCCGTTTGTATGGAACGTTTATTGGCATGTCTAAAATTGTGATTTTGAAATCGTTATAATGTATCCCGAAAAGTTTTCACGCTAGCGAAGTTTTTCTTTCGCTATTGTTTCTTTTATTTTATGATTTTTCGATATAAATACAAATAAAAAACAGTAAACGATCCTATTATGTTCTTTGAAAGATGGTGCGTTTACAATTTCATAATTAATCGCAAAAGTAAGAGTGCGCTCACATGTTTATAGCACAACCACAATGTAATCAATCCTGCTTTAAGAGTTACTTACTCGTATTATAGGTATATACATACATACATATAATCACGCCTTTATCTCCTTACGGGGTAGGCAGAGCACCAAGGGCCGATAGAACCACATGGTGCCACTTCTGAACCAATTTTAAGGGTATAGTTGAGATGTACAAGTTCTAGGTATATACGAGTAAGTAACCTCTCTGTACGCAAATTATCGGTATTACTTGAATACCATGACACAGTAAACACATTGACCCATTAAAGTGCTAACTGCAACGGTTCTCTTAAGTTTCTCACATAAATTAATAAATAAAAACCAAGCGAACGGAAAGGCGGAGTTTGCAACAAAAGCAGTTCGTTCTTATTGTTCAGGGAACGGCCATATTGCTTTCTGTATTGGAAACAGCTCTTTTGTCAGTCCAGCTGAAGTTGTGATTGCAAACTTCTCTATATTAAAGCTCGCAGTCCTCGAAAGTGTTTGTATTTATTTTAAACTCTGTTTCATTTGAGTTGTGAATTCATTTCCAGAAAATTTTTAAGTTAGAAATTTATTGAATCGTGGATCACCTTGTATTTTGTATCCATAAAGAAAGAAACCTTTCTATCACATTACCTTATGTATTCTTTCTCGGTTCCTACTTTAAAAAATAGCTAATAAACTTTTGCCATAACCTTTATACACTTTACATTTAAGATTTTCGCTATTATCATCTTAAGAAAGTCCCGCACAAGATTGACTTTGTAAAGAAAGAACAACTTGCAAATATTTACTTTACATTTGGGTCTATTTTGGGCCCGGCCGGGGTTGGTTTGCATGTTTTATGAGGCCCATCTTTACTCTGTGCTAGACAAAGGGCTGTGCCGGGTAAATAAACAGAATGACTGAAGAGGCCTGTTGCCCAACTTAGAATAGAGGTATGTAAAGGCCCTGATTTGTTATGGCTCTTTATAAATGTTGCAGTTACTGAAATTTTCTTTTTTCTTTTGTTCGCATTTTTTTCTTTGTTGATTACAAAACCGAAAAATACACGTGGAATAACGAAAAAAGACAAAGATACAAAGGCAATGAATCTCTAACAGAGAATTCTTCCAGCCGAGAATTATAATTTTTATCATGATGAATATTGTCTAGCGACAAAGTTTCTATTTCAATTGAGTGAGTTGCTTCTCTGATAGGAATGCCGTTCGACGCTTTAGAACTAAGATTTCCACACTACTTCATTGTAGATGGTCTTAAGAACTAATGCTGTAGCCACTGGCGGCTCGTCCTAAGGAGCGCTGGTGCAGTGCACTCCCACCCACGAAGATTACATAGGCAATCTATATTTCTCTATATTTATAATATCTATATCTTTCAATTCTACTATGTTTATACAATAGTGTCTACGCGTTCGTCTCAAGTAAGTTGTAATCTTATATATCGAGTGGAGCGCTAGCGATCGCGCTCCAATGAAACGAAATTTGTTACAATTCCTAGTACTGTATTCAATGAGTGCGAAAGAGATATACCGACATAGGCCGACGCGTGAAACAGAAAATTTCGTATGAAAAATTGGCCTTATCTGGAGCGCCGCTCACATTAATTCGTAGTGTGCGTATGCGGCCACTAGATGTCGCTTATTCCGAGTTAGAACGCGATATGGTTGTCTTTAATGTGTTTCATTAGGTAATGTAAATTTTAATACGAGTGTGGATCATTTAATTCTTTAAGGGAGTAAACACGCGCGGCGTTTCCAAATGGTAATGTTGCATGCGCTCATATTTAAAAAAATGTGAACCCCCATCTAAAAATATCAGGAGCCGCCCATGGCTGTAGCATTACTTAGGTATCTAATGTGTACATTTCAACTCAAAATTTGTCAGAAGTGGCACCATGTGGTTCAATCGGCCCTTGGTGCTCTGCCTACCCCGTAAGGGATAAAGGCGTGATTATATGTATGTATGTATGTACATTGTACAGCACACAGCACCAGCACAAGACGTACAAAGATCACCGACATAGCTCAACGGTCCAGCAAGCTGAAGTGGCAATGGGCAGGGCACATAGCTCGAAGAACTGATGGCCGATGGAGTCGGAAAGTTCTAGAGTGGATACCACGTATCGGCAAGCGCAGCGTGGGAAGGCCACCCGCGAGGTGGACGGATGACCTGGCCAAGGTCGCGGGTGTCGGCTGGATGCAGGATGCTTCCGACCGGTCGGAGAGGAGGTTGTTGGGGGAGGCCTATGTCCAACAGTGGACTTCTCAGGGCTGTAAATGATGATGATGATGATGAGCACCAGCAAAGGATCATGTACCTACAAGAGACATCTGCAAGAATTGACAAACTTATATCAGTTATAGCCAGAATACCAGCAAAATTCAGCAAGGCCAATGTTAAAATTAAATATCGTGTAGTTAAGTACCAACGAAATTACCACCATTAATACAATTTATTCCCTTCGTAGATTAACAATGAACGTGATATCGTAAGTACAGGGTAGGCGGCGACCTTGGACGAGGAGAACAAAGGGTGGGCGCCAGGGGGCGGTCGCCACCCCACAGGACTGCTTGTACATCATAATTGCAACGTCTACTGGCGCAATCTCAGTTCGGTAATGGAATAAAAAAGTTCTGCGAGATATATACGGGTAGAGCACGTTAAAGCGTTTAAAGCAGTTTCTAGATGGCAGAACTAGAGTCCTATCTGATAATGAGTCGATTTAAAATTCATAGGATGTTTTATTTTAGGCTTCACTGTGCTGAGTGCACATAAAGTTGATTAGGCGATGGCAACTCGTACTACTAGTCTCAAATATTTTACATTTGCAGCTACCTACGCTAAACGTGACTACTTAGTATCCTTTTCGTAGTCCTGGCTACCCCATATTGGGAACACAGCCGAGTTTATTATGTATACAGGGTGTAACAAAGGGGTAATAAGCTAAATGCTATGAATATAGCCCACTATAGAGCCTATATACAAGAGATTCAAAATTAATCACATGTTTCTTAAATTGCAAAACCTAAGGGATTGCACCGATGCGATCAGCTTTGATGTTGTTAGCAATTAAACATTGTAAAACAAGTTAATTGGTATGATGACTAACGAAACGAATAAGCGGCCAATTGCCAATTGTTATATAATTTTCAGCTAAACCTAACGATTATGCTAATTATAATTACACCATCAAAAATATGAACTAACAGTATGTAAAGAAATCGCAGCGAAAATATAGCACCAGCTTCCATGTAGGTATGAAGTTAAACGCGTCTAGTAAAGCACTAACTCTAACTTACTCGGTGTCAAATTGACCTTACGAGGAATAGGAGTTTCCAATCAAAGAATTTCCTGACCCATTTCCCGGAAGAACCGTACGAAATCAAATTGCGCGATCTCTTTACGAGTAATTTGATATAGAATCGACTGGAGTAGAGTAAAATATGAAGAGGATATACTCGTAGTAGGCAGAATGACGGGTATAGTTTTCTGTATTTTCGGACGCACGTTAGCTGGTGGATGAGAGCCAATGTATGAAAAGAAATTAAATGGCATCTCATCCTTTTGAATAACATTTGCTTTACATGATACAACTTCTGATGTAGTATGAAAATCACCACAACGGAATTAACAACTGGAATTTACCCATGAATACGTAATGAACGAACGTAAACAGAAGTTGAAAGTGAAACTTCTGCAATTTCAGCGGCTTTAAAAAATTGGTCGCCGAACTGAAACGGCGCATGCGATCGCGTGCCCACTCTGACCTTAAAATTAACATGTAAATATGTAGAAAACATGGCAATTTATTAAGATAAACGCCAATAAGAATATTAGAATGAACGAAAACGTGAATTTTAAAAGGGATGTTTCAGTAAACAAGCATTGTCGGTCTCTTAACAACGGCAATTTTTTATGCCTTTGTCTTTGTTAGTCGTTATATATATGCTCATTAGTGCCTTGCTTTATGTACCAAAAATGTTAGACCGTTTAACTAAGTGCCGGATGTTATTTAACATTCAGAAGAGAAAGAAAAGTTTCAGTTTTAAAATTATTATACTGGTTTAAGCGTAAATAATAAAATAGATTCACGATTTACGAGACATCATTTTACGGACCCAGAAATGTTTCTCGAGAATAGAGAATCAGACAGATCTATCTCACGAGTAAACGGGGAGTAGAGTCAAGGAAAATATGGAGATTAAATTTGCGATAAGCCTTCTGCAAGCGCCATTCTGTTGCCAAGAACTTAACTTTAACTGCCAGTTAATCGAATGCTAACTTTACTGTTCATTGACCATCAGTAAATTTTATGTCATTTTATGATTCAACATCGGACGGCTTTTTTGTGTTGTGTTTTGCGGTCCCGATATGATAAGTACCTGCACAGCTTACGTTTTTAATGATATCTTAATTTTATATAGAATGGAGTGCTGATTTCCCAAAGAGACAAGAACGACGGATTTCATCAAGAACGTAATTTATCAAAGGTTATAAGCGGTAACATCAGCACTTTATCGCATTCCGTCTACCCGCATTAGTTAAGGAATGAGTCGGGACGCGCCGCCCCCTCATCCGTCTTGTCGCTCAAGTCATGACCTCAAAATTACTACGCTATTGTAATATTAAATCAGTATTACTGCTATATTTAGAGCTGAAAATTGATGTTATTATTGGGCCTTGATATAGGTATATAGTTGCGAGTAAAGTTGATGGTTTTTCAAGATTGGTTGTTTGCCAAAGTAGAAACAGTCAATTGAATCCGTTTTTGGATTATAAAGGGTATTTAATGTACATCATAAATGGTAACGAGCATCAACAGTCTTAGTATTTGTGGAGATATGTGCTGGTTGTGGCACGGCTCGTTTGGAAAATCAATAGACGCGCGCAACCCCGGTTGTTGAGCCTCGTTCCACTCCCACTGTCCACCCCTACAACTTTTAACTTCTAGCTCGATTATAACTAAACTTAACAAAAAAAATGAACTTGAATCATGAATTTTAATATAAATATGCAACTTTATCAAAGAAAAGAAAACTAAGATTTCAGTTAGGAAGACCCATATAGATGTAAGAGACAACTAATATTTAGTTGTAGATATCAAACATCATCATCATCATCACATAAGCCTATTGCAGTCCACTGCTGGACGTACGACTCCCCCAGCGCATGTCATAAGGCTACTGCCATAGGGGGGTAGATAATAATATCATAATTTAATTAAATAATTAAACTTCCTTACATAATACCGGTTGGTGTAGTATGTAATTCTAATTACGTCGATATGCCTACTATTTCCTCATTTCTGCGCGCCGCGATTGAAGCCAAACAAATAGCATTCGGTATTTATACATGAATAGCATTGGCCAGTCGAATCCAGGTATTCCCCGCGATGTAAGGTTGCATGGTATTTAGTCATTATTTAAACACTTTAAACTTGTTATTGAATCAATAAGTAATAAATAGTTACTCTGCATCAGTACTTTGAAAAATGTAAGCGCAAGAAATGAAATTAATTTTAGGCTCACTCGCACCTACTGCAAAAAAAAATACTTTCATCTGTGCCTTTAATAAACAGCAGACGCAGTACAGCCTTATTTGTTTATACTAAACACAGCCAAAAGCTAAATAACAACATCAAAGATTCAGGCAAGTGATGCAAGCCTTTGAGATAAGGAGTTTACTAGATAGATATCTCTGTGGAGTAAATCACATTAGGTAGTTAATAATGATGTCATTTGCGTTTTCGTTCGTTTCGATCAAGACCAAATGCTGTGTAAAATTTTGATGCTGGTTCATTCTATTTCGAAACGAGAAACGAGTATATCGAGAATCCTGTTGATGATGAGGAACATTCCTTGAATGCGACTGAAGGTGCATTCTGTCAGCTTGTCGCTTACCCTTTGTAATTATTGCTGGAAACGCATACTCAAAGTATCCTGGCCACAAAATCGACCTCTCTCTAGTCGATCCCTCATTACTGTGAGGGTCGTGGTTACTGGAACTTCTCAAGTGAACACTATCGATTCCGGTCGGAAGCAGCCATTTCCACCTCGTAGAATCTAGGTAGGGATGAAACCCCTTTCACTTCCCATGGTAAGACCATTGTGTTGGCGACCGGCCGTATGATCTTTTTCCTGATCTATTTTCTTTTTCCGCGTGGTGCCGGCAGAGTAGAATGCGTACCACCCCATGTCTGCCCGTGGGTATCGTACGAGGCGATTAAGGGTTTCCGGGAGGTGGGCAGCAGCACCTCCCGTGTTGACAACATAGTCTAAAATACAAACTGCGGTCACCAACCCGCCTGCCCAGCGTGGTGACTATGGGCAAATACCCCCCCCATGGCAGTCATGTGGCGTGCCCTGGGGGAGGCCTACGTCCAGCAGTGGACTGCAATAGGCTGATGATAATGATAATAATAAAATAGATAAAAGTAGCAGTGGTTGGAACCGCTACAAATGTCGCTCACGTGAAGCAGTAGCACCTTTTACGAGTACACCTTTTACGCTTTAAGTTAAGCATGTCATGAATGATATGCCCAAAAAGACAAACCGCGGCGCCATGGGCAATCCCAACCTCTTGCTAACCCGATGTCTATTCTATACCAAAACTTTATAGTCCTGGTATCATAACAAAGGCCTACGGCCTCCTGACGGCAACAATTTTTCCCGGGCGTGACCTCAAGTGGCGGTCAGGTTCTTTCCGACAAATGTGAATGTAATCCAGATAGCGTAAACGTCTGTTTGAAAATCAATGTGATACATTACGTTAGATCCAGGATATCTCATACATCGTATGTGAATTATGCATTAAGACGATGAGGTTAATCCATGTTTTTTATATGGGAACCTACTTACATGAATTTTAATCTTTGATCATGAAGTTTAATCTTTTATACTACCATTAAAATTGTCGGTGCCGGCCAACGAATTGCAATGGTTTTTAGTTCGCATGTGTCAGAATTATCGCTAGTTCCGTTAGGCCGTGTGTTCTAGGTCAAGTTGAAGTCTAGATTGTGATCGGTACGAAATAAGACTCGGACTTTCTTTCTGCACTTTGTGGCCTTGTATATTGTATGATGTACACTTACATACGAGGGTGCATTTTTATATTCGCGGAATGGGTAGGTAATTAATAAATGAGGGTACTTTCCTTAGTCGTAACTGGTTAAGTAGCTCATTATTAGTATAAATAGAACGTTTTGTTTTAATCGGGCCATTACTATTTGAATTATCGTCGATCAAACAACTCAGTTGGGAAGAACATTGTGAAAAATGGAGAAAATCGAGCACCGCGCTGTCATAAAGTTCCTTACCAAGCAAGGTAAATCGGTTCAAACCATACTAGAAGAGATGTCATCCGTTTACGGGGAGTCAAAACCATGGTTTATAAGTGGCATACCCTTTTTAAGCAAGGCAGGGCCTCAAAGATGATCCTCGGCCAGGACGGCCGATCGAGGTGACCACTCCGGAAATAATTCAAAAAGTGAAAAAATTAATACTGGAAGATGCTAGACTAAAGAAGAAATAGCTCGCAGAAATGGTTGGAGTATCCGATACAACCATATTTAAAATTCTTCACGATCATCTCGGCATGACCAAAGTCAGTGCAAGGTGGGTGCCGAGAATGCTCACGCCGCCTCAAAAACAACAGCGCGTAGAGTGTTCTCGCGCGTTTTTGGACCTCTGTAATGAAGACCAGGATGGAGTATTGACTCGAATTGTTACTGGGGATGAAACTTGGGTTCATCATTATGAACCTGAGTCCAAACAAGATTCTATGCAGTGGCACAAAAAAGGTACACCACCACCAAAGAAATTTAAGGTGTCACAGTCGGCGGGAAAAATCATGGCGACAATCACTCAGAAGGAATCTTGTTGATAGATTATAAAGATAAAGGTGTCTCCATAACCGGAGAATACTACGCTTCAATCTTAGAGCGATTAAAGGAAGCAATCAAGGCAAAAAGAAGGGGAAAATTAACCAAAGGTGTCCTCCTTCTGCACGACAACGCGCCTGTGCACAAGAGCCGTGTTGCGTTGGCTTCCCTGCATAAGGTGGGCTTCGATATTTTGGTTCATCCACCCTACAGTCCTGAACGGCTCCCAGTGATTATTATCTCTTTCCAAAAATGTTCGGGGGAAGAAGTTCTCAAGCGATGAAGAAGTGAAGGAAGCAGTTTCAGCTTATTTTTCAGACAAAGAAAAAAACATTTTTTTCGAGGGTATACATAAGCTAATTGAAAGATCTGAAAAATGTATTAGGGTTGCAGGAGAATATATTGAAAAGGAGAAATAAACTTGTATTTTTATTTCCACGTCTTACCCCCGATTCCGCGAACTTAAAAACGCCCCCTCGTACATATAGGCACTTACACAAAGCTGTGTTTCCGTCATAGGGTAGTCAGAACTGCAAGATCATAAAGAAGATACCACGGTCACGTTTAGCATAGCGGGAACAGGTGCAAATGATCAGTGACAAGTTGCCAGCTCATCGCCTGAGATAATGCCCGAGCTAAGTCGACTCTTACGACATTCACGAAACGAGATGCAATAGCTGATGTAATTTAATAAAGTCCTACAACAGCACAAGGATTTAGTTATAAAACATAGGTATATTTTAAAGTATGTGTAATTCTGTTTATAAATATGTTTTAAGAAATGAATAAATTTTTCACCCGAGTGGGACTCGAACCCACGACCTCTCGCATTCCGTGCAGAGCTCTCACCAACTGAGCTAGCTAAGTTCGTTGAGCTTACCACAGTTATCGATTGAATGCGCGTATGACCAATGAATGATAGTCTAAATCAGCGGTTCCCGAAAGGTGGTCCGCGGAACCCTGGGGTTCCGTGAAAGGGCCGCAAGGGTTCCGTAAAAAATATTATCACACGTTCCGTGACCAACGTTGTTCGCGCGCACCGAAGTAGTTATCAAAATAGGGTTCCGTTAGGAAAAGTATAATCAATTAGGGTTCCTTGGCAAAAAAAAATTGGGAACCCCTGGTCTAAATAACTATAGTTGGTACAGAAACGACGCATTGCTGCGTGCGGCTCGACGTCAGAGTCGAAGTCTGATATTCTTCACACGATTCTGACAACTAACTAGAACTGAAGCACAATGCCTATTCCGTAATAGTGGGCAAGTGGGAAGGGGCTACAGCGCTGAGCAAGCCAAATTTCACCATTAAAGTAGGATATATGAAGCTAGATGCACTTCTACCTCTAGGTATATAAAGTTTTCACACAGAGTAACAGCATCGGGTAATCAGTTCGTTTAGCATTTTTAAGATGGTATTTAAGGCATCTTGGCAGTACAAGGTATTCCTTAGTGATCTTCAAAAGTCTGAAGAGTGAAGGGATTTAGCCAAAAAGATTTTAAGAAATCTATCTTTTGGGACAAATCCTTATTAGATTTAAATCAGCAGAGTAGAATAGCACCACCATATATTTGCCCATGGGTATAGTATAAGGCAATTAAGGGTTTTCCGAGAGGTGGGTAGCAGCACCTCCCGTGTTGACAGCATAGTCCAAAAATCACACTACAGTCACCAACCCGCCTGCTCAGAATGGTGACTACGGGCAAACTCTTCTAAATTACCTAAGTAGACTTGTGGTGTGCCCTGGGGGAGGCCTAGGTCCAGCAGTGGAGTGCAATAGACTGTTGATGTGTATCTCAATTAATTTACTGAATATAAGAAGGTGATCTTTTGTGGCACTATAGTATTAAATAAAAACCTAAAACAAGGCAGTGTGAGCTATTTAAATTTCACTCCTGTACCGAAACACACAGATGAGACAAAGAGAGCCACCTTTCAACATTATTTCTAAGAAATCCTGAAATGGATCTCGCTCCATTCTAAAATTTACTTCGGGCCGGCGCTGGCTATTAAGCACCACATAGGCTACATGACTGTTTGCAGTTTGATGTTGATGGTTAGCATTTTGAATGTTCATACATAAACAGGTAATAAAAATCTAATTATTAACAGGGCACATTGTTCTAGGTATTAATTATGAAAATGACTTCATAAAATATTAATTGAAAATTACACATTCCTCAGCTACATTATTTAGACTTTAGAAAGTGTACATACACCATGTTTAAAATATGAGCTAATATTATGATATACACTCATATAAGGTAGGTTTATTTTTTATTATTTAATACAATAACAACAACCTAGTCAACCAATAAGTTACTGATTAGAAATTGGTTGAATAGACCTTCTGATAAGATTAGGGAACAATTTCATTACATTATATGTAGTTAACTTTTGCAAATAGTCAATAGCTAAGCAACTAGTTCAGAGTTGGTAAGATGCAATCCATCTTATAATAAAGGGGCATGCCACTGTCGCCACTGATGATTAATTTCGGATACAATTTGTAAGGGATCCGCGTCATCTCCCATGACATCACAGATAACTGTTTGATGATACATCAGTGGGAGGACACCTAAAAATTTGCCGAGGGAGTAGGTACTTTACAATTGAAGTTTTAATTTATTTAATACTTTATTTACCGGAACAAATACCTAACTTTATTGTTATTACTCTCAAATTCATCAATTTATTTCATGAAATCTTATAATCCCTCCAGTAAAGTGGAAAATGTTATTAAACTCACCTGAAATATTATAATATAGTTACCGCCTAATTAAAACAAAAAGCTGTCGAAGCACTTAGCACTTCCACTAGGCACCAAAATACAGCACAAACGATGATACGAAGGGTTTCGCACTGACAGATTCTTCGTATTTTGCGATCATGAATGTCGATCGACTCAGAGGTTACATGGAATGCGCAATGTTTTGACTATGCGCAGTGGCTTTTCCTATAATTAGTCATGCGCAAACTATAAATGTCTTTTTGTTTATGTATATAGCTAATAATCTTGCATTTTAATTTTGTATTTGTATTGCAAAATATAAATTAAAATATCCCTTATGTACGACTAAGTATCAGTTAAGAATAAAAATAAAAATAGCTATTCTACATACAGTGACATCTATTGTCGAATAGAAGAACTACTAAAGTAAAGTTGCGTTCGAAAACTAACTAGGGTTTACCTTTGAGTTATGACTTAATTTATTAAAATATAAATTAAACAAGTTTTACGTTAAAATTTTATATAAATATTACTGTACCTATATAAATTGGCAATTAGTAAATGGATAATAATTGTTTATAATTATATTTTTTGAAGCAGAAAGAGTGTATGAATAAAATATACTTTTATATATTTTCTGAACGTTGCCTAAGTTCAAAGAAGTTTGCTACTTGACAATAGATGACACTACAAAAAATCCGAACCAAGGGTTCTTATCGCATTGGAAGACCACAGGAAAATATGAACCACTTACTCGATCTGTAACATGACATAGTAGAGTCACTGGCTAACGGTAGAGTGCGTGAGTGCGCGCAACTTCGAAGAGAGTTCGCACTGGAGTTATTCAATGAAAGGGACAAGTTAATTTTTACAAATAATTTTGATTTTTGCGTGTCGAACTCGCTCAAAAAGAGTCTCGTAGAGTCTCGATCGGATCTATTGGTTAGGTTAAATCACACTTTAACTGTTAACATAACTATGAAGTAGTCCGTCCGTCGCTGACTCTACCTACCTACTTACCTATCACTTGTTTATAACATAGAGTGCCAAAGTTAAGGCAAAAGAAAGATGTTCAGTTTTATTTAATTTTTCATGTTAACAATAAATAAAGTATTTTATTAGTCGACAGGCTACTTCCGAAATTCCTTTGTAATATTTTATTTGTCCCTTGCAGCCAATTGCAATAATCGACGCGACGTAATTTTTTTTGTCTCAGAATATGTACTTAATTCATCTTAGGTGGATACTTAGATAGTGTATATGTCGTGGCCATATTGTAAAATTGATCATTTCATGAAATGGTCGAGCATTTCATGAAGTGGTCGCATTTCATGAAGTGGCCAATTCAATTTGACCAGATCGTTAAATCGTCTACATTTCACGATTTTGTCATCCACGTTTGGCCAAATCGTATTAACAGGGTGTCCATAAAATCCGAATGTGGTAAGAGCTTATATAAATAATATATACCGTACACCATATATAAGTATACCATAAGGTATGATGTTATGATTTTTTTTGCTATTATTTATGTGATATTTTCACAATATAATATTTAAAAACATAAAAGACTTTACAAAAGCGATTCGCATCTGGCACATCGCCGGACGCTGCCTGGGCACGCTCGCTCCGCTCGCTCGGCTCGTGCGTCATTTGTCATAGTCTAACCTAACCTAACCTATCGTAATCTAAGGTTTTTGTTTAACAATATTATTATAAACCACCATTAAGTCTAATATACATTATACAATATAACACACTATCCGTGAACTTCTTCTGCATAGTCACCCTACTCTCTTTAATTTGTTTTATAACCTAAAAAGAAAAATCCGCCATCTTCACACATAAATAAAACGCGCGCAGCGCCTCTACCGGTGATTCATGTAACTATTTTACGATATGATCAATAATCTTGACCACTTCATGAAATGATCGGGCGTTTAGTTGCCCATATCGAGAAACGATTTTTATCATCGATCTGCCCAAACCATATCATGATGTGGCCAATAGACAGTTGAACTTTTCATGAAATGCGACCATTTCATGAAATGCTCGACCATTTCATGAAATGATCAATTCTACGATATGGCCACGACATATACATAAGCCAAATAAAGCCTTTATTAGTTAAACCAGATTAGGCACATACGAGTGCACTCAGATATAAAACCCTGTAAAAGATATTGAAATTATAATAAATTAGATACCTACCTAATAATACTTTCATCCAATCTAAGAGTTATCTTGAGAAAAACAAACGACTAAGAACATCACTGGTCGGTCGGTCACTTCCGATGAATCTGCACATCACACAGATTGTGCTATTATTGTACTTACCTATATACAAAATTGCCATCCAGTCCCTACCAGCTGTCCTCTTTAAGTCATTGGTCCATCTGGCCGGAGGGCGCCCAACGCTATGCTTGCCGAGGCGCGGTCTCCATTCGAGAACCCGTTTAAAGTTGCTATAAGTATGATATATTGTTGCTATAGATAGATCATCGCTTAAAAGAATGCTCGAGTTTCATAGTCGACTCTTACGACATATAGAAGATGCAGCTGATGTATTCCAGTGAAGTCCCGCATTAGGTACGCGGCATTGATTTTTATTTGATAGTTTTATTATTTTAAAAATATACGTTAGTAGGTGAGCGGCTACAGAGTCCGATTTATAAAATACATCCTATGCCTGGTTTATACTATAATTTTTTGTATGCAGATATAGTGACTAACGCCATCATGCATAGGAACTATTTGGTGAAACCACTCTCGGAGCAGCAACCATCGCAGCTGACGTTCACAACGTTTCATGATACAAGTCTCCAAGGCCTAGCTCTCGAACCATACACGTGTAAATTTAGTAGATATTATAATATATGTGTGTATGTATAATGTAAAGATGTACTTACAAATACTTTACCTACTGATACAATTATTATCAGTAGATAGGTAAATTAAATTGGAAGGATTCGTTAAATATCTATCTTTTTGAAATAGCATAGTTTATAGGCAGGAAGAACTATGTGTCTCGTAAGAACTGAAAACGAGAACCTTTTCTTGATTATCTAAATGTCCTGTAACAGAACTACTTTACTTTGCTATGTGTGCGCCTCCTTTTTACTACCTAGTATTTAAAATATAACTTTTCAGGTTTCATTGGAATTTATTACGAGCAAGCAAAACGAATAACGATGCATGTCTCTTCTCAGCACCGTAGGCGTATCGTGTTTATGTGTGCGAGCCCAAAACCTACATCTATAGGTACGCGACTTGGCAATCAAAATGAAATTATGAATAAAGAGAATATAAAATTATGGATTGGCCATTTTGCCTTCAAAATACAACAGTTTACTGGGTAAAAATGCCCAAAAAAGTAGTCATATCCTCGGAATCTCTTTTTATTGCTTACCTACTCTTCATTTATTGCTTATGTCTTTTGTTCCTCTATGCTTATGTATAAGAATCGTCATCTATTTAGTCATTTTAACGAGTGAAAGACGATTACCGGATCGGCAGGCTAACATGCAAAAGCAAAGCAGAAGCAATGCGATAGCTAAATTTTACAATCTTCGCCTTGAAAAGTTACAATTCCTTTGAAATTCATTTTGCGTAAAATGAACACGAATTTGACAAGCAATCAGCGATTTTTGTACAATTTTCGCTATCCCGTTGCTTTTGCTAGTTAGGTAATAAGGGGACCGATTCGCACGCCTACCCGCCCACATAATTCAAACATTAAACACAGCCATACGTTACGAAACCCCGTGGAAACGGCCGCTAACGACATAATGTCGTTTAACGTCGTTATCGTTACCGTGATAACATTGGGATTTAGTCGATCGTAAAGATACTGCTTGTCACACATAAGCCGCTTATCTGTAAGTACCTGATACGAACCATAAATAGCATAATACATTTTTATTGTACCTGAATTGAATTGAGATATTATAACAATGTATTGGCAAATGGAATAATAATTCGTGATAGCCTAAGGTTCCGCTGTCTCCTTGGCTCTGGCCATATGGTGTGTAGGTAAATGGATATGTGCTGATTATTATGCAATTTACGGTAAATTCAGTAGAATGAGGGTCAGCTAAGGTGTAGGGCCAGGTGGCTTATAAAAATAATATTATAGGGGAAATCGGGTAATTGGAGTCAGTGGGTATAGTGGTCACCCACATATCTCCAAAAATAACACTAATAGAAATCGTTAAGGATCCTCCCTGCCCGCTCTGTTCCCCTCGCTGTCGCTGCGAGCGTGCCGCGTGGGTATGGCGAAGCATAGAGAATGAGAGGTGTGTTTTGTTTTTGCGGCTCGCCGAGTAAATTTTTACGGATCAAAACAGTAACTTTAATTATTGGTCTACTGTAAGTTACATTTTACGCCCTTACTTGTACATTTGGTGTAATGATTTCCTACTTAAATCCGGAGTTTTTCAATGTATATTTGTGTTTATTATTTTTTCTTCATAAAATACTTGTGGGTAATGATAATCGGGTGATCCCTATTGACGCTGTGACCGCCACCCAAAGAAAAAGATAGGGGAAAGGAAAAATATACGGGGTGATTTTTGGTGGTCAACGTTCCCCAAATTTACGGAATCTCCTCACATCATGTCATTTTTCTCCATGGAAGCTACTTGGGAAGTTTGGTTTCCAAAATATTAGGGTCAAAGTTGAGTAAATAGACTGCGTTTTCTGCAAAATGCACATTGACGCGCGTAGCAAGATTACGCGCGTGCCGAAGAAGGGGACCGAAAGAGTAAAGAGCAAGATTCTCCAGGAATCAAACGATACCCCTGTATCAGACGTGACGCGATTTGTGTTAAATTTTTGTATGATCCCTTGCCCACAAGGTGACCTATTACCCGTAACTTAGTGCAATGGGAGTTATTTTTTTTTTTTTATACTTTTATATTTCCCAAAGATGATTTATCAAAGGTGATTACTGATTCAAATAAGCTATAAGTAAATTTTGTTATAGGCGGTTGCAATAATTTTTTTGTTAATTTTAGCTTTTGTATTCAATTCTTGCTTAAGGGACCCCCATTACCCAATCTTCCCCTAATATCTTGATCGAATCGATAAAGGTTAGTCCTTCATTATCGTGCGTCAAATCACGTGATGAAGTCTAGGTTTAGATAGACTGACAGTTGCCATTTACTACATCGTTAATACATTTATAAAACAAAGTCTTTTACCGCTGTCTGTCTGTCCCTATGTATGGTTGAGATTTTGATGCGGTTTTTTTAAATAAGTAGATAGAGTGATTCAAGAGGATGGTTTACTCGTACATCGATGGTATGTATAGTTGACGTGACCATTTATTTTTTTGACTCAAAACGGGACATTGGTTTATTTAGGTCGAATGATGCGCAGCTACGTCCCTGATACATAGAGCCGAGGGGTAAGCACGAACCTCTCGATAGTTCGTGTAACGCTATCGTACAACTGTCAAATCACATAGATTTTGCTAGCAAGTCGGTTCGTGCTTATCCCACAGGATTTGCGGAGCGGCCGGCGCACCAAATTTTTTACTATGAAATGGCGTAATTTATTGCATAACATATCCCCTGACATAAAAAGTGGCTGGCCATCTACTAACTACTAAAATTTTCGGACGGTCTCTGAAAACGGGATAATTTTGCGTCCCGCAGTCCATCTCGGAGACACTGGGACAGGTAACTGTAAAACGAGACTGTCCCGTTCAAAACGCGACGTCTGGTCACGTTATTATAGTACTCATATCTGCACTGCACCCGTTCTAAGCCGGGGCCGGTCGCTAGTGATCGATTAATAAATTATACTTATCCGTTATTGAGCGACAATGCACATCCGAAACTATAGGGCGTAGAGGGCCGGAATTCGCTATGTGCCTATGTTCCTTGGGATGTACTTATAAGGGCCACTGAAATTGGATTTCCTGAATTTCCCACGGAAACAGAAGGCAAACACGGTAGCAAATTCTTTATAGCAGTCTATACATAAAATAAAAATGTAACGGATCGCTGTTTGTACATGGAAGATATATGAGAAAAAATATTATACGAGACCTTTATCAACACAATAGTATCCAAAACAATGATTTTTAGAATTTTTGTCTGTTTGTCGGTATGTCTGTTTGTCTGTGCGTTTGTGCACGCTAATCTCAGAAACGGCTGAACCGATTTCGAAGCAGTTTTCAGGAATATATCGTGACAGGTCCCACTTAACATACAGGATGTTTTTTTGTGGCCACCTTTAACGAAGGGTACGTATTCTATACATGAAATAAAGTAAGTTTATGGCAAAAAAAATGCTGGGAATTTTTTTTTTTTAATTCCTTGATTGTGCGAAATTTAATTTAGTGTTTATGTTAGTTTTTTTATAGACGATATTAATTATTTTCGTGAAAAAATCCTGCTACGCGCGTCTATGTGCATTTTGCAGAAAAACGCAGTCTATTTACTCAACTTTGGACCCTAATATTTTGGAAACCAGACACTCCAGGTATGCTTCCATGGAGAAAAATGATCGTGAGATGGAGTCGTAGTTTTCGGGCGTTGACGACAAAAATCACCCAGTAGTATTAGAATATCCCAACGACATTTTGTTAGTTGGAGTACTAGTTAGAATAAACCACCACCGCTGAACATTGGCCTACCCCAATAATCCCTAGGCCTAGGCGTGACCAGTTGGAAGTGGCTTTTATGAGGATCAGCCTCATCGATATCTTCTTACCCTGATCCCAATTTTTATGAGGTCGGCGCAATATGGTGTCTTTCGTAACTCACTCGATTTGACGTTTGTTGCTTGTTTGACGCCAACCCTCCTCGCGTATACGATAGTATTTGTGCAAATACTACGGAACATTAGGTACTTATTATTCGCGTGGACTGCAGGAAAAACAAAATGTCTAAATTATCAAGGAAAAAATATTTTCCCTGGGTAAAAAGCAGCCTATGTGTTAATCCAGGGTGTCAACTAACTCCATACCAAATATTAATTAAAATCGCTCCAGCCGTTTTTACTGCCGGACACACTGCGCTGTCATTGTCGATTAGGTATGCCATTACCTATCACAGACCCTTGTTGTTTTTTATTTCTTTATACATAGATCCTGTACATAATCAGGTAGGCTTTCGTTCTAAAATTGATAAAATCATTGACGTAAGTAATTGGATAGCTTATTTATTAGACTTTACAGATTATAATAAGCCTTAATTACCAAACCCTTATCGATGTTAGACTTTGGTTGTTGCACAACCTTTCTTATTTAGAAGTCAACAAGTTCCTGATTTAGTATGACTGGACCTACCTACTACCTAGGTACCTTCAGTATTTTTGTTCCTTTAGTATTTTGGTTATATGAATTAGTATCGAAATGAACCATATTACGCCGACCCAAAGATATAGAGGGATAAGGGCAGGAAAATGATGAGGGATGTAATCCTACAATGACTTCACCCCAGCCATCGATGGTAATAAACTCCTTTGGCTTACTGTTTGCTGCCCTAAGAGAGATTTATAGGTATATAACGAGTAACGACACATTTCATGTCTTTTTTAACCCCCGACGCAAAAAGAGGGGTGTGAATAGGGGGTTCTATGTGTGTCTGTCAGTCTGTCTGTGGCATCGTAGCTCCCAAACAGATGAACCGATTTTTTATGGTAGTGCCATAAGGAGAAATATGTATTGCTTCCTCCATGATTACGACACGGGCGCTCTCCGTAGCACATGCTACGTGCTACGAATCTGCTACGACACACAGAGAGAGAGACAGATAAGAGTCAGTTCACACCGCCGAAATTTTGATATTTTTGTTATATATTCTATTAGGTATAGCAAATCGTTTAATCAGTAGTTCTATTAGTTAAAATACGCCAAAAATACTATAGATTGTGTGACGTTTTTGACTAATAGTTAGCTTTGTTACTACTGTAAGATGTATACGCTCAATGATGAACATGCACTATATGGAATCCTGAAAACCTCAATTCCAAAAACTAGAAATACTTACAGTTAGTTGTTTATATATTTACGAAATGGCACTCTTTGTAAAAAATAATTCCCATTTATATAATAGACTAAAGAGTTATAGATATCGCCACAGAATCTGTTGCCCCCCTGCCAAAACAGCCTTATTTCGCAAAAGCTTTCTTGGTATGGCACCTGTGATCTACAATAAACTGCCTGTATCTATTGTACAAATTGATGACGATAGGAATTTTAGACATTCGCTCACAAGTTTTCTGGTGCATAAAGCATATTACACTATTAGTGAGTATTTAAACGATAAAACAAGGGATGTGACATAGTTTTGTAATTTTGGAATTTGTTTGTGACGTGATATCTGAATTTGTTTTGGTAATTTAAATAAAGAAAGTAAGTAGGTACTCAATGTGATATGACAATGTAATGGTGGTGGTATTTAAAATAATCTGTGACATTTTAATTTAATTAATTTAGCATAATGTCGATTATTATATTACTATTTTTAATTAGCTAAGTATAATGCAAATTCTTTTATAAATTATTGTTAAGAACACGTAAATTTTTGCATGTCATTGTCGGCAAAATAAGAGACTCTGAAGCAAATTAAAACAAACTTCACCTTATTTTGTGCAAATAAAGTATTTTGAATTTGAACTGTTCAAACAACAGCCCTAGCCTTCTCTTAGAGAAACTTGCGATAGAATCAGAAAATGCTGTAAAACAGGTTAGGCGAACCTATGCCGGCTATGCATCAAAGTGCCAGTCTTTAAAGAAATCTTACACGTGCCTACTGCGATCAGTGAGTTGCCCGAAATATTGATATGACCAGCGATGGTTTGCCATCCCTGGACCAACTGTCATTATCTTGAATGTTACTTACTTCGTTGATAGAGAAGAGTCAAATCCTATAAATCTTCTTCGGATGAGATCAAAAGCCGGAAAGTATGGACAGTGACTTTACATAGAAACTTATTGAATGTAGGAAATAATAATGAAAACACTCGAAAACGTCCTCATTACTTACTCAAATACGTTTATCTTATCATCTTTCTTTATCGTGCAAAACTATATCATCTATCAACAACAATGTAACATTTAGGTATATAAGAACTTATTTTATCGCGAAGTAACGACGCATATAACGAATTGTTATCAATGCTGAAGATAATTCAAATTATTTTATAAAATAGATTAGTTAATCCCAGGGAATATAATACTTACCTACCTACGTAATCATGATCACGCAAGGATTTCGTTATTAACGAGTTGTTCCGTTTTGTTTCAACTTGTTGTCATTCTTCATTAGCTGTTGCCCCTGAGTCCGTTATACGCTGTATAACGGAATTTGTAGGTTTAGTTTAACCACTTGCTATTAAGTTCCGGATTATCTTTCTGGCACTTTTTTGACAGGTGATTGGGTGGTAAATGGGTTACCCGTTAAAACAAGTGCCAGTTAGGAATTTGGGACTTAATAGCAAGTGGTGTAAATTGGCACTTAGAGCCCACAATCTACCTAGAATCCAAAGTCCAAAGCGTAGCGTTGGACGCCCTCCGCCCAGATGGACCTATGGCTTGAAGAGGGAGTAAGAGGGGTATTTGAATACTGGGTCGCGAAAACAGGAAATCGAGCCTTGTAGCGAGACCTGAGGGAGGCCTACGTCCAACAGTGGACTGCAATAGGCTTATATAGTATTAGTGGACGCCCGCGAATTCGTCCGCGTGGACTGCAGAAAAAACAAAATGTCCAAATTATCCGGGATAAAAATATTTTCCCAAGATAAAAAGTAGCCTATGTGTTATTACAGGGTGTCAGCTAACTCCATACCAAATTTTATTTAAATCGCTCCAGCCGTTTTTACGTGAAAGAGAAAGAGAAATCCATCCATCCAAACATTTGCGTTTATAATATTAGTAAGTATAGGAATTAGTAGGATGTACGAGTATGTATCTGTCAAAAAAAGTGCAGTTTGGTTATCCTGAACTTCATAGCAAGTGGTTCATAGCAAGAACTTGCACTTCGACACTTTATTATAAATTTCTGTATCTTTTTCAATTCAGTTGTCCAGAAGTCTGATCATATCAGTATGTTAGATTACTTATGTACATATCAGTGAATCAACAATTTCATAGATAATTTATTATCCTAAAGATTTGGATTTTCTAAGGTGACATCTAACTTTGGTAGGTAGGTACATGTTTATCGTAATTCAGTGTATTTTTAAAAATAACAATAGACAACACAACGATAATTTTTAACGTTTAGGTTACATCGATATACAGGGTGTTTGTGACAGCCAGGCAAATATTGATACCATGATTCTGCGGCGGAAAACACTGAAAATATTCGCAGGAAAATTCCAAAATTTTCCGATATTTTTTTCGTATTTTCAGGAAAAAAAATTTTTTGTTTGTTTAATTAGGCCTTAGATGATGACTAAAAAATAAAAATTTTATCAAAAAATTATTCGTCATCCGAGTAATTGACCCGGTAGCTCAGTGGTAAGTGCACTAGTACGGAATGCAGAGGTCGTGGGTGCGATTCCCACTCGGATGAAGAATTTTTTCCATTTCTTTATTAATATTAATTAATAATATTAAATATTAATAATTCTTTATTATTATTAATAATAAATAGAATAAGTATGCATGTGCATGTTAGATTTAAAGTTACTAACACTAGATACTGTCATGTTTGCCATGCCGTATAGGCACACTTACGGTAAGGACCTAGTTATAAGATCTGATAAATAATTAATGTATCAATAATGTTGCGTTGGTAGTTACCTCCTGTGCTTGTCAATAAAATAAAATAATTATACAAAAAATTATAAAAAAAAAGTTAGCCTCAAAAAAGTTCAAATAACTGATCAACCCTAATAGAGACTCACAGGTGATCCAAAAAACAGCAACGTGTCACACAATAGCTAATAAGCCCATTTAATTAGTCACAGGATCGCCCAATACAACTGGCGCGGAGAGCAAAGATTACTTTAATCAAATCAAAAATACATTTCCTGCGAGTATTAACACTGTCGTATAACTCAACACAATGGTACTTGTTCAGCATTTCAGTATTTGCTTGGCTGTCACCCAAACCCTGTATGTAAATTATTTTAATAATATAGTAATGGCTATTCTTTTAATTCAATTATACATTCGTTTCTGACAACATGTATGGCACTTGCTATCGATTCAAGAAGAAGATTGTGGGCGCTTAGACAAAAGGGCGACAGCGAAGATCGCAAAGTTGAAACATTAAAAAAACATGTTCCAACAAAACCATTTAGGTGCATATTTGTAGGTATATTTTTGTCATCTCGTTCCATAATAAACGGTGAGGTGCCCCCACGTGTCACGCCAAGTTGTTTCCTGCTTGTGCCGAAGTTTTAATTACATAAAGTGCCTGATCTGCTGCTGGGGAAACCCGAGAAAATCGTTGCACATTATTTTGCACACAAATACTTACTCCTCGTAAAATATGCATTTTACAAAAGGACAATTGCAGGCCATCTTTTAATGCTTTAGATTAAGTTTCCACTATATATTAGAGTACAGTTCACCAAATAGTGTGAATAATCCGCTAGTTACCATCTGTATGACTACATGTGCATATAAAAAAGTTAGTTCCGAAATCAGATATTCTATGAAAGGGACTCTACTATCAAATTTTACAACTTATAGCATTTTTAATATCTTCTAATTTTATTTGTCTTGATATTCGACACAAGCGCAAAACCTACATTATTTTAGACATCAAAGGTAGGTATACATAAGGCTTTGTGGCGTCGTGCTCGTACTCTATAATTTTATTTACATAGACGTAAAATTCTGTATTGTTATAAAACGGAAACGAAACAAGTAATTAGTCAGCCCATTGTTGTCTCTGCCCTAATAAATTTGATTGTATAACGTGTAACAGGTTCAAACCCTGCGCATGAGCAACACAAAGTTATTCACAAGCTCAAGGTGAACCACTACCAGTGGCTCTTTTCGTGTCGAGTGCGAAAAAAGAAACTAAAGCGAAAAGGTCGACGTTGGCGGTATTTATTCGACGTTGTGATACTTTCCTTGTTGACAAATGTAAAATCTTAAATTCTCGATACAGCACTACAAACTGGACAACATATACCAACATAAATAGGTACTCGTAATAGGAATCTTAGATTATGTGATTAGGAGATAGATTGGCATTAGTATTTAGAATCGTACTTAAGGTATGTCCACGATCTTAAAGTACATCACCAGGTAAATGGAAGCTGCAAGGGGATCCCCTACTTTATACAATAATCGAATGAGGACGATCTGGTGCTATGCCAAGGTCTTCGTACCCCATATTGTCGACCGAATAGACAAGGTTTGGTTTCATAGCATAACGGTGCCGTCATAGCGGCCGTAAAACTTTACGTAAGTAAATCTTTTGGCGAGATGTGAAATGTTCCTTCAAGGCTACTATTTGAACCTACTTAAGACTACCTTTACAGCATCACAACTATGATGCAGAGGGCAGTATATTGTAGTCTAGGAGACTAGGTACACCAACAAAGTAATGAATAGCCTTCTATTTTTACCATAATTGCAACGTTAGAGATGATATAACTTTATACCACTACAATTGTGCCAAAAAGCCAATGGCACTGGTAGGCCTGAGTCATAAGTGCCGGTAGCTTGGCAGGTAGATTAAGGTCATTGATCAAGCCGGCTTTCTTTTTATTATGCTGTAGAAGTGTAGACAATATGTTCAATTGAATTTTATATAAGCTATCGTCGGTGACGTAAGCGAACATAACTCACCTTTGCGGAAATCCTAACTGATTTTATATAACAGCTTAGGGTTAGGGTTAAGCCCCGTTGTGCTTTAACTGTGTGGGAAATAAAATATCTACCGATAGATATTAATATACAGCCCACAACTTGGTCCACATATACTTTAGAATTCTCGTTTTTTCGCGATCCCGTGGGAATTTTGGGAAATGCTTTCTAAGTGGATATATCTACGTTACAAAAGAAAGCCACGGTCCAAATATGACATCTCAATCATTAGCAATATGTCAGTCAGTGGTAACGTATCCTTTGATAATATACCTAAAAACGACATACATATTATAATGACGTCAGTTGTACTCAAGGATGTTAGACAGAAGTGTGTAAATTACACACACACGCTTTACCTGTCAGCCCACTTTAAGTCTCACGTGGTAGTAGGGTGGGCGAGCCTAAGTTTTAATTGTTGTCATCTTCTCATCTCGTATGCTATGTCTGCTATTTGAAGTTAAAACAACATGCAGTGGCCTCTTTGACTTAGAAAAAAGAAATGTGTAAAAAAGCTTTGTCAAAGTGCCTAAGTTTTGATTTTTAGAAGAAATAGTTAGAACTAGGATGTAAAACTTTAAATTAAATGAACACTAATATGTCACAGAGTAGGGATGAAATAATTGTTTATTTGCTAAAAACCTAACACAATTAACTTATTATGTATTACATTAAATAGTTTAGTTAGAGATATGTTCTGCCAACAAAATAAAGAGCATTTGGAACGTAGAAAGGACTCCTAGTAGAATAATCGAGACATTTTATTTAGAAATTGCAGGTAAATAGGTACTGAATAATTCAACACCAATTAACTTATTGAACTGTTATAGGAAAATCCTTATTCGCGGAAATACCAAACCCAACTCAGGTATTATTCTCAAATTAGCTCATCTTGGTTTAAAGGATAATGTCATATCGATATTTATCGAGAAAGTAGGTAATATTTTAAAAGCGCATTTTAAAGTAACTTTGTTGGTCTGTCTGCTAAGAATCCCGAGCAAAACTGCTTCTGTCTACAATATGCTTTGGCACACATAACACTATACAGGATGTTTGTGACAGCAGGCAAATATTGATATGGTGACTTCAGACCATGATTCTGAGATGAAAACCAGTTAAATTTTTCGCAAGAAAATTCCAAATTTTTCCGACTTTTTTTTACATTTTTCCAGGAAAAAATTGTATGGCTCGTTTAAGTAGGCCTTAAATAATGACTTAAAAACAAAATTTTAACCTTTAGAAGATTTAAAAAAAAAATTTGCTCTCAAAAAAGTTCAATTAACTGATCAACCCCAAAGGAGAATCACAAGTGATCCAAAAGTGATAACACTGTCGTATAAATTAAAACAATGGTACTTGTTCAGTATCTCATTATTCATATTCTATCACACTCAGTGATTGAATATGTAACTCTTATGTCAAATAAAAGTACGTATAAACTAACCTACCATCTCCCAGTCCCGTCGAGTTAAAAGTCACCACTAAGAATACGATCGTGGCAAATGTCTGTAGCAGTCGAAATCTCAGAGCGGCTAGTACGTGTAATAATTAGTAACCCCAGAGTATATATTTATAATATAATTTCATATAAATATGTTATAATAAAATAAAATAAAAATTCACCCGAGTGATTTCATACCGATACGTCTAAAACGTGTGTTCTTTAATATTGTAAAATAAAAACATGGCTGGTAGGTATTCCAATTGCGAGTTACTGCCGTTAACATGTACTTGTATAGTTATAACGAGTCAATAAAAGCTCAAAAATAAAATTAATTGTAATTAGTATCTCATATACTAATTAAAGAAAAAACTCTACTGCGTTAAAAATTTGACCATGTGTCGCTCTCACGTCTATGACGAATCTATGATGCCTCTAAAGCTTGAGCTTGAAAGCTACAAGCTGTTTTGTATCTAGAGCGTTCCAAAGAAATATACATACAAACTTACATAGATACACTCGAAAAACATAACCCTCCTTCTGGTGCTGTCGGGTAATAAAAGCTCTACATATAGTAAATCTAAGTCTTGAAGTCAGTACAGGTATACAATTCAATGAGATCACGACTACACAGTAATTACTGTATTGAGGTAGGTATCTTACATCACGGAGTTTCCATGATCGATAGGAATGATTGGTATTGACTTTATAAATAAATGATCTTGACTAATATAAAAAATACTGAATAATGACTAATAGAGTATAAAGCTTAAGCAGTTTATTTGTTCGTTCAAACTGGGAAAGACATGGATATAAATGTACCTAAATAAATGCTATTAAACCGTGATGTAGGTAGTTAGAACTACAGAATCATATAGGAGATCTTACAGCCACGGTTAGCATAGCGGGGACAGATAAAATAATAAGTGATAAGTTTCTAACTTGTCGCCAGAGAGAAGGTCCGAGTTCCTTAGTCGAGTCTTAGGACATGCACGGAAGGAGATGTATCTGTTTTCTGTGTATTTTAGTGAAGCCCCGCATCATCACAGGACATCATATTTCATAAGAAATATACCTATGTATATGGTAAGTTATATATATACCAACTGCTTCAACTTATCACGATGGGCAAAATACAGGGAAAAAGACGCGTCTGAAATGAAAGAAATCTTGGCAGCCAAACATTCGTGAGTGGACGGGAATAGTTAATGTGGAGGATCTGTTCCGAATGCCCAGGGACAAGTCTGCATATAGTAAGCTGACGGCAGATCTCCAGTAATGGAGTGCCACTACAAGAAGAAAATATGGAATTACCTCCAAGACATGTCATGGTGAAGATCAAAGTTAAATTATCGAACAAAAAATTTGCAAAAGCATTCCGCTATCCAACTAATTATTTAACTTCGGCGCGTTCGCTACTCGGACTCGAATTCGATATTCTCGGTTTTTCCCACAGTCCAGTCCCAAGAATTCCCAGTGGGACCGCCGCCGGGACCGGTTTCGGGATCACGTCTCTTTCACGGTGATTTAAGAAACCTTAATTACGTGAAATTGGCAAACGTTGTGGTCTACAATTGTAAGTACAAATTCTTATTGTGGAACTAATAAAATACTTTGGGTACTGAGATTTTGAGAACCATTAATGTCTTCTATAGCAGATCGTTCTACTAGTATCAACTTAATACTAATATCAACTAAAGTTTGCACCGTATTGTATGTACCTATTTAAGCAGTCATTACTGACTTTAGCGACAACTCGTTTTTATAATACTAGAACTAAAATGAACTATCGTAGAACCAATCCAGTTTTAAAAGTTACTTTAGTTACGTTAGTTTCCCCGCAGTTTAGATATAAATGAAAATTGTTTTATTCAGAAATACAAACACCGTACATATTACAGTTCCTGGAAAATCTGATTAAGTTAAAGAAAACTTGAGCCGGGAAACTCCCCTCCTCCATAACAGTTGTGCTTTAGAAATAATAAACAAACACCAGCAGGTTACCTGAGTGTAATAATTGTAAAAGTAAAATATATGATGCAATCAAGGGTGTGTTGTGTGTGTGTGAGTTTAGATAGGCACTTCTTTACTACGGGTAACCCCAGGCCTTTTCCTACTTTGCACTGCATTATCCTTATCTTATCAACAACGTCATTTAATTATAAGGACTTGGTGCATGTCAGATATTCAATTCACGGATTTTGTCTTAAAGATAGCTTCCATTAGCAAGACATACTTGTACCCACTTAACTTGTTTTATGCGAAATCATGCAAGGAAACATAATGAGGGTCGGCTAACGTGAAGATGCGTTAAGATGCAGCATGACATCTACAAGACGCCTAGACCTAGCGCTAGTATCTATTGAGTAAAACACTTTTCTAGTACAAAATGCTGTGGTTCGGTCAGCGTGTATCTGAGTCATATTGTTATACAAATGATTGCGGGTTTGTTACATAATGAGTAACTTCATCTTATTGGCTAAGAGTTCACTCAATGTCTGGCCCGAATAGCCAGTACGTGTTATATTGTTAATATGTAATAGATTATTAGAGATATTGGATGTTATTACAAAATGTGTCTAAAGTTCACTGTTAAAACATTATTTAGGACGACATTTTATTTTGGTACCCTTTGGATCATGATCTCATTTCCATTGCGCAAAATGATTAATTGAAATAGTGAAATAAAAAAAATCACAGTAGGTAAGTAAGTAACTATTTCTAACTATATCAGTGGAAAAGATGACAAATAAAGAATTGAATTGAATTGAAAAAAGAAATAGAATATGATAATGGTTAAGACGTACGCCTTCCAGTCGGACGGGTACGTTCAATCCCAGTCACGAGCCTGTACCACTGAATTTATTTCCTGTACAGATTTCAATAATTTAAAATTGTCACTCAGCTATACCCGGGGAGGGTTGGCGTCAGGCAGGAAGCCGGCCGTTACGTAAACGCCAAGACCTTGGAATTATGAGTTACAAACGAAACCACATTGCAAAGACTCCATTAATAGTGTAATAATGGCAGAAATATAGCGGTCCGTGAAATGCAGAAGACGAGTCGATTAAGTTATAATATCACAAGGCTGAAGTTTCAGGCCTAATCATAGTTAAAAAAAAACTTCTTTACCTTTTTTAAAAAGTTTATGTTACAAGTCCAAATTAAACTTTTCCCTCTCAATAAGTTGAAGGTTGAATAGTTTTTATTTGCGAATGCGCCTGCGCCGGGTTTCTCCTTAGTCAATAGTAAACTATTTCTCAAAGTTGTATCTTCAGGAAAAAATATAGTGCATCTAAGTATTCCTATCTATATAAAGATTTAGGCGATACTATTTTTAAGAAAGGAAAATATTTTGATGGTGTCTTTTCGTTGGTCTTTCAATGCACTAAAGGAACTCATATTAAAGCATAGAATTACAGCTAACAGTTCATAAAAAGACAATCGTATTTTCCCCATATCAAATTATTTTAATTTCAATTAAATAACACATACTCGTACTGAAACTTTGAGAACGAAAAAACTCTACATATGTATAAAGTAAAGGTAGTCCTGCCTTCATTAATATTACTACCTAGAACATTTTAAAATCGTGTTCACCAAATCACTATATTTCGTTAGCACATCATTTTAGCATGCGGACTGTAAGGCAGTATTGCAGGCTGCGCGGGAGTGGAACGAACTGCGCGCACACCGGCCGGCGCGCATAGTGCTCGCGCATCGCTCTACAACGGCGCACGCGCATCGATATCGTTAACGTATAAAAAGGGCGCGCGCCCCTTGTCAAATCCATTTTGTTTTGATTCTCAACCGGCATACAACCTCCCTAACCTCAAAAATGTCTTCCATCGACCTTCGCCACGACGATGAGAGTGATACCGAAAATGTAGTGCTAGCGAAAGGGGTGGCCATGGCTGTACTGTTCACGGCATCCATGATCTGCGGTATACTGCCGCTGCTACTGAACAAGAAGCTGCACTGGGTCACCCCTGATGATGCAGGGAACCTGAAGAACACCAACCGATGGGTGATGACGCTGCTCTCGTTCGGAGGCGGTGTGCTGTTGTCTACCACCTTCCTTCATCTGATGCCTGAAGTTCAGGAGAATGTGGAGTACTTGCAAGGTTAGTGATGTGTTGATTTGACTTTGTAGTCAGAAAAGTTTCATGTTTTGTAGAACGGCTAATACCCGCCTATCCTAACGTTTATTTTAAAAGTTTGTGATGTTATGCTTTTTCTTACTGCATTCTGTCTCTATGAGTCATTTCATGCTCTAAGTCGCAGTATTTCAGACTCTCTTATTTTGTATTACTATTTGGGATATACGTCATATTTTAAATGATCTTCTAATATAATCGATCGTGGTCAAAGATGATCTTAAAATTAACGGACGAAAAACAAAAAAAAATACCTACATATTTATCCATGCCGGTTCACTTCCATGTGGGTATTTCATGATACTGTACAGAATCCTATTATATAAATTAAGTATGTACTTACTTGATATCTTTGTTCGAACAATCCTAACGTTAATTGCTAAGCACGTAAATAGTATGTTTTTGTAGCTTACATTAAGTTACCGGTTTAATTACAGTGTTATCTGTTGTAAATGTTTAAATCTAAATGATCATCGTATGGTATCATTTTTATAAACAGGGACGTTTATGCGCAGTTTTAGGAGTAGCTGCATGTTTAAAACATATTCACAGAACAGTTTTTAATGAATGACATTAGAATAGAAAAGTAGGCTTAGTAAAATAAAATATGAAAACATTGCGAAATAAATGTATCTGAATATTAAGATCCATTATAATAACCATTTTAAAATAAACTAATGATGAATCGAAATGTGGTTTGCCAGCACTTATATAATCAACGAAATAGCAAAACTAATTCACGAAAAAGATAGGTGACATACTAAATATTTAATTTACTATTAACACATCATCAGTTGGCTAAAATAATGACAAAAAAGTTTTATCTTTAATATGGGTCATTCTTAATTATTTGTCTAACTTGTTTAATTATAGAACATATACATATACCTAGGAAAATTATGAATTCTTCGGGAGTTTAAAGTATAAAATAATTAATAATAGATAGAGAGAAATACAATTAATATTAGCCAATAGATAACCCGAAAGTTTAAAGAAAATCACAAAAAAGCTTTAGTTAGGTACATTAATTTTTTATACCAACTGTATGTTGTTTTGAATGTGAACCTGCTCGCCTTCAAATATCTTGTCTATGTAGTTCCTGACTCGATCATTGTTATTGATTGAAAAGAATGCAACTCCATAATACTTTGTAATAAAAATGCCGGTTTCTTTGTTCAGTTACCAATATGGGAAGTAGATTATAAATTAACCTAGATAATCTAGGTAGGTCCTATACTCGTAATTGGAATTCAAAGATAAATTTATTTCAATTTTTTAGCACATTTATCTTCTATCTATATCTTCCTCTATACATAAAATAATATTGTAACGGATCGATGTTTGTGCACGCTAATCTCAGAAACGGCTGGACCGATTTCGATGCAGTTTTCAGGATTATATTGTGACAGGTCCCACATAACATATAGGCTTTTTATCCCGGGAAAATGTTTTTGTCTTGGATAATTTCGACATTTTTTTCTGCAGTCCACGCGGGCGCGTCGCGGGCGTTCACTAGTCTTAAATAGTTTTTTCGATTTCGATTAATCGTTATACATAGCCTATCTAACGGATAAAGTTGATGCTGTCTCTAACTTGGTAAAATTTTAGACAGCATCTCCTTTAGGTAAGCTGTCTGACCATTGGAAAACCTGGCCCTTAAGCTCCATTCGTCTTGACAATTAAGTCAATTTATGCTTAGCGGGCTGTAAGTAGTACGAGTATAGTGCAGTTTGTATGAGATCGTTGTGGGACTATGGTCATGACCTCTCATAGCAGGATTGTTTTTCTCGAAGCAAGACAATAAAATGCGTGTAGAGCGATATCTCGCTTCGACTATAGAAACTCCTGCACCCGTATGATGAATTTGGTGAGAGCGAGATGTCTCACTTTTAAACGTCAAATCTACAGAGCCAAGTAATAACTAGACAAGGCAAGTTTTCTACTTGGTGTGTAAAAAGGGGTTGCAAAACCACTTCTATCAGCCCTAATTCACTTAATCCTGGCTTAAGAACGAGTGTCTATTCCAATTCTTAAGTCTATTTTTACATGCGAAGTACATACACTTAGTTTATCTACCTAGGTAGTTATTAATAGCTCTGTGAGTTTGACATTTAAAAGTGAGATATCTCGCTCTCTCCAAATTCATCATACGGGTGCTGCTTTAGGTTCCATGTCTATGATTACCTGCTGTTCTGTATTCTCTGGTAACTTCAATCAGAGTAAAGTAAAGGAGTAGGTAGCTAGTTTAGCAGGATCGCGAAGGAGATTCCACAGCCACGTTTGGCATAGTTTTTTTTTTTTTTTTTTTTTTTTTTACACACTACATAACGCATTAACATAGTCCCACACTAAGATCCCTAAGGTCTTGTGTCGTGGGTACTAAGCAACGGTATATAAATACATAGATAAGTATAGAAACAACCATGACTCGGAAACAAACATCAATATTCATCATATCAATGTTTGCACCTACCGGGATTCGAACCCAGGACCTATGGCGTCGCAGGCAGGGACACTACCCACTAGACCAAGCGGCCAGATGTAAGTGAGTTCAGTGAATAATCAGTGAAAAGTTGTTAGCTAAGAGAACGCCTCTAAGTTACTTAGGCGATTCTTATGAGATGCAAAGGATGCAGCTGATGTATTCTAGTGAACCTCTGAATCAGCACAAGCATGCATTTCATACAAATGCATGTAAACCAGTTTTGCAGCCGCTACAAGTAATGCCTGAAATGCAACACCGTACTGTCTTAATTAGATCTGATGAAGTAATTACCTTAATCTAGACTTTTAGGGCATAGCCGTGAGAACATCTGACTATCCCTTATTGGGGCAAACACTAAATCATCTGCTATGTAGTTAACGAGGTTATGCGCTCGTGCATCTGTTTTGTATGCAATTATTTTACTTTACCTATGATCTAAGGATAATTAATTCACTTTAAAATCATAATAAAGGTGAAGGTTATCTTACAATAACTATGTGGGTGTGGTACTCAAATAGACGTATTTTATTCAACATGATTGCATCATTATGATAGGTACTGGCGAATTAAATCTAAAAACATAGGTACGAAAAATAAGGTAAAAACAATTCAATATCAAAATTGGTAAAAAATATATACTTAAAAGGGAAAATGATGCATGATACCTACAAAAAATAGTAAAAAATGTAGACATTCCTCAAATTTTTTACCCAGATATTTAGCAGAAGGCTAAAATTTATTTTTGAATTCCCGATTTTTCCGTTGTTGCACATAACTTTATTACCTAATTCGGTTCAGTCTTACTAAAATGTAAACGCACCGACTATGAATTCGAAATGCGTAAACCATATCCACTTTGTATAAAAACGGTGGAGTGACTCTACAAATACTGGGAAACTGTTGCTAAATAGTTGAAACATTATCGAAAAACCATAAATAATTGAATCAAAACTATCACTTAGAGCGTATCTTGCATTCATTTCAAGGTTGGTTTGTTCGGTGGAAGCGTGAGTACATTATCTAATAATTGCGCAAGAGCCGACTCAGTATGTGGGCCACTGACCGCTCGACACCCTTCGATTTGGATAGCCTTATTTTTATTCTTCGATCTTTATTCAAATTACTGAAACTAATTATAAGTTTTTCTTTCCCCTAATGGCTTATATCTCCAATGGTCAGAAGACATCTGATAGATAAAGTTGATGTTGTATGTCGGTATCTTGATCAAGTTTTAGAGATAGACACCATTAACTTAATACTTCAGTTAGGCTATCAGAGTCATTGAAAAAATCGCCTCCAAAAGTCTGATTTAGGTTAACTCATGTAAAAATCACTTGTGCTTTAATGACTCTATGTAGCCTATGTATGATCGAAGAAATTCCATCCACTATTCGCAGAAAATTGTGCACCCTAAGAAGTTGAATACTAAAACATTTCTAACGATTTCGATAAAGGATAGGTCTACATTATAGGGTCTTACTAGGAAATTCAATTTCTCGTTTCCATGCTAAAAGATTTTCCTGTGCAATATGGGTCGTAACTTTATTTCGCCACTTGTAATATTTTTATCTGAATTGAACTTCAAACTTTAGTTTCAGCGTCTTTAGTGGTCGCAGCAATCTCAGTGTGTATTGACACTAATCCTCACGGATACCCCACACAATAAACCTAAATTTTTCACAACACTTCATTACTAGGATAATCAGTAGGATTAGTTTTACATCTTTATACCATTAATCCGTGCCCTCAATATAATTTTGTAATCACGCTTATCGCGGCTAAAATGTTGCTAAACCCGTTTCCAACTGCTTATTATAGTTTAATTAGTTCTATTCTTTTTATCCCAAAATCCAAGTAAATTGAAAGTGAATTAGCTTTCACCGATTCACAGGACACACAACTCGTGCACAATTAACTCATTATCTATTCTGTAGGAAAACAACGGGTTCAAATCACGTCCTGGAATCACTATTCCCAGGGTATTATCCTGACCTGCTCATAATTCTATGCATGCCTGTACTGCATCAACTCTATTAGGGTTGGCCATGCTATAATTAAATGCTTGTTTGCCGGGTGTTGTTGTTTTGAAAATGAAAATGGTTATTTATTTACAAACTAGTGGACGCCCGCGACTCCGCCCGCGTGGACTGCAGAAAAAACAAAATGGCCAAATTATCCGGGTAGCCTATATGTTAAGTGGGACCTGTCACAATATATTCCTGAAAACTGCATCGAAATCGGTCCAGCCGTTTCTGAGATTAGCGTGCACAAACATCGATCCGTTATAATTTTATTATACAGGATGTTTTTTTGTGGCCACCTTTAACGAAGGGTACGTACTCTATACATGAAATAAAGTAAGTTTATGCCAAAAAAAATGCTGGGAAAAAAAAATTTTTTTTGATTTTTTTTTTTAAATTCCTTGATCGTGCGAAATTTATAGTGTCTAGTGTTTATGTTAGTTTTTTAATAGACAGATATTAATTATTTTTCGTGAAAAAATACTGCTACGCGCGTCTATGTGCATTTATGCAGAAAAACGCAGTCTATTTACTCAACTTTAAACCCTAATATTTTGGAAACCAGACACTTCCCAGGTATGCTTCCATGGAGAAAAATGATCGTGATGATGAGGAGATTCCGTAGTTTTCGGGAACGTTGACGACCAAAAATCATCCTGTATGTATAAAATAAATTAAACTCGTGTTTGCTTTTAAGTACCAATACTCGTAACCTGTTCTGTAGGTAGATATATTTTGAACTCATAGGATAAGAATATACTCGCAGCTAAGAGGAACAATGAGCGAAGTTTTAAACGTAAGGCGGACACGGACGATTTTCTTTGTAAGCTCATTTCATGGAACAGCATATAAATTGATCCACGTAGTTGACAGCCCTAATTCGTTTAGGACTATCGATATCGTTTATGGGAACGATGCACGTGCTCGTGTTGCCTCCATTAATGCAATTTACGTCGTTCATTGCAATAATAATACGTAAAAGTTTTAACAAACACTGTATTGTTATAGATAAACTGAATGAAAAATAAGCCTGTGACCCATTATTGTGATTGCATTCGACAACAAATGTAGATAATGTTTTTCTTTTACGATTTTTCTTTACAAAATATGGAAAATTCTCAGATAGTGTAGGTTCTATTTATAGAAAAATCATAACATGACTTAGTCATAGCACGGTTCAACTTATACATAACAGTAAAGTGAGCTTTTATGTCTGGTGCGGCCGATTATTTCCAATCAGTAATTATTCAAATTATTTAAAATTACTACAAAAAAAAAAGTTTCTGTTAGTAAGTAGATACATCGTGAGCTTCTTAAATTACTTACTAAACTAATTAGGTCAGTTAAAAGAAAAACAGCTTGCAAGGATCTGGTCTATCATGTTTTTAAGGTTTACCTTGATAGGTTATATTTGTAATTAGATAGAATACCAGCCCCCCTAGCATGACCACGCATCGTGGATATCGTATCGTACGATATCGTATTTTTTCTATACAAAATTCAACATGGCGGCTAAATTTATCGTATTTTGACAGGCTAAATGTCGACAATCGGTTTATCATTTCGTGTATCGCAGGTCATGCTACTTGTGCACACAAGACAAATACTTATAAATGCACTTTAAAAAATTATGTTTGTATGTTTGTAACACTAATAGGTAGTTAGTGTAGTACATGACAATCGTGAAAATATGTAAATACGAGTATGTAACTAACAGTATAAAAATGTGTAACTAACATAATTATGATGATGTTGTAAGAGTAATTGAAGAAGCTACCCTGATTGTCAATTAGGTCGCTTCTTATTACGGGCATCCGGTAATGGTTACATTACAAGGTTTTTTAATGATAATAATGTTTATTATTAGCCACTATATATAGAGGCTCAACAGTAGATAGATAATGGATTAAATTATGAAATCTGCACAAGTAGCATGACTTGCGAAACAACATATGATAAACCGATTTATCGACATCTAGCCTGTCAAAATATGATAAATATAGCCGCCATGTTGAATTTTGTATAGAGACGATACGATATCGTACGATACGATATCCACGATGAGTAGTAATGCTAGGGGAGCTGGTTTGATTGATGGATTGCTTAAATCTCTGTTATGGATAAGCCCGCCTTTATACATTATAAATGTAAACTGTTTTTCTGTGTAAAATAAAAATAATACCTATAGGATATAATATAATACCTAAAGACCTAAGCTGCATGGTAAGTTGGAGATTAATTTTAAATCCTATTTATAACGTCTTTCGTTATAAAAGGTTCGTCTTAAGAGCGAACAATAATTAATTCTTATATGTAGTTTCGTTTGTAGTTAATCGAAAATACGGATACCATTGTTGTGCGAAATCGGATAAATTTGCTAAATTCTTGATTTGTTCCGTAACAATCCGGAAATGATTACCTAATTTTAACGTCCATTAAGTTCACTCTCTTTTAATTTGTGGTAAGTAACTATTTTATAGTTAAGTGGGTAAAATAGGTAGTCTAATCTTTTTTCATATAAAACCTTATCTTTCTGGTCTCCTTGCTCTATTTCTCGCTTAAAACGGTTCAAAGATTTTAATTATTTTAATACCTATATTATTTTAATACATAATACAGGGTGTTTTTTTGTGGCCACCTTTAACGAAGGGTACGTATTCTATACATGAAATAAAGTAAGTTTATGCCAAAAAAAATGCTTGGAAAAAAAATAATTTTTTTTGGAAAAAAATTTTAAATTCCTTGATCGTGCGAAATTTATAGTGTCTAGTGTTTATGTTAGTTTTTTTATAGACAGATATTAATTATTTTTCGTGAAAAAATCCTGCTACGCGCGTCTATGTGCATTTATGCAGAAAAACGCAGTCTATTTACTCAACTTTGGACCCTAATATTTTGGAAACCAGACACTTCCCAGGTATGCTTCCATGGAGAAAAATGATCGTGATGATGAGGAGATTCCGTAGTTTTCGGGAACGTTGACGACCAAAAATCATGTATATAATGTAAATAAATGGCGCTGCAGCAGAATGTATCCTAAAGTATACTTAGTGTCAAGACTTTTCAAGCGGATATCAATGAAATTTCCTAAAAATATAGATAAGAATTATCTATTAACAGGCAACTTGTTATTCCAGTTAATTAGTACTTTTTTTGCTTGAGAAAAATTGCTGACATATACAAAATGTCAGCAATTTTTCTCTTAGGACTAGATAGCTAAAATCATAAACAATGTTGATCATGAACAATAATATTTGTTCTACGAGTTTTATCATAACTCAATACATTAATTGAAAATGATTTTTCAAGCTTTTGTTGTACTGTCGTGACATTTGTAAGTCTATGTTCCATTCGTAGGTAGGTTTACGAAAAGATTGACGCCCGCGATCGCGCGCGCCTCAGTATTATGTACAGACTTAAGAACATTCAGAGGTAATATTAGATTGATATTTATTTTTGTATGAAAGTAAAATGCGACAAATTATCAAAATTCGTAGAACAAATGTTGTTGTTTATGATGGTAGCTACCTAGTCTTGCGAGGTTATTGATGTTTTTAAATTAACTCTGTATAAGTACAAAGATGTAATGTAAGGAGAGTTACGTCGTATGATAGACAATACATAACTTCGTGCAGGTATCTGATAAAGCATAAACTCATCATGGGACTACCCTTTCCCAGGGCAGAGACCTATAAGTTATAATACCTATTTGATACAAGATAATTCACTAGGAACTAGGTAGTATAATAAAATTAATGATTCACTGCCGCACCGTGGAAAAACTGCGCATAGTCGTGGGAATCTCCTATTTAGATATTCCATGATAGTATCCACAATATACGGAATAGGTAATGTGAGGTATTTATTTACTCATCTTTTTGCGCAAAACAATAATGCCATTATTTATAAATTAATTAGTTTACCTGTCAGCTTTTTCGCGTAAACCTTCCGATATAGGTGAGATTGGTGAGCGATGAGTTATGCGCCATCTATGCCATAGAGGAATAAGATGTAGACATAGAGTGCTAATGTCATACTAACAGTTTCGATACACCATTAGACTTTTCGGCGCCTCACAATTCCAGTCCTTGACACTTAGATTGCATTACTATACGTTACAATATATTAGTAATGTAGTACATTATTATACATTACACTAGTAGAATCTAAGTGTCAAGGACTGGAATTGTGAGGCGCCGAAAAGTCTAATGGTGCATCGAAACAGTTAGTATGACATTAGCACTCTATGACATCTTATTCCTCTATGTCTATGCTATTTATAATACGAGTAGATAAAACGGTTAGATTGACTTTTTATTACTAAATCATGGTTACTGTAGTTATATCACTAGTATTGTCCGCTTGACCGTAAATATAGCCTAAGTGATATTCTGATTCCTGCCTCATGTATTGTACTTGGCAAGTTTTATAAAAATCCGCTTAGGAGCTTTTACGTGAAAAAGTAACGTAAGCATCTTAACACACATTATGGTCGATTCCGGCAGTCACACTTAAATCTAAACGTAAAATTAGTCTTATCTGTCCTTTTCTCTCTCAGCCATTTATGTAAAGAACGGAGAGAGATAGACATGACTAAGATTAGGTTTACGTTTAAGTGTGACTACCGGAATCGACACTATTATCATAAACTTTCACATTTTATAATATTAGTAAGAACCAGGTTTGAAATTTAATATAGATTTTAATACTTCGACTCTACCTCGAAATATAAATAATTAAAGGCCGAATTTTCCATATGTCAGGAAAGTTTAGATCAAGATAAGGGTCGATTCCGGCAGTCACACTTAAACCTAAACATAATCTTAGTCAGGTCTATCTCTCTCCGTTGTTAACATAAATGGCTGAGAGAGAAAAGGACAGGTAGAACTAATTTTACGTTTAGGTTAAGTGTGACTGCCGGAATCGACCAACTTTGTTTTCTGACCATTAGATAACTGTCTTAAAACGTTAACTGCTTATTTAAACTTTTATTAATTTCAATGTTTGAACTCACTGTAGGAAGGTAATTTATGGTTAGCAGCTTTCATTTTGACCAAAACCGCATCAAGAATGGTTTAACCGCATTTCAATTACGGAAAACTCAAGCGAAACCTTTTAGTAGCCATGATTCGTAACAAATTGTTACTAACAAGAGAAAATCGATTTAAAACCTTTGGTTTACTCGCTTCAATTGACAGAAATTTATTATAATGTAACCTACCTACGAGTACTACAATATTTTGTTAATAAAATTAAAGATACTTTCTTATCATAATTTCTAAATAAAAAAAATCTCTTCGAAACATCTGTTCCGTGTATGTCGTCTAAGGAACTCGGGCATTCTCTCAGGGGATAGATAAGCTAGCAACCTTCTAGCAACTTATGATGCTGATCATTTAGGTATATCTGTCCCGGCTATGCTAAACGTGCCAGTAGTTTCTTCTTTATGATGCTGCAGTTCTGGTTATCCTATTTTGTGAACGCAGCGTATGTATGTATTTTTTCGTTTATTCCTATAGAAGGTCTTTTACGACCGAACGAAAAAAATCAGCTGTTCCATACAATCTCGAATAATTACCAACTGCGCCGAAATGAATGGAACAGCTGATTTTTTTTCACTATTTCGGAATTGGTCCCATAGTGAAAGTTGTTTCTTTTTACCTACCTACAGGGTGATTTTTGGTCGTCAACGTTCCCGAAAACTACGGAATCTCCTCATCATCACGATCATTTTTCTCCATGGAAGCATACCTGGGAAGTGTCTGGTTTCCAAGATATTAGGGTCCAAAGTTGAGTAAATAGACTGCATTTTTCTGCATAAATGCACATAGACGCGCGTAGCAAGATGTTTTACGAGAAATAATTAATATCTGTCTATGAAAAAACTAGTATAAACACTGGACACTATAAATTTCACCCGATCAAGTAATAAAAAAAAAATCTAAAAAATTTACATCGTTTCCCAGCATTTTTTTTTGGCATAAACTTACTTTATTTTATGTATAGAGTACTCGTATGTACCCTTCGTTAAGGGTGGCCACGAAAAAACATCCTGTATAAGTGAAGGCAAAGGAAACCATGTCCATGCAGTCTGAAATCAAGTTAAAGTTCTTCAAATAACATTGACATTACTGATCGAGAATAGCACGAGAGTATGATTATCACGTAGCATGTTGTCGTTCGTTATTGGAACGTTTAACGGCACTGCACTTTCTTATTGGACCATAAAATAATTGTAAATAAGTCAATGCTATATTTACGACTGTAATATATAATGCTATTGTTATTGTTAGCGCTGTGTATGGTTTCCTCGAGCATTAAATAAGTTTTAATCGTAATATTAATTTAATGGCTACGTACACAAGGTACTGTCGTAGCTTATAGATCAATGGACTGAATTTTTTTTCATGTAGGTACCTACTTGGCGTTTACTACGATAAATATACAGGGATAACAAGCAAAAGAGTTATCTTGAGTGAAAAGCTATAATAATATCCAACTATAAAGAACTTATCCACAAAATTTGAGCTTTGAAATCACATATTTATTTTTCTAAATTATATAGAAAATTCCTAAACAACTTAGAAAATGATGATTTAGTTGCTCAATTTTTGTGGGTAAATTCTCTATAGTGGGTAGTGGAATATAGAATATACCCCTTTTATTATTGCCGGTATACTTCTACTGTATACAGGTTTGAATATTGAGTTAATATAAATTTTCCATCGTTACATAATACCTGAACAACAACATAACTATACCTGTCAATATAACAAAAATACATAGTCCTGTATTGTCCATGCAAATAGTGAGTGATGAGCGTAAAATTTCTATAATTAGATTTTTTACTCGAAAAAAAAGCAGTATTTACGTAGGTAGACAATTAACTTTATAAACAATAGTCATATGCGACAGGTGCTTAAATAGTCATGCATCAGTGAACAGAAATCCTTTTGACAGCCATTAACAATCACACATTGTCATTTTAAAAGTTTAGGATGCTGGGAGACCAATTATCATAATTATTATGGAATTTGTATAGAGTTGGGCGTAAAAAATATGTTTTTAAATTATTTGTCCAAAAATTTTAACAGCCATAGAAAAGATCGTCGAATATGCGCTTTGGAAAATATATGTTTCCATTGATAAGTGTAACGTTGACTTTCGAATAGCGCATTACAAATATTTACATAAATGTTAATAAGAAATGTAAACAATGTAAATTTACATGTAAACAAACTAATTAGCACCTTAGATTTATGGTTTAGTTTCGAATTGGCTTATTTAAATTTAAATAAAAGTGATGTTTAGCAAGTAGGTATATCTACCTATAACCTAGCCTATCTATTTACGAGTATTTACCTACTTTTTGTAGGTACCTACACTTCTGTCCCTTTCCCACGTGAAAAATTTCATTCGCTAGAATGAAGAAATAAATTTTGGGTATTTTATCATGAAAATTCAGATTTGTTTCCACTCTTCACATAATAAATAATTGAAGTTTGCATAAAGGGCTACCACGTCTAAGTAATTTTTACTGCCCATTTCTCGACCGCTAACCATCACTTAAACTATCTTCTTAAATGGATTTGACCCATTGATAACGTGAATTAGGATTGAAAACTGACATTGCCTTCGAGCAAGCAGGTTTAAGACTCTTTGGAGGTAAATACATAGAGTCATGCCCATTATCCCTCAAGGAGGTTGGGCAAAGGTTTGCAAATTACACACCCACTTTTCACCAGTAGCATATAAAGTCCCACGTGGTACGGGTGAGCCTACCGCCGCTTTTCTTCTGAAGTAGATTCTGGTCCTGATTTTAGTGAAACCTTAACGCGAGAGAAACTATTAGACCGACCAAGGCTAATCTGTCGACACTCGAGTTCCGTTCTAAGAAAAATACTGTATCGGTAAGTTAAAGTGACTGCGACGACGACGTTATTTTTAGTTATTATAAAGAAAAGAAGCCTTTCAAATGAGCTACAAAATATTTAAATCCCAAAGGTTAGCTTATATCTATATTACATTCGTAGTAAAAAAAAACTGTGTAAGATTGTGCATTAGGCTACGTACTTGGGCTCTAAGTAATGAATAAATCAACCCTGATATAAATGTGATAGAGCTTCCATTCTAATATCTTCAGTTGAGATTTTAATAAGTTTAAACCCAAAAATAATCTTGATCGGTGTTTTTGCATTATGTTCCATGCACGTTTTAAATATATAATAATAACCTCGTTTGAAATAAAATAATAGTTAATCGTCATCATGTCATCATCAGCTAATCCACTGCTGGACGAGGCCTCCCCAGGGCACGCCACAAGACTGCCATGGGGGTTTTATATACCACGCTGGGCAGCGGGTACCGCAGTGTGATGGACTTGTTGTCAGTATAAAGCTAATTAGTTATGCATTTCGCCTACTACGCATACGTTGCTTACAGTTTTGGTATGCAATATATTTATGTCGCATTATACACAAGGAGTGTAAACGAAAGTCGAATGACGACCCTACACATAAGTTTTAAGAGTGTTGCGGTGCCTCATAAGGGCTCTAAGTTATAAGTGCTATTATATTTAGATTAGATTCATTTAGTGCGAACTCTACCGAATTTATGAATTTCGAATTTTTTATATATTATTGTTTTATATATAATTAGTTATGCATTTTTGTTGCTTATTTTGGTACGCCGCAATATTTCCGCGTCTATTACGCATTCTACACAAGGATTCGAAGATAATTCAATTATATTTAGCAGCAGCCCATGGCTCTGTATTTTTGTAACATGTGATACTAAGTTGAACTCATTATTTCTCTATTAATCATTTACATTTAATTTAAAACCGGCGGGACCTTAGTTTACCTCTATCTGCTATGTAAACTTTAGGTATACTGAAGATATTATGTACTATGCCATATGGCTAGATATAATAGCGTTACGAAAATGTATCAGATTTGCTGAGATATCAATAACGAGCCTACCAGATGTTACGAGATATTAAACTGACACGTTTTGTTTATCTATTCCGATAATAAAATGTATAAGATAGAATCATATCGTATCACTGACTGCTATCGAGGTTCGGTTTTGTTTGGGTACTTTGAACTTAGGTATTTTTCCTAATAATTCTTTAAGAGAATTACCCAATTATCTCTTTACTGTTGGTGTCAAAACAAGGGCTCTACCTGTGTGGTGCCTCCTATATCTAACGAAAGGTCTAAATTTTCCTTTGATAAAAATGAAGGCAATCTAACATAACAAAACATTCCTATTCAAAGTTGAAATAGGAAAGGCATGAAAGAATATAATTAATAATATGGTTAAGTTTGCTAGTCTATAATGAGCGGAATGCCTAATGAACTAATAATCATTATGATAGATGTAATGATATACTGGATTATACGGGCACATAATTAAATATTACCATTATCCTCATAGTAACTACTGACTGACCCGTAATTGGCAATATTATGAATACGAGTAGGAATGTGTCCTACAACCGGTTAGTGCCCTCTTCAATCGATCGTTTGTCTTTGTATAGACATTGTTACAATTTTACGAGTAATAGCAAAATGCGTAATTTTATCGAAACATTTACACCAATACGTTAGACTTTATCAGGTCATTTGGAGGTTTCTTATTGCAGTAAATGTTTCGTTAAGTTGTCGAACTTTGCTGTCGCTCGTCGCTTCCTGTTAAGTAACACATATCGAACTTTTCCCCGTGATTGAAACTTCATAGTCGCTAAACCTTGCTAATTTAGTAAATTCGTGGTATTTTTGCTGATATATCGGATGCTATACTAGGTACTAAATATTTGGTTTCCGGTAGGTCACAGACGTAATTATTTCGTAGGTAATGTTATATCAGCTGCTTAATTCGGCGAACAAACAGCCTAAAACAATAAGTTTACCCTAATAAAACCATGAACATATAAAGAACAACGGACGGAGTGTTGTCACTATACGGGGTGAAGCATTCGTAGTAAGCTCGGTAACGTACATTCCATGGAGTAGGGATGTGTATTGACGCGTTATCCACCCACACATACAAACCATAGTAAGTTCGACGCCTAGCAGAAAATACGCACATATGCGTAACACGCCGCCATTACGGTGCTTCAATCTGTGCAGTGATAGCATTCCGTCCGTTGTGCTTTATACGTTCATAAATAAAACTACTTAAACTAAAGCCATTAATTATTAAAAAGGAAACAAATAAGTAACATAACTTTGGTATGAGCGTCAATGTACTTATAATGTGTATGAGCATCAAAGTAGGTATAATAAAAAAAATGTACACTTCAAAGTGGGCGTCGAATGTGACTAAACAGGATGATGAGAGAAAAGACTGAAATCATGAAATAAAAATATTTTACTACATAATCATGTACCTGTCTGTGTTTACTTAAGAAGAGTTACCTACTTATTTACCTACATGCTTATCTACATAACATTTGATCCATTAATTAATTAATTAACTCGGTATCCTATATCGGTATAAATATGTAAGACAGAAAGAAATTTATTACAGTAAGTCAATCACAATAAATAATTAGATAAATAAATACTTAGTTTACGTTTTTACGAACGACATTAGTTGTATTATAAAATCGATTCCAATTTAGTCACAATAATTATGTTGTGATGGTTTATTTATTTGTATTAGTCGATTTTTAATGACATAATCGACACGGCACAGCTTCCGACCTCAATTTGTAGACATTCACCTCCGTTTAGGAAGTGATTATTATTAGTAGAGTAGCAGACGACTACATCCGCATAAACTTTTCCATTCCCGTTGGAATTTCAGAAAATCCTTTCTTAGTGCTCATCTATACCTACTCTAAAGATAACATACATTTGTAGAACAAATTTCAGCGTCTTACATTCAGTAGTGTCTGTGCGTTTTCACTCAGTAGGTTATTAAGTGACAATATGTCTGCTTCATCTTTCTTAAATGATCTTACCATCAGCTTTCCTGTGATTAGGTACTCAATCTTCATTAATCAATAATTTTTCTCGCCCAATAAGTATCTAAACACGATCATCGAACTGTCTAACTAAAGAAGTTATAAGTAAAATAATTTATTCGCAACGTTACATACGTCGAGGCTGTTATATTTTAATGGACCAAAAACTATTTAAATAAATCGATCTCAGTATGGTATGCGGCATTTTATTGGCAAGGATCGTTGGGTCAATATCTTCATTAAAATACCAGCAAGCCTAGCATGACCTGCGAAACACGATATGATAAGCCGATTTATCGACATTTAGCCTGTCAAAATACGATAAATATAGCCGCCATGTTTAATTTTGTGTAGTGACGATACGATATCGTGCCATACGATATCCACGATGCGTGGTCATGCTAGAGGGGCAGATAGACATGCCTCTGAGGGAGATGTAACGATCACATATAAATAACAAACTGTTGCCAGCAAATTCGTTCGTGATACAGAATGTGAGTAGTCTATGTCCTTCTCCGCGCTCCCAACAATAGTATCTATGCAAAATTTCAAGAAGCCTGGATTGTATGAGCGAATAACGCGTGAAAAGGTAACGCGGAACACACAAACTTACTTTCGCATTTATAATATTAGTTGGTATTACGAAGCAACCTGTCTTGGAATAGGTAGGTATCTAAAGCTAAGGAATTAATGATAGGTAATAACAGGCATGTATGGCACAGAGAGTGTTAATCATGAATATGGAATGAATGCCTATTTATAGTATAGAGAAAGAGGAAGAGCTATGAGATGTTGAGCTAAGTATGATGTTGAATGGACAATGTCAAATAAAATTGATGTGTCCGTTACAGTGTTGACAACTTTATTTTTGGCAGGATCGTACCACAGACTAGAAAAGATCGTATTTTGCTGAAAATTGTAAGAAAAAATAGTACCCAAGGAAATTTCAATAAAACAAACCAATTGATTTAATATACCTAATTTTGTGTACTGTGTAATGAAGATTATAGGAATTAAAAAGATCGTAAGTTTTTCGTACGATTTCGACTACATGATCGTACATCGTACCAAGACCAAAAAGGTCGTATATAAACGATTTAAATCGTACGGTTGGCAACACTGGTCCGTTATGAGCTTTGGTTTCTTAGCATAGCGGAGTGGTCATAATGGCCAATGTGAAGGAACTTTGGCATGTTAACATCATAAAAGCAGCAATATGTTTGCATTCGCACGACGCTAATCCTAGAAGACCTTTGTATCAACTATTTTAAGTAATGTATACCAAAGTTGGTATCATTGTATCATATCTGCAAACTGATCGACCTTAACATCGGAATTACGAATATAAATTAAACCGAAAGTTTTGTATCACAAAGTTGATTTTCCAGCAAGTAAAACAGGGTCCTTGCACGCCACGGCACCGAAGAATGAACGTAAAATATTTCAAGGCAACCTGAGTTGTCGTAATCTGCCGTATGCCTCACTTCTGTACTATTAAGTAGGTATTCTGTGCCTTCTTACATCAACTATTCACCAGAAATATCAACAAGGTTTTAAGTAAGTAGGTATCTATCTATTTAATTGAAGGAAGGACGTAGCCCGTAAGTTAGAACATGGAGATAGGAATAACTTTTTGGTAAAATACCTTGTAGAGTGAATTCTGCGTGCCGCATAATTTACGTCACGGTTACTTGTAACTTACCTGTCTTCTCTAGTGCATCAAACATCATGGATTTATAGGCATGTATTTTCTACAATAGCTATAATAGGCACCAGAATCAGGTTATGGAGGCCTTGACAGAAAGTAATAAGACACGATAACCATTGTGCTTTGGAATAAAAGCAAATGACGACATAAGGCCGACCTTTGTCGCTAACAACGTGTCTATTAGGCATTAGTTGTCTAGTGTTCTACTGCAGATTTTATGTCTTAGGCACACATAAGTGCAAATTAATATCTAAATACTTATGGTCTCACTTTAGGAAACGTTACCTACGTTAGCTTTACCACATATGTGCAGCTATGACGCGTGAATCTGAAAATTCACGCTTTGTTACGCTGGTGGAAAAGCTAAGGTAAGTGTCCTAAGGTAAGCTAAGCTTTGAAACTATGTGATTGTTTCCACTGATACCTACTGTGTTATACCTAATAGTCGAGGAAGATGGCAACTTAAGCTATACGATGTACTGATACGTGGTCATCTATACATACTTACAAGCTCGCCACAACCATAGCGCACATCCTTTTACAATAAAAACAAAGCTTAGTAGAATTTGTTTTCACTAGTGCACATATTCATAGCATAGCACTATTGTGAAAAGGTAGCCTAAGATTGTGGAAGGACAGTAGAAATGTAAAACTATTGGTCAGAGTACAGTTAGTATATTTCCGCAAACCTCCTAACTACCTATAGTTACGTTCCGTCGGTTCTAAAGCTTGGTATAACCATAGTGTACCTATATAAAATGTTAATATTAATATAGGCAGGTTAGTAACCACACTAGCCTCAGACTTTGAGCAGTAGATAGAAAATATCTTCTGAAATATCGAATCACAACATGCGGTAGGTCTGATAAAGATTAGTAGGTATGCGATAGCGTGTACTTACATTCAATATTAAAGAAATGAAACGCCAATAATGAATTAAAAGCTTTAGTAGGTATTCGTTAGTAGTTTTGACCCATTGGATACCACAATTCCAAATCTAGGTAGCTAACTAGATACTTACTTACTTGAGATCTTGTCGGTCCCCCTCTAAATCCGCTTATGAAGTAGGTAGTGAATACGCCTACTGCAGACCACCTAATCAATTTTCTTAGAAAATAATTGCAGCACAGTGGTTTTTTGTGTTACAAAATGCAATGCGCGTCAGTTTTATTTATTTTTCGTATAAATATTTGCCTACCTAATACGTGCGTCGCCTAGGCAAATGATTTAAATGTCTCATTTATATGTATGCTACTGTATTATGCGTGATGGAATTCGTACATTGTTATAGATATCTCAAAAAATCGGCCGAGTGCGTCGACGTAATCATATTTTTATATGACACTAAAGAATACTCGCTATAAGGTGTTAACTTGCACTGTGAAAATGTAGAATAACCGTTTTTCTCGTTCCAGGGAAATTCAGAAATATCCTGTCTTAGTGCTCCCCTATACTAGTAGTCTGTGCACTTCTCTTCCCAGTCAGTAACAAAAGAGGTTCCCTCTACAGCCTGGCAAAAAAGAGTATGGAAAAAATGAGGGCGCCACAACATTTTATATGCTCATTTTTTCATAGTTACCTACTCAGCTAAATATAGGGAGTAAACGTATGAAATAGTTACAATATTGTGGCTAGCCTATGACACAAGCGTGACAATAAAATTGTCCTACTCGTATTCGACAGAGAAGGAAGTGGTGTTTCTATTAAGAAAAATATTTAGTACCACCTGTCACCACGTCAAACTCTTTTTTGCCAAGCTGTACCTACTAAAGTTAAGCTTTATTTAACTTACAGGTATCGGAGAACTGCGTAGCTTCGACTTCATGCTGACGCCTCTACTGACATGCGTTGGTTTCTTCATCATGTACCTGGTTGAGGAGCTGGTCCACCTCTACATCCACCGACGAGAAAAGAGGGTGGGCAAAACTGCCCCCCTTGTGAGGAACCTCAGCGTGCGCAAAAGTCGCAGCAGCCAGGACAACGGAGAGAAGAGCGTCACTAATTCCACCGCTGATCTTATTGATAATGACGCTATGAAGAAAAGCAAGGTATCCTAACCTGTCTACTTAGTAATTGGTAATGTAATAAACCAAATGATAAATCTCTAGCTATGTGAGTTTCGAAATAAAATCATATTGCGCTCATAAAAATAATAATATGAGGGCAGGTATTTGTGATGATGTTGTTTTGAACTCAACCTACCTTTTTCTTTTCAGGATGTAGAAACTAACGGGCACTCTCACCATCACAGCCACATGCCTGTCACCGAAGGAGATGATGTGACTTCAGCGCTACGTGGTCTTCTTATTGTATTGGCCCTCTCCATTCATGAGCTCTTTGAAGGTTTAGCAGTTGGATTGGAATCCAGTGCTTCACACGTTTGGTAAGCTAATTGCTGTATACTGCCATCTATCGTCAAATAGAAAGACTAAACTGGACCGCTATTCGCCACTAGATAGCGTGTTAAATTAACTTTTTTTTTTTAAGTACCGATATATTGACGAAGGAATTGTATCCAAACAATCACGTACAAATTATTTTTTATATTATTCTATTAAAATATGATTTTATAGTTAAAAAAAAAAACAGTATGCAATCAATCCAAATTTGAAATCTTATTTACTAGCTTGCTTGTCTCTAGCTTTTTACCATACCCCGCGCTAATTATGCATGCACGTGTGCATGTCCCATTACATTTATATAGATTTATCACTTTCAATTGACAGTTGTAGTGTTGTGCTATAATTTATAACAACTACCTAGTATTTATGTTGCAGACGGCCAATTTTAATTTAAAAAATTTAACCTTTGGATTATCTTCAATTTTTATTCCCAATCTCTAGATTAATTGCAATTATTGCCAGTTATAAAATCTGGTAAAATGAGAAGGGGCAAACATGTACGCAATTTGGTGTAGGTACATGCCTCCACTAGAGATTTTTGAAAAATTTTAATCCATTCTTTTCTTACAAAGCATTTAAAATTCTATTGATTTTAACGAGTTCCTTTTGCTGTGGTTATGCACGTAGTTTTAAGTTTTTCATCCATAACTCATGATTATTTACACCAAACATTTTCTTTTCAGGTACATGTTAGGAGCCGTCTCCGCCCACAAACTTGTGATCGCATTTTGTATCGGTGTTGAACTCATTGCGACCCGTACCAAGACATGGCTTTCCATTGTTTATATAACTACTTTCGCTGTGGTTTCACCTTTGGGTATTGGAATCGGTTTGATGTTAGTGGGTGGAGGAGGGGCTACAGCTGCCGGTGTCTACTCAGTAGTGCTTCAAGGTCTTGCTTCAGGAACCCTACTTTATGTCATCTTCTTCGAAATCTGGAAGGGCGAGAGAACAGGACTACTTCAATTCTTCGCTGCTGTCTTCGGTTTTTGCCTTATGTTCGGATTACAGTTGTTGAGTAAGTATTATTAATTTATCGTATTTTAAAAGTGTGTGTCAGTACATATTAGAATATATAAAAAAAAAAAATTTTCACTAATGGAGACAGCAACGTATTGTGGAACCTCTTTTGCTATTTATCCTTTTTAATATAATTTCAAATGGATATTAGCAATACTTCCAAATTTTGAAAATGGTTGAGACCGGGTGGACATATAGACTAATTTATTGTTTTGTTCATTTTCAGCTCCGCACAGCCACTCACATGGAGACGACGGTGATCATGGACACTCGCACGACAAGTGAATCTGTTAATAACTTTAAGTAATAGGTACTTAATACCAAATCCATAGTTACTTTCTAGATTTTACATTTTTATATATGTTTTAAGTATCTTATGTATCTAAAAATAATTAAATACTTACATACCAATGTAGGTATTCTTTTGTTGCAATAAAAGATAATTGATCAAAGCCGAATGTAAATAAATTTTATACGAATTTATTTGAAGTAGAAGGACACGAAATGATACCTATTTACATAATACCTATATGACTTAATCATTCATGAAAATACACATTTAAAAACAATGTACCTATAATATGTAATATTAAATAGACTATATAAGTGTATTAGTGTTAGATTAACTGGCTGAGACGGAAGTAAACTGATATCGGGTATTATATCAATTAAGGCCATATTTTAAATTGTTGGATGTGGATGTTAGATTATAAAATGTAGGTACCTCATAATTAAATTCATAATTCACAAATACATTGTATTACCGCCTAGTGTTATATTTGAGCAAATGTAATTTGCATACGATTATAATCTTTATTGTTGAAGAAAATAGTATTTTACACTTACCACGAGGTACCTACTTTATCCAGTGTTTATCCGAAATCAGTTGGTAATCTAGTCAATATATAAATAATGTTTGTTTACCTAAATGTAGTTACAGCTTCCAGCTACTTAGTGCGTTAAAGAGTGAAAATGAAAAATGAAAAGTTTATTTGATTAAAACATATGGTTGACAATCGAAAAAGGTTGGGGATTCCTATTAAGAAAGATTTTTGCTTGTGTCAGGAAACTCCGCTCTTCCATTACATGAGAAGGTATAACCTAATAATAAGAGTGTTATTATATTAAATGCTTACCACGTGGTATAGTTTAGCCGGAAGCAGATCACGTAGTACTGTTGTAAGTTATTCTTAAATTAAATAATGATATGTTATTTAGTGCACAAACAGATGAACTAATTTTAAATAAAGAACGCAACCCAACTACTCCATTTATCGAAGAAACAGGGGCTTTGATGAAAGTGACCAAAATAGCTGTTTCGATAAAAATAATTTAGAGCCGCTTTTGTCTGCTCGACTTAGTAGGGAAATGTCGTGCTACTAAAATTAAATCTATTTATATCTGTCTGTGATATTTGATGAGGTGGATTGGATTGCTGCCATTTTGTTTTTATTTGTAAAATAACAACTGAATATATTCAAAATGGATGAACAATAAAATGTTTATAAGTGACAAACTTGTGGTTTTAATAAAAGAATGCTATCGATCGAAATAGTACGTAGTAAGTATCTGTTTTTTTTATCGCATTAGATTTTCTATTCAGACAAAGTCGCCTGATTATGCCTGATTTCTATATATTGTAGTCATACACAAAGTATTTTGCGCCAACATCCAATTTGGTGAAACGCACTCTTTATAATTTTCAAAATCAAATCATAGGTAGGCAGGTAGGTAGGTAAGTCACGCGCTTATAATAATTCTCGGTCACATTGCTTTAGCAAGTTGGGTAATCAGCCCTAACAAACGAGAAAATGACAGGCTGCTTTATAACTTGCAATCAGTCGCCAAACATCTGACTAAAGACGACTAGGCGATCAATTCTAAGAATCCAATTTTGTTATCTATTTATATAAATGAAAATTAATCGCTAAGGTGTATGAATTTTCTGCGTTCGTTATTTTTATGACAAGGTTGCAAGATACAAATAAGAGGGCGCGCGCGCATAGCTGTTTAAATAGTATTATGTGACATGGGACAAGAAGTACTATGCCGAGTTAAGCGCATCACTAGACTGTGTGTCAAGTCAACACAACAGGATTCGGCGAAGATCTCAGAACAATGACTAACTAAAGCATAGAAAGAGCTTTATGACTTTAAAAGCGTATCTTGTCTTAGACAATATACGGTAAAATACGATGAACAAAGATATAGACAAAAACTTGACACGTTATGTAGCTTTTTAACTTAGTATCATGTACGAAAGGTAGCCAAGGAACAAAGGAAAGGTAACCAAATTGACGTTTGATTTGTGTTACGTTTTGCATTTTGAGCAACCTACATCTGTCTCTTTCTAATGCAGTTATGAGCGTATAATAAAACAGCGACGACGATATTAGTCAAAATTCAGTTACTTCTGTATCGAGGTAGTGTATCAAAGATCACAGAGCCAAAATTGTGTATCCTCAAGTATTGGGCCTAAGGACTTGTATCCAGGTCAGCAAAAAAAAAACCTCAAGTATTGTATGTGCAGTGTTGAGATTCGACGGGAAAAGCTGGAAGGGAACGGGTGTAATTTTCTTGTGAAAATCAAAAATTATTTGTAAATGGTTTGCATGTGTCCGTAAAGTGATGTTTTCTGGTGGATAAGTTGTATTTTGATTACTTGTGATGTGAATCTAGTGCGTGTGCATGGTTTTATACGCAGGTAAGCGGAGTAAAACTTTAGCCGGAATACGGTCTCTTCATGGGCCCATGTAAGTTGTTTCTGCAATTATTTTTGATCTTTACTAATTTTACACCCATTCTTGAGGATTTTCCCGACGTTTCCATTCATCATCATCAATATCATCCATCATAGGCTGTATGGGCTTAGTTCCCCTTGCCTTTCCTTCGGGATAAACTAAACAAAAAAAAAAAAAAAAAAGAAAATTCGGCGGGAAACATGCAGGTAATTTTCTTGTGAAAATGAAAAATTATTTGTAAATGGCGCATGTGTCCGTAAAGTGATGTTTTCTGGTATAAGTTATATTTTGTACTTGTGAGTGATTTGGCGGGAAAAGCTGGAAGGGTGCAGGTGTAATTTTCTTGTGAAAATCTAAAATTATTTGTAAATGGCTTGCATGTGTCTGTAAAGTGATGTTTTCTGGTAGATAAGTTATATTTTGATTACTTGTGATGTGAATCTAGTGCGTGTGCATGGTTTTATACGCAGGTAAGCCGAGTAAAACTTTAGCCGGATTACGATCTCTTCATGGGCGCATGTAAGTTGTTTCTGCAATAATTATTCATTTTGACTAACTTTACACTTGTTCTTGAGGATTTTCCCGACGTTTCCATTCATCATCATCATTATCATCCATCATAAATTCAGAAATCATTTACTAAAGACAATGGCTGTATGGGCTTAGTTCCCCTTGCCTTTCCTTCGGGATAAACTAAACAAACAATTGATTTGATCAAGTTGTATCTCTATATAGTTTGTGATCAAGTTACATACAAACTTAGAGAGTAGTATATTCTTTGATACAAACATTAAATCGGTAACATTGTAACATTAAATCGGTGATAACCTATTAATTATTACGCGCTGAGATTACGCGCACTTGCTATCATATCCGTTTAAAGGTGTAAAGTAAGGTACATATTTTATGTATAAAAATGTACTTAATAATTATGTGGTTGCGACAAAAGACCTGTAAGGTTATTTATTACGTTACGTAGTTGTTTGTTACCAGCCAATAGTTTGTTACGTATGTCTCATAACATTAAGTATAAAAAATGTTAATTTTATGACAGAAAGTGATTCTAATCACATGATGTAACAAAGTTGAAAGGTGAAATTCACCATAGGTTCTTAGCCTTGAGTCTCGCGTAGTTATCGCTTGTAGAAAGTCAGTGCTTTTGCTTTGATTTAGTTCAGTTTCTCTGTTACTATCCACGACGTAACAAGTGTTCTCTCCTCTTAGTAATAGCTCAGTGAAGAACGTGCAATGAATTTGTTACTGAATACAACTGTGTGCTTGTCTGTAGTGCCACAAGAAAGTAATAAAAGTAATGTATTGAATGCTTATAACTATTATGAATCATGATAAAACTATGCATAGGTAATTCATTAGTGAGCGGTGATTATAATTATCTTTGGTATTCTTTCTGTCATTATTGTGGATAATAGTGATGCAGTTTTCACTTTTATTACTGAGTTAACTAGGTAGATAACTAATGAACTGAATATTTTTAAAAATTACAGGTGATTTCCGACCATTAGCTCCTAGAATGTCTACCTCAGGGTTGACTCCAGAGGCTCAGCTGAGGTACCTGCTGCAATGGTTCAGTGAATTTAGTGAGCTTCAAAGAGAGGACTTCCTTCCCATCCTGGCTGCAGCTAAAAGTGGACAACCGGACCAACTTGCTGCTACCCTGGCGGCATTGACTTGTGCTGATAAACCTGTTAGCTTGTTTCAATGTCGAGTAAGTACCCTTTAATATTAACATTATCACTGAGTATCATAGGATGGACACCGGTGAAGGGGTAGGCTGAGACAGAGAGAATTTGAGATGGCAGGATGAATTGATTTGTTTCTGCCAGGATGGATGAATGGGGTCCAGGATATGAATTTGTGGTTCTATCACTGGGCTAATTTTTCCATTGGCCTTGTCAAAATGGGCCATTCAATTATATGTTGTTCTGTCACTCCTTCAATGCAAATATTTATTGTAGGCGACAAAACCTGACAGCCTTGAAATGACATAATCTATATCTATTCTATACATAACAAAGAATTGTAACGAATCGATGTGCATGCTAATCTTAAAAACGGTCGAACCGATTTCAATGCAGTTTTCATGAATATATTGTGACAGGTCCCACTTAACATATAGGCTACTTATTGTCCCGGGAAAATGTTTTTATCCCAGATAATTTTGTTCTTTTCTGCAGTCCACACGGACGGAGTCGCAGGCGTCCACTAGTGATTACTATAATGGTTTTTTACCCACTACTACATTTGTGCATTGCATTGCAAGGATAGCATAAATATATATTGATATTTATTTTTGAAATAAGATCTGGCTGAATGAGTGTACTGGTTGTATCTGGTTTTTCTGTAACTTAATTTTGAATTTGAAAGTAAAAAAATTACACTAAACTTTTAATATTGTTGCCCGCTAGCCTTTATAGATTAGAGATTTAAATAATATGTGATATTTTGGACTATAATCCAATATAAAATTTATTCAGTTATTCTGATGTTTTTCAATATCCCACAACTATTCATCCAGTAATTTTTATTATACTTGTAGGTTTCATAATTATTATGTATCTCATTTCCAGATCAAACTGTTTAATGAATGGTTCCCGACATGGCCGGAGGAAGAGCAAGACAGATTGATCAAAGGTGTGTCAGAGACAGATGCAGATTTCGGTGAGAAACTTCAAGACCTAATGACCAACGGCCCAAAAACGAATGGAGAGCTTAATAGAGACCAAGTCCAGGTGAATGGAGAAGATGAAGCAGACGAGGAGGCACAGAATGAGACTGAGGATCGTTTAGAATTGGCGACACCACAAGAAGGTATTCCTGTGGAAATTGCTGCAGCATCATAGACATTCCACTTATCAAGCCCCATTTTCAGGAAATGTTTAAATCTAATTTATGACACATGGTATCTCTTTCTGTTTATTTTAATAAGAGGCATGTGTTAATTTGTGGTTAAATTAAATCTGAATTTGCTGCAAATGGGGCTGAGACCCATAGGTTTAGGGTTGATGATTTTTCCAATGGTCAGACATTTTTATATAGTCAGCCTATTTGAAGGATAAAGTTCATGCTGTCTCTATCTTGATCAGGTTTTAGAGAAAGACAGCATCAAAACAAAATCCTTCAATCTAAGTGTTGGCAAAATCAGGAAAGTCATATAAAGTAATAATCAAATTGGCATTCCTAATTATTAATGACTACCAATTTCTTCAGGGAAATTCTGTTTGCCTAATTGATTGGCCTGACTGATTACAATCTTAATTTGAAGAAGTATATGACAATTAGGCCTTCTTGAACTGTTTATTTAAACTTTTTATAGGTAAGTTAAGTTAAACTAGAAAATATATTATAATCATTAGTATCAGATTAGCATTGGTTATTTGATCACAATGATCAACAAAGTGGCAGCCATGTAATGTTATATGTTTCAACAATTTCGTATTTTTATTTTTTATCTGTACCTAGTAGATTACAACAACTAATATGGATTTGTAGGACAGTTTATATACATACTAGTTTTAAACTTTTCTTGCATGTAAGTTTATTAAACTTTTACAAACTTAGTTTAATAGCACATATTTTTCGGTATATCTACATTCCAAAATCTAAATTCATGCATTCCAAGATATTTGAATCTCATGTTTTGACTTTATTTTAAGTATTTTTCTTTAGATGTATTTTTATTTATTACTTACATCATAATATTTCGTGAAAGTTATGCAAATTATGATTAAGTATTCATTTATTTTGTGCATTATGCAATCATCTGTCCATTAAGTTCAAACTGACTAACATTAAATTTAGTGCTAGTATGAATTGTTCTTTTCACTTAAAACATCACACTATATGGAACTAAATGATTGATATATAAAAGAAATTCCATAATTAGATGTATTAAGTTAAAGAAGGTATGATTTCTACAATCAATTTTATATATACAAGTACCTTTAATAGTGGAGGCTGTTACAAAGTTTTTTATTTTCATTTATACTATAAACGAAAAAAGCCAACATAATCATAATGTAAATTGTGCCAAGGATGTAAGATGTTATAATATAAATCCTATTAAACGAAAAGCCATAAAAAGCTTTTGAATCAAATTATATTCAAACTATTTAGGGTAGATTAGGTTTATATCATATTTATGTATACTTAATCGATTCTGTCAGGCTACTGTGCCATCGATATTTGTGTTAGGGTCCATAATATTATTACGAAATATGCGCGTCGTATCTCCAGGCAAATGGAATACACATCATTGGTTGAGTGTGCAGTTCAATGTTTAAATTATAATTTGTCTATTTGTCTATTGTCGATTTTACACGACCGATTGATATGTGACGTGACGCATTTTCTGACAGATATTGGACACTTTCTTTGTTATTAGAGTGCTGTATAGTTCCGGTGGATGATGGCGCTGGTTACTATGTATACACATAGTCACATTTTCTGTTATACTGAAACGGATAATACAAAATATTTTAAACATTGTCTAAAACTGATAGAAAAATTCTATAAATATTACTGTTAAATGTCATTTTTATAAAGTGTCTAGACGCAGGTTTTGTAATAACAGCGCTCGTCTTCCAATGTAGACAGGTTCTCTTTATTGGAACTGTATGTATTGCGGGGATAAATTATTAGGGGTCATTGACCGAAATTGTTTGTAATCCGCGTCCGTAGTTTATAAACAAACTTTTCTAGGTGACCTATTTATTTTATCTCAAGGGTTGGATTAAAATGTGATTGATGGATAATAAGATTTGGCGAAAAAGGTGCTCGTTGGTAAAATCTAGGTTTGTGTGACACAGAGAGGTTATTTTTAGAAACAAGCTATAAATTATTTTATACGAGATCTGTAAAAACTTTTATTATTAAATCAGTATGATAAATTATTTTTACAAACTTTTTTATTTATTCCTTAGCTACTAAGTATTTTTCCTGTTGGAACATTTCAAAAGACACAATACTAGAATAATTAGATAATTAGTAAGTAGTTATACCTGCTATACGTCAATCTACATATTTTAAAAGTATGTTTAGATAGTATAAATAATGCAAGGTATACTTCTTAGATTAATGATAGGTCTTCGCTCCGGAGCGAATCTTTCTTCTAAGGTATACTTAGTGTATAAAAAATATTATTTCACTAAAAACTATCTTACATTTACTTGCTTGTACAAAATGTTTAAAATTGAGTTACAAAATTGAAAACTCATTCTATCCTAAATGGATAAATAACTCCAAGTTACACTTTATTTTTCATGGTAACTTACAGTTAAGGCTCTATTAATCTAGTAGGTTTTTAGTGTATAGGTGTTTTTCGTTGCCGCCCTTAACGAAGGGTACGTACTCTATACATCAAATAAAGTAACTTTATGCAAAAAAAAATGCTGGGAAACGATGTAAATTTAAAAAAAATTGATGGGGCGAGATTTATAGTATCAAGTGTTTGTATTAGTTTTATTACAACTACCTAGATTTTAATTATTTTTCGTGAAAAAATGTTGTTACACGCATTTATGTAAAAAAAAAACGTAGGCTAGAACCAGTAACTTCCCAGGTATGCTTCTATGGAGAAAAATTATCGTGATTATGGGGAGACTCCGTAGTACTCGGGAACGTTGACGACCAAAAAACTCCTGTATAATTGTTTAAACTTATCAACCTTGTGATATACAGGTGTAACGGTGTAACAAAACAACATCTAATCTGTGGCGCCTGTTATAGGTAGTATACATGAAGCAGCTTCTTCATGGTAGTATATTATGACGTCTCTTTCACCTTGTGTCAAAAAGGTAAGACGGTATTAGTGTTGAGTAGGACACGACTTGAAAAAGAGTTTGTAAGAGTAGCAGCCAGTACAATGTATGAGGCGAGGCGTACCTACTGACTGAACCATTTGAAGTTATTATAGTACGAAATATGCGCGCCTCCTGACGCCTCAAATGTCAGACGCGACGTGCTTTTGTCATGGCGCCTCGCCTCGCATGGAAGACAATATATTTCTCTCTCGCTCAAAATGTCAGACGCGATGACCGTGACGTGATCACGTGACGTGCTTGTCGTTTGTCTGCCTGCCTCGCTCGACCGTTCAAGCTCGACCGCGACAAGAAAATTGAAGTAGTACAATTTAAAATTTCGAGGCACTCTTACATTTTGACGTCATGTCCGGGACAAATGAAGTGCCTCTTGTATGTCCTACTCAACACTAGACGGTATGTGCCTCAGATGTATGATATACGTATGTGCGCACGCATTTTGGCGCAGTAATTGGTACTTTCACAAAATATTATTATGTCTAGTTTTCATTTTGTTCGCGAATTATCAAATATATTTTAACATAAACAGAAAGAGACGTCGTGTGTAGGTGTGTGGTTATTACTGTTAGCCCCATTTGGATCGAATCTACCTCATTCGAAAATCTGGGGCAAAGTTAGGTTAGATTTGATTCAAGTAGAGCTCAAAAGCCAATTACTATCGAGATCAAATTCGTAGATCAAAATTGTAATCGTTTTTATTGTAACAAAAATAGCAATCACATAATCTAATGTTATCGTTCTCATACGAGTAGGTAGTAGCCGTAAATGGTCGTAACTACTAGGTAAATTCTACAAATGATGCTAACCTATGGCAAAACGATTTGAAGCATACTTAGGGGAGAATATCTAAAGTTTGCCGATATTATAAGCATTTTAAACAATGTGTTATACTTACCAACTTTATAATAAATAAAATAAATCTCAATTAACACATATAAATATTTTGCAAATACAAAATGGCTCTTTCTTATATTAAGCTTAAAATTAAGAGTTTTTATGTTCTTTAGTTTTAGAAAAAAAAAATCTTAACAAACAGAAACACAAAAGAGAATAAATAGTAAAGTTACCTATTACTTAATAGGATAATTCGATCAATTTGTTCATTACATATGATCTAATTAAGTAGGTTTTTGTCTATCTATATGCGTGTAGTTGTTGCGAGGCTGCGAATAAAATGATGCATGAGATTCGTAAGCTACATATTTACAGGATGTAACAGAAAGGGTATTAAAAATCTAAATTCTGTAACAATAGCCCACTTTATATAAATCTGCAAGTCTTTCGCTCCAAATCACACTTGTCGACGGTTCTAGGGCAATATAAACCAGATTGCTTTACTTACCTTTTCTATTACACACTGTATATATGTAACAAAGAGGGTATGTTAAGCGAAAAGCTATGAATATAGCCTTTTATAAAGAACCTATTCCCAAAATATAAGACTCGAATTACATGTTTATTTTTCAAGAATGTATGAACATTCCTGATTTGTTTATGAAATCTCCATACTAAACGGAAAAATAAACATTACCGCCGCTTATGAACCCAAAACTTATAGATTTGATTAGATATTTGTCTTCAACGGCGTCACGCTCAAAACTTGTAGCTTACGGTTGCAAATTGGACTTTATCCAGTTCACATAGGATGACGTCCGTGTGTAGACCCCCGGCCAACCTTCAGTACCACACGGTGTGGGCCCGTAAGACACTACTCCTATGGAAATCCAGTCGCCATTCAAGTCCTTTCCCATCAGTGGGCCGCCGGAGTCGCCGCGGCAGGAGTCTTTGCCGTTCAATGCGCCTGCGCATATTTGCTCTGCTCGGATCTCGCGCTGCGCTCGAGCGTATTGTTTGGCGCACTGCTCGTTACTTACAACTGGCAAGACCACTTTTAGTTTTACGTCGGATGCCGATTCTGTAAAGAATTAGTTTTATTGTCATTTTCTGTGATGACAGTATAAATAAAATCTAGCTGACTGATTCATTTTTAGGACATACCTATCTCCGTAGCACCCCACCCAGACACTTCCAAATCGTAGCCAGTATAGTTTTTGTTATCGACTTCGGGCAAACATATGGGTTTCACGAAATCTGTAAATTGAAGGCATAATATTATTGTACCTATTTAAGCAGCTATGCAACGATGATAGGCCATGTGCCAGGCAGGATGGGGAAACAGATAAAAAGGTCACCTACAGTGATAAGGGAAACGTGGTAATTCAATCTAGGTATGCATGTGACCGGCTAGCTTATACGCAGTGCAATATGAACCAAACATTGCATTTGCCTCCACCATGCATTAGTCTATCATATACTCGCCATTTAATATTTTTCATAGACCCGACGGCATGAACGTATAAAGAACAACGGACGTAATGCTGTCACTGCACAGATTGAAGCACCGGAAATGGCGGCGCGTTGGGCTTGTGTGCGTATTTTCCAGTACAATAGTTAGGTACAGTTATTGCAAAGTAGAATGGATGTCATGTCATTGATGTCATGATGTCATTTATGAGCGTGTCACTACTTACCTACTGAATTGCGGTAAGTAGTGTACACGCTCATAAAACTCAAAAATTTTCAAAGGATGTATCAAATTCACTGAAACTTGGCACTACCTATATCCATGTTCCACCGCGCAGACAACCTACTGTTAGGGTATAGTTAGACATGTAACAAAAACTAGACTTACCTGTGAACGGTACAGAATTATTAAGCCTTATTAAAGCTATGTCATAAAATTGATTAATATCTAAAGGATCGTATTTCTCATGTACGGTAATATAGTCCACAGGGACGTCTATAGCAGGTGGGGCGCACTCGTTTGAATTGCAGTCTATTGGGCTTGAAGTGTTCCACTCTCCAAGTCTTACTTGCGTTCTGGAATAAGTAAAAAACAAGTAAAGGTAAGTAGGTACTTATTTATGTACTAAAAATTGTCACCTTAGCTATACCCGTGGTGGGTTGGCTTGGCAGGCAATCGGCCGTAAAGCAAACGCCTCTTTGGTAATGTGAGTTTCGTAAGAAACCACATTACACCGATCCCATAAATGATGGCCCATCATTATTGATGGGATAAGGGCAGGAAGATGAAGTAGGTGCTTATGTATTTCAAAAGTCGACTATATGTAGGTATATTAGGCCAAGTGTGTTTGGTAAATAATTAACCTAAGTACCTAGGGTTTAAATAGATAAATACGAAAATAAATTTCTTCCAGGGCATACTGTACAAGTCAGTAGAGGGACAAGAGGGTGTCTTGGTGTTTTGTAGGCGATGGGCTGACCACCTGTCACCACTAATCGAAATTGTACATCTCATCTACGAGTATACCCTCAAAATTGGTCAGAAGTGGCACCATGTGGTTCTATCGGCCCTTGGTGCTCTGCCTACCCCGTAAGGGATAAAGGCGTGATTATATGTATAGGTATATAAATACAAAAATACGAGGTGTTATTACAAAACCGCGTCTAAAGTGAAACATACGTTTAACGTTATATTTTAACATTAAAATAAAATGATGCACATTCTTTTATTTAGAAACAAGTTGAGGTTTAAAAATACACATTATTGACATTGATTAGGTCGGTCGGAGACCTATAATCACGTCACTGGTCGGAGACCTCAAAATAATACTCATTGGAGACTTATGTTGGTAACTTTACCTGAGAACACTTTTAATTTATGATTTTTATACTTATTCGTTAAATTGAGTTTATTAAAAATCGGCGCGTTTACCTCTTACGAAGTACCTATATACCTCTACGAATTTAGCCTTTATGGAAATGTGATGGTTTTAACTATAAAAAGCTCCTACCTATACCGCTACGGGCTACGAACCTGAAACGGTGCAATATTGCATTGCATTCGCCTCTATCCACTAATAAACACTGTAGAACGTATCCTCAAAAGTGGAGTTAGAGAATAGTATAGATGAATGGATATGACGCAGATGACATCAAATACCTGCCATAAACAATCGAATTACCCCGTCGCGTCGACATATTTTCGAAGGTAACATCTGAGAAATCTATCAATTTTATTATAGGTAAGAAATGTATGTATGTAAGTATGAGGTAAGTACTGATGGCCACCCACGACTACGTCCGCATGAAAGAGCATTACATCCTTGCGAAGATAGGTCGGGTCACTAGTTATACATGTAATACTTCCTCTTGATCACTCTATCTATTAGAAAAAACCGCATCAAAATCCGCTGCGTAGTTTTCAAGATCTAAACATACTAGGGACAGCAGGAAGCAATTTTGTTTTATAATAGGTATGTTATTAAGATACTCGTAGGTAGCTATGATAATTAGCATAGATTGTAAGTAAGATATAAACTTACACTTTCCAAGAGGTAGGCACGCTGTCCCCACTGATGCAGTGCGCAGCAGTCAGGACATATTTTGAAGATATCAGCACACCCCCGCAGTACGATCCAAAATTTCCGTGTCCTACAAAGTAAACGTAGGTATGTACCTTCCATAGAGATGTACGTTCATGTCCGTCATATAAACTATCAATGTCAATTCGGTAACGGGACGTTATGATAATAAAGGATGATTTTTCGTTGCCACCGTTTACGAGGGGTACGTACTTGTTTACAAATAAAGAAAGTTTAGGTATGCCAAAATAAGTTTTTTTTATTAACTTGGTCGCGCGCTATGTATGGCCTCTAGTTTTTGTGTTGGCTTTTTGATAGGAATTTTTTTCGTGAAAAATGTTTGTTACATGCGTCTACGTGCGTTTCTGCAAAAAAAAAATGCAATCTGAAAACTCAACTTTGGGCCTTACTATCTTGGAAACCAGACACTTCCCAGGTACCTATGCTTTCAACACCAATATCAATTTGATATTCATTTTTCTAGTATGGCGGTGAATACAAGCATATTTGTATATTGTATATTACCGCATAATAGTACCACACACTACATAGTATATACCTAACTGTTCACAAGAATTTCGTGTTTTTTTTTTTACAATTAGCTAGGCAAACATTTGATCGCCATCGTGCCTGATGTTAAGCAAGCAAGATGTTTGCCTTGACTTTACGCCCACATCACACGTACGAACTAATATTTATCAATAATTTAAATCTATGTAAATAAAGGTGAAGTATAAGTGAATAGGTAACCAAACAAGCGAAGCGCAAAACTTGAGGATAGATAAACCGATTTAAGTAAAAAACAGCGAGTAGACTGCTGAACATGCCTCCCCCAATAACCAACCTCCACTCCTGGGGTCGGAAGCGCCCTCCTCTCCTTCAACCAATACAATTAAATGATTTTTCCTTGTCCCGCGCTGATGCGGGGCTTCACTAGAATACATCAGCTACATCTCACGTGCATGTCATAAGAGTCTACTAAGGAACTCGGGCATTGTCTTTGGCGGTAAGCTGGCAACTTGTTACTGATCATTTACTCCAATCCCTGCTATACTGAACGAGGCTGTAGCATCTCGTTTATAATGCCATAGAGGAATAGATGTCATAGAGTGCTAATGTCATACTAACTGTTTCGATACACCATTCGACTTTACGGTGCCTCACAATCCAGTCCTTGACACTTAGATTCTATTAGTGTAATGTATAGTAATGTACTACATTACTGATGTATTGTAACGTATAGTACTAATGCAATCTAAGTGTCAAGGACTGGAATTGTGAGGCACTGAAAAGTCTAATGGTGCATCGAAACAGTTAGTATGACATTAGCACTCTATGTCTACATCTCATTCCTCTATGATAATGCTTACAGCTCTGCCTACCCCATTTCGAGAACACAGTCGTGTGTAATATGTAATTAACTGATTGCGCTAGAGGCGGGTTATGTTTTTCGACTGTATGTATGTAGGTTTGTAATGTACCTATGTACATTTCTTTGGCACGCTCTACTGGTCTAAATGGCTCGATGTTGATACTGGGTTAATTTTTAAACAGCCGGGTATTTATTTTTCTTAATAACTAATTATAATCTGCTTACCTATATCGTAACGTAGTAAGGCCAGCCAGGGATGCTCGTCTATATCAGTTAAGTTTCCACCCACGATTCTGTCTGGCGTCGATTTTCCGCATACCTTGTGGCTGGGTAAGAGGTCGTCAGCTATTGTTTATGTGTCGTGGTGACAGGTCGCGGCCTTTGCGTCTCGATGTACCCCGGTACATAGATTTGAGGGCAACAGATCTGTAAGCAAAGTTTTGCTGTTGAAGTTTTCTCTGCTTTGGCTTGTGACGGCATACGACGCTATTTGCCTTTGACTATTGCATATAAAGGAAAACTAGATAAACTTTCAAGAGTCGTTAATAATGTTTCTGTTTTTACTATTAAGCTTTTTACCCAATTACTCCAAGACTAGCGCTAGCCCATGACAACTTGCGCGTAAACTTAAGATTTTCTGTTCCCTTAAAACTCCTTCCTACGCACATTGGTTAAAAAACGAAATAAATATTTTTTCACGGAAGAGAGGAGCGTATAATAATTTTAAAACCCCGTATATTGTGTTGATTACTAAATGGCATGGGTTTACATAAAGCTCAGGCCCAAGTTTAGTTAACAAGACCAACTTTCATAAATTTAACTTCATTCAATTCAACATCAACAATTTAACAACATTCATCAATTTTTATAACATGTAAGCTACTAGCATTTAGGCTAGTTATTCGAGTATAATAGGGTATCTGACAGAGAGCTTAAGGAGAGCTTTTTACCGGACTGCGCCAGAAGGAGGGTTATGTTCTTCGAACTTATGTAAGTTTGTATGTATGTATATTTATTCTGGTTGCTTTTGAACTTGAGAGATATCACTAGGTTCGTCTTAGTCGTGAGAGTTACACTGGGTAGATTATACAGGATGTAACAAAAAGGGTATGTTAAGCGAAAAGCTATAAATGTAGCCCATTATAAAGTACCTATTCCCAAAATATAAGACTCGAAATCACATGTTTATTTTTCAAGATTGTATGAATATTCTTGATGTTTAGGAATTCTGCATACTAACTAGAAAAATAAACATTTGATTTCGACTTTCAAATTTTGGGAATAGGTTTTGTATAATCGGCTATTAATATTAATAGCTTTTCGCTAAACATACCCTTTTTGTTACACCTGTGAACAGTGTGTCCGGCTCCGGGATAGAGTTAGCGATATTTTAAGGGCGTGTTCTACACTTCATTTTTCGGTAGTTTTATATAGTTTTTTATTCGTCTGAAATTTTCGCTTGTGACCTACCTAATCTTGAGTTAAAGGGAAACTTAATAATTAAACAGCATTTTCGATGTAGAGCTCTCTGTCGAGATATCTGCGAGTGGCAGAAGTTTCCAAAAGGTTCGGTAACTATATCACTTACCGAACTTCTGTCGCACCGTAATCTACGGAATAGCGATACAAGTAAGCTTGATTTATCGGCGTTTATAAAATTGGCCATGAGAGGTTTCGCCAGAAGGGGGCATTTATCTATTGGCACACAGATTGCATCGTTTTGGCATTGTTGACCTAAAACAAAAACCGTAACATTTGAAAATGTCTGGATTGACCAACACACAGCTGCGTGTGTATGTCTATTATATGCTATTCTACGTCCTTCCTATTAACAAATAGAAAATACTTTTTTAGAATTGAAAGTTTGTAAGGATGGATGTTTATCACCTTTTTATGTGAATACTGCTGAACGAACTATAATGAAACTTCGCCGTTATACAGGATGTAACAAAAGGGGTATGTTAAGCAAAAAACTATGTAAATAGCCCACTAAAGGAACCTACCCACAATATCATGTTTATTTTTTTTCAAATACATAGTATGGAGAATTACTACACAATTCAGGAATGTTCATACAATCTTGTAAAATAAACATGTGATTTCGAGTCTCAAATTTTGGAATTAGGTTCTCTATAGTGCGCTATTTACATATCTTTTCGCTTAACATACCCTTTCTGTTACATCCTGTATATAGCACATACATTACACAATAAATAACACGTAAACACGGACGAAGGCGCGGGCGTCTGGTAGTAGAATATAAGACACTTTATTTTGAATAACAGTAGGATGCCGGTACGAGGCATAGTTAGTTATTAATAACCATGCTAATTACTGGTTGCTATTTGCTTATTATTAAAATCTACACAAAGTGACCTTGATTTGCAACAAGATAAAGATGAAATCATGGAGAAGTTTGAAATCCATATGTACCTAACTACACAGGTAAGTAAGTTTATTAATATGCTCAACAGACAAGTAAACCTTATACTAATTAAGTACTATATTTTTTATTTTGCCGGGCTATGTATTTATTAACTCTACGAGTATCTCTACTTATAGGTAGGTACATAGTATATTTGTTATCTACTTCTGTACTAAATTCTCCAAATAAGAAATGCAATATCTACTTAACGATTTGGCTTTAATAATAGTGGTAACATTAAGTTGAAATCCCTTACCTGTAACGTTAGCCAGGAAAGTTATAAAAATAGATATAGTTGCCAACCTGACTCCCATTCTGATAGCTTTTTTCCGTCCTTGCTTCCGACACTTGTTAAATTATCACGGACGCATTAATAATAATACCGATAACGTAGGTGCATAATTAGTTAACTCGTATCACATTAATGACTAGAATTCGAAAAGAGTTCTATGGTTTATAAATATAACTATTATTCCAGTAGAAAAGAATGCGAGGTATAAAAGTCGTGCGTTTGCGCAAAGACTAAAGAGTTTGCGTATATTTCGTGCAAGCGTCAGTGGAGAACTAACTTCAGACTTGAATGACTGGGTATAGGCACGAGCGTGGTATGGTCACTGTGTTTTATTTATTTATCGACAAATATTCACCAAGTACGTATATCGTTGGTGTAGTACGTGCTTATCTTGAAATGAATATAATCAATGTAGCGGTCATCGTTTATACAAAGTTTGATAGTAAGAACTAGAGCAACCTCTTAAAGTTGGATTCTTTGCATTGTAGACGCGGTGCCGCCACGCAGCCGGCATGTTAATGTGTGAGGTAGAGCAACTTTAATACATAGCATGTTTACCACGTGACAATACATAATTGTTCTCAGGTAAAATCTCCCAAAATTTATCTAAAATGAAATTATAAATAATGAATGTGATTTTCTATAAGTTTGACCTTGATAAAATTGATCAGCTTTGAGATCTTTAAAGAGAATTTCCAACCAACGTTACTTATTAAATCATTTTATACCCCAGGGGATCCATCTTGCTAAAGGAAATCGGACGGCAGACTAGGGAAGGGAGAGAAAGTAAGAATTCAAGGGATATTGGCAAACGCTAGATATGGCTACTTACCTATGATCGAAAATTTAAAATGACGACATAGGAACTTAATTTCCACAAAAAGTACAAAAAAGATAACGAGGAAAATGTGTTTTTATCAATTATTAAGATTCCGAGAAGCCTTCCAAAGTCTTTTCGCAACATGACTTAAAGAAGATGCATCGAGTGTACCTAGGTAATTCCAGCTTCCTACCTAAGGCAAGCTCATCACTAACATCATCGCTTGAAATTGCAAGGTTGATTTGATCCCATGAATTCTCAATAGTTTTCTCATTTCATTTCCTTCCCTTTCTTCTCCTATCCATCCTTCCTCTTCTTTCGCGAACTGGCCGGCGGCAGTGGCACCTCAAGTGGCCGGGCAGGGGTCGACTAACCCAGCCCGCGTCCACCAGCCAGCCGCATCTTTCCCTTCCCAAATGGGTCAGACTCTCTGACCCATGTGGCCCCCATTAAGGGCCACGCAAGTTACCGGGGCGCGTTGTCGCGCGTTGAGAATTTTGCCCTGGCACGGGAGTTGCCCCAAGGCCCGCAACCCAGGGCACATGTTTTTGTTCCCAGGACGATCCACGTCCTAGAAAAAGGGCGTGTATTTTTCTTTTTTTTTTAAATACAATTTCACAGATATATCATGATCATGAAGCAACCTTACACGAGTAGATACAATGTTTCTAGAAATATCTCCAGTTCAACTATCAAGCAATAAAATTTAAAACCCATACAGTTTCCTTATCTGTGGTAGTTGGTTAAAAAAACTACGATGTCAGTTTAACAAGACTGCCTATTGTTTAATATGTGCAAGGCTACATCATTGAAGAGTTTTAAGCCGACGGTAAAGAAAACACAGCTCTTGAAGATTTGCCATCTGAAGGGATCTGTCCAAATTGTGTTTATAAAGGCACGAGCTTCTTTGATAAGCATGCAGCAGCGTTTGTTTTGGGCAGAACACTGCAACAAGAGGACATAATTTCAACGGAAATATAAGAAATTTGTCTACCATAGAGGACTTATTCCTCTATGCCTCTACGAATTAAAGGCGGCTATCTGAATTAGGGCCTGCGAAGTCCCGCCCGCTGGCCAAATAATATCAGGAGAACTGCTGGAGCACCATTTGATCAGTTTGGCTTAGGACAGAGGGTAATGGTGAAATGAAGAAGAGTCCTTTAATGAGCAGTGATACATAGATAATTATATAGTATATAGGTACATATAGATAAAAGTAAAGTCTCTTTTAATTTTGTAGGACTAACTGCCTGCGATCTTGAAGATCCATTGGATACTGATTCCGCTTTAAGGTGAGGTGGTGTCGACCCAGGAGCTGATCCATCTTCAAAGGTAACTATGGAAGGGTTTGTGCTTCCTCTACTACCTCCACGTGGTGATCGTCGTGTATCACAGCGATTTTTACATGCACACATTTACATTGGTGATATCAATGTTTATTATAAAGCCCCATTATACTGCCGGTTCAATAGTTGTACATTTTCCTCGTATGTTTTTGTCACAAGCAACAAGTTATTCTTCTCTATGCTTGTTTTTTATGCAAACCGAATTAATATTTTGATGCAGAGTTTTGACACTTTTGATCTTTTGATTATGTTGATTGATGACTTCTTCTGATGTAAATAGAAATAGAGTATATATGGCTATGGTTAAAATGCCAAGCAAAAAACAATGCAAGCATGTCTGGTGTTTACGGGCGAAAATAATAACAGCAAAGGCAAGCAGGTAGTTCCAACCCATAGAATAAGGAAGCTCCTTATTCTAAGTTCCAACCATAAGGCGCAATGAAAGTTTTTTAGTTCAAACTAAAGTTGTTCCAACTACAAAAAACACTGAGTTCTGTAACTTTGTGGTCTTCATAGGTGGTCTTGCTGGTTGCCAACCATTTGCCAACACAGGTGGCCAAAGCTGATAAATAAGCTAGTATGCCAGCCAAAAAGTATCTAAGAATATAGGTCTAACGAGCGGCCAATCCAACTGAGCCAGCTAAACTTCCTGCAATACCTATATATTAACTTTGCAACCTTATGCATACCTATACAGGGTTTTTTTTCGTTGCCACCCTTAACGAAGGGTACGTATTCTATATATCAAATAAAGTAAGCTTATGCCAAAAAATGCTGGGAAATTATGTAATTTTTTTAAAATTAATTGATCGGGCGAAATTAATAGTGTCTAGTGTTTACAAACATAAATGCTAGTTTTTATATAGAAAAAATCTTGCTACGCGCGTCTATGTGTATTTATGCAGAAAAACGCAGTCTATTTACTCAACTTGGGTCCAAAAATATCATGGGAATCAGACACTTCCCAGGTATGCTTCCATGGAAAAAATGATAGTGACGATGAGGAGATTTCGTAGTTTTCGGGAACGTTGACGACCAAAAAACACCTGTATAATCTCACTTTTAACGATACATACGAGTATAGGTAATAAATAACTAAAGCTGTAACAAACCGTATGTACCTACCTATTCGTTACTGAGTAACGTGTACCTACTGCATCAAGTACCGAGTAACGAAACGTTACCCAGGAATTCGTCTCGTTACTCGCATGTTTCGTATCATGGGTATTTTTCGTATTCGTATTCGTACACTGTTTCGGATCGCAAGTGGTGTATTGATACGTTTGTTTTTGATCGTATATTCTACCAATGCGCGTGATGCGGTTCATTTAAATCGCTTATTTCAAAGAACGGTGATTAGGTTTGTTTAAAGTACTTATATATTTTTTTTAATCGTCAAAGTTTTTTACTGTTTCGTACAATTCTTTGTAATATAATTTAAGTTTGTGGTTAAAATTTTCTAAACAGTAAATCCATTGCAAATTTGGTATATTACGTCGACAGTTCACGTCGATTCGCCTCGTTACCATACTACATACTATAGTTACTATACCATATTATGCGGTATCAGAAGTAACGAGTTCGGTAACGATACGATAGTAACGAGTACTCATGGTCAAAGTAACGAATACATACGGGTACGCTTTTATTCGTTACTTTTACACCTCTAGCAATAACAGTATTACGAAGAACGTTTTGCTGCGATCCAAAGGCGCAAAAAAGGGTTCGATTGCATTTAATATTGCCAAAATTTCAACAAAATCTTCGTGGTCTTCTATCAACATGCCAATCTATGTATCGTGATCTACTTATATTTTCATGACCACTATTATGTTCTTTGTTTCCAATGGTTATATTGACATCCAAGGTCCTTGCTCCTAACCAACTAAACGCTGATTAATGTGAAGCCGGTCATTCCATTAACCTTTGTATGGTGTCTAAGAGTCGTACATCTTTGTGCCATTCGGCATGTTTTTTTAGGCGTAAATACTATGCCGCATTATTGAGTCTTGTGGGTTTTTTTTGCTCTTGCTCATATGACCATCATAAATACATAGGTACCTAATAATATAAGATTGTTGTCTATTAATGACTAATTTATGACTTAAGATTAGAATAACTCTATTTATAGGTACTTGAAACGATTACGATTATAAAACAAAATATAGAAATTAATAAACGTAACCAGAACTGCAGGATCACGAAAAAGGTCCCACAGTTTAGCACAAGGGCGTTAGATGTAGGTTAGGAACTAATTGTCAGTTATATACAGGTGAGTTTTAAAACATCAATAACCTCGCTGGACTAGATAGCTAAAATCATAAACAATAACATTTGTTCTACGAGTTTTATAACTCAATACATTAATTAAAAATGATTTTCCAAGCTTTCATTGTACTGTCGTGACATTTGTAAGTCTATGTTTCATTCGTAGGTATACGAAAAGGTTGATGCCCGCGATCGCGCGCGCCTCAGAATTAGTACAGACTTAAGAACATTCAGAGGTAATATTAAATTGATGTTTATTTTTGTATGAAAGTAAAATTTGATAAATGATCAAAACTCGTAGAACTAATTTTGTTGTTATGATGGTAGCTAACTAGTCTTGCGAGGTTATTGATGTTTTAAAATAAACCCTGTATAAGTATAGCTAATTTATTATAAATACCTTGCATTTAATATCTTCTCGATCAAAATCCATCAAGTAATAATTTATATAAAAAATATAATATACCTAATATCTAAACGATCGCGATTTGAAAAAAGTTGCACCGTCATAGGCCATAGCCTACTAGCTGTTGACAGTCGACACAGTTACACATATTTCATCATTATCATCTTCCTACCCTTATCGCATTATTTATTATCGCATAATTCATATTGCAAAGATTTGGCGTTTGTTTGGCTGATGCCAATCCTCCTCGGGTAATAGCTGTGACAATTTTAGAATATTAAAATCCATACATACATGAAATAAATTCAGTAGTACACTGTGATAGTTAATATATTGTGATATGATACCATTAAATCTCCCTCAAACGATTTTAAACTTAGTTACCTAATTTTCATAGCTTTTAACAGCTGGCCAGATTAATTTTTGTAGAAATTACAGAGAAAATATTGAACAAACAATTTAATGATTTGTGTACTTGATGATTTAGAGCTTGACTTTATTTATTAGTGAACCTATCAATTTATACTTTTTTTCTGAAGTTACCAGCCAAATTTACACAAACCTGCCTGGGTCTTCGTGCCATCTACGTCCTGATATATCACGTCGGCTGAGGGTCCACAGATGGAGCAACCATCATATGGCAACAGCAACCAGCCCAGGCCCTCTTCATGTTTACAGCTGCAAGAACTGAATCTTAAGTACCTACAGGTAGACCAATTCGCGGGTAGTTGATATTAGATTTTAATGAGTGATTGAAAAAGCAGCATGTATTGCAAAGTGCCTATATTCCCCTAGAGATCCTAATCTTACCTCATTATGTAATTAAATATTTTTTCCTCTCTGCTGCTTGTCCTTCCGTGGATGTTGTGAGAGTCGATTAAAAAACTCAGGGGCATTCTCTGACTAGCAACTTGTCACTGATTTACATCTCACCTACTATGCTAAACGTAACTGGAGGATCCCCTTCATGGTCCTAGTTCTGTCTATCATTTTGCTAAAACAGCCGAATTGTATAGTCGAGTTAATCGTATCGTAGCTCATCGCGCTGAACGGCCACAGGCATTAAATAAAAACAAGCTACTTCTCTTCTCTTAACATTTATTTGACTTATCTAATTGGCACTATAAAAATACATCATGGTTGCATATTGTCCAATATCCACTCCATGTAATTGGCTACCCGCGTATATATTCCAGGGTAGCCAAGGACACCACATCGTAATGAGCCTAAGGAGACCACTCCTCGCTGCACGTACCGGAGGCCTACTGCGCTGGTCTTCCCAGGGTACATGAGCGGGCCCCCGGAGTCCCCTCCGCAGGAGTCCTTGTCCTGGAGACCTCCAGCACAAAGCTGTCTTTTGTAGATTCGGATGGCACTGAAATTAAAATTTTGGAGTAGGTATTGAATTTACGGTTTTTTAGGACAAAGAGACACGGGAATAGAACTGACAACACTGGATTTAGATGGTTGGTAAATTTTGCATTAGGCTGGGTACCCAGCAATGTACGGTAAGATATACACAAGGCACATACAGGATGTTTTTTCGTGGCCACCCTTAACGAAGGGTACGTACTCTATACATCAAATAAAGTAAGTTTATGCCAAAAAAAATGCTGGGATTTTTTTTATATTTTTAAATTACTTGATCGGGCGAAATGTATAGTGTCTAGTGCTTATGTTAGTTTTTTTATAGACTGATATTAATTATTTCTTGTGAAAAAATCTTGCTACGCGCGTCTATGTGCATTTATGCAGAAAAACGCAGTCTATTTACTCAACTTTAGATCCTAATATTCTGGAAACTAGATACTTCCCAGGTATGCTTCCATGGAGAAAAATGATCGTGATGACGAGGAGATTCCGTAGTTTCCGTCGGGAACGTTGACGACCAAAAATCACTCTGTATAAAAATAAATACCTATTTGTAAAAAATGTCATTGGCATAAACAAATGCTTACCAAGTGTTTTTCTATTCCAAGTACAGAATAAGTCTAAGTCCAAAGTACAACTTGCATAAAAGTCTTTTTTTTAAGGACTGTAGTCGTGAGTTACCTTGACCACAGAAATCTAATATATCTACATGACGTCACATCATCAGAATCATATTATTATGCATATAGCTTTTCTTTACCAATGCGTCATAAAATTACCAGAACGCACTACGAATAGTATCTACTACGTTATCGATTTTATTAGTAATATCGATCGAGTCATAAATACAAGTAAATATTAGTTTATCACTTCCTGTGAGGAAACGAACGATAGGCAGAATCGTCCCCACAGCTCTGTCTAGACGATTTTTTTACCTAAGGTATAAAATAATATAGTGGAATATGAGCCAATTTTGTCGTTGTCTCAACAGATTTTTTTGTTTTATTGTAAATTCTACAAAGTACCTACCTACATACTTTACTTAATTGTTAAATTAGGCACCTCTACTTTTTATAAAATAAACTCTGTAGAAAATTACCGATTAATTTTATGTTCATCAATCGATCAAAAAATGATCAGGCCAAAGTACAATCATAAAGTCATGCATACTGCATCGGCAGTTATCAATATTTTTCTGCAACAGGAAGCCTTTTCAGAGTCACATATCTATGAAGGTAGTCGTTCCTTCATTCGTATTATAGCACTTATCGCACATCTAGCCCCACTAACACCAAATGCATCAATCAAAGATTTATTCGACTGGAACTCATGGGAGTTCCCTCAGGCGATGACAAGTAGTCACTGATCACTACCCGACTGCGCGACGCAAAGGAGTGGTAATGTGTTTAACAGCCTATGTATGTATGTTCCTTTGAAGCACTATACAGGCCGATTTTTATAATTCACACGTCAATCGATTCCTCTTAGTCCGGCGAGTGTCACTAAAGACATGACGTTAGTGAAAATTCAATATGGCGACTACTGGACGCCATATTGTGAAAATGAAAAAGATTAAAGTTAACAAACTATATCAAGTGGGGTATCGTTGAATAGGTATTTAAAAATCATTATCTCAACGTCTTAAGTTTTCTCTCAACATTTTTCGATCCGACTGACCGTTTAGGATCTATATCGATTTAAAGTTGCATGTTTCTTGAAGGCTACTTATTAGTAGCTATATTAACTAAAAACTATAAAATAAAACCATTTTAAAAATCCAAAAACCCGACTGCGTAAAAAAGAACCAAGCTATGTAATAATAAAAAAACTGAAAAGATAAAAACAAGCACTTAGATGTCCGGTGGTCAAGAATTCTTGTTATATGTATATTATTATGGAATGAATACTAGGTACATATTGAGGAAAATAAAATATTTTCTAATGATGTGACATAACAACTGAACAGCCAGGATCCATTGAAATATTAGCTTGGCTGTCGGATAATGGATACCGACTGTTCAGTTCCCCGCTGTGCTGAGCGTGGCTTCGGGCCTTTATGACCTCGCAGTTCTGGTAACCCCATTTCGGTAACACAGCCGTGCTTATATGTATGTATGAGGTTCTACGGACAGCTATACAGGATGATTTTTGGTCGTCAACGTTCCCGAAAACTACGGAATCTCATCATCATCACGATCATATTTCTCCATGGAAGCATACCTGGGAAGTGTTTGGTTTCCAAAATATTAGCGTCCAAAGTTGAGTAAATAGACAGCGTTTTTCTGCATAAATGCACATAGACGCGCGTAGCAAGATTTTTTCAAGAGAAATAATTAATATCTGTCTATAAAAAAACTAACATAAACACTAGACACTATAAATTTTGCCCGATTAAGTAATTAATTATTTTTTTCAACATTTTTTTTTCTCAGCATTTTTTTGCATAAACTTACTTTATTTGATGTATAGAGTATGTACCCTTCGTTAATGGTGGCCACAAAAAAACATTCTGTATACCTCGTCGCTAAGCCTGTTAGCTTAGGCAAAGACCCAGGAGCCAAGCTCACCCGATACTATACTGAAGATATCCCGGACAAAGAACAGGGCGCCGGGTGACGATGGAATCACATCAGAGCTTCGGGTGGAATTCCGGTACTAAAAGTCCTCCAGAGGCTCTTCAATTCTTATATGTATGTATGCATGTTATACTTACTCTTTATATGCCGCTTGACAGTCTTCCCTCTTGACCACTGGTAGGGCCACGCTGAGCAGCACGGGCGACTGGAGGCCGTCTTCCGTGGCGCCCCAGCCAGCTACTACGGCCTGTACGCCCTCTAGTGTCTCGTTAAGTAGCTCAGGTGTGGTTGGAAGGCATATTGGCTTCATGTTATCTATAAAATAAAATCAATTTTAGAAAACTAGTAGTAGAAACTTTTATACTTACCTAATCCTTTTTAGAATGGCTACTGCTAATAGTAAGTTTAGAATTCTCGGGTTTCCTGTTCCCGTCGAAATTTTGGGAAATACTATCTGATAGGATGGCTACGTCATACAAAAGCACACTTTCCAAGTTTAAGGTCCCTAAAGCTTTGTACTGACTAACCGACGACGATGTTGCGCCGTGTAATGCATTCGCAACGAGCATGTTACGCGATACGGCCGTGTACCAAAATCTATGGAAAAGCGGCTCGTCGCTCGCTGTTTCCTCACTACGCACTGACTGCGTGAATGCTCGTTATGTAACATTAGGTACACCGCGCAATGTCGATCTTTTACATCAGCGATAAAGCATTTTAATGGAGCAGAAAAATCTGGGATTAAGAACAATCCAGGTATTTTTGTACAACTCGACAGCTCGGACCCGGACGCCAGATGATTATAAAAAAATACAAATATGCGTAAATTGTTACTCGACCAATGATTCGTTGACTTTATTATTATTGGCTTGTTAGGGCTTGTTAGTTCCCGGCACGTGACGTGAACGTAGTGATTTCTTTCTCTATGGTCACGTTTATAGATACGGCATAGATTAAGCCGTAATAACCCTTATCATTTATTGTACATTGTCCTTGTTATCATTATCGACTTCCCTTATAGTCCAATGCGTAATGCATAGGTATCATATCAGATGAACCTACCTAACATTTCTATCAGAAGTTATTCAGTATTTACTTACTGTGTGACAAGCTGATGACGCACAACGGTAACTATAGGGCATAGGAAGCTTTGGCATGTTCCTCGGAGATAGCAAGCGGATTTCCAGAAATTCCAAAACGAACGAAGAATCATAGAATTTCAATTGCGCATTCTTGTTTCCATTTTTTATTTGCCAGTGGGTAGGTACCATGTATGGGAAATTACCTATGAGAGGATAAGAGGGTACCTACCGAAGGTAAGATTAACTTTGTCAGCCAGTCTGATCAAAGCTATGTCGTCGAAATACGTCTGTGGCCGGTAACCGGGATGAGCAATCACTGATTCTATCGTCATATTCTGGAAACAAAAAATACATTGATCATTCTCTAATAATAGGTTCTGATAACCTTCGACTTAAACGTTTGATAATTTCCTTTGGATTCAGTTACTTCTTTGGAAAGAGATCAGCGTTAATTCCTAGAGTAATGATGAAAGGGTAGAATTGTGGACTTTGTATGGCGAAAGCTGCTGTTGTGTTATCGGGAACTCTAAGTACTGCCAGGCCAAAAACAATGGTGCAAACACGAACCTTTCAAATGTCCGTAACGCTATCGTCACGTAGTCTAATCTCCATAAATTTTGCTTGCGAGGCTGTGGGATCTGTTTTAATGATCCTACCCCATCTACATACAGCGTAGGTATGTGTATGTGATACACAGAAGCGGCTACATTTCTCATCTAATTTTGATGAATAACCTATCACTTTTTTCCGTTTTACAGTTTTTTCTCTGCTCTTTTGAAACATGTTTCCATATCTCTCAGAGAACATACATAGTAGATTAGATACCAATCAAAGAGAATCTAACATACCCTAGCGTTAGGTGCGCAGTAGAGCTGTCCCTCTACTCTCTCACAATCAGGATCCTGCCTGATGTCGTGTTCTCCGATGATCACATGCGACAGCTTGAGGTTGCTCAGGAAGGAAACACAATGTGCTGCCGTGAGAACGTATCTCTCATTGATGAGGGAGCCTCCACAGCTGAGCTTGATTCTTCTTCCTGTAAAATTGTTGAATTTATCTATGATTCAGAAACTAATAATATTCATATTAACAATGTGTGCACCACCACCACTAGCTGTTGAACCCAGGATCTAAGCAGGACATCATAGCAAGGCATTGGTCCATATGTCATCAAAAGTAAAGGTAGCGTTGGAAACCAGCTAGTCATGCGTATCTGTTGTATTATAGCTAATACCTACAAAATTATTTTGCCATTAGTATCTAACAACTTAGGCACTATTTTTAAAACATATTTATAAATAGTTGCGATGATCTGCGGTTCAAATACCACAGTTTATTAGGTACTTCTGGCTGCACTAGCTCAAGATATATAGGTAAATAGTTGCACTATTAATAGGTTTGAAGTGATTAATTTATATTTACTTAGGAAAAACTATAATTAAATGGAAGTAATTTTATGTCAGAAGCATTATAGCTTCGTATAATAATCATAGTATAGATTATAGCATAAAATAAATAAGCGTAAGTAATCACCGTATACAATAATATACCAGTAGACTAGATCAGTATTTTTAATAACCATCACTAGGAAATCCCGTGCTTGGTTTCACCATGCATCTCGTAAAATTCGATTAAGTAACTAGGGACTATTCTCACTGATTTTGACATCTAGCCCCGCTATGATTTCCTTCGTGACCCTGTAGTTATATTTGATTACTTACCTACTCCATTTTTAGAACACAGCGGTGTGTATGTGTAAAAGTATCACCAGGAAGGCAGTTTCAGTACATACCCAGAAGATAACTGCCCTATTTACGCATGACAATACATATACATTTGACCAAACATTTGCGGACAGGCCATCACCATTAATTCTAGAATTGGATTCTTACTACTAAATACTAAATCAGCCTTCCTCATCAATTGATCCCGACGCAAAGGAAGAAAAAGATGAGCAAACTGGTTCTGACCAGGTTCACACAGCTCTTTCTAACAAGTCTATACCTATAATTACCTGATTCATAAGCAAGGAGCGCCATCCAAGGCATCTCGTAAAGCCCAGTCCTGTTCCCCCCAAGTATCCTGTTGTCCTCCACCATGCCACATTCAGTAGGCAGTAGATGCAGGTTCCTGTGCCCGCTCACATCGACCGGCACCTCACTGCCGATGATCTCTCCATTCTTATTGATGGCATTAGCACTGGTAGATGTAGCTCCCGTTGGTGTGACAGCGGCTGGTACGCAGCAAACCTGGAAATGGTATTTTGAAACATTATAGCTAGATAGCTTAAGCAACTTCGTCATAAGTTTGCTCATCCTGCTGAAGGTGTTTTGATGTGTTGAAGTTCACTAAAATTTTAAAACTGCAAGGTATTTCTTCGTAATGTCATTCACGCAAAAATCACCCAACAGATTTTGATAAAATTTTATTATAACTTGGTAGTTATGTAGCTTACATAGGTTTACTATAGTAATATCGGACTATGAGAGAACTATGAAGGACTAGATAATATATTTGTGTTTGCGCACATACTTGTGCATTATAATATCTTCTGCGCAGTTGGCTAACCTCCGTTTAAAATTGGCCACCGTGACCGAAATTCGGTCAGAATCATTATATATTTACTTTTTACCTTATAATTAAGTATAATAGTAATTTACCAAAGGGTCATTGTCTTCAAAGCCACAGGCGAGGGCTCGTAGTTTTTCGATCAACTGTTTGGGCATGGGGTTGCCAGCTTTCCGCACTTCTTCGATTAAAGGCTGGCATTTTTCCAACAGCATGCAGCTTCCTGATCTGCTGTCGGCTATGCAGTCATCGCCGGCGTATGCTGAAAAATTACAGACGGCAGAGTTAGAACATTCATAACACAAACAATAAACATTCAGAACTGCAGGATCATGAAGGAGGCCTTACAGCCACATTTGTTCATATTTAAATAATCAATTACAAGTTGCTAGCTCAACGCCTGAGAAAACGTCTACGAGTTTCCTCAGTCGACTCTTATGAGATGCACCTGAGGCTCTTGGTTACGAACGGTCTTACTTTTAATGCAAATTTCACTTATTTGAATCAGTTGAACAGAATTTTTTTGTTGAGTAGGTAGGTAGGTACTATGTTGTATTAAAATATAAATAGAACTGTTAGTCGGTAATTATATCAATTCATGGTGGCGATAAATATAGAAAGATCGGTTTTATTTACTATTTCCATTTAGATAATAAACATAGTGCGCCATAGATAGGGGAAAACCATATCGTAATGTTGTCGTATTGTCGTCGTATTTCCCGCCATAGTTCTTAATACTCTCGTGGGATAATATTACGTTGGGAAAATCAGGGAAAATGAATGAATTTAGATTCACTTGTATATGTAGTATAACCCTAGCCGCGTGGTGCCGGCAGAGTAGAGTTTGTACCACCCCTGCCTGCCCGTGGGTATCGTACGAGGCGATTAAGGGTTTCCGGAAGGTGGGCAGCAGCGCCTCCCGTACTGACAACATAGTCCGAAAATCACACTGCGGTCACCAACCCGCCTGCCCAGCGTGGTGACTATGGGCAAAACCCCCCTGTGGCAGTAGCCTTGTGGCGTGCCCTGGTGGAGGCCTACGTCCAGCAGTGGACTACAATAGGCTGAAGAAGAAGAAAATGAAGATGTAGTATAATAAAACAAACACACATACATAGGTATATAAGGTATTTTTAAAATTAGTGATTTCCTTTTGACACGAAACTAGCCAGGTAAAAAGAAACAACTTGCACTATGGGGCCAACTCCGAAATAGTGAAAAAAAAACAGCTGTTCCATACATTTCAGTGCAGTAATTATTCAAGATTGTATGGAACAGCTGATTTTTTTCACTATTTCGGAGTTGGCCCCATAGTGAAAGTTGTTTCTTTTTACCCTATACATGCAGCTGCGTTCCCGAATTGGCGTAACCAGAACTACAGGGTCATAAATGCCATAGCCATTATCGGGGATAGATGAACCTATAGATAAATGATCAGAACTACTGGGTCATAAATTCCATAGCCACTATCGGGGATAGATGAACCTATAGGTAAATGTTATCAAAACTACAGGGTCATAAATGCCACAGCCACTATCGGGGATAGATGAACCTATAGGTAAATGATCAGAACTCTAGGGTCATAAATGCCATAGCCACTATCGGGGATAGATGAACCTATAGGTAATCAGAGTCAAGTTGCTAGCTTATCGCATGAGAGAATGTATTTTTTAATGTGGTTTGATTAATTAAGAATTGTACAATAGTTGTATTATTATTTATTGTTTTGTGACTGATATTTTAGAAGGTCGAAAAGGAAAAACAACAACGTATTATTTTATCTATTTTATTCCTCTTGCAGGCTAGTAGTAATTAATTCCCGTCATTTAGATAACACAGCACATTAGCATAATTTTAAACCACACGTATCAAACTGTCTCATATTTTATTTTGATAATTATTCGATCTTATCATCAAAAACTTTTAAGTTAAATGTTATCCTAAATAGGTACCTAACTAATAGGGCTTAGTAATAGTTTCTTATAGTAATTATCTAACTATCCGAAAGACATTCTGACGAAATAACAAAATAAAACAATATTACTTACTCTGAGCTTGTAGGAAAGGCAAAATGAACAGAAAACACAAACACTTTGTCTGGATCATGTCGACGCAACTCTAACTATGTTCTAAGTTACTTTACATTATAATATATTATTAAGAACACTATTAAATGTCGCCAGCTTCAGATCATTGTTACCAAAGGGGAAACACCTGATCAGGTGAATCATAACAATAATAAACACGTTAAATTGTGTCTAATATTAATGCACGACTGACTGATTGGGCTTTGTTTTTTTTTTGTTCTCTTCAGTTTAACTTCCCTCAAACCTGATAGACGAGTCGTTGACGTATAGTCTCACGTCGAGAGCCACAAGTGAATCACTTATCAGATAGCCTCTCAACTTTAAGTATAAACTTAATATTAGGTATAATTTGTTAATTACTTGCTAACAAACCGCGTCAGAGACTGCACGCTGTACTAATAAGTAATATTTGAGTTATCCGAAAACTAAAACGGTGTGCAAATCCCATTTATGTAGATTTGACTGTTTTGATGAAGTCCCACATATATTTTTAAGGATATTTTTAAGGAACTAAATAAAGCCTATAAAGCGGAGTCAAATACACATAGACGCTAGCGCTTCTGAGAGGACAAGTGTAAGTGAGTGGGAATTACTTAGAATAATTTATTGGCAAAACCACTGGTGAATCAGCACTACTTTAGTAATACTTAGGTACCGTTATCTGAGTTTGTTGTTTTTCAGACAGTTTCTAATATTTATAGCAGAATATATTCAATTCTGCGAGATGACCGGATGACTTAGCCAGGGTTACAAATATCTGCAGTATCTGCTGGACGCAGGCAGCTTACAACCGGTCGCAGTGGAGGTCATTGGGGTAGGCCTATGTTCAGCAGTGGTTTTATATGGCTGAACCGATGATACTTATTCAATTCTATTTTTCTGGCATCTATTGTGTCGGACAAAATAATTCCAATAATGTCACATGGAGAGGAGCAATCACGTGAATGTACCAGATTCTAACTAAAACTGAGGCTGTACCTACAGATACATAGGGCAAGTCATATTATTATGTAGACCCAGTTAATAAGTAGGTACATATTGCAATTTCTATTAATGGACTATGTATCTATTTACCTACTCTGCAGCGTGGTGCCGGCAGAGTAGAGTTTGTACCACCCCTGCCTGCCCGTGGGTATCGTACGAGGCGATTAAGGGTTTCCGGGAGGTGGGCAGCAGCGCCTCCCGTACTGACAACATAGTCCGAAAATCACACTGCGGTCACCAACCCGCCTGCCCAGCGTGGTGACTATGGGCAAAACCCCCATGCGGCAGTAGCCTTATGGCGTGCCCTGGGGGAGGCCTACGTCCAGCAGTGGACTGCAATAGGCTGAAGAAGAAAAAGATCTATTTATACATATAGACACGGCTGTGTTCCGAAAAGGGGTAGCCAACACTACAGGAGTATTAAAAGGGGTAGCCAACACTACAGGAGTATTAAAAGTAATCCCACCGACACGTTTAGCTTGCGCCTGAGAGGAATGCCCGAGTTCATTAGTCGACTTTTACGACGGATCAAGGAGATACAAGCTGATGTATCCTAGAGAAGCCCCCCTTCAGCACAGGACACATAATTATAATATTATAACTATTTATTTATCTTTCCAGGGTAAAAATAGAAGAGAAAGTTACCTTTCGAATGCCTCTAGCTCGTTTTATGTGGAAGGAAGGCAGGAGGTACATACATAGGAAAAATCAATTCTCGTTTTACAATGTGCGACTAATTTTAATGAAATATTACATATTTATAACTTTTACAAAGTTTAATCGGAGAAGTAGAGTCAGATACCGCTATCAAAAGAAATATAGGTATATTGGACAAAACACACTTTGGCAAAAAATATGCGACCTCGAGTGCCATTCGTAATCATTGAGCCCATAAAAGACTAATCAGACAAAACTGCCGTTTTCTCACAGTGTTGCAAATCCATAGTAAAATTACTGTTTAATTGACAGTCATTGGTTGGTTCACACCTCAGCCTATTGCAGTCCATCCACTGTTGGACGTAGGTCTCCCCCAGGACACATCCAAGGCTACTGCCATAGGGGGGTTTTGCCCATAGTCATCAGTTGGTTAGAGTTTGACAAACATTTCTGGGCAAGAGTTAAACACAACCAGAGGTAGGTAGGTAGTAGATCTTCTATAATATAAAAATTAACAAATTAAAGCAAATCTCGAAAACGGCTGGACCGATTTCGCTATTTGTAATGTTTGGACCATTCCTTGAAGTATGAGGTTAGTTATATATTAGAGAGGAAAGTTTAAAAAAATGCCTAAAAAGTCCAAAAACAACACTTATTTTCTATAGCGGCCGCCCACGACTTTGTCCACGTGAAGGGCATTACATCCATGCAAATCCGGGGCGGATCCCTAGTATCATATTATAAATAAATAAAGCTTAATTAATTGTGCATACACGCCTAGGACACTAAGTTAGGGTAAAAACTGTACTGTTCTCAGATGTTAAATATTTTTACTTTGTGTCTGTTTATATAAGTCGGTAGATGTAAGTATAGCTAATATACAAATGATTCACAACCGAATAAACAGGCAGTCGCTATGAGAAGCCAGACAGTTCCTACCATGTTATATCGATGCTCTTCAACACATATGTTAATCGATATACATTCTGTGGCATTCTCTCTCAGGTTTATATAAGTCGGTAGATGATATGAAATATGATTGAACAGATTTTTCTTCTTTAACTCTCAGAAGTTGTCACAAAGTCTCCCATTCATAAACCTCAAGTTAACGCTGTACCACATCAGAGTCAAAATCGTGTTTCGATTCTAAGCGTCCTTGTCTTGTCCTTTAGTCTCTTAGTCATTTACATTGTTTAAGTCTAATGGTCGGAATCGAGCACAGTATTCTTATCATCACTTTATAGGGAAATTAGTACTGGCACGTTATTTACGATTTGTTGTTAACTCGATACAGTATCGTGAAGTTACTTAGCGCATAGCGAATCCCTTGGCCACGCAATACTTTAAATTGAGAATAAAAAGTGTAGATGTGTCATTTGTGGTATTCTGTAGGTAACCTACCATGAGTTGTTGTGTTCGGCCCCAGTTGTAGAGGCACCCTGTATTGCTGTTATGATCACTTAAACTTTAAAATCATGCACCTCCACCACGGGGTTTAGACACATATCAGGGCCTGACCCACAGGCCCGCCGAAAAGTGTAGGACGCTTTCTTAACGTATTTATAAGTAAAACATTAGCGTCATAATGAAGCTATTTATTGAGATTAAGGGACAATCAACCCGAGATAGGATGCCATCGTAAAGAAAGATTACTTGATGCATAATTTAGTGAAACTACCAATAACTGAACTGGAATAGGACCGTCTAAAGCTTTTGTCTCTTAGGATAGCGTTGCCGTTATATAGCGGTGAGACGTACGAAAAACCATACTTCCTTACCGTGCCGACATGTGAAATACTACTTAAAAAGATCACTATGTCGGTACTTAGCGTTAGAGCAAAAGGGTGTGAAACCCTTATAAAACTAAAGTAGAACTTTCATCTCTACACATTGCCTATTCAATGACTTTCATTATTGCACTAAACCGCAGTCATGAACGTTAGTGCCATAAACAGAAATAGCTACATTTCTACTTTGAAATGAATTTTATAATTGCTATGCTGAATAGGAATATACTAGTTTGCAGTGTGATTTGGATCTATCATAGTGTGAGAGGTAAGTACTCTGTATCACAGGGACATCATGGATATATGGAATAGTGTATATCTATTAATTACTAGTGGCCCGCCCTCGCTTCGCTTCGGTACATATCAGTATATAGCTACAACTTCATATGTAGGTACAGCGGTTTTCGTAAAAATTTGAAACTCCCGTTGATCCCCTTCCCGTGGGAATTCCGTTTTTAGTCCTTCCTTATTGTCCCCAATGAACATATATGCCCGATTTCAGTTTCATATGTATAGCGGTTCTCGTAAAAATTATGAATTCCCGTTTGTCCCCTTCCCGTGGGAATTTCGGGAAATCCGTTTTTAGTCCTTCCTCGTTGTCTCCAATGAACATACAGGGTGTTTTTTTGTGGCCACCCTTAACGAAGGGTACGTATTCTATACATGAAATAAAGTAAGTTTATGCCTGCTTTTTTTTTGAAAAAATTTTTTAAATTCCTTGATCGTGCGAAATTTATAGTGTCTAGTGTTTATGTTAGTTTTTTTATAGACAGATATTAATTATTTTTCGTGAAAAAATCCTGCTACGCGCGTCTATGTGCATTTATGCAGAAAAACGCAGTCTATTTACTCAACTTTGGACCCTAATATTTTGGAAACCAGACACTTCCCAGGTATGCTTCCATGGAGAAAAATGATCGTGATGATGAGGAGATTCCGTAGTTTTCGGGAACGTTGACGACCAAAAATCACCTGTATATGCCCGATTTCAGCTTCACATGTATAGCGGTTTTCGTAAAAAATATTAAATTCCCGTTGGTCGCCGACCCGTGGGAATATCGGGAAATTCTTATAACCTATGACACTCAGCGATAATGTGGCTTTCTATTGATGAAAGAATTTTTAAAATCGGTTCAGTAGATCCCGAGATTACCCCTTACAATTTAACAAATATACAAACACACAAACTTTACCTCTTTATAATATTATTAGTATAGAAGTATAGGTATAGATTAGTGAGCTTATAGTATACACAGGTATACAAACATAGGAGACTGCATAACTCAATAATAATATCGAATAACGAGATCGACAATAGGTATCTACTTAACTGTATTTTCCTTTAAAACTTTTTTTCTTATAATATTTTTGCTATTTTATTGACGACTAGTGGCCCGCCCTCGCTTCGCTTCGGTACATACATACATACATATAATCACGCCTTTATCCCTTACGGGGTAGGCAGAGCACCAAGGGCCGATAGAACCACATGATAGCGCTTCGGTACATATCAGTATATAGCTACAACTACATATGTAGGTACAGCGGTTTTCGTAAAAATTTGGAACTCCCGTTGGTCCCCTTCCCGTGGGAATTTCGGGAAATCCGTTTTTAGTCCTTCCTCGTTGTCCCCAAAGAACATATATGCCCGATTTCAGCTTCATATGTAAAGCGGTTTTCGTAAAAAAAAAAATCCCGTTGGTCGCCTTCCCGTGGGAATATCGGGAAATTCTTATAGCCTATGTTCATCCAGGTCCAATAAGGATTCTAACGGTGAAAGAATTTTTGAAATCAGTAGTTTCGGAGCCTATTCATAACAACCAAACAAACAAAGTTTTCCTCTTTATAATATTAGTGTAGATATACGGTCGTGTCTAGGGTTGCCAACCGTCCCGCATGGCGCGGGACGTCCTGTTTTCAGGGTCTTAATAACGCGTCCCGTTTTGAGTGTCTGCGGGACGCTAAATGTCCCGTTTTCAGGTGAATCCTTCCTAGTTGATTATGGCGCAGAGTATGTGATACATAAATCTTGAATTTTAAATTTCACAAATAATGTAAGTAAGTATTAGTTTCACCTACTTGTTATCATTGACGAATCTTCGAATCATTAATGAAACATCCGAATTTATAAGTACCTAGTATTACTACTAGTAGTACTAGTATAGTGACAGGTATTTTTCAAATCGAATTTTGTTTGGGTTTTTTCAGGTGCCAATTTGACATAGGTTGATAGAAGCGTTGTTGTAGGGATTAGTGGATCATTTAATAATACCTCCACATATTTCAGCCAATTATTCAATTATTTTTCTGATTTAATAAATTATGTAGAAATTTTGTAAAAATTATGTAAGCATTCAAAATAAGTAAAAATTTCCGCGCTCGCTTCGCTCGCGCTTTGGCACTTGCAAGTCCAACAACAATGATGTTTTTTTGTATAAATATTCAAGTTGTCTCTGGAATAAAATGCAAAAATTTTGCGCACGCTTCGTTCGCGTTATACAATACCTATTATAAGGTGAGTTAAAAAACCAGGATGCGCCACTGCTTGTTATGATGAAATTAGACCTATTTGCTATGGATTATCACGAAATAATAATTTCTTTATGAAAAAATGTAGGTACTAAAATTTACCATTTGTAAGTGTCCCGTTTTTCTTGCTGTGGTCCCATGTGGCTGTCCCGCAAATCTCTGTATAAGAGTTGGCAACCCTAGTCGTGTCGGACATCGGTTTTTCGAGTTATGTGCCCTGTCAATTGCCACTTTAGCTTACTGAACCGTTGAGCTTAGTCGGTGACCTTTTGACGTCTACGGATATCCTAATTTCAGATTCGGTCACGCAGAGAAATCCCGATCATAGCTCTCCATTGCTCGCTGTGAGATCTTGAGCTTCTTTATGAGGTACACAGTTAGAGACCACATCTCGGCACTGTAGGTCATCGCCGGTAGCACGCACTGGTTGAATACCTTCGTCTTTAAGGACTGGGGTATCTTAGACACAATTAATAAACTGTACTTGACCATGCTCGTCATCCAAGTAATTGACCCGGTAGCTCAGTGGTAAGAGCACTTGCACGGAATGCAGAGGTCGTGGGTTCGAGTCCCACTCGGGCGAAGAATTTTTTCCATTTCTTTATTAATAATTTTATCATGCTCTAGATGTTTATAAAAAATTTTGACCAATTTTAGAAATTGCATATAATAATTGGGTGTTTATGTTTTAGCCACAACATGGAGCGAGGTGAAGGACCACGCAGCCTGGGCGAAGCTGTCAGCCTTCGACTGCGGGGACAGCGCATCAGACCGCATCATTGGAGGGTTAAATGCTGCTATGGGGCAGTTTCCTTGGATAGCTCGACTTGGGTATAAATGTAAGTAGAATGTAGACTATACCTACATATCAGTCCGCTGCATGACAGATATGTATAGTCTACATTCTACTTATATTTATACCCAAGTCTAATGTTAAGCAGTGACACTTCACTGAGATAGTGTAACAGTAATAGTAGAATCATGCGGTGTGTCAGACCTAATGTTGGTTTTGCCATAAAGGAGAACTGTGTAGCAGCTCTCCTGGATTTCGTCTTTAGGCGACCTTAACTCTTATTAGCTCCACGTTGGTGGCTATTAAGCCCCGAATCGCTAACTTATGCCTGACAGACCGTAACAAATCGCACCTTGGGGTGGTGACCGTTGCCAAAGCAAAAGCTTTGCGATTTTTTTTTTGGGTTGTTTAAATTCACCTACTTTTTTGTTTGGTAGCGGTTTCATTTTTGGGGTGCGAACATAGAAAGTAACATATAATTAGACAATCGACAAACAAGTGTTAATTCTTTCATGTCGAATAAATGATTTTGAATTTGAATCTAATGTAAATCATTTAAAAGCAAATAAATACCACTTATCTCCCTTCTAGCCCTCTTCAGTATAAAGATTTGGCATCCGAGTGTTACAATTTTATAAATTATGTCATCTTTTCGATGTTTTGTTCTGATTCAGCCCCATATGAGGAGGAGTTGGATTACATGTGCGGTGGGGTCCTGGTCTCCGACCGGCATGTGGTGACTGCTGCACACTGTCTGGACGGTGGGGAGTACAAGCTGTGAGTTATCTACACACGGATTATTATACAGGTTGATTATTGGTCGTCAACGTTTCCGAAAACTACGGAATCTCCTCATCATCACGATCATTTTTCTCCATGGAAGCATACCTGGGAAGTGTCTGGTTCCCAAGATATTAGAGTCCAAAGTTGAGTAAATAGACTGCGTTTGTCTGCATAAATGCACATAGTCGCGCGTAGCAAGATACATCGTTTCCCAGCATTTTTTTTTGCATAAACTTATTTTATTTGATCTATAGAGTACGTACCCTTCGTTAAGGGTGGCAACGATAAAACATCCTGTATAACAACATGTCATACAAAAAAAAATTGCTCGCGAAGAAATTTGCATAGGTACAATTTTTTCTCTTGTGAAAAAAAAAACTGGAACCTATTTTATAAGCTGTAACTGGTACACTCGTGGTGTACTCGTAAATGCCGATTCATATCAAATGAGCGAATGCTCATGCTATACATTTCCGTACAAATATTTTTTGTATGCAGTCAGTAATACAGATAATGTGGCCACACAAATAGAAACTAGCGCCAACATTCAAAGGGACTAAGTATTTGGTGAAACGCACTCTAAGAATATTCAAAAAATACTCGGTAGCTTTTTACCACAGCTTGATATAAATGAACGTTCGATACGCGAACACTTGCTTGATCAATAATTTTAATTCTTGGTTCTTTATAGAATAAAATATTCAAAGATAAAAACGAGCTTTCCTCTACACTAAAAGATCAAGAAAGATGCTCTCCTTTCAGCCGTAGCTCGTTGTTTGTTTGATGTAAATCGACCTTAATCAGTAGGTACTCAAGAATGACCCATTCAAATTTCTTATAACATTTCCAACCCGTAAATTCTAGAAATTTCACAATTAGGGAATAAAGATTGTTTACACTGTACCAAGCTACTGCATGTACAGTCATTTACCTATATATACATACATATAATAAAAATTTTATAGATCGCTGTCTGTACATGGAAAATATATGATAAAATATATTATAGGAGAGCTTTATCAACGCAAAACGATGATTTTTGGAATTTTTGTCTGTTGTCGGTTTGTCTGTTTCTCTGTGCGTTTGTACGCTAATCTCAGAAACGGCTGAACCGATTTCGATGCAGTTTTCAGGAATATATTGTGACAGGTCCCACTTACATATAGGCTACTTTTTATCCCGGGAAAATGTTTTTATCCCGGATAATTTCGACATTTTCAAGTAATAAAATGTATACATTGTTGATGATCTTCGAACCTTAACGCAAGGGTATCATAAAATTATTAATAAAGATATGGAAAAAATTCCTCACCCGGGTGGGAATCGAACCCACGACCTCTGCATTCCGCGTGTCAGTGCTCTAACCACTGAGCCACCGGGTCAATTACTCGGATGACGAATTTTACCATCTCTTTTCTAAATTACATATTGGCAACTTTATTTTTCATCCCGATAGCCATACACTAGCCAAATCTCGGCAAACAAAGCTGAATCCCTCAGCACAATGTTTAAAGATGAAACGATCAACCATATCCTAACGGATTATATTAATGGAGAAGTGTTTTTATAAATTTATCTTAGTCAAGATATTATATATTATAAAATTATTAATAAAGAAATGGAAAAAATTCCTCACCCGGGTGGGAATCGAACCCACGACCTCTGCATTCCGCGTGTCAGTGCTCTTACCACTGAGCCACCGGGTCAATTACTCGGATGACGAATTTTACCATCTCTTTTCTAAATTACATCATTACATCATGCAAATGTATCAGTATATTTTTGTATACATCTTATTGCTTGTGACTGTACCTACTTATAATTTTTTCATGACAGGACTATTGTTCGCCTGGGTGAACATAACACAGCCACTAACCCTGACTGCCAGTTGCAAGTATGTGCTCCTCCCGTCCAGGATTTACAAGTGAAGAGGGTTACCAGCCATCCCAGTTTCAACAAGCCGCCATTTCACAATGATATAGCCATTTTGGAACTTGACAAGGCGGTAACATTAAATGGTGAGGAGATTGTTTAAAAGGTTTTGTACCTATTTTTTTTATGAACTATCATAAAGTCTTTCTCCTCAAAGCCATACGTAGAGTAGTGCCTAACCTTTTGTCGTATTACGAACATACATTAATAATGTCCTCCAACCACACAAGTGCACTCACAGCCTCAAACACAGATGTATCTCTCCATTCCTTCACTCTAATAGTCTAACGGGACGGAAAACCGATATGACTAGACACATGTTTTATGTAAATAATATGATTATTTAACATTATGTCGGTAGGTACTAAACTAAAGTATAAACTAGTTATGTACCCACATTGAAAATCGAGGTTGGTTGGTGTGTCAAAATTGTTTCATAAAAACGCTACGCCTTAGAACATACATACGTCTTAGAACAGTTAGTCATTGCATATTGCTAAGTGGGTTTTTCCATCGAGGCGACATGCAAAATTACTCGTAATATATCGAGCTAAAGAAACTCGTTATGTAAATACCTACCTACCTATATACTACTTATCAAATATTTACCTGGAAGTATACATATAGATTTATGCATATGAGAATATAGTTCGTAGAAAAGATTATGAAGTGTAAAATAGGTGCATCATGTTCAATACCCTAGCTACCCCATTTTGGAAACTGTGTCGTTGTATGTATGTAATATCACGTAGTATTTTACGAATGACACTAATATTATAAAGGCGAAAGTTTGTGAGTGTGTGAGTTTGTATGTCTGTTACTTCTTCACGTCTAAACGGCTGAAGCGATTTTAATAAAATTTGATATGGAGTTAGCTGACACCCTGGATAAACACATACGAGTACCCTACTCATACGACATAGGGATAAAAATCCCCGGAAAATATTTTAATCCCGGATAATTTTGACATTTTGTTTTTTTCTGCAGTCCACGTGGACAACAGCTAGTAAAATATAAATTCATGAAGTTGTGGGATAATAAAGAGTCATCTCTCAATTGTATTACTTTCAGACTACGTCGCTCCAATCTGTCTTCCTCGTGAAAACCAGATGGCAGAACCTAAGGTTGGTGAGCTGGTCATAGTCGCTGGATGGGGCAAGATGAACATGACCACAGAAGCAAGGGCCACGATATTACAAGTCGTTAGTGTAAGTAGTTTTAGGGCCGAATTTTCCAAACGTCAGATAGCCTATCTGAAGTATAAAGTTGATGCTGTCTCTATCATTATCAAGTTTTAGAGAAAGGCAGCATCAACTTTACTCTTCTGATTACTGAGTTATCTGACGTTTGGAAAAATCAGGCCTTAAGCGTATATTATCCAACAGGAACCTAACTAACTCTAACTAGCCTCAGTTAACCAATCGACATCGTACAACAGTCCAGCAAGCTAAAGTGGCAGTGGGCGGGCAGGGATGCGGCCGAAGGGTTCTAGAGGGGAGACCACGTACTGGCAAGCGCAGCGTGTAATGGCCACCTTCTAGATGGACGGACGAACGACAGGGTCGCGGGTATCTGCTGGATGTAGGCTGCTTCCAACCGGCCGCAGTGGAGGTCATTGGGGAAAGCCTATGTTCAGCAGTGGGCTTTGCATGGCTGATATTGATAACCATAAAAATCCATGGCATGGTATCGTACGTGCATTTTTGGTAACGCTATTGTCTCGCTTGACGGACCGTGAATGAACGGGTACAGTAGTAGGTATGTATAATTAAACGATACCTATCTTACAGCTGCCCGTGGTACCAGCAGATACCTGTAACACTTTCGGTAAAACATTCAAACTGGCCAAATCTGAGATCTGCGCCGGTGCACAACATCAGAAGGATGCATGTGGCGGCGACTCCGGAGGACCACTTATGAAGGTAATAAGATTTGATACATGATATAAAACAACAAGCATCCTTATACCACTATGTGTGTAAATCAGATTTTTTTGGTTTTTCTAAATGACCCTAGTCGTATTTGATAGTACATAATACCATATTTTGACCTGCCCGCAATGAAAATGGACATAACAAAACGTACTATATGTAAAACGAGAGATTATCAAACCCAAGATTAACCAAGCTGCTCGTTCGAAAGTTTAATTACATATTATAAACCTTCCTCTTGAATCACTGTAGATAGAGAGATAAAAAAGCCGCATCAAAATCCATTGCGTTGTTTAAAAGATCGAAGCATACAAGCAACATTGTTTTATTCTATAGGTATATTATAGTGTAAATTTTGCCTTATTTCAGGTTTTCGACACACCGGATGGCCCTAAATGTGTTCTGATTGGTGTGGTATCCTTTGGGCCTACTATTTGCGGAATCAAAAAACCTGGAGTCTACTCATCGGTGTCCTACTTTTTAAAATTTATTTTAGATAATCTTAATTAAGTTATTGAATTACAGTATAATATTAAACGCATTTCTCTTATTAGCAGTAGCTGCATCTCTTTCCCTGCATGTTGTAAGAGTCGACTAGGGAACTCATTATCTCAGGCGATAACCTAACAACTTGTTAGTGATTACTGATTATTTATCTGTATTTGCTTGCCAAATGTGGAGTATGTTTGAATTTGTAGGTGAATATGGTAGAGTCCGTAATCCTGTAAGGTGAATAGATATCAAGAAAACGGCTATCATTATTTATTTTATTTTATTATCCGACTTCAAAAAAGAGAGGTTATCATTTCGTCTGTATGTTTTTATTTTTTATGTGTGTTACCTCAAAAACCGTCATTTATGAACGGATTTTAATTTTTTTAAATAGTTTGTCATGGTATGCTTCCAAGTTGGTCCCATATTCACCACATCAGGATCTGATGATGGGATCTTGGAGAAATCGAGGGCAATCCTCAAATATTGTAGGCACATGTAGTCTGTTTTTATACTTTTACTGAGCGTTTTAAGAGGAGGCAGACCTTATTTAGCATCTTTTTTATGAAATATGCTGAAACGGGTGCATGTTTGTTTAATGTGAGACTATTACACTATATTCTTAGTACCCTTAACTATGTCATGTAAAGCCAAAAACATGATTTAATGATTTTCGCTCGATAGTTTTGTTTTTTGAAATCGACATGTTTTTTAGTCATTTTTACTTTTATTTCGGCTATTACATGAGGTAGGCGTTTAAAATAAATTCGGATATCAAGATAATAATGATAGTAAACTTTTGTAAAGCCAAAATTAAAAAACAATCATAATTGAACACACAATTAATAAAAATCTTTTTGAGACTTACGCCCTTTACTTCTGAGCTCAATCAGTTGTTTAGCGTGCAACCGATATTCTACTCTAATGCTTACTGAAAAGCGTTAAATAGTAACTTCGTGCCCGCTGACGCTCAGTACCGCGCTGTGCGCCGACGACGTAGGGTCTATGTCGCTTTCGCCCACGGCAGTGGCATTTTTTATTATCTTGTGGTGTAGGTATTACTCGATTGAGTTCGGACTAATGGGAAATAAAACTAAAAAATATGTTTCCAAAAGGAAGATGGCTCAACGTTGGAGAGAATTTTCTAAAAAGGGGAGAGAATCAAAGGTGTAAGTAGCTATAATCATAATTAGTAAGTATGTAAAGTTTAGTGCTGAGAATGCATTTTATAATGGACAGCAGAAAAAAAAATGTCGAAATTACGGGATAAAAAGTATAATGTGTTATTCTGATACGTACCTAAGCTAATATAAGGTCTTTCCGAAATTAGTGATTGACACGAAACTAGAAAGTAAAAAGGGGCCAACTCCGATAAGTGAAAAAATCAGCTGTTCCATACATTTCAGGATTTTGCGTGATGAAGTAACAAACATACACATTCACACACATACAAACTTTTACCTTTATAAATTGGTAGAATTCCTTTGAACGATGGCGCTAGTTGCTTTGTTTATCTATGTAAAAGTCTACAAAAGAAATTAGTTCCGAAATCACACACACAGCATGAGAAGTATTCTATAAGCGCACTGCTTTACACATGAAGTACATACATAAATTTTATATACATTTACGAGTATATGTAGGTACAATATCTTTCACTCACCTAAGGAACTTACTTACAGGTGAGGCATAAATATTGGAATAGGTATGTGGATTAGGTATTTTTCAATACTAGTCGTTACCTAATACAACGTGATTAGGTCATCATCATCTTCCTGCCCTGTTCCCATTTATTTGGGGTCGGCACAATATGTACTTTTCTTCCATTCATCCCTATTATCCGTCATCTCATGGCTCACTCCCAGTACACGCATATCCTCCCTCACACAGTCCATCCAACATTTCTTTGGTCTACCTCTTCTTTATATCCATCCACACTCATGCACAAAGCTCTCTGTAAAATATGCCTTTCATCCCGTCGCTATACATCATAGACTCATAATATAGCTTTACATGCCCGTACCAAGACAGACGGTTACTTCGTAACTTGTCTATGATCGGCGCAACTTTCAAACTTCCTCTTATATACACATTTCTTATTTTATCCATTCTTGTAACTCCACACATCCATCTCAACATTCTCATCTTGCTTACATGGAATTGATTTTTATCCTTCTTCTTTACGGCCCAGCATTCAGATACAAGACGACATTAGGTATTAGGTATCGCATAAAATATCATCTTATTATGAGAAATCAACCGTAAGGCATAGACTATAAGTTTCAATTTTATTATTTAGCAAAAATACTACAATATCATTAGAATATGAAGATAATTTTCACCATCTCTAACAAGTTTATAATAGCCCAGCGGTTACATCGGCGGAGTCGAAAATCAGACATTCCTGGTTCGTATCCGGGTACAGACAAGACTTTTTTTCCTTTTTTTTTTACAAAATTAAAATCCTTTATTTAAACAAAATATGTGACACAAACTAAAAATAATTTAACTAAATATAAAAAATTTAACCTAATATAAAAAATGCATTTCGCTATTATCACGATATTTTCTATTTGCACAAATATTCTTTCTACGTAGGTATTTATTAGATAATGGATCATTCACCGAAAACCGATACTAAATATTCACCGAATAAAGATTCTACGTATTTATCTAATACGTAATGGATCACAGTAATGGAACGGTCATATTGCATAAATATTAGTATGTATTAGGTCGAACAGGTACGATTTTTACCTAATCCGACCCATCTTTACTTACTACGTAGCATCTTCGGCAGCAGTTCCTTATCTACAATATTTTGTTTATAGAATTCAAACAAATTGTGCCGAACAAAAAGTCCTGGAGTCGCCCGTCAAAGTTTATACCGAACTAATACCACCTGTAATGTTTGAAGAAAAGTGAGTGAGAACCTACCTACCTGCTATAATTTTGTTGTTTTTCCTCATTGGTTTCACTTTTGGCTACTAAAACTTTTTTGATATTTTTTAAACTCATTTCATATTTTAGCTCTCCGATTGACAGTTTGATGGTAACAGATGAGGTGGAGCATAGAACAGAAGGTATTTTACTGTATAAGGTAAATAGTACATATATATTTCTTGGGGAGTGTAGAGGATTAGTAAGAAAAAATCATTTAATTTAATTGTATAGTATTTAAACGCACATCAAATAAAATGATTTTTTTAGTCACAAATAATTGGAATTCATATAAAAATTGCTGACTGTACAGCAAAATCCTCAAATGAGAATATTGCTAATCAAACTGCAATTTATATTTGTGGCATACGCATACCGCTATTTATATTAAATAAAGTTTTTTTTATTTATGCACAGCTAATATTGCGAATGCGCATTATACATACCTGTTAACCCTTTATTTTTAAAAACACCTACTATTTATATTTAACATACAGCAATTTACCTAAATGAAACGGCATTTTTTTACATAATCATCTTAATATTAAAATTTGTTAAGTTACTACTTGTAACATTTTAACATATTGACTCACCTAAAAGCCTTTTTAAAAGCGATCTACATGAGTAAATTGGTCCCATTTCACATATGTATCGGATACTATTTTTTGTGATATATAAAATAAATCTTTGATATCTACCATTAATTCGTTTTATTCAAAACTTCCTAATACTTGTTGCATTGGATGAATTTCATACATAAATATAACTATGATGCAGGTAATGTGTTCTATTGTATGAATGATTTTTTAACAGACTCGTACCTATATTACTTATTAATTAATTAATTAATTTAATTTAATTGTATTTTGCAAACAAAAATAAAATAAACATAACATTGAAATCAATTATAATAACGACTCTATGAGTTTTTATGTTCTCTGCGTTTGACCTAGCGTTGACCCGCCTGCTCGAAAGCGCGCGAATTTCGAATTTTAACAGTACGCAGATCTTAACGCGTATCTTTGCATTGCGGGTGGCGGGGTATGTGGGCGGAGCAACCGTGGGACTTTTATTTGACTGCTGGCTCTTAATCACCTGCATATAAAACATAACATTTGATGATGGAATCTCTAAGGAATCTAGGAATATCCTCAAATATTCACGAGTAGTCCGTTTTTAGATTTTTATAACGAATTTTGGTCAGCTACACATAATATAAAGGAAACGAGGGTCTGATGATGGAGCTGCCGAAAAACAGATAGTGGAACTTTTTAGTAACAAAATCCTATATCGTTGTGTTAAGTCGTGAAATTATATGTTGAATTAAGCCGTGTCTGAAGTAAGATGGTTATAGAGGAAGAGGTAGACATGAGATGACGGATAATAGGGATGAATGAAAGAAGAGTACCTACCTACATATTGCACCGACCCCAAATGATTGGGAACAGGGCAGGAAGAAGGAGTGTAATTATATGTTGCTTAAATAACAGTGTATATGGCTGTTGTGCTGCCAAATCTCTTATATTACTCCGAGGCGTGGTGCATGTACCGTCGCCACATACGCACTCTGGATCGATTCCACCGCAAGTGCCTCCGATTCATTATGAGAATCATATGGTCCGACCGAGTGCGTAATACCGAAGTATTGCGAAGAGCCAATGTAAGTGGCATTAAGGCCTACTTAATGCGTCGGTAGCTTCGGTGGTGCGGTCATGTGTCTCGTATGGCGGAGGATAGATTGGCTAAGCGCATCTTCTTTTCTGAACTGGAGGAGGGCAAGCGGAATCGCGGCGGCCAACTCCTCAGATACAAAGATGTTCAGAAAAGACATATGAAGAGATGCAATATAGATCCATCTAAATGGGAAGTTTTGGCAGCACAACGACCAGAGTGGCGCAGGACGGTGATGAAGTAAGTACACGAGTTCGAGGAGCAGCGTCAAGTTGACCTTGACGCTAAACGTGATGAACTAAAGACTCGTCCTCCTGCTGCCATTATCTATAATTACCATAATGGCACACTAACCTGTCCTCTGTGTGCGCGGACGTTCAGGGCGAAGATTGTCTATGTAAGCCATCTCCGAGCGCATGAACGCCAACTTAGTAATATCTAGGAGTAGAAGTGGTCGCCATGACCGAAATCGGTCGGAGGTCATTATATTGTCAGACGTAAAGTTTCGAAGCCTAGTAATTTCTCTCTTTTGTCATGTGGCCTATTTAATCATTTGCTGGCATATAAATCTGACAATATTATGCCTTCTAAACTTCGTACACGGCTTAACGCAATATATATTTGCCCTTTAGTAAAATTTTACTTTAGTAAGATCGAGTTTTGGGAGGAAGTCGGTTTTTCGTTTAAAAATAAAATATTTTGCCTATCTATTATATACCTATACTGCAAGGAAATAAACAATTGAACTAAATGCTGTCAAGTATTTCCTACGCTTCTTTTTTCCTTTATTGGCGATAGGTATAACTAACAGCACTGGCATCTAACCTAAAAAGAATAAATATCCTAAATGTAAAAAAATCCTCATGGAAGTCTCACTGCCCGTGCCTGGGCACAGACTAAGGGGCATTCTACTGACTAGGAACATACGAGTACACTAACTTTGTCTAGTTATTATACAGGGTGTAACAAAAGGGGGCATGTTAAGCAAAAAGCTATGTAAATACCCCACTAAATAAAACCTATCCACAAAATTTCAGACTCGAAATCACATGTTTATTTTTCCAGATAGTATGAAGAATTCCTTAACAACTCAGGAATATTCATACAATATTGAAAAATAAACATGTGATTTCGAGTCTCAAATTTTGGAAATAGGTTCTTTATAGTGGGCTATTTACATAGCTTTTCGCTTAACATACCCTTTCTGTTACACCCTGTATATATAGATCTGTGAATTCGACGTTTAAATGTGAGATATCTGGCTTTCCCCAAATTCATGTACGGGCGTAGTTTGTATTCTTTGTCTCACTTCAAGGAAGACGTCGACAGTGATGGGACTCTTGCAGATACATTAAGCAGTTAAGATAGTAAATGCTGTAAGTATAGAAAGCCAATCGATCTGATGTCACGTCGAATCCAACCTTGAAAACCTACTTATAATGCAAGGGTATTCTTAATTATAATTGCGAAGTTGATCATAACTAAGACAGCGCTAAATCCAAACTAATAGGCGTAGAAAGCTCCCTAAAGAAAGAATTTCCCGAAATTCCCACGGAATCAGGAAAAACGGGAACTTGCGTTCTCGTTGACGCGGACAAAGTCGCGGGCGTTGAGAAGTCCTTACTTTGGCCGAGACAGTTACAAAAGCACAACGCTATCCGCCTGACGTTGTGTCTGTAAATAATTATTATATAAATTATTATATTTAATAGTGCAAGTGACGAAATGAGATTAAACCGGAATGCTCGGAGTATTATAGCATGTTTGTTCTTGAGTGTTTTCATACAAGCGAGTAAGTCGTGACCTCAAGCGTTTATATCTACTGAGATAACTTAAATCTTAATAAATGTTTATTAGAATAGATAATACGTAGCATGATAAATACTAAATAACCAATAACCTACGAACTAAAATTATTAAGGATATATCGAAAAGGTTGGTCGAGGCATCTCATGACCTGGCTCATTTTTTGGACAGCGAGTAAGCCTCGCTATCCAGCGGGGCAACGCTGCCAGCCTTATGGGCATATTGCCAGCGGTGGAGGACTTGCAAGGAGTCTTCTATTTGTAAATTTTATTTTATTTTGTAGCTCTAGTTTTTTTTACGTAGGTTTAGTTATTATTGCAAATAATCTTAATAAATTAAATACAGCGTGATTTATAGAAATCCCTTAAGTTTATGGAACACTAATAGATTTTGTGTTGTTTCAAAATTTGTGTTAATCAAAACAATGCCTAGGTAACCCCCATATCATTAATCGCTGCCTCAAACTTGAATCACACTCAACCATTGAAAAATAACTCTCTCTTCAAGAGTCGAGTGTTATTGAAATTTGAATGAGATATAGGGAGTGAGAATATGTTCGTAGAGTTAGGCAGAGTTTTATTTTGTACTAGTGGATGCCCGCGACTCCGTCCGCGTGCACTACAGAAAAAACAAAATGTCGAAATTATCCGGGATAAAAACATTTTCCCGGGATAAAAAGTAGCCTATATGTTAAGTGGGATCTGTCACAATATATTAGTGAAAACTGCATCGAAATAAGTTCAGCCATTTCTGAGTTTAGTGTGCACAAACGTACAGACAAACCGACAAACAGACAGACAAAAATTTCAAAAATTATTGTTTTAGGTACTATTGCGTTGATAAAATCTCCTATAATATTTTTTCTCATATATCTTCCATGTACAGACTGTGACTAGTTACATTTTTATTATATGTATAGATAGATAGATAGATCAAATAAAACAATCATTAAATGTGCCCAGTACAAATATACCTAGGTACATACAGTTACGGAATGAAAAAGCACTTCCTACTTAGAAACGAGTATTATATTACTTAATTTACTTGACTTTCGACATTTTGTCGCCCATATTATAATGTAGACAATAAATTATCTGCAAAGCAATTATATCAAGTTATCAAAATCATATAGGTATTATAATATAATGTGATGTTTATGTGTTTATTACTTTGGCACATTTGATAACACTCACCAACCACTCAACAACATTGAAACCAATAAAAATTAACAAATAAATAAAAAAATTAACCATATTACTGGGTTTTACCGATAGTCGATAGGTACTCTGAAAATAGCAATACATTTTAAAGGCAGTCGTTGTTTATTTTTGTATCTGTGGTTGGTACCAATAATGTTGGGTAGGTACCAAAACAACCACACAAATAAAGTAGTTTTAAGTCAACCATGAGTCAACCGGTTTGCATTGAGAATAAACAAAATACGGACCGTGCTATTACAAAACAATATAAAAGACTATGTATAATATACTATGGGAAATACCCCCTATGGCAGTCTCCCCCCTTGTGGCGTGCCTTGGAGGAGGTTTACCTACGTCCACCAGTAGACTATAATAAGCTGATGTATGTGTACCGACCTACGAGCTCTCGAGTTTTAGTCTCTTACATTTCTTTTCAGAGACCGATGATGATACGGAGTCAGTGTGCGAAAATAATGCCATATGTCAAAACCCGCTTGACTGCGAATCTTTCACTGAGGCTATTAGTTCTGCATCATCCCTCCTCTTCATCCGCACTCTTGTTAGAACATTGCATTGCGGATTCAACGGTACATCATCCCAGGTAATTAGACAGTCGATCCAGGCAGACGATGACGTAGCTAGCAACTCGTTAGTGCTCTTGCACATCTAGCCCTGCTTTGCTAAACGTGACTGGAATCTCCTTTGTTATTCTGGAGTACTAGTTACCCCATTTTGGGGACAATCGAGTGTATGTACCTACTAGATATTTGTATGTATTGTTAATATTAAAACTCGTTTTGATTGTACTCGCCTTTTAAGATTTTTAGAACACATCTCATAAACAGTCGTATACGATCGAGTACCAGACAAAAAAATATTTCGATCCTGTCTATAAAGTTTTTTGTACTTAACTTACTGAAATGCAATAAAAATGTACGATTAATGCAGAAGCTCGAAGGTATACCTACATAAACTGTAAACCTGTTTAAAATAATAACCACCTTCTTTTCAGATATGTTGCTTATCTTCAGACGAATTTAAGACACGTTTTGCGCAAGCCGAAAATAATACAAAAACACCTGCAGATGCAATTTATTTTCCAACAACTACAAAAGCGAATAATTCTATTGAACCAGCACCTTCACCTATGACTACAACTACAACAGCAACGAATAACAACATTGAAGATACTACTAAAACAACTAGCAAGCATGTAGATACGACTATTAGTAGTAAAACTGCAGAGACGACTATTACAACTACTGCTACTCCTCTAAAGCCACCTATAACAAATTGTGTGCCGATCGATGTGAAGAAGAATGAATCAGAAATTGCTTCGATTGATAGTCGAATAAAAGGTGGTAAAATTACTACTAAATATGAATTTCCGTGGGTCGCTAGAATTGCTACAAGAGGTAAGATTTTAAGTTTTTTTTTATTGGGTATAGGCTAGTAATATATAAATAAGTCTTTATAGTGATCTGCTCGTTTCTAATCGTCAACTGAAAAATAATCCGAATATTTTTTTCGTTCGTTGGGGAAAGAGGCGTAATTTTTTGTATGTATGTTCTTAGGTAGAGACCCTCTAAGTATCTTAAGGTAGTATCTTAAAAATGTCTAGTTAATAAGTTAATCTATCTAGGTTTAGTACAGCTATATCATTTTGTGTATGAAACTTTCTTGTTTCCAGATCGTGAAACGAACAAAAACAGATATACTTGCACAGGGACTTTAATATCTGATCGATACGTCCTAACCGCTGCTCACTGCGCTTATAAAATAAATGAACCAATGTAAGTAAGACATTAATTTTATTGTACCTATGTAGATACAATCTCCTGCTTTACACCAATATTAACTATCGCACCACCCATAACCCCGTAGAAAGTTGTTGGCGGTTAACTTACTTATTTAAGTCTCACGTAGTAAAGGGTTTCACGTAGTAAAGTGGTCTCACGTAGTAGAGTGGTCTCACGTAGTAAAATGGTCTCACGTAGTAGAGTGGTCTCACGTAGTAGAGTGGTCTCACGTAGTAGAGTGGTCTCACGTAGTAGAGTGGTCTCACGTAGTAAAGGGTCTCACGTAGTAAAGTGGTCTCACGTAGAAAAGTGGTCTCACGTAGTAAAGTGGCCTCACGTAGTAAAGTGGTCTCACATAGTAAAGTGTCTCATGTAGTAAAGTGGCTCCATGTAGTAAAGTGGTCCCACGTAATAAAGTGGTCTCAGGTAGTATAGTAGTCTCACGTAGTAAAGTGATCTCAGGTACTAGTTAAGTGATTTCACGTGGAAGGTAGAAGCTGTCGGCCCCAGAACCTAACTATAATACCTAATTTTAAAATAGGTACAGGGTGTAAGTGACAGTCAGACAAATATTAATACTTAAGTTCACTCTGAACGAAACACCAGAAAATTTATTCCTCAGAGGATAATTTTTTCTTCGTCAAAACTTTTTTATTTACACTCTTTGTGCTTTCAGAGTGGGCGTTCGATTAGGCGAATATGATATTGAAATATCATCCTGTAAGGGTCCTGAATGTGATAATTCCAGCATTATGGATATAGGTGTTAAAAATGCTATCATTCATGACAATTTCAAGGGCCAATCGGTTGATGGATATGACATTGCTCTACTCGAGTTGACTAGGACCGTTAATTTTACAGGTATGCATATAACATTATACATATAACACACAGGTGTGTTCTCAGAATGGGATAGCCCGAGCTGCAGGATCACGAAACATCTCACACCCGAGTAGAATATCGGGGATTTAGGATAGCGGGGTAGATGGAAAGTATCAGTAACAAATTCCCAACTAACAAAAGTTGGTTGTATGGAAGAACTTGCAATTGCTAGCTCAACGCCTCAGTTTCTTAGGCTTTTCCGACATGAATATAATAAAATGCAGCTGATGTATTCTAGTGAATCCCCGCATCAGTACAGGTATTAACTTTTTAAAATTATTTTGTCTATTTTCGGTTTATAAATAGAAATATAACTGGATTTCATAGTTACTTACTTACCGACGACATTATAAAAAATGATTAAATATTTAAAAAGTACGCTATTAGATACTCGTATCAATAGGTTAAGGTTAAACTATACTGGGTGTAAAAAGACAACTTTGTTCTTTTAATACCTCATATTCTTTGTAACATCACGATAATTTTTTCTATGGAAGCACCCCTGGGAAACCACGGGTTTCCAAGATATTGAGGTCCAAAGTTACATCAATATTATCAATTTTTTTTACATAAATCCATCTAAAATCGGTTAACAAACATTTTTTTCAAAGATACCATGTCAAAATATTATAATGTTAGTTTTGTTTGTACATTTGTACTTTTCGCATCAAAGGATTACATTGCTTGCAATAAAATGACAGTAATTTTTCATAATTTTTTTGTCGTTTCCCAGGGTTCTTTCCATAGAAGAAAATTATCGTAAACTTACAAAGAATACGAGGTATTAAAAAACATTGTTGTCTTTTTATACCCTGTATGTATATCAGTATTGTGTTACAATGTATAATCATCATTCTACCTTTTTGATACATGTCATGTTGGTGTGTCTAATCTTAATAAATAAACAAATAAATGTGTTCACTATGGGTGCGCCCACCACCGGGCCCTACACCCTCCACTGACCCTCGGATCTGATAACTCATAATTGCGACAACAGGCACTTGCACTAACTACAATCGCCATGAGAAACCAGACCCGAGCACCTAGCATGCAAGACGATACATTGCACCATTCCGAAATCAAAAACTAGATAAATAATCTACATATGTTTCGCCAACAACCGTGGCATCCTCAGGATTATAGAAATTAATAAATTAGTAAACCACTAATTATTATAAACCTCTAAAACCCAACACATTACTTACACAGAATTAACTACCCTCTACTAAGTATTAAAAAATATATAAATAATTACCCACCATTATTTATATTTCAAATAAATATATACTATTTGTGCACACAAACCAAATAGTATTGGGTGAATTAATTAAATTTAAATGAAAAAATTCAAAAATTCACCAAAATATTGATAAATTAGTAAAGAAAAACAAGGATGTATGCAACAACATATTCCATTGCCTACAAAAACAAAAATTGTTATTGACATTGACAAGACACTACATTTTAAGGTTACTGTTTATTTATTTATTCTAGCCAATGAGTTTAATAGCGGAGACGAAAATTCAACCTGTTCATTTAAAAGGTTTACACCAGAATATTTGGCTTTCAAAATCTCCAACTGTTCCAAAATAGATAGACGAATGCCCTTTTCACACGTATACAGACTAACAAAACTGTGGTCATCTGGAATTTTATGATTTGAAACTAACAAGTGTTTGGCAAAATGTGATTTTTCAGGGAAATTGTTCCTATAAGCTGCCAAATGTTCTTGGTATCTAATCTTGAAGTTACGACCCGTTTGACCTATATAAACAGAATTACAGTCAGGACAGTGCAAGCTATAAACTCCTGATTTTTTATCAATTGGTAATATTTGTTTTGTGTTAATTAATCTATTTAAAGAATTAAAAGTCTTAAAAGCCACCAAGATGTTTTGTTTTTTCAATGATTTTGCAATCATTTCTGAGATATAGCCAAAATATGGTAAACTACCAGTATAAATATTTGTAATCTCCTCTATTTTTGGGTACAACATTTGTTTAACTAAAATGTTTTTCTTTTTATCAATGAGGTTATAAATTAGTTGTGCACTATATCCATTTGATCTGGCTATTTGTATAATAGTATTTATTTCTTTAACATAATTAAAGTTATTAAGCGGTAATGTTACTAACCTGTGTATCATTGATTTGTATGCTGCTAGCTTATGTTGCCATGGATGGAAAGAATCAATTGGAATAGTTACATCCGTATGTGTTGGTTTCCGGTAAACTGAAAAATCATGATAATCTCCCAATCTAGTAATATTTACATCTAAAAAATTTATACTATTGTTTATTTCTTGTTCTATTTTAAATTTAATCTTAGGATGTTTTGTGTTAAGGACGTTAACAAAAAGATGAAACTGCCTAACTGTGCCTGTCCAACATAAGATGATATCATCAACATATCTAAAATAATATTTTATATGATTATTACTATTAACAATATATTCATTTTCAAACCAATCCATAAATATATCGGCTAAAAGAGGTGAAAGCGGAGAACCCATAGTAAGACCATCCTTTTGTATGTAATATGTACTATTATAGCAGAAATAATTCTGGCTCATACAAAGTCTAGTTAAGGTAATAAGATTATCTGCCTCCATTGGATTAAGTTTAACTTTTTTACACCAAGTTTTAATAATATTTAAACATTCCTTGTAAGGAACATTTGTAAACAAACTCTCAACATCTAAAGAAAATAATTTGGAATTTGTTGATAATTTAATATTTTTAATTTTATCTATTAAATTTAGACTATTATTGACACTATATTTGGGTGTAAATTGAATTTTTTCCTTTATAATGTCATTCAGAAATTTTGCTAATTTATAAGCTGGAGCTCCAATATATGAAACGACTGGCCTTAATGGTATATTATCTTTATGAATTTTTGGTAAACCATATAACAATGGTGTTACTGGGTTCATAGGAATATAACGTTCCTTTAAATAAGAAGATTTTTTTGGAAAAATATATTCAGCAGAAGTAATACATTGCTTTAATTGTGCATGGAATTTCTTAGTTGGATCAAATGGTAATATTTGAAATTCATCTGTATCGAGGATTTCCATTATCTTACTATGATACACCTCATGCTTCATTATTACCAAAGTATTACCCTTGTCCGCTTTACCAATTAAAAGATTATTATGATTTATTTTAAGTTGTATAGATTTATATATTTTAGAAAAGTGTGTATGATGATTATAATTACTAAAATTATTCAATGTATTATTTTGTAAAGACCTCATCTCGCCGGCCAAAACACTTTTGCCAATGGCATCCACTTTATTTCTTACTAATGTTATCTCAGTGTCCACTGCCAAACGTTCAAAAGATTTGTAGGAAATGTCTTTTGGTGGGCAAAATTTCAATCCCTTCATCAACAACCCCATTTCCTGATTTTGATTTTGATTATAATTAAAATTATAATATTATAAAATTTCAATCCCTTCATCAACAACAATTGTTGATAAAGGGATTGATAAATCATAATAATCTTTTAATTGGTAAAGCGGACAAGGGTAATACTTTGGTAATAATGAAGCATGAGGTGTATCATAGTAAGATAATGGAAATCCTCGATACAGATGAATTTCAAATATTACCATTTGATCCAACTAAGAAATTCCATGCACAATTAAAGCAATGTATTACTTCTGCTGAATATATTTTTCCAAAAAATTCTGCTTATTTAAAGGAACGTTATATTCCTATGAACCCAGTAACACCATTGTTATATGGTTTACCAAAAATTCATAAAGATAATATACCATTAAGGCCAGTCGTTTCATATATTGGAGCTCCAGCTTATAAATTAGCAAAATTTCTGAATGACATTATAAAGGAAAAAATTCAATTTACACCCAAATATAGTGTCAATAATAGTCTAAATTTAATAGATAAAATTAAAAATATTAAATTATCAACAAATTCCAAATTATTTTCTTTAGATGTTGAGAGTTTGTTTACAAATGTTCCTTACAAGGAATGTTTAAATATTATTAAAACTTGGTGTAAAAAAGTTAAACTTAATCCAATGGAGGCAGATAATCTTATTACCTTAACTAGACTTTGTATGAGCCAGAATTATTTCTGCTATAATAGTACATATTACATACAAAAGGATGGTCTTACTATGGGTTCTCCGCTTTCACCTCTTTTAGCCGATATATTTATGGATTGGTTTGAAAATGAATATATTGTTAATAGTAATAATCATATAAAATATTATTTTAGATATGTTGATGATATCATCTTATGTTGGACAGGCACAGTTAGGCAGTTTCATCTTTTTGTTAACGTCCTTAACACAAAACATCCTAAGATTAAATTTAAAATAGAACAAGAAATAAACAATAGTATAAATTTTTTAGATGTAAATATTACTAGATTGGGAGATTATCATGATTTTTCAGTTTACCGGAAACCAACACATACGGATGTAACTATTCCAATTGATTCTTTCCATCCATGGCAACATAAGCTAGCAGCATACAAATCAATGATACACAGGTTAGTAACATTACCGCTTAATAACTTTAATTATGTTAAAGAAATAAATACTATTACACAAATAGCCAGATCAAATGGATATAGTGCACAACTAATTTATAACCTCATTGATAAAAAGAAAAACATTTTAGTTAAACAAATGTTGTACCCAAAAATAGAGGAGATTACAAATATTTATACTGGTAGTTTACCATATTTTGGCTATATCTCAGAAATGATTGCAAAATCATTGAAAAAAGCGGGTGGGGCTGTGTCGGGGCACACGGCCGTTGGTTTTAACGTGAAACGTCTATGTTAGCGAATCGCTTTTAAAGTAAAAGATTGAAATGAAAACAAGATGGACGCTGTTTTAAGTATTTTAATAAAAAAAGAACAGGTACGTAATAGAAACATAAAATACATAGCAAATGTTTATATATTTATTGTCACTTTCTGGTTATTTTAAATAGCAGCCGCCCACGACTTCGTCCGCGTGAGGGGGCGTTGTACCCGTGCGAAGCTGGGCAGGTTGTTGTATAGACTGTAGCCTTCCTTGGTAAATGGGCTATCTAACACTGAAAGAATTTTTCAAATCAGACCAGTAGTTCCTGAGATTAGCGCGTTCAAACAAACAAACAAACAAACTCTTCAGCTTTATAATATTAGTATAGATATAAATACTGTCCAAATTACACTTATTTTTGTATAAATCAATCGGTTCAAATAAACTTGACAAACACACGAAAGAATCGCCACGCTATAAAGTCGGAGTCACGAGTTACACTGAATAGAAACAAGCGTGAGCGCCGGTTTCGCACAGTTATCGCAGTATCCCTCCCCCGCCGCCCCGCTTGACCCCGACACGAACTCAATGTCATAACAGCGAGCTGACTATATAAGTGAAATATTTACACCACATTTTTGTTTCTAAGACTAATAGTTTTTTAATTATTAAGGTACGATGATATAGACCTTTTCGTTACGGTCCAGTTTTTAAACCTGGTACCCGTATGTTTCGGCGCGATTTTAAAGACGTTTCACGTCAAAACAAAACATCTTGGTGGCTTTTAAGACTTTTAATTCTTTAAATAGATTAATTAACACAAACAAATATTACCAATTGATAAAAAATCAGGAGTTTATAGCTTGCACACTGTCCTGACTGTAATTCTGTTTATATAGGTCAAACGGGTCGTAACTTCAAGATTAGATACCAAGAACATTTGGCAGCTTATAGGAACAATTTCCCTGAAAAATCACATTTTGCCAAACACTTGTTAGTTTCAAATCATAAAATTCCAGATGACCACAGTTTTGTTAGTCTGTATACGTGTGAAAAGGGCATTCGTCTATCTATTTTGGAACAGTTGGAGATTTTGAAAGCCAAATATTCTGGTGTAAACCTTTTAAATGAACAGGTTGAATTTTCGTCTCCGCTATTAAACTCATTGGCTAGAATAAATAAATAAACAGTAACCTTAAAATGTAGTGTCTTGTCAATGTCAATAACAATTTTTGTTTTTGTAGGCAATGGAATATGTTGTTGCATACATCCTTGTTTTTCTTTACTAATTTATCAATATTTTGGTGAATTTTTGAATTTTTTCATTTAAATTTAATTAATTCACCCAATACTATTTGGTTTGTGTGCACAAATAGTATATATTTATTTGAAATATAAATAATGGTGGGTAATTATTTATATATTTTTTAATACTTAGTAGAGGGTAGTTAATTCTGTGTAAGTAATGTGTTGGGTTTTAGAGGTTTATAATAATTAGTGGTTTACTAATTTATTAATTTCTATAATCCTGAGGATGCCACGGTTGTTGGCGAAACATATGTAGATTATTTATCTAGTTTTTGATTTCGGAATGGTGCAATGTATCGTCTTGCATGCTAGGTGCTCGGGTCTGGTTTCTCATGGCGATTGTAGTTAGTGCAAGTGCCTGTTGTCGCAATTATGAGTTATCAGATCCGAGGGTCAGTGGAGGGTGTAGGGCCCGGTGGTGGGCGCACCCATAGTGAATGTTTGAACTTCCGAATTGTAACGCCTAATACAATTTCATTTTTAAATAAATGTGTATTATTTCAGAAACCGTGAAGCCCATATGTTTGCCTATATCTGCAGAAGGATATGATGCAGACTACGACCCTAACAATGAACGTAAATACAATTATACAGCAGCTGGATGGGGTATTACGGAATTTAGTAAGACGTTTTTACTTTACTCTAGTACTATTAACTAATTTTTCCCTTGTGACCCACTGTAGTGGGTGTAGTGTATTTCCGGGGAAAAATACCTTAGGAGCCAGCAGTGGGCCGCAACAATACAGCGGGTCTACTTGAAACACAATTGAAGCAGAACCACATTTTAACGCTACCCTTCCACTATGTTACATTGCTATGGATATCCAATCCATCAACCAAATTCATTGACACCATGGTCCAATAAATATATTTTGTGAATATCTCACGCATGTAGCATCTTTGTTGAAAAGGCAGCCTAACTGGTCCCACCGCTGCTGCCATGTTCGGATAAGGATTTCATAAACAAAAATATTATAATTTAAGTGTACGTTTTAATTTTCAGATAACTACTCCGTAATTAAACGAAAAGTAAGTCTGCCTTCCGTCCATGTATCCGATTGCATCAATAAGTTTGCTTATAACGAAAGTTTGAGTGATACTATTATATGTGCCGGAGGGGAAAAGGGGAAGGATGTATGCTATGGCGACTCGGGAACATCGCTGGCACGTTCAATAAACGATCACTGGTATATTTTCGGCATCGCAAGTTCAGGACCCTTACGCTGCGGGACCGAGGGAGTACCAGGCATATACACGAGAGTGACTAGATATCTAGATTGGATAAAAGAGCATATGACGTAACCACTCACTTGGACTACGATATTTCCAAAGCACTCTATACAGTATATTTCTATACCTTCTAATAGATGTTCCAAAAATACTAGGTGACAATGAATTTAAAGAATTTAGACGTATTTCGTCCCTGCCCTCCGCAAAGTAGTGCTAATTTTGTTGAAACATTTCTGTTGAACGATGTCTAATGGTGTTATAAATAAATAAATATACTGTACCTATATATGTTTTCTACCTCGTATTATTAATTCCTATTATAGTAATGTAAGGCATTGGCTTTTTTGACTTTCTATCTTTCTTGGAAAGATCTATCTTTGAAAAGAATGAATCATTACTTATGCAGCTGTAGAAGCTTTTCCTCTATGGTAGAAGTAATTACTTCGTCTACTTTATAGATAGGTAGTTACGGGAGTAAATGACGACTCCAATATAATGGACAATCGGCAGGTCAATCTCTTTTATTCGCAATAGCCCCATCCATGATTCGACAATGTGAGTGAACACTGCGAGATACACCCTGTACGTATCCTGTAAAATAGATAGATTTACTCACATATCTATGGCTATTCTTACACGTGAGTAGTGGGTATCTACCATGTGTAACCATAATCCATGGTGAGAGTAAAACGTGAAAGCAAATATTTACCTAAGTCGATAATTTATATGAATTTAATTTATCTCCAAATTGTGTTATGCTAATTGAATTTATACACACTGAGTGAGTTAAGAGTTACTATGATTATCTGATATATAATCCAATGTAAGATTATTTTATTAATATGTTACTTAGTTTTGACTGAGTCGCTGGGAGCTTTCTTCTTCCAAGCAATGACACTTCACTGAAATAGTGTAACAGTAATAGTAGAATCATGCGGTGTGTCAGACCTAATGTTGGTTTTGCCATAAAGGAGAACTGTCTAGCAGTTCTCCCGGATTTCGCCTTTGGGCGACCTTAACTCTTATTAGCTCCACGTTGGTGGCTATTAAGCCCCGAATCGCCAACTTATGCCTGACAGACCATAACAAATCACACCTTGGGGTGGTGACCGTTGCCAAAGCAAAAGCTTTGCGATTTAATTTTTTAGGTTGTTTAAATTCACCTCCTTTTTTGTTTGGTAGCGGTTTAATTTTGGGATGCGAACATGGAAAGTAACATATAAAAATACCATCGACAAACAAGTTGTTAATGCTTTCATGTCGAATTAAATGATTTTGAATTTCGAAATTTTGAATAAAATTAAGGTGAACATTACGCCAGCCGAAAAGTAGCGCAAATGGGCATCTAAGGGTGATAGATAATTAGAAATACAGCTTCTGTAAATGGTAAGCCTATTTTTAAATTTGGTAAAGTGATAGTTTTTAAGTTATTTGAAAAAAACTGACCCGGCTAATTCGGCTGGGGTAACGTTACCGCAGCTAGATGTTTTTTTTTCTAAGGGATATTTTGAAATAAATGTTATGTAAATAATTAGATATGAATTAGAAATGAATGTTAAAACTTAATTTGTATTCGTATTTGCTATGGCTGCGACGATATTCAAAATCCTGCTGAAGTAACGTTTACGTATTTGCTGAAACCCAGAATTGACTGAGCGGATAATTATAATTTTTTTACAGGACATCCGGCTAATTAGTTATAATTTAGTACACAATAAAAGCTCTCAAAATGCACTCAGCCATAACCAAAGAAGAAAACACACATACGCTGAAAAATTTCAACTATCCGACATCTGACAAGGTAATTCGGTCACATCACGACTCATGGTCAGTCCCATGTGCTTCTCTGTGAATTATGCTGCTCCCTGGCTCCATCCCGCTTTATTTAAACATTTAGAATTGTAGTTTAATTTTTCTATCAAACTAATTTCATACATGACTGTATCAACTTTTTATAACCAATTAGGCTTATAATCTTATAATTTTAAAAAGTTGACAAAAGTATTGAACGGTCGGTTTCTTATGATATTCTAGATTTGGTCGGGTTACCAAGTGTACCTTATTTTTATGTTCATTTTAGATTATCTTGTTAAGAGCCAGCAGTCAAATAAAAGTCCCACGGTTGCTCCGCCCACATACCCCGCCACCCGCAATGCAAGGATACGCGTTAAGATCTGCGTACTGTTAAAATTCGAAATTCGCGCGCTTTCGAGCAGGCGGGTCAACGCTAGGTCAAACGCAGAGAACATAAAAACTCATAGAGTCGTTATTATAATTGATTTCAATGTTATGTTTATTTTATTTTTGTTTGCAAAATACAATTAAATTAAATTAATTAATTAATTAATAAGTAATATAGGTACGAGTCTGTTAAAAAATCATTCATACAATAGAACACATTACCTGCATCATAGTTATATTTATGTATGAAATTCATCCAATGCAACAAGTATTAGGAAGTTTTGAATAAAACGAATTAATGGTAGATATCAAAGATTTATTTTATATATCACAAAAAATAGTATCCGATACATATGTGAAATGGGACCAATTTACTCATGTAGATCGCTTTTAAAAAGGCTTTTAGGTGAGTCAATATGTTAAAATGTTACAAGTAGTAACTTAACAAATTTTAATATTAAGATGATTATGTAAAAAAATGCCGTTTCATTTAGGTAAATTGCTGTATGTTAAATATAAATAGTAGGTGTTTTTTAAAAATAAAGGGTTAACAGGTATGTATAATGCGCATTCGCAATATTAGCTGTGCATAAATAAAAAAAACTTTATTTAATATAAATAGCGGTATGCGTATGCCACAAATATAAATTGCAGTTTGATTAGCAATATTCTCATTTGAGGATTTAGCTGTACAGTCAGCAATTTTTATATGAATTCCAATTATTTGTGACTAAAAAAAATCATTTTATTTGATGTGCGTTTAAATACTATACAATTAAATTAAATGATTTTTCTTACTAATCCTCTACACTCCCCAAGAAATATATATGTACTATTTACCTTATACAGTAAAATACCTTCTGTTCTATGCTCCACCTCATCTGTTACCATCAAACTGTCAATCGGAGAGCTAAAATATGAAATGAGTTTAAAAATATCAAAAAAGTTTTAGTAGCCAAAAGTGAAACCAATGAGGAAAAACAACAAAATTATAGCAGGTAGGTAGGTTCTCACTCACTTTTCTTCAAACATTACAGGTGGTATTAGTTCGGTATAAACTTTGACGGGCGACTCCAGGACTTTTTGTTCGGCACAATTTGTTTGAATTCTATAAACAAAATATTGTAGATAAGGAACTGCTGCCGAAGATGCTACGTAGTAAGTAAAGATGGGTCGGATTAGGTAAAAATCGTACCTGTTCGACCTAATACATACTAATATTTATGCAATATGACCGTTCCATTACTGTGATCCATTACGTATTAGATAAATACGTAGAATCTTTATTCGGTGAATGATCCATTATCTAATAAATACCTACGTAGAAAGAATATTTGTGCAAATAGAAAATATCGTGATAATAGCGAAATGCATTTTTTATATTAGGTTAAATTTTTTATATTTAGTTAAATTATTTTTAGTTTGTGTCACATATTTTGTTTAAATAAAGGATTTTAATTTTGTAAAAAAAAAAGGAAAAAAAGTCTTGTCTGTACCCGGATACGAACCAGGAATGTCTGATTTTCGACTCCGCCGATGTAACCGCTGGGCTATTATAAACTTGTTAGAGATGGTGAAAATTATCTTCATATTCTAATGATATTGTAGTATTTTTGCTAAATAATAAAATTGAAACTTATAGTCTATGCCTTACGGTTGATTTCTCATAATAAGATGATATTTTATGCGATACCTAATACCTAATGTCGTCTTGTATCTGAATGCTGGGCCGTAAAGAAGAAGGATAAAAATCAATTCCATGTAAGCAAGATGAGAATGTTGAGATGGATGTGTGGAGTTACAAGAATGGATAAAATAAGAAATGTGTATATAAGAGGAAGTTTGAAAGTTGCGCCGATCATAGACAAGTTACGAAGTAACCGTCTGTCTTGGTACGGGCATGTAAAGCTATATTATGAGTCTATGATGTATAGCGACGGGATGAAAGGCATATTTTACAGAGAGCTTTGTGCATGAGTGTGGATGGATATAAAGAAGAGGTAGACCAAAGAAATGTTGGATGGACTGTGTGAGGGAGGATATGCGTGTACTGGGAGTGAGCCATGAGATGACGGATAATAGGGATGAATGGAAGAAAAGTACATATTGTGCCGACCCCAAATAAATGGGAACAGGGCAGGAAGATGATGATGACCTAATCACGTTGTATTAGGTAACGACTAGTATTGAAAAATACCTAATCCACATACCTATTCCAATATTTATGCCTCACCTGTAAGTAAGTTCCTTAGGTGAGTGAAAGATATTGTACCTACATATACTCGTAAATGTATATAAAATTTATGTATGTACTTCATGTGTAAAGCAGTGCGCTTATAGAATACTTCTCATGCTGTGTGTGTGATTTCGGAACTAATTTCTTTTGTAGACTTTTACATAGATAAACAAAGCAACTAGCGCCATCGTTCAAAGGAATTCTACCAATTTATAAAGGTAAAAGTTTGTATGTGTGTGAATGTGTATGTTTGTTACTTCATCACGCAAAATCCTGAAATGTATGGAACAGCTGATTTTTTTCACTTATCGGAGTTGGCCCCTTTTTACTTTCCTAGTTTCGTGTCAATCACTAATTTCGGAAAGACCTTATATTAGCTTAGGTACGTATCAGAATAACACATTATACTTTTTATCCCGTAATTTCGACATTTTTTTTTCTGCTGTCCATTATAAAATGCATTCTCAGCACTAAACTTTACATACTTACTAATTATGATTATAGCTACTTACACCTTTGATTCTCTCCCCTTTTTAGAAAATTCTCTCCAACGTTGAGCCATCTTCCTTTTGGAAACATATTTTTTAGTTTTATTTCCCATTAGTCCGAACTCAATCGAGTAATACCTACACCACAAGATAATAAAAAATGCCACTGCCGTGGGCGAAAGCGACATAGACCCTACGTCGTCGGCGCACAGCGCGGTACTGAGCGTCAGCGGGCACGAAGTTACTATTTAACGCTTTTCAGTAAGCATTAGAGTAGAATATCGGTTGCACGCTAAACAACTGATTGAGCTCAGAAGTAAAGGGCGTAAGTCTCAAAAAGATTTTTATTAATTGTGTGTTCAATTATGATTGTTTTTTAATTTTGGCTTTACAAAAGTTTACTATCATTATTATCTTGATATCCGAATTTATTTTAAACGCCTACCTCATGTAATAGCCGAAATAAAAGTAAAAATGACTAAAAAACATGTCGATTTCAAAAAACAAAACTATCGAGCGAAAATCATTAAATCATGTTTTTGGCTTTACATGACATAGTTAAGGGTACTAAGAATATAGTGTAATAGTCTCACATTAAACAAACATGCACCCGTTTCAGCATATTTCATAAAAAAGATGCTAAATAAGGTCTGCCTCCTCTTAATTTATAAGTATACAAGTTTGAAATTTCTCAAGTATATAATTGAACTGTATTTCTAATTATTTATTTAAGATTCAGTTACCAGTATTACAGAAAACTCGTTTAATCGGTCTTCAAATATCTGTGTGCACGCCGTGGCCGGTGCAAAATAAAATTCATTATAAGTTTTTAATTAGATATAGGAGACTAAATTTCACTACCATTTAAGGGCAAGAATTACCTAAATAATTACGTTTTAAGTTTGTCTTTGGAGCGCTCATTAGAAGTGCTAGGACCAATTAAAGCCCATTTCTATTTACTGAAATAACATCAAAACTGTGTATTATTGTAGATTCTTTTATTGTGTACCAAATTATAACTAATTAGCCGGATGTCCTGTAAAAAAATTATAATTATCCGCTCAGTCAATTCTGGGTTTCAGCAAATACGTAAACGTTAATTCAGCAGGATTTTGAATATCGTCGCAGCCATAGCAAATACGAATACAAATTAAGTTTTAACATTCATTTCTAATTCATATCTTATTATTTACATAACATTTATTTCAAAATATCCCTTAGAAAAAAAAACATCTTGCTGCGGTAACGTTACCCCAGCCGAATTAGCCGGGTCAGTTTTTTTCAAATAACTTTAAAACTATCACTTTACCAAATTTAAAAATAGGCTTACCATTTACAGAAACTGTATTTCTAATTATCTATCACCCTTAGATGCTCATTTGCGCTACTTTTCGGCTGGCGTAATGTTCTCAAAATTAAGAGTTTTTTTTAGAAAGTGTTTTTTATCATAATAAAGTAGCTAGTTTATTTTTAGAGCATGCATCGAAATAATGTACATACATACATATAGACACGTCTGTGTTTGCGAAATGGGGTAGCCAAAACCGCAGGATCATAAGGGAGATCCCACAGCCCAGTTCCGCATGGTAGAACAGATATTAATGATCAGTGACAAGATGCAGCGTATCGCCTGAGATAATAAACGAATTCCATAGTCGACCGACTCTTTCGACGTGCACGGAAGAAGATGAAGACTGCACGACATTCTTAGTAAATCCCAGTTCAAGAAGAAAATCTGGCTACAAATCGATGTCGTGCCGTCAAGCATGCCGTGCTATGTTGCGTGACGTTACGTAGCACCGTGCCACATAAGTAGGTACACATGTATACCCACAGGTATACATGAGAGCGATGATGAGTCAATTAGTCTTGGTTTTTCACTCTCAAACTTGTCAGGAAAAGATTTATTCGCATTAGAGCTGATTTTTCCAATGTAACAGTCAGATACATCTGAAGGATAAAATTGATGCTATGTTAGTCTAAAACTTTCATCAAGATTGAAACAGCAGAAATGCTATCCTTCAAATACGCCACCTGACCATTGCCATTGGTAAAATCGGCCTTTAGAGACTCTTTGTAACCTAGGCTCATGTTAAAAGGAAGTTGGATAACTTATAAGCACTTTAAATATTCTTGACGTATTGTTTGTGCCATGTTTTTTTCTCTTTCCATTTCGCGAAAATACGATAACATATTGTACTTCATTATAAAACGATGTTGCGTTGTCTAAAGCTGGGATTCCAATTCATATTCTAGGAACCGCTAACGTAACAAAACAAATTGATATAATCCCTTATATATAGGTAGATTAGTGTATAAGAATCACGTATCGCTGTCGCGCAGTTGTATTCGTATCGGTGACGGTCGTGTCGAGATAAATACTGTGACGACTGACTAATCAGTGTGAAAGGCATTACGGAACGCGTCGGGTCTATAAGCATTGTGCTGTGGTATTGTGCATTTTGTTGAATTCTAATAACTTGTGTGATTATGACATTAGCATATCTATTGATACATTATATGAGTAGTATCAAAGTAACTGTGATTGTATCAGATTAGTGTTGAGTGTAAAGAAGTTCCGGATAAAAATGTATACAAGCCTCAATATTGGAGTGGTGATCTCATGTGCATTTTTTGGTGCAGTTTTTGCACAATCTAATAGGTTAATGTTCAGTAAGTAGATAAGAGTTAATAAATATTTTTACCGACTTATAAACTTGCTTACACTAGCTATTTTAGTAAACTTTAACAATCTATTACAGTGAGGATATTCTGGAAAAGCTTCATTATCCTGTTCCTGTGGAAATTGCGTGATATTTTACATTTATGCTGCCCTACATATCCTTAGGAGCATTTAATTAAATTTCATCAAACAGTTTTCTAGATCAGCACGTTTTTCCCGTTCCCGTGGGAATTTCGGGAAACTTTTGTAATAAAAACCAAATTCATTGATTCAAGATTGATTATAATTCTTTGATGTTTATGGTCTATTGATTGTTAGTATGTCTACCTACCTACGAGTACATCATCTGATGGATTCATAATTTTTTATTTCCAGCTACAAGTGACTCGTATGATGTCTGCTCCGAGAAATTTGGAAAAAATGTGAAATGCAGCGTCATAACTCAATGCCCGACCTTCAAGGAAATAAAGTTCTCAGATTCCGAAAGAACTGTTATTGTGAAATTAATTAGTAACTTAAATTGCGGCTACAGTGACCGTTTGCCAAAGGTAAATAGAGATAGAACTGTCTCCGAAAGATAGAGCGCTGACTAGCACTATCTTTCGAATATAATTTAATTTAATTCGTTACCGTATTCATATATCTTATTATTAAGTTTAAAATCCGAACGAAAATTAAGTCTATAAAAAGTATTCGCCAGCCTTTTGTCCTTGAATAACGAAAAATAAATATGTTAAATAAAATTACGTACATTGTGATGAATGCTTTTTAAAATTAATTTAATAATAGTCACACATTGTTTTTTTTGCAAATGAAAATCATTATGTTTTCTAAATACAGTAATGTATCGCGTACTACAGTAGTGTAGGTATATAGATAAGGGTATCTAGGGTAGGGCGTAGTAGCTCGTAGATCGTTCGTAGCATGCTACGGATCGGTCGGGCAAGTTACTGACATACCTAGTCAGTAACTTGCCCAACCGGTCCTTATACTATATCGATTGTAAGATAGGTTTACATTGCTAGTCAAGTAGAATAAGTTCCATTTCGGATTTTCGCAAATCGATCTGGAGAAAGGATAAATAATTAAGGGCATTGTGGCATAAAATGAGCCACTTTGAAAATAAAAGCATTCTGCATTACCTGGTTATGTTTTAACGCGAAAAACACCGTTATTTACAGATTTGCTGTTTAAATGCCAAAGATTTGAATAGACGTTATGAAAATGAATTAATTAATGCTAGAAAAATCATAACAGATACTTATACAAGAACAACAACCACTAAACGCCTGTCAACCACAAGCAGACCGGTGGAGGTAACGCAGAGCTCAAATAGATACTCATGTGACAGTATCCACGATGTCGACGGCATAAGTTTCTCTACGAAAATATCTGGAGGTATAAAAACTAACCAGAAAGAATTTCCGTGGATTGCAAGAATAGCTACCAGAGGTAAGACGAGAGCTAATATGTATGTAGTCATAAGGCAATTCCCTAGATTTTTTTCAGTAACGTACGGTGATGTGGATGGTAGCAGCTCGCAGAATTTCCACTAAAACCGCATGGTGTTTCTTTCTTTGATAAATAAGTACTCTACAATTGCCATCATATAAGAATCCCTAACGTGCACGCCCGGGGGCTTAGATAATGTAACAAGTTTAGAAACGATAGCGAAGTTCACAAATTATTGCAATATTTCCACGAAAACAGTGCCCAGCCGTTATTATTTCGTGTTTGCCACACCTGAAGTTTTTGAACACTTATAATATGCATTGTAAGTTCAATAGTTATTTACTGCTTGCTATGTAAAGTATGACAAAATAGTGAGTGGCAAAATACCACATATAATATAACGATTCACGTTTAAAAGAACGCCTTCCCAGCTTGGTGACTAAGGGCAAAACCCCCCTATGACAGTATTAGCCTTATGGCGTGCCCTAGGGGAGGACTACGTCCAGCAGTGGACTGCAATAGGCTGAATACTGTAATACTGAATATTCAGCGCCCTTTTTCGAAATTAATACAGCATCTAGGTTATGCCATTGTCTTTTCCACAACCGATACAAGTCCTTACGCCGGTCTCCAGTAACAGAATTATTTCCATTGTTTTGCAAATACTCGTAACCAGAACGGCCCGCATGGCTCGGTTAAAGAATTACGACATCTCACCAAGGTTTTGTACGATAAAACAGGATGCTACGTGGATGACACAAGTCATCCTATTGTACGTACGTAGTACCATTGACGTCCTTTTAGTACGCGACTGTGACCAAATGTGAATATGACCAAATGTTTTTTTTAGATGCCTACGAAGGAAAAAATAAATTCACCTGCATCGGCTCTCTCTTATCAGATCGCTACGTTCTGACGGCAGCGCATTGTGTGTATAATATAATTGTGTAAGTTAAATTTTATATAAAACAAATATGTACTATACCCAGCAGTGGGCTGATTGATGATGATGTACGAGTATACAGTCTGGAAAAAAATAAACATTTGTTCAGTCTAACGTTCTCTGTTGTGGGCTTACAAATTTGACCTCCATAGTCAAAGAAATGGAAATAAGTATCTACTAACACTAAACTTTGCCCATGTTGACCTGTGACCAAACAAGCGTGATAAGGGAATTTGTAAATCACAAAATTTGAACAGAAGATTATAATAAATAGCTTTTTCCGTCTGGGTTTTCCCTACCACTATTACAGGGTGTGAGTGACAGCCAGGCAAATACCACTATGTACCATTGATTTGAGTTATAGGACAGTGTTATGACTCGCAGGAAATTATTTTTTTAATTTGATTATATTTAGTAAATACTTATAGGCTTATTAAGTATTCTGTAGTGGTACTACGCATACTATCGTGAATAAATTATGTATATAACTACCTAATACGGGTACAGAATACTAAGATTAAAATGCAATAGCTATCGAGTAGAGTGCGTTTCATCAAATACTTAGTTCTTTTGAATAATGGCGCTAGTAATTTATGTGAATGACTACATTAACTGCATACAAAAACGTGTCGCCATTCCAACCGCCATTGGTCGGAGCGCTGCGACAACGATCGTCAATGCAAAACAAATAATGCTTCATTGATCGACTAGGGACCTTGGTGTCTTATTGTATTTTCTTAACTATTCAGCAAAGGCGTTCGTCTTGGCGAGTATGATGCTGAGACTGAGTGGGACTGCTTCGACAATCAATGTGTGCGGCCGTCAGATGTAGCGATCCAGGATATCATAGTCCATGAGAATTACACGGGCTCCTCAATAAATGGGGATGATATCGCTTTAATAAAGTTGACGAGACCCGTGAAGTTTTCAGGTATGTGCTTTCTATAAGTGTTATTTTTCTGATAGTAGTATTAAAGAAATGTTCATATGTTTACTTACTTAAACTAGAAAAAAAAAACTATTTATTTTCACGTAAATGGTCTCAGTCGTGGGTTATATTTATAACGTTTAGTTTACCATAGTGTATATGACTTCTGTTACACCCTGTAGATTGAATTACACCTACTGATGGTGTAAGTAAAACTATTAATAAATTACTTATGTAGAGTTCAATTACCTAACTATATTATCATAGTTTGAAGTAGTTTAGAGATACATCGTCAAAGTGCTATTTCTGATTTTATTTGTTCAATGCCCTTTACCTAGGGTTGTTTTATTAGGAGGTGTTTTATTTGGAAACTATAGTATAAATAGGTAATTTAATTTCTATCGGTTTATAAAAATATTTCTTTGTTTCAGCTGTCATTCATCCAATATGCCTCCCTAAAGCTGCGAATATATTAGATTACGACCCGAGTAATAATCAGAAAGTTAACTATTCTGCTGCAGGTTGGGGTAAAACTGAAACCGGTACGTTTTTAATGCATAACTAATGATCAGAGATGTAAAAGAGCAACTTTATAATAATTACTAGTGGACGTCCACGACTTCGTCCGCGTGGACTGCAGAAAAAACAAAATGTCGAAATTATCCGGAATAAAAATATCATCCCGGTTTAAAAAGTAGCCTGTGTGTTAATCCAGTGAGTCAGCTAACTCCATATCAAATTTTATTAAAATCACTCCAGCCGTTTTTACGTGAAAGAGTAACAAACATCCATCTATACTTACAAACTTTCGCGTTATTATGCCTATATACTATGAACCTGTAAAAACTGGATTATGAAGTTTTCGCAGACAAAATGCCTTAACAATTTGCCTAAAAATTTTCTTTAACGAATATTTTGACTGAAATGTTAATTAAAACTTTATTCTTTTAGGTGCTTACTCTGCAATCAAACGAAAAGTAACATTGCCGTCTGCAGAAATTTCAACATGTCTGAATGTTTATGCATTAAGTAATGATTTGAGTGACAGCATAATATGTGCTGGAGGGGAAAAGGGGAAAGATGTGTGTTATGGTGACTCGGGGACATCCTTGGCGGGTTTACATAACGATCGCTGGTATATTTTCGGCATCGCTAGTGCAGGCCACTTACGGTGTGGGACCGAGGGAGTGCCGGGGTTATACACGAGGGTTACTAAATACCTGGATTGGATTGCAAGACATACGAGTTAACGCTGGAACTAGAGATTATATTAATTATCGTAAGATTGGAGCAGATTTATATACAATAGAATAATTAGAGTCGACGTTAGTCAACCATTGTTGGCGTTGTAAGGTTAACAGGGAGATGTCGGTCAGTGATAATACTACTATCAACATATTTGGTATATCTGAAGTGTATTGAAGACCGATGCAGTACTATACGTACCTATACAATTGCTTTTGTCGGTTTATATAATTTAATAGTAAATTGTCTATTTATGGCGTCGCTGGAAGAAAAACATAATTTACCTGCAGTCTCATACGTAGGCTCAAGGAGGGAATAAGCAGCTAGGATTTTTCCATCAGGCTGTTTCTTAAAAATTACAAATTACCTATAGGAACAATCTTTTATGTACTTATAAAGTAACTTGTCCTGAACTCCTGACTCATTCATCAATGCCGAGGATAAATTACTAAGCTAGAAACGTGATATTTGGACTGTAGTAGCTTCCTTTTGTAACAAGTCCACCAAGAATAGGATTTCCCGGATTTTCCACAGGAATAGTAAATATTGGGAATGCTAAAGTTTATGTTTATTTATCGTTCTCTATTGAAATTATTTATTTTATTCTATTACTTAGGTTATTTAGCTAAATAAGTACCTAATGTCAGTATTATTACCTGTAGATGAGATAATTTTATTAATTTATTGATTTTTTCTTGTGTAATTTTCTTATTACTTATATTTTTTGAGATTTGTATTCGAGGTTAGCTACAATTAAGTATAGTACCTACCTAAGTAATTCTTGTCACTGTTAGATCTTTCATAACAAAAAATACCTATGTTAATACCAACAATATGAAATAAAAATGAACTTAGGTAAGTATTATTCTTTATTTTGTTGCTAATGTGTTTACGTAATTTTATTCGCAGTTGTAAAATACCTAGTTAGTAATAAAACTTTAAATTATTCAAGGTGCTATTTCCATATACCAAACATACCTGTATTGAGAATTATTTTAATGAAACAAAATTCATATTGCCAAGGACTTGGCATTGGTTTTCGGCCTGCTGCCTGCCTGCCTGCCTGCCAGACGTCAACCCTCCTTGAGCATCACTGGCTACTAGCTACTGTTATTATATTTACAGTAGACCATTCACATTTAACGTATAACATCCTGACGCAGGACATTACAACAATCTGAATCCGAAAACTTTTCCTCATCCCCAATCTTATCCGAAATGCTGTCACCAAAGGTCTCTGGTGCATCATTAATTGACACCTTCCTAGACCTCTCCGGGCTTGTAAAATGGTAGGATTTCCTTAAAGATTTCCGCCTGGCCTTCCTTGGCGACGAGAGCTGTAGGTAGTCGGTGGAATTCCTCGACCGAGGCATGTAGTACCTCTCGAAAAGCATGGGCTGCTGCTCCACTCTGCCGTACATCATCTCCATTTCGTGCATGAACTCTTCTCGTCTCATTCTTTCTTCATCTCGTCGGGTCTGTAAACGCATTGCTATGTCTTCTTCGTGGCTGTAAAAAAAATGATAAAATACAATGCCTACTTAGGTCTGATTTACCCAATAATGGTCAGGTAACCTATATGGAGGATAAATTCTTTATCTAAAACTTGGTCAACATAGAGACAACTTTAACTTCATTCTTCAGATAGGCTATCTGACTATTGCCAAAATCGGCCCTTAGCTGCTTGTCAGTCATCAGTTTTCTGAGCTGATCATGAATACATACCTACATGAGCCTATTGCAATCCACTGCTGGACGTAGGCCTCCCCCAGGGCACGCCACAAGGCCACATGTCATAGGGGGATTGTGAATGGATACTTACTTGCTTCTAACGAGATGCCAGGCCGGCTTCGACCGAAGCTGACGGTCCCTTTGCCTCAACTCGAGGCGGTGCTTGTGTTCAGCGAGCCGCTTGGCCGTCTCCATCTCGAACTTCTGCCTCACAGTCTCGGCTCGTAGCAACGCAGCCAGGTTTGATCTGCTAGACGCGGCGCCACGCAGCTCCAGCGCTGATAGCACGCGAGACTGAGATGGACCGCTTTCATTTATACTGCCTGTACTCTTGCTCTCCTGGTATATCTTCTTTGTTATGTCTCGCATCTAAAACATATGATATAAATAATAATGTACCTGAATACACAGTGTAGAAATCGTAAAGTTTCGGCAAAAGGTTTAAGCATTTCTACCTCCTTAGGTAGATAGGTATGTAGGTACCGATATATAGCGTCATAAAGTTTCTATATATTATATAGGTATATACATATACACACGGCTGTGTTCCCAAAATGGGGTAGTCAAAACTGCAGAATCATAAAGAAGATTCCATAGCCACGTTGGCATATCAGGGAATAGAATACCCGAGTTCCTTAGTAGACTCTTACTAGATGCACAAAAGGAGATGCAGCTCAGCACAGGAAAGTAACTAGAGCAAGTTTTCGAGGGTTATACTTTAAATCTATACTACCTTCTTCTCTGCCCTATCGGCAGTGTTAAACCGAAACGGTTGAGGACTAGTGGTGATAAATTCCTCTTTAACCGTCTTCTCTTTTTTCTTTCTACTCTTAGTTGGACTAGTCGTTCTTCTCTCAGAGGAGGTGGTGGATGGTACAGCCGGTGACGGGTCGATGGGCAGGTCGCTATGTGCTGCAGGGGTGGATAGACGGCTGCGGTCACGTGCGGCCATTGCTGCAGGATAGCTAGCTGAACGGAGCATCTCCTCTGATCTTATTCGACGGTTCATTGAGCTGAAAGTAGATAGTTTTAGTCGTAACTAAAACTTGAGGGCACGTCAGGAAGATTGCTTGAATAAACAAAGTGTAAAGAGGTAACAAACAAATAAAATTACTTTCGAGTTTATAGTATTAGTTAGGATTAGGATAAAACGGTAAACATAAACAGAACCGTACCGAAAAAAGTCGTCTTCTTTCATTTTCGTATAGAAATAGTTGGAGAAAAGATTCTTGGGAACTGGGCGAGCTCTGAAACGTTTTTTCTTCTTAGTCTTCGGCACCACATGAGCGGCTCTCTCACAGGGCTCTCCCTTTTCTTCCCGTTTGGTAAAGCTGAAGGGTTTCATTTGGGCTCGAAGCTCAGCTTCGCTGTTTATCTTTGTTATTGCTCTCCTGTCAAGCATAAAGTTTATTGTCTAAAGTCTATTTAATAATAAAGCTGTTCTGTACTACTTATTACTAAAGGGTGCATCATCTGTGCAAGTACAACATTACATTGATTTGAAAGGTCTTGCAATCTAAGTAGTGGGTAGGTCTTAGAATAATTATTCGGTCAGAGCGGAGCGAAGACCTATCATTAATCTAAGGCGTAGGTACTAGGTAGGTACGAAAATATTTACAAAGAACGTTTCATCTCACTTGCGTTTATCCAGCGTTTAAGTAGTATTATACAGAAGTTTACATTATACTTTTTATACCAATAGCTAGGTACTATCCAAATATCTTCAACTCAAATCTCTTAATACTTAGTTTAAAGTTTTTAAAAATCCTATTTTATTATGAGAATTTAGCTCCCATAAAATGTTCTTGATACACACGGATCCCTAATAAATGTCACTTATTATCTAAGCAATGGCGAGATCTGGAAAAACCAAGAACGTGTTTAACTACTGTAAATAAATAACAAGATAGCTCTATCTACTCGTAAGTTTATTATTACAAGTATGCATACGTACCTATTACGTTAATTAAAACTCATTTTGTACGCACATGCGACAATATAAGAAATTATCGCCGTCTATTTTTAAAATACTAGTAACCACACAGTACTATGAGGATCTTGGTACATACCTACATACTACCTGCCTGTAGCACCCTTTTAATAATTATCAAAAGAATGTGAAAATACTTATTGTCTGTGTATTATCCAATACTTACTTATGCAAAATTAAAAATAATAAGTACATAGGTACTTAAATTTAAATCTACTAACCATTTTATTTTACTGTTACTTAACTAACCCATGGATCTTTGTTGTCCGAAATAAATAATTTGAATTAATTTTTTATAATATTGTGAATATGAAAATATTTAAATGTTTAGTAGATACGAGTATTGCCAATAACTGCTCAGCAGTGAAACACCGTTACGACGACATATTAAAAAGAAAAATAAAAAGATCTTCATTTACACCACAAAACCACCGAACGGATTTTGACAAAAACTGTCAGTTCTATAGCTCTTACATAAGAAGAAAACCCATGTTATTTAGGTTCACGTCCGCTTGCATATACCTGCCCTAAAGTACCTCTATTTTAGATTCAGCGTAACGTGGATTTTTTTAAAATTCTTTGTGTCACAATTCGGTATTATCTTTGGAAGAGATTGTCCATTTTTTCACACATTAAAAGCCGTATCTACATAAAATAAATCCAGTGCGACAGAACTCGAACACCAGTAGGTACGGCTTAATACTATCCACGACGTCCTACTTACATAGTACGAAACAGCACAGCACAAAAACTAACTGCAGATATAAAATAAAACAAAAAAACTAGCGCATCTATATTCTATGCAAATGAAAGACAGGAAAAAAGCATACTCTAGTGTGCCACGTGCATTAAAACCTCATGGCTTGATCTTCCAGGATCTTGTCGTAGAGGGGTATGCGAGACTCTATAGGCACTGGGTTGGCTTTAAACAGTTGCCTTTCACATTTTTGGTTTAACATATCCGCGGAGAAGGACTTCCTTAGACTTCGGAGTTCATTGACTACTTTCTCTTCTTCATCCCTGGAACGGAAACATTTCACACTCCTGCTTCTGTTATCGCGGGAATTCCAACTATCTTATTTAAATAGCTAGGTAATAGATATTACGGAGTCAGGGGGCTAAGACAATGTAAGATCGTTTGATTCATCACGTAGCTTGACGAACGCGCGAAAACGAAGGCTTCCTGTTGAAGCAAATGTGTCTGTGGGTGACGAACCGCTATAGATTTATTCGAGAAATAAGTATTGTTACTTTGTCTATTAAGGCCTTAGTTCCAAATGATCTAAAACAAAACAATTAGGAATTTAAACCCCTACCTTTCAGTCATCTTAAATGGTTTGGGCACAGTTATACTCTTACGTCTTCTCGAAGGTGAAACCATCCTTTTTAATTTCAATGGACTCGAGGGCATGCTCCTTGTCTTAAAATCATCGTCAGTGTTATTAGTGTATCTTTTCCCTTCAAAATACTGATCAAATTTCCTATCAATATCATTTTCACGTTTCGTATCGTTCCATGATATTGAACAGGCTGAATGATTTCTTCGGGTTCTTTCAAATCTTGGTATAGAATTAACTTTTAACACAGTATTTTTTACCGACTCACAGTTTTCGTTAACCTCATTGTCGTATTTACTTGGAGTTTTCTTTAAAGTGCTGGCCTTTTCTACTGTTAAAGTGCTTTCTGATGCCACATTGTGACCAATCTCTGCATTCTTTTCAGATGAGTATCTTCTCCTTAACGTTCTGTTCAGCTTACATTTTGCGCTTTTACTAACAGATAAAGTACTTCCAGCAGTGATTGGTTCATTACGATTCCTACTGTCGTGACAATCAACAGGATCATCAGCAAGCTCCAGCATTACCCTTTTCTTTTCCCTCAGCAATCTTAGCGTGGAATAAAACTCCTCAGTCGAGAGATGGTTGATGTCCTTATAGTCAGGGATGCTGCGATAAAATTCATTAACTTTAACCGTATCTTCATCGCCGTGTATGGAACAAGTTATTGATAACGAATCAGTAGAGCCATCTACGCAAGTTTTGTCGATACGCTCGTATGCTGTCTTTGGCATCTTGCTGACAGGGTCAACCGGATTTTTTAAACATGAATTTGTGAATACACTACTGCGATGAAACATTGTGAGAAGTCGAATAAACCTGTTTCACATTTCGCAAAGTATACCGCTCTCCGTCCATATTGATAGAGTAAGAACGATTGTGTTGGCCTAAATTGTTTGTTGTGGTTACCTGTAAGGTTAACAACGACTCCATAACGACTAGTCGAGTCGAATATCGAGATAGGTAGTTAGTAGCACCTACCTGTAAACCTGCCTACTAACCTCGGTACATTTATTAATGCATTCTATGCCTATTTAATTTAGATAACTTGTGCCTAATCATGGCATTAGAAGCTACGTAAAAATATTCTATTTATTTATTTATTTATTTATTTGGAGATAGACAGACATACAAAACAAGAGTAGAACTTAAATCTAATTACATTTATGTCCTTCGAGACATCTCACAGGTTTATCTCTCTAAATCAAACGTTAGTTTACTAGCACAACTAGACCAGTTTAAAGTACAGCATTATTACGGGGACTCACTTGCCGAGACTTCTGTCCATGTTCTTTACAATGTGTTTTAGTCATACGTACTTACCTCCTGAACTAATGAAAACTAAAGTGGTACCTATTGTGAAGAACAGGACAGGGGATATCGCGGACAGGGGGAATTATCGTCCAATCTCACTTGCTACTACCATAGCTAAGGTGCTGGACAGTGTGCTTGAGTCCATCCTACAGAAATACCTGAAACTACATGACGCTCAGTTCGGATTTCGTCCCGGACTATCAACTGAAAGCGCAATTTTGGGTCTTAAGCACACTGTCCAATACTACTAATCGCAAAACACCGGTGTACGCCTGTTTTCTTGACCTTTCCAAAGCTTTTGACCTTGTATCTTATGAGGTGCTTTGGCGGAAGTTGAGGGACAGGGGTGTGCCGGCGCATGCACTGGGGATATTTCAGTATTGGTACAGAAACCAAACCAATTTTATTAAATGGTCTAATGCTCAGTCAGACTCTTACGGGTTGAATTGTGGAGTGCGACAAGGGGGGATCAGTTCTCCCTCCCTTTTCAACCTTTATATGGATGATCTCATAGTGGAGCTCAGCAGCATGCGCGTGGGATGCAGCGTTGATGGGGTTAGTATTAACAACATCAGCTATGCTGATGACATGGTGCTGCTGGGCCCTACTGTGGAATCTATTCAAAAAATGTTAACTGTCTGTTCAGGGTATGCTGCTTCACACGGCCTTGTTTATAATAGTAAAAAATGTGAATACATTGTCTTTAAGGCCGCAGGTAGACATGTGGACAACGTGCCAGATTTAACACTTAATGGTGATAAAATCAAAAGAGTACATACTTTTAAATATCTTGGTCACATTGTTGCCGACGACCTTACAGACAATGCAGATATCGAAAGGGAGCGTAGGGCTCTGGCGATCAGAGGTAATATGCTGATCCGTAGATTCTTCCGTTGTAGCGAAGAAGCTAAACTGTCGCTCTTTAAAGCCTATTGCCAATGCTTCTACACGGGAAATCTGTGGGTCAGCCATGCCAAAAAGCCTCTAGAGACCCTGCGTGTACAATATAATAATATATTTAGGATGATGTTGGGATTGCCTCGATACTGTAGTGCATCGGGGATGTTCGCTGAATATCAAACCGACGGGTTTCATGCAATTATTCGCAAAAAAACGGCATCTATGATCCGCAGAACTCGGGCCAGTCCCAATAGCATCCTTCAAACTGTTGCGAATAGATATGACTCGCCAATGTGGCGGTGTTTCGTGCGGAGGGTGATTTAGTAGTCCGTAATACTCGGCACGAAACACCTGTCGCGGAGGGCGTTTCATTAAGAGCCAGCAGTCAAATAAAAATCCCACGGTTGCTCCGCCCACATACCCCGCCACCCGCAATGCAAGGATACGCGTTAAGATCTGCGTAGTGTTAAAATTCGAAATTCGCGCGCTTTCGAGCAGGCGGGTCAACGCTAGGTCAAACGCAGAGAACATAAAAACCCATAGAGTCGTTATTATAATTGATTTCAATGTTATGTTTATTTTATTTTTGTTTGCAAAATACAATTAAATTAAATTAATTTATTTATTAATAAGTAATATAGGTATGTTAAAAAATCATTCATACAATAGAACACATTACCTGCATCATAGTTATATTTATGTATGAAATTCATCCAATGCAACAAGTATTAGGAAGTTTTGAATAAAACGAATTAATGGTAGATATCAAAGATTTATTTTATATATCACAAAAAATAGTATCCGATACATATGTGAAATGGGACCAATTTACTCATGTAGATCGCTTTTAAAAAGGCTTTTAGGTGAGTCAATATGTTAAAATGTTACAAGTAGTAACTTAACAAATTTTAATATTAAGATGATTATGTAAAAAAATGCCGTTTCATTTAGGTAAATTGCTGTATGTTAAATATAAATAGTAGGTGCTTTTTAAAAATAAAGGGTTAACAGGTATGTATAATGTGCATTCGCAATATTAGCTGTGCATAAATAAAAAAAACTTTATTTAAAGATAAACAGCGGTATGCGTATGCCACAAATATAAATTGCAGTTTGATTAGCAATATTCTCATTTGAGGATTTTGCTGTGCAGTCAGTAATTTTGATACGAATTCCAATTATTTGTGACTAAAAAAAATCATTTTATTTGATGTGCGTTTTTAATACTATACAATTAAATTAAATGATTTTTCTTACTAATCCTCTACACTCCCCAAGAAATATATATGTACTATTTACCTTATACAGTAAAATACCTTCTGTTCCATGCTACACCTCATCTGTTACCATCAAACTGTCAATCGGAGAGCTAAAATATGAAATGAGTTTAAAAATATCAAAAAAGTTTTAGTAGCCAAAAGTGAAAACAAGTGAGCAAAAACAACAAAATTATAGCAGGTAGGTAGGTTCTCACTCACTTTTCTTCAAACATTACAGGTGGTATTAGTTCGGTATAAACTTTGACGGGCGACTCCAGGACTTTTTGTTCGGCACAATTTATTTGAATTCTATAAACAAAATATTGTAGATAAGGAACTGCTGCCGAAGATGCTACGTAGTAAGTAAAGATGGGTCGGATTAGGTAAAAATCGTACCTGTTCGACCTAATACATACTAATATTTATGCAATATGGCCGTTCCATTACTGTGATCCATTACGTATTAGATAAATACGTAGAATCTTTATTCGGTGAATATTTAGTATCGGTTTTCGGTGAATGATCCATTATCTAATAAATACCTACGTAGAAAGAATAGTTGTGGAAATAGAAAATATCGTGATAATAGCGAAATGCATTTTTTATATTAGGTTAAATTTTTAATATTTAGTTAAATTGTTTTTAGTTTGTGTCACATATTTTGTTTAAATAAAGGATTTTAATTTTGTAAAAAAAAAGGAAAAAAAAGTCTTGTCTGTACCCGGATACGAACCAGGAATATCTGATTTTCGACTCCGCCGATGTAACCGCTGGGCTATTATAAACTTGGTAGAGACGGTGAAAATTATCTTCATATTCTAATGATATTGTAGTATTTTTGCTAAATAATAAAATTGAAACTTATAGTTTATGCCTTACGGTTGATTTCTCATAATAAGATGATATTTTATGCGATACCTAATACCTAATGTCGTCTTGTATCTGAATGCTGGGCCGTAAAGAAGAAGGATAAAAATCAATTCCATGTAAGCAAGATGAGAATGTTGAGATGGATGTGTGGAGTTACAAGAATGGATAAAATAAGAAATGTGTATATAAGAGGAAGTTTGAAAGTTGCGCCGATCACAGACAAGTTACGAAGTAACCATCTGTCTTGGTACGGGCATGTAAAGCTATATTATGAGTCTATGATGTAAAGCGACGGGATGAAAGGCATATTTTACAGAGAGCTTTGTGCATGAGTGTGGATGGATATAAAGATGAGGTAGACCAAAGAAATGTTGGATGGACTGTGTGAGGGAGGATATGCGTGTACTGGGAGTGAGCCATGAGATGACGGATAATAGGGATGAATGGAAGAAAAGTACATATTGTGCCGACCCCAAATAAATGGGAACAGGGCAGGAAGATGATGATGACCTAATCACGTTGTATTAGGTACCGACTAGTATTGAAAAATACCTAATCCACATACCTATTCCAATATTTATGCCTCACCTGTAGTAGTAAGTAAGTTCCTTAGGTGAGTGAAAGATATTGTACCTACATATACTCGTAAATGTATATAAAATTTGTGTATGTGCTTCATGTGTAAAGCAGTGCGCTTATAGAATACTTCTCATGCTGTGTGTGTGATTTCGGAACTAATTTCTTTTGTAGACTTTTACATAGATAAACAAAGTAACTAGCGCCATCGTTCAAAGGAATTCTACCAATTTATAAAGGTGAAAGTTTGTATGTGTGTGAGTGTGTATGTTTGTTACTTCATCACGCAAAATCCTGAAATGTATGGAACAGCTGATTTTTTTCACTATATCGGAGTTGGCCCCATAGTGAAAGTTGTTTCTTTTACTTTCCTAGTTTCGTGTCAAAGGCAAATCACTAATTTCGGAAAGACCTTATATTAGCTTAGGTACGTATCAGAATAACACATTATACTTTTTATCCTGGGTAAATATTTTATCCCGTAATTTCGACATTTTGTTTTTTCTGCTGTCCATTATAAAATGCATTCTCAGCACTAAACTTTACATACTTACTAATTATGATTATAGCTACTTACACCTTTGATTCTCTCCCCTTTTTAGAAAATTCTCTCCAACGTTGAGCCATCTTCCTTTTGGAAACATATTTTTTAGTTTTATTTCCCATTAGTCCGAACTCAATCGAGTAATACCTACACCAAGATAATAAAAAATGCCACTGCCGTGGGCGAAAGCGACATAGACCCTACGTCGTCGGCGCACAGCGCGGTACTGAGCGTCAGCGGGCACGAAGTTACTATTTAACGCTTTTCAGTAAGCATTAGAGTAGAATATCGCTTGCACGCTAAACAACTGATTGAGCTCAGAAGTAAAGGGCGTAAGTCTCAAAAAGATTTTTATTAATTGTGTGTTCAATTATGATTGTTTTTTAATTTTGGCTTTACAAAAGTTTACTATCATTATTATCTTGATATCCGAATTTATTTTAAACGCCTACCTCATGTAATAGCCGAAATAAAAGTAAAAATGACTAAAAAACATGTCGATTTCAAAAAACAAAACTATCGAGCGAAAATCATTAAATCATGTTTTTGGCTTTACATGACATAGTTAAGGGTACTAAGAATATAGTGTAATAGTCTCACATTAAACAAACATTCACCCGTTTCAGCATATTTCATCAAAAAGATGCTAAATAAGGTCTGCCTCCTCTTAACATAATCTATAGAATTTATAATAATAATTATGATTACTAACACTATTTTTATTTTATTCAATTCATTTTATTTATTTAAATTTTTATTGTTTCTATAATTCATTATTCCTATTTTACTAACATGCTATGTATATGGATCTCGGTCTGAATTAAATGATTTTATTATTTATTTATATTATGTTGCATCTGGTTGTTTTTAGTTCTTTTAAACAGCCCTACTCTATCTAAATACACATTCGACACTATGAACCGACAGGCGTAGTCGTTAGGTAACCTACCTACTGAGTAGGGTACAGTGCAGTGCACAGAACACTATACTCTCCAGATTTATAAATGTGGCAAAAATGTTTGGGAACCCGCTTACACATGGCTTACACCTGCTTACACCTACAACTCCTTGGTTGGGCCGAGAGAGAAGTTATAGTGAAAAGTTGCATACTTCGTGGCCCAACAAGTAGTTCATTTTTATTCAATACAGATTCGGCGGGAAAAGCTGGAAGGGTGCAGGTGTAATTTTCTTGTGAAAATCAAAAATTATTTGTAAATGGCTTGCATGTGTCCGTAAAGTGATGTTTTCTGGTAGATAAGTTATATTTTGATTACTTGTGATGTGAATCTAGTGCGTGTGCATGGTTTTATATGCAGGTAAGCCGAGTAAAACTTTAGCCGGATTACGATCTCTTCATTGGCGCATGTAAGTTATTTCTGCAATAATTTTTCATTTTGACTAACTTTACACTTGTTCTTGAGGATTTTCCCGACGTTTCCATTCATCATCATCATCATCCATCATAAATTCAGAAATCATTTACTAAAGACAATGGCTGTATGGGCTTAGTTCCCCTTGCCTTTCCTTCGGGATAAAATAAACAAAAAAAAAAAATTATTCAATACAATCATTCGTGTGTGAAGTCCCCTTATTCATTCTCTGACTCCCATCGGATTCGGCGGGAAAAGCTGGAAGGGTGCAGGTGTAATTTTCTTGTGAAAATCAAAAATTGTTTGTAAATGGCTTGCATGTGTCCGTAAAGTGATGTTTTCTGGTAGATTAGTTATATTTTGATTACTTGTGATGTGAATCTAGTGCGTGTGCATGGTTTTATACGCAGGTAAGCCGAGTAAAACTTTAGCCGGATTACGATCTCTTCATGGGCGCATGTAAGTTGTTTCTGCAATAATTTTTTATTTTGACTAACTTTTCACTTATTCTTGAGGATTTTCCCGACGTTTCCATTCATCATCATCATTATCATCCATCATAAATTCAGAAATCATTTACTAAAGACAATGGCTGTATGGACTTAGTTCCCCTTGCCTTTCCTCCGGGATAAACTAAACAAAAAAAAATCTGACTCCCATCTGTTTCCGGCTTTTCTTTTCCTTCATTTGATTTCATTCATTCATCATTCTATTATTATTTTCGTTATTTTCATCTTTTGCAAAAAGTGAATATTTCCTTTAAATAAGCTTAGTCTGAGAATTTGGATAACACAAATACTTGTTCTAATAGTAGTACTAAATACTTAAATATTGTAGGCCATAACGTCTTAAGAACACTATAACAACAAGTAAAAATCCGCACTCGAAATGTTGTACAAAAGAATAGTATCTAAACATTTCTTTCTAAACGTGAAGTCTTTCACAAGAGTAGCAACAGCAACTCATCGAGCTTTGAGCACAGGAACAGACGAAAAACATAAAGGAAAATATGATATTATCATTGCCGGCGGTGGCATGGTTGGATGCACCTTGGCCTGTGCTTTGGGTATGTATGGCTATGTTTTTCTACTTTTATACCTACTTACTGCATTCTACAGTCTTAACACTTATCTTCTATGCAATATAGACATAAACGGTTTTTTTCAGGTAAAAATTCCTTACTTTCCAATCTAAAAGTGTTATTATTGGAAGGCAGTCCCGATCACAAGTTCCAACTCAAACCAGATTACAGCAACAGGGTAGTGGCATTGAATCAGAATACTAAATCTTTAATGGATTCGCTACAAGTCTGGAGACATGTGGAAAACATGAGACTGAAACCAGTTAGGTATATGCAAGTAAGTAACCTGATGTGCCATATTTACAGGTTAATTTTCATTTATTACTGTACAAAAGTACAGTTTTTTCTGTAGTTGTATAGCCAGGAATGTTATATCTCTTTTTGATTGTTGTCAGCCAATTCTAATGTGGTGTGACCAAAGTACAATCAGTTTTGTGTTGTATAATTTTATTGTGTCTGATATTTTGCAATGCCTATCACTACATATTATAAAACAAAGTTTCTTTCCTCTGTCTGTGTGTCCCTATAATGTATGCTTAGAATCTTTTAACTATGCAACAGATTTTGGTGTATTTGTTTGAAATAGACAGAGTGATTCAAGAGAAATGCTTAAATGTATAGTATCAGCACTGCACCCGTGCGAAGCCGGGGTGGGTCACTAGTTATTTATCTTTAACAACTGTAGGTAATATTAATTTATCAAGTCAAGATATAAAATATTGATAAATTCCATCAACCCTTAATTTCATAAGTACCTAATCAAATTTTAGTGCCTTCAAAGAATTTTGTCACACTTATTATTGGCATAATAGCTTTAGGTAACTTAAAGTAGCCATATGTTTCAATTGTAATAATATTGTTAATGTAATAATAATGTTTATTTATTTATTAAGATTAGGCACACCAACATCACATGTATTAAAAAAATGTTAATGTAATATAAGCATATCTATCTTCATACTTCACATTCTGTTTTGTCTATTAGTTTTAATGCTGTGTAATCACTAGTTAGGTCCCCCCGGGATTTTCTATGCGTTGTTATGCATTGTTCTGGTCGCCTCTGTTGATCCTGGCTCACAGGAGTTGCAGAGGCGGGAATGAGTGGTGGGCCGATCCCGGTTAAGTACCAAATCAACAATAGAGATATCAAACATAATTTTACTTCTAGGTAATTTTTAGTCAGAATTTTGTTAATAAGATCATTAACTTTTCAGGTCTGGGATGCTTGTTCCAATGCTTTAATATCCTTCAATAGTGCTGACATATTAGATGATGATATAGCTTACATTGTGGAAAACAATGTGCTTTTACATGCTGTGAATACTGAATTAAAATCACAGGAAATAGATAATGTTAAAATTGTCTATGGAGCCAAAATCTCAGAATACAATTTAGCTAAGAATAATCCTTTGAAAGAAAATATAGTTATAATGGAAAATGGTGACACATACTCTTGTGAATTGCTGGTAAGTGAAAACACTTTCAATTTTAACTTAGTTATTTATTTAATACTGACTAGCATAGATAATACATTAAGAAGTTCACCAAACAGAAATACTTATCCTTTACTTTACAATATATTAGGTAAGTACATACTATTGTGGTACATCTGACCATGGCACTTAAACATAAACTTAAAATTGTATGTCCTGTCCCTTTCAGTCTCTGCCATTTAGATAAAGTATGGAGAAGGAAAGACAGAGCTATTTTTAAGTTATATATTTCAGTGTGAATTTGTGTGGTCAGGTCAGAATTGACCACAATGTCTTAAATTCAAAGAAGGTTATAAGCAATGTGCTTTGAACATCAGATAGACCTATGGAGGTTGAACAAATTTATTTTCTAATGTTGTTAATCTTACATCCATTGTTTCCACTAATTGGTTTACCTTAGTATTTAACTCAATCAGTTGACTTTTAATATCAATTATGTGTATCTCTTGTAATGCATTCATAGCCAGTGACACTGGTCTGTTCCTATTTTCTGAGCTAGTACGCTTTCTTCTTTCAACATTTTGACTCTCAATAGAGAATCTGTCGTACAAATTACTCTTTCTTTTCACCAGCTGTTGCTTCTCTTCGTCACCTTTGCACTTCTTAATTCTGCATTCATAATTATTGTTTTTACGAATGCTATGCTTGATCGCCCCTTTGCGACTGACTACCATTTTGTAGATTGAAACAGTTAAATCTTTAGGAATCTGAAAATTATACAAATCACATTAATGTTACTTCAGACACTAGGTATTTCCATTTTGTCATTAGTAGATACTTGTATGTTCAAGAGGCTAGTAGGCTCTGAGTCAGCTCTTAAACATACTATGCGCAACACAAAGTACGTTAATGTGTTTTACGTTCGCTGCCAGGAGATTTGCCTGCCGACTTCAGTTTAACGCTACGTACTAGGACGCAAATAAGCATCGGTGGCGTCTGTAGAAAACTAAGAAGACGTAAATACGTAGTCGCCGGCAGTGAATGCGTTAAACCATTTATTCTACCTCTTACTACACACATAAATATAAAACAAAAACTTACTCGATTCTCCCTAGGATCGTTAGGCCGAATGTTCAAAGACCGCGTATGTGAAGCAGTGAGTAAGGCTCCCCAACGAAGCACAGCTATCAGTTTCGGGGCGCAAGAGAGCAGTGGACTAAACAGCATGCTCTCCAAGTGAGCGACCAACTGCGTTTGCCGCACTAGGCGGTCTAGACCAGCGCTTTCTTGTAATGCCTGAAAATATGGACTGCGTTTTCTCACTTTGTCTTAAAAGTAAGTGGTAACCCGCAGTTGACGCGGGAGTGATTTTCTTACGGATCCTAATGCCGCTAAAATATTCTTGCCGATATACATTAGGTAATCTTGGACTGACTCTAGGAGCCCCGCCACACTAGCGTCTTCTGAACGTCTTTTGAACGTCGGCGTCGGGCGAACGTCAGCGTGGCGTCGACGCAGCGTCGACGCAACGTCGGCGCTGAGTGGAAGCGGAACGCTGTAATTACGCTACGTGAGCGTCGCGTCGACGCATCGCCAGCGCCGCGTTTTCTGCCATATAAGAAAACGACGCGACGTTTGCACTGCGTAATTACAGCGCTGACGATCGCCCGACGCCGACGCTCAAAAGACGCTCAGAAGACGCTAGTGTGGGGGTCTCTAACGGAAATAAGATGCGGCACTTTGTGCCAAACTGCTTATCATATAAATTTCAACTCTATTCTACTATTGGTAGGAGCAGTATATTGTCATCACCTAGGTCGTTTCAGCCATGAGAAGTCTACTGTTGAACATAGGCCTCCTCCAATGACGATGATCATCTAGATACCTGGCCTAATACCATTACATATTTTGAAGTTGTCGCAATATGATTGGTTACGGAACTTAGGTATATTCCTATGGATTTGGCATATGCTTTCAACCCGTTTCATGTAAAGAAAAATATTGAAAAGATAAAAATAAGTACCTGAATATCGCTGACAGCTAAACCGACCAACAAATTCGTCAATATAACAGTAACCAACAGCACAAATATCAGGAACATCCCATGAGCAGTCAAAGGGTACTGGATGTTAGTGTCGGTCTCATTGCTGTAGAATATGTCTTCGTACTCCAGCTCTCCGGACATCATCATGACAGTTTTGACGAAGCCGGCTGGCAGGTGGAAAGCTGGGTAGTTGCTGAATAATACGCTAAAGGCCAGGCCGAATGCTACTAGCAGACAGCTGTATGCCATTAGGAAGGTGGCAAAGTTCACCGTTACTGGGAAAATAAATCCATTAATGATGTTTCGTATACACGTATCTTGGACACCATGGCCTTCTAACTTTCGTAATTTCGTCAGCCGGAATTTTGGAATTTGTGTTCGGTTTTTTTTTTCTTAATACGATGACGCAATTCTAATGAATCAGTTTATTCTAATAGAAGTTCCATGGCATTAATTGAACACTTCCATTTAAAGAAGAATTATCTATTCACAAACTTTGATCTAATGTAGTATGTACTTACCAGTTGTAAACATTTGCACGTAGAGACCGAAGGTAGGGAATCGGCCTATGATCATCATCAGCTCAAGCCAACAGAAAAAGATGGTAATGGCTGCGACATCATGCTGCCAGTTGGACGTATTCTTGCGTACCATGACGCCATTGTCAATGTCCCATGGTATCTGTAAATGTAAACGTAAGATTTCTCACATCACCTGAAAGACCCGTTCAGTGTTCTGTCATTATGTCGTTTCTGAATTGATAGTGTTTTTTGACCTTTATTATACTTACGGTACATAAAAATACACCAATAATTATAAGAATTTGCAACCAATTTTCCCATTGTCGAATGTATGCAGACCAGTCCAGGCAAGCTTGAAATATCTCCTTGGACAAAAAACAGAGGTTCAGAAGCAGTATGAAATACTGGACCGGTCTTAGATATGCTGGAACATTGCATGTTACATCTTCGCATAGGAATATTTCTGAAACATAGGTACCACATGAAAAGTGGAAAACCTTTAAACCTAGTACGGTTGCTATAACTTCCAAATAAAAACTTACGTAAGATATACACGCTGTAAAGTGTTATGAATATTGCGTGGTAAATGAAACTGAGCACGAAGAACTTCCTTATAATTCGCCATTTTAAAAATAGGAATGTCTCAGCTACAGGATGTTTTAGCACATCTTTTCGGCCTACCTAAAATCAAAATAAAGGTAAGATGAAAACAATACATTCGGAACTTACGCTAAATACCTACCACTTAGCAACTATCATGGTTGCTTTATAATTATTTATAAAATATCCTTATAATGCCAAGCTGTTGAAGAAACATACCTATTAAATCGATTAACATACATAAGTAGTTTCAGAGTAGCAGCTATGACCCTACGTATTGCACGCTAGGTGGTCTCTTCACTATCTACTGTAATTTTGATCGCAATCACGAGTCGTCAGAATCGAGGATCACCGGAGGGTATAGGACCCAATGGCGGCCAGTTAAAAAAACCGGCCAAGTGCGAGTCGGACTCGCGCACCGAGGGTTCCGTACAAACCTGCAAGGTTTACAAAGTTCGTTCATTACGACAATCGAGTCATAACTATGGTATTTTTATTGCAAAATGAAATTCATAACATTACAATGGGGAAAGATGGAGGAGCATAAATTTAAGACAAAGATCTCTTTATCGTTTAAGTAATCCTTTATTTTATATTAACACATATCATTTATCTATAATATAACTGAAACACTTATACTAGCCTTGCAGCAGACTTGCGAAAGTTCTTTTATTAAAGTTATTTATTTACTAAGTTTTTTAGTCACTATTTAGAAATCTGGTTCAAAAATATTAATTAAGTATTAAATTTGAACCAGACCTGTAAATGGTGACTGAAAAAGGTATGAATAGTACCACATTGAACATTGAAGTTCGAAAAAACGTTATCAATAGTTGTACAACTTCGTGTAGTGCTACTGTTTATTAACGGAAACATGTTTATGGATGAAAAATATGTGGAAATTCCATTTTGGGGATTCATTCTAAAATCTATATTGAAGTCTCCCACAACAATAAGACGAGAAGATGAAGTGTACATATTGAGGTTGCTGCCGAATATTGTTGTATTTATACATTCTATTGCAACATTAATTTGACATTGTGGTGACCTATATACAGTTATCACTCTGATATTAAACATTTCAAAATGCAAGCATTCACAATGGCCGTTTGCAGCGCCTGGGTTATTTAAATAATATCTTTTACATGATCCATCTGTCACGGCATCCTTAAGATTGCGACGTACATACGCGATAGATCCCCAACCTGGATTTGCATTAGATACAGCTGGACCATCTACTCTGCACACCTCATAAAAACCATCAAGTTCAAAAGTGTCTCTACGACATCCCCAGGTTTCAACAAACAATGCTGCATGGGAGGAATGAATAATAGGATCTATGATGACGTCTGAAAAATGTTTGCGCAATGATTGCACGTTATGAAATACAATTTGAACTGCATTATCTTCAGGTGTTTGCAAAAATTTAAAATATGGTACCAATTTGTTTTGTTCTAGTCTTTTCATTTCTATACTTACAGCACTCGATTCTGATATTTCAGAGGGAGGTTTAAATGTACCTGAATTCACGACTAAAAACAGTCCAAACGATGACATTGCTCTAGAACAAGCTACATACAGCATCGATCTTTTTACATTTTTAGAAATATGGACCACAACTTTTTCTAAGGTGGCACCTTGCGACTTGTGAATTGTAATACCTTCTGCTGGTACCATTGGAAACTGAGTACGCTGCACTACAAGATTTGAAGATTTCCACCTTTTCACAGTATAAGTGACGGCATCTAATGGCGTCCAATTCGAATTGAGATATTGACGATGTTTTCGAGAAGTTACTTGACATTTACTTCTTGTAGCTATTCCCGTACTTTTATCGAACAGAACCCAAATACGTAAAGGCCGCTTTTCACTTGTCTTCTTGTGTCGACCGTAATCTATAGCCTTCAATATTCCGGTAGTACCATTCACAAGGCCATCTGTAGTGTCAATATTCACAGTTACCATATAACGTGCACCTACTCGTAAAAACAAACTCTTAGGAAGACCGTAGGTCTGCATTGTAGGTAGAGTATTTACAGATTGCAAGGCTTTTCTAGCAGCTTGCGGATTTGGTGCTCCAGAAACCACATCAAGTGCTTTAACCGAGTACCCTTCAGTGTTCATTCGAGACAATACTTGATTATTGTATTTGTCGACTTCATTGTTGGTCGCAAATAAGTGTATCGCTCCATGTGCCTCAATAGGTAAAGTATTAATACTGTAACATCTAGAATTAATTAACTCTATATCCATAGAAGTCATCCGACCGACAGCCATATTGTTTAAGGCTATTGCGAATGCCAGATCATCTCTTTGCCGCATTATTTCAGTCATCATAAAGAGACGGAATGGTTCCCACAACGGAGCACCAGCAAGGGGTGCCAATGGATTTCGACTACTGTTTGGCTGAAAAACCCAGTTGTCTCCTACCGGTGGTAACTGATTAAAGTCCCCGACGCTTATAATAGACATACCAGCAAATGGCGTATCTGTATGAAATATTTGCTGCAATCTCCTATTAATTTGGTTCAGAGTTCTACTACCTAACATAGATATTTCATCCAAAATAATTAATCTTACTTTTGCAAGTTTACATGCTAAGGTGTTTGCGATGCTTGCTGATAATTCGGGCATTGTTTGACCACATTGGGATACTGGAAGTCCAAACGTACTGTGAACAGTTTGACCACCGATTCCAAAAGCAGCTTTTCCCGTGTATGCACAAAGTAAAATTCTAGCATCATCAGGATTTATACCCGGAACTCTATTGAACATAAGCATTAAATATTGATACAAACCCTTAATTAACAAACTTTTTCCCACGCCGGCTCCACCACTAACAAAATAATAAAAAGGTGGTGGTGATTCTTGAGTGAAAATATGTCCTACATGTAAAACAAAATGTCTTTGATCACAATTAAATATTCTAACTAAACGCAATACATCATCTTCACACAAAACTGCTGGTTGGGCAATCGCTCCTCCTACTAAATCTGATTGATTTCCATGTAACTGTAGACAATGATCTGGATCACCTTCTTGTGTCTCTAATTCATAATCATCTAAAGGACGAGCTTTTTCTTTCACTGCACTATCCTCATCCTCTTCATCTTTATCTACATTACGAATTGCATCCAACAATGCCTCAAACTCATCTGGCCCCCCCAAGCGATTAAATTGAAGACTTTCTGAACGGATTTCATCACTAAGTTCAATAAATTTCTGTTCGAGGTTTATAACGTCATTGACTAATTCACTAATTTCATCCCTCCAGTTTGTGTATAACATTAGCTGCTCCCTGTAGAAATTGTCGGGATCTTGAGCTCTATTATATCTTCGGAAACGTATGACCCTGGGTTTCCTTCTTTTTCGCACGTATCCATCGTTATTTAACAACTCAATCCAATTTCCTATACACTCATGGTCAGTGTTTTCACCTTCATGTGTACGTGAGATTTTAGTTGAAAAAGTATAATACGCAGCAAAATAAGCTAAACTCATTGTATCAAACGTTTGATCACGTGGCCGATTTTTATAATGATCCAGTAAATTTTTTTTAAATATGTCTGTGGACGATGGATCCAAGGACTGCAAATCTATGAAAGATTTCAAAATACCCACTCGTTCATTGGGGTGTCCTGTGTTTATGTAAACATCGCTCTCAGAGGCTTGTGACATCGGAAGTCCCGCTAGACAGTAAATTGCCTCTTGGGCTGAAATTTCCGAAGAATTTAAAAATACTTTTGATATTGCGCGTAGAGAGTCTCTTATGCTACTGTTGCCATTTTTGGCCTCTTCGACCGCCGCTCTTAGTAAATTTGACATGCCTCGATCAGCTTTGTTAATATAATCGACAATATAAACGGAACAGGCAAATGGATCTAGTATAAATTGGCAATCCATATTAGCTCGCTGTAATTCCAATACCTTTTTACAAAATGGATTAACCATGACGTCTTTTGGTCGTCTCTGTAGATATATTTTGGGCCGTTTAAGTGTTGATCTAACTGCCCATATGTATTTTTCGATATTTAATTCTGTCGATGCTAAGTACTCATCAAATGTTAAATGTGGCGGAATATTCACCAAGTCGTCCTTTAACTTTTTAGATACTTCTTTCCATTCTTTTAGGCTTGGATTATCTTCTTCCAGAGGTGTCAGAAGACGTGTCTTATCTATTGGAAAAAAAGGTATTCCAAACCTACAAGGACGACTTGGCTTGGGATGACATGAATGTGTGTGTTTGTGAGTTTGTATCTTAACTAAGTCTTCATCTAAATCTTCACTATTGCAGGATATGATTTGGTCAACAAACATTATAACCTTTTCAGTTGATGATTGATCTCCAGGAATGAAGATAGGCGCATCTTCTATCCACAACATCATATGGGCATGAGGAGAACCTCTGTTTTGGAATTCTATTCGATGGTATTGATGGTTTATTTTAAGTTTACCAAAAGGCCCAACGGGAGACAGCCATGTTTTTTTAGTTCTTTATAACGTGTTTCAAAAAAAGTAGCGCATATAAATGGGTCGGACTGAATGAGTCGCAGTTTTTCTGCGTATGGAATATTTGTGATTCCTCAAACGACACTTCCTCTTTGTCAACTGTGCTTTTAAGCTGTTTTATTAAATGAGGCCATTGCGTTTCAGCTGCTGATATCGTCATAAACAATGTTGGGACACCGAACTGCCGAATCATTGCTAACAATTTTTTCTTTTCTTCTTCCCAGTGTGCTGGGGAATTTCTCACACTACTAAGAATTCTATATCCATCGTCATGCTGAATGAGGTTCTGTAAGTAGTCGTCATTAAGAAGGTTGTTTACTAAAATAGGAGCGCCGTTGACGGTTTTCTTTCGAAGACAAGTAGCTATGTGTCCACCTATTTGGGTCATCTGTTGTTTCTTTAATAAAGTAAACAAATAATCTGGCCGCATAGCCCTTCTATCATGCCGAGTTATTTCGGATTTCATTATGTCAGAAGAACTTAGTTTTATTTTAAACTGCCTTTTAATTCCACCGTGAATCTTAATGAAAGCTAATTCTTCAAGAAAGTCGTCATACAGTAGTGATAGCGGGTACTTACCCTCACCGGGTGCCATTGTTATGACGACATCCTGCTCATTATCAAGTAAAGTTTCAGCATTACCGGGATTTACTGGTTCATCTATTAACTCACCAAGTTCACATGTGCATTCATTGTTATCTATACGATCATTATCACCATCAACTTCGTCGTCGTATGCCCAGTTATCATCATATGTAATATTTAATTCTTTAAATAATTCTGTTTGGACTAAATATTTTGCTGCTTCTCTCACTATTGCAGGACGAATACGCTCCTGACGACCGTGTTTGTAGCACATTTTTCGCTTCAAAACAAGTGTTATGATATGACTATCAGATGCATGCCGTGGTAACGCTGAAACCATAGTGTTAACATCGACTGGAACGTTGACTACATTCCCTACCAATCCATGTTGATAACCGAGACCTTGACCTCGCCTGACTATTTTAAGGAATATATGTCGTGGTGATACAATACGTTCCTCAAGTGGAGTAAGTTGTTGCAGAACATCTGGAATTACAGGATAAGTTAAACCATTGTACATGGCAAGCCTTGGTATTTTGCTTTCTTTTAGATATTTTTGACACGTGTAACAAAATGAACCACAGCCACCAGATGTATTGATTTGAAATAAATCATTTAGGTTTTGATTTGAAAATGTTTTAGGCAACTGATCTTTTCTCATGACTCTAAGCGAATTTTTGTGCCACAAACGACCGCAACAGGAACAGATATTCGTGTGACCATCTGCGATATTATCACAAAAATTTTGACGTACGGCCATCCAATCACGTAGATAAGTATTTTTTCTAAAATTACGCGTCTCTTTCTCACGTTCAACATAATCTGAATCCTGCCTATTTAATTGATGTTCAATTGTGTTATGACTTTGCTCTTCATCTCTGTATACAGGATCCTCTCGTAACACACGATGAGCAGTCGTGTCACGAGCTTGTTCATTTTCTCTGTATACAGGGTCCTCTCGTAACACACGATGAGCAGTCGTGTTACGAGCTTGTTCATTTTGTCTGTATACAGGGTCCTCTCGTAACACACGATGAGCAGTCGTGTTACGAACTTGTTCATTTTCTTTGTATACAGGGTTCTCTCGTAACACACGATGAGCAGCCGTGTTACGAGCTTGTTCATTTTCTCTGTATACAGGGTCCTCGCGTAACACACCATGAGCTAGCATGTTACGAGCACGTACATTATCACGTTTCCGTGTAGATTCCTGTGACCTTTGTAATCTCTTTGACAGTCTGTTTCTTATTCTCTCCTTAATTTTAACGTCTTCTTTATTTCTCGATTCACGTTTTTTCTCTTTATTATATTTTTTAAGGTCTTCTGACGATTTTCGTTTCCGAGGAATAGATAGAATTTTTTGAGAAAGTGTATCACCAGACTTATCAGCTACTAAAGACGCAGAGTGTTTAGGAGTATACGTCATGGATATTGGCGTAGGTGACTTAGGTGTATAGGTCATGGAGTATACTGAGGTATCAGGGATTACGAGTTCGGTATTGACCTGAAGATGCTGACCTTGAGATTCCTCGAGGTCCGTCGCCGTACGATATGCCACAGCTGGCCTATTAATTTTAGGATGAGTTTGCTTGTATTTCTGTTTAGCTTCAAGTACTTGTTCTGAGCGGGTTTTTTTAGACTTTTTTGGACGACCACCTTTATTACGTCTTGGACGACCAACCTTTGAATCTTGCGTTTTATTTACCAAACTTTCCTGCGTATTATCGTATGTATTATTTAGTAATTCTTCGGACCCGATTGGCGAACAAAAATCATAATGACCCGATGATAAATTACCCGAAAAAAGTAAACGCTTTATTGCATATCCTTCTCTGCCAAACACACCCCTCAGAATACCCGTATTACGTTCATACACTTCGAACCTCGCTGGATACAAAAATCCTGCTGCCTTCACCTCAGCAGTACCGCCATAACTGGAGGATTGGAGCATCGTAGCTTTGTACTCTTGTCGTGAAGAGAAAGGATCTCCCCGGGCATTGCTTGTATACAAATTAAACTCGTTCCAGTTGTCATAAATATAATTAACTATTGTAGTTCTTAGTAATTGTGTTTGATCAAAATTAGTGGAATTGTAAATAGAAAACGCTATTGCATGAAATAAACAACTTCCATCGGGAGGCATAGGTATTATACTATGTAAAATAGTATTTTCGTTGACGATTAATGCAACTGTAGCCATAATTATATCTTTACAAAGTTTTGCAATTGGAAAACAAAGCAGAAACTAAACTCGTTCCAGTTGTCATAAATATAATTAACTATTGTAGTTCTTAGTAATTGTGTTTGATCAAAATTAGTGGAATTGTAAATAGAAAACGCTATTGCATGAAATAAACAACTTCCATCGGGAGGCATAGGTATTATACTATGTAAAATAGTATTTTCTTTGACGATTAATGCAACTGTAGCCATAATTATATCTTTACAAAGTTTTGCAATTGGAAAACAAAGCAGAAACAAACAAAATCGACGAGAAATTGTCGCAAATTTTACTTATTTCGGAACGCGTGCGAACAGCATGCGGGCGCTCGTGCGAATGGCGCACGGCTGCCGCTCGCTGTGTGACGATACCCCTTCTCTTGGCCAGTCGCCTGCCCCCGCGCCCGCGGGCCAGTGCGAGCGCGTTCATGCCCCGCCCCGCGCCCCGCGTGCCTCCCGTGCCACCAGCGTCCCATCAAACTTCGCCAGTAGAAACAATACAAGCAAGCTGTCTGATAATAACCAACAATAAGAAATATAATAATGTCATTGAATTTAATTATAAGTATAACACTTTAAGCAGTTAGGACGCATTTAGATTATACAGCTACATTCACCAAAACATCGGGATTGAATGACGATGAGTGAGGTCGTCTTTGCCGTTTGAAAAATGTTGCCCTCCCCATACATAGTATAATAACTCGCGGTCATTGCTGTAACTACAATTATGTTTACAATCACAATTTTTTTGGTGGTATAACTACTTAAAATTTTAAGCTTTTCGGAATTTTTCTGTTACCTGTGCTGTAAGCTATTGCTTCTTACCAAATTTCGAGATTCTATGTCAACGGGAAGTGGTCTATAGGTTTTAATTCCCTTGTGTGTAGTTGCGAGTTTCAAAATATGCGGTATCAATGGTTGTACTTTTGCGTTTTGCGTTTTTGCGTTGACTTATAATTTTTTTTTTTTCACGGGTTAAAGGCAATTAGATCTAAGTATTTGATATGAATTTCAACTTGATAGCTCTACGCGTTCATGAGGAAAAAAGTAATAAGTTTATATTTATTAAAAAATATATATTTTGTAATGTAACTAAAAATTTAAGGTTTTCGGAATTTTTCCTTTATGTGTGCTATAAAACGTTGCTTCATGCCAAATTTCAAGATTCTAGGTCGACTGGAAGTACCCTTTAGGTTTTGATTCCCTTGCGAGTACTTGCGAGTTTCAAAATATGCAGCTTAAATTGCTGTTTCTTTTGATTGCGTTGACATAGAAGTTTGATTTTGCTACAGCTTAAAGGTATTATAGACCTGAGTATTTGGTATGAATTTCAATTTAATACCTCTACGCGTTTATGAGGAAATGGGTAGTAAGTTTAAAATTATTAAAAAAAAAAAATTATGTGATGTAACTAAAAATTTATGGTTTTCGTAATTTTTCCTTTATCTATGCTATAAGACGTTGCTTCGTACCAAATTTCAAGATTCTGAGTTCACGGGAAGCACCCTGTAGGTTTTGATTCCCTTGCAAGTGTCGAAAATTTGCGGCATAAACGGCTGTATCTTTTGATTGCGTTGGCTTAGAAGTTTGATTTTTTCACAGCTTCAAGGGACAGTAGACCTGAGTAATTGATATAAATTTCAGCTTCATACCTCCACGCGTTCCTGAGAAAAAGGGTCTTGACAGACGGACGGACGGACGGACAGACGGACAACAAAGTGATCCTATAAGGGTTCCGTTTTTTCCTTTTGAGGTACGGAACCCTAAAAACAATTTTGTCAGACACCCCCTTTAACAACTGAGAGATATTAAGTTTTATCATGAACTAAAACAAGAATAAGGAACCTCAATAAACGCCATCAGTAACTCTGCCTCTCCTCTCGCAATGGAAGGCACAAGTGGTCTGAAGTCAATGGTGAGCTCGCAGTCCACATCGCCCAGCTCATGCTCGCTCACGTGCACTGCATCATCAAACTTGCACAGGTATCGGGGTATCACGTCAGGGACTCGACGGACGATGAATGAGAGGGCTGACACGCCACCGTTAGTCCGGAGGGTCACGTCACCTCCGTAATCTGAAATGATTTAAGGAGTATAAATAAAACCTAAATGAACACGGCTCTACTCACAATAATCGCTTCACTGTTGAATATACAAAAACTCTTAATGCTATCAAGAATATATAGATATCGAGATGGTTTATTGCCAAATTCGATGCTGTTGAGGTTAGCAATCAAGATGTTTCAAAATATGTCTGGAGCTTACCTAACAACAGCAACACGCAGGCAGAAAATTCATTTAAAGCTGCTATGTGCAGTGGTGTATAACCGAAGTGGTCTGCTGCATTAGGATCTGCACCGGCCGAGAGAAGCAGCCTGGCCACATCGCACGCTCGAGCTCCCCTCACTATCGAGCCGTGAAGTGGGGTGCGACCGTCGATGTCCTGTGCCCGCACATTTGCTCGTCTGCCCACTAGCAACTCCACCACTTCTACTGACTGTGCTAGAGCCGCTGTAATTTGAAAGGATGTTAGCGTTTGAACCAGGTTTAAACGCGTAGAAGTCACTTAACCGGTCAATCATGTCTCAATACTTACCAAGATGGAGTGGTGTCTGTCCTCTAAGATTTGGCCAGTCAATTTGTGCTCCGTGGTCAAGCAATAGCCGCGCACATTCCGCATGACCGTCTTCTGCCGCTAAATGCAAAGATGTAGCCTTCCCTGGACCCAAAGCTGCCCTAACGTCAGCTCCTGCATCCAGCAGTAACTTAGTACACGAAGCGGAACCTAAAGACGCTGCCACGTGCAAAGGCGTTTCGGTAAATACCTGAAAATAACGGACAACGTTAGATGTTTACTTTTGTGTCATTCATTCATGATGTATTGTAAACACACCTGTGGAGTGTCGGGACAAGCTCCGGCATCTAACAATAAGCTGACGACCTCCGGTGCATCGCTCAATACGGCATAATGCAATGGCGATCGCTCCGCTAGCCCTGCATTTACGTCAGCGCCGTGAGCTATCAACACCTGCGGAAAATACTTATGATTTATATCGATGAAAGCGAAATTAACTCTATTTTTTTCGAACGTCCTGTTTACCTTAACGCAAGCCAAGCTTTTGGCGCTGGCGGCGCAGTGCAACGGTGTAGCCTTTCTGTCGTGAGATGAATCCCATCGATTGGGGTCAGCTCGATAATCCAATAATAGTTTTACACATTCTTCGCTACCTACTAGACAGCTTAGATGAAGGCATGTCCTTGAAAGAAAAATATATTTTGATTAGATGAACTCCAATATAGCATTTTTATAAAAGTCAATAGTTTCAACAAGGACATGCAGGGTCTAAGTTAATGTTTCAGTTTGGTGTAAGTGTAGATAGACTTTCCGTTAGATCAGTTCTTCTATAATGTGATACTCGTAGTTGCATGTTCTGCCTTCTATCCATGTGGCTAAAAAGTAGGTATGTCGTCTTTATAATTTTGTAATTACTAAACTAATTGACGACGTCATCAGTCTAACCCCATTTGTGAAAATATTTTTAGAAAAACTATGTTTCTTACCTGCCAGCATCATCAGCTGCGTCAGAATCCACACCAATCTTGAGGAGTCTGTTCAGCAATGAACTCCGTCCTAACCAGCAGGCCCAGAGTGCGGCAGTCCTGGCTATAGGGAACTGGTCACTTTGGGTCGCAATGTCTATCACAGCTTCGTACTGGCCCGACTCTACTAGCTCGGATATCTCTTCCGCGGAGGGAAGATGCCGCAAGCTTGTTTGTATTTCCTCTGCAAAACAGTTTGAAGTTGTCAAATCATGTTACTCCCCTAAAGTGGATTAAATTATGATGGCTCTAGGTATAATTTGTTACCTAACTCCCATATATCCCTTGAAGGCTTGACTCTCAGTCGTTCCCCCAAGTCGGCAGCGTGTCCTGACTCGTCGCTGGAGATGTATCCAACCGAGTCCTCGTCCAGTTGGCTCATACCGGCGCACCATCGTGAACTTCCTTCACGGAATACCTGAAATTCATATATTGTTTTCCTTATCACTTGTTTTTGTTGGTTCACACAACTATCTGTGAACCCTTGAAGCATCCACATAGTATCTGTCCTTGAAATCATAGCTGTTTTGTTTTATTTTTTATTCAGTTAAGACTAAATACAGGGTCCTACAAAATATTTGCGCAGTTTGACTGTGGGGTCTATGAATAAACTAATTTCAATGACGTCTTTTGTATGATGAGAATATACTTATAAACCTGCTCTTAAAGAAGCATATATTTATACATTTGAATTTTGAGGAAATCGATAAATATTTGTGTGAAAAATCTTTAATAAATATGTTGGTTATTTATTATGGTATTTTAATCACTACAGGTACGTAGAGGTTTTCTGAACAAATTTAAAGTAAATTTAAACTGTTTTTGTATCTCTCATGTTTGTGCCATGCCATTCCTGTGGGTCAATCCTGGTAGGTAGATGCCGAGATATTAAGAAGTCTTCTTATGAAGTAAACTGTCACCAAGGAGCTAAGATGTCCAACACAGATCTTTAACCTATAAATTAACCTCATATTTTATAACCCACTTGTGCTAATAACCAAGTTAAGTAATCGAGCTATTTAAAAACTTTACGCACGTTTTTCTTTTTATTGAAATTTTTCCTCGCCATAGAGATGTGCGGGAGCGCGCACGCCTGCTCTACCGAAAACTAAAACTTCTCAGATCTTTGAACGACTGTCTGTTGACGTTTTTATTATTATAATGTAGTTTATTCGGCACATCTATTTTACTCACTATATAAAATGTATAATTAATAACTGCGTTCCTCTCAAAAGTATCTAAACAAAATATGGAAGTAAATTAGAAAGAGATATTTAATGTAACTTCTTACGTGTAAAAGGGGGAACTCGTTTCACTACATTTAGTTAGAGCATTTACATCTGTCCACACTATGTTAAATGTGGCTATGAGATCTCCTTTATGATCCTGCAGTTCTGGCAAGGGTCATTTCGGAAACGCAGCCTTGTGTATGTATGTAAGTACCTATTAAATATAAATTTGGTTAGAAGCATTTAACTTGAAACTTCATATCGTCATATCAGCAAATATGCTATTCTGTAGGTACTTAGGTATATTTTTTCTTAAAAGTGTAAGCTATGTAAATATGATTATATAGGTACATACCTATAGTCTGGAAGGAAAGTCATGTCGCCCACGCGATTGAAAGAATTCCCACTGCCCTACTTTGTGGCACTTTGATACTACTTCATAGATAAATGATGTGTTTCCTCAGAACGGACTCCATTAATATCATAACTCAATGGCATAATGATCAATCTAGTTGTGTTGTAAACTATGGTCTTGCGCAATTCTCGAAAAAGTTACCTATATATCATACTCATTTGAAGATTTCGCGAATATTTCGATGTTAGAATAGACGATTCTATGCCGAATTTTTGATCACTCACAACTTGTGATCAAAAATTGATCAAAAAGCTTGTGAACACGTGCTACTCTTTTTTCGCGTACGATTCATAGAAAAAAAGAAAATTTACAAAAATTGACCAAAATATTGGATAATATTCCGCTAAAACATAGCAATAACAAAGGTATGCGATAATAAGTAGCTCTGAGTTGAACTCTAAAATTAGCCGGCTACCGTATTGTTTTGCGACTACTATGTGTGCCTACTAATATCCCCATTAATCGTTCTAGGCTAATTTTATGCGATTTTTTATAACTTTGTAAAATCATTTATTATATTTTCGTAGAATATTATGACTGTTATATTTAATACTAGAGGACGCCCGCGACCCCGTCCGCGTGGACTACGGGAAAAACAAAATGTCGATATTATCCTGAATAAAAAAAAATTCCCGGGATAAAAAGTAGCTGATATGTTAAGTGGGACCTGTGATAATATATTACTGAAAACTGCATCGAGTTCTGTTCAGCCGTTTCTGAGATTAGCGTGCACAAACGCACAAACAAACCGAAAAACAGACAAAAATTCCAAAAATCATTATTTTGGGAACTATTGCGTTGATAAAGATCTCCTATAATATTTTTTCTCATATATCTTCCATGTACAGACAGCGATCCGTTACACTTTTATTATATGTATAGAAAGATTATGTTATACAAGGTGTGTGTGACAGCCAGGCAAATACTGATATTCTGGACAAGTGCCATTGTTTTAAGTTATACAACAGTGTTATTACTCGCAGGAAATGCATTTTTATTGGCGCTGTTATTTGACAACCATTACCACAGCTCCAATTTTATATATGTTTTTATTACTTTTTATATAAACCTTTATAAAGTTTTTAGATAACCTAAAAACTCGATTACTTAGAAAATTCTCGATAGAATTTTGATTTGAAAATTTGCTTTTTTACGTTCTTTTAAATCAAATAACTTTAAAACTGTTTTATAAATGAAATTGTATTAGGCGTTACAATTCGGAAGTTCAAACATTCACTATGGGTGCGCCCACCACCGGGCCGAAATCAAAAACTAGATAAATAACATATGTAGATTATTTATCTAGTTTTTGATTTCGGAATGGTGCAATTTATTGTCTTGCATGCTAGGTGCTCGGGTCTGGTTTCTCGTGGCGATTGTAGTCAGTGCAAGTGCCTTTTTTCGCAGTTATGAGTTATCAGATCCGAGGGTCAGTGGAGGGTGTAGGGCCCGGTGGTGGGCGCACCCATAGTGAACTTTAAAACTATTGTGAATATGTACACGAAACTTGCTTAGTTGTATAGCGCTTTATCAAATTTAGTTTGGTTGTGGGTGCGCCCCGCTATGCGTTTACCTCACTCCTTCATTAGGTGTTTGAGGGAGTGTGGTAGACGTAACTGCGCATCATCTATAAGAGCGCCTTAATTTGATTTTCCGCAAAGTTTGCTTTCCGAGCCAATTATATCGGGCGATCCTATGACTAGTTAAATGGGTTTATTGGTTATTGTGTGATAAATTGCTGTTTTTTGGATTACTTGTGGCCTTCCATTGGGGTTGATCAGTTAATTGAACTTTTTTGGGTGCAACATTTTTTTGAAAATCATCGATGGATTCAAAAATGATGGTCCAAAAAAACCAGAGTCGATTCAGACAAATTGGGTGTCAATAGCTTCATTATAATGCATAAATTTACCCCACAGAAAAAAATAATGCCCATATCCAAGGGGTATAGGAGTTATAGGCTAACAAATGCCATATAATAAAGCTATTGGTACTCGTTTTGTCTAAATCGACTCTGGGTTTTTGGTCCATACATTTTTGGACCATTTTTTTTGTCTTTTAGCCATTACCTAAGCCCTACTTAAATGAACTTCACATTTTTTTCTTGGCAAAATAAAAAAATGCAGTTTTCCTGCGAAAATTTTCTGTGGTTTTCGCCTCAGAATCATGGTCTGAAGTCGCCATATCAATATTAGCCTGGCTGTGACTTCCACCCTGTATTATACTGCACGTTATTTAGGAGACCCGCACCCAACACATGAGACAACCCGGGACAAAAGTTTTTGGTGCAAGTTAGTTTTCGAGTAATATTATAACTATTATACCTACATAGGTACTTTGACATTTTTATGTGCAAAACTAAAATACTCGAATTAAGAATATTATGATTTGGATGCAGCGAAACTAGGGGTATAGAAAGCTTGAGGTTTTGTAGCACTAAGAGAAGATTTTCTGAAATTAACAGGATTTCAAAATTTACGAGGACGAAGGCGTGGCCGGCAGAAGTGATTACAATAATACTTGGAATTCACCTAATAAACTCTAAGAAGTCGCTATAATATTGGTAGGTTGTAGCCCGCCTTCTACAGAAAAATTGTTTAGTAAGTACTTCAAATAATCTATGGCTGATACGTAGTAAACTGCGGTTTCTATAAAACATTTTAACACATGTCCTAATCTAACCTATTTAGTTTGTTTACGTTATTATACGCTATTTTAGCCTTTGTTTAGACACGCGTCCATCGTAGTTTGCAGTTGGATATTTTATTCGGTATTTACTAACATGTCTCAATCTCAGTTTAATTATAGAAAGTCGCGTAAGTATTATATAATCCTATCTGTCTTTTCCATATATTAAACTAATGGCGATGTCTCCAAAGATGTCCGTTATTTTTGGTATCTCAATTTATACCAAAATAAGCGAAAAAAGCGAACAGGCATAATCTTTCGGGCTCTAGCATAAGCGGACGCTTTAGACCCCTTAGTACCTACCTGCCTGTTGCTTCTAGCTTAAAATCATCTGGTGCACTCCAAACTGGGCTAGGACCAAACAGTATTATTAGCCCACCCCACCTAAATATGGATAGATACTTACCGTTGCAATATCATCCATGTTCAAACGATATCACTCCGACGGCGTTTTAACGCAAACACTTCATTAAAAGGCTAGAGATTTATCCTCCACGTGTTTCCTATTGACCGAGATTTATCGCCAAATCCCGTTCACGTGCTCTTTTTCTTGGAATCACTGAAACCCTTTGAAGTAGCTACCAGGTAATTATTTTCACTTTAGTTTATTTCCAAGATAATTGCTTATAATATTTTTCTTAGAAACTTGTTTATTATCTATGTGGGCACTTTACCGTTAATCCTTCTATTATTTGTTTATGTTATTTTAAGGATGAAGGAAAGAAATAAGATTACAGTGTAGGTAGTTCCAGGTTGCAACAATGAATATACAGGATGTAACAAAAAAGGTATGTTAAGCGAAAAGCTATGTAAATAGCCCACTATAGAGAACCTATCTACAAAATTTAAGACTCACATTTTTATTTTTCAAGATTGTATGAAAATTCCTGAGATATTTAAAAATTCTCCATACTATCCGGAAAAATAAACATGTGATTTCGGGTCTCAAATTTTGTGGATAGGTTCTCTACAGTGGGCTGTTCATATAGCTTTTCGCTTAACATACCCTTTTTGTTACACCCTGTATAAGTACATAACTGTTTTAAAAATACTTCACCTAGCCATTAGTAATTTATAATCTACAGTTCTCTTGCTGAACACTAAAATCAGGCGATTTGATTTATAAGAAATATTAATATTAACAAAAAATTATTTTCGGCGCGAGTATGGTTGAACGTTCCGATACATGAGCAACACTAGCTACACTGAAGTGAACACTTACATGTATCGAATGCAAATAAACATACCGAAATAATGAACGGATTCATCGATACTGTTTACTGTGAGACTGATTTGGGAAACAGGTTCGGCAGGGAAAGAGGTGGAAAACTTAGGGTAGATAGCTTTGAAAATACGTAGGAGAATGTGAGCTACTCACGTCTCGATCTGTCCGCTTAGACTACATAAAAGAACAAAGAAATATGCCTTTGTTCTTTCGTAAATACCAAATTTATTTCAGATTCTTTTAGCTGTTTTATCGGCAAAGGCACTACTGGCAGAAGGGAGCTAGATCAACTTGATGTACCTATTCACATTTTGATAACCACCTGTATGTGTTTAGAACTGTGCGAAATTTTTGTCGGTCGTCAAAGAATATTATTAAAACTTTCGATATTTGAAAAATACTACAAGAATCAGCGTCTTTTGTTTCTTAACGGAATCTAACACTCGTCTTCGTATGTACTAAACAGATTGTGACACTTGTAACCTTACAGATCGGTGCTGATGGAGCCAACTCGGCCGTGCGTCGTGCCATGGGCGTGCAATACCTATCCTGGAGCTACGACCAGATGGGCATCGTCGCCACATTGGATTTGGCCGAGGTTAGTATATTTTTTATTAAAACTTACGCTCTCAGTATCCTATGCTGCATGTGGCATGTATTGGATATACAATATTTAGACACACACAATGTACCTACATACATAGGCCTACAGTAAGGCCCCAAAGGTTTTGAATCATTGATGTGTCCACTATAACCTAATCTTCAATAATTTTTTAAAGTGCGAGCACAGCGAGTGCCAATTTATTCTTACTTTATTTGCAATTTTCAGGAATCTGAGAATAATACAGCATGGCAGCGTTTCCTGCCCACAGGCCCCATAGCTCTGTTACCGCTAAATAGCACCAAAAGTTCACTAGTTTGGTCCACCACGACCAGCGAAGCGAAGCGATTGCTACAGCTGCCTGACGAGCTGTTTGTAGATGCTATCAATGAAGCTTTAGTAAGTACTAACTATTGTGCGTTTCACCGTATAGTTCCGCTGGATGATGGCGCTAGTTACTATGTGTGTGACCATTTTCTGTGTCACTGCATGCAAACAACGTTAGTGCCGAAATCAGGCATAGGAATTATTCTATAATACGTCCGTGTGAACTAGAGAAAACATAGCAAGAAAGCGAAATGGTTGAGAGTTTTATGACTATGGTTAGCAGCCGTCCACGTAAATGATTTTGTATCAGTATTGTACCCATATGAAGCTGGGGCGGGTTGCTAGTTATACATATAAACCTCCTTCTTAGATCACCCTATAGCCCTACCCTAAAAAACACATTAAAATCCGTTGCATTGAGTAGTTTTAAACATCGAAGTATACATAGAGGGACAGACAGACAGCGGGAAGTGACCTTGTTTTATAATACGTGGTGATGAATAGTGGCCTGTAATATAGTGTCCATCCACTCCTCAATAAAAAAGGCACACAGTCACTTGTACAGTCATGAGTAATAACATGTATACATTGTTGTTAGACTTTGAACTTCAACGCAAAGGCATAAGCGCATATGCATATATACATATATTTGTGTATACATCTTATTGCTCATTATTGTACAGTCAACTGTACAGACCGTACACCATACCATACCATACAGTCAACTGTGTATATGACCAATATCTAACACACATTAAACCGTTATTTCCAGTGGAAAGAACATGCGCACAGCCCGGTAGTATCCTCATGCATGTCATGGCTGAATTCCACCCTGGTTCAGGCCGGATGTCCGGAGGCGCCCCGGTTGTTAGCTCCGTCCGTCCGGTCGGCTACCGGACGCGCGGGTTTCCCGCTTGGTTTCGGACATAGTGCGAGATATGTGGCGCCCCAAGTCGCGTTGATTGGGTAAGGAAGATATGGTTACTCTAAAGCTATTGCCCCCATATAATTAAGGGTCGATTTGACGGCCGATTGGTCTAGTAGGTAGTGACCCTGCCTGCGACGCCATAGGTTCTGGGTTCGAATCCCGGTAGGTGTAAACATTGATATGATGAATATCGATGTTTGTTTCCGAGTCATGGATGTTTCTATACTTATCTATGTATTTATATACCGTTGCTTAGTACCCACGACACAAGACCTTATGGATCTTAATGTGGGGCTAGGTTATTGTGTTGTGTAGTGTGTGAATATATATTATACTAGTGGACGCCCGCGACTCCGTCCACGTGGACTACAGAAAAAACAAAATGTTGAAATTTTCCGGGATAAAAACATTTTCCCGAGATAAAAAGCCTATATGTTAAGTGGGACCTGTCACAGTATATTCCTGAAAACTGCATCAAAATCGGTTCAGCCGTTTCTGAGATAAGCGTGCACAAGCGCACAGACAAACAGACAAACCGACAGACAAAAATTCCAAAAATCATTCTTTTTGGTACTATGGCATGGTTAAAGGTCTCCTATAATATTTTTTCTTATATTTCTTTCATGTACAGACAGCGACCCGTTACATTTTTATTATATGTATAGAATAGACTAGTGGACGCCCGCGACTCCGTCCACGTGGACTACAGAAAAAACAAAATGTTGAAATTTTCCGGGATAAAAACATTTTCCCGAGATAAAAAGGAGAGCCTATATGTTAAGTGGGACCTGTCACAGTATATTCCTGAAAACTGCATCAAAATCGGTTCAGCCGTTTCTGAGATAAGCGTGCACAAACGCACAGACAAACCGACAGACAAAATCCCAAAAATCATTATTTTTGGCACTATTGCATGGATAAAGGTCTCCTATAATATTTTTTTCTTATATATCTTCCATGTACAGACAGCGATCCGTTACATTTTTATTATATGTATAGATTATATTTTTAAAACGTCAGATAGCCTATCAGAAGAATAAAGTTAATGCTGTCTTTCTCTACAACTTGATCATGATAGAGACAGCACCAACTTTATTCTTCTGATAGGCACACACTTCACAACACATGAACTTAGTCCCACCTTAAGATCCCTAAGATCTTGTGTCGTGGGTATTAAGCCATGGTTTATAAATACATACTCGTAGATAAGTAAAGAAACATACTCGTACATGACTCGGAAACAGATATCAATATTCATCATATCAATGTTTGCACCTACTGGGATTCGAACCCAGGACATATGGCGTCGCAGACAGGGTCACTACCTACTACACCAATCGGTCGTGCTATATCATTGATTGTTGACTGAAACTTCCATTAAAACAACGCCTACTGGCATGTCCCGTCACTGGCCATGACGGACAAACAACGAAGGCTCGTCGAAAAAGCTATCTGCAAAGTACAATCATGCCTAAATCCCCTAGACACACTTTTGTACAAATAAAAGAAAGAATATACCTAGGTAGTTTTTAATTATTCTTTACGATTAATTCACAGCCTTTACAACTCTCATTCCCTCATCATTGACATCTGACATGTTAAACTTGATACAGGAAATATCTAAAATAGATATGCTAAACGTGGCTGTGGAATCTCCCTTATGATCCTGTAGTTCTGGCTACCCCATTTCGGGAACACATCTACGAGTATATGTATTTTTTTTTTATTTTAGAGACGCGGCGCATCGTGTGCACCCTTTGGCGGGACAAGGCGTAAACCTCGGCTTCGGCGACGTTAAAGACTTGACGGAATTGTTAGCTGACTCGGTCTATAATGGATTGGATATTGGTAAGTAAAAAAATGTACTTAATCAAATCGTAAAGCCCTAGGTTTCATGTCATTTGCGCATAATGCTGTTTTCTTACGAAACAGAAAACGTCATCGCTGTAAGGTTTAATTAGACGCGCTCAGTGTTGAAGCGCTGTCCCCAAATATATTCTATCTGTCTCTTTCTATCACCGCAAATCTAAGCGAGCGCATGAATTCTGCATGCTTAATGACTACTTGTGACATCGAGCCGCACATTTAGGGAAACTATCAAGATCCGTATTCTTTACTTGACCTAGCTTCACTCGGTAAAATAAGTATCATCATCATCAGCCTAATGCAGTCCACTGCTGGACGTAGGCCTCCACCAGGGCACGCCACACGACTGCCATGGGGGGTATTTGCCCATAGTCACCACGCTGGACAGGCGAGTTGGTGACCGCAGTTTGTATTTTGGACTATGTTGTCAACACGGGAGGCTCTGCTGCCCACATCCCAGAAACCGTACGATACCCACGGGCAGACATGGGGTGGTACGAACTCTACTCTGCCGGCACCACGCGGCCTATATAAAATAAGTATACTTAGATACTTAGTAATCTTTTATTTTGGGGGTACTTTGGCGCAGAATAAAACATACACTAAACTATCCGCCATGCTACGTGCCCGGAACTACCGATGTAGTTCGCGCTTCTAACCAATACCCCTATGAGGCAGCTGGTAAAACTGTTCTTATCTTAAATAGGCCAGAGATGACAGATGTATTTCTTCACTTTTAGCATTTACCGTTATTCGCAGGTCACGAAGATTGGCTAGCTAAGTACGAAAGCGTTCGTCAAAGGCACAACGTACCTACCCAGGTGGCAATAGACGCCTTACACCGGCTTTACACCGTGGATATTCCGCCGGTGGTTTTGTTACGAAGCTTGGGCTTGCAGCTGACCAATGCGCTCAATCCGTTGAAGGTAATGTATGAAGTGTGTAACAGAAGGGGTATGTTCTTCTAAAAAAATACATACCTGTGAGATTTAGATATCCCGTTCATTTCCGTTCCCGTGGGAATATCGGATTCCTACGTTATACAAAGAACACGCATTTTCACGGTTTAGACTGCGTTGTTTCTCAGCCATTGAGGACAAAGCATTTTATATGTTTAGATACAGACATAAAGGTACATATAGTAGGTACCTACCTACACGTTTGCGTTCCCAAAATGGTGTAGCCAAATATGAAGGATCACGAAGGACGTTTGGCATAGCGGGGCAAGATTTAAACTATCAGTACGTGTCAAAAGAACAGTGACACGTTGCTAGCATTGAAAGAACCTGTATCCATAATGATTATTTTTTTAATTATACGGAAACACCCGTATAATCAGAATGCACCTAGCCAGAGCTATACGACCTCGTTTGTTCGTTAATTCTTATCAATTTCCTTTTGTGTAACCTCATTTCCTCACCTTGGTAACAATATTTCCTATAATTTCGCACCAAAAGCAGAAAGAAAATAAAAAGCTGTGAGATATTTCATTTAATTTTAATCTACCAGAATAACTTATTTTGCTTATAGGTAGGGTAATTTTTTCTAATGGTCAGTGGGGTAAGCACGAACCTTTTTACGCGGCGTAACGCGTAGCGTCTCGCTAGCAAAATCTATGAGATTTGACAGTTGGACGATAGCGTTACGGACTATCGAGAGGTTTGTGCTTACCCCTCAGATAGCCCATCTGAAGGATAACGTTGATGCTGTCACCTTGATCAAGTTTTAGAGAAACATGGCATCATTTTTTTCTCTATATAGTTTGTAAATTTATCTTTCAGGCCATTGAATAGGACCATTGCAAAAATTGGCCCTTAGATGAAGTTAACGAAATTCCGCAGGCTTATTTACTAACTTGCGATTGGTCGGCAATCGGTCGCTAAACGTCAAAAGACGACTACGCGCCTTATTCAAAGAACCCTATTTTGTAATCTACGAGTGTGGGGCAGACTTTTTAATCTAGCTTAAGGATAATACCAAATGTCATGTTTGACAGCGATTATCTAGCGATTGGGACCGGTTGCGTGTTAGATAATCAGCCTGCCGAGCATTTTATTGCAATTTATGTACTTGCATTGTCAATACATAAGTCTATCCTAATTAAATCATGGTCGATGCCTCTTAGAATGTGTGAGAAGATGGTATAGTTCCTAAGTAACAATTAGATAAGCGTGCCTCGCTTATCAATTCGTGGCGTGTTTTTGTTAACATTCGTGCCAATGCGCAAGTTTTTACGGATGTTTGTGTTCTTCCAGAACCAGTTTGATAAATATTATTTAAATTCTCAGCGATATAGAAGCACGGGTAACAAAGGATGGAATTAAATAATACTAATGCGGAGAGAAAAACATTGTTATCTCTTTGGAACTTATAATGGGTATTTAAAATATCGGAAAGGTCTATTGAATAATTGTATTATTCACACGTTTGAATAGGTAGTTACTCAAAAATATCATTAGTTAATTGAATGAATTTTCAAGTTATTTTATGAGTAGTATAATTAATTACCCCACATGTAAACACTACCTATTTTTTTTAGTAAGTTCGTTAATTACAAGTATAATTAATGAATAATGTTTTGTTTAATGCATTTAAAATTTCATTGGTTAATTAAGTACTTGAATTCTATACCTGCACGTAATTCGACTTCGAACCAAGTTTTTTGGCGAAGCTGTTAATGAAAATATGTATATTCTATTTTGCATGTTATTTCCTTGTAGTATTCAAATCTGAATGTGTTAGGTTAATGATAAGCGATATCAGTACCTATGTGCTGGTAATGCGTGTCAATAACCACGATTTCGTGATGTTGGATGCGTGTGTGATTTATTACAGTATTATGCATGTTTGTGACTTGTGACAAATATGTAGGTACCTAGAAAATTCCACATTTTTAATTTACTTTCATTAAAGTGGGGTTCTATCGTTGCTATGTCCATGGTATGAGGCAAGTATGATACCATAAGAAAGTGCGGACTGTCATTTTTCAAACTTACTCATTATTTTTTTAAAGTAGATACCCACTCTGTAAATGATGGCTCAGCAGCACAATCTTCCAATTTAAAATTGTTTTAGAAGTCACGTCGGCCGATTTGGCGCTCATGGCCTCGTATGTGTCTACCATAGACTTATATACAGGGTGTAACAGAAAGGGTATGTTAAGCGAAAAGCTATGTAAATAGCCTACAATAGAGATCCTATTTCCAAAATTTGAGACTCGAAATCACATTTTTATTTTTCAAGATTGTACATTTCAAGATTGTATAGACATTCCTGAGTTGTTTCGGAATTCTTCTTACTATGTGGAAAAATAAAAATGTGAATTTGAGTCTGAAATTTTGGAAATATGTTCTCTATAGTAGGCTATTTACATAGCTTTTCGCTTAACATACCCCTTTTGTTACATCCTGTATAAGTAATAACAAAAGTTACAAAAGGGGTATGTTATGCGAAAAGCTATGTAAATAGCCCACTAAAAGGAAACTACCCACAAAATTTGAGACTCGAAATCGCATGTTTATTTTTCCACATAGTATGGAGAATTCCTTAAGAACTCGGGAATGTTCATACAATCTTGAAAAGTAAACATGTGATTTCGAGTCTGAAATTTTGGATATAGGTTCTCTATAGTGGGCTATTTACATAGCTATTCGCTTAACATACCTTTTCTGTTACACCTTGTATATAAATTAATTTTATATCGATGGTGTCTACCTATTTATTTGGGCTTTGTAATTACTTCAATGAAAAAAAAAAGAACCTTTGCTATCACAAATAATAAACAGACCTACTAAAATAAATCAATGTAAAGTTGCCTACATAATGCACGTGTGCCATTTTTATACTACCTAAGCTACCTAACTATTATTGTGAATCGCATGGTCTAAGAAATGAAATCGTATCGTACTTTTTGTGTCGCGATAAAAACTAGGTACGGTACGTCAATAAAATATTTCGTTTATAAATTATACTTACCACATACTTTACCTACAATAGATACATGGCAAATATCGATCGATAAATGGGGTATACTTAACGTGACCATTTTTTTTAACTCAAAACGGGACATTGGTTTATTTAGGTCGAATCATGCGCAGCTACGTCCCTGATTCATAGTGCAGGATGCGCGAAGCGGGGCGGCTACAATTGGCGCACCAAATTTTTTACTATGAAATGGCATAATTTATTGCATAACATTCCATTCTATCAAGTTAATCCGATATCTCCTGACATAAAAAGTGGCCGGCCGTCTACTAACTACTGAAATTTTCGGGCGGTCTCTGAAAACGGGACAATTTTGAGTCCCGCAGTCCATCTCGGGGACACCGGGACAGGTAACTGTAAAACGGGACTGTCCCGTTCAAAACGGGACGTATGGTCACGTTAGGTACACTACATACCTAATTAATTATTTTACATACATATAATCACGCCTTTATCCCTTACGGGGTAGGCAGAGCACCAAGGGCCGATAGGACCACATGGTGCCACTTCTGATCAATTTTGAGGGTATAGTTGAGATGTACGTACAAGTTCGGTTAGTACCCATCGCCTACAAAACACCAAGACCCTCTTGTCCCTCTACTGACTTGTACAGTATGCCCGGGAAAAGAAGCAGCTGTAGTATTATACTTTTTTTTTCACTCCCAGAGCAGCATATAAGAATAGAAGGATATTACGCACGGATACTTATATTATATCAATATGATAAATGGTTACTAATATTATGATGACACCGCACTTATCATTAAGCCTTTTATGTATGTTAATTATAATTATTAATAGATAGGTAAGCACTTAATTTACGAATTTAGATAGTACATTCATGATGTAAAAACTATAAGACGTACTAAGGGGAAGGAAACATAATTAATGTTATTATTCTCTTTATTACAGAAAAAAATCATGTCACACGCTACAGCATAAGCAACGGAAGTCTGGTGATACGCGAAGAGCCGATTATTGACAAATGCTGATGGTATTGATTGCTTACACCTAAAATTAATTATATCAGTTTTGTTAATTTTATATTTAGTCTGGTATAGAAGTTGATATTGGTATCGTAACGAAAAACTTACGACACACGAAAAAGACTGCTTCTTTACGAAATAATGTCAGTTGAAAGATTCAAGGGGTTAATAAAATTTAATGGATCGTCGCGCATAGGAATTATGTGGTGTCTGGTATAAAACTTGATTGAGGTTTTTTACAATAATATGGGCGCGTCCCATAACAACGATGTCTCACCCAACAACTTAGCGATTACAAAACTCCATACCTACAGGAACTATGTATTCTTGATGTTTTGGTTACGATGCCATGTCAGTAACACCACGTTCGACTGAAATATTATTTGATGGAAAAATGCGAATGTTAAGACGATTCTAGTAATTTTACTGTTAAGTAGGTACATAAAATTGTATTTTTTTGTGTAATTTATAAGTTACATGAAACATAAGATTATTATATTTTTTTGGTGTGAGTAGCTATGGGCATGATTGAAAAATAGTCACTCAATGTTAACTAGTGTTGTGTAGTTTGTAAGTTTTGTATTAAATTGTAAATATTTGTTACTACTACTAGTCAATAAAGCGATTAATTAATTGAAATAAGTGCCTACTTTTACTGATTATGTGCTAGCAATAGAATTATAACCTATAGAAAGTGTGTTCCAACCAAACGCAAGGCGAAAAAATAGGCATAAAATATCGACTTGACGTATGCATGACATAAAATTAATGTTGCCTTAAAAATGTTTTTTCCCTAGATGTGGGGAAATAGTCGATAAAATTATTATTGATGCTGAGAAGTATACTGATTTGAACACTCTTGTATAATTATCGTGAAATTTAAATATATTAAAAGGAGATGATCGGACTTTTCCACATCATTGGTCCAAAAGTGTGACAAAAAAATACAATATTCTGTTAAAAATTATCCCTCTGAATAATTTGTCATTATGTCAACAAAGCTGTGAGGCCATTCTCCGTGGTTTTATTTCATTCAATAAAGGAAAGAACGATGCCCATTTTAAAGATCTAATTTCAATTAAACATAATATTATAGTAACAATATGTAGTTTTAAATAATTCGGTGAGAGAGCTTGCAGGTAATTCCACAATCAATCAAAGACAAAGTAGATCCAACTACTTTTACCTACAATCTGCATGTTTAAAAATAGGGTAAAATTTCACACTTATGGCAACATTTTGTTTTCAATGACAGATAAAAAAATATGAAAATTTGATTGTGTATTTATTGTTTTATCAATGAAATTACGTAAAAACATCAAATATTTACCGGTGAAATGTGATGTTATTTATTTTCTTATGTTTTTCAGCATAGTTTTGGCAGGATCTCAGTGCACATTTCGTCATGGTAAGTCCTTTAGGTTGACATACACACGTAGCCACTGACCGCTGAGCACTGAATGACAGAGCCGCGATTGGTTCAAATTTGCACCCATAAAAATTCCTAAAATCGGCCTTCGGACTATACTTCTATAGGTTATAATTCTATTGTGCTAGCTGTTCCCGCGTCCACGTGGACTACAGAATGTAGTCTGTCTTTCTCCATACTCCCAACTGTAGTATGTAAGTATGCATAATTCCGGCATTTTTGGATGGCTTATTTGACGGATGAATATGAGATTGGATTACAATTTTCTTCATCTTATATTTGGTTGACTGGTTGCCACTTGTCTAGTATCGTCATTTATATGATAGAATAATGAGTCCCCGTTCTTCTGTGTGAAATATGTTTAAAGCACTTACTTATTTTAAAAAATCAAGACTACACTGGCCGTTTACCTCACCTATTTATAGGACATACTAATATTTATATTTAGTCGATCGGTTCTGAAAGGAGTTAACTAATTTCATTGAATCATTGATTCATGGAGTATAAAGGAGTTATAAGTAATTAAGTCCAATATCAGGATATTTCAATTCTTTAGGCGTTTGCCCTTAGATATAAGAAAGAAAGAACTACATAGGTATACAAGGGCTGTTTGATAAGTCCTTTTAAAAACTATTTGTAAAACCATTTTTCTGGTAAATGGCGTTAACACTGGCAGGCACAATCTTTCAAATGAAGACTGTCAAAAATTCAGCAAAAAAAACCAAGTTTTTGTCAGTATAACCATTGTTTAACTGTGATCACTCGTAAATATTCAACAACTATGGAAAAACTGAATTTCGTGCCGTTATAAAACATTTTTTTATGAAGGGTTGCAGTGCTGCCACAATAAAAACTGAACTTGATTCTGTTCATGGCACTAACGCACCAACGTTGCAGACTGTTTATAACTGGATAAATGATTTTAAACGTGGTCGGTCAAGCACATCTGACTCCACGCTCTGGTCGCCCAGGTCACTACTGAGGATGTTGTTGAAGAAGTCCATAATATTGTACCGACGACCGCCGAGTGAAGGTGATTTTCGTGAAATAGCTGAGAACACAGGCATCTCCACTGTTAGTACATAAAATCCTGCATGAAGATTTGGGTATGACAAAGCTGTCTGCACGATGGGTGCCACGTTTGTTGACAATCGAACAAAAACACGAAAGAAAGCGAATTTCAAAACTGTATATGATGAAGCGTAATCCTCGTAGTCGATTTGTCACTGTGGACGAAACTTGCGATTATTACCTATTCCCAAATCTGAAAAGATGGCTTGGAGGGCAAAAATTTTTGACAAATGAGGACTGCATCGCTGTTGTAAACGCCTATTTTGAAGACCTCGACAAAACGTATTTTTTGGGGGGGATAAAAAAATTGGAAACTCGCTGGAACAAGTGTTTGGCCCTCAAAGGAGACATGTTGAGAAATAAATGTAAATTGTTTAAAAAAAAAAAAATACCTATCAAACAGCCCTCGTATACCTACGTGATAGAAATAGCGTCGCATTCATTTCTATTGTTGATAGCTATACCTACCTACAGTAGGTATTGTACGTACCTACCTCTAATTGAAAACTATTACAGTAAGTAGATATGTATGTATATGCTTACTTCTTAAGTAAAATATATAGATTTAACAATAATATAAGCTACATACATACATATAATCACGCCTTTATCCCTTACGGGGTAGGCAGAGCACTAAGGGCCGAAAGAACCACATGGTGCCACTTCTGACCAATTTTTAGGGTATAGTTGAGATGTACAAGTTCGGTTGGTAGTGACAGGTGGTCAACCCATCGCTTACAAAACACCAAGACCCCCTTGTCCCTCTACTGGCTTGTACAGTATGCCCGGGAAGAGAAGCAGCTGTAGTATTACACGTTATTTTTTCACTCCCAGAGCAGCATAGAAGACATAATATAAGCTAGTTAAAAGAAATTAACAAAGACTTGGCAAGTAACAAGGTGAAACAAGGTTTCCGTTAAAGACGGTTGCATTCTTTATGGTCAGACAAGATTAGAAGGTTACCTACGTACAGCGAACCAATCCATAAGATATACCATGCCTTGGTTGCTGTATCTATAGTTTTATTACCTAAGCAGCACGGTTAATTTTGATAAAGAGAATGAATGGTATATTTAAACAGCACCGTTAAAGTTGGGGTCGATCGATACTCACAGCTGCTCTGCGTGAGACGGATGACGTAATTTCGCGGGTGCGCAAATCGCTATTTTGGTATGCGTCATGTCGTTTTTCTTTACTGTACGGTGCAGGTATTAAGGCTCTGTTCTTGCTATTAGTTTGTGACTCAATAATAAATTGCGTCAATAGTGCTGAGTGTCAATAAACGTATATTCTATGGACTATTTTCTTATGATCTCATAACAAACATGTTTAAACATGCATTCTGTCTGACACTCATAATAGGTTTTGTGTAGATTTTATATTATTTTCATTTGCAAGTTCATACTTAAATTGCTATTACATAAAATAACTAGGTAGGTACACTTTAGCTTAGTGGTATTTGCAAATTTATGTCAGTCTCCTAGACCAATATACCCTTTTATAATTTCCTACCGAAAGTATTCCCACGTGAACCAAATACAATAATAATACAAAATGCAGCGCTATAATAAGAATAAACAGAAGGGTCGCGTTGCCTTAAAAATAACTTTTGCTTGAATAGGACAACTCTGCTTATTGATTTTTCTAAGACAAGAAAGAAGTTTCCGGAATAAATGCGTTAATGATATAGATAAATATGAATACTGTTTTCAAAATAGTCTTTAAAAAATACAAAAAGTTTGACAATAATGGTATTTTCTAGCTAGAGGGTGATTTTTGTGGGATTTTCTAAGAGTGATAAAAGTAGGGAGCTGGTTGAGTTCTTATTTGGAATTTCCTGAAATGGAAAATAGGATGATGGTTGCGTAATGCTTTCTGAGATCTATTATTAAAAGAACTAGACATGCTAGAGCTAAAAAGGTACTATCACATAAGAAGGAAAAACAACATGAACGAATTTCTCCTTATTTCATTGCATTTTGGTTATTGTGGTTCTTATACGAAATGCATATTTACATGATAGGTACCTACCATTTTCTGGTACACTCAAGAACAATAATTGAGTTCAATTTTTGTTACTGAAACGCCCTTATTATTATAATACTAGTAAAAACTTGAACAATTAAGTCAAATATTGCAGTTTAAGCCATCATAGCTTAGCCATGCCAATCATTTAAGTATTGCTTAAATAAAATTTTTAAAAAATGGTGAAGGCTTAAAGTGGTATTATTTCAACAAGAATCCAAATAAGTATACATAAAGACAGTTAATATAGGTACATGACTCATCATCACTTTCAACCAAGGATGCATATGGAACTTTTAGCTAGGTTGCCCCTTTTCCAGAGGCCTATAGATCAATATAATAGGTTAGTAACGCTTCCTCCTCCCCTTCGACCTCTTTTGCGCAGCTTGGTATGCTATATTCAGAAATTTATTTAGGTTTGTGTCTTGAAATATTTTTATAGATATTCAATAAATTATTATTCTATAGCCTTTGCAATCGTTTTAAAAATATTCTTTTTAATTTATGTCATTCTTATGAAGTGTGATGAATGCATGAAAACCAGTAAAAACTCTAATTTAATTAAAAGTTTTAGAAATTGTAATATTTTTCGGCAAATATTAAACAAAATTTGAACGTGGTGTTTATCGATCGTGTGGCTTCGTCGATGTTCGGGTCTCGTCGGCTCGTGACCACCGCCATTTTGTGGCAAATAACTGCGCAACGGGGCCACGTTGCCCTCAGGTATAAATAGCGCGGCCATGACGTCAGCGCGCCATTCTAAAAATTTCTTGGTGCCGTGAAGACGTTGTGATACTGTGTTGTGAAGTGGGCAGCTTTGCTGGACATTTTGTGCCTGAACGGATACAGGTGTGTAATAATTGTCTCACCACAGTAATTTAACCATGGGCTACATTAGCAACGAAAAATCTGTTGCCGATTTTTGTGAAAGTAAGACTGAATCCCTATCTAATTGGGTTAGTCAAGTTAAAACTAAATCACGCAATGTCAAGACAAAGAGGAAACGTGACCTAAGAATAATCGCCATTTTGAGCCACTCTCTATCTTGTGCTGAAAATGCGCTCCTTAACAAACAAAGGGATCGTGCGAGAAGGTGGGCACGAATGCAAGCGGACCTGGGCCTGACCAATCCAGAAGAGGAGCAAGCCAAGCAGCAGCGAGAAATTATTGATAATATATGGAAGACTGATCTCAGCGGCTTAGATAATTTTTTCAAAGAACTAGATAATGTTAAACCGAAAGTTGACGAATAATGTCCTAGGTAACGTAACCTTTTTTGTATCTGTGATATTATGTAGGATGTTTTTCTAAATTACAGTCCCATTGCCATTCGCGTGGGTCTGCATCCGCTGGCCGCCATCTTGTTTGGTCATCGTCTCGGGGTGTGGTTCCTGCGCTACGAAATGGGTTTGTAACGGTATCATGCATTTAATTAGTTAGTAATTTTCAATGTATAAAATGTAAATAAATATTTAAGATTTCAATTTTCATGTTGAATTATAGTAAAAATTGGAATTAAAAGTTCATTCATATTGAATAAGATTATTGTAACATATGTTTAAGTATGAAAATAAAAGGTGATTCAAAAGTATTGTTCCTTATTGTTGGCCTATTTTTTATTTTATCTTGTGATTTCACCCACAATGTATTATTCCATGAGTCACCACCAACGGTACGAGGCGGGGAGGCAGATTGGCCCTGCGGAGAACGAACAAGCGGTGTTCGAGACGAGTCGACTTGGAGAATGAATCCTTCATGACGCTGTCTGCTGACTTGACTTTGCGACACACTAGCGGGTCCGTGCTAACTGCGCACACGGCGCCAGGTCCCGGGTGTCAGCCCACTAATAGGTAACCGATAGGACACTGATACTTGAATCATAGCTTACTTAATTGGTCCCCTCGCGGACCCTTTGCCCCTAACCATTGACTTTAGACCTCAGAGATGTGCTGCTACGAGTACCAGGCGGGACAAGCCACGGGAAACCGACGCTCACTCCTGGTCGTCTGCCAACTGGTCGGACGCCAAACTTAGGTATCGTTTTAGGATGTTTTTGTCTGACCAATAACTAGGAATTAAATTAACGCTCAAAAGTTCTGAACAGTTGTTATTTATGCCTGTATTTGCTGCCCGCTCTTGGGCATTTTCTGTGATGTAACGTTCTTTTATACAGGAGCTCTTAGAAGTATGGACGTCTCAAGGTGTTCAGAATATATGGAGTGAGGTTGACCTCGGTTCGTTCCGATGACTGGCAAACAATAACGAATGCCGCGGCACTCGGCTGTCACGGCTTGTACTGGTTCTCGTGGCATCTACGGCACTAACTTTCACTTTTAGGTAACATGGGCTACATTACACACGCAGTAATTGTGAGAATACGTATGTAACAGTATGGAAATATCCATTAAATGTTTTAAATATGGCACATTATCGTAAATAATATGGTTCAAAGTGGCTGATAATGTGTGATATTGTGTAATAAAGAACTTAGCAGCTCTGGACACTAATTGTGGACTTAATAAACCTATTGAATTACGATGAAACATTGAAACGCGTGGGCTGATTCAAATCCGGGACACCTGCACTGCGTATCTCCAAAATATTCACTAAATAAGTAGAAAACGAAAGGAAATGCAAGTAGGGCGGCACGAAGCGTGGAACCGAATAAAACTGGTAAGTTGCTTTCGTAGGGCAATCTTTATGTTCACTGGATTTTTCGAAACTTTGAAGCAACTTGTTTAGGTTTATTATATAAACCAATTTGTACCGTCTTCACTAGGCAATCTTTCACAACATGATCCTTACTGACATAATACAATATTCACAGCTAACTGCGAACGTGAGGGTGCGGTCGTGGCTTCAATATGAACATTATTGAATTACACGGGCTGAAATAACTGCCAAGGGCCAGGATCTTCCCTGGGTCCTGTGGTATCTTGCCAGTGGACCGCCCTTGCTTCACTGCCAGGCCACTACCAGATAAGTCTTAAGGATTCTAAATCTCTTATCGACCGACAAATCTGTTATTTCACGCTACACGTCATATCTGAAATCTAAAATGAATTCTGAAACAATAATGAAAGATAACACAATTAGAGGCACAATATTTAAGGAATTGATTTGTTTAATGTCTTATTATTCAGAGGTAAGTGCCATTTATAGGTAGGAAACTATTATGGAACTAATATAAAAAATCTGTAGGTGGAGCCATTAACATTATCCAATTTACTTTAATTTTCAGGTTATCTACTTATAAATTTTGTATTGACAGAAACTATATTACTTCAAATAATCACACCAGAAAGTTTCATTTGTGACTAATTTAAATTCCCTTGAAATTATGACTGAGCCAAGTATAAATTACATCGACTTCATTAGTCTTTCTCCATCAAGTCATCAATCATCCAAACTAAAGGTACTTTGAATCAATAGAACCATCGAGTAAGTACCATCAAACGTGTCTCCCTAACTTACCGAGAACTGGCTCATTTTTTCTAACCGTTTCCCTCGGAGGGAAACAATCTTTTTTATTTTGACCTACAGGTTCTAGTTAACGAACAAGTCCCGGATATAACTACCTCTAGTAATGGAATATATCCACCCCATCACGTGAAACAAAGATCTAAAAACAGAAATATACTTTCCAAAAATCACAAGAAATATCATCCGAATTAACAGACAAAAAGTGAAATAATCTCAGATATTTAGTCAAAAATATAATAAATATGAAACTTTGCGTTGCAATAATGGATAAATGTGGAGCATTAAAAGATCTTCAAATCTAAAAACAACGGAACAAGGTAACAAACAATGTTTGAGCTAACTTTACTACAGATGTAAAGGTCACCTGTTCTCGAGTCGTCGGTTTTACATGTTCTGTTTAGCTAGAGATGGTGTCGTTTAAACCAAGACACCGTGGTTCTACGGCCACGTCTCTGCGCTGTCCAACTGACCTGTTTGGGCAGACGAAAACAAAAATTTCGAACGCACGACGCTCCAGATTTCCCCGCGACACGTCATTCATCTCGTTTATCTCTACCTACTCCGCGTAGCTACGCTTCACTTGTAAGTTTTTAATTCATTTGAAATACCTACTTACCTCTGTGATATATTAAGTAGATATAATATTCATTGAATATCTTAGATTTGTGCTTTGGTTACAAGTAGCTGGTACCAATGTGGCAAATAATTATCTAAATCGAAAATAAATATGGCTTGATAGGTAGGGCTTAACTACACGTGTTTTCTCAAATATAGGTGGTGATAAGGACTTATTAAACAAATAGCATAAATAAGTACGTAGTACCTACATCTATAAAAAACCTAAACCGAACTTATTAATTGAAATAATTGGAGCAGTACAGTATTTGGATATTTTTGTTAATTTCTACTACTTAGATGAGTAAATTAGCATTGCTGGATGAGAGAAACTGACTAAGCTTAATTTATTTGTTTGATATATGCAAGCATTTACAAGTAAGTATTAGTAGTCCTTTATACTGACTATGTATCTTGTTTTATCGAAACTTTACCGAGTATTTAGATATTGTATGTAACAGATTTTAATCAATAGTTAACCTATCGTTGATGTTGCATGTTCTGGTTATGGAAGTTTTCGATTTGTTCTTGGTTTCAACTCTTAGCTTTATATTAACTTACATACACAACCTCCTTGATCATAAAACGTGCAACATTGTGAGTAAACCTGTTGTAAAATACCCCTTATACAAAAACTTTACATAAGGGGGTCCGAATTTTTATTTGGTTTATTAACATTGTTATAAGTTTTATAACTATGGGAGCTAGTCCATGATTAGGATCATGTTTTGTATGTTTTCTTGCCCAGGTCCACAACGCTATAAGCTTCCAGTGTTTTCTGTAATGTATTTGGAAATAAAAGTTTGCAAAATGAGAATTACACAGGGATGAGGAAAAATCTATTAGTAACCTAAATAAATGCTCACAGATCGGAAAGCTTAGCACCAATTGTAACAATATGATGAAAGTAAATAATGCTTGGAAGTCGATATCAAAATGCTTCAATTTAGAATGAATGTAATGCTACAATAATGTATATGGAGCACTATCAGAACTAGAAATTTTAAAACAATAATATCTAAATAATTTGTACAGTAAAACAGAAGAATAGTTTATTTTATGCTGAAGTTCCTAATAATATTAAAATCGCACCACTATTGGGTTGCAAGTTGCTAATGAATGCTCCTTACTAGCTCTACACCACAATTAAAATTCTTCTGTTCGGAAAATAAAAAGGAACGTGCTTTTTATTTACTTAACAGCAGAATTTCTAGACTGTTAAAGACTAGATACAATATTTCTCTAAGACATATTGTATCTAGGATTTAACGTTCTAAATGCCTGCCTCACGGCGGGTTCTCTGCCCACTACCCAGTGGGTTTTTCCTGGCTTGCTTACGTTTTGTCTTCGGACTGACGTTTGGCGGCTACAGGGTCTGATACCCGTCCAGCTATAAGCTGTACGCATAACCTAGCTTGCGCCGAGCGGGTGACACCATCTGCCTAGTGCCTTGGGGTCTGTACCGCTGCTGGTGCTCGAAACTATTTTCGCGGCCTCTACGGAGCCCGAAATAACTGGTTGGCTTCGGATACGAACTAACAGGTCAATTCTGTTTGATGCGTACTAACCGTTTGCCTGGCGCCACCTGTATATACAATGTTTCTAAGGAGAAACTAAGACACTGGCTTATGGCCTGTCTTTTGAACTGGTGCTACCTAGTCACACCGAACTACACTTGCTGAACTGAAAATACCGAAGGCGGCATAATTACACTGATGAGATATCAGTCAATACTTTACTGAAATGGAGGAACTTGTGTTTTAAGGTAATTAATCAAAATATGCCTGATTTTATTATGTAAAGCTTGCAGTCTAGATTAAATGTTACACTGTTTACTGCGGCAGAGTTGATAAGTTATATGGTTGATGTAATAAGTTGCTATTAACACATTCGCATCCTTATGAACTTTTACATACTTCTATTGCCCTCCCACCATAGTTTATAATAATGAGCCCGCGAGCGGGGCTCTCCGGATCACAGATGCGGCGGGCTGAGAACCACGAAGAGGGTTTGTGGCATATAGCATATACTCATAACATAAAACCCGTTCTTTCTTAGCCATATTACCGTCGAAATACTGGATATTTTTTTTCTGGACGTTTTTTATCATTTGTGAACTAATAAAATCCTCCACACGTTAAATATGGGTAAATATACAAAATTATTTGTAAAGCTTTTTATCATTAGCCATAAATCGTAAACCTTTTTCATAAAATGACATAATCCTATCCATTTTTTCATTGTATTGTATATCTAGCTGTCTAGCTTGATGGTGCTTGTTACTGTGATAAGATTTTCCATTATATATATTGCCTATTCTGCTTTTCAGATCGTCAGAAGATTACAAAACGCGAATTTAAATTGATTGACGAAACCCAAAATATTGATTCTGAGTCTCAAAATATGTTCACGGAATATGAAAATTTTCCCAAGAAAACCAGGATACAAACAGATACCCAGGAAACTTATTGCGGCTCTGAATCGGAAGACGAATTACCTGATACACAACCTCCTGAAGATTTTACCTATACTAGAAAAATTACAGAAGCAACTGGTAGCAATGATCCACACTCTGAAGAAAGAGATAAATGTCCTCATAAAGAAAGCCCAATAATAACAAGAGAAATTAGTACTATGACAGAATACGAAGGTTGCAATGTCAGCGCAGAAAAGGAACAACAATGCAATGAATATTTTGGAAGAATAGTAGCACTAGAAATGTCGAAATTTCACGGGAATATGCGTTATAATAAAATGAAGCAAATATTGGATGTATTAAAAAATAGCAGCTCTTAAGGGCCCGCTGCCGTCACACTAGCGCCGCGCCGGAAATAAATTGTTTAAATAAAAACTTAGACGTCATATTAAATTTCGTCTTGTGAGTTTTAGATAAACCAGAGAAGTTTTTTATACACAATAATCCAATTTGTTTTGATAAGCTGTGTAGCTTTAGTCGGTGTTTATGCTAAAAGTGGCCGTTTTTAGCAGAAACGCCCTAGAAAACTAAATGGGTGGTCCTAAAAGAAATATTTGTAGTTTTTTATACTTTTCTTGTTTATCTTAAGACTCACAAGAGGAAATTTTAAATGATGTCTTAGTTTTTGTAACATATACAAAAAGCAAACATCTTAAATAATGTCTGTTTGCTTTTAGTACCTATGATAGATCCTAAAACACTGAAGACACAGTCCAGGTTTTTTTTCGCATTCATTGCAATAATAAAGAGAACGCACTCTTTTTTTTTCTGATGTCCAACATTGAACGCATCTTCTTCTTTTTGTTCGCCCATCTGCACCACTAGGCAAATGCTCGGGCAAGTGTATTTTGGTTGCATATGGCAAAGTCAATTCTAGTGTATCATGAGCTACTAGACCTTTGACAATACTTAGTTTAAAGTCGTAAAGGTTTGTAGGTTTACAATGCTTTTTATATAATAAACAAGCATTGACCATCATGACCTCCATAAGGTGGACAATAACTTTTTTGTACCACCTCAAGCTCTTATGCTCACAAGTATAATATGCAAGCATTTGGTCATGATGGTCAATCGGTTTCATATACTTTGTATATTTTTCCACAAGCATTGGTTTTTGCTTCTGTTGTCCTCTTCGGTTTTTAACTGTTACTAAATCAGCATTATATTTATTGGACAGTGCCATTATTTGTCTTTTATCTTTCCAGGCTATAACACAAAGCCCATTCTTACTCATTATTGCTAATTCCCCTGGCTTTAATTTTGACTGTTTTATTGCTAAGGGTATGCCTTTTTTATTCATGTTTAAAGTTCCCGTACTGTAAATCTGAAAAGTCTTCAATTTTTCTGCCAATTCTATATTAGTATAGAAATTATCCGTATAAAGGCTATGTCCCATGTTCTTGAAAGCACCTATTAGATGCAACACTACCTTGTTTACATGTTTTGCTCCTCCTACGACAGAGTCTGCAGCGCCTGCATATAAATGAAGCTGAGTTGCTACTCCCAACTCATCAGCAAGTACATAAAACTTTAAACCATGTTGGTGGCGCTTCCCTTTTACATACTGCCTAAACTTAAGACGTCCTCTCCACAGCATCATCGACTCGTCCACAGCTATGTGCTCAGTTGGATAATATATTTCAAGCATTCTTTGATTAAAAAATTCTATTATATATCTCACCTTATCATAACTGGTGTTGCTCGTAACAGTTTGCACATTGATCGCTCTTAGAATTTCAAGGAAACGATTTCTTGTCATGTTTGCTACGAATACTTTTTGGTTGAAAAATAAGTCTCTCTTCCAATAATCTACCAATCGGTTCAACTTAATAAATCCCATGTGAAAAAGAAGACCTAGAAATGATAATAATTCTTGCATGTCAACATCTTTCCACTTCTTGTCCTTTGCTTGTGGGCCTTGTGGCCCAGATTGGGCTTTCAATTCCAGGCCATATTTATTTGTACATTTTAAAAGTGTATCAAGAAAATCCGGCGTCATTATAGCTCTAAAGTAGTCTATTGGTTCATTTCCAAGAGAAACTTTTAACCCAGGGTTTCCTCGAAATGTAAATAGATTTTGGTCTCGTAGAGAAGGATTACCCAATTTCCAGCCTTGGTAGTCAACCACATCGTCATATTCAACATCAAGGATAGGTGGCATTTGTGCGTTATAGTCCAGTGGGATATCGTCATCATCAAAATGTTCCAACGCTGCACCATCGTCCTGCAAAATTCCTATAAGGTCCGCATCAGAAAGTGGGTCATTTTCTACAACTACCTCTTCTTGAACAGACGGCACACTATCCTCCCACGTCATGAGAATACGCTCAATATCCTTTTCTGACATACCCGACGTTGAAAGTCTGGGGTCTTCGAACATATCCATGGCTGATGTTGAAGCGATTGGATTTCCATATAAATCCATGACAGTTCTCTGGAAAATACAAATAACAAGTATAAACAAGTTGTATTAATTCAAAAATCTAAATGCCCGACTGGCTTTTTCTGCTCACGTATTGATTTTTTGCTGACGGTACATATAACTTATGACACTCCGGGAATCAAGACGAATCTAATGACACCTCACACTTCCAAATCGGTCCAGCGGTTTAGCCTCTAGGAGGTCACAATGAATAGCATACATAAACGTAAACATACATACATACATACTCGGGAAATACATTATCCTCCCCGTCAGTCGGGCAAAAACAATACCTTGACGAATCTACAAGGGATACTTACACCATATACCAACTATGTTATCATGTAAATAAAATTATGATTTTTGTACTTACCAAACTTAAAGTATATAAATTATACAAGAATCAGTAATTCACTGGAATAATCTGTATCTGCACACAAATTAATGTGAACAATACAAACTCATCAATTAATTAAGTATATTTGGCACTCGAGATGATTTTGAGGGTATGTTAAAAAACTTCGTACCTTCAAATTTTTATATTATTTGAGTCATAGACAATATATGAATATTTTTAATTTTTATATAGTTTTAGTTTGAAGTTATGTATTAAATTTGTAACTAAATTTAAAACATATGTACCTATGCAAAACATTCATTTTTATTGTGCATAAAATATTTATCTTAATTAGTGGTGGTTTATTCGAGCATTGTTTATCACTCCTGAAACACAACCCACGCGGTGGGTCCATGGCATCTAGAAAGAAGTGAAAAATTAATATTAGAATAAATTCTTTCGAATCTAAAAACCAAGTTCAACAATTAAAGAATCCGTTAAAACAATTACGTATATTTTTTTTTACATTTTTTAATAACGTATTTAATAAGTTTTAAGCATTTTTAATATGAGCCCTCGCCGTGGGCTCCGGTGCCCGCTAATGTGGCAACAGTGAGCCCACGACGAGGGTCCAAGGATGCGAATGTGTTAAATTAAAGTTTATAAGTAGTACTTACCTAAGTATGTAAATAAGTAGAAATTTTTATGTTTGTTCTAGCAACGGTCTGTTTTCAAAATGTACGCCACAGTGAGCTTCGAGTCTTACCTCTTGCATCACTACGCCAATCGTACTATTGCACTAAAATCGTTGCTGCCCTGTCACAACGAATATCTACGTCGCTGCCCTGTCACGACGAAATGCCGCCTAGCTATCGCTGCCCAGTTACGATTTGCCTTTGACCGTTGCTGCCCTGTCACAATGAGTGATCGTCGCTGCCTTGTCACGACTTTACGCCTGGTTGTCGTTGCCCTGTCACGACTTGCCTTTGACCGATTATGCCATGTCACAGCGGTCTACATTTACCTTTCGCCACTGCCGAAGATAGTTTACAAGTTGAGACACCTAATGTTATTTAACTGAAAGGGATGAAATAATGTTTCAAGGTAGGTAATTAAGGAAAACATTTAGCGTGATTATAACTTTAACTGTAGGTTACATTTTACACTTTCGGTATTACGATACTGATATAGTATGAATATCTGTTAGTAGGTGTCAAATTTAATAAGAAGCTGATTAAAATATTCTTTACTAGTAGACGTCCGCGACTCCGTCCGCGTGGACTGCAGAAAAAACAAAATGTCAAAATTATCCGGGATAAAAACATTTTTCCGGGGTTAAAAGTAACCTATAAGTGGGACCTATCACAATATATTACTGAAAACTGCATCGAAATCGGTTAAGCCGTTTCTGAGATTAGCGTGCACATAGGTTACATTTTACACTTTCGGTATTACGATACTGATATAGTATGAATATCTGTTAGTAGGTGTCAAATTTAACAAGAAGCTGATTAAAATATTCTGTACTAGTAGACGCCCGCGACTCCGTCCGCGTGGACTGTAGAAAAAACAAAATGTCAAAATTATCCGGGATAAAAACATTTTTCCGGGGTTAAAAGTAACCTATATGTAAGTGGGACCGGTCACGATATATTACTGAAACCTGCATCGAAATCGGTTAAGCCGTTTCTGAGATTATTATATGTATAGATATGACTTTATACATGTAGAAGTACAGAAATTTTACTATCTTTTTTAGACATGCCCGACTTCAAAATGCGGGCCATGCCCCAGATACAATTTGGCCTGTGATCGTTGCTGCCCAGTCACGACGAGATGCCGCCTGGCTTTCGCTGCCCTGTCACGATTTGCCTTTGACCGTTGCTGCCCTGTCACAATGAGTCTGATCGTAGCTGCCTTGTCACGACGTTGCGCCTGGCCGTCGCTGCCCTGTCACGACTTGCCTTTGACCGATGAGTCTGATTGTCGCTGCCTTGTCACGATATGGCGCCTGGCTGTCGCTGCCCTGTCACGACTTGCCTTTGACCGTTGCTGCCTTGCCACAATGAGTCTTACTTATCGTCGCTGCCTTGTCACGACGTTGCGCCTGGCTGTCGCTGCCCTGACACGACTGGCCTTTGACCGTTGCTGCCCTGGCACAATGAGTCTGATCGTCGCTGCCTTGTCACGACGTGGCGCCTGGCTGTCGCTGCCCTGTCACGACTGGCCATTGACCGTTGCTGCCTTGCCACAATGAGTCTTTTCGTCGCTGCCTTGTCACGACGTTGCGCCTGGCTATCGCTGCCCTGTCACGATTTGCCTTTGACCGTTGCTGCCCTGTCACAATGAGTCTGATCGTCGCTGCCTTGTCACGACGTGGCGCCTGGCTATCGCTGCCCTGTCACGATTTGCCTTTGACCGTTGCTGCCTTGTCACGACGTGTAAGCTGCTGAATATATTTGGAAATTACTGGCTCGGCGCTATTTGGTGAGATACTTAAAACTTACTAATAAATCGCACATTTCTCTGCAGAAATTTCTTAAATGTTAAGTAATTTTAATGTAGGTGTAATTTAACCATAATATTACTCATTCATATATCTAGCCACTATCATGATTTCCAAATGTTCTACTAATTATCATATTTCTCATGAAATTTGCATAATTAGTTAGAACTATTGTAATGAACATTGTTTGCAAGCGGCAATATGATGCGCAGCATATTGTTGACTGTAGTTAATGTTCAAACTGCCTGCTTATGGCGGGTTTTCTGCCCACCAATCTGTGGGTTTCGTCGGTTCGGCGGGTCCGGCGTTTGCTGAGCGTCGGGGTATCGTCGCTTCATACGGGTATCTGAAGACCAAAGGCGAGCCATGGTATGACGATGTGCAGTTGCCTGGTGCCCAGTTTCCTGCCCGATGCACTGATTATGAATGAAATACCCAATGAAATATTGAATGATGCCTTGCTGATATTAAAAGGAATGTTTCCCTTCTTGAAACTTTGATGGTAAGCAAACAGACAAACTAACTGCGCTATTTACGTACCTGCTAGTGATCAGGCGAACAGATAGGTAAGCACTCTAAAACTTGCCAGTAATCTATTCTTTTTAGGCTTCACACGATGAAAATTATACTAATTGCTCTGGTGTCTACTCTTTGAATACGATGCCCATGCCCAAGTTAACCCTGTTGTCAGCAGGTAGATATCTATTATTGAAGGTTATTACTTTCTACTCATATACTGAAGAGTGCGAAAGAAAGTCTCCAAGGCATCGAGAAGACGTTTCATGCTTCCAACAGCATGCCACCGTGCATTCGGTTTACCTGTCGCCAGGCATCACTGGCTGCTGGCTTACATCCGACAACATTTACTGCCAGCGTGCATCCGGCCTGCTAAACAACAGGCATCACTTGCTGCCAGCGTGCATCCAGCCTGCTAACCAGCAGGCATCACTTGCTGCCAGCGTGCATTCAGTCTGCTAACCAGCAGGCATCACTTGCTGCCAGCGTGCATCTGGGTGGCCTTCAGCAGGCATCACTTGCTGCCAGCATGCATCTGGGCTGCCTGTCAGCAGGCATCACTTGCTGCCAGCGTGCATCCGGCCTGCTAATCGGCAGGCATCACTTGCTGCCAGCGTGCATCTGGGCTGCCTGTCAGCAGGCATCACTTGCTGCCAGCGTGCATCCGGCCTGCTAATCGGCAGGCATCACTTGCTGCCAGCGTGCATCTGAGCTTCCTGTCAGCAGGCATCACTTGCTGCCAGCGTCCAGCATCCGGCCTTCAGCAGACATCACTTGCTGCCAGCGTGCATCTGGGCTGCCTGTCAGCAGGCATCACTTGCTGCCAGCGTGCATCCGGCCTGCTAATCAGCAGGCATCACTTGCTGCCAGCGTTCATCCAGCCTGCTAATCAGCAGGCATCAGTTGCTGCCAGCGTACAACCGGCCTGCTAATCAGCAGGCATCACTTGCTGCCAGCGTTCATCCAGCCTGCTAATCAGCAGGCATCAGTTGCTGCCAGCGTACGACCGGCCTGCTAATCAGCAGGCATCACTTGCTGCCAGCGTTCATCCAGCCTGCTTATCAGCAAGCATCACCTGCTGCCAACGTGTATCCAGCGTTCATCTGTCTGCCTGTTATATACTGCTGCCGTGCACTCCACCTGCCTTTCGTATGAAGTCTCGCGCGTGTCAAAAGGTAATTCTCGGGAATTTCTTTTGCAAACAAGGGTACTATGATTATTTATTATTATTATTAGAACGGCCGAAGTAGCCACTTACACTAATACATAATCACATTATTAATTAATAAAATAATCAAAACATACAATCAATAATTATAGCCAAAGCATTCAATGTCATGGTAATATAAATACTTACAATACAATACATAATAAGTATGTCACAATATTAAATTAATCAACTACATTATAGAAAAAGAAACATAACCTAAAATAAAAATTTCAAAGAGGTATACCTAACCTGACTCTCGACCAACAGCCTCAGCAAGCTTTTTGTCTGCTTCTCAGGGGGCATCTTCAACTGCCGCTGTCTATGCAGCCCGGATGAGACTCGGCGAGCGCCTTGCTGCCTGTCACCCCGCTGCCTATCGACGGGCACCTCCAGTGCCTATCAGCGAGCGCCGCCCTGCCTGTCAGCGGGCCCATTTTCTGCCTGTCAGCAGGCGCCTTGCCTGCCTGTCACCGGGCGTCTTGTCAACCTAACGGCAGACGCCTTGCCTGCCTATTAGCGGGCATCTCCCCTGCCTGTCAGTGAGCGCCTTGCTGCCTGTCAGCGGGCATCTCCCCTGACTGTAAGCGAGCGCCTTGCTGCGTGTCAGTGGGCATCTCCCCTGCCTGTAAGCGAGCGCCTTGTCTGCCTGTCAGCGGGCGTGTTGTCAACCTAACGGCAGGCGTCTTGCCTGCCTGTTAGCGGGCATCTCCCCTGCCTGTCAGCGGGAATCTCCCCTGCCTGTCAGCGAGCGCCTTGCCTGCCTGTCAGCGGGCATCTGCCCTGCCTGTCGGCGCCCGCCTGTCAGCTGGCGCCTTGCCTGTCATCGGCGTCTGCCTATCGACGGGCACCTCCAGTGCCTGTCAACGAGCGCCTCCCTGCCTGTCAGCGGGCATCTGATCTGCCTATCGACGGGCGCCTCCCGTGCTTGTCAGCGGGCGTCTCTCCTGCCTGTCAACAGATGCCTTGACTGCCTGTCAGCGGGCGCCTTGACTGCCTGTCAGCGGGCGCCTTGTCTGCCTGTCAGCGGGTGCCTTGTCTGCCTGTTAGCGGTTGCATTGGCTGCCTAGCAGCGGGTGCATTGGCTGCCTGTCGGCGGGTGCCTTGTCTGCCTGTCTGCGGGCGTCCCCCTGCCTTTCAACGGGTGCCTTGCCTGCTCCACATACCGGGCGCCTTATTGCCTCGGCGGGCATATTGCCATCTCCCATTAATTTCTTGCCAGTGCCTGAATATCAGCGCGCATCCCGCCTGCCCAACACAGAGTGCTTCGGCCTTCACCAGCACCTCGCCTGCACATTGCACTTACCCGTCCTGGCAGTCATCTTTCCTGGTTCACTGGAAGAACGAGGTATTATTTTCTTAATGCCGTTTCGTGTGTGCTTTCATGTTAATTTTTTCAGATACACTGGCCTGGATAAGTACCTACGTTTCTAAACTAAAGTAACAACATTCGTTTGCAAAAATGTTTGCGTTCATCAGGATATTGTGCACTTGCTAAGGAATGAACAATATATTTAAAGTAGAAGGAAAAGCATGACATTACAGTGGTATATTTTATTTCCGGTATAGTTTTGTTTCTATAATTGACTATTTTAAACTCTAGACTAGAACAACAAGTTATACTTACCTACCTGCTGATGTGTTGTTGTATATATATATATTTATAATAAAATGTAACATGCATTTGTAGATGTACCTACATATATAGCGTAGGTACTATTTAATCAAGATTTGTTTCCTGCTTGGGAATTGTTGTTTCTTATGTATTTCTGATAATTGAAGTCTTAATCACGACATATGGCACAAAGCACAATGCTGTGAATAACCACACTGAATGAATAACTAAAGATAAAGGACCTACTAAGTTTTCAAACAAGCTTTAGCTTTAACTAATGTAGGTTTGTAGGAGGGCAAATTTTTTTGGTAGATATAAGTGTTTAGATTTCAGAAGTGTATCGTGTCGTCTAACTAAGAGATAATTCATTATGGCCCCAACTAACGAATGTTTTGGAAATGTCGACGCATGACGTACGTGTGAGTACTTTCTATGTATGCATTTGGATTAGGCGTTCACGAATCTATGGCTTATTAGTCATTTGTCTGTTTGTTTGCTGGACCGTTTTTGTCGACTTTCGAGTTGTAGGCTAATCATCTAGTAGATGATAAGTGTTGTTCGGTTTACAGAAAGCGGTATAAAGGATGTACCTAAACTATGAGTTAGATAACAGGCTATTGTGGATTGATTCGTTTATCCCGCTTATTACAAGCATGGCATTGAAGAGGTATTTACCAAATTTGGCCGTCACAATCTGGATCTTCTTATTTGGCCCGACATAGTAGTAGATAAAAGTTGATATGTGGCATAACGACTGCACAATTGTTGCCTAACTGCTTTGTAACGGTTGTTTGAGCATGTTCAAGTATCATTCATATCTACCTTTGTAAGTACGTCTAGGATTTCACAATCAGGTATTTTATTCACATACCGTTTGCTGGCTTTTCTGGATTATGTAATGGTTATTTATATGCTTGTACTTGTTCTTATATTTACTTTTTTTTTTATAAATTGAATTTGTTGTAATTTTTTAATAAACCTTTTGGTTTAGTTGTTGCGATAATAAAAAAATCCGCCTTATGTAATTTTGGTAGGGTGTCCGTTTGCTGGCTTTTCTGGATTATGTAATGGTTATTTATATGCTTGTACTTGTTCTTATATTTACTTTTTTTTTTATAAATTGAATTTGTTGTAATTTTTTAATAAACCTTTTGGTTTAGTTGTTGCGATAATAAAAAAATCCGCCTTATGTAATTTTGGTAGGGTGTCTAATCTTATATTTTCGTTTTAGGAGTCTAACTTATCTTTCGTTTTAGATCCTTAATTTAACTTTCGTTTTAGGTCTCTAATTATCTTTCTTTGTAGGTATTTAATTCAGCTTAGTATTTTAGGTATCTTAATAAAAAATTGTTTTAGGTTACTATATCAATTGTTTCAGAAATATAGCTTGTTTATTAGATAGCAAATGCAATAGTTATTACTGTAATACAATTTATTCGATAATATAACGTATTTGATGCATCTTCCTGCATATTAAACTGCGAATACATGTCCTGGTCATTTCCTAACTAATAACTTACTCTTTAGCGAATTATAAGAATATTATGCGTAGTTGGATTACAAATAAGGTATGTGCCCCATGGAGGTAATAAAAAAAACTTTATTAAATTTTTTATTACCTCCATGATGTGCCCTTTATCAATAGCTTGGAGAAGATAAGAATTTATTTTTCAGATTAGCGTTCTACTTACCATAAAACTTAGATGTAAAAAGAACTCAATGAATATTTTGGATAATTAACGTTGTGAACCAGAAAGGAAATTTCTATCGTGGAGCGATTGTTTCACAAATAGTAAAGCGAGTCGGGGCATAAAAATCCAGAGTCAATAAAAGCGCAAAGGAAACTTTCAAGTAAGTTAAGATTATTAAACTACATTTTGATGGAATTCAAATATAAAGAAATGAACGACGAATTGGAGCAAACAGACAATCATATAAACTGTCCAATCGCTAGGTATGTACCTAATCAGTGGCATCCGGAGATATTGCTATTGCAGGTTTTACAGATTTCTTACTACAATGATGCGTAATTAAAAATAACTAAGAACATTTAGCCGAAATGGCACTCGATATCGCGCAGCGGAATAGAAAACATCCAGGGTGAGCGATATTTTTAGGCCTCATTTATATTGTGAAGCAGAAGATCTAAAACAGGAGACAACAATAAATCACATAGATACATTGGTGCGTAAAAATCTAACGAACGAGGCAACGCCCAGATAACTGCCTATTTCAGATTTTCGACGTCTTTAAGTTTAAATTATAATAGAACTACGTACTGGTATGTAAAAAGTGAAACAATCTGATGCACAGCCAGAAAACAGAAGCTGTTTTAAAACTTCCCAGAGCAAACCGGTAAATAAACCTAATAAAGTAATAAGCAACATCTACACGCCAAGAGCCAAACTGAAGTAAACAACACACCAAATTGGTAAGTTTGTTCATACTTGAATAGAAGCTACGAGGACATTCTGATTACAGACACCACAACAGAAACGTTAAATCCGTCACTGCTAGATAAAAGTTGCATGGGCAGCAAAGTAGCAGATAAAATTTTTAGAGGTACCGGTAAATTACCTATCAAATGTAACGTTAACGAGAAACCTGTGAAGAGACTCAAGAGTGAATTCTTCGAATCAGCATGTAAGTAGAAGCAATAAGAACATTCCTGTTACAGGTTTTCAAATCATTATCAGGTGTGTACTATCGACTTGTTTTTTCGTCAAGTACCTATGGACGTGAAGTACTGGAGTAGTAGCTAAAGGTAAAGAATTGCTGATTCCAACGATATCTGGATACTCGGTAAAAGGTACCTACCTAAGATGCAAGAAAGACGCAGATGTAGCAAAATTTAAATAATACACAGCAACAACTAAGTGACGGAAAACAGCGAAAAGGTACCTAAATTCTTTTGCAGGTATTGTACGTGAGACACAGATGAAATACCGACCAGTGGAAGTGGCACAATACAGGTAACAACAATCCTAATTAATGGCTAAACCAGACGGCATGATACCTGCATAGTAAATTGGATGCAGAGGATACTCGTATTGGTAAATTGGAGAAATTCACTATGGGTGCGCCCACCACCGGGCCCTACACCCTCCACTGACCCTCAAATTGGAGAAAAGCAAGAAAAATACATTATTTTGCAGGTGATTTCACCCGTTCCTAAACGTCTGAAACTTGTGCATGAACTACAGATAACAAACAAAATTTACTACAGATTTTTATCTGTCTGATTTTTATCGAGTTCTGACATTATAATAGTAATAATTTCATTTGGTATTGAAATAATATGAAAAGTAATAACATTGAAACACACTTACTCCTGGTAGGTACGAAGGTACGTCATAATTAGCTCTTTTCAGGAATGTGTCATAAAACAGTAAGAAAATTAATCGTAAATAGATATAACAGAACAATAAAAGTAAAAAACGATACTCATAAACTAGTTATGATCGAATTGATTGGAGACTGTTCCATAGAAGCTGGTCGAGAAAAGGAACATTAACATAAATAATTTGTTTGAAAAAATCAAAGTGGCAGAGTATTTTATATAAAAGAAAGAATCTGGATCGACAGAAGAAAGAAGAAGCCAAGTCGAGAGAACATAATAAACAATAATATTATTTGTTTAGAAGAAATCCGAGTTGAAGAGTTGCTTCAAGAGACAAAAGATGGGTCAAGATAACAAAGAAGCCACGTCGAGAGAAGAAAGAAGCTGAATTAAAAGAAGAAACAAGCTGGATCGAGAGAAGAAAGTAGTCGGGTCGAGAGAAGAAAGAAGAAGGTATAGCGAAGAAAGAAGACGGGTCGGGAAAAGATACACTTAACAATATTTTATATTTGTTCAGATAAAGTCCCATGTCAACATCAAGATAATTACAAAGAGAAGAAAGAAGATGGCTCAAGAGAACAGAGAAGCCGGGTCGAGAGAAGAAAGAAGCCGCGTCGAGTGAAGAAGGAAGCCGGTTCGAAAGAAAAAAGAAGATGGCATAGCGAAGAAAAGAAGCCGGGTTGGGAGAAGATACACTTAACAATATTTTATATTTGTTCAGATAAAATTCCATGGCAACGTCAGATAATTATAAAGAGAAGAGAAAAATCTGGATCGAGAGAAGAAAGAAGCCGGGTTGAAAGAAGGAAGACGAGGGCTGACAGAAGACTAACAATATTTTCAATAGTTCAGAGAGGAGTAGAGGCGCAAAAAGAGGAATTTTGCGAAAGAAGTAACAAAACTTAAAGAAGAAAAAAGTTGAAGAAAAATTATATCGGTAATTTCATATTATTTAGTACCTACTTACGTAAATCAGAAATAATGTTATGCTTTTTAAAATTAAAGACTTATCTTTTGTTCCACAGAACAGCAGATTAAGGAAGTGAAGGGAAGTCTCGATCAAAAGAAACAATGGGATCGAGAGAAGACAAAAGATAAATCGAAAAGAGAAAAAAAACCGGGTCGAGAGATGAAAAACGATAAATCGAAAGGAGAAAAAAACCGGGTCGAGAGAAGAAAGAAGCCGGGTCGAGAGAAGAAAGAAGCCGGGTCAAGAGAAGAAAGAAGCCGGGTCGAGAGAAGAAAGAAGCCGGGTCGAAAGAAGAAAGAAGCCGGGTCGAGAGAAGAAAGAAGCCGGGTCGAGTGAAGAAGGAAGCCGGATCGAGTGAAGAAGGAAGCCGGGTCGAGTGAAGAAGGAAGCCGGGTCGAGTGAAGAAGGAAGCCGGGTCGAAAGAAGAAAGAAGCCGGGTCGAGTGAAGAAGGAAGCCGGATCGAGTGAAGAAGGAAGCCGGGTCGAGTGAAGAAGGAAGCCGGGTCGAGTGAAGAAGGAAGCCGGGTCGAGTGAAGAAGGAAGCCGGGTCGAGAGAAGAAGGAAGCCGGGTCGAGAGAAGAAGGAAGCCGGGTCGAGAGAAGAAGGAAGCCGGGTCGAGAGAAGAAGGAAGCCGGGTCGAGAGAAGAAAGAAGAGGACATAGCGAAGAAAGAAGCCGGGTTGGGAGAAAATACACTTAACAATATTTTATATTTGTTTAGATAAAGTCCCATGTCAACGTCAGGTAATTATAAAGAGAAGAGAAGAGAGAAGCTGGATCGAGAGAAGAAAGAAGCCGGGTTGAAAGAAGAAAGACGAGGGCTGACAGAAGACTAACAATATTTTCAATAGTTCAGAGAGGAGTAGAAGCGTAAGAAGAGGAGCCGTGCGAAAGAAGTATCAAAACTCAAAAAAGAAGTGAAAGAAAAATTATATAGGTAATTTCATATTTTTTTAAGTACCTACTTACGTAAATTAGAAATAATATGCTTTTTAAAATTTAAGGCTTATCTTTTGTTCCACAGAACAGCAGATTAAGGATGTGAAGGGAAGTCTCGATCAAAAGGAACAATGGGGAACGAGAGAAGCCAAGATAAATCGAAAGGAGAAAAAAACCGGGTCGAGAGAAGAAAGAAGAAGGTACAGCGAAGAAAGAAGCTGGATCGGGAGAAAATACACTTAACAATATTTTATATTTGTTCAGATAAAGTCCCATGTCACATAATTATAAAGAGAAGAAAGAAGATGGGTCAAGAGAAGGGAGAAGCCAGATCGAGAGAAGAAAGAAGCCGGGTCGAGAGAAGAAAGAAGCCGGGTCGAGTGAAGAAGGAAGCCGGGTCGAAAGAAGAGGACATAGCGAGGAAGAAGCCGGGTTGGGAGAAAATACTCTTAACAATATTTTATATTTGTTCAGATAAAGTCCCATGTCAACGTCAGGTAATTATAAAGAGAAGAGAAGAGAGAAGCTGGATCGAGAAAAGAAAGAAGCCGGGTTGAAAGAAAAAAGACGAGGGCTGACAGAAGACTAACAATATTTTCAATAGTTCAGAGAGGAGTAGAGGCGTAAGAAGAGGAGCCGTGCGAAAGAAGTATCAAAACTCAAAAAAGAAGTGAAAGAAAAATTATATAGGTAATTTCATATTTTTTTAAGTACCTACTTACGAAAATTAGAAATAATATGCTTTTTAAAATTTAAGACTTATCTTTTGTTCCACAGAACAGCAGATTAAGGAAGTGAAGGGAAGTCTCGATCAAAAGGAACAATGGGGAACGAGAGAAGACAAGATAAATCGAAAGGAGAAAAAAACCGGGTCGAGAGAAGAAAGAAGAAGGTACAGCGAAGAAAGAAGCCGGATCGGGAGAAGATACACTTAACAATATTTTATATTTGTTCAGATAAAGTCCCATGTCACATAATTATAAAGAGAAGAAAGAAGATGGGTCAAGAGAAGGGAGAAGCCGGGTCGAGAGAAGAAAGAAGCCGGGTCGAGTGAAGAAGGAAGCCGGGTCGAAAGAAGAGGACATAGCGAAGAAAGAAGCCGGGTTGGGAGAAAATACTCTTAACAATATTTTATATTTGTTCAGATAAAGTCCCATGTCAACGTCAGGTAATTATAAAGAGAAGAGAAGAGAGAAGCTGGATCGAGAGAAGAAAAAAGCCGGGTTGAAAGAAGAAAGACGAGGGCTGACAGAAGACTAACAATATTTACAATAGTTCAGAGAGGAGTAGAGGCGTAAGAAGAGGAGTCGTGCGAAAGAAGTATCAAAACTCAAAAAAGAAGTGAAAGAAAAATTATATCGGTAATTTCATATTTTTTTTAAGTACCTACTTACGTAAATTAGAAATAATGTTATGCTTTTTTAAATTTAAGACTTATCTTTTGTTCCACAGAACAGCAGATTAAGGAAGTGAAGGGAAGTCTCGATCAAAAGGAACAATGGGGATCGAGAGAAGAAAAAAGATAAATCAAAAGGAGAAAAAAACCGGGCCGAGAGAAGAATGAATACGGATTGAATGACAAATGAAAGAAATCAGCAATCCAGGATTTTATTTAGGTATGTAATATTTATCAATAATGACATAATTTATAAATAAGTAAGAAAGCTATCACTAAGTGACAGTAACTGATACAGCTTTTTCTTTATAGTTTTCTAGCTTGCCTCAAATCATTCTGGACGCGAATATGTTGCTTGTTGAATACTTGTTGCGTTACCCTTACCGCACTGAAAGTACAAGGACAATTTAATTTAAAAAATGTCTATTCCACAGAACAGAAGATTGGTCAAGTAACAAGCCTTATAGAAAGACAAAAGGTAATTCGAGAGAATAATGAAGAGGGTTCGAGAGAAGTAAGAAGATGGTTCAAGAGAAGAAAGAAGATGGTTCGAGAGAAGAAACAAGAACATTTGAGAGAACAAGAATCCGGATCAAATGAAGAAAGCCAAGTCAAAAGATTGGACATCTTTTTATATACGGTGAGTTTAGGAATGGGTGTATTGAAGAGCGGGGACTTGTTAACCATCTCCAAATGAATAGTTGTCAAGTAGGCCATCAAGTGAAGTCTCAAGTAATACATTCAAAACTTGCATAACTTCAATCATTAACATTTCTATATTTCTTCTACCAATAAAGACGGTAGACTTTATTTTTCTGTTTATTTTCAGAGCTTGTAAGAAGAGGCAACATCTGCAACTCCTGTGATCCTGAACTACCGGTACCAGTACAACGACTCTTATTTGAAGAGAAGTTTTAATTGAAGATCACTTGTTATTATTCAGGAAAAAATAAATAACTTCGAAATTTACGTTTTTCATTCATTTCCATTTTGCTTACTAGACTCAGTGACTAACAAACAGCCTCAGAATAAGACTGCCTTTGCACCAGATATGTGCTTTTACCTACTTTTGTGCTATATAAGGTCTTTTGACACGAAAAAAGAAACAACTTTTACTAGGGGACCAACTCCGACCGAAATAGTGAAAAAAATCAGCTTGTTCCATACATTACAGTGCAGTAATTATTCGAAATTGTATGTAACAGCAGATTTTTTTCTCTGAGTAGATAGTGAGTTAGGGTAGATACCTGTGTGCGTTCGCGCAGCAAAAAGTATCTTTTCAAGAATTGAATGATTCAGATAATTAGTGCCTTATACTCGTATCGTGTAAATGTGCCCGAAATTTCAAATTTGTGCATCCAATGGCTTCAGAGTTATTTAAAAAAAATTGATTCTGCTGCACGAACGTTCGCCCAACAATTTTTTTTTATTGATGGGTCTAGCTCAGGGATTTGGTATCGCTTCTATACATTTATATGGTCTAGCTGTATATTAAATATGCAAAAAGATAGCTTAAATACGAGCATAAATGTGCCGTGAAAGCCAAATTTGTGCCTCTGAACATTTCAGAGATATTTCGTTTTTTGCTGGGCGAACGTTTTGGCGATTGCTATATATCGGAAACGGCTAACCACACAGTCATGATTTCTTGTATACAGTTACTGTAAATTTGTGCCGGAATTTTCATTAACGTGACTAGCATGAATAGAATTATAACCTATAGAAAGTGTGTTCCAACCAAACGCAAGGCGAAAAAATAGGCATAAAATATCGACTTGACGTAAGCATGACATAAAATTAATGTTGCCTTAAAAATGTTTTTTCCCTAGATGTGGGGAAATAGTCGATAAAATTATTATTGATGCTGAGAAGTACACTGATTTGCACACTCTTGTAGAATTATCGTGAAATTTAAATATATTAAAAGGAGATGATCGGACTTTTCCACATCATTGGTCCAAAAGTGTGACAAAAAAATACAATATTCTGTTAAAAATTGTCCCTCTGAATAATTTGTCATTATGTCAACAAAGCTGTGAGGCCATTCTCCGTGGTTTTATTTCATTCAATAAAGGAAAGAACGATGCCCATTTTAAAGATCTAATGTTTAAACATAATATTATAGTAACAATATGTATAGTTTTAAATAATTCGGTGAGAGAGCTTGTAGGTAATTCCACAATCAATCAAAGACAAAGTAGATCCAACTGCTTTTACCTACAATCTGCATGTTTAAAAATAGGGTAAAATTTCACACTTATGGCAACATTTTGTTTTCAATGACAGATAAAAAAATATGAAAATTTGATTGTGTTTTTATTGTTTTATCAATGAAATTACGTAAAAACATAAAATATTTACCGGTGAAATGAGATGTTATTTATTTTCTTATATTTTTGAGCATAGTTTTGGCAGGATCTCAGTGCACATTTCGTCATGGTAAGTCCTTTAGGTTGACATACACACGTAGCCACTGACCGCTGAGCACTGAATGACAGAGCCGCGATTGGTTCAAATTTGCACCCATAAAAATTCCTAAAATCGGCCTTCGGACTATACTTCTATAGGTTATAATTCTATTCTAGCATGGTTCAGGAGCTATTACTTTATTTCTATATTATTTATTTAGAAAATGGAAAAATGCTCTGGCTCTCGAACGAACAAGACCAAAGACTTCGCGTTAGTGCCGACTGATACCCATTATATATTCACACGATCCTGTGAAGTTTCGCTGGCCTACTTCATATCATTGGCGAGTTCTTAACGATTTTGTCTTTTTTTTTTGAGGTTATCTTGAGTGAAATTACTTAGAATACGAAAGGATTCGGCGGGAAAAGCTGGAAGGGTGCAGGTGTAATTTTCTTGTGAAAATCAAAAATTATTTGTAAATGGCTTGCATGTGTCCGTAAAGTGATGTTTTCTGGTAGATAAGTTATATTTTGAATACTTGTGATGTGAATCTAGTGCGTGTGCATGGTTTTATATGCAGGTAAGCTGAGTAAAACTTTAGCCGGAATACGATCTCTTCATGGGCCCATGTAAGTTGTTTCTGCAATAATTTTTCATTTTGACTAACTTTACACTTGTTCCTGAGGATTTTCCCGACGTTTCCATTCATCATCATCAATATCATCCCTCATTAATTCAGAAATCATTTACTAAAGACAATGGCTGTATGGGCTTAGTTCCCCTTGCCTTTCCTTCGGGATAAATAAAAAAAAAAAATTGAATACGAAAACACTAGTTTTCTGTGAGCTGGTTTATTACATGCTTCTACAATAATTTGAGCGCTATTTTAAGAATACATATGCAAAAAATCATGTATGTATACCCATTACTTTAAACGATAATGATAAAAAACCATTCGAAATATTTTTGGTAGATTACCCGACCAAATTCGAATGAATATTAAAAAGCGGCCGCACGATACTTCAAGCTGTCCTTCATAAATCGTCATGGTATCATTTAGTATTTGGAGAACGTTTCGTACAAAAGTGAAATTGTCATTAAAAAAAACTTTTGCGCTCTTTTGATTGAATACATATTGTCACACAAGTTTGTGCATATTGTTTTAGTAAGTATATTACATTGCTCTTTTCAATTAATAATTAAGTAGTAAGTATATGTTTTTTTATCTGATAATCCTAAAAGTTATCCACTGTTATCTAAGAAAATAATCTTTGGCTCTTTTTAAAATAAATAATTAGTTGGTTTGTTTACTAAATCTTAACGAGCAAACCTTTTCATACCAATATAATGGTAAGTATTTGCCAACATGATCGATAACTAAATACAATATTCAACTCGGACTCACCGTTGGAGCATAACGAGTCACATACACAAACACAGTTTATTGTACCTACCCTTTAGAAATTTGTTCTTGAGTCTACCGCTCGGGTTATTGTAATTTACACACTATATTCGTGGATTAAGGGTACATTTTTTATTTATTTGTAATGTTAATTTAATTGTACATCAAAGGTGTAATTCATCTCAAAGGTGCAGATAGTACCTAACCATATTCATTGTTTATTGTCTATAAAAAATTTATCAATATAAAAATTAACATTATTGATGTAAAATCATTTATTTATTACAATCTCAAAAGGTCGCCGACGTGCCGTTGTCTACGGACAATTTATTTGTAAATAACATTAGAAATTATAGTGTTAAACAATAAAACAATTCATATTTTATTTCATGTCCCTAATATAAAATATTTTCCAACTTAACAATTCTGTACGCATCTGTACTATTTTAATTTCATTATAACGCCATCAAGTGAGGAAGGATAGCTTAAAGTATCGTGCGGCCGCTTTTTAATGTTCATTCGAATTTGGTCGGGTATTCTACCAAAAATATTTGAATGGTTTTTTATCTTTATTGTCTAAAGTAATGGTGTACATACATGCATGATTTTTTGCATACGTATTCTTAAAATAGCGCTCAAATTATTGTAGAAGCATGTAATAAGCTAGCTCACAGAAAACTAGTGTTTTCGTATTCTAGCTATCTGCTTAGACTAAGTAATCACAGTATCTGTATGCAAAAAATCACGACTGTGCGGTTAACCGTTTCCAAAATATAGCAATCGCCAAAACGTTCGCCCAGCAAAAAACGAAATACCTATCTCTGAAATGTTTAGAGGCACAAATTTGGCTTTCACGGCACATTTATGCTCATATTTAAGCTATCTTTTTGCATATTTAATATACAGCTAGACCCATCAATATAAAAAAAAAATTTGCTGCGCGAACGTTCGTGCAGCAGAATCAGTTTTTCTTAAAAAAAACTCTGTAGCCGTTGGATGCACTAATTTAAAATTTCGGGCACATTTACACGATAAGGCACTAATTATCTGCATCATTAAATTCTTAAAAAGGCGATACTTTTTGCTAGGCGTAGGTACGCATACGCTCCAGGCGCCAAATCCTAGAGGGCCCATAAATGGTAAATAAATATATAATAATAAATATTCACCCACATCACAACACATTGACCCACACTAAGATCCCTAAGCTCTTGTGTCGTGGGTCCTAAGCAACGGTATATAAATACATAGATAAGTATTTTATCGACACGGGTAAATAAAAGGTCCACAGCAGGCTTACATACATACATATAATCACGCCTTTATCCCTTACGGGGTAGGCAGAGCACCAAGGGCCGATAGAACCACATTGTGCCACTTCTGCCAATTTTGAGGGTATAGTTAAGATGTACAAGTTCGGTTAGTAGTGACAGGTGGTCAGCCCATCGCCTACAAAACACCAAGACCCTCTTGTCCCTCTACTGACTTGTAGGTACAGTATGCCCGGGAAGAGAAGCAGCTGTAGAATTATACGTTTTTATTTCACTCCCAGAGCAGCATAGAAGTTGACAGCAGGCTTGACTTGTTATAATTTTCCAATAAGAATCAGACAGTGATTACAAGACTAGTTGTCGCTGGCGGAATCGAAATCGGGGGATCTTCGAGAGCGCGCGAAGCGCGCTCCGGGCTACGGGCCTGAGGGGTAACCCCTGTGCCCGGGCAATGCTCGGCGCGCGACAGCGCGCCGGTCACAATTTTGCGGCTGGGGCCGCGCGGCCTCGACTTAGTCGCCGAGGCCGCGAAATACAAAAATTTATTCTAAATTGTGCATGGGGGAATACCCATGCACTTGTAAAACAGTACGACACGAATTGTCGGTAGGACGGCAGGTAGCCATGGCCGGGTAGATCCGCCGATCGGTCGGTGTCGGAGAGATTTTGCCCCGACCTCGGCCGATCGACATCCCTGCCTGTTACCGCCGCCCTACCGAGTAGAGATACGAACAGTTATAATAAAAATAATAAAACTAAGTAAGGGACAGACATTATTAAAATTAGGGACATTACACTTATTAGAGATTATATTATATTTACATTATTAGGTCATCATTAGTTGGGGGCTTCAATTTTGCCACCAGGGCAGTGGCGGATTTACAAATTTTCAAGGTATAGGCTGAATAGTTTTTGCCGCCCTTGCCTCAACAATTGTCATATCATACATTATTTTTACAATGCAACAATTTCGTTGAAATTGCACGTAAAATAATTTTTCGGTATATTTTTGAGCTAATCGAAGCTCAATCATGTAGGGGCGGGGTAATGTATGCTATATTACTGTTCAAGATTTTTTTTTAATTCCAATCGAATTTTCTGAAGCTACTAGTGCATGTGAAACACATAATAGTCGATACATAAGATTGAAATCGGTAAAATTATTCACTAAATTTATTCATTATATTCGAATAAAAATCGAAACATTATATACAAACCATCCAGTTCGTAGCCTCCAACCAGTAGTAAGACTGGCATGTATGGGTTGTTAGTGGGAAGAGGGGCATATTTTTTACAATTGCGCTCTTTTCACTCATAAGAAGTGTGGGCAAAGGGCGCAGAGGCGCGAGGCCGATCACTGCTTGAGGGGCGGCGAACTAGCTGTTTTACTCTAGAATATGGAAGTTTGCTACTCTCGGAATGTGCAATGACAAGTGAGAGAGAAAAGTCATCGACAAAATTTGTTGCAGACTTCTATCTGTAAGACATCAGAAAACCGTCATAGAAAAATATTCTATGAGGTAAAAAAAAAAAAAAAATCGTTCCCCAAATTTGCCGCCCCCAAAATCTGCCGCCCTAGGCTCGAGCCTACTCAGCCTGCTGGTAAATCCGTCACTGCACCAGGGCAAGAATGGTATATACAAATTTGTAGGCGCACTTGTCGAGTGAGTCGACTACAGTGCGCCTACATGTGTGTCAGTCCGTGGGTGGTTTTGTCAAGTCCGGGATGGGCCGGCATCGCTGTTGAGTGGGATACTCAACAGTTCCCTCGGCTGTGGGCGGCCGTCTGGCGGCCTCGCGTGGAGTGGAGCAAGCCCGCGGAGATGGGCATGCGGCCCGTTGTCGGCGCGATCGAACATACGACGCGCCAGTCGGGCCACGAATTGCTCCACTTTCATCATCTTGAGGTCTCGGGCGATAATGTCATTGCGGACATATCGCCCGGCCCCTGTGATGTAGCGGAGGGTGGTACTCTGCAAGGCCTCAATCTTCTTTCTGTTTGTAACGGAGCAAAGTTGGAACCAGGCCGGGGCCGCGTACGTGAGACGCGGCCGAACATATAACTTGTATATGGTCAGCCTGGTTCGAAGGGGAAGTGTGGACTGCATGACAGGCCGCAGCAGGGCGCGCGCGGACTTCGCGCTGCGCAACACGTGCTCGACCATCCCAGTCATCCGCAGCCCACGATCGATTTGGCAGCCTAGATACCTGACAGTATTCTGCCAGGCTATCGGCTGCCCTCGAAGCGTGAGCCTGGGAGGGAGCTCTCGCTGCTGACCCGTCAGCAGGGCAACTGCCTTTGCCGGATTGGCTGACATACGCCACTTGTCAAGCCAATTCGGAAGAAGATTGAGGACTCTTTGCATCTGGTCAGCCGCCAGGGGGGAACTGCGCGATGTGGCAAAGTACGCGCTATCGTCCGCGTACAGTGCCAACATGCCATTGAATTCCCATGGGAAGAGCACCTTTATGGTCGGTATGTCGTCTGTATATACGGCATACAGGACCGGCGAGAGGCAACTACCCTGGGGTACCCCGGCCAAGATGGGGTGGAGTTGCGAGACCGCGTTTTCCACCCCAACGAAGAACCGTCGGTCGCTTAAAAACGACGCAACGATCCTTATGAGGGCCGGAGGTAGCCCCTGGCCAATGAGCTTATACAGGAGCCCTGGGTGCCACACACGATCGAAGGCCTTCTCCATATCGAGAAAGACTCCGACCGTGTACCTCTGGTGGTTTCGCTCAACTGCAAGATGGTCCAACACACGCGCAAGTTGAAGCGTCGTGGAGTGGGCGTCTCTGAAGCCGTACTGTTCCTCGCATAACGAAACATACGGCTTCAGACGCCGTAACACCAGACGCTCAAACAACTTGGCGATGTTGGACAAGATGGTGATCGGACGGTAATTGGCCGGGTAGCGCTTGTCTTTACCCGGCTTCGGTAGTGCTATGACTCGGCCCACTTTCCAGAGGACGGGAAAGTGGCCAGTCCTCAGCACTCCGTTGTAGAGCAACTGGCGGAATCGTGTCACGAATGCGTCGTGCACTCGCTTATAAAGGCATGGCATGGCTAGGCCCTACACCCACCCCGTCAGGGCTTCCTCCTACAGGCCAGTAGGAGGTCTAAGCTTATGGCATGGCAATGGCTGAATGGCTTGGGTTGTAACGTAGGTGCACGGCAAATGGCTAGGTAATGGCTAATGGCTCGCTGCTATAGGCTGACTACAACGTTCCGTAACAGTATATAAACATCCATGACTCGGAAATAAACATCGATATTCATCACATCAATTAGGCATGGGCTAATCATATCCGGGAAAGGATTGAACATGTAGTAAATCACTCCGACTAAGGATATATATCCTTTTAATATATCCAACTCCGCGTGCATATCCGGGAACGAAGAGATTTAAGTGAAGCGAGATATGACTGGGATTGGTTTGGTTAGGTTGTTGTAGGTGTCCTTTCAACAGATCCAACTCCGCGTACATATCCGGGAATGAAGAGATTAAGCGAACCGAGATATGATTGGGATTATCTATCCAAATAATAATTAGAATATTTGATAGGCGTATTTAAAAATCACTAAATAAGTACACTAAAACTATTGTCCTAAAAATAATTCCAAATCAAACAGCTTTTATTTTCATTAAAAACAAAATACTTAAGATCAAATATAAAACGGAATGAATAGAAATTTTGAAAACTATAATTACGAAAACAAATATTTATACTAAACGGCGTGCCTGTCGCTCGTGAGTATTCGTATATACTCGTGTAATGTCGTTACATTCGCGCTCATGCGTCTACTGCGATAGTACCGCACGTTCCGGCGCGTTCGCATTCCGTCTCGCTCACTTATTCTTATCTTCGCATTATTCGGTAGGTCGGAGTGGGTCGGATATAGGATATATATATTTTTTTAAGTTTATCCCGAAGGAAAGGCAAGGGGAACTAAGCCCATACAGCCTAATCATTGTTTAGTAAAATGTATTCTGAATTTATGATGGATGACAATGATGATGAGTGGAAACGTCGGGAAAATCCTCAAGAACGAGTTTAAAATAAGTAAAAATCAAAAATAATTGCAGAAACAACTTACATGAGCCCATGAAGAGATCGTATTCCGACTAAAGTTTTACTCAGCTTACCTGCATATAAAACCATGCACACGCACTAGATTCACATAACAAGTAAACAAAATATTACTTATCTACCAAAAAACATCACTTTACGGACACATGCAAGCTATTTACAAATAAATTTTGATTTTCACAAGAATATTATACCCGCTCCCTTCCAGCTTTTCCCGCCGAATCGGATATAGGATATGGTAACTTTCTTTAAAGTGAAGGAGTTCATTCATATCCACCTCTGGATATACTATATCCGAGGATATAGTTGTGTCCGGAGTTACCCATGTCTAACATCAATGTTTGCACCTACCGGGATTCGAACCCAGGACCTATGGCGTCGCAGGCAGGGCCACTACCAACTACACCAATCGGCCATCGATATATAGGTATAGGAATATATAGGTATATATTATTAGAAGCAAACGGGAGAGGCGCCATAATTGGATCTCGCTCCATTCTAAAATTTACTTCGGGCCGGCGCTGAATTCCTAGAGTCACGTTTAGCATTGGAGCCTGATGTAAATTTCAGAGTAGCAAAATGCAGAGTTGTTTAGCTATACAGGATGTAACAGAAAGGGTATGTTAAGCGAAAAGCTATGTAAACAGATCACTATAGAGAACCTATCCACAAAATTTCAGACTCGAAATCACATGTTTATTTTTCCAGATAGTATGGAGAATTTCTACGCAACTCAGGAATGTTCATACAATCTCGAAAAATAAACATATGATTTCAAGTCTCAAATTTTGGAAATAGGTTCTCAATAGTGAGCTGGTTACATAGCTTTTCGCTTAACATATCCCTTTTGTTACACCCTGTATAGCCTGAGAACGCCCGCACCCCTGAGAACACACCTAAGGGTCATTTTCAAAATAATTGCTCATTTCAGAAATGTTACTTTTATGTCACAATAACATAAAAGTAACATAAAAGAAAACAAGGGCTGCATTCACAGTGGTAAATAAAACAGTTTTTTAGTATTTAATATTGTAATAATTAATCAAACACGTACACGTACATTATTATGTACAGTTCGTGAGGTTTAAGCCGAGCTTTGCATTTGTGTGAGTGTGCACATAGACACAGGTTAGGTTTATATCGGCGTAACTCCGTCGCGCTCCTACATTTCTTTAAGTCACTCACATGAATAGCTAGCTTAGCGTAGACCCCGCGGCTGTACTGGACATAGTGAACATAAACATGAAACATACAAAATAATGACAATAATAAAACCGTCAGGGTTATGTTTAATTTGAAGATGGTTACTCAGTTAATCATAAATCGAAAATAAAAATATAATATTAAAATGCGAACTTTGAACATTCTCTCTATCGTCATGATAATACTGCACGATTAACTTCCTAATATTTATATATAATGTCTGCCTATTCATACATGAAATATTTTAACAGTAGCTTCTTAAGTCGTATCTAAAGATACAAAACAACAAAAAAAAATATTTTAAGTGTTTTTCTTTTTACGAAATTATTATAATTCAATTTTTTTTTATATATTTTGCATAAAACCTTTAATGAAAACCCCTTAAATGAAAGTAAATAAATAAACGTTCTGAATGTTAAAGGTCAAAAAATAAGAAACCAGTATTTATTTTGTAGCTCAAGTAATTTTAAATTATTTAATGTAAATATATTTAATAAAATTAGAAAAAAAACTTTTGAAATGGCTTCGTTATAACCGTCTAACAGTTAAAAACCGTTAGATGATACCCTTAAAATATTTCGTGTATGAATAGGTAGACCTTATATAACTATACATATTATTCACTATCGCTACTAAAAAGATCCCAGAAATTTCTCTTCAAATCAACCGTAGAAACATTATAATATTTTGATGGCTTTTTAACCATCTTTGCTAGATCCTTAGGTTTAAAATTTACTTTAATATCAGATAAAATAGTAACATTTGAAGTAGATGCATTACTGACATGATAATGATTAGTTTCTCCTATAGGTTCGACATCATCAGAATTAGGTAAAACTTTATTGGTTACTAACATCTCTAGGTCTTCTTGCTCAGATTCACTTTCAGATGTAGATTCTATAACAAGTCGTTTTGCTCTTGAACGTTTAACATGATCAGTAATTAATTTGTGACTTTTTATGGCATAACATTGGCAAATATTGGGCTTTAAACAAAAGCAGCTTAAAATTCGATATTGAATTATATTATCTTCGTTTGGTATTACTTGGTGTATTTTTTGCGTATTTGGAACGGCCACAAATTTACAACCCTCAATTTGATTTTCTATTCTCAATATGTCCTCCTGATCAATAAGAAATAATTTTACAGTGGTAGCAGTATTGTGTTCAAGTAATTGAATCGCAGTTTCAGCATCAGGTATATCATGTCCGTATGATATTTGTTTATCTAACAATCTTTTTACTACTCCCCCAACCCCATCCGCTGCACCCTTCCCATGGGCCGCTTCAAAAAAATTCCAGGTTGCAAAAATAAAACCATAAGATTCTATCATTTTGGTAAGAAGGGCAAAGTTCTTCTTTTGCCTGTATTGACTTGACGGACCATCTGAGAAGAAATGTATAGTGTCTTTCAAAGGAAATCTATGTTTAATGTCACGCATCAGGGGCTCCAAGTGAGCCCAGATCGATTCCGGTGTGTGTTTGTTGCAGTTGGAAAATGTACAAAATGATTCGGGATCAGTTTCATCATTATATATAATGCTTGTGTGCAAGGTGATTTGTGAATGTGATGCTCCAAAATGTACTGCTTGTATTTCATTATGAAATTTGCAATTATAATTTTCTGAGAAGTCACAATGTAGCATAATTTCATTTCTTTGTAAATTCTCCTTCAATGATTTATAAATTTTGTATTGATGTGAAATGTTGTAAATATGAATTTTAAAGCCTCTTAATTCCGTGTCAAAATTTGATAATAGAGATTCTAACATACCTGATATTATTTGTTTAATTGTTTTTTTGGTTGATTTTTTTTCATTGTTCTTTTCATATTCTATGGTTTTGACCGTCCACTCTAGCCATGACACTTTTTCATTCAATTTTATATTCAGTAAGTCATATCTGATTGATTTGTTTTTGCAAATATCACATGTTGAATACATGCACTTTTGGGAGTATAAATCACACACTGTAGACTTTATAACGGTGTCCAAAGTATCACCGTCCTTAAAATTTTTTAGTGTTTTTAGGGATGTAAACTTGAAATCTATATTACTGTGTCTTTTGCAAAGACAAGTATTTCGATTTGATAAATTTGGGATCAATACGTAAAATGGCTTGAAACGTCTGAATGTGGCGTATGAAATTGGAATTCCAGTCTCCTTTACAAATTTTAACCGTAAATTTACCATCGAATCTAGCAAATATCGTCTTTGCATTTTAACTTTATTTTTTGTTTTAGTTTCTTTCTTAGCTGCAGTAGCTCGACTGACATCATCTTGGTTAAAAAAAGTATAAATTTTATTTGCTAGGTTATTTCGTTTAATATTAACTTTTTTTGCATTACGTCTGATTGGGTATTTAATCCCAATAGCAGACTGTAATTTACTTTTCATTTTATACCCTTTTACGATGTCGTTACTTACAATTTCTTTTAATACATTTCTCTTTTCATTACTTCCTGCTGCATTATATTGTATTTTTAAGGATTCTATTAACACATTCTTTTCAAATAACTCCTTTTTAATAATTTCTTTTTCTTCTTCAGTAGTGTTTAAATTAGCAACAAATGAGTTGGTTTTTGATATTGGGCTTGACACAGTATAAAATGACTCTCTGCTAAACATATTTTCTTTTTCTTCGTCTTCTTTTGTGTTTTGCAAAATTTTGTATCTATATATTTTTTTCTTTAAAGCTTTATTCTCTTTGATTAATAATTCAATTTTTTTCTTCATATTTTTATTTTCTTTGGTTAATGTTCTATATCTTTTCTGATATATTCTTTGGTATTCTTTTCGAGTTTTACCCTTTTCTATAACTTCTTGTTTATAGTCTGATTTTTGTTTTAAAGTCCTCCAATATTTTCGCCTGCTTTCTTTCTCTCGATCCGATAGCTCCCCAATTTTTTTATAGAATTTTTTAGCTCTTTCTAAATTTTTTTCCTGTAGTGCTTTCCATTTTTGAGGATTATTCAATTTTAGTCGGTCTCGGTACCGTTTTTGCCTCTCTGCCGCAGACAAAGGCATATTTTCTGTAAAGAATAAAAAATACAATGTAATAACTCAGAAAATAATAATTAAAAAAATCATATTTAACGATAAAAGCAGTCTATTTTGAAGCATACGTCGTCGTAAAATTTAACGTGAAAATTAAATTTTGCATCACATTAACAAATCACATTGTATACAAGTATTTTGAACATTGAGAATAGTATCAAACTTGTCATGCTAGAATAAGTCAGAGCCTGTTAATGCTAGACGAAAATACTTGGGTTATATTAAATAAATATATTACACTAATAACTCAAAGCTGCAGATCGCAATATACACTCGATCGCGCAACTTGTACAGTATAAACCAAAACGAAGGTATAAAATGATTAGTAAATTACAGTCAGCTATTATAGGGCCAATTTGAGGATTTTAAGTTATCCAAGCATCACTCAAAACACTGAATACGACCATAGAAAAACATGTTTATTTTACTATTGGTTTAATTATAATTTATATAATATTTTAAAATCATGCTGTGGACACGTCTTAATCCAATTTTATGTAACGTAACATAAAAAAATGTTACATAAGTGTGACATAAAGGAACAAGTAAGCATGTTTTTCTACAAACTAACCTCAAATCACAGAACATAATTCACTCGATCGTTGCAGCTAATTAGCGACAGAATAGCACTATCATAATAGTTTCCTGACAATTAAAAATAGTTTAAATTTACTTACCTTGCGTATTTTTTCCAATTTACCAAAAAGAAACCAGATAAATGTTTTTTATCGACGCACACCATACACCCAACTTTTTTGCCGAGAACAAAATGGCTGCTGCCCTGTGATTGGTCGCCTGAGGTTCGGACAGTGACAGCAAATGTTGCCAGTATTAAAGTTTAACAAAATACCTTTTTCGCGACTAAATAATGCGTTACATAAATGAAATAACATCGATGAAGTAATTTTGAGACCAGTTTTATTTTTTATTTATAACTAAAATTAATGTGTCAAATGAATTTTCAAGGATTCTACACACATTTTACAGTGTTATTAGAGAGGATAGCCAATTTTGTTTGATAATAAATAAAATACTTTTAATGTTTTTTCAAGTTTAAAATATCAGTGCTGGAAGTTGGACACACGTTTTTTGTAGGAAGACCAGAAACATGCTTTAAAAATTTCGCAATATATAAAAAATGAAGTATCAACTACCAACAATGACATTATAATACAATATAAAGAAAGGCTTCTTTGTAATGTTCAGTATTTTATTAATATTGCCATTACAGTTTTTTTGTAGAAATTAAGGAAAGATGATGGACAAGATTTTTTTCTGAAATGAGCAATTATTTTGAAAATGACCCCTAATTAACTAACCAACACTAATAAAAAAAAAATTACCTAATAAATCGTACCTTGAGTATATTACGAATAGAAATGATCTCACGTAGGTAGGTACTTACAAAGAGCGATAAAGGGCAACACTTGGTAAAGGGTGTAAAGATGCCCCAGTGCCAGGGATTTGGTATCTTATCTCTATGCCCAGTGTAGATGCACAAGTCACGTGCTCGCTGATGAGCATCCAGCATCACTTCCCTACTAACTTATGGCTTAAAATAACACATATCCACCAGTGTGCAGGCCAGCTCAGGAAGCCTGCACGACTATGCTGGATTGGGGGAATTTTCTATTTGAAGAAAACGCGCATTTATCTATACACATAGACTACAGACGGTTTGGGCAGCGTCGTCGGGCAGAGTAACGATGTTAGCTATGTGGCGATCGGAGTCAGAGTAAACGAGTGTCTTTTTTTTTTTTTAATGATAAACTGATGATATCCTGAAGGGCTTTGTCATCTTCACCTAGCTACTTGGTTGCTACGCGCTGAAGGCGCACAACCGAATGGTTTAAACCTACGCGACCAGTGCACCCCAGATACGGCTGGGGCTTTGTCGCTTGGGGGACTAAACAAAGGTTTGTATGACTATTTGTAGGATGGCTGGTAGGGTCGATGCCCAGCAGCGTCCTACTTTCGATTCTACCTACTAAGGGTTCCTGGAAAACCCACCGCTAAAGAACCCTCGAAAGAACTGCGGTGGGGCTGTGTTGGCCAAACGAGTCAGATAAGGGCTGCCTACTTTGGTCAGTCACCTGTCTGGTGTGTGTTGCATCTATGAGAGGTTGGCTTATTGGCATATTGGTTGATCTTGACGCGGGGGCTGGAGTTAAACTGGCCAGATACGCCGTAATGGCGTCGTCGTAGTCCGTGAGTACATCTCGGGGACGTGTCGTTTCTGTCCCGTCGAGTGGTAGTGACGGGTTTGGTATGTAATGGCTTTCACAACCAGCTGGTTGGTGTGATGGGATAGGCGGTCAAAAAAGCGACGTGAAGCGTCCTTCATGTATTTACGGAGGGTGGGTACCTCGAGGTCGCGATGCAGATCCAAGTTCCGGACGTACCACGGGGGAGCCCGTGGCACGCCTCAGAAATTGGTTCTGGATCACCTGCATTCGGTAGAGAGTGGATCGTGGGATGTGGGCGAAGACTACTATTAAAAACTTATACAAATTCAAATAAACTAATAACACAACTATTAGGAAACCTAGCTAGTGACCTAGATGTTAACGTTAGGGAGTGCTTGACTATATTACCTACATTCTATACTTGCACTTACCTATTTTGCACGCTATCGTCAACCTTTTCTAGGCCTTACAATAAGACCTAACCTACCTAATTATGAGGGAAAATAATTACGCAAGTAATCCTAATGTTTATTAAGCCTTTCTTATAACTAGCTAAAAAAAATAAAAAATACAAATAAAAACAGAACAGTAATCCTTAACTTTAACTATACTAATATATACAAGTAATATAATTAACCCGGCGTATTCCACACAACCAGTGCAAGCATAACTTCTATGATTCAGCCAGCAGGTACCTCATGCTAAGACAGAGGTCCTCTCAGTTTTATTGGTTAAAGATAAAGAGTAATCAAGAATTTAGTTCCATGATATGGATAATGATGTTAGCTCCCGAAAACTTGCCACATGCTGCTCCGTGTTGCAGCATTGGGTTGTGTGGGCATAGTTCCTTTGCCTAAACACGACCCAGTAAAATTTCTGACATTGACATTCGCGTTTAATTATTTGTTGTTTTGTGATTCGGCGGGAAAAGCTGGAAGGGAGCGGGTGTAATTTTCTTGTGAAAATCAAAAATTATTTGTAAATGGATGTGTCCGTAAAGTGATGTTTTCTGGTAGATAAGTTATATTTTGATTACTTGTGATGTGAATCTAGTGCGTGTGCATGGTTTTATACGCAGGTAAGCTGAGTAAAACTTTAGCCGGAATACGATCTCTTCATGGGCCCATGTAAGTTGTTTCTACAATTATTTTTGATTTTTACTAATTTTAAACTCGTTCTTGAGGATTTTTCCGACGTTTCCATTCATCATCATTATCATCCATCATAAATTCAGAATTCATTTTACTAGAAATGATTAGGCTGTATGGGCTTAGTTCCCCTTGCCTTTCCTTCGGGATAAACTTAAAAAAAAATTGTTGTTTTGTTTGGGTTGTGGTCATCTTGTTAAAAATCTGTCTTCTTTCTTGCTTTTTGTGTAATATTATTTTGTATTTCGTTTGATAAAGTAGTACGTATCCATTTAAAACAAACAATCTAACAAATTTCTATAAGTCGCCATAATGTCATATCAGTTGTACAGGAATACCACAATTGGAAACACATTGCAAGAAAGTCTTGACGAATTAATACAGGTACGTTTCACTCATTATACTTTATAGACTATCTTTGATTATACTAGTATTAGCGTCTTTTAAATCTAGGAAGTTACTTATTTTACTTACTAATGTTAACTTTTTACAGTATGGACAAATTACACCAGCTCTGGCAGTAAAGGTCTTGTTACAATTCGACAAATCCATTAACCAGGCATTAGGAAACAGAGTAAAGTCTAGGCTTACTTTTAAAGCTGGGAAATTAAATACGTATAGGTATGTAGCACTCCGCAGTTTTAAATAATAATAATTTTGTCCATATGTAATTTTATAGCTGAATACTGGCCTGGTGGTCGCACATTGTTTGCCTCAATTTACATTTATCAAAAGAAACATTACTTGACAAAGTGTTACAGCTCATTATCTGGCATAGTTAATAGGTACAAATAATATTCCTTTTAAATAAGTACCTAAAAGAATGATTCACCAATCATATTGCTTAAATTGGAGTGCATGCACTAGTGCACTAAGTACCTATTTATTGTTGTTTGTTTTAGAGACAATCAATAAGACTGCAAACTAAATATGAATAAAGTTAATTGTGATTAATCTAGTAAATGAATTTATCATACATACTTAAATAAAATTATAAGAACCTTTTTTGTGTTTGCAGAGTTGTCATAACAAGTTTTAATATTAATGAAATACTGCTTTCAGGTTTTGTGATAATGTTTGGACATTCATGTTGAATGATGTGGAGTTTAGAGAAGTACAGGAAGTTGCCAAAGTTGATAAGGTCAAAATTGTAGCCTGTGATGGTAAAAGTAAGTTATTTATTATAAAAATTATTAATAAAGAAATGAATTTTCTTTTCACCCGAGTGAGATTTAAACTCACGACCTCTTGCAAACTGTGCTTTTGCTCTAACCAACTGAGCTATCGGGTCAATTAACTCGGATGACGAATTGTACCATCTCTTTTCTAATTTATTTATTATAAGGTGCTCAATTTTTCAATGAAAAACAGTTACAGAAAATGTCTGTTCTTTTCTCATTCATAAATGTGCACAAAAGTTTTTTTTTACCATGGCATGGGTGTCTTGTTTATTATTTTACTTGCTGAAAATCGTGTCTTGATGAAGCCATAAAAAACTTGATGGATAAAGTGTTTCCTTGATGGAAATTGAACTTGCTCATTCTGTTCATTACTTATTTTAAGCTTTATTTTGACTAAATCAGTTACATTTTAAAAGTGCATGCAATCCCAGATAATACAATGATTAGTTTTTCCTTTATGTTAAAGGTTATTCTTATTTTTTTATTGCACATAAGGTTATATTGGTAATACCAAAATGCTTGTCATCAGTGAAATAAGTTTCTTTATAGGTTGTCAGAACCTTTTTCAGGTTCTAGACTACCCATGTACCAAATTTAATTTAAATTGGTATTGAAGGTAATTTTAATAATAATAAATAATAAAATGCAGCAGCACCTCCCGTGTTGACAACATAGTCCAAATACCCCCCATGGCAGTCTTGTGGGGTGCCCTGGGGGAGGCCTATGTCCAGCAGTGGACTGCAATAGGCTGATGATGATGATGATGAATAATTAAGCCAATTTTCTGTGAAAGCATGATAGACAGACAAGCAGTTACCTTCGTACATATTTGTTAGTTAGAATTAAACTGTATAAAACTTTATTTTTTATTTTTGTTTCAGATGTTGATGACCGAAAATAGATAACTATAGCTTGTAAGTAATGTATTGTAAATCTTGATATTTTTCTAAATTGTTAGATTTCAAGCTTTAGTATGTTAATATTGTTCTATGATTTAAATTGTATGTGGTTAATGTCACTTAATTAATAATAATTAAAATGTGTAAGTTATTTTGATTAATATGTTTTTAATTTTTACATCTTGTGTATATTAACAACTCATCTCATGTGTGTGATCAGCATATTTACAATACCTACTAATAGGGTGTAACTGAAGGGTGACAAGTCAGAAAAATGCCATGGGCATTGGTCAAAGGAGAATCCCAACTCGCAACATTTTTATCTCATGTGAGAAGTTCTTGCCCACTATCTCTCATCATCGTTGTGTTATGTATATTCAAGTTCACGGTAGATAACAAGGCTAGTGAATGGGACTGCATGACGCAGCTAAGTTAACAACCACAAGGAACAAACGTGGCTATGGTACCATTACTTAATAGTATTGTTAGCTTCAATTAAACATTGTTAGGGATTTATATTCATCATGAGATTAAATTTGAAGCGTAGACAGGCTCCCGCTCCGCGCGCCTGCGCTCTCGCCCTTTTTTGATCTCGTGTTAGCAAAAACCCAGGCCGCACGCACGCGTCTCATAATTGGTTATTATATTTTGAAAGGAAACCAGAATGCATAAAATTATACAGTCCACTTATTTATCGATACAAAACACTATAGAGAAAATACAGAATGATTTTTGGTCGTCAACGTTTCCGAAAACTATGGAATCTCCTTATCATCACGATCATTTACCTCCATGGAAGCATATCTGGGAAGTGTCTGGTTTCCAAAATATTAGGGTCCAAAGTTGAGTAAATAGACTTCGTTTTTCTGCATAAATGCACATTGACGCGTGTAGCAAGATTTTTTCACGAGAAATAATTCATATCTGTCTATGAAAAAAACTAGCATAAACATTGGACACTATAAAATTCCCCCGTCAAGTAATAAAAAAAAATTACATCGTTTCCCAGCATTTTTTTGGCTTACTCGTACTTTACTTGATGTATAGAGTACCTACCCTTCGTTAAGGGTGGCAACGAAAAAACACCTGTATAGTCAAAGAACAAAAGTGTGAAGATGCCTCTTTTGGACCTTCCCCTTGTTTTCCCGAGTCATTCAAATACCAGGAATACAACACTTCATGTTCGGTTAAAGTTACAGCAGATACTGCGATACACTGGCCTTGAAGCTCCGCCCCTATCATGACGTCATGGCCCCACGATTGCCACACAACTCAGTTCATAGTCCCACCTCCTCTTTTATACCTTCTTCATGCCTTAAACTAATTATTTTGTTAGTGATTTATCGAGATAGTGAGCAAGGAGTTCTTGTGTGACTTATATAGCTCTTACAGACTTATTATTAGTAAATGATTGTCAGTTGCAAATTAAAGGTTTAAATTAAACAATTGTTTATAATAATTTATTATTATTTATTATGACGTGTAATGATTACAATGTATGATAATATACAAATATTTACATATACAATCATCTAAGTACCCCTTTTACAGAACTATGTTATACTATAATATGTAGGATACTCTATGTAATTATAAGTCATTTGAGGATGGAACATTCCAAAATATACATAGAGAAAATACAACACGAAATAAATCAATTAACTAATAATAACTTCACTATAAAATAAAATATTTTAAAAAATTGCATTAGTCAGAATACAGTAGGTAAGTGAGCTTTGGGTTAAGGTTATAGAAGGTACTTTTAGGCCACAATAATAGAAAATTTCATCATTTTATATTATTTGAACAAATAATTTTAACAATAACCAATATTTGATTGGCAGTTTATATTAAAAATAACAATAAAATACATATTTCTGTAAGTAACTGAAAACAAAATTATAAGTGTAACAATCATCAAATAAACAAAACTACAATCCGTGCATATTATTGATACCAGTTATTTATGACGACATAGAAGGTTTTCGTTTTAATTATTCTAATTACTCATAACAATAATAAGCCTATATGGCTGAATAGATTGCTTATATTATGCTAAAAAGTTCTTTGAGCTCATCTGTCAGATGCCTACCGATGCGAATTCGATTGATACTATCGCTTGAGGCAGATGCGAATTCGATTGATACTATCGCTTGAGGCCAAAGGAGCTTAATATTTTGAGTTGTCGTTGTAAGTAGCTTAATTTCGGTCCGAATATGTGAGCTTTAAGTAGGTGAAACCGCCAGACTACTGATTTTGAGTTGTCATTTGAATATAACTGCTGTTGCATATAACATTAAGAACAACAGAAAATACGTGTCTGGCAACTCAAAGTATATGCTCGTTTGGATCACCAATTGTAACATAACATTAGCATTAAGTGATTGTGGAAATTTTAACTTTAACACCAAAACCATAACCACTCCAAAAAACTTTAAAAAAAACACCTTCACCTTGAAGTTATCGGTTGTGTGTACCAAACAGAATATGTACATTAACCACGAGTGTGTGTATGTAAATATTATATATATTAGCTACCCGTATTCTATATATATATATAGATCCAGAAATCCAAAGATATTCATCTAACTAAAACTATGTAAGGAGTCTCCCTAAAATCCCATTATAGCAGTATGTAGTTTCATAAAAGACCGTGGCAGCATTAACACAAGTCGAATTGTCTTATTTATTTTGTGTTTATGCTTAAATATAGACATATACTATGTATTTCAAAATCTTATAAATAACAATTACATACATTTTACAAGTCCAGAACTAGGGCTCCCTGTATTTTGGGCAATAGAAACAATGGAATACTGCAGAACGAATACATTTTTACATAAAAGAAAGATAGAAGATATATAAAACTGTAATGTTTCAGGAATCATTATAAAAGTTAGTAGTCATGCACCACCACGGTTCGTATATTTTTCTGCATATAAACTTAGTAATTTGTTTATATAGCTATGTTTCTATTATATTAGGACCAGTGAAACATAGTTATGCATTTTACCTTTTTTTTTGTCCAATTCAATTGTCATCAAAGTTAGTGTTAGTGTAATTGCGAATATGCATGGCTGCTACCAAAATAGAACAACAGTAATTTAGTCTAATTTTAAAAAAGTGATAACACAGTTACAATGATGTAACATTACAAAGTTTATAGAACATATGAAATTAACTGTAAAACTCTAATTAGCTACACAAGAGGTATATTTCTTCGCAAGTACGAAATCAAGTAATATACTATCCCATCGCTTCTCACTCAGTCGTTGTGCGCATCAAACAGCACAGTTAAGATCACAAAATATCACAACTTAACCCCTTACGCGCAATAAGAGGGCGGGGCAGTGAGGTCTGCTAACAAGTCAAGCTCGTCCTCTGTCAGTTGTTCCCTATGCTTCGCCCAATCGTCCAAATGCGTCCGTCTAAAGTCTGCCAACGCGGTTCTTATTGTCGCCGGAATAGGGTCGGGTGCACTTGTATGACGTGAAAGTTCTGTTAAAACTGTACCTAATTTTGGGCCCAGGCTGTAAGGGCGCGAAGCGAGGTACGAACAGAGGCCTAGGACTCCGCAGTGGCGCTCTAGAAGCTCCTTTGAGCGACAACTCTTCATGAGCGAGCGGATTGTTTTGTCCTCGTCGGGTAAAGCCCGGCAGTGCATCAAGCCGGTTAGAAGCTTTGCTGCTAACTGACGTACCTGTGGATACATTTAGAAATTGAAGATAGGTACTTATGTAAAGGGCATTTTAGAATAAAATTACGACAACAATAAGCATAAAAATATTGCACATTATTAAAACAAAGAGATAGTCAGCTAATTTTTGTAACACACTATCATCGATAGACGTAGAGCCCGATATATACCTAGTCGGTGCTTAAATTCTGTCACAAACAAAATTGGCTATAAAATGAAAACTAGTCATGATATTCAAAAAAAGTATTTTTTTAAAAAAAGGTAATTTAATCAGCTTACATTAAACATAAAATTTATTCAAAATGATTGCCACCATTTTTCACACAAGCCTTCAATCTTCGCGGCCAGTCATCAATAGCAGGACGGACCATATTCATGTCGATATCGGCCACTGCCTTAATCAATGATGACTTTAGGCTGCTCAAATTTTTGTGAGGTTTAGAACAGACCTTCTCCTCCAATTCCTGCCAAATTTTGTAATCCAGTGGATTGAGGTCAGGGCTAGATGAGGGCCAATCTTGATGCCTTATTAGCTCGATATTCTGGTGTTCGAACCACTCCTGAGTTGTTTTGGCCTTATGCGCTGGTGCCGAGTCCTGTTGAAACACAAATGGCCGTCCTCCAAAGAGTGTCTGGGGCAGATCTTTTACTATGCGATCTAAAACCGTGTCTTGGTACACTTTTGCACTGGTTTTGACACCTTTTTCACAAAAATGCACTTCAGTAGTGCCATAGTAGGACACTCCCAACCAAATCATGATTGATGATGGATGATGGCCATACTGCACTCTAGGAATGGCATTTCCAGCGGCCGCAGAGCTGGTAGCGTACACCCTGTCATTTTGTTTGTTGTACTTCTCTTCGATATTAAAAATTTTCTCGTCTGTAAACAGGATATCGCGATGTCTGTTTCTTGCGTACTACTTTAGCAAAACTTTGCATTTCTTGGCTCTCATAGCTATCAGACGCGCGTTCAGAAGATGCCCACTCTTTTTTCGGTATGCCCGTAGTCCCAGGTCTTCATTGAATACTTTTTTTACGGTACTTCTGGTTAATCCCATCTCCAAAGCCATCAGTTTCTGTTTGTGGACGGGATTTCTTCCAATACGCGCCTTGATTGCTTTGATGACCCCTGGAGTCCTAACGGAACGAGGTCTGCCGTTTCTTTTCTTGTCATCGACACTAGAGGTTTCATTGTACCTCTTGATGGTACGGTACACGAACCTCTCCGTGAGTTTTAACTTTTGAAGCAAGTTGAATATCGTCTTCGGTGGATGGCCGCAACGATGCAATGCAATTACTGCTACTCTGTCCTCTTTGCGAGTCCACTCCATCGTAAAAATGAATGAATGTAATTGTGATTTGGCAGATTATTAATAAAAAAATATTCGAAAATCGAACACCATTTCATTTTTTTTTCTAGGTGTTCTATTTTTAAAATAAATGGCCAGTGACAGTATTTAAGAACCGACTAGGTACAGTCGATGTGCATTATTTAGCGCCCAACACTGTACTATGGACCCGGATAACGAGGAAGTTCGTTTAATGAACCCTCGATCGTTTATCCCTGTCAGTCATACCTAAATAAATAATAACCTTAAGGCTTGTGACTGATCTCTGCGATACAGAGACGACAAAAATCTACACGAGAGGAACAGATAAATAGTGAGAGGTCATGGAACGAATTCTTCGTAATTCGCGTCCGTTCTTAGTATTTTATCTTCAAAGAAATTATAAGGCTTAGACAGAGTACCTAGCATTACATCTCAATCAAATCGATAGTGATTCGTCATCGCTTGCTCCAATAGGAAGCCCTCATATTCGCACCTTTGTGAAATCACGTGATGGAGTCTATCCATTATTGGCGAGAATATTCTAAGCACCTAGGGCTAAGTAGTGTAATAACTAACCTCAAGTCTAGAGTCCCGCATAAGGTTCCGTGCGAATGCCTCCGCCCGCACCGCGTACTCTGGTTCCGCACATAACAGCGGTAGACTGTAGAATAGCAAGGGCTGGGCAAAGTCCAAACTGGCTAGTCGGGCCCACCATGACTTGCCGCTTGCTAGGCCTGGGGATGTAGAAGTTAGTTACCATTGTATTAATTTAATATGATTGATTGTATTTCCAAAACGCACAGAGCGATGGGCATGTCCCTCGGGCCGTGGCTAGCCGTGTCCACGCTCCTTACGTCCAACCCTAAGCTAACCTACAAGCCACTAACCTTCCAGCACGCGCAGAGCAGTGGGTATGTCCCCGGGCCGTGACTGGGCGTGGTCAGGTAGTCAGCCTTACGTAACTAACCTTACCATCAACCCTTAGCTAACCAACAAGGCACTAACCTTCCAGCACACGCAGAGCGGTGGGCATGTCCCCCGGGCCGTAGCTAGCCGTGGCCGCCGTAGCCAGGAAGCCGGCAGCAGCCCGCGGTAACTCCGCGTGCGGCTGCGGTTGTCCGCGACTCGCCGCGCCGCAAGCGGTGGCAACCAGCGAGTATTGTGTGCTCGTGCTTGAGTAGATACCACGCACGGTTATGCCCATGCAGCCGCGGAGAACTGCGGGAATAGACAATGGAATTGTTTACAGCGGTATACAAAAACAAGTAGTTACACCCATGTAGATGCGGAGAACTGCGGGAATAGATAATGAAATTGTTTATAGCAGTATCGTAAAATGCGTTGTTATGCCCATACAGCCGCGGAGAACTACGGGAATATTATAGATTAGTGGACGTCCGCGACTCCGTCCGCGTGGACTACAGGAAAAAACAAAATATCGAAATTATCCGGGATAAAAACATTTTCCCAGGATAAAAAGTAGCCTACATGTTAAGTGGGACCTGCCACAATATATTTCTGAAAACTGCATCGAAATCGGTTCAGCCGTTTCTGAGATTAGCGTGCACAAACGCACAGACAAACAGACAAAAATTCCAAAAATCATCGTTTTGGGTTCTATTGCGTTGATAAAGGTCTTCTATAATATTTTTTCTCATATATCTTCCATGTATAGACAGCGATCCGTTACATTTTTATTATATGTATAGATAAAGTAATTGTTTATAGCGGTATACAAAAACAAGTATTTACGCCCATGTAGATGTGGAGGGCGCGGGGGGACGCGGATGTGTGTCGTGTGGTACCTGTGGCGAGCAGGTTCTGCGCGCGCGCGTGGTCGGAGGGCGCGGGGGGACGCGGATGTGTGTCGTGTGGTACCTGTGGCGAGCAGGTTCTGCGCGCGCGCGTGGTCGGAGGGCGCGGGGGGACGCGGATGTGTGTCGTGTGGTACCTGTGGCGAGCAGGTTCTGCGCGCGCGCGTGGTCGGAGGGCGCGGGGGGACGCGGATGTGTGTCGTGTGGTACCTGTGGCGAGCAGGTTCTGCGCGCGCGCGTGGTCGGAGGGCGCGGGGGGACGCGGATGTGTGTCGTGTGGTACCTGTGGCGAGCAGGTTCTGCGCGCGCGCGTGGTCGGAGGGCGCGGGGGGACGCGGATGTGTGTCGTGTGGTACCTGTGGCGAGCAGGTTCTGCGCGCGCGCGTGGTCGGAGGGCGCGGGGGGACGCGGATGTGTGTCGTGTGGTACCTGTGGCGAGCAGGTTCTGCGCGCGCGCGTGGTCGGAGGGCGCGGGGGGACGCGGATGTGTGTCGTGTGGTACCTGTGGCGAGCAGGTTCTGCGCGCGCGCGTGGTCGGAGGGCGCGGGGGGACGCGGATGTGTGTCGTGTGGTACCTGTGGCGAGCAGGTTCTGCGCGCGCGCGTGGTCGGAGGGCGCGGGGGGACGCGGATGTGTGTCGTGTGGTACCTGTGGCGAGCAGGTTCTGAGCGCGCGCGTGGTCGGAGGGCGCGGGCGCGTCCCCCGCCAGGCGCAGTGCGGGGGGCAGGCGGCGCGCAGGGGGCGAGGCACGCGGCGGCGGCGAAGGGGGGGCGCTGCTCGACGACGGCGTCTGTGAAATAAGCGAGCTTCAAACTGGTGTACTGTACTGTAGTCATTTTGTTGTGAAGTTTGTACGAAAGGTGAGGCAGTACAGTGGGGTAAGCACGAACCTCTCGATAGTCCGTGACACTATCTACAAACTGTCATATAAGATTTTGCTTGCAAGTTGATAGCGTTACGGCGTGTAAATAAATTCAATCTTACCCTACAGTACTTCCGTGCATGATTTTGAAACAAACATTTTCTGCGACTTTGTACCAACGTATACATAATATTTAGCATTCAACCAAATCTTCTTGTAGTCAATGATGCGCTAACGCAATTCGAAGATGTAAATAATCACTAAATAACAGACAGTGGTTTCATAACTGACCTGCGCGTCCCGCACTTCCCGACTGGCCAATGGTAGCGCGGCGGCATCGACCGGCACCCGAGCGTGCCCGATCTCCTCCGACAGCATTGTGCAGTCGGCGTCGGCGCACGGCGTCATGCCGCCGCCCGATGTAGATACGCCCGATTTTATTACTGCACACAATTACACAATATGGTAGACTCTGACTGTCACGCTTAACTTAAACCTAAACGCAAACCTAGTTTTATGATATCAAAAGCTATTCAGTCAGACAGTCACTTTTAGAGAGGTTAATAAATATCAGTACATTTTTATATTCAGCCAAATTTTTATATTACTTACATGAAAAAAAAAATACTAGAGAAAGGTCTAAGAATACCCTTAACCGACGAGCGTGCATAAAAATATCATGTAAGTAGATGAAGCGAAAGACATATGTCAGGACCGTAGCAAATCCGTGATCTCTGCCTACCCCTTCGGGAATGAGGCGTGATTTTATGTATGTATGAAATGTATAGATGGCGGAACACATTGGTTGACAAAACAAACTAAAACTTGTGAACTCAAAAGTGGGAGAGCTTTACCCAGTAATAGGACAATCATTACGGTACCGAGACGTGGTCTCTACGAGTAACTATGTGCCTCATAAAAAAAGCTCAGGATCGCACAGCGAGCGACGGAGAGAGCTATGCTTGGGATCTCTCTGCGTGATCGAATCAGAAATGAGGAGATCCGCAGACGTACAAAGATCACCGACATAGCTCAACGGTCCTGAAGTGGCAATGGGCAGGGCACATAGCTAGAAGAACTGATGGCTGATGGAGTCGGAAAGTTCTAGAGTGGATACCACGTATCGGCAAGCGCAGCGTGGGAAGGCCACCCGCGAGGTGGACTGATGACCTGGCCAAGGTTGCGGGCGTCGGTTGGATGCAGGCTGCTTCCGACCGGTCGGAGTGGAGGTTGTTGGGGGAGGCCTATGTCCAACAGTGGACTTCTCAGGGCTGTAAATGATGATGATGATGAGGACAATCATCCCGGCAAAAAGAAAAAGTTAGATTAATAAGAAATACGCGACACTCACTGATATCACCATTCTCGTCATACAACGCAGCTAGTTTTGGCCTCAGGTCTGCCAGGAAGTCGGCGAGGTGTGGCGCGGGACTGTCTTCTACCCTGCCTCCGGGGAACATCAGGTCCGTATCGAATATCGTCATCAGGATGCTAAAGGAAGGAAAGATACTAGTTTATAGTATTAAAATAGCCTATTATAAGGAACCTATCCACAAAATTTCAGACTCAAAATCACAAGCTTATTTTTCAAGATCGTATGAACTATTCAAATTGTTTAGGAATTCTCTATACTATCAGGGTGACATAATCATTAAAATTTTAAAATGTGTAACGCAGAATTTATTATTTTAAAGAAATAGTAATAAAGAAGTAGAAATAGTCATATTCACATACTTCACAACGCATTAACCTAGTCCCACACTGAGATCCCTAAGATCTTGTGTCGTGGGTACTAACTAGACAACGGTATATAAATACATAGGTATAAAAACATATATGACTTGGAAACAAACATCGATATTCATCATATTAATGTTTGCCACCTACCGGGATTCCCACCCAGGACGTATACTCCTGTTATTTCTGGCTGCCCCATTTCGGGAAAGAAGCCGTGTTATTATGTGTGTATGACTAACCTGCCAACAGTTTCCCTCACGTTCTGGTAGGGATGTTGTATGAAGTCCGCTTCCTCCAAAAGCCGGAGTATTTCCTTAGCGATTGGGGCCGCGCGCCATGTCAACGAACCTAACGCTCCCTGTAGTGATAATTCACACACATCACAACACATCGACCTAGTCCCACACTAAGATCCCTAAGGTCTTGTGTCGTGGGTACTAAGCAACGGTATATAAATACATAGATACAAGACTCGGAAACAAACATCGATATTCATCATATCAATGTTTGCACCTACCGGGATTCGAACCCAGGACCTATGGTGTCGCAGGCAGGGCCACTACCAACTACACCAATCGGCCGTCACTTTAATCATTTTAAGAATAAGAATATTATTTATTTGGCTTATACACAGGCAAACAAAAGTCAAGGAACGAAAAAAAGTTATGTAAGACAGTAATAAAATTATGACAAATTAAAAGGTACAGAAAAATACCTCACTTATACACGGAGAAGATACAGATAAATATGGAATGCGCTGATTTTAGCATCATTTTTCCTAGTACTACGACAAATTCATTTTATGTGAAACCGATAAGCGTGTATGAAGAACTTAATAAATGTTTGGTTGGATTATAGTAAAAGGAGATTTGTAGTCTCTGCCTACCCCAACGGGACATAGGCGTGACGTGAGATTATGTTTGTATGTAAGTATGATTTCATGGATACAAGTCGGATTTAAAGGCAGTTAACTAAAGCTATTTATCTCCTACGGTAGCTAACATTAACATATTTTTAGGTGATTCCGTTTATATATGGATAGTAATTCAGGCATATGATATTTCTTAGAAAAACTAAAGATTGAACTCACTTATATATACTGAAATAAACAGTTTATATTTTCAAAGTAACTAACCTGTAAAGCATACAGCCGCGCGCACACTAAGAAGGAAGCATCACTATCGTGTTGCTGTTTCTTCGGTACACACATATCCAGCAGCCATTGTAACACCATCCCTATGCGGTTAGGGGATGCTTTCTCAACCCCTGTGGCGAGGCATGTGCCCCAGTCCTCCATTGTTTCAGGGGTTACTGCCGTGAAAGCTGATGGAATTATAATTTTAGGGTAAGGCGAAACATTTAAGCCAGTTGGTATATTATATCTAGTAGATTCATCAGATTTAGGGCCGATTTTCCGATAGTGAGATAAGTTTATAATGGTAGATAGACATCAATGCTATTACTAAACCTGATTTTACTTAATGAACTGAGTAAATAATGTGTAAGTGATCCTAGCTTTTCACTCTAATATACACTTCTACGAACTTGGTCCAAGCTTTGGTCCTTCGAGCCGAATATGAACCTGTCCCCCTAGCGTATCCCTTGAGGGTTAAAAGTTTTCAAAATCTATTTCAGTGGACCTATACGTCACAAAGCAGCCACTGTCTAAAACACTTGTTTCTACCATTAGCGGTTACGGCTGTGCGTGTGTCTTATGGCAGTCAGTGTTAACATCTCCTTTTATTATATACCTATAGACTAGTTGACCCGGAGAACTTCGTACATAATTATTTTTTATTTATAAAAATACAAACTTTAACTTTTATTTATACAAACCTTGTCTTAGAAACAACAAACACAAAAAAGAAAGAATCATCCAATTTGGTGGAATAATTCAGTAGTTATGCGCGTGCATACATTTCGGAAAATCATTTTTATTTAGGTACCTATACAGGGTGTTTTTTTGTGGCCACCTTTAACGAAGGGTACGTATTCTATACATTAAATAAAGTAAGTTTATGCCAAAAAAATCACCCTGTATAGTTTTAAGGTAAAAAGGCGTAGTTACTCACCATTATTAAGTATCTCCAGTACAGACTTATACATGTCTTCACTCCGTTGTTTAGACCAATACCGCGGCGCGCGCATCAATGCCGCCGCCACTTCCGCCGCAAACCGCTGCGGCGCCTCGGTCGCGTCCGCCGCGCAGCGGGCGGCGTGTTTAGCGAACTGCGTAGATACCGCTTCTCCGAATTGCGAAAATAGGAGCTACAAGGTTTAAATGTGTTATTTCAAAAACTACGAAAAATTTGTGGTTATTTGAATCAATTATCTGTCATTAATTATACAATTCAGAGTTAAAATAATTAATCGAATCGTATTTTTAACGTTTATACAATTTAAATTAACTTTAAAGACTACACCATCTCTGTGTCCTCACGTAAAGCACAAAGTATCCATAATACCCATGGCGTGGCTTCCGTTTCTAAACTTCTAAAGAAATCTCACTAAGCCAGATTTTGGATAAGGACCTAGGTCTGATCTTTACCAAAACGATTATAATTGATTGGATAAATAAAAGAGACCAAGCAGCAGTAAATAAAATTTAAAATGATTATTTATTTGCTAAAAACATGGTACAATGAAGTTATTATTACATAATTAGACAAGAGACATGTTTCGTCAAAAAATGTGGCATGCAAATATTTAATTTATTCAAGATAATAAAGAGTCTTCTTATCGCTTTTATATAAAATTATTTATATGCCGATTTTCCTACTTATTTAAGTGAACGTTTTGAATACATTTTCTCACGGGAGCGACCCTCAAGGTCAATGACTGCTTCTCTACTCAAAACTCCAGAACATAATTCCGGAGCATATCAGTATTCTTTTACTGTATATGCAATTAGTCTGTGGAACTCAATTCCGCGCTCCTTTCTGCAAAATTTATAGTGTCCATGTCCAGTGTTTATGCAATTTTTTTCATAGACAGATATTAATTATTTCTCGTGAAAAAATCTTCCTACACGCGTCAACGTGCATTTATGTAGAAAAACGCAGTCTATTTACTCAACTTTAGGACCCTAATATTTTGGAAACCAGACACTTCCCAGGTATGCTTTCATGGACAAAATGATCGTGATGATGAGGAGATTCCGTAGTTTTCGGGAACGTTGACGACCAAAAATCACCCTGTATATTATAAAATTTTCTTTGTACCTAATGGTTTGCTGGAAGAAATCTCTTTTAGAGATAAGCTCGCCTTTGTACTATTTCTTTTACTACTTACTGTCTATGATAAAAATTATGTGTACAATAAAGAATGCTAAGAGTAAAGATTTCTTGGATTCATACAAAACTCACCCTAAACACGGAGAATCGCGTGCCATTGAACTTGTCCTTTCCCTTCTTCTCTTCCACAGTGAGGAACGAGACTAGCTTGTTGACGCTGGCTTCGTCTGTGAAGAACTCGTATATATGCCTCTCCCCGTCTTCCATGTCCTCGGGACTTATATTCGAAGAGAATACTTGTTCTGATGTAGGTGCTGCCACCTAGTTATGGAGAAAATATAATTAAGTGTTGCCATTTAAAAATATTGTCTATGATTATCTATGGTTATAGCTATCCATAATATTCTTCATAATCAAATTAATTTTAAATACTACCTATGTACTAACATTAGAGCTACAAAATAATTAAGTTACACTATATATTATGGAAGAAAAGAAGCGTCATTTAGAATGTTATATTAAATACTGAGTAGATAAGACGTAAATACTGTGCAAATACTTGAAATAAATAATGCATCTCGCATTGACACATTTGCGTCTATAGCCTAAGGGATTCGTATAAACAATGCATATTTCGTTAAAACTAAAGCAGTTAAGCATCAAAGGTGGCTGTAATTGTAAACTTTTTACTATATCCTTACCACAATCCTTAACGGCCACGCGTAAAAGCCATTGATGGGATTTCTTAGCCACGGCTTATTCCATTCTTCTTCCGTTTTGGGGAATCTATCCTCGGAGTATATCGCCCATTCCAGATCTTTTCTGTACCCTGCACAATAGAACAGTAGTATATAAACTTAGGGCCGATTTCTCCAATAGGCAGATAGCCTATCTAAATTTGATGCTGTCCTTCTCCAAAAAAAATCTGCCCAATGCAGGAAAAGAATTATACCTACAACATTTATAAATAGTTACCTTCTTAACCCGCACGTGCCTGTTGAATAATATATACGTATTGTGGCCCAATATTAAATTTGAATTTCACTAAGCTAGCAGATGATAGGTATATGTACCTAACAAAAATAAATACAAACCTGGCACGAACTTCGTTGGCTTAGCTATCCCGGCCACTTCGTAAAGGTCAAGAGAGATCTTCTTAAGCGGCCGTTTTCTTTGTTTAAGCACATAATGTGTGAGCCTTAGCGCAGTTTTCCTTACAGCTATATCGTCGTGGATAAGGGAACGCACGATTAATTCCACGGCTCGAGGAGTGTAGTTGGTCTGTACTGACGGTGTGTAGAGTAACATTTGCATTGTAAGTTCTAGACGACGCCATTGTCTGTGGAATTGGTTGAAATAAATATAAAGATAGTTTAATTTATAATGCAGCCTTTCTAACTGTGCAGTCTATGTGAAGTTTGAAACTTTAGTACAGATAGGCTAATGCGAATTAAAAACCTTTAACCACTACAAAGCAAAAAGTAATAATTAGAGTCCCGATTCATTGGCGGGCTTAAGAGCCAAAACTCACAATGATGTTGGCCAATCATTGGCTGGACCATCTTTTTTATTTCGATTACATATTCGACGTTTTAATTAATATCATGTACTTACAAAAATATATTGCTTAGTTTCGAACTAAAAATGCATCTTCAAAAATTACAACTAAAAACAAAATAAACACTCACAAATTAGGCGTCTCAGCAATATCCACAAGATCGTCAATAAACATCCTATACTGGTTCTGAGAGTGTTTCCAATACTTAAATTCCGTGTCTTCTGATTGCTCCAGCAGCGATTGAAATTCTGGGTCTTTGAGCTCATCTTTAAGGAAGTATGATGCTGCATCGATGGCCGACTGTGACATTTTGAGCTGAGTGTTCACTGCCGGGAAATGACGGTGGAGTGTGTCGCTGAATGCTTGTTCTAATCTGGAAGAGATTCGGTTTTGGAGTTTCAAATTGGAATGTGATATTTGAGGTACGAGTATACTCGTAAGTACCTATAAATAGTTGCTGTGCGTCCGTAGCAATTCCGTTTGCAACGGTCATAACTTTTCTAACGTAATTACTCTAGTATAATATCCCAGAAAGAGAAGGACTAACAAAAACGTAAAACAATATATAGGGTGTCCCAAAAAAAGGGCACGTCACAGCAACACTACGCATTACCTAAGACGTAGCAAGTTTTACTGAGGTCGTTTAATTTTCGCGTTTTTACACCACGTTGTTAAAAAGATGAATACAAAAAACGGCCAGGTGAACCTAGTCTATGGCTAGTTTGGGTCATTTTTACACCTTGGATATGAAGATTAAATAACTGGACTTACCTCAATATACTAGGCTTCTCACTAAGCGGTGCTCGTAGCACGGCGGACCATAAAACGCTGACCACGTCCCAGTCTTGCTTAGTGACCAATGGCGCGGCGCGTGGGCCCAACATTATGTACAACGCGCCCTTATGCCGCGCGTGCCATTCATCCCCCTCCCCCCCTTGGGCAAGAAGTACCGATAACTTGGGCACAAGGGCCCGGTATGAGTACGGGTAGTGGCTTAACATCCAGTATAGGCGGATTTGAGCGAGAATTCGTACCTAAAAATATTTGAATGTTTGTATGAATCGCTTATACAGTGTAACAAAAGTACGTTAAGCGAAAAGCTATGAAGGTAGCCCACTACAGAGAACCTATCCACAATAGGTTTATTTTTTAAATATTATGGAGAGAATACCTAAACGACTCAGGAGTATTCAAACAATCTTAAAAAATAAACATGTGATTTTGAGTCTCAAATTTTGTGAATAGGTATTCACAAAATAGGCAATTTTTATAGCATTTCGTTTAACTTATCCGTTTTCTACCATCCTGTACAAGGGCTCTATTATGTGTGCTAGCTCACTTACTACCTCTCAATATTCTAAACTAGACTTCATAAATACCCAGGTCTTTCAAAATCCCAAATGATACCCAAGCTATAATAACCAACTGTCACCCAAAATTCAAACTGGCTAGATAACTAAATTATGTAGGGCTATTGTACATTACGACGGATTTAAAGAACCTACAATACAAGAAATCTCAAAATAAATACCCAACTCAATTATCAACTTACCGAGCTATACGTATGAATCGACAGCTCATAAAGCGCATGTAACGCCTTCAACACAGAGGGGGCTATTCCGGCATCACAAACCATGTCCCATCGAGACTCGTCCTGCAGTTTAGTCGCATCTGCCACCAACATTCTGAGCCTAGCAGCCCCGGCCTTGAAATTAAATGATTATAATTCTATTTATCTGCTCAAAACAGGGTACAATAAAGTTATTATTACATTATTATGAATATATAGCCTACAGCACTGGCGGCTCGTCCTAAGGAGCGCTGGTGCGGTGCACTCCCACTCACGAAGATTACATAGGCAATCTATATTTCTCTATATTTATAATTATCTTTCAATTCTACTATGTTTATACAATAGTGTCTACGCGTTCGTCCCAAGTAAGTTGTAATCTTATGTATCGAGTGGAGCTCTACCGATCGCGCTCCAATGAAACGAAATTTGGTACGATTCCTAGTACTGTATTCAATGAGTGCGAAAGAGACATACCGACATAGGCCGGCGCGTGAAACAGAAGATTTAGTATGAAAAATTAGCCTTATCTGGAGCGCTGCTCACTTTAATTCGCGTATGCGGCCACTAGAGGTCGCTTAGTCCGAGTTAGAACGCGATATGGTTGTCTTTAATGTGTTTCATTAGGTCATCTGAATTTTTATAAGTGTATAATTTTTAGAATCGGACCAGTAGTTCCTGAGATTAGCGCGTTCAAATAAACAAACTCTTCAGCTTTATAATAGTATATACCTAGATTATTAGATCAGACATGTTTTGCCAAAAAGTGACTGTGACATTCGGACGGACGGACAGACAGACAGACCTGACGAAACTACACAACATAGAAAAATAAATTAACGCCTTTACCCCTTACGGGGTAGGCAGAGCACCAAGGGCCAATTTTGAAAAACTATAAGGGTTCCGTTTTTGCCATTTGGCTACGGAACACTAAAAATTAAATGTGACCTAATTAAGTGGGATACTAGCTAGCTTTCACGACACAGTGAATCCTAGTGTGAGAGCTAGAGTATTAATTATTATCTGTACTTGTTAATATTGGAAATAAATAAAGTATTATTATTATGTGTCATGCAAATATTTTACCTTGTCCCCACTGACCCCGCCTCGGCCGTCGAGGGGTCGTTCTAACGCGCCGTACGAACGGAGACGGGCTTCTAAACCGGCGCCGTTTCGCGTACCTTTTAGCACTACTACGCGCTCCCAAACCTGTGTGAAATGGAGAATGTGAAATATAATACATACTAGTGGACGCCCGCGACTCCGTCCGCGTGGACCACAGAAAAAACAAAATTTCGAAATTATCCGGGATAAAAACATCTTCCCGGGATAAAAAGTAGCCTATATGTTAAGTGGGACCTGCCACAATATATTCCTGAAAACTGCATCGAAATCGGTTCAGCCGTTTCTGAGATTAGCGTGCACAAACGCACAGACAAACAGACAAAAATTCCAAAAATCATCGTTTTGGGTTCTATTGCGTTGATAAAGGTCTCCTATAATATTTTTTGTCATATATCTTCCATGTAGACAGCGATCCGTTACATTTTTATTATATGTATAGATAGGTACATAGAGACACGGCTGTGCATAGCGGAGACAGATGTTAATGATCAGGACAAGCTCATCGCCTGAGAGACTGCCCTAGTAGTAGACTAGTCGACTCTTACCACATGCACGGAAGGAGATGCAGCTGATATATTCTATCATTCGCATCGCATCAGCATAAGATATTTAATAATAATACATGTAGGATTACAAGAGTCCAGCAAGCTAAAAAGGCAGTGAGCAGGGCACATAGCACGAAAAACCGATGGCTGTAAGGGCCGAAAAGTTCTAGAGTGGATACCACATACTCGTATCGGCCACCTGTAAGATGGAAGGACAACCTAGTCAGGGCGGGTATCTTCTGGATGCAGGCAGCTTCCAACAAGTCGCAGTGGAGGTTGTTAAGGACTTCAGTGGACAATGATAATCTTGATCAAGTTATAGAGAAAGACAGCATCAACCTTATCAGTCAATTGGGCTATCTGATCATCGGAAAAATCGGTCCTAAATATAATCAATCTGAGACCAAGTTAATACGAATTCAACCCACCTGTATCAACATCTCCAGGCCGCGCGTATCGTCCGACTTGTCAGCAAGTAGCTGCGCTTGCACACCGAGCAGTAGATCTGTGACCGCAATGCGCATGTTCTGTCCGTTCAAACGCACTTCGAAGTTTACTCCGGTTGTGAAGGGGATGGTAGTGGCTGGGACTTCTGATTCCATTCTAAAAAGGTTCGTTTGTATAACTTATGTGGGTTAAATTAGGCTTGACTAATGCTCGGATTCATAGTTTATAAAAAAAAAAAGATGTTGCCTGTATATTCTGTACTGTATGCACTACAGGAAAAAAAAATATGTTTTCTTTCGTAAAAAGCGTGTTCGTTCAGCAGTTACAGGGACAGTAGGCATATAGATGGTTCTAATCTAAGTTATAGAATTTAAATTAGAATATGAGAAATCATACGTATTGTAGGTCAGACGTGATTTGTAGCAAATTATGTAAAAGTCAGTTATTTGTTCTAACACATATAAAATAACATTTCAAACCATACTTACAGCATCACGGGTTTTTCATTAGGCGGCGGGAGAAACGAGTTGCAAGAGAACACAGCATTAATTATATGCAAGCATCGTAGTCTGCGCTCTTTAGTTATATTCCTCTCGCGGTTCAGCCATTTCCTTAGCCTAGCTACTTCCGGTACCATGTATCTGTCAACCAACAACTGGGCACAGGCTGCTTCCGCTTCCGATGGAACGTGCCATTTAAAATTGGCATCTTTGAGTAGACACCCTCGTCCCCAATCGCGGATCGGCAGCCACTTTTCCGGGGCTTCCCCGTAATCGTTTGGTGAGCTACGCCATTCTTTCAAATCCAAACAGCTTAGAGACATGAAGATGTGGCTCAAAACTTCGCATGCGCGAGTCAGTGCGTACACCGAGTGGAGTTTCAACGCACGGTCGAGTACGGGCAATATTTGCGGCACGTATTTATGCACTTCCGCACCGTCGCATTCTACTACGTGCATTAACAAAACCAGACGGTATACTAGATCGCGAGGGGGATTTTCATCGCGTATGGATTCTTCCGTTGCTAATAATTCAAGTAGGTCCCCGCAAAGTTTAGGCACGAAAGCCGCTAAAGTCGCTTTCGGGTCGATGCGAGCGAAAACACGTAGTAGCACCCCCACCATACTACCAGAAACGTTAGTTTCAAACGTGGATTGGGTAGCAAACGCCGCGAATTTCCTCAAAGCTTCGCGGAATATCTTCGGCGAACACTGCATCAGAACCGACAGCGAAGCGGAGGATATCGACGTTTCCATCACAGCGTCAGTTTTACTCCGAACCGAATCGAACTCCTTTGTGTCTAATCGTACATGCTCCATAACGCTAGATTCAATAATCGTGAACACCCTATCTAAGAAGACCAATACGAAATCTTCAAACTGAGCGGTAGACTCGCAAATCAGCAACTCCTCCTCAGTCAAGTCCGGCCAATGATCGCTGGCATTACTACAATCTATATACGGGACCATCCAACTGAACATTAGAATAAAGTGTAGGGTGACCAGGGTTTTCTTGATATCGTTTGGATCCAAACCGGGTAATACAGCCAAGAGAATAGGCACAACATTCATAGGTCCTTCAGGGTAGTCACCATCAGCGCCTCTAAGCATTGGTCGTGCCACTGCGGCAACGGCCGACATAGCTGCCGTGACTCGATGGGGCTCCGTGAGTGAGGTTAGCGAAGTCCTAAGTCGTTCTAACAAAGGGGGTATAACAGTCGCAGGGCGTAATGTGGCCAAGTTTTGCAATGCAATGGAGATGTCTAACGCCCCACTGCGGCTGTAAACCGCTTGTAATGTCGGCTCGAGGACTATATTGACGAATTCGTTGATGTCGTCGTCGCGCAGCTTGTATGCGTCCGGCGTTTTGTTCTCCCAGCTCTTGGCGTATGTGTCTTCACGTTCGCGACGAACTCTGTGAATTATATTGAGCCCCACACTCACCCTTGACTCATGATCACTTCGTCAGATCAAGCACCTAGCAATAAATACATAGCTGCGAGCCAATTAATCGATGGCATTTTAGTTTTCCATGTCATATAACATATGTCGATCTTAGCAGCTGTATTTATGGTTGCATGCTAGGTGCATCTGGCTTCTCCTTACGACTGTAGCTTGTGTTCGTGATCATGAGTGATCCGAGGGTCAGCGGATGTATGTACTTAATAGAGATTTGAACTTCGAATAGTGACGCATATACAATTAAATAATATATTAGCCATTATTGATCATCACTTATATGAATATGCTAGCAAAATCAATTTTAGATACATAATCTGCGTGAACAATATAGCCTATGTGTTCTGATGTAATAGGTAAGCTAACATAACTGTCAAGTTTCATGAAAATTCGTTTGTTAGTTATTGCGTAAAAGAGTAGTAATAACTAATATCCATTCGCAAAAACTATCATATTCATAATATTGGTAGGATAGGATAATGTAACAAGGACGACATAATATTACTTTTGCTCACAAATTCGTCTGAGTAAACTAATAGATATTTACAACTTACTTAACGACATCTGGACATAGTTATGCAAACGGGAACCAACCCACTAATGTATTAAATAAAATTTTAGGCTTCATAAGCATTCAAAAATGAAATTTCTATCAACCTTGTAAACATCAAAATAATCTGTAAATTTTGTTAGAATTCGATGTTAATGTTTATGTGGGTTGGTTCCCGTTTCCAATAACTTCTATTCCAATACCAATACCTAACCTTTATTGGTCCAAGACCTAATCCGTTCATACATACATACATATCACGCCTCGTTCAGGTTCAGTTTATACAAAACATCCATCAATCAAAAGCACACATATTATTTTCAGTACATTACCTATTTAGAAACTCCCTCGCCAGTTTCCTAAGCAGATCCCTCAGTTTGTAAGACCAGCGGCCGGCGTTGGCGCTGTGTAGATAACTCTCGACGCCCGCCAGGAAACTGCGCAGTTGTTTTAATATCACACCGTCGGGACAGATACTCCATACTATCCATGAGGCGATGTTCTTTATATCTGGAAGGCAATATTGATGACAATTTTGAAGATTTTAGAAAAAGATATTTTAAAGATTTTTTTTTAGTTGAAATGGTTGTCTTACCAAAAATGGGGTATAGCGAAAGACATCTTACAGCCACGTTTAGCAAAGCGGGGTCAGATGTAAATGATCAGTGACAAGTTGCTAGCTCATCGCCTGAGAGAACGCTCCTAAATTCTTTAGTCCACTCTTACGACACGGAAGCAGATGCAGCTGATGTATAGTAAGCTCCGCAGCGCAGGAACGCATCAGCGCATTTTTGTGCTGTTCTCTGCTACTTCTTCTGGGTGGACTACATAATATAGCATAAAGTATATATCTTCTTCATACTCCCAATAGGTATGCAAAATTTTAAAAACATAGGCTGAAGAGGTAACAATTAAACTTAGTTTCGCATTTAGAATATTATAGTTCGGATATTATGGCAGAAAATATCTGTTTAATATACAAGAACGAGTTTAAATCTAAACATTGATAAATGTTTTAAGAAATTAAAAAATTCTTCACCCGAGTGGGACTCGAACCCACGACCTCTCGCATTCCGTGCAGAGCTCTCACCAACTGAGCTACCGGGTCAATTACTCGGATGACGAATTTTACCATCTCTTTTAAATTACATTATTGGAAACGTTATTTTTTTCATCCCTTCTTGATATTTCTTGCAAAGAACCAGTTAATTAATTAGTCTTTAAAATTCTAGATTCCAAAACTGACCGAGAGAATGGTTCTTGCTGTAATTCATGTCCTTATAAGCCACGGGAAGGTTGAGTGCGTGTAGGAACTTCATGAACATACTGGGCGCGTACGGCGACCAATCTATGGCGCCCGGGTTGCGTTTGGCCAGGCCGGAGAATACCATCATTAGTTCCTGCGAAGATGTCATCATCATATCACATCAGCCTATTACACTGCTGGACGTAGTCTTCTTCCGGGGCATGCTACAAAGCTAATGCGATAGGGGGCCATTCACATCAGTTTATTGCAGTCCACTGCAGGATGTACGCCTATCCCAGGGCACACTATGCCCGGCCCCCTGATTACCTAATTTGCAATAGCAAAGCCGAAGCAGCGCGATCGCGATAATAGGGTCGTTCACGGTTTTTTTTATTTGTGTTTATATCAAAGGTCATAAAATAACCCCATTTGGACACTTAATCAAATTGTAATTTTACAGATAGGTATGATTTTGATGATTTATTCTGATAAGCATAAAATGTCATTAAAATTCAACCATAGTAAACATCCCTATTGAGAATGTGTGTGTGCTTGGGCGAGGTGCGGGGCGCGGGAGGACGCCGAGCGCTCGCTGCGCGCACGCACACACTCGAGATTATCGCGATCGCGCTGTGCGGCTTGGCTATTGCAAGTTACGTAATTAGGGGGCCGGGAACCCTTAATCACCTCTTACAATACCCACAGGCAAATCATCATCATCATCAGCCTATTGCAGTCCACTGCTGGACGTAGGCCTCCCACAGGGCACACCACAAGACTGTCATGGGGGGTATTTGCCCATAGTCACCACTGGGCAGGCGGGTTAGTGACCGCAGTTTGTATTTTGGACTATGTTGTCAATACGGAAGGCGCTGCCGCCCACCCCCCGGAAACCCTTAATCGCCTCGTGCGATACCCACGGGCAGACATGGCGTGGCACGAATTCTACTACCACAGGCAAATATAGGGTGTGCTATTCTACTCTGCCGTCAACACACGGCTCAAATACATATAAAATTTAAACAAAGGAAAAAGACTGCATTCAGTTCTTAAGATAAAACATTTTTAATAAGTTTTGTTTTTTTATAGTTTTAGCTTAATTTTAGCAAAATTATTGTAATTTCTGACTAAGGTCATCACCAAACTTACCGAAACTCCACACTGTGCGTTATAGCACGTTTCCCACAAGTCCATGAGGCTGTCGAACCATAGCTGATGCCCTTGCGCAGCGTACTGCGGGTATAAAGCCACCGGCAGAAATGTGGCCAACTGACAAATCTCGTGCGTATCTGACGACCACGGGCAGATATTTGGCAGGATTGTCTCTAGGATCTCTTTTGTTGCTTCTACTTCGAAGTACCTAAAATAAGTGAAAAGCTTTTAGTTTGCTGGAAGTAATCTCTTGAAGAGAAGCATCCCATTGTACATTTCTCCTATATGCTGAGGTTGTAATATTTTTTAAATATGTGTTTACTTTATTTTAAAAGCATAAGAATATAAGATCTTTCTAAGTACAACATTTGTTGACTATATCTATACTAGATTAATTTTAGGTGGTCCAGCAAAAAAAAAAAGAAGTTTTTAACTACAAATTTCTCGAAAATTTGAAAACTTACGGTCTTGCGCATTTCACCATAGACATGTATGATCCTTCAAGAGACCTGAAATACAAATATTTATAATTAACTACTATCTGAGAGGTAAGCATACTCGAAGAACATTCCGTTAAAGGTATTATTCTCTAAAAAACAGAATTGTGCTTTTTTTTATTAATTATTTGGATACTAAAATTCAGATTCCATACAAGTTAGTCAACTAAATTCTAAGTTTGTAGTACTTTCTCTATTTTCAAAAATTGGTCATTAATTTCTAGATTAGTGGGGCAAGCACGAACCTCTAGATAGTCCGTAACCACGAACGCTATCGCCACAATGTCATACGAGTGTCCTCGTAAATTTTGCTTGCGAGTCGATAACGTTACGTTAAAAAGGTTTATGCTTATTACCTAGTTTTAAAGGAATGTTCGTATAAAATTATTGGCATACGTGCACATTACACAAACCTCATCCATGCAGACCCTTACCCCTTATATTTGTGAAATATGGCTTACATGAGTAAGTTTTAATATAAAAAATAATATACAAATAAAGGACCAACACTGAGCGCACCAAAACCTAATTCGGACACTGCAAGTTATTAAATATATGTGGCCAATAGATTCCCTGTTTTAAGAATTTCCTTTACCTCTTAGAAAAGAAGGGATACCTTCGCCTTATAAATATATCATTGGATGAATTGCGGGAGTGACCTAATAAATAATATACATACATATTCACATGGCTGTGTTACCAAAATGAGGTATCCAGAGCTGCAGGATCACGAAGGAGATCCTTACAGCCACGTTTAGCTTAGTACACCTCTATAAGTATGTATGGGAATTATTTTCCTTTAAGAATTTACCATTTACCCTAATAATTCATCTGGATTTCTTGGCCATGTCAACGTCGAACTCGCCGAGTTATGCTTGTATGAACGCAAAAAAAATATTTTTTGCGAAATAAACGTATAATTTACGTTAAGTAAATTAAATTTGAGCACAGTGAAATTTTTATATTTATAATATTGCTATACATATATTTATTCGCTATTACCTCGCAACCTTATGGCTTTTATAAAATACATACATACATACATATAGACACGGCTGTGTTCCCTGTGAACTGGGGTAGCCAAAACTGCAGAATCTTGAATAAGATCCCACAGCCATGCTAAACATAGCGGGGACAATAATCAATGATCAGTAACAAGTTGCTAGCCTATAGCCTAAAATACAGGCACGAACATAAGTGTAGGAGTGGGTCTATGAATGAGATATGATGAGTCTTCTACCACCATGGTGCATGAGTTAAGCATTCCCAGTATTTTGTAACAAGGTTTTTACGTGGGCAGTTCGTTATCGTCCTTTTCGGCGAGTCCGAAGAGGCTTAGGGCGTCGCTTAGCCTGGGGGCAGGGCTCGTGCCTTTCTTGTTCTTATCCGGCCTAAACATAGATAGCTAGGTGTAGATACACACACAAATCGGCATCATCATCACAGCAGCCTCTTGCAGTCCATTGATGGACGTAGGCCTCCCCCAGGGCACTCCACAAGACTGGCATAGGGGGGTTTAAGCGTTGTGATTATGGGCAATAACTACTCTATACACAGAAATATTTAATGCAAATTCAGCTACAGCTCAGTTTCAGGTAGCGTAAAATATTGATAACTACGTCAAATGAAACGATGTGGGTTTCAGTTAAGTTATGGAGAAATGGAGGTGTTTATAAAGAAAGAGCTGTTTATTATATGTATTTCTTAGCCTTAGCTTCTCCTTTTAATTAACTACAACTTAGCTTTTAAAAAAGATTTCTGATAATACATACATACATACATATAATCACGCCTTAATCCCTTACGGGGTAGGCAGAGCACCAAGGGCCGATAGAACCACATGGTGCCACTTCTGATAAGTATATACATAAGTACATAGTTTAACTTAAGACCATTCACAAGGTAAATCAATGTGATATATTATTAAGCAAGGGCGTTTGCATGACGTGAACAATGCACGCGCGTCGTAATGCGTACGAGTATGACGTTAATTTGAAATGAAGTGTAACAAATTAGTTCATACATACGTAGCTTCCTATTACGTAGTTCTTATCTTTCTATCCATGTATGAGATGACGCGGGAAAGGCCTTTTTTCGCGAAATTATGTACAAGGAAAATGATCGAGTATAAACTTAAATTTATCAAGGTTAAAACATATTATAAAACTTGTTAAAATAATTACTCATTTAAACCTTGACGTCAACAAGTTTTAAACACAGTAAAGATCTACATAGTGCATAGATAATAATAATAGTTTAGGTTTATATCAACGTACATAGTTACGACATGTAACGTAACACATACCAAAATATTTGTTGTAATGATGTTAGTGTAAATAGCGAAAATTTTAAAGCATAATTAGTTGGATCTGCCTTCTAAAGGGATGTCTGTCTATAAATATATGTCTATTAGGTACTTATGAATTCTGTGACCCTTTAATTCAAAACTTAGAAAGATATTGATGTGTTCCTAAAGTGTGCCTGAGCCCGTACACGGGATCAGTTCAATCGCTCCATTCTTTAAATAGTACAATCAGCGCCACATAAGCTGACTGAAAACGACGCCTCTCACTTTGGCTCTGCTACAAATTCAATTTTAGCACGAGCTATCACGATTCTCGGCGCTAACTATACAAAGTTTCTGGTCAGTCATTTTATGTCCTATCAAAATAGAATTAAATACTTACGTGAAATAATGGTACATGCCGACGTGCGTCGCGTTTTTATCGAATATCTTCTTGCCGACGTCATACAGAGGGCGCCACGGTAGCGTCAGCTCCTCGGGGGATATGAGGTGGCGTTTTCTAAAAATTCATATTTATTTGGGAAATAAAGCTGCATATATTTATAAGTTTACTTCGTCCGCGTGAGAGAGCATTACACCCGTGCGAAGCTGGGGCGGATGCCTAGTTAAACATGCATACATACACCTTCCTTTTGAATCACTTTGTCTGTTAAAAAAAAACCACATCGAAATCTGTTGCGTAGTTTCAAAGATCTAAGCATACATAAGGACAGACAGACAGCAGAAAGCAACTTTGTTTTATACTATATTATGAAACCACAATGCTAAGTGCAAGAAAGTTTTCACACCCCATGCGTGCGGCACACTTAAAATAATATAAAATACCTAATAATTAATTATAGATTACCTAGTCAAAAGGTAACAAAAAGCAGCTGCAAGTCATTATGTTAATCAAGTTAGTTATTATAGTTCATTCTAGTATGCATAGGTAATACCTAACTATATTACTTATATTATGAAACTTACTTTGTTAACTACCAATGCATATCTAAATTATTCCTTCCTAGCACATGGCATTACTGACAGCCACTTGGCCACTGGCCACATACTTACTTATAATCTTATAGAAAACATAATTAATAATATTTATGATTTGATGATGGCAGTTTACTATTCTACTTTCTTTCTAAGGTACTGATTAATACTCCAACAATATTTTGACTAGATACTTACTTAGTGAGCATGATGAACAATGTGGCAAACTTGTGGATCTTGCATGGCTCAAGATCAGGTATGATTATTAACTCATATGCCAGCTTTATAAATGCTATGTGATCCTCCTTGCTGAATTTCAGCCCATAGATTCTAATGTACCTGAGTAAACAAGAAATAATACAAATTAATTTATTATATACATATTATAGATAGATTTAGACAGGTTCTATACCTTAACTAGACTGTCTTTTAGGTATTTTATAGTCGCTAACACAAAAAAATCCCAAAGCTAGGTAAATAAAGAAAGGAATTTCTGCTTGCCGCCAGGGTGAAATATTGATAACTGCTTAAAAGTTAAAATACCTGAAAAACGTAGTATGAGGTATGCATTATCATAATATGTGCATAATAGTACACCCATCTTAAAAACAATACAAAATAATTTTAATTCAATAAAAGTTGACAGTAACATATTTGTAAAGCAAAGGTCAATTGTAGAGTTGAGGAAGCCCTGGGTAAAAGCCAAATGTTTGAAAGTTTGTGTTGCCAAAGGTTAAAGTAAACCAAATAATAACTATAAAATACCTATACTTATGCAGTAATACTAATATTTAATGGGGTAGTTTCCTATGATTGAATCTTAATAACATAGACAAATCTTTATTTGCTAAAACAACACACACTACACATTACACTAAAATTGGCAAAGTGTTGGTACAATTTTTATGTCTAACAAAAGTAATGTGTGATGTGTCACAATAGCAACATTTTATGCTTATCAGAATAAATCATCAAAATCATACCTATCTGTAAAATTACAATTTGATTAAGTGTCCAAATGAGGTAGCAATAAGCCTTCAAAGTTAAGTGGGCAAGTCAATTTTTCAAGAAACCACAACAATAGTTAAACACCCATTTGACAGCAAAATGATTGGATTATCTGTCAAATTTAGACTTAGCCTAAACAATGTTCAAGAGTTTATTTTAATACCTACCTACCACAATGGCTATCTTTATTTAATGAGGTTTAAAATAATTTGTTTTAAGCAAGTGCATCAGTTTGATATGCAAGGTGTTTTAAAATATCTTGATTCAATCATGAGTTTTTTATAAGTAGTTGGTGAGAGAGAAGGCATAAATTGAGATGTGTGAATTTATGTTTAAAACTAATTATGAAAGCAAGTTGGGAAATTCAATTGGATATTAATGCTGGAACCTTTAATCATGTGGAGAAATCCTAGGGAAAATAAAGATACAAAATTATAAAATTAATAATATGCTATTGTAGGACATAAGCAAGTTTATGTTTACCACAAGTACTTACAGTATCCTACTCATATGATACAATTTTTATAACCATACTTTACATGATCAGTCAATATTGTTTCCCTCATACAACATAAATGACAGATTTGAGTTAAGGAAGCAGTTCATCCTTTATTTCATCATCAAGTTTAGTGCCTAATAAAACAGATGGATTTTTAATGACATACTAAATACATACCATGTACAATCCATTATTTTCAAAAGGTAACTATATACATACTGTAACATATACATAAGGTAACTGTATACATGTTGTAGGTAAGTAAGATAGTTTTAAAAAAATCTTACTTCATCAGTCGAGCTGACCAGACACCACATCCTGGCTTCATTTCTCGTAGCATCACAGACTTCGCCAGGTTTGTCCTCACTTGAGAGAGAAACTTGGTAGATTCCTCGTCCAATTTGCTCCCATATGGTAACATATGATTCGTCAAAATTTCTTTCTGGGGTTTGAACCCCAGAGCCTGTATGCGCTCTGGGGTTGTGACCAGCTCTTCATATTCGTCGTCCTGTATCATCTTAGTAATAACACACACAATTTAGATTACAAAACATGTAGAAAAAGGGGACTGCGTACTCTAATGCCGGGTCTGGCGGTCACTGAGTGAGAAGGCTTATATGGTGCAGCTACACAACACACGATTTTAATTCGCAATCACTATTGTTCCGTCATCAACAAATCAACATTGAATTTACACAAGTCATTGAATTGAATTATTTCGGAAATCCAACCAATCAGTCCAGTCAAAGAATTACGTTCCGTTTTACGCAAGATTTGACAATATCGATCCTTATACATCAATAATTATTTTTATAGAAAAAATATACATAAATATACCACTTATACAGCCTAAAATTAGGAAAATTGCGAAAGAGTGGATAGATGAAAGGCGCGTGCGATTACGGCTCAAAATTATAAGTAAGTATGAGTTGCTCGAGACAATGACCTCTTCAAACACTGTATATCATTCATATAAGGTCATTAAGGTAAACCGTAGCCAGACGAGGTAAACACATATTCTTGAGAATATTTTCGACCATTTCATTCATGAGATTCATCATCCATTAGCATTGTCATCATCAAATTAAGCTTAAAACAGACATATTATAGTTTTTCTGCCTTGCATACTGGTGGTTTATCCATATGGACTTATATATAAGTGGTTTTCTTTGTCTATCCTTCGGAATAAATTAATAATAAAAAAACCAAAAACAATAACATAACCTGTCTTACAATATTTTCCAAGAAAAAGGCGTTATTATTGCTAATTAATACAAATTTATTGGATTTATTTGAATATGCCACGAGAAGAAGATGATTCTGATTTTCAGGTAACGTGCGGTAAAAAGAAACTTTCACTGCAATGTGCCTACTTGGTATTTAACGAAATCTGCGGATATTCATAGATTTCGATTTCTGTTTTATTTTAGTTTCCACCAGTATTTGATGATCTGAATGAGCAAGTTAAAGACTACTTGCTCAATCCAGAAAGGTTGTCTATTCATCGACCGGAGAAATCACAATCTCACTGGCATCGTAAAACGGATGTTGATTCTTTATTACTTCACGATGACGATGATATACCACCAAATACTACTCTAGAGGTAAGTTTATTAAAAGAAATTGTAATCCCCATACCTTCCTACATTTACCTCATGTAATATCCACACAGCTGTACCTAAAATTAGGACTGTTGTGTGTAGCTTACTACATACCTGAGTTTTCTACATGTTTTTATAAGTGGTAACATATTACATTACCTCTCATATAATTAAAAGTAGTTAATAGTTTTTGTTTACTTAGGTAAATATCAATATTACCTCCATCTCAACTTGTCTCATTGATATTTAATCTTTTTAATATTTTAAGGTTGTTCGTAATATGTTAACTGGTGAAATCGTGGGATTAGAAGAGATAATTCTTCCCATAGAGGATGAAGAAGATAGCCTATCTATGTCCAGGCCTCCGCTGCCACCCAGCCTGGCAACTCGTGGCTCCACCACTCAAAACCCTTTCCTTCCAGCCGGCTTTGAGGAAGAGCTGAAGAAGACTCTTGATGAACTATCACATAAAGACATCAATATTGATCTAGATAATGTGGAGCCTGACAAGTTTTTAGGCGAAGGTATGTAGATGATTATTAGGAAAGGTATTTTTTTTTAAATCACAGAATTCAGTTTAAAAAAAAATGCATTAGTCAAAAAGTATAGGTTGTCTTATAGATTGCCCTATCACAAAGTCACATCCTGCTCATGTAAGATTTAAATTCATGAATGTAAACATTATTACAAACACTAATTCAGCACATTAATTCTCTCTGTAACTGATTACAAAAAATTGAACGGAAAGTGTCTTTTTGAACAGCACAAACTACTTATTTCCACAATGTTTATAGTATTTTTATGTTTTGAAATTAGATATTTTAACAACCCCACCTGGCTGGAAAGACAGTATTCTATTTTCGGATGATGGTTACACCTTATTGGATGAAGCCAGCAGTGGAGATGCAATTAAAACTGGAAATAAGACTGATGCTAGTAATATAGATGTACAAGGAAAGATTAATTTAGAGGAGGTTGTGGACAGCAATGTGCATTTAGTGGGTAAGTGTGTGATATCATTTATTTGTATCAATTAAAATAAAATAATGTCTTTGCTATTATTTATTATACAAATGTGCAAAGAAAACTCAAAGATAATATTATGACAAAGACAAAGCGAGCTTATATCTAACAGAGATTATTTTTGTTTTTCAAAGACCATCTAGGTACCTATCTATGTAGGAAGGTCTTGAGGACAATTTAAATTTTTAAACAAACTATTTTAGTCATTAGATAAATAAATAAAATACCTAATATATTCAGATCTTCTTTATTGTGCACAGAAACATTGGACAATATAGTAACTTCACAAAGGCTGGAATGTACAAAGGCTGGCTTTTCTCTAATTGTATAATGTAAAAAAAACTTTTTCAGGTCTATGGAAAGATGATGATGAATCACAAACGAAACCGAAAGTTGCCAGTTTATCTACAGAATATGATCCAGATGAGGATAATTTCTTACAAACTACAGCAATACAGCCTCCTGTGGTGTTGCCAGAAATTCCCATTCTTAATATCACTAACACCAATATAAGGTCTGGTGTGACCTCTACGGAGTGGGCTGAGATGATAGATGTGTCCCAACCAGTGCCAGAGTTTAGGGAAAAAATTACTGATATGGCTCATACCTATCCATTTGAGCTGGACAACTTCCAAAAACAGGTTTGGTTAAATTCATGATCCTTTAAGCAAGCAATCCAATTAATATTTCCAAAATGGCTATACATTTTGTAATGTAATAGTCTTTATTTGCATTAAACATTTTGTCATATTTTCGTATTCATATAAGTATAGTTATTTGTTAAAATTTAACAAGTCATAGCAGTGATCTGATACTTTCCATCATTTTATCACTAAATATTATAAAATAAAGTTGCTTGCTGCTGTCTGTCCCTATCTATGCTTAGATCTTTCAAACTAGGGAATGGATTTTGATGCGTTTTATTTTAAAAAGATAGAGTGATTCATGAGGAAGGTTTATTATGTATAACTAGGGACCCGCCCCAGCTTCGCACGGGAGTAATGTACTATCACGCGGGCGAAGCCGTGGGCGGCCTCTAGTCTGTTTATAAAGAGTTAGAGTCATGATGGTGGTAATCTGTTATCATATAAAAATGCCTTTATCATTCAAATAACACTTTCAAACAAAAAGTTTTATATGTAATATGCAATGAAGTGATGATAGACACATAATAAAATACCCTGTAAGTAAGTTACACTGTCAGTCAGCTCTTTGCATCCCTAGTAGAAAAGTATTTGATATAAAAGTTTAGAGTATGTAGGTAAATAAACTACTGATGGAAATAGACATCTACTGCAAGTTTGTCATACTCGTACAATCATATGAACAGAATGTTGTTTTCAGGCTATACTGAAATTGGAAGAAGGGCACCACGTATTCGTGGCCGCGCACACTTCAGCCGGCAAGACTGTGGTGGCGGAGTATGCCATCGCAATGTCTAGGAGGAACTGCACAAGGTAAGTGATATAAAATTTATGGAAGCATCAATTAACCTACTGTATAAAGTACTTGGGTTTCCTAATATTTTCCTGAATGCACGCTTTTGTAACATCAAACAACATGTCTTCTCCGTCAACCATACTGTTGATCAAGGGTGTAGCTAAGATTGTATATAGGGGCAGGGAGGTTTCACTTCAGCAGGTGGAATCTAAGGGGGGGTAGGGCAGCCACCCCATCTTGCTCGTACCTCGCTTAACCCATGCCGTTAGAAAAATGTTTTTCTCTATTTCCAGAGCAATATACACATCACCTATCAAGGCGTTATCCAACCAGAAGTACAATGACTTCAACAAGTTGTTTGGAGAGGTGGGTCTGTTGACCGGTGACCTGCAGATCAATGCCACCGCCTCCTGCCTGGTTATGACCACTGAGATTCTGAGGTCTATGCTGTATTGTGGCTCCGATGTTACTAGAGATCTCGAGTTTGTCATATTTGATGAGGTCCACTACATTAATAATGCTGAGGTAAGTCTTGAAGCAAAAATATGATTTAAAGAAACTTAAAGAAAAAAAAAATGATTCAGTTCCACTCTCAGGACTAACACGACTCTAATTATACTTTTCAAGTTCAAATGCGTCAAGAGCGTGCCAAAAAAATAGACATATATACAGTCGCAAAATATAACCTTTGTTCTGACGCAGTCGGGTAAAATGGTTTATCTGGTATTGACTAGGAGTAATAAGGTACACCACACAAATATCCTATTCTTTATTATGTCTTTCTCTTTCTATAAAGAATACATGCTTAGCGAGTACTACATAACACACTAACGGCCGAATACTGAAACGTCCCTCAAATATCTAACACGGCTACTTAAATGTTTGAGTAGCTCTTAAATACAAAATTCGTATTCATGACATAACAGTACAACCTTAAGGATCTTAGTGTGAGACTAGGTTAATGTGTTGTGAAGTATGATAATATTTATTTATTTATTAATATCTATATACTTCTATGCTGCTCTGGGAGTGAAAAAAAAAAGTATAATACTACAGCTGCTTCTCTTCCCGGGCATACTGTACAAGTCAGTAGAGGGACAAGAGGGTCTTAGTGTTTTGTAGGCGATGGGCTGACCACCTGTCACTACTAACCGAACTTATACATCTCAACTCTCAAAATTGTTCAGAAGTGGCACCATGTGGTTCTATCGGCCCTTGGTGCTCTGCCCCGTAAGGGATAAAGGCGTGACTATATGTATGTATGTATGTAATATCTATATTTCCAGCGTGGTTACGTATGGGAAGAAGTACTAATACTCCTTCCAGCGCACGTAAGTATAGTGATGTTGAGCGCGACAGTACCAAACACGCTGCAATTCGCTGACTGGGTCGGACGCACTAAGAAACGCAAGGTCTATGTCGTGTCCACGCCTAAACGACCGGTGCCGCTGTGCCATTACTTGTATACAGGTAGGTTGTGGTTATAAAACACAATATGGTCGATTCTGACCGTCTCACTTAAATCTTAACGTAAAATTAGACCTACATATCCCTTTCTCTCTCAGTCATTTATTTTAAGAACGGAGAGGGACAAACCAGACATGACTAAGGTTATGTTTACGTTTAAGTGTGTCGGTCAGAATCGACCATGTTGTGATATAAGACGTGCGCTTTCCAGTTCTATACCCTTCACTATACCCTTAAAATTGGTCAGAAGTCCCTTGGTGCTCTGCCTATAAAGGCGTGATTATATGTTATAATATACAGGATGTTTTTTTGTGGCCACCTTTAACGAAGGGTACGTACTCTATACATCAAATAAAGTAAGTTTATGCCAAAAAAATGCTGGGAAAAAAAAAAATTATTTTTTCAAAAATTGGCGAAATTTATTGTGTCTAGTGTTTATGTTAGTTTTTTTATAGACAGATATTAATTATTTCTCGTGAAAAAATCGTGCTACGCGCGTCTATGTGCATTTATGCAGAAAAACGCAGTCTATTTACTCAACTTTGGACCCTAATATTTTGGAAACCAGACACTTCCCAGGTATGCTTCCATGGAGAAAAATGATCGTGATGATGAGGAGATTCCGTAGTTTTCGGGAACGTTGACGACCAAAAATCACCCTGTATGTATGTTATAAATGAAAGTTGGTGTTAAACAGGCAGCCGGCCTTAAAACAATCGCCAAATCCTTGGAAATACAAGTTTCGAAAGAATCCACGTTTACACAGTTTTCATTCTTATTCTTTATTGTACACATAAAATTTAGCTAACACAGTATGTGTTATCAGAAATAGTACAAAGGCGAGCTTATCTCCAAAAGAGATTTCTTCCAGCAAACCATTGGGTACAGAGAAATTTTTATAATATATAAAAGGAAAAATCATGTGTGCACACATATTAAAATATAAATAAACCTTACATAAAATAAATATATTTACTACAATTAAATAATACTAATACTTATCTACTTAAATTCATAACAAGGACCCACATACATAATAAAATTTCTATCTATATTACTATGTACTACATATTATTACTTACATTAATCCATTCATATAATATAAACATACATATACTAATTTCTAGAATGAGAGAATTAAGGAAGAGACATTCATATTGAAATTCGTAATTTATATTCACTATGCACTGACTTCGTCCGCGTAACCGTAAAGTCCTTAAGGCGCTCCAATAGACGAATTTTAGGTATTTGAGGGGGTTGAGGTAGACGTAACTGCGGGGCGCCCCCCGCAACCAGCGCAATCTGCCGCGGACGTCCTTATTCTGTCGTCATCCGTATTCTGGTTGAATTCGGGATTAATTGCCGGGATTTTAATTTCTTTCCTGTATAATTAATTTTGTAACTGGGTTGCTTACTGCGTAAATTGTAAATATAATTAAAAAATTTACAGGGTGTAGGTGACAGCCAGGCAAATACTGGAATGCTGAACAAGTGCTATAGGGTTGAGTTACACGACAATATTATAGCTCGCAGGAAATGCATTTTTATTTTGATTATCCGTACCTAATGTTTGTTTTCCGCGCCAATTGTATCGGGCGATATCGACTTGGATCACTTGTGACTCTCTATTAGGGTTGATCAGGTTTTTGAACGTTTTGAGCGTAACTGGTTTTTTTTTAAATCGTCTATTGGTAAAATTTTTGTTATTAAGCCATTTTCTAATGCCGAATTAAATAAACAAAACATAACATAATGAGTGAGATCAACACTAAAATATCGTTTCATCAATTCGATTCTGAAACTTCACCGGCAGCTGCCGCGGCACGCTTGTTCCGCTCGCTCGGCTCGTGCGTTGTTTGTCATACTCTAACCTAACCTAACTTATTATTTTTATCATTGTATGAAAAGGGAACTGTTACACCGACAAAACGTCATTCGTCTTATACTAGTTGTGCGCTAAGGTTAATTTGATGTGCAGTCAGTATTTATGATGAGATTGTAGTATTTTTGTACCAAAAGGTATTAATTTGTCTTGCATTCGAGGAAAACAGTTTATGTTGGGCTGATATTATGTATTTTCGAATTATCTGCTGTAGTTGTTTTGTAAAACATTGAGTTTATTTGTACTAAAATAATTTAATTGCTGTAATAAAGTATATAAAGGGCATACTGTACAAGCCAGTAGAGGAACAAGAGGGTCTTGATATTTTGTAGGCGATGGGCTGACCATCTGTCACTACTAACCGAACTTGTATATCTCAACTATACCCTCAAAATTGGTTAGAAGTGGCACCATGTGGTTCTATCGACCCTTGGTACTCTGCCTACCCCGTAAGGGATAAAGGCGTGATTATACAGGGTGATTTTTGGTCGTCAACGTTCCCGAAAACTACGGAATCTCCTCATCATCACGATCATTTTTCTCCATGGAAGCATACCTGGGAAGTGTCTGGTTTCCAAAATATTAGGGTCCAAAGTTGAGTAAATAGACTGCGTTTTTCAGCATAAAAGCACATAGACGCGCGTAGCAGGATTTTTTCACGAAAAATAATTAATATCTGTCTATAAAAAAACTAACATAAAAACTAGACACTATAAATTTCGCACGATCAAGGAATTAAAAAAATTAAAAAAAAAAAAAAAAAAAATTTCCCAGCATTTTTTTTGGCATAAACTTACTTTATTTCATGTCTAGAGTACGTACCCTTCGTTAAAGGTGGCCACAAAAAAACACCCTGTATGTATGTATTTATACTTTGATTAATGCTTTTATATACTTTAATACATTTAAAGTATATAAAAGATGAGATTAAATTGATGGGCGATTATTTATTTGATGTGCAATTAAAAAATATCTCCTAAACAAATAACTATGATCGGTTATAGGTTGCAGTTGCTGGATAATACACATTATTATTTATAACTCTTCTACCCCAAAGTGGTATTAAAGTATGATCTTCAAATTCTTCCTTCGGATTATAAATGCCAAAGTAACTCTGTCTGTCTGTGTGTTACGCAATCACGCCTAAACTACTGAACCGATTTAAATGAAATTTGGTACAGAGATAGTCTAGAGCCTGAGAAAGGACATAGGCTACTTTTTAATGCAAAAAAGAGATGTAAGGTGTTGAAATAGTGGATGAAAGTTTGTATGGAAATTACGTCATTTTTTAAGCTAGAAGCTTAAAACTTATTTTTTAGGCTTTTCATTAGATATAAATAAATACGACATTCAAAGTTTGTAAAAGAATACCCTAAAGGGGCTAAAAATAGGGGGTGAAAAATTTTGTGTGGTGACATCGGAAAAAAGCTTAGGGCTCAGAAAATAAAAATATAGAACAGAACAATACAGAGAATTAAGTAAGAAACTTGCCAAGCACTGCGCGCCATATGCAAAAAAGGAATGTAAGGGGTTGAAATAGGGGATGAATGTTTGTATGGAATTTACGTCATTTTTAAAAGTTTTGTCTCACTACAAATATGCGAGTACAACTTCATAATGATTATCAAGCAGGACAATATGCAACAAACAGCTCTTTTAAAAATCGTAAAAATCGTACTAAAAACGTCGCATATAAAAATGTACTCAAATAAGCTTAATAACTTATTTTAATGTACATGTGTTTTACTTGCAAAATAATTAGCCTAAAAAAATTTAAAATGCTGCCGAAAGTCACTATTTCACGCGGACGAAGTCGCGGGACAGCTAGGGATTCGCGGGCAACTTAGGGATTTATGTTCGAAACAATTTGAAATCATATACATATATACATAATAGTCACGCCCATTATCCCCCAAAGTGGTGTATATACAGGGTGTAACAAAAGGGGTATGTTAACCGAAAAGCTATGAATATAACCCACTATAAAGAACCTATCACCAAAATTTGAGACTAAAAATCACATATTTATTTGTCCAGATAGTATGGAAAACACCTAACCCACTCGGGAATATTATGAACATACAATCTTGAAAAATAAACATGCGATTTCTAGTCTAAAAATTTCGGGATATGTTATCTACAGTGGGTTGTTTTTAATACTATAAATCGCTTACCATACCCTTTTTGTTACACCCTGTATATACTGCTACTTGTTATATTTGCTATTGATACTAAGTTATTTGCAGTTTAATGTCATAAAGAGGACTATACTAACTAACACACGTAAACTTTTGCACAAAATGTTCCGAAAAATCCCGGATTTTTTTCCCGGGATTTTGTGGATTTAAAAAAACTAAGTAGATACATAAAATTATACTAGGTCATAGAAATGGTAAAATAGACACGTAACATAATTACCTACTTATGAATATCATTTTTAAATACGAAATCACTACATATTATAAAACAAAGTCGCTTTCTGATGTCTGTCCCTATGTATGCTTAGATCTTTCAAACTAGGGAACGGATTTTTTTGATGCGGTTTTTTTAATAGATAGAGTGATCCACAAGGAAGGTTTATAATGTAACTAGGGACCCGCCTCGGCTTCGCACGGGAGTAAGGCACTCTCACGCGGGCAAAGCCGTGGGCGGGCGCTAGTACAATCTAAAACATACTATAAAGTATCTATGTAGGTAGGTATTTAACGTTTTCTACGTAAGTCTTTTTTACACGTAAGGTCTCTCTTTTTTAACTTTTGTTACACTACGATTTGCCAAGTCTACTTACTAAATAAATATAGTATTTTATATTATGTATTTGCGCGCGAAAAAACAAGCACAGAACCGGCGTTGACAGTGGTCACGGCGGTACTGAATGTTCCGAGCGAGACTGGCCAGTGCAAGGATTAGAACACAGCGTAGTTGTAGATGTGTTTTTTATTAATTGTTAATTATCTACAAAATTTACAAAAAATGTACTTTGGCCATAAACTAGATCTGATAAAGCGCTATACAACTATGCAGGTTTCGTGTTGATATTCACAATAGTTTTCAAGATATTTCGCTTATAAAAACGTAAAAAAGGTAATTTTCAAATCGAAATTCTATCGAGAATTTTTTAAGTAATTGAGTTTCCACGTTGGCCACAAACTTGATAAAGATTTAAATAATAACATATAAAAAAATTAGAGCTGTGGTAATCGGACAAGTATTTAAAAAATCGATTCTAAAATGCCTCTTTTGTCTGATCACACCGCCTTAAATTACGAGTATATCCTATGTGTTATTTTGATCTTAAGCTACATTTATAACGACCAAGTTTCATCAAAATTGGTTCGGTAATTTTTGTTGGAATAGTAGTACTTAACAAGCATACAAACATTCTGATATTCCCACGAAGTCTTTCAATAAATCAAGCAATCATCAATAAGAGTGTACTATTTCTCAATTAATCTAGTTCGTAAAGGTTAGTAATTGTTATGTTTTTCCCAGGATCTGGTGGTAAATCTAAGAACGAGAGGTTCTTAGTACTCGACAAGGAAGGTAATTTCCAACTACGCGGATACAATGAAGCCGTCGCCGCTAAGAAAGCTAGAGAGAATGACTATAAGAAGAACTTTGGGCCTAAAGGTAAATAATATTTTGTTTTTTTTCCAAATATAATAGAATAACTGATGCTTGCGCTTAACCTAATCGCCAAGTTTCATCAAAATCCGTCATTTGTAGTATTTGGTGAAAAGAGAAATAAAAATTTGATTGAAACATACCTATACATATACAATACCTAAATAAATAACGTTCACAATTATAAAGTAATAGTTGGACAGGTAGGTAAGAGTATCATCATCAGCCTATTGCAGTCCACTGCTGGACGTAGGCCTCCCCCAGGGCACGCCACAAGTCTGCCATGGGGGGTATTTGTCCATAGTCACAACGCTGGGCAGACGGGTTGGTGACCGCAGTTTGTATTTTGGACTATGTTGTCAACACGGGAGGCGCTGCTGCCCACCTCCCGGAAACCCTTAATCGCCTCGTACGATTCCCACGGGCAGACATAGGGTGGTACGAATTCTACTCTGCCAGCACCACGCGGCCTAAGATAGGTAAGAGCATACGATATGGATATACGTCGCGAGAACATTGGAAGAATGCATACTAAGCGAGTACTCGGAGAATGCTTGCAGTACGCCTTCTATAGTTAAGAATTGTTTAGTTATCCATCTGCGATATGCAGGATGTGAAGCGATGGGGAAGTATCGTCACGAATTAGTTTTTTTTTACAGGTGGAAAACAGTTCAACAATCCTAAAGCAGAGCAGACGATGTGGGTCGCTTTTATAGATCATCTGAGGAAGAATGACAAACTACCTGTTGTGGCTTTTACATTATCGCGTAATAGGTAATGATTAACTACTACATTAATTACATTGAAACGTTCGGTCCTACACCCTGTAGAATTATAAAGAAAAATATTTTCTTGACAAATGTTTGACCTTGGGGTACATTTACATCAATTCCTTTTTAATCCATAAAATTTTAAATAAGGTTTATTACAAATCGTCGACGACGTCTTTTTCAGTTTCAGCCAAAAAGATGGTTTGGAATGAGTCCTTTAGTGCCAAATTCATCAAGAATATTTTGAAATTCAGTCTGTTTTTAGATGCGATCAGAATGCCGAAAATTTAATGTCAGTAGATTTGACGACTGCGAAAGAGAAGAGTCATATAAAATCATTTTTCCAACGCTGTTTGCAGAGGTTGAAGGAACCAGACAGACATTTACCACAGGTAAATATAAAACACTATTTTGATGTATGTACATAAAATAAATTATAGCCTATATGTTTTTCTGATGTATAGGCTGAAATACTGTCAAGTTTCATCAAAATTAGTTCTGTTACTTTTGCTTGAAAAAGTCTTAAGGGCCGAAATACAAAACCGCGTTGCGGCGCTGCGCCGCAACCCTAATATCAGCAGTTTGCGTTGCGGCGCCGCAAAAAAAAGCGTTTTACTGTTGCACGGTAGGGTAACCATGATTTTTGAGTGTGGATAGACGTCTCTCTGCCTTTGTAAAGATAATTGTTTGATGATTGATTATCATAAATGATTTCACAAATGCTTTTCCAATGCTCTTGTTTTATCAATTTGTCTTTATACGTTTCGTCACTAGAATCCTACAAACAAGTGTTCTTGAATCAAAGATACTTAATATATCGACATGAACGTCAGACATTTTGATTTTAATACTGCTTCCGAGTTGACGCGTGTTGTTTGCAATTTTTGAATTGAACATCAAAATGAAATAACTTACATATACATCTCTCGTTAGCGAGTAAGTATATTCTAATAGTAAGTGTATTGATATACATTAAGGCCATCGGGTTTCCAACATTTTCTTTAAAGAGTTTTTCTAGAAGTGAATCATTGTCACTAAGTATGGCGTCACAACGCTGGAATTCGCATCCGCTAGAATCGCCAGTGACGCCACTGCCGATTTTAGCGTTGCGGTGCTGCAACGCGGTTTTGTGTTTCGGCCCTAATAATGTTATTACGACTGTATTTTTTTGGTAGCAATGCGACAGCGAAAATTGTGCGATATTTGAATTGAAATTTCAAATTCCTTTAACACTGTTGTTATATAATACTTACGAATTTTATAAGCAATCTGCGAATATTGTGAAACTTTTGCTTTCGCATTGATTTTGCTACATAGGTAATACGAGAGCTGATTTGATACACCATTTGAGGGTGAAAGGCAAACGTCTGAGCCCAATGGCTACCACCGCTTATAAAAGTGTGCGCATGGAAAAGAAACAAACATCTAAATACCTTTCACATTTACATAGTGTTTATTAACAAACACGGCTAGTGTGTGTGGGACATCTCCGCAATATTGTAGGCTTGTTAAATTAAATGAACTTAAAATATTGGGTACGAAAAGGGTAAGTATTGTAATTAATAATAACTACTCCACCACAAACGTATCTTTATTTACGCATTATTTATCTGTAAATGAATTTTAATGACGACCGATTGGTGTAGTTGGTAGTGACCCAGCCTGCGACACCATAGGTCCTGGGTTCGAATCCCGGTAGGTGCAAACATTGATATGATGAATATCGATGTTTGTTTCCGAGTCATGGATGTTTCTACACTTATCTATGTATTTATATACCGTTGCTTAGTACCCACGACACAAGACCTTAGGGATCTTAATGTGGGTGGGACTAGGTCAATGTGTTATGAAGTGTGTGAATTTATAAAAAAAATCTCAGAAATATTGGTAGAGTACACCTCATAGAAAAATTACCGTGCAATTCGTATTACGTTATATAACTAAACTTTTATATATTTTTTATATGATTATTGTTTTATTATACAGGGTGTAACAGAAAGGGTATGTTAAGCGAAAAGCTGTATAAATAGCCCACTATAGAGAACCTATTTCCAAAATTTGAGACTCGAAATCACATTTTTATTTTTCAAGATTGTATGAAAATTCCTGAGATATTTAAAAATTCTCCATACTATCGGGAAAAATAAACATGTGATTTCGGATCTCAAATTTTGTGGATAGGTTCTCTATAGTGGGCTATTTACATAGCTTTGTGCTTAACATACCCTTTTTGTTACATCCTGTATATATTGTTGTTGTTATTATTTATATGACCCTGATTATTTTACAGGTCATAAGGTTGCAGAGAGTACTAGAAAATGGCATTGGCGTGCATCACAGTGGCATTCTGCCTTTACTAAAAGAAATTGTTGAAATGCTGTTCCAAACTGGATTTGTAAGTTAGCAATCTTCTATGAATGGGAATTCGTAGAATAGAATTCGTACCACCCCATGTCTGCCCGTGGGTTAAGGGTTTCCGGGAGGTGGACAGCAGCGCCTCCCGTGTTGACGAACATAGTCCAAAATACAAACTGCGGTCACCAACCCGCCTGCCCAGCGTGGTGACTATGGGCAAATACCCCCCATGGCAGTCTTGTGGCGTGCCCTGGGGGAGGCCTACGTCCAGCAGTGGACTGTAATAGGCTGATGATGATGATGATGATGAATGGGAATTTTAAATACATGTACATTATATACATACATACGCAGTATATTGTATTCCCAAAAGCTTGAAATGCATGATCACGAAGGAGATTTAATGCAAATGTTTGGTTCATACATACTGCGCTGCGCAGGCTACATTAATAGTCGCACGCATCCCTCGCATTCCCTGTTAGTGATGGACCACGTTTGTTAGCATGTTAAGTTATGTTAGTTTTGCCCTTTGCTGTTGCTGTATCGTTTTCTGTCACTCCGATCTAAGTGAGCATTTTTGCTATCTTTCTCGCTCTATCAAATGATACTAAGCGAAACAAATGGATAGGGTGTGCGTATGCGCCAAAGGTGCAGCATGCTGACAGACCTCTAACCCTTATATTTCATACGTGGCCTCTACTAGTGTTATCAAATAATAATTCATCCCCAGAATTATTTATATAAGAGCATGCTATGTAACGTTAAGTCCACCTTTTATTACGTTTTTTATAGTTCAAAAAATAATTATCTCATTGAAGTGTTTGTGCGACAGGTAAAGATCCTGTTCGCGACGGAAACGTTCGCGATGGGTGTAAACATGCCGGCACGAACCGTCGTGTTCGCCGAATGCACGAAGTTCGACGGACTGCAGCGACGCACGCTAGCTCCTGCCGAATACATACAGATGGCGGGCCGAGCGGGCAGGAGGGGTTAGTTTATTATTACGATATACAGGGTGTAACAGGAGTATGTTAAGTAGACAAATCTCAAGGCGCAATGTACGTGCTTGCTCCTATGTATAGATAACAAGAGATAATGGTGATGATACCAATTTTGTAGCGATAAATGGAATACAAACGCCTAGACTTTCGGTCATGCTACCCGTGTTGGTTAACTGGTAGAGAACTTGTTGAGATGATTTGCAACGCATTAATCTGGCTCTTGTACAGAATGTTTTTTGTAGTACAATAATGAATTTTATCTATATATATATATATTTTTTTATCTATGAATATATATCCCACTATATTCTTAGCCAATCTATTTATATAATATAGAATCGTAATCACATGTTTATTTTTCAAGATCGTATGAACATTTCTGAGTTGTTAGGACATAAGATTAGGTTAATTAATTTAATGTATTCCTTGTCTATCAATTTTCACGACCATTTGTTCACGCGTAACTTCCTCAACAAGAGGTGCAAAGTTTTAGCTTAACGTACCTATAGATGGTGTAAGAGTCACGGAATCGTCTTACAAATCACCACGAAGTGTCATAGATGTCGTAAAATCCATATTATGTTGTTTTAGGTTTGGACGACACGGGCACCGTTATAATCCTCTGCAAGGAGAATGTCCCTGATCTGGTGACGTTAAAAGAGATGATGATGGGCATGCCACAGAAACTGTCGTCGCAGTTCAGACTTACTTATGCTATGATACTCAGCTTATTGAGGTTGGTGTGCTATTTACTTTGGCAGTGATGTGAATATTTAATATTTTAACGGCGCTACTATACTATATAAAGTAATTTAATTTTTAATTTAATTTAATTTATTCTTTATTGTACACAAAACATAACAATCAATAGAAAGAAATTTACAAAAGGAATGCATACAAAGGCGTGCTTATCTCTGCAAGAGATTTCTTCCAGCATACCAGAAAGCAAAGTGAGACCCAAAAGTTATAGAGGTAATGATGTGTACAGAAATAAACTAAATAACTATAATAAACAAAAATAAAATATCTATACATACTAGTCCTAGCAAAATTTCAGCGAATTTCGTTGTTTACTATCTTGCTCATTTTATACGATAATAATTTTAATAGGAGAGATGAAGTTTTAAAGTTTCACCGATCATAGACAAGTTACGAAGTCTTGGTGTGGACATGTGAAGCCAAGGGATGAAAGGCATATTTATAGTGAGCGTTGGGCATGAATGTGCATGGGTATAGAGGAAGACCTAAGAAGTGTTGGATGGACTGTGTGAGAGAGGATATGTGTGTACTGGAAGTCAGTAACGAGATGACGGGTGATATGGATGAATGGAAGAAGAGTAGGTACATATTACGCCGACCCCAAATGAATGGGAACAGGGCAGGGAAAACAAGAAGAAGAATAAGAATGAAAGAGATAGCGAACATATATTTTGATAATAATTATGCGGCAATCAACTAAATACTCCTGTTACAGAGTAGCAACAGTATCAGTAGAAGGCATGATGCAGCGTTCCTTCCGCGAATTCAACCAGATATGCCAAGCGGACAACCACAAAAAACTATATCAACTAGCCGAAAAGGAATATGCAGAGAAATGCAGCGTCCCTCTCGCACCTCACTTAGAGCCATTGGCACTCTTCTATGACACGGCCACAGCGTATATAGATGTTTTAAATGACATTATGCCGATTCTGCTCAGCCAATCAAAGGTGGCCAAAGAGATTGTGCCCGGGAAGGTTTTGGTGTTCTCCGCTGGACCGTATATTAACCAGCTTGGAGTTTATTTGGCTGGTAATGGTAGGTTGAAGGTTTTGTACTAATTTTAAATTAATATAGTCTTTATAAGGTTAAGAGTAGGTACTCGTCGCAGTGAAGGTCATATGGGGAGGCATATGTTCAGCAGTGGACTTCCCATGGCTAGACTGATGATGATGAAGGCTGATTTAGCGGTGTAAGGATAGCCGGTAAACTAACATGACCATAGGTCATGTAACTAAATATCAATTTATTGTTAATTCTCCCAATACGGTTATATCTACGTTGTATTTACCATGTGCTTTCTTTTCCAGGTCCCCGACAAACTCCATACAAGGTACTAGCTTTAGAGACTGCAGTTCCCGACACGAATAGATACCCATTTGTAATTGATGACAATTGGTATAGGATTCTGAGCTTTTCAATGCTTTACGATGGAATAGGTAAGAAATGCCTTTCTTCGATAAAGAGTCGAAATTCTACCAAATTATTAACGTGTTTTTAAACACTTTAAAAATATATTTTTTTATTTATAACAACGCCATCTTTGGTGGAAACTGGGCTCGTGAACCTTTAAAGTGGTGTATACTTTATAAAACTTTTGATCCTAGAACATGTATTTCAAAATAGTTAATTTCCTCAGGTACTGAACAAACCACATTGGACCACACGATATTGTGTATATCTCAGAAAAATGTGATCGCCGTAACGAAAACTACACTGAAAATTGATGCAAATCTCATTATTCAAGACTGGGAAAAACGGCAGATGCCACGGTAAGGCAAATAAAATAACTTACAACGTAAACTAAAAAGTAAAGTAAAAAACTTTTTAGTTTACGTTAAGTCGTCCGATCTCTCTCCGGTCGTGTCGGATTTCCATTCAGTTCAGTTTCAGCCCAAATTTTGACCACGTTTAAAGCGAAAAAAGACGCTGTAAATGTCTAAAACGCTGTCAAAAGGACCCCGCCAAACCAAAAGTAAGTAAGTTGTAAAAGCCAAACTATAACTAAAAACGTTCAGATGAAAAGTAAACACGTTGTCATTTACAACACGCACGAACCTCTCGATAGTCCATAACGCTATCACCCAACTGTCATATGTCATAGATTTTGCTTGTGAGTCGATATAGCGTTACGTTACGGCGCGTTAAAAGGTTCATGCTTACCATACAGGTTCGGACGGCCACGTGAAGGGAGCTAAATATAGTTAATATTAATTAAGTATTAATATTAAATAAATATTAATTCTACCCTTGATCTTAATAGGTTTAAAGACGCAGAAGTAGGCAGTACATGTGCGCAATGCGTACAAGAGTTGTCGCGCATTTCCCACGCGCTGCGCTCGCGATCCACGACCATAGAACGCATACCACTTGCGCAAGCGCTGCCAGTCTCGACGGGGGAGATATTACAGGCTATTGATAAGATGAACAAGCTTAGCGTAAGTATGATTGAAATTTCCTATCTGTGTTGATTCAAATCATTTAGGGTTGCCCTATGGCGGCCATATTCGTAGCCCAGAAATGACAACTGACTTTAACAAATAAAGAAAGTAATATTCACCTGCAAATTCTGCAATCGATCATATGTAATACATTTAAGTCGAATAAATAAATGAGAATTTTAGATTCGTATCGTGTTGTCAATCAATATCAATAGGCCACAATGTAACATGAATGACATATTTCCAATAATCATGCCGTACAGATTTTAATGAAAACGAATAAGGTATTTATGGTATCGTCCAGCTTGGCCAATTATCTAACTAACGCCTGATTTCATACAAGAATTTCTGTGATATTTGTTGTCATATAATAAATAATTTAAATATAATAACGTCTTACAGGCCGAGCTAGAAATCCGCAAAAAATCGACCGATATAGCGAATTTCAAAGCGGAGTTCGCTACAGTGTACGAACGGAAGCAAGCCGAGCGGAAACGCGACAAGTACAAGCGTTTGCTCTCGTTTGAGAACCTCGCTTTGTATCCGGACTACCAGCGCCGCCTGCTGGTGTTGCGGGAACTAAACTATATTGATGAACATGACAGCGTTATACTCAAAGGTGCATATATATGTCGTGGTTATATCATTGATTTATCTAAAAATGCTCTTGATCATATCATGATAATGAATTAATCATTTCATGATACTAACCTAACCTACCCGACAATTTCATGAAATGACTGTTAAAATTATTTGACCACGACATATACACTCAACTGTGTTTTCGAAAAATGGGGTCGCTAGCTATATAGAACTGCGTAGAATAAATAATTAGAATGCATTTTGCTATTTATGTCTAAAGAAAAATAAAAGAAAAGTTTGTAACTACCCTCCGTTTTACGTTTATATATTTTTTTTCGTTTTCGTTTCTCTTTGTGTAAATAAAATGGCTTATGATACCTATTTAGAACGATTAACTTCTGTCCAACCTCTTTGGGGATATTGGACGTGACTATACCTATATAATTCTTAATTAAAGTATAATTGTTTTCGCAGGTCGTGTGGCTTGTGGCATGGGCACTAACGAGCTCATAATATCCGAACTGGTCTTCCAAAATGTGTTCACAGACAAGCATCCCGCTGAAATCGCGGCGTTGCTCAGTTGTTTCGTGTTCCAAGCTCGCACGCAGGTAACTAGACGTTGCTAGCGTCTATTAGATAAATCATCTGTAAAATTGCCACTATTTGGATATTATGCCCAAAACAGAAAAAGAATTGATGCGTTGTAAATTAGTAAAGGACGATCTGTACGGCGCGTCAAGGCAAATATTTTACCGGTCGCTGGGCCATAGCAGCGTTCTACGACGCACTTCATCATGAGTACACTTCGTCTTGGGGGCTGTTTCGTCGTGTGTGTTACGTTGCAGTGATTATTAGGCCGAGGTCCCATTAGTGCGTTGCGCTGTGTCGTTTCTGCATCGTTTTTTATATATTTTTTATGACATGCCCCATTAAGGTGGGTTCCCACGGTGCGTGATATTACGGACGGACGCGCACCAGCCCGCACCACGGATTGTGGGAAACGGAGCGTCCGTGGTAAAACGTCCGTAGCCGTCGGCGCGTCCTCGTCCGTCCGCGAAATCACGCACCGTGGGAACCTACCTTTAGACAGTTGCGTCGTCGCGCGCGACGTTTCGACAGATTGACGGACAAGAGACGAAGCGGGAAGGAGTATGCACGCCTATGCACGCCATGCACGCCAATGCAATGGGGCCTCGCCTTTAGTATGTAAAACAACGCAGTGACAGTGCTATGTCGACGTAAGCGACGTCGTGTGTGGACATGCCCTAACGCGGTTAAAAAACTATGCGTATTCAGGCGTCCCCTTACACGATTCGAGTGCCTACTCAGCGAGTTAATATTGAATTCGCAAGTACAAGTTCTTACGTTGCGTTGTTTAAGTTCATAGAATTATATGATAGGTACCAGTTTTCTGTCTGAACTGTTGGGTTTTTTAGAGGAGGGTTTAGAGGTACCTAAGTGTTTGATCTAAAGAATATTAGGGAAGACTAACAGTCTAATGCAATTTTCGTAGGTCGACCCACAGCTGACCGATAAACTAAAGGAAGGAATACAGGCCATCGAGAAAATTGACGCCGAACTGAGTAATATAGAAGCTAAGTATATGGTGTGAGTATAATTTTTGAAATTTATATATTTCTCAGACAAATTCAGCTGTACCTAATGTTAAATGTGATGCCTATTTCAAAATATGACCTCAATACCAAATACTTATATTCTTAAGATAAGAGTAGCCTATCTGAAGAATAAAGTTGATGCTGTATTTCTCTAAAACTTATTGAAGATAGAGACGGCATCAATTCTATTCTTCAGTAAGCCTATCTGAAGTGATAGCCATCTGGATATTTGAAAAATCGGTCCTAGTCGTGTTCAAATTCCAAGACAAAATTAGGTCTTTTTAAAAATATATGGACAGCACATTGTCCCTTTTCAACGAATATGCGTATACTTACGCGGAATAATTATTTATTGTATGTTTCTTATAGAGAAAATAAACTGATAGTCGACGTTTTCCCGCCTTAAATTGTGTTTGACTTGATAATTATAATATTTCACAGGTAGGCCAATTCGAGGGACAAATGGAACGGTTGAACTTCGGCCTAGTTCGAGTAGTTTACGAATGGGCGCTCGAGAAGCCGTTTGCAGGAGATTATGGAACTCACCGATGTGCAAGAAGGAATTATTGTGAGGTGTATCCAGCAGTTGCATGAGGTGAGGGGAATGCGGCTGTTAAATAAGGTCCTAGGTGCGATTCCTGGCTGGGATAGTTTAATTTAGGTACCTTGGACACGCACATGCACAATAGTCGCAGCAGAATCCGGGCATTGTTTTATTTAAAAAAAGTTATGAAGCACATTTATGTAAAACATTTTTTGGGTTTTCAATTCTTAGGTTCATTCCAACACACATTGCTTTTCTTCGATAGCTTAGTTAGTGCATGAATATTTCTCGCTACCTTCAAGTTTGCTGAAAAAATATCTGTTTTTTTTTAAACTGTCTATGCATCTATTCTTATTACTTTCTGAAATAAAAAACTTGTATTATAACTAAGGGCCGATTTTTCCAACGGTTAGATAGCCTAACTGCTGTTTTTCTCTAAAACCTGATCAAAATTGGGACAGCAACTACTTACCTTATCCTTCAGATAGGTCATCTGATTTTCAAAAAATCGGCCTTAATTCATGCCTTTCGGGGCACATGTCCAACTGTTCAGTCCAACTAGTTGGACAGTGGGCCTCCGCTAGGGGTCGTGTTCCAACTGTGAAAATAGTTGGTTCAGAGAACTGTTTCAGACGCCGTGGTCCAATTCAAATAATTTCAAATAAATAAAAATACAATTGCAAACAAAAACGACTTATCATTTATTACCTTTGAAACAAAAAAGAATAAAACTAAGGGAAGTCTTAGCGTAATTTATCAAAAGCATGGCCTACAGTTATATCACCTTTTACATAAAGGCGTAAGGTGCAAACTGTAAACGATGACCAAATAAGCAAATATACAATTACAATTAATAATACTGTCCAACTGCAGTTTTGGTTTTATAAAAAACATAAAAGTAATAATGATAAGTCGTTTTTGTTTGCAATTGAATTTTTATTTACATACATACATACATAATAATCACGCCTCTTTCCCGGAGGGGTAGGCAGAGATCACGGATCTCCATTTGCTACGATCCTGACACCTCTTTCGCTTCATCTACTTTCATGATATTCTTCATGCACGCTCGTCGGTTTAGGGTACTCTTGACCTGACCTTTCTTTAGAATTTCACCAATTTGATCGGTGAAAGTCCGGCAAGGTCTTCCCATTTCAACCCTTCCATCCACTCTTCCGTTGTACACTTTCTTTGTCAGTCTACTTTCACTCATCCTCTCTACATGCCCAAACCACCTCAACATACCCTTCTCAATCTTCGTCACCACGTCCTCATTTATACCACACTTCTTTCTGATCACCTCATTTCTTATTCTATCTTTCAAAGTGAGTCCACACATATTTTATTTATTTGAAATTATTTAAATTGGACCACGGCGTCTGAAACAGTTCTCTGGACCAACTATTTTCACAGTTGGAACACGACCCCTAGCGGAGGCCCACTGTCCAACTAATTGGACTGAGCAGTTGGACATGTGCCCCGAAAGGAATTCATGTTTATTTATGTGTAACTAGCAGCTGCCCACGACTTCGTCCGCGTGAAAGGGCTTTACACACGTGCGAAGCCGGGGCGGGTCCCTAGTTATACATATAAATCCTCCTCTTGAATCACTCTATACAGGGTGTAACAGAAAGGGTATGTTAATCGAAAAGCTATGTAAATAGCCCACTATAGAGAACCTATTTCCAAAATTTGAGACTCGAAATCACATTTTTATTTTTTATGATTGTATGAAAATTCCTGAGATATTTAAAAATTCTCCATACTATTGGGAAAAATAAACATGTGATTTCGGGTCTCAAATTTTGTGGATAGGTTCTCTACAGTGGGCTATTGACAAAGTTTTTCGCTTAACATACCCTTTTTGTTACGCCCCGTATATTTAAAATACCGCATTAAAATCCGTTGCGTAGTTTGAAAGATCAAATACATACATAGGGACAGACAGCGAGAAGCGACTTTGTTTTATAATAATATGTAAAAATAACAGATGTAGCCAGCAATAACATTCCGTTTATTTACCAGTTACTGGTGGACGTGAAAGATGCGGCCGTAGCGATCGGGGACCCGAAACTGCAGGCAAAGATGATGGAGGCGTCTACTGCCATCAAACGAGACATCGTCTTCGCTGCCAGCCTGTACACCACGCAGAAAGAAACCGCTGTTATGTGATACTGTGTTATACCACATTTGTGTATGAACAAACGTAAATAGAGCTAAATCGGAGCATTTATAGATCTATACTAATAGTATAAAGTTGAAGAGTTTGTCTGAATATAAAAAAGGTAGAGGCCGCCCGCCACTAATCTGGTGGTCTAAAATACAGAGAGACCTCAAGGAAGCCCATTTGCCTGAAAAGACAATCCAGGATAGATCACCCTGGCGCAGAAATGTGAGGAGACCCGACCCCACTTAATGGGAAAAGGGTAGGACAAAGAATAAGAAGAGTTTTTTGTTTGTTTGGTTGAATGAGCTAATCTCAGAAACTACTGCTTCGATTTGATAAATTCTTTCAATGTTAGATAGCCCATTTATTTAGGAGGGCTATAGGCTATATAAATGGTATGACCACCCGACCCCCGAAGACGTGGCGGCCGCTACTTTAATATAGTTTTTCCCTGACTGCGTCAGAAGGAGGGTGACAATCAGTTACAAGTTGCTAGCTTATCGCCTTAGAGAATGCCCGAGTTCCTTAGACGACTCTTACGACATGCACGGAAGGAGATGTAGCTGATGTATTCTAGTGAAGAGAAGTGAAGCCGCTTCAACACAGGAAATTGCTTGTGTTGAGTAGTAAATATTTTAAATGAATTTAAATAAAGTGCTTCTATAGGATAAAATATAAAATAAGTTTATATAGTTATTTATTCTCAGATTTGTATTGTAACTAGGTAGACCTGTACCTAATTTTGAATAAACTTTATATGAAACTTTATATGAAACATTTTAAATATTTTACCCTTAAACCTACTTGAACCAAATTAAGTTACACCAAACGAAGAATAAATAAATTACTTGAGTTCGCTCTTCATTTTAAGTGCCACCTATTAGGAACAGAACTGTTAATATGTAATTAACCTACTATGATATACATACTGTGTTAATCTTTTTAACTATACTGGGTAATACGATATTTGTTAGTGAACCATTTACCCTAGGATGTACACATACATACATCACACACCAGCCTATTGCATAGCTAGCTTTATGTACGCCTCCCCTAGGGCACACCATAAGGCTATTGCCATAGGCTGATTGTCCATAGTTACCACGCTGGGCAGGCAGGTTGGTGACCACATTGTGATTTTTTGGACTATGTTGTCAACACGGGAGGCGCTGCCGCCCACCTCCCGGAAGCCCTTTAATCGCCTCGTACGACACCCACGGGCAGACATGGGTTGGTACTATTCTACTCTGATACCACACGGTCATGAAAGAGATCAACTACCGGTTTTTTTACAATTAGCTAGGCAAACATTGTGATGCGGCCTAAGGTGGTACATGTTTGCCTAGAAAGTTCTTGAAGCAAATTCACGGTAACAGTATTATTATGTCAAAACCATAGTAAAATAGAACAGGGAAATGACAGTCAACTGTTGGATTTTATCTATCGAGGAACCGATATGTAAAAATGTAGGTAAGTATCCATTAGGATTTTAAATTGGAAAATTAATGAGATATGAACATACCTACCTATATATACAGACGTCACATCGGCTACTTAGGTATGTTCCTGTGCAAAGAATATACTTACTCTCCCCTAGCTGGGGCAGAGAGCCACAACGAATCTGATAGTCTAGCTAGCCTAAAAGGCTTTGTTAAAAAACAGGTACCCAGTTATGTGAGTATGCTATTTTCGTACCATCGTATTAGATTGCGTTTCACCGTACATATACTTAGTTACTATGTGTATGACCACATTTTCTGTTTCACTGCATACAAGAAACGGACAATAGGCACGGTATTTTTTTATGGTAGCCGCCATTTTGAGTTTCCATCCCTCTGGATGCCATGTCCATACGTCCATCTCTAAAAATAGTTTAAACAGCGCGTGTAGATTGGGCTATTGCTATCAATAAAAACTAAAATGCCTTAAACTCCTAATACCTACACGAGTTTTCCGTCCGACAAAGTGCGGATATAAGTATTCCATACTGATCTAGTAAATTCGTTAATAAAAAAACCAGTTAAAACAATGAACAAGTGATATGACAAGATAAACTAGTGTTCCGATATACCTACATATCTGTTTATTGGTAAACAAGATGCTGATTTCAAGATCGCAGAGTTGGTTTTTGCCACCCCTCCACGATAGGTGGTCATTCTCGTTCCAAACTGGTACATTTGCACACGCACCGACAGCTGGGCGCGCGCCGTGGTTGAATTTAAAAGTTTTGTTCGCGCTTCTTTTTGTATTAACCATCATGACGTACTTTTGGTCGAACTTGACTGTACTGTGTTTGCTGAATTTCATTTTGGAAGCCACCGATGGAATGGTTATGGTAGGTTTTATTATAATTTTTATTTTATATTGTAATTTATTATTTTATTTAGTCTTACGTATCTTATTTAGTCTTACGTATAGGTCCGGTCTTGGACTACTAAAAAAGAAAAATATATTTTTTTGGGAAAGGGCATCGTTGTCTGAATTGAATGTATTTTATTTTATTTATTTATTTATATTATTTAGCTATACGGTTTAAAAAACTTATAGGTACTTATTCTTATAAATGTGGTAGGTAGGTACTCATAAATAAGTTAACATCATTGGAAGACCTAAGTATGTACCTATATACCTAACGTGTTTAAATAAATATACTATTTTTAACTTTGTTACTCAGGTATTTTGTTATATTCCCAGTCGTCCCCACCCTGTCGTCCCCACTGGTCCCCACTGGGTACGAATGGGAAAAAAGTTTCGTTCGTCCCCAGTGGTAGGCAAACGTAAAAAAAAGGACGAGTGAGAAATAAAAAGTTCCAATCGTCACACGAAACTTTTTTTCCCACTCGTACCCAGTGAGGACGACAGGGTGCGGACGACTGGAATAAACCGGTATTTTAAAAATACAATTTTACTTAGGTATATGGGGTTTAAGTTTTTTGCCACCATACAAATGTGAGGTCTAAATTTATTTTGACAAAGGCATAGTATATAGTAAAGGATATATGCGTGCGCTAATTGTCCTTTAAAAAATGAAGTACCTACCTATCTCTGTATTGGGGAAACCGAGGGGATTTGAAACAGTGCCGATTTCTCGAAAATTAAAACGGTTAGCCAGTTGAAAATATTGCTTAACAACCACTTTTCTACGTTCGAACACGTGTCTGTTCGCGTCGGTGGCGCAAAGCGCGCGGTTTTTGAATTTTGTGTATCAAGTGACAAAAATAGCAAAAAGTAAGTTTTTACGGTTTTTTACGATGTTTATATTTTGATGATGGTTTCATATTTTTGTTTAAGTTATATATGTTTCGAACGCTCGTTAACTAAAGATTCGTTATTTATATTTGGTACAATTTGTTTCCGCGTATGTTCTTCTTGATTGTGGATGAAATAAAAATTGGGAAGTTTTTTCTTACTGAGGTGATTTGAAACAGCCTTGTTTTCATGTTTTTATCAGACAGCAACCAAGAAAAAACAGTCACAAAAGATTTTATTTAAATTATAATTTAATCATTTTGTTTTAGTGTGCCTATAATTATAATAGTACTAGGAAGTCTAGCCAGGTCAAGACCCAGAGAGCTATATAAACTTCTTTCAAACTTGCAGCAAGTATAAACTATCAAACATGGAGACTTGCTGCAAATTTGTCATGGCAAAGGTGTATGTATGGAATAATCTTGCAGCAAATTTGAATCAAACCTCCTAGTTTACCAAAAACAAAACTGTATAATGTTTGTTTCTTCAAAGAAGCTACAAAGTGTGTAATGGCAACGTTGCAGCTTTTTTGACGAAACAAACATTATACATGTTTGCTATGGAAACCTAGCAGCAACTTTGTAGTGACAAACATTATACAAGTTTGTTTCGACAACCTTGCATTTGACTTGTCATGACAAACTTGCCGCAAGTTTGTTTCTGGGAGGTTTGACTCAAACTTGCTGCATGTTATTTCCATACACCCTTGTCATAGCAAAGAAGAACTTGCTGAAAGTCTCCATGTTTCATAGTTCAAACTTGCTGCATGTCTGAAACAAGTTTATATTGCTATATGGGAATAAATATCTTTAAATTAGATCACCATTTTTATTTTACAACCCTTAACACTTCTCCAAAATAATATGTTTCAACTCTCCTCGACCCCTGTTTCATCTTACCTCGATATGAGGGGAGTTGAGACAAGTTGACTTGTTACGGTTAAGTCTATTTTTCACCACAATATTCAACGCTTATAATTTATTTATGTTAGTCATTCGCAAGTGTCGTCGCAAGTACCTATCGATTGGTACTAAAATCACACGATTTCTGTCTATAGTATTTTGTGTATGAAATAAAATGTGAAAATTGTTTCAACTCCCCTAGGTCTCCCCTATCATATATAAAAACTAAACTGCCCTGGTTTCAGGCTCCACGAAAATATTTTATTTACCTACTTACCTAAGTTTATTTATAATAATGATGTATGTAATTATATAATGAAACATATTTATAAATATTCATTTGAATTGTAATACATACATTGTTTACATCCATCAATTTTCTTCGCTTTGGGAAATACAGGTCGATTTATGTAAGTATTTGTTTAAATTTAGTGTACCTATTGTAGGTGTATAGAAAAAATTATTTAAGTTTTTCATAAACATTATCATGTCTTTGTTTTAAATAAAAAAAACGCATAATATGCAGGGTGTAGAGAACGGACAGGCAAATACTGACATGCGTACATGCTTCGTACCGTCTCGGCGTCGCGGTCGTCGTCATTCTGATACGCGAACCCGTAGCGCAAACCACTAATTCTTGGCAATTTTTGTGTCAGAATGTGTGTAATTCTGTAGGTGTATGGGAAAAGGCGGTGATAGCACAATGGTTTAACACTTTACACGTGCGTCTTCAATTTATATAAGTACCAGTCTGGATCTAAGGATTTGATACGCTAAAATTCTCACCTAGCTTTGGTAGACAAAGGAGTGTTGGCGTCAGGCAAGCAGCTGACCGTAAAACAAACGCCAAATTCATTTGTAGTGAGTCGAAAGTCCGGTTTGATCTTCCTTTTGTGATCCTTTTTTTGTAGGGACAAGCTATTTATTTTAGCTGGGTTATTAGGATACTAGGTAACCCTAGTAATTAGTTTTGAATATTTAGGCAAATTGGGAAAACCGTGGTAAACCCACAGATTTGGTATGGTAAAACCAGGTCATCGGGGTGATTTTTATTGCAATGATAAGAAATAAGTATCATTATTTCTTGGTGGGTAAGGTTAGGTAAGCTTACTATGATATAAATAGAAATAGCAAAAAAATTCGGTTGGAATGTATAGGTATTCAGACTCATACTAAAAGTAAGAGATAATCTACGTAAAGCTCAGGATATTTTAATAAATCCGGTTTTGATATTGAGATAGAACCACCTAAAAAACTTGTAATAATAATAATTGTTTTTATTTCAGACTACAAAACTTACGCTAGTCCATATTGTGTTAGTATAAATAAAAACGGAACTTATGGAAAAACTATGTTAGTATGTAATGTAACTATGTAATGTCGGTACCTACTTATTTGGAGTACCTAACTATGTTACCTATGGATAAACTTAATTTATTTATCAAGGTTGAATAAGAAGTAGGGTTTTTTGCCCATGCATTGTGACGGGTTTTTGTCGATTGTTCTTTTTTATGTTAATATCCTTGGAGATTGTACTCGTATGCAGTATCTTGAGCACTGTATTCCTAAAATAACCAACTCGTATGGATTTTTTAACTTTTGGACCTCCTTACCTCCTTTGGGTTTGGCTGGTGGACCCATTCCTCAGCGCTGCTAACTATGGTGGAAACCATATACCCTCTGCTGACCCTCGACTCTCAACTCACGATCTCGAATACTACAATCGCAACTAAATCGCACTTAGCATGCAGACCTAATCTTTATTATTTAGTATAGGTATAATTCATGCTTAAGTTTTAGAACGCTTGATATTGTAAAATAATGTTGAAATAGTTTTACTTCATTACCCGACGCAAAGGAGTGGTAATGTGTTTAACAGCCTATGTATGTTTCAGCCTTTGAAGCACTATACAGACCAAATGCCTGGGCCGATTTTTAAGAGTCACACGTCAATAGATTCCTCTTAGTCCGCCGAGTGTCACTAAAGATCTAAAGATATGATATTAGTGAAAATCCAAAATGGCGACTACTGGACGCCATATTGTGAAAATGAAAAAAATTAAAGTCAACAAACTATATCAAGTGGGGTATCCTTGAATAGGTATTTAAAAATCATTATCAGTTTTCTATCAATATTTTTCGATCCGACTGACCGTTTAGGGTCTATATCGATTTAAAGTTGCGTAACAAGCATTCTCGCATATAAGTTTTTAGACAGCAGCAAGAAAACTACTTGCTGCCGAGCATGTTTCTTGAAGGCTATAGTATTAGTATTAGTAGCTATATTAACTAAAAATTATCAAAAAACATAATTTAAAAAATCCAAAAACCCGACTGCGTAAAAAAGAACCAAACTATGTAATAATAGAAAAACTGAAAAGATGAAAACAAGACATTTAGATGTCTGGTGGTCTAGAATTCTATAATATTATTATGGAATGAATACTAATAATATTTTCTAATGATGTAACATATTAACAACTAAACAGCCAGGATCTAAAAAATTAGCTTGGCTGTCAGATAATGGATCCAGACTGTTCAGTTATTATGTTACATCATTAGAAAATATTTTATTTTCTTCAATAGTACCTATTCATTCTATAATAATATTATAGAATTCTAGACCACCAGACATCTAAGTGCTTGTTTTCATCTTTTCAGTTTTTTATTATAACATAGCTTGGTTCTTTATTACGCAGTCGGGTTTTTGGATTTTTTTCTTGTAAAACTTGTGCTTGCCCGTAATTGCTATCCAAGTATTTTCAAGATCATCGGTGTACCTACCTATATTTCTTACAACCAAATAGTACTAGCTATAATTAAATGTTTGACTATTTACAAACATGTGCAATTTTTCACGCACGCCCGTTGATGTCTTTTATATAAATGCCAGCTATGTATTAGGACTACCTACTCTTTTTTTTCAAAATATAAAGGTAACTAGCTAGTGCCCACAACTTTGTCCGCTTGGACTACAGAAACAGGGACCTATGTCCTTCTCTGTACTTCCAACAATGCAAAATTTCTAGAAGAAGTTGGAGCCAATAAAGTGTAAAGAGGTAACAAATAAACTTGTTTTCACATTTATAATATTAGTAAGGTATAATAATCAAGTTACATACTATACGCCTTATTACCACGTTATTATAATCTTATATAAAATACAGAAACTTTAATCGTTTTCCTTACATTCGCTATAATTTGTGATTTGAATCATAACAATAACAATGTACATTGTTAGTACATCGCGTGCGGTGTGGCAAATCTCGGAATCCGATCGGGAAGTCTATGCCGTAACCGGCCCGTTCTGTCTCTCCATGTAGGCAACTAGCTGTTGCCCATTTTCAGTATAACTTACTGGAATTAGACGACAACGCTATTAATGGCGGTGATGGCGAGTCATCACAACCTACATCACGTTGGTGCAACAGGTGTTCATAACGGAAAATACCCGGAAATAAGATCCCTTAGCTGTGTCCTTTACAACAAAATGATATTGGAGAGAATAAGCTAAAAATGTATTGTTTCTAATATATGTAACTGTAATGTACATGTAAATGTAACGGATCGCTGTCTGTACATGGAAGATATATGAGAAAAAATATGTATGGTATGCGCATAAGACAAAATACCTTATTGCCTGTAATACTTTAATTTATATGTGTATACTGTTGGTGTGTCTTAATAATAAATAAATAAAATATTATAGGAGACCTTTATCAACGCAATAGTACCCAAAAGAATGATTTTTGGAATTTTTGTCTGTTTGTCGGTTTGTCTGTTTGTCTGTGCGTTTGTGCACGCTAATCTCAGAAACGGCTGAACCGATTTCGTGCAGTTTTCAGGAATATATTGTGACAGGTCCCACTTAACATAGAGGCTAATTTTTATCCCGAGAAATTGTTTTTATCCCGGATAATTTCGACATTTTGTTTTTTCTGTAGTCCACGCGGATACAATATACCTATAGGTACATATACACCTAAAATGAGGTAGCCAGAACTGCAAGTTCATAAAAGGGATCTCACCGCCACGTTTAGCGTAGTGATAGATATTGTAAATGATCAGTGAGTTGCTAGCTGATAGGCCTGAGAAAATGTCTGAGTTCCATAGTCGACTCTTACCTACGACATGCACGGAAGGAGATGCAGTTGATGTATTCTAGTGATATGTAAGTAGATACTCTATTTTATGCTTGTTTGTTTATCATCAATCTGGCTCAATGCTTGATAGGTCAAAGAAAGAAAAAGAAGAAACAGAATAACATACTGCTTACCTAAAGTATTATTTACACGATAGTTCCTACTTATATAGTTCCCTTTCATCGTGTTTTCTATACATAAGTATGATAATTATAAATATTTATCATGTTCAAGATATACGGATTACCCGCGCATGGACTGGTTCGAATAAGTTGATATCCAGTTTGATATCCCACTGAGTCATGATCAGGTAGCTAAAAATTATATATAATAACATCTAAGTGTGTTAAGATTAGCGGGTTTATGACCTCTTTATCACTTCATGGAAGGGAGGAGAGCAAAGATTTTAAAGTTAGCTAGGTAGGTATTATGATTATTAATGCAAAGTATTGAAAAATAAACGAGAAAATATGACAATAGGTAATAGTCTAACAGACTCCGTCTGCGTGGACTACAGACATAATAAAAAAATCTCCTAATAAAATTTACAGTAACAGTTTAATGTAAGGAAAACCCTTTTTTTTGGCTTGGGGCAAAATTACCTCCCTGAAATAAAGTAACCTGTTACGGTATCCTGATTATTGCATAGGTTGATATTTTGTGGCAAAACCGGAACGTCAAAATACTAATAAAATAATTCCGTAATTCCGGTTGTAATCACACAAAAGCACAAAAAACTCTTTATTACATAAGTGTACCTTGTACAATGGATGACAAACATGATTTACCTCATATTATGACCACTGCAGCCTCACTAGGCAGCTGTGTCATGGCCAAAAATAATTGCCTTGTATTTTGAATGCAGTCGCAAATTAAACCCTTGTATGGGAAATTATCGCAGATGAAACTGACCGCCCTTGTTGATGTGTCATGTTTAATTTTGAGTCAAAATGTTGCCTTGGATCTGCCTTGACTCTCTTTTGTACCTGAGTAAATCGATAATTTGCATGTGAACACACGGCTCTGTGTCCCTAATAGGATAGCCAGAACTATAGGATCAAAGACACGCCACAGTGTCATAGCCACGTTTAGTATACGAGTAGCGTGAACAGATATGAAGTAAATGATCAATGATAAGTTGCTAGCTTACAATCGTCTAATAGTTCTTTAGTCCACTCTTACGACATGCACGGAACGAAATGCAGCTGACTGAAGTATTCTAGCAAAGCACCACATCAGCATAGGACTACTTATTAATAAAAAATATAGTCTTAATATTGAAATATATTTCACTCACTATGAGTGAGCCCACCACCGGGCCCTACACCCTCCACTGACCCTCGGATCTGATAACGAAAACAAGCACTTGCATTACCTACAATCGCTCCGAGAAACTAGACCCGAGCACTTAGCATGCAAGATAATACCTATATCGCACTATTTCCGAAATCAAATAACGCCTAATACAATTTCATTTATGAAATATATTTATTAATTTTATTGTCCTTGTACAAGTCATGTTCAATTTTTAATGACCTTGGCTGTGTTATGCTTTCTCTAATATTTTCGGACATGGGTTCTTGGTACTGGACTTTTAGGAATTTTGTAGATGGATTTCTAGGAATTATAATGGTCATTTACTACAAGTTTACGATACATTCAAATAAGGTGTAGGCAGTCAGCATCAAGGCTAACTTCCTCTCTAGTACCTAGACTGCAGCTAGATAGGTATAAGTACGTTACTGCTGGAATATTCATTAAAATAGGTGGGTAGGTATTATTAAGGTGATACGTATTTCGTAGATATTTTTTGCAAGGACAAAGAGAGTTGGAATATCGGGTTCAATTCGGTCCGATTCATTCTATATGTAGCTACTCGGGGACCCTGAGGTACCTACTATCCACCTATTTTATTTGGTTTCAAAGAATAAACTTACATATGTACACTCTTGCAGTTCTATCTACCTACATCCCTTCATATCTATCATATTTATATCTATAGTTCTTAACATAAATGGCTGAGAGAGAAAAGAACAGGTAGGACTAATTTTACGTTTAGGTTTAAGTGTGACTGCCGGAGTCGACCATACTATCTTTAAAACTTGTTTCCAAATTGGAGAATACATCAATCACAGATGCTGGTCACAACTAGGGACAAATCGTGCGCACACGCAGGGTATACTTATGCAATAGGATTATTAAGGTCATGACATGACATCGTAGCATACTAATAAGGAATTATTACATAAGTCTTCACCTCAGTTTTAGCGAATTTGAACTGGTATTTGTAACTCAACATTATAATAATATTTAGTTTTATATAGTTAGGGGCTACAGACTTCGAATGAAATTACTTGCGCCTTTGTACAATGTAGTGTAAGAGGGAATCAAAATTTAAACCCTTAAATTGTGTACGTACTGTGAATGTAATTTGTAGACATCAAGACACATGATTTTTACTTTTGTTTAGAAATTAGAAGTACCTATTTATCAAAGAGTCATAGGTATCATTAGGTAAAAGTACCACCACCGGTAAATATAGGTATATTAAAAAAAAATGTCAGTTCTTTATTACCTTCTCTGGAGATGCAAGATGAGGCCGTTTCCAAGGGTTATTTCCGTTCGTCCCACCAGGCTTCGTCCCACCAGTGGGATGAACGGAAATATAAAGTAAATTATTTACATACAGGGTGTTTTTTTGTGGCCACCATTAACGAAGGGTACGTACTCTATACATCAAATAAAGTAAGTTAATGCCAAAAAATATGCTGGGAATTTTTTTTTTTTATTACTTGATCGGGCAAAATTTATAGTGTCTAGTGTTTATGTTAGTTTTTTTATAGACAGATATTAATTATTTCTCGTGAAAAAATCTTGCTACCCGCGTCTATGTGCATTTATGCAGAAAAACGCAGTCTATTTACTCAACTTTGGACCCTAATATTTTGGAAACCAGACACTTCCCAGGTATGCTTCCATGGAGAAAAATGATCGTGATGATGAGGAGATTCCGTAGTTTTCGGGAACGTTGACGACAAAAAATCACCCTGTATTGTATGATATTCCCGTTTGTCCCACTGGTCGTAATAGAGGTCATTGGGGGAGGTGAGGCCTATGTTCAACAATGTACTTTCCATAGCTAAAATGATGATGATGATGGCAGTTTAAATTTTTTATACCAACTATTTCCAGCCTCGTCCATCAAACCGCGCCTGCGTGATAGGAGCAGGCTACTCCGGCCTGGCCACTGCAAGATACCTGAAGCAGTATGGCCTGGACTTCACGGTCTACGAGGCCAGCAGACACGTGGGAGGCACGTGGCGCTTCGACCCTCATGTCGGGATCGACGAAGACGGTCTTCCGTTGTTTACAAGCCAATACAAACTGTTAAGGTAAGGTACGTATAGTGCGTTTCACCAAAGTTCGTTTGAAAGGTGGCGCTAGCTGCTTAATGTACACACATAGACAACTCAGAACAGCCTATTTAATTACAGTCCACTGCTGGATATGTCATAGTCACCACCCTCTGGGCAGCCCTGCTTCCCACCTCCGGAAACCTTTAATCGCCTCTTACTAAATAAATATAAATTCATACACTTCACAACACATTAACTTAGTCCCACATACTTGGACTTCTACAACATCCATGATTCGGAAACAAACATCAATATTCATCATATCAACGTTTGCACCTGCCGGGAATCGAACCCACGACCTATGGCGTCACAGGCAAGATCACTTACCTACTACACCAATCGGCCTTCAATTACTATAGGCTCTATTATTGGTTATGTAATCCTTTGGAACTGCATACAAAGAATACCTTTTAGTTCCGATATCGTGTATGAAATTAACTCTAGGCTGAATAACATTAAATTGTTTTTATCACTGGTAGACAGCCAGTTGACCTTTCAAGAACTTTTCATAACTATTAAGTACAGGCCATTGATTGTATTGCCCTTTATGAATAAAAAATTGCAGTAAAATAAATATATTTGGCACGCGCTCGTTACGCGGTAATTGTTTTAACCTGAATAATTTCCATATTTCTTTTTAGTTTCAATTTTTGCATAGGGGCGTTATCAATATAAAAACTAGGGCTTTGGAAGTACCTTGTAGACAATGTGCTTCGTTATACTTACTAACATAGCGGTGTTCTATGCTATGCATAAAAGTCGAAAAATAATGCAAAAAATATGTAATAAAAACTAGATTTTTTAAATATAAAATCACTCGTGTTTCTTAATAATTTGCGCAGGCTTTCACTAGAATACGTATATAAGCTGCATTTCCTTCTGCTATCATAAGAGTCTACTGAAGAACTCAGGCAGGGGCGTTCCCTCAGGCGATGATCTAGCAACTTGTCATTAATCTATATCTATCTTTCTCTTCTATTCTATACATATAATAAAAATGTAACGGATCGCTGTCTGTACATGGGAGATTTATGAGAAAAAATATTATAGGAGACCTTTATCAACGCAATAGTACCCAAAAGAATGATTTTTGGAATTTTTCTCTGTTTGTCTGTGCGTTTGTACACGTTAATCTCAGAAACGGCTGAACCGATTTCGATGCAGTTTTCAGCAATATATTGTGACAGATCCCACTTAACATTTGATTCCGGGATATTTTGTTTTTTTTTTTTGTAGTCCACGCGGACGGAGTAGCGGGCGTCCACTAGACTTTCATAGGTATCTGGCATGGCTGTACGATCTCTTTAGTGATCCAGCAGTTTTGGCTACCCCATTTTGGGATCACAGGCGTGTGTAGATGTATATATGTTTGTCATACTCTACTAGTCGTCGTCGTCGTTCAGCCTATTGCAGTCCACTGCTGGACGTAGGCCTCCCCCAGAATTACGCCACATGGCTCGAGCTCGATCGTTTTTGCCATCCAAACGCTATACTTGCCGAGGCGCGGTCTCCATTCGAGAACCCGCTTACTCCACCGTATATCGGTTCTACGATAGATGTGGCCTGCCCACTGCCACTTCAGTCTGCTATATTTCGAGACTATGTCTGTCCCTTTGGTCTTCCGCCGGATAATCTCGTTTCGGACTTTGTCCATTAGTGAGATTCCGAGCATTGACCTTTCCATAGCTCTCTGAGTGACATGCAATCGGTGAGCCAGTCCCACCGTCAGGTTCCACGTCTCGGCTCCGTAAGTCATGTCTCTACTAGTAGGTACTTCAATATTATTGAAGTATCAACATAATCTAGGTACGATTTCACTGCATGCAAAAACCTAACTTTCGGATCGGCACTGAATAGTTTATTATTATATATCTTTTATTACCATAATAAAATGTTATGTCGCAATCAGCATCGCCATTGCTAGATGTAGAAAAGCTGCTCCGAGACTGACATCCATCTCTCTTTTAGGTAGACATGTTTATTACCTAATGTTGGTATTACGTAGGTTATAGCAAATTATGAGGCCTAAGTTAAATCTATGGCCACGGCTAAACCTATAATTTCTTCGTATAAGTTGTCTCATACTTACCTAACTTATATACTAAATATATAGCTAAGAGTGGGAGAGTGTCACCACACTACAGGGTGTATGTGACAGCCAGGCAAATATTTATGTTGTTACTTCAGACCATGACTTTGAGATAAAAACCAGTGAAAATTTTCGTAGGAAAATTCCGAAATTTTCCGACTTTTTTTCATTTTTTTCAGGAAAAAATATAGTGTGGTTCGTTTAAGTAGGCCTTAAATAACGACTTAAAAACAAAATTTTAACCTATGAATGATTTTCAAAAAAAGGTTGCTCTCAAAAAAGTTCAAAAAACTGATCAACCCCAAAGAAGAGTCACAAGTGATCCAAAAAATAGCAATGTATCACACAATAACCAATAAGCTCATTTAACTAGTCACAGGATCGCCGGATACAATTGGCGCGGACAGCAAACATTGCGTATAATCAAATTAAAAATTAATTTCCTGCGAATAATAACACTGTCGTATAACTCAAAACAATGGTACTTGTTCAGTATCTCAGTATTTGCCTAGCTGTCACACACACCCTGTATTTTAGCTCTGGACTAAGTGCCGCAATCTAGGATAAATCTCATCATAAATACACATACATAGGTACATACATACACAGCTGTTTCCAAAATGGAGTTGCCTAATATATATTCATATATCTATATATAGGATCATGAAAGAGATCCTATAGCCATGTGTCACTTCAAGTGGTAGAGAATGCATTAAGCTTTAAGCTTGCCTGTGTACCTACATTATTTTAACTTTTAATTTATAATGAAAAATTTTCTGTCTGTGGATTTTAGCAACTGCGGAGTATAAAGTCTGTCCGTTGAAATATGGCCTCCTGATTATCTAACTAGCAAAAGCAGAGCGAAAGCGAATTTTGTACCAATTTTCACATTTAAACGTCAAATTTGTATTATGTAAAATGTGTAAAAGCCATTGAGAAAAGAGGTAAAAGCAATAGCGTCTAACACTGTCTTTTGCGATGTAGTAATCGGCCAACATAAAGCGCAGCTGACTTACGTCGACATAATTAGTCGTTCACACCAAATAAAACCTCCTCGAGTGAGTGTGGCCTCAAGGAAAAAATATTACTGTATTGTACTATATCTAATTATTATATTTACTAAGTACCGGATAAACCATAGTGGAACTTACCGCGATATATTTTGAGAGATTGACGACCGGTTGTTATGAAACCGAAACAAGAACAGCTATACCTGTTTTATCTGGACCGTTAAGAAGGGTTGCCACTTATTACAAATAATTAAAAGTGCATTAAATTGGATTTTACATTAATAATAATTCTTTTTCCAAAATTAAACACTGTAATACTTAATACAAAAAAGTTGTGTCGCTCTATTTTGTGATATTTGGTTAATTTAGTAGATTTTTTGTAGGTAATTTATTATATTGATTCTATAGAGAAGCCAAAGATTAGAAAGTAACGAGGAATCTTAGCAGAGAGTTAATAAAAAAAAAACATTATAGCTAGTAGCCCAAATAATGATAGAATTGAATATGAAATACATAGATAATGTTAATATAATCGATGTTATTTGTGGGTATCGTCTAATTGGCAACCATATATTTACTTAAGTAGTTGTGTAGGTAGGTACATACCGACAGATTACCAAAAAGTTATGCAATATCGAATACTTACTATAATTATTTGCTCTTTATTATGAAACAAATCTAAATGATGTATCAGCTTTTATCATCGGACTTATCGGTGGATCTTATTATAATTACGAAAGTATATCTTCATCTGCTAGTTTTTAACGAGTAAACGGCTATTTTCCTAAGTGCTTATTTTAATCAAATATGCCTGCCACCCCTAAAAATGGACCCTCTCGGTGTGCGAGTTAGACTTGATCGGTTTTTTAGGGATTATCTGCATTTATGGTAACTATCGCTACCATGGTAAAAAGCTACTGTGCAGAGTCCAAGGGCGGATACAGACTTGGAGTCAGGGGGTGGTCATAATTTGATAACTTTTCGAACTTTCCTATCGCTCGTAAAATTGTAACATTGCCTAAGCTGGTCTAAGTCTAAAACCCCTTACCAACCTAAAGGGGCCTTTAGCAGAGTGGTTTACATAAAAAACCAGATAGTAAATCGTACCTACTTAATTGATTACAGAACGAACACACCTCGTCAGACCATGGAGTTTGCTGGATTCCCTTTCCCGGAGGGCACACCCTCTTACCCCACCGGGACGTGCTTCTACAGGTACTTGAAGAAGTTCGTTCAAGAGTTTGACTTCATGAAAAATATTCGTGTAAGTATGTACTTTTTTAAGATAATACAAGTCATTTTAAATACCATGCAGCAATATCAACCTATAGTATAATAGAGACTTGATTAGAATATAATGGTGTTAAAAGGGTATGTGAAGCGGAAATCAATGTGAATAGCCCACAAAAATGAACCTATGTACAAAATTTCAGACTCGTAATCACATGTCTAATTTTCCAAATAGTATGGAGAATTCCTAAACAACTCAGGAATGTTCATACAATCTTGAAAAATAACCATGCGATTTCGACTTCAAATTTTGGAAATTCTCTATAGTGGCCTGTTTAGATAGCTTTAATAAACCGTTTCTGTTACACCCTGTATAGATAAAACCGAATCTAAAGTTAGATTCTGTATAAAAATGACATTTGACACAGCAAAATTTACGGAATATCTGTCAAATTTAGACAATGTTTGGCTTAGAAAATCTTTAAATTCGTTTGTAATAACACGGTAGAGAATAATCTGAGGTTTAATCGCTATTGAGTGTGACTGAGACAACGCACAGTTAAAACTACAGGCTGAAAACTACAGAAAGATTAAGAAAAGAGTCATTGGAAAAGCACCTAGAGTTAGGTTAGCAGGCAAGCAAGCAGTTAGGTCCCCCCGGGATTTTCTATGCTTTGTTATGCATTTTTCTGGTCGCCTCTGTTGATCCTGGCTCACAAGAGTTGCAGAGGCGGGAATGAGTGGTGGGCTTATCCCGGTTGGAAAAGCACCTAGGGAGGACATATTTATATCCCGCATAACAACGGGAACGGTATAATTTACGCGGACACATTTTTACTTAGTCCCAAATCAGCTAGACTGCCTAGACTTGTAATCGATGATTAACGTTATCGTATTTATAAGTTAAGCTAGGGTTACGTGTTTGGTTTATAGTCAATAACTTTACCTACATCACCATTCATGATAGGTACGGAAGTTAAGTTGTACAAAGTATGAATAATTCAACGTTATGAGAAAATCGTGAGGCTTGGTGTCGATAAAAATAGAAACAATTTGTTGTATTAAATAAAATGTTTCGTAGAATTAATCAATTGTGAAGAATATGTTCTTTTATTATTATGCTACATTTGTTTTAGAAGCTTACTACATACATACATATAATCACGCTTCTGACCAATTTTGAGGGGTATAGTTGAGATGTACATGTTCGGTTAGTAGTGACAGGTGCTCAGCCCATCGCCTACAAAACACCAAGACCCTCTTGTCCCTCTACTGACCTTTAAAGTATGCCCGGGAAGAGAAGCAGCTGTAGTATTATACTTTTTTTTTCACTCCCAGAGCACCATAGAAGACCTTACTTCTCTTTAATAAAAAAAATATGTCATTATCCTTCTGCTCGTATCCCATTGTTTATGGCGTCAGCGCAATATGGTTCCTTTCGATAATCATATTGCCTTTTAGCGTTTGTTTTACGACCGACTGCCTGCCTTATGCCAACCCGGGCATAGTTGAGTGACATCTTTAAAATATTAAAATCCGTATATGAAATACTAGATAAAATATACTAGTGGACGCCCGCGACTCCGCCCGCGTTGACTACAGAAAAAACAAAATGTCGAAATTATCCGGGATAAAACATTTTCCCGGGATAAAAGTAGCCTATATGTTAAGTGGGACCTGTCACAATATATTCCTGAAAACTGCATCGCAATCGGTTCAGCTGTTTCCGAGATTTCATGCACAAACGCATATACAAACCGACAAAAATTCAAAAAATCATACTTTTGGGTACTATTGCGTTGATAAAGGTCTCCTATAATATATTTTTTCATATATCTTCCTTGTACAAGATGTATACACGATGATGATGATCTCCGACCGTATTTCGGCCAAGGCGACCAATCTCTACGGAGATTGGCTAGGTACGCAGGAGATATTATAGTGCACAAGTATACCTACATAGATAGATATTCAGTGGTACATACGGTCTAGTGACTGGGATCGTACCTACGCCGCTGTCCGGTTGAAAGGCACACGTCTTAACCATTGCATTTTTTGGAAATGAAATATGATTTGAAAAATAAGTATATTTTAATATAAGTCATATTTTAGAGAGACGCAAAGTTCCAAGACAAAGGTTAAATTGTTATTACCTTTGATAATTCCTACCCCTATTCCTAATTCCTATTCCTAAAATATGTTCTTTTGTTATTCTCAGCTTCAAAGCTACGTGACGTCAGTAAAGTGGGCGGGACGAAGCTGGAACATAACGTACACCGATACCGCTACACGGACTAACCATACCGACACCTGCGACTTTGTCGTCGTTGCCAATGGGGGATACTGTGTCCCTGTCATACCTAAGTTCGAAGGATTGGAGCAGTTTAGAGGTAGCTTCTTTATGACCTATAGACAATAATTTTATTACTTTTACTCTTGTCCTCTTCCACCAACTGAACTTATAAATTACTTGTGTGCCAAGGACCCACAGTATTTTTACCTTTTCGAGTAAGTGGCCTCAAGAGAAATGACAATGATAGAAATTATTTAAGCCTCAAGGGGAAAAAACGAATGGGATAAGTCGCTACGCTTCATGGTTTGGACTTTGGGAGTTTTAGATACAGCTAATTAAGTGGTTTAATTAAGGTAATAACTTAAGGTTCACAAAGTTGGCGTCGGTAGAGTAGAATAGCTCCACCCCGTGTTTGCCCGTGGGTATTAAAAGAGGCGATTAAGGAGTTTCCAGGAGGTGGGCAGCAGCCTTCCATATTTACAATATAGTCCGAAAATCACAAGCGGTCACCAATTTGGCATGCCCGGGGCGTGATGACTATCCACAAAACCCCCCTGGGCAAGTAGACTTGGTGTATACTGGGAGAGGCCTACATTCAGCGGTGAACTGTAATAGGTTAATTTTGGGTTCACAAATGGTTTTTCACGTTTCTGACTACACATTCACATGCTTTACAAGTATACACGTGCATGACTCTGTTCGCATACTCATTTACCTATTACATCGCGTCGATTACCTAAGTAAATTTGCATTTGTAATTAATCGTTAACAAGAGAAAATAAATGCCTAAGAATACGCTAAACATATTGAGTATTAACCAACTTTCTCTTGTGACACTATGTAAGTAGTATTTTGTACTCTTATGTCCTTTTCCTAGTACCTATTGTACTTAAAAGACAGTATAAATCATCTTACTAACAGAAGGATGTACAAATTTTGTGCGCGTATGTGTAACTCTTCATAGCACCGTGCATTAGTTAGCTAGTATCCGTTTATTAGGTTTTACTAACGTACACTTACTAAACTAAACTAATATTAGCAGGATATTTAGTTATGAATATTCGTGAAGAAGTAAATAAAATGGCTATTTTTGTATTTCAGGAAACATGATCCACAGCCACGACTACAAAGACCCCGAAACGTTCAGAAACCGTAGGGTGCTGCTAGTTGGCGCTGGAGCCTCAGGGCTGGACCTGGCCACCCATCTCAGCCCGGTAGCCTCCAAGCTCTACCACAGTCATCATCTCAAGTATAACCAGCCTAACTTCTCCAGTGCTTATGTGAAGAAGCCCGATATCCATAAGTTTACCACCAGCGGTGTGGTATTCCAAGATGGCAGCGTTGAGGAGGTCGATGATGTTATTCTGTGCACAGGTAGGTGGTAGATATTTTTAAATTTATTAATGATTAGTTTAGGTTAAGGCTTGGTGGTTAGTGATCTATCATTGCCACGTTATATTTTATCTTTTAAAGCTACTCCTTCTCTAACATTAGGTAAATGCTTATTGTGAAGATCCTGATAGGCAGCTACGTAATTTACAAGAAAAAAACTTAGAGATCTTGTGTATTGATATGCGTCTGCCGGAAGGTATTGAATGAGATGATTACCGAATTATCTTTCAAGATATCCCAATGGCTTGAGAGATGATGAAGTGAACTTGAAAATGGACTCTTATAAATTATGCATTATTTGTTGTTTCAAGGTTACGACTTCAAACACGACTTCTTAGATGAAAATGTCGGAATCACGCATTCTGGAAAGTTTGTACTACCTCTGTATCAGCAGATGGTGAACATCCGTCATCCTTCAATGGTGTTCGTGGGAGTGTCTAAGAAGATCATCAATAGAGTTCTAGACGCACAGGTATTTAAATACTTTTTAATGATCTAAACGTGTACCTAATACGCTCTCGTTTTACAGATTTAAATTCAAACAAAAGCCCGCTACTCGTATCCCCAAAGAGTGAAGGCAGAAGTGTGTGAATTCCACACCCACTTCTCATCAATCCTTCTATTTTACGTCACAAACTTTATTACATGGTAAAGGATGAATCAAGTACCTCTTTACAAAATTTGTGGATGATTCGTATCTTACAATAAATTTTTGAAACTATTTGTTCCTATGACTTATGTCTTTCTTTTTACTCCCAACTAAGAATATGCTAAATTTCAAGAAGATTGATTGATTAGTAAAGCGTGAAGAAGTAACAAACAAACTTACTTTCCCATTAATAATAACTTGGGATAGAATTAATTATTAGACAACTTTTGTTTAATATGAATACTGGTTTAATTACCAACAAATATCAAAATTCATGCGCGCCATCTTTTATATCTTCTACCCTCATAGTATTATGTCACATTCATTGGAAGTAACTGACCAATAAAGTCGTCGATTGTTTTTTCTCAAGCTAACAATACGTCCCTTCGTTTTCAGGGTGAATATGCAGCTTTGTTAGCTGCCGGCAAATTCAGCCTTCCATCCCAAGAGCTGATGCTGAAGCAGTGGCTGATCCACGTTTACTCGCTGCAGTCACAGAGGATGAAGATCGTGGACGTCAATATTGTGGGGGATATGGTAAGTTTATTGAGCGTGAGTGATATAAACTGTAGCTGATAAAGATGCTGATGCCGTATTACACTAGAATACATCAACTGCATCTAACGTGCATGTAAGGGTCGACTCAGAGACGTTATTTCAGGGGATGAGTTAGCAACTTGTCACTGATTTTTTACATCTGGCGCCGCTTGCTAAACGTGGCCACAGGTGCCCTTCACAATCCTGCTGTTTTGGCTGTCTATAGGTGATGATCCACCCGCAAGATGCCCTTTAACTAATGACTTATTTTAAATAACTCGTTCTCCTATTGCCCAACATAACGTAGAAGGATTAGGGCGTATCTATGTACTTATGTGTAAGAGTCAGAATCCTATTCAAAAAGACGTGCGGTGATTCTCTATAGAGGAGGTGGATAGAACACAGAACACTTAGGAAGACTTAATACTTTTACTACATGTATACTCTTCTTCATTCTAGGATCAATATTTCGCCAATCTGACCTCAGAATCCGGTGTGGTCCGAGCGCCGCCAGTACTGACTGCGATCAGGGACTTCAACGCAAAGAACCGACTAGAAGACCTGCTTAACTACAGGGACTACGACTACCAGGTCACCAGCGATTATAACTACACGAGGTTCTATAATAAAAGGCCGGAACTGCCTTGCCCCATAAGCGAGGATTAAGTTAATTCTTCTCTTGCCATAATGTAAACAGATTTGATGGGAAACTAATGAAATGTGTTGACAATAAGACATAGAGGCGTAACTGCAGAATGGCAAGTTGGCAAAATACCTCGAGTCCCTAGGCGGGAAGCGTCCCCGGTCAAAGGAGAATCCCAACTCTCAACATCATTGAGAGACATCTATACCGTGACAAGGCCAGGAATAGTATAGTTACGCCACTGAAGCAACGTCAATGCGAAGCGATGTTATAATTTGCAATGATCGCCAAATACATATATGTATTTTCTATTAGTTACATAGAACGAAAATGTTATGTCAGTATCTTCGCCTAGTTCATAATATAAGGTTATCGTTTGGTGAGACCTTAGTCGTTACCAGTTGTAAATATTAGTCTGTAATCTATATGTTACTTAAGTACACAAAGATATTGTTTAAAGTATAAGTACATCTAATAATATCCTTAAGATTACCTAATATAGGTATGAGTAGATAATATTATACCGTATTTTAAATATAATTCTTAATATAAAGAACGTACATAGGAGGTTAGTACTTTAAAAGAAATAAAATTTAGTTTAAAAAATAAAACTCTGTATCTATGATTTCGAGGACATACATTCTTAGAAATCAATCATCTCACGAGTAGACTTCTACAGTAAAAAGCAGGGATAAAAAATGTACTTTTTTTCGCTGTAATAAAACGGGCGTATGGCCTGGTCCTCTATAGAAGGCTACGAGAAACCGTCTAGTATTATTTATAAAGGGTTTAATTAAAGGGGCCTATTTTCATTGCGTTTCGCTAAAATAAGTTATTTAATTCGTTAATAAATAAGTATTACCCATAAACTATACAGGGTGTGTGTGACAGCCAAGCAAATACTGAGATACTGAACAAGTACCATTGTTTTGAGTTATACGACAGTGTTATTACTCGCAGGAAATAAATTTTTGATGTTTGCTTTCCGCGCCAATTGTATCGAGCGATCTTGTGACTAGTTAAATGGGCTTATTGGTTATTGTGTGATACATTGCTAAAGTTTTTTGTATCACTTGTGACTCTACTTGGGGGTTGATCAGTTAATTGAACTTTTTTGAGAGCAACTTTTTTTGAATCCATAGGTTTAATTTTGTTTTTAAGTCAATATTTAAAGCCTAATTAAACGAACCATACAATTTTTTATCTGAAAAAATGTCGGAAAATTTTGGAATTTCAGAATCATGGTCTGAAGTCACCATATCAATATTTGCCCGGCTGTCACAAACACCCTATATATTAATTTTTTAAAGTATCAATTCATGAATATGCGTTGTACTCGTACTATAGAGAAAAAGGTAAACAAAATATTAGGATATAAACTACTTAAGCAACTAAGCAGAAAATAAATAATAACTAAAACTTTATACATATACAAAATAAACAAATAAATAATTATTAAAGTCAATGTATCATGGCACTTGCTCCACCTGATCTTTTAGCTTAGAAGGTAAAATCATTTAAATACTATAAAAGTTCGCGTGAATGTTGCTTATACCTACAACTTTTTCATGCAATAACCACCGAACGGATTTTCAAGAAATTCTATAGTTATATAACTTACACATCAAAATAACACAGGCTACACATAGATTAGCCAATGGGACATAGACTAAAGGTTCATGTAGCGGGCGTCCGCTAATACGAGATAAAATGCTCTTTCTCTAATCAGATATGTCTTAGTTTACGGCGAACAAGATCTCTGGCTGCATCGAGTATCATTCAAAGTTCTCGTAAACGTTTCCCTATCAATTACGGTGTACACATAATCGCGGTATTTATATAGGTCTTCCAGTTTTGCTTCAGTGTCCACAGTCCGTATTTTGAATAGTACTGGAGGAACTCTAAATATCCCGGACTCCTTCGAAAGCTCTTCGTAATAATTATCCTGAAAAGAGAAATGAATATACAATTAATATTAATATAAATTTATAAGACACTTCTCCATAATATAATCCGCTAGGATATGGTTGATCGTTTCATCATTAAACATTGTGTTGAGGGATTCAGCTTTCTTTACCGAGATTTGGCTAGTGTATAGCAATCGGGATGAATAAAATAACGTTGCAATAAAGGTAATGTAAATAGATGGTCAAATTCGTCATCCGAGTTAACCCGATAACTCAGTTGGTTAGAGCAAAAGCACGGTATGCGAGAGGACGTGAGTTCAAATCTCACTCGGGTGAAATATTTCTTCATTTCATAATAATATTTATAATTAATATTTCATTTGGCAGACTATCGTAATATTTATGAAGTTATTTTGAAAATCGGTTTCAAAACCTAATCTTCCGTCACATACACCCTGTATAAAATTTTGTGGGTATTTAGATGAAAGGGAAAATATAAAGTTTGGCAAAACGTTTGGAAAATCCTAATATAAGGAGAGTTTTCATCGTCACAAGCTAACCAATGGTAACCAACCTCTTTCTCACCAAGCAGGTGGATATGTGAGAGCGGTCTACCCTGTGACCGTAAAGCGTCTGCAGCTCTTTGCCACTCTTCCATCATTATTTCCTTCGGCGGAAGAGTGAAGTTACCCTTAATTAAAGCAGTGGCGTAGCGAGACTGAAATGAGAATATCATAATGATCTCGTTGTATATTTATTGATGATGATACATTTTTCGTTCGTCGGCACGTGCTCTAAAATCTTTGAAATACCTATTTACAGTCTTTAAATTAGTAGCACGATCACTAAAGTATTGTGTGTATGTAATATAATGAATACAGATTGATGCACCGTAATAGCGGCGCTTCTTGCATGTGTGCGAAATTTTTTTTGGCCCCAGGCTTGTTATGGTTTGTATTTGTGGATATATTGTGTGTCTGTCATCATCACATCCCTATTTCATAGAATTTACCTACGTTACCGAGCTTGCCATGGATGCTTCAAGCTGTGTAGTGACAACACTCCGTCATTATTCTTCGTCTATATTTTGTATAATGTTTACTGTCATAAACATGTGTAGGTAGTTATAAATGTATATAGTAAGTAATTACCTGTGTCTCTATAGCTACCACAACACACGCTCGTACAACCAAACCCAAAAGCAACATGGTGGGCTGGTTGATATTCACCATGTATTTATACAGCGGTGTCACGCTTCTCTTCTGCAAGGAGAGCCCACTGCTTTCATCCAAAAACGGATAGTCGTATTGATAACCTAAAAAGAAAAAATATACAATGGACCACTATTCATACCACAATACGCTACGTACAGGACAGCGATAAATGGAGACATTTCTTCGCTAGTCATAGTATAAAGCAAATTAGGGTAGACAAATATTTTCTTGAGATATAAATACATACATACATATACATATAATATATATTTTGGCTGTAGTATTGTAGTAAGTACCTATGCAATAAATAGTCAAGAACTAAATATTTATATAGGTACAATGAGTCAATATTCAATCCACGACTATCACACTCAAAAAAGAAAAGATAGAAATTTAAGGGAGGTGGGTATCCTAACGAACTGTTACAGAGGCAGTAAGTTCGGTAAGTTCAGTCATATAAGGAGTCGATTCCGGCAGTCACACTTAAACCTAAACCTAATCTTAGTCAGGTCTATCTCTCTCCGTTCTTAACATAAATGGCTGAGAGAGAAAAGGACAGGTAGGACTAAATTTAAGTTTAGGTTTAAGTATGACTGCCGGAATCGACTATATTATCACGCTATTTCCATAGAGCAAGTATTTTGTATGAATACTAATTTACGAACAAGACAAACATCCTTTACCAGTTATGCAATAAGGGCTGATTTTTCCAATGATCAGATAGACTATCTGAAGGGTAAGTAGGATAAAGTTCAATTCACAACGATAATGTTGATTCTGTCTCTATCTTGATCTCAAGTTTCGGAGAAAGACAGCAGAAAAAACTTTCAGATAGTCTATCTGAAGTTTGTCTTGCCTTTAGTCCTTACCTGTGCAGTAAATGACATCATCAATTTCTTCATAAGTTCCATCAACAAAGATAACGCCTGTCTCATTAAATTCTCGGATATCAGGTTTTACTATGAAATTTGGTGGAAAAGTTGTATTGAAGGCGACTTTGGAGTGGTGGCTGTGTACCAGCGTATCACAAACATCGGCCACGTGAAGTGCGATGTCCATTGCTGATGGACCAGCTCCTACGATGAGGACTTTTCTACCTTCATACATGTCTACTTCCCTGTAGTCATGACTGTGAATGATTGTACCTGAAATACCGAAGAGATGTAAGTTTCAACCGCTTGAAGATACTCCACATCATTGTTTGTTTCTACCAGGATTCTACTTGCATTACCACTTATAGTGGTAGATTTAGTAGCGCCAATCCGAAGTTCGAGCTATAAAACTTAACAAAACTTAATAGTGGACTGTGGAGGCTTGGTTACAGATTGCTAGAAGCAGATCTCACAGCCACGTTGAGTATAGTGGGGACAGATATTATTGATGAGTGACAAGTTGCTAGCTCGTCGCCTGAGAGAATACAAGCAGTACATCAATATCGCTTCCACGATCGAAACAATCCGGAAACTGCGGAAAAAAATCTTGTAATCTTCCCTGGATAACAGGCAATAACGGAAATTATGTCGCTTACCTACCATTGAATAGGTTTTCTTTTGGTATAACCGGATAGTTAGGAGTGCTGTGATGTCCCGAGCCAACGATCACATAGTCAAACTCTTCTTCTCCAACCATGTTTGTAACAACGTGTCTGTATTTCACTTTCCAAATATTGTCTACTCGTTTCACAGACACTACCATGTGCAAGAACTGAAAAAAATTGTATTGCCAGTGACTTTGCAGATAATTTTAAATGGAATTTATACAACTGATTTTTAATATACGACCTCTCCACTTTAGCTCGAGCTGTAGGTGATACGTTAACTAATTAATACGTAACCTAAGGTTTATTCCTCGTAACTTCAAAAGCCGATCTGATTCTCTATTCTGGAACTCTTCAAGACTATTTCCTTTGCAAAGCGAGAAGCCGCTGCTATAACGATGTTTGTTAAGGTCACACCCCAGTAGGTATCTCTACCATTTCGAAGAAAATAAACCGAAAGAAAATGATGTTCTAAATTACCTGTATATACCTTTCCAAATCAAAGTGTTTCGAATAAGATTTCAGATAATCATAGTAGAGTTCCCAGCTAGGGAATGTTGGCATGTCTTTCAGGGGAGGGAATCCTGAAAGCTCCATGGCGGGCATCGGTAGGTTTGTCCTGTAATATTTTCAAGATATTGAACGAACAGATAGAATACTTGTACAGGAGATAAACTCGCATTTACGGTTAACTTATAAACTATTTCAGTACAAGTTTCAAGTGAAATAAGTATAAGTAGAGGTATTTAATTGAAAATTATTTACGTTGCTATTTACTCAGATGCACTAAACTACTTTTAGATATTTACATACTTATTGTTATTTTTATTATCACAGACTAACTATATAAACCCACGTACTAAGTACATAAGAGGTAATATAATGGGGATTATTTCAGCTGGGAAAAAGGAATAACCAATCTTTATTATCAAGTAGATCTAAATGCTGGTTTTGTAACCGCATGATTGGCAAAGCAAGCAAAATCCATAGGCAATTTTTTGAACTTACCGTAAATCTTTATACATACTGGTAAGTACAGGTATTCCGTTCTCGTCTTTTCCAACCCTAGGGTCGTACCTCCACGTCCCACCGACGTATTTAGTGGCTTCGTATACCGTAAAGTTTATATTTTGTTCTTTCATAAATTTCGCTGAGGTTAGACCAGCAATTCCTGCTCCGATGATGCACACACGGGGGTTGCGCTTGCTTGCCTGGTGGAAAAAAAATGGTTTTGTTAGGTACTAGATATTGCCCGCGAATTTGTTCGCGTGGTCTACAGAATGTCCCAATTACATGTACTTATGCTATATTTCAAGGAGATTAATTGAGTAAAGAAAACGTGAAATATATTGGGATCCAACTGAGGATCGATCATCACTGTGTTCCACCGCCCACCTTTGAATATAACAATTTATGATCATAGATCGTTTCTCATTTCGACTTTTTTGTGGTCATCATCATAAGTTCTACATACTTATTTGTTATGATGATCATAAGTTGGTTGTTAGCGAAGGATGAAGAACTCGGTAGTAGGCAAGTCCTAATGGAAATTTTAACTATCAGATAGCAGTAACAACATATAGCAGTAACTAATAGTAACAAAGGCTGATACAGTTGATAGTAAATACCCCTGGAAACTACGGTAAAAATATCTTCTTGTGGACCTCCTAGACATACGGCAGATGAAATGGCGAAACAGTCGCTGTAGTTTACGCTATGGCATTAAGATAAGATAACTCTTCATTGCACTCTTAAGAGTAAAAAGTCGAATTCAATGCTACATAGCATTCTCTACATGGCATTAATTACAGAGGATTCTTTTAGAACAGCGACCTCTTATAATGTGATGAGTTTCAAGTATAAAATCAAAACAAGGCAACCTATAATGATACTCGTAGAAACGTGTTGTAAGTAGGTAGATCATCATCAGCCTATTGCAGTCCCCTGCTGGACGTAGGCCTCCCCTAGAGCACGCCACAAGACTGCCATGGAGGGTATTTGCCCATAGTCACCACGCTGGGCAGGCGGGTTGGTGACCGCAGTTTGTATTTTGGACTATGTTGTCAACACGGGAGGCGCTGCTGCCTACCTCCCGGAAACCGTTAATCGCCTCGTACGATACCCACAGGCAGACATGAGGTGGTACGAATTCTACTCTGCCGGCACCACGCAGTCAAATTATTATCTAAAGCATCTGTCATTCTTTCAACTTTGATATGGACAAGACCCAGTGACGTGTTTATAGGTAGACGCGGGGTTTCATAATGAAATCTTTATAAAAAGTGGCACCAGTAAATCTATGTAAACGTAATAACTGCATTAGATTAGATTATTAAACTTGAATCTTATGTAGTTAACATAAGACTCGACTTTGCTTGTATCAATTTATGACAATAGATGCCCAGTCATTTTTTGAGCGCTGTCACTGAATCTATTTATATTCATCTAAGACAAGACTGGTCTTATTTTGGAACGCAACTATGGTGACGTGGTCAGGGTTTGAGGCCTCAGATCTGACAGTTCAGTGTCGCTACATTCGATGCAGAGTATTTCACAAACCAAAGGTTGTCAGAAGTTTACGCTTACTGCCACCGGACTTTAAAAATGTGTTCCCCCATGTTATGTCACTACGAGTACGAGGAATGGTAAACTTTGTCGAACGCAAAATCAAGGTCAGGTCAATTTATCTATAGTAAACAGCTGTAAATAATCTTCTCATAAATACTGCTATAATATCGTGCAACATTTTGAGAGCATCATACTTTTGTTCTAACTTCAATCAATTAAACAAATATTTAAATAAACAAGAAGTAAGTACGAACAATAAGAACCTTACCATTACTAATAAAACACTAATTATATCTTCTGTTGACACTCTTTGGCTACGTGATGTAGCACCCACTTCACAAGCTAAAGTATGAATGAGATATTATCACTTTCACGGCTGACAGAACGTTTGATATTATGTCTAAAGATCTATGTTGATAACCATAACAAAGATATTGATAATATGATAAAGCTATATATAGCTATGAACAATAGCAACTTCACTCGTAAACAAATAATATATTCAGACGAATCGCTACTATTTACGTGCTTGTACTTCACACTGTACGAAAATCACAGTTTTGTATGATAGCCGTCGACTAATGTGATATAATTATGGGAGCGTTCACGTGCTCGCGTCGTCTTTGATCCGCATAAAAATCACAACAGAACTGACTTGTTGTGAAAATTATTATGGTAGGTAACTCTTTGTTGTTATAATAATGCGCATGACACGTCTAAAATGATAATCACTTGGAACAAACGCTGGTAAAGTTTAGTTACCCTGTAATTGTCATCAGGAACCAATGAACTTACCATGGAAATAATACTTGCTCCACACAAACCACATAACAATAATGTTAAATGTAAAACAGTGACTTTATTTACGTGCATTTTAGTTTAATTTCACCACGTTTTTGTAACATACACTGATTGAAGCTAATATACTCTTAAATTAATGTTAACTTATGTAATTTGGTATTTATTAACAACACTGATATGACCTTACGAACTTCGATAACATACATGTCCCATTCATTTATTATCAGTTGGAGAATACAATAATTTTTATGATTTAACTAGTGGTTTGCTAATGGCTTTACTCGTTCAGTTTAGTCCTTAAAAACATGTAGCTTCGTAAATGTCAACGGCGGCGTATTGAATGATATTGATGAAAGGCCTCAGCGGAAGATCAGCGCAATTTAAATATTGCATATACTGAGCTGGGACCATTTTGTAACATTTGTATATTACTCTTTTAATACTTGTAATCTTAACTTGATTTTATTATTATGTGTACAACTAATGTTGCAAATAAAGAAATTTTGATTTGATTTGATGATATTGATACTTAAATAACAAAACAACTAAAAAACATCGGAAACATTTTAGTTATTTAATCGTAGTTATTTAATATCCATTTTTTCCAGTTGTCTGAAAAAAGTATCTTTATCCTCAATAATAGTTGTAGTTTTTGTACGTGTAATAATTTTCAAGCTTCATTTTCCAGTTGTAAATACGTATTTTAGACATCACTGGAGGTACTCTCTTTATGCTAGATTACTTATGATTTCGTAATACTCGTCCTAAAATATATTAAGTTATGAAATTCTTTTTTACGCTTTTATAAACTTACCTTTCTTAGATTGAAGTTGTATTAATTTTGGTTGCACATTTCTTAGTTAAATAAGTTAAGTCTACTGACCTCAGCACCACCTAGAAAGTATAGGTCTTTTCGTTTCCCAGATTGAACCTCATCCTCAACTATTCTATGTTCTTCTAACATCTCTTCTTTTGTTGGTAATTGAAAATCGCCTTTTTTTTATTAAAGAAACTGCATATCTTGCCTGAAACATTATTAATAGATTAAAGGATAAATTTGACAGTCTTTATTTTGATGAAGTATTGGAGAAATACAGCATTAAAATGCTAAAATTTGCCCTGGATAAAATAGATAATGTCATGAAATACAAACTTTAGTTTTTCTTACTTGAGCATATATAAGGTCTATTTAAAATAAGTGATTATCTTTTGACATGAAACTAGGTAGGTAAAAAGAAACAACTTTCACTATGGGAAACTTCCACTCCGAAATATAAAAAAAAAATCTGCTGTTCCATACATTTCAGTGCAGTAATTATTCGAGATTGTATGGAACAGCTGATTTCTTTTTCAATATTTCGGAGTTGGTCTCATAGTGAAAGTTGTTTCTTTTTACCTACCTAGTTTCGTGTCAAAGATAATCACTAATTTTGGATAGACCTTATATAGCCAAAATGTTGCAAGTACCTAGGTATTCTTAATAACTCCAGCGAACAGCATAGAAGGCTGGTAGATGTTTACAATGGACCTATCTAGGTAGGATAAAGAGCAAGAAGAAAACGTCAGCTGAGAAGTCTCATCGAGGAATGGAAAGTGTGTAACTTGACATAATTTTTTGCACATACTGTAAACGCTCACACGAAACTATCGTAGTTAAACTACCCGACTAGGTCACATTATAATTTAATATTGCATCATCTATCTTTGATTTACATTCTTGAAACAAAATGAACTTACCAGTACATAAATTAACATCATCAACAGTTTCACATGTTCCATCAACAAACCTAACTTCTTTTTTACCCCAAAAATTTCAACGTCAGGTTTTATAACGTAATTTGATGGATAAGGAGTATCATTCTTCAGCTTGCTGTGATGACTGTGATAGGTGATAGTACTGTGAGCCGACACCTCAATAGCAATACCCAGCCTTGACGGTCTAGTACCAATAACAAGAACGCGACGGTCTTTGAACATTTCTGGCTCCCTGTAGTGGTGACTGTGTAAGTATTATGGTGTGCTTGATGTCGATATAACGAAACTGTTACGATAAGTACGATAACGATAAAACGCGAAACTCTAGAGAAGATTCTTGAGTCTTCATTGTATGTGATGTTTCGTGTACCTAACAGTTTACCTTGACTCTGCATTTTAAAGTTATCATCATAACTTACGTATGCCGTAACACGAATGCAAATAACATTGTATTATAGATATGTTTTATATCACATCGTAGGTATTTCAATGAAGTTTTGAATAAAAAAGATCATCTTGCTCTACCTTAATATGTTTCATTAGGTCAAACTTTTCAGCGTAAGACAATATATATTTGTAATAGTGGTCAGCGGGAGGGAAAGCAGACATGTGATAGACAGAGGGTGATCTGGAAGCTCCATACCTGGTGCCGCTAAATTGGTCCTGTAGCAAGTAGCAGATCTTAATGATATGTAGGTTATGTAAGTTAGGTTTGTTTGTTATTCTGAGCAATGTCCGCTGTTACTGTGATGTACCTATCCTTTTTGCTCAGAGTGCGGCACTCTCCATTATGTGTATTTTATAAAATCCTGCCATCTAACGGACTGCGATGAAATCCGATGAAGAAAGCGAACGAAGGGTAAAATTCGAGTTTCGACTATAGGACAAGTGATAGCATTCGTTTTTACTATCTCTTTGAAATACCTCTTAATAGATGGTGTGATCTAATATTATAGAATTAGTGTTACAGGTAAATTCGAATATTACAATTTTTACTGATGAACCTACCTCAAATATTTATACATGCTACTATGTATAGGTAATCCATTCTCGTGGAGACCCACTCTCGGCTCATATCTATATCGCCAGGTACCACCGATGTATTCAGTACCTTCCAGGACTTTGAAGGTGAGTCCAGCATCTTTCAGATGTTTAACTGAAGTCAGGCTTGCTACTCCTGCTCCAATAATGCAGATTTGAGGATTTTTATATTCAACCTTTATATGTAGGTCAAAATGAAAAATACTGTTACCTAAATCTGTAATAATATAAGAATTTATAATGTTTTGTAAGTTATTAGGCACTCTTTTTATTATTGAGTCAAAATCGATATAATAGGTACTACTCGTATCCCACGTTAGTCGCAAGATGGCATGTCTAGATTATTACTGGCTCAGTGACGCTATACTTTTATGGAAATAGTACCTACCCTATATTATTACTTTCAAACACTGTAAAATGATTTACCATTGTATGAAAAGATAAACAGTTGGATTGAATGAAAAATCTTGGTAGATTGTCGTAAACATCGGCTGCTACTGTGTTTGATAACTTCTGATTATCATTGTAGTGAATATTTTTATTCTCTTTGTGTATTTTGTATTTATTTGTTCTTTCATTGAAAAGAGAAACGCGATATATATTTTATTATGTTAAAAAAGAAAGCTATTTGTGTATGTTTAAACAGGTGGTCAGAAATATCAAAATGTATACTTACTTAATTTAATAAACGATTTATAAAGTAAGTATATATACTTGTATGATATTCTATAACAGACAATGCATCTTGGCAAATAAATCCAATTAAAATTATCACTAATCGCTTTTTTATTGCAAGATAGGTACGTAATTAAGCCTACCGACCTCTATGCTTCAAAGCTCACCAGTAGGCCATACAGCACTTTAATAAACAAATAAGGCATATAAGAATAAGTAAATTTGCCTACTTTATACTTAATATTGATAAATCCATACATCTCCATTATACGCAAGGACTGTCCCAGACCCTCTAAAAAGCTACCAAAGAGGTGCAAATTAAATTCGCAAGGGTCCATTCGGGTTCGACAACTGTATTATACTTCAAATTGACCATGAAAAAGAATTTCCACGGAGGTTGTGGCCGAGTATTTAAATAGTATATGCGAAAACGAAGAGATGTAAGTATATATTATTTTTATTATTCTCATTTTTAGATATTGAAAATTATCTTGTGCTGATTGGGGCTTAATTAAAATTTCCATTGCCTATGAAGTCACTTTAAGCTCTATGTAAATATCAAATGCACCTAGTCAATCTGTGTTTTAGACAGACCATGATAAACCCACTTCTTAATTAGATACTCTGGTAGGTTTTTTAAATTAATTCCATTGCCATTATATGTTTTTTCTTGGCTAAGCCTGTAGTTATACCTACCAAGAATATATAATGCAGTAATGCATTTCTATATGATATACAAGTATAAACAACGCTATCAGCTACTATCAGGAGAGGTATTAAGTCTTTTGACGATACTGATATCTGTTCTTCCAAGCGGTAAGTACCTAAGTAAATGATAAGTACCTAGGTATGATTTTGTTATATATTATAGAATATGCCAATTGCTTTAATTTACTTGAAACCTATAGAGTTTTTGTAAAATTTAATATATGTAGGTAGAGCTAAAGTCAGTCCGATATTTATTAAAAATCTCTGAATTTTTTAAAGGATCCATGTTTCTCACATCTCAAACTACCTCAAAAAATATATTTTCATGTTATAAGTAGGTACACAATGCAAAAATAATATTGGTGCAACAGCCTTTTAGTAAGTATAGCTAAATACCTATATTATTATTTAATTTATGCATATACTAGATTCACCCCACGTTAGATTAGCCAGACGAGCTTGGCGAGGGACCGGGAATCACCGCCCATTCATTCATTTAAATTGAAAATCATTCAATCTTTGATATTCACTGCCACTTGTAAAATATGCAATCTAATTTTGATTCATATTTGTTTAAAAAAAATATAATATAAATATTGTAAAAAATAAATCAAGGCAAGTAGTAATTAAATAGTAGGTAAAGTCGTAGAAAATGCAATTAGAATTAAATAGTATAAATACTAAAATAACTTTTGGCATTGGTTGTAGTAGGTATTCTTTTTTTGATTAAGCAAAGAAAGAAATTGTGACTATGAAAAATCTCTACATTATAGTCAATATAGTCAGAATAATCTATTGCTACTAAACATAGGGTTTCTGATACAAAGTTTATATCATTATCATTTTATTATTCTTCTAAAATACATATATATTGTACAATTTTCCGAATCAAAAGCCTTCCCCAAATACACACACATATGAGCGAAGTTATGAATCGTAGTCGAGCAACTGATTAACAAGGAATGTAACATTAATAGAGGGATGCTTTCTCTATTAAATTTTATATTAATTGATAAATACTTGACCAGCGACGTGGGAAATCGAATGATCACTGATGAAACCTGTTGTGTGGGTTCTGAACTCTATTTGCTACGGTGGAGGTGGAAAATCGAATGGTGCAGCAGTAATTGTGGTATTCAGTCAAACAAGATGCGTAATGGCTGCTCCATTCGGTAGAGAATGTCGAATTCGAGCCGGTGGTGGCAGTATGTGACATAAGTATTCCTTTGTACATGGTTTCGAAGTTTGACACTATACGGTTTTGGGAAAACGGTAATTATTTTATTACGGTTCCGGATACAGGAAAAGGAAAGTTTAACGGTTTCTTTACGACCGTGCATGCAAAAAGTATTTGGGATTCGTGTCCTTTCTATGTGGTATCCATATTTTAACTATATGTTGTTGGAAAAAAAACTAAATATGTTAGGTTCCGGGTTTACATTAAAGATAGTTTAACAGTTTTTTTTACTATAGGTATAATGCATAAGGAGGTAGGTATCTACTTGACCAAAAGGGACGGGGCAGGTGGACCAAGGAGTGCTTTTATTGAGCACCTTTGAGGTAAAGTGTGTCTTTACTTCTGATAATTTTAATATAAGTAAGTAAGTGCCTAGAAAATTAAAGATTATTAAAAAAGAAATCTTTTCTAGAGCGGTAAGTAGAGCGGACCTCTATTAGCAATGGACACACCTCTTTCGCTCCATTTATTTCCATGTTAATCGTATAACATTTTAGACTAAAGTAATACACAGTATTTTTTATAACCGGCCGTCGCTCATTTGCCCAAACATTTAAAATGAAGGTGAATCATATTCGCTGTTCATAAAACCCTTAAAACAGTGACGGTGAAGCGTAAACCGCCAAGTGTGGAGTGTGGAGTGACCACATCATTAGTCTTTGTCTTCACACTCCAACGGAAAGGTACACTGGTCAAAGTGTACGAAACTCAGACCGCATTTGTATGTTATATTACTATGGATGAAGTTACTGATAGATAGATAGCTATACAGGGTGTGGGTGACAGCCAGGCAAATACTGAAATGCTGAATAAGTACCATTGTGTTGAGTTATACGACAGTGTTATTACTCACAGGAAATGTATTTTTGGTTTGATTTTCAGTGATCTTTGCTATCCGCGCGAATTGTATCGGGTGATCCTATGACAAATTAAATAGGCTTATTGGCTATTGCGTGACACATTGCTGTTTTTTGGATCACTTGTGACTCTCTATTAGGGTTTATCAGTTATTTGAAATTTTTTGAGGGCAACTTTTTTTTTATCATCATATTTTTGTTAAAATTTTATTTTTATCTCATTATCTAAGGCCTAATGAAACCGAAAAAAATATTTTTTTCCTGAAAATATAAAAAAATGTCGGAAAATTTTGGAATTTTCTTGCGAAAATTTACAGTGTTTTCCGTATCAGAATCATGGTCTGAACTCATGGTATCAATATTTGCCTGGCTGTCACAAACATCCTGTATAAGACGACGAAAGTATATCTTACTTTATAGGTAGAGCGGGGGTCCCATGTGAACCTAAATAGCCTATATATTTCTGATATATACCTAAGCTGTTTAAGTGCCAAGTTTTAATAAAATCCGCTCGGTAGTTTTTCCTTGAAAGAAAAAACATCTAAACGGTCAAACATCTTTCCTGTTGCCATCGATTTAACAGTAGGTACGTAAATGAAATTGTATTAGGCGTTTGGAAGTTAGGAAGAAGAAGAGACCCACCCAGTCAGTGGAGGGTTTAGGGCCCGGTGGTGGGCGAACCCTTATTGGAAGTAGGTAGGTAACTAATTTTATTAATACATTTGAAATTTTATTATGGATTTGACATATTGATCTTGAATTAGCGTTGATTGGCTTCCGTAAAACTGGTGGTAGATTTTTGTAAGTTAGGTACGTTTCAAATCTTAGGAAAATTAAGTTTCCCTAATAGCCCCAAGGAACGGATGACGTCAAGTAAGTTAGGGGTAGATCAATCGGTTTAAGTTAACAAAAAGTTTCTGATAATCGTAAACAAAATTATGTTCTATATGACTATGAATAATTCACTATCTAAACTCCTATTTGAAGTTGATAATAAATAATAAGGCGTCGTGCATCACAGGGGTGACAACAATTTGCCGAGGTAATGGAAAAATTCCATGGAAATAGCCTGGCGGGTCCCGTCCCGCCTTGCGTAGCCTGGCTTCGCCTCGCCTGATTTAGGTAGGATGCTAGTGTAGAGTAAGAAATAAAAATGTTTTCAACCCATGTCGCATAAAAGGGGTGTTTCAAGTTTTGTTTTTGTGCTTTTGATCGTCTTATCAGATGTACCATATTCTTAAACGATTAAGGTTCAATGCCGTTTTATTAATTAATTATTGCCGTTTTATAAATTTAAGGTGATGGGACTGAAGGGATTAAAACTTCAGATCTGTGGTCGCTAGATAGCCGAAACTAAAGTATTGTAACTTTTATTAGTTATACTTAGTACCATTCTTCATGTATTCGTTAAGTTATCTTTCACTAATTTTATAAGCTTTATAAACTCACACAAAAGAAAACTCTATAAAACCCTCAAAAATATGAACTGCCTACACCTAATACAATTTTCTTCGCAGCATTGTCACTAAAGCCAGGATTTGTAGCTACATTGAAAAGGTAAAAGTAAAGCCTCAAATATCGAGTCGGTCAGCTCGTCTTTGTGAACTAAGCTGCAAAGTCTGCCCCGTAATTCTGTTATAGTTTACGGCTGAAACGAATCCGAATTGAAACGAAGACGCGCCGTTCGAAGCAATAATGTGAAGTAATTTTTATTAATATAAATATGTATTCTGTTTAAATATCTTTATACTTTATTGCACACAAATAAAAAATATACACATAAATTACACAGATCCTGGAGAAATGTACAATGGCGTGCTTAAAACTAAATGCAACGTCCCATAGACAGCATGCCAAATTTTAACTTCAGTAGCTACGCCACAGTCAGTTCTTTTTTTTCTACGCCAGAAAAGGGGTTATGTTTTTCGAGTGTAGGTATGTTTGTACCTAGGTGCATATGTATATTTCTTTGGTACGCTCTAGACGTGCTAGGCATTTGATTCGTCGTGAGAGTCACAATGAGTCAAAATTTTAAGTCGGGTTTTTTCCTTAAATATATTAGTCTATTATTTTATTACTTCGAATAGCACTTCTTGAATGGAACTACTACGGTTTCCGCTGCGTTTAGTTGTAAAATTTAACGGAATGGCAGGCTAACTTCTGCCGCGATTTTCCGGGAATTTGTATGGGCATCCCTAATACGTATTGTCCGTGAAAGGATCGGACATTGTGCTCGGATTTTGTTTTGTTCCAAATGGAATTTTCGAGATTACTTTCCAGAAAAATTGGTGTGCATGGTGCGGAACAACTTGATGTACTTTACCTAGTTTAATAATATTAATGTTCTTAAATTTAGCAGTGTTAATTACAAAATACCAGAAATTACTACAATTAGGTACTAGAAAATAATATTTTTTACAAACATAGGTACGTCCCGAAATGTGAAATTGCCAATAAGCTTTCGCGGATTCCTTTGGTACATATTATACATATAATCACTCCTTTATCCCTTACAGGGTAGGCAGAACACAAAGGGCCGATGTATAGTTGAGATGTACAGTTCGGTTAGTAGTGACAGGTGGTCAGCCCATAGCCTACAAAACACCAAGACCCTCTTGTCCGTCTACTGACTTGTACAGTATGCCTGGGAAGAGAAGCAGCTGTAGTATTATAGGTTTTTTTTCACTCCCAGAGCAGCATAGAAGTCCTTTGGTGCCAACTAAAAATATCGGAAAGTTTCTCAAAATAAAATGTATAATCTAAAAAAAATTAAAACTTAGGCACTAGGCAAATAAAAGTAATTAATAAAAGATAAGATTCCTTCTTTACTCGTGTCACTGGCAGTAAAACACACGATGATTTTATTCCAGATATATAGCCGACTGTCTTGCAAGTACGGGAGATAATTTCCCTTTCCCAAATACGAGTAAACCGACATGGAAAATTGATATAAGGAGATCATATCCTACATATCGTATTACTAACGTAATGGTCTGATCAATAGTAAAGCCGTGGTACAACAGAATCTAGTGAATAAGTAGATATTGAGTCTCCCTAATCCGACGTAATTCTTAATGGAATCATTCAGGTGATCGAGCAAACGGTTTTTGATATTTTTTCGACAGTGACTCCCAAACTTATGTGATGTCGTATCGTTATTATTGATCCTAATCTATTTTGTAAGATTTACGGTTAAAAAGTAATATAGTAATAACTAAATAATAGTTGTACAAAAACAAACATCGATATTCTGAATTTGGTATCAAAAGGTAACTTCAGGCAGTAAATTTTTCTTATTCTTTATTACACATACACAAAATATTAAATAACAAAGGACAAAAAAGAGATGTAAATGTACAATGGCAAATTTATCTCTACCTACAAGAGATCTCTTCCCGTAAGCCAAGCAAATAATGTAACTAGGTATAGATAAGTGTGTGTGTAAGTAGGTATACAAATCTAGACTCACTAAAAATAAGTAAGTATTTCCATGAATTTGCAATAAGTATATGACTGTTATGAGCAAAAATCAAGAGGCTATAATGGAATTTCATTAAGCATTTACAGTTAATTTCCTGGTAAAGTTTGAGACACAGGCGGGTATCGCATCGCGTAATACTTAGGTACGCAGTCTATTATTATTAGGTACATTATGGGCGGCTCAGTGGCTCCAATACTTCTGATCTCGTATTATATGAGGAACTCGGTGAGGAGAATTCATCTTTCGTCAAATATGTAAGTCGTAGGAGACTTATTTGTCATTGCTTATTATTTGCTTACGAATTTGCATATCGAAGACTATATTGTGTGTAGGTAGGTGCTATTAACGAACAATACAAATAGCTTATGTGACTGCTATAAAACTGCCTAGTTTTATCAAGATCCTTTCGGTAGTTTTGCCTGAAAGAGCAAAATAATGATGAACTTCTTATTCTTTCAAACTTTACAGGATGTTTTTTCGTTGCTACCCTTAATGAAGGGTACGTACTCTATACATCAAATAAAGTAAGTTTATGCCAAAAAAAAACATTGTACCTAAATAAAAAAAATAAACTTCTCAGGTATGCTTCCATGGAGAAAAATGATCGTGACGATGAGGAGATTCCGTAGTTTTCGGGAACGTTGACGACCAAAAATCACCCCGTATACTTGTAATATGAATGATTTCAAATGATACAAGTTTTCCACATCTTTTATTATGGTCATGATAAAAAATTAATAACCGTAATGAACATTATTTATTATCATGGATGATCTATAGAACAAAGTATAGGACTGCTACCACAGCTACTACAGACTTACAGAAGGAACATTGCATATTTTGCCACATGTAAGCGCTCTAAAATCGCGGAAAACCTCACCACAAAGTGTTCAGTAGTTTGGCCAAAATTGATACACATATAGGGTATTCCAATTTTAGCCAAAATACAGAACACTTTGTCCAAATTACTCCAAACTTTTACCTAACACCCCACATAAGCCGCGAGACCGAAAAGCGCATTAACCAGCAGGCCAGTACTGCAGTGCCAACATTTACCAATCCGCTTACCGCGCCAGTGTATTAGTGCGCATCAAATATGCATGTGCCACTCCAAAGGGTGTTTTTCCACTAGACGACGCGGCCACGACACGACCACAGCTTTTCGTCATCTAGTATAGGGGGCCGTGTCGTGGACATGGCGTATGTCGACGGCCGATTGGTGTAGTTGGTAGTGGCCCTGTTAACGCCTATGCTAACAAATATAGCAAATCTTAGAAGCCTCGGAAGCCTGCTACCTGACATTCGACTTTTGACAGCTGTCTACTTTTAACCGGCATCAGATCAGCCTCTCTGTGTTGCACAAAATTATATAAAATACAATAAGTACTGTACCGGATTGTGGAACAAATATACGTGTAGACTCTAAACATCTTTTATTATGTCCGCTGAGACATAAATTGGCGACCGTGACAGGACATCATCTGCAAATCTACATCATCGAGTTGTGGACACGTTAAAGGAAAGTGTCAGCCATTTGGATTCGTCAAATACATGGAAAGTAAGCCCGTTCCTACTTATTCATCTTCCTTAAACCTCCTCAATTTGTGTCTGCATCGTTGATGCTACTTATACGTACATTTGTCTGTACTGCGTAATTAACAAATACCGTTTGTTAGCTTCATTTTGGTTACGCAATCACAGTGTCGGCCACAGTCCATTGTGCTACCTACCTACTTCATAATTATCTTATTATATCCTTTAGTTGTACATTAATCTCTCAAATCAAAGTAAATATACATTAATACGAATACATAAATCATAAATAACTTAAAATACGCTTCAAATTCATTTTCGCATTATAAGCAAATACGAATATCAGCTGCTTCTTGCCTATGTACTTGCTGATAGCAACTGCTAAACCAGTCCCCTTTATTGCATAATTTCATTTTCTTTGGTTAAATTAATTAAATACATAGCTAAAATAGATAATTTCACTTGTCTTAGCCTACCATACACACCTTCCTCTAATCATAAAAAGGTTAACTTGTAAAGGTTAATTTTCATTTTGTTTTTTACCAATTGTCTGCCCTTATTTGAAGTATCTGTGTACTTAGACAGTTTACCAAACATTCCAGGTGACGATTACATTGCATTGCATGAACGGAACTACCTCTGCCCGGCTGGTATACCCGTGAGTCATCCATCAGCGAATGCACTGGTTAACTGGTTTGTGAACATCATTGGCTAGACATACTTTTATCTACATTTCTAAGGTTAGAGAATTTAACTTATTTATAACGCAAAACTTGTAGCTACCATTTGCCTACATAGTAATAAAAATTGATATTTTACATCTAAACTTCCTTTAGTTATTGAATTATTGAAATGACGTCAACTATTAATATAAAGGAGTTAATTAGACAAAGGGGAACTATAAAATCCAGATTATCTTTATTTAAAAATTATTTACAACCGTTGCTAATAACTGATATTAGCAGAATTGATAAACTGCAAGCCCATCAAATAACTTTAAGATTAAACAAGTTAGAATTTTTATTTTCAACCTTTGATGAAATTCAAGGTCAGATTGAGCAGTTGGACGATTCAGACTCACAGTTATTGATTAGAGAGGAAATAGAAAACCATTTTTATGACCTCATTTCTCAAGCACAACAGTTGATTCAGCAATTAAATGATGTAAACAAACCACAGGAATCAATTCAACCTGAGTCTTCCAGCTGTCATCACGCATCCAATCTGAAACTTCCTGACATCAAGGTTCCTCCATTTGACGGAAGTCCTGAAAAATGGTTGGAGTTTAGGGACACGTATTTGTCACTAATACATACAAATACTAAATTAGACAACATTGCAAAATATCACTATTTGAAATCTTATCTTGTGGGTTCGCCGTTAATTGTTATCAATTCTATTACAGTTTCGGGAAACAATTACAATATTGCCTGGGATTTGCTTTGCGAGAGATACAACAACAAGCGTCTTTTACTTAATTATCATTTAAAATCATTATTTTCCATTGAGCCTTTGTCAAGAGAATCAGACAAGTCATTAAGGTATTTTGTAGACAATATTTATAAAAACTTACGTGCGCTAGAATCTCTTGGAGAACCAACCCGTCACTGGGATACAATTCTGATCTTTATGTTCTCAGCTAAGTTGGACCCCACTACTGCTAGAAAGTGGAGGAGCATAGGAACTCTTTTGCTAATTCGCCGTCCTTACAAAACTTCACTGAATATCTTAGCAGTCGCGCTGATGTTTTGGAAACAATTCAGTCGAAGAAGCCCGAGCGAATCGACAGACGATCTTCATTTCCTGTCTCACCTCCCAGAATGAAATCCTTTGCAGTTTCAGAGGTACCGCTCTCGTTTAAGTGTTTGGCTTGTAATAATAATCACAAACTTTACAATTGTCAGATATTCAAATCAATGTCAATCGACGAACGCGCACATAATGCTAGGAAATGGAAGTTATGTCTCAACTGCCTACGTACTGGACATCAAACATACACATGTCGTCTTGAGGGTGGTTGTCGTATCTGTAAAAAAAGACATAACACTATGTTACATAAACAACAAAGTCTACCGGAAGTAACTTCACTTCAAACTAATACCTTACCTTCTACTATTGACATGGCTCCATCTACTTCTGAAAATATATCATCTTCTGTCACATTGTCTGCAGTCGCCTCAAGTCAGGTTCTTCTTTCTACTGCACTCGTCGAAGTTTATGGCAATGGTCAAACACACATCTTGCGAGCTCTGCTAGATAGCGGCAGTCAATCGTCTTTTCTGACAAAATCTGCAGAAAAGAGGATTGGTAGTATTATCACTGTGTCTTCTTCACGCTACATCTCAGGTCTCAATAATACATCCTTTGAATTAACAGAACGCTGTAATCTTGAACTCAAATCTATAAATTCATCTTTCAAGGTCAAGGTTTCATGCTTCATAGTGCCACACATCACTGACAAGTTGCCCAATACTACAGTATCCGTCAAATTGGATATTCCTTCTTCTTTATGCCTTGCGGATCCCAACTTCTGCCGACCGTCAGAGGTCGATCTTCTTTTAGGTGCAGATGTCTTCTGGGACATAGTCGGGGGCCAACAAATTAAATTGGGCAAGAATAATCCTGTTCTTCAGGAATCTAGTCTAGGCTGGTTGGTGGCTGGTCCCGTACGAGGTACCAGTCATGGTTCTGGCAAAGTTTCATGCAATTTTTCTCTTGAAATAAAGGAACAACTTTCTAAGTTTTGGGAGCTCGAGGAGCTGCCCACATTTAAACCCCATTCCTTGGAGGAGAAGTTCTGCGAGGACCTGTTCGTCAAAACCACCTATCGTGACAACGATGGGAGATTTTATGTTCGAATCCCCTTCAAGGAGTCAGTCGAGTCGTTAGGTGACTCATATAATAAAGCAGAAAAACAATTTATTTCCAGTGAGAAAAGAATGTTCAATAAACCTAGTTATAAAAAACTTTATTCTGACTTCATACACGAATATAAGACTCTTGGCCACCTCACTGAAATTGACAGACCAGCAACTGGTTATTATCTACCACATCATGGAGTGCTTCGTGAAAATAGCGAAACCACTAAATTACGAGTCGTCTTTAATGGATCCGCTAAAACAACCACCGGTAAGTCTATCAACGACATACAGTGTGTAGGTCCCACTGTTCAAGATGAGCTATTCTCAATTCTTATTAGGTTTCGTCAACACCGATATGTCCTATCAGCAGACGTAGAAAAGTTTTATCGCCAAGTGTACGTCGAGCCTAATCAAAGAAATTATCAACTCATCCTCTGGAGAGACAGCCCGGATGAAGCCATTAAGACACTCCAGCTTAACACTGTGACATATGGCACAGCTTCAGCTCCATATTTAAGCACCAGGTGCCTATTACAACTCTCTCTAGAATGCGATGACGAAGTAGTTGCTAATATAATAAAAAACGATATTTATGTTGACAACTTATTAACAGGTAGTTCTAGTCCAGATCATTTATCCTTTATTTGTTCCTCGGTTACCAACAAACTAGACTCTGCTTGTTTTCCTCTTAGAAAATATCGCACTAATATACCATCGATTCTAGAAACGAGCACAGTTACTGCAATGCCCAAAGATTTAGATTTTAGTTCTCAATCTATAAATACATTAGGACTAATATGGCATCCTTCATCTGATTTCTTTCAATTTTCACTTAATGTTGAGGTTGGCTCACTAATAACTAAACGATCTATTCTTTCAAATTCTTCAAAGCTATTTGATCCCCTAGGTTTATTGAGTATATGTACTGTAATTCCCAAAATAATCTTGCAAAGGTTATGGACTACAAATATTGACTGGGATGATCCAGTACCGACAGATATAGAAAAATTGTGGAAACAGTTCGTAAATGATTTATCTTGTTTAACTTCTCTACAAATTCCAAGATTCGTCTTAAACAATGATCCTGTATCTATACAACTTCACGCATTCTCAGATGCTTCTCAAGACGCTTATGCTGCATGCATATTTTTGCGGTCACTTGACACCGCAGGTAGGGTTGTCACTCGTCTGCTTTGTGCCAAAACTAAGGTTTCTCCTCTAAAACCATGCACCATACCTCGATTAGAGCTTTGCGGAGCATTGCTATCTGCCCGTCTTAGCAACAAAGTTTTAAAGGCTCTCCGCTGTCAAATCGATGATGTATATTATTGGACCGACTCATCAGTTGTTTTAGGTTGGCTAGCTTCACAGCCACGCAATCTAAAAACCTTCGTGTCCAATCGTGTAGGAGAAATTCAGGAGTTAACCTCTAAAGGAATTTGGAGACATGTACCTGGCATTGACAATCCTGCAGACTTGGCGTCTAGAGGCGTCAACCCGCAACAACTACAAGATGCAAACACATGTGCATCATGGTGGGAAGGCCCTTCTTTCTTGTTAAAGGACTCTTCGTTTTGGCCTCGAAACCCAGAAACTACTATAGATGTACCTGAAATAAAAACATACACTATATTTACAAATAGAACCAATTTAATAAATGTTGAAAATTATTCTAAACTTCCTACATTACAAAGAATTACAGCCTATATATTAAGATTTATTCATAATTTAAGAAATTCGTCTAAATTAACTGGTATTTTATCTGCTTCTGAGTTGGAATCTTCATTAATTTACCTAACCAAACAATCACAATCAGAATATTTTAATAACGAAATACAATTACTAAACAAAAAACAAAACTTACCTTTGAAATCTTCAATCTTGTCGCTTAGTCCCTTTTTAGATGACGATGGTGTATTGAGAGTTGGAGGACGTCTTCAACAGTCTTGTTTGAGTTATAACAAAACACATCCAGCTTTAATTCACCCGAGCCATCACTTTACAAAACTACTTTTTAGACATGAACATGAAAGACTTTTACATTGCGGTCCCCAATTACTTTTAAATTCAATACATGACAGATTTTGGCCAATAAGGGGTCGAGTAATAGCAAGGAGCACAGTTAATGCATGCATTACGTGCAAACGATTAAAGGCAAAAATAATTAATCCAATAATGGGTAGTCTACCTGAACAACGAGTAGTGCCTACCCTCCCATTTCACATTAGTGGCGTCGATTTCGCCGGACCTTTTCTGATCACCGATCGAAAAGGCCGCGGCTGTAAAATATCAAAATGCTATCTTTGTCTGTTTGTTTGTTTCTCCACTAAAGCACTACATCTAGAAGTCGCTAGTGACTTAAGTTCGGACGTGTTTATTCTTTGTCTACGTCGTTTTATCTCTCGTAGGGGCAAACCTAGTCAATTGTTCTGTGATAACGGAACAAATTTTGTAGGAGCAAATAATGAAATATCAAATTTTATTAAAAACAATCAGCAACATTTATTTTCATATGCAGCCAATGATGGTATACAATTTAGCTTTTCTCCTGTTTATTCACCAAATTTTGGTGGTCTTTGGGAAGCAGGCGTTAAGTCTGCCAAATTCCACCTCAAGCGTATTTTAGGCAACACTCATTTAACTTTCGAGGAGCTATCTACTTTGTTTACACAAATTGAGGCTATCCTCAACTCCCGACCTCTTACTCCTCTTTCTTCAGACCCGAACGACCTTGATCCTCTCACTCCTGGGCATTTCCTTGTGGGACGATCACTGACATCTTTGCCTTCTTCGCCACTGTTGAACTGCAATAGCAACAGACTCAACAGATATGAACTCCTGGAACAACTCCGACAGCATTTTTGGAAACGTTGGCAAAACGAATACCTCTCAGAATTGCAACAAAAATCCAAATGGCGCACGAGCGATGGAGAACTTCGTATTGGTGACTTGGTAGCCCTCAAGGATGACAATTTGCCACCTCTTAAATGGCGCCTGGGGCGCATTCATCTTCTTCATCCTGGACCCGACAACGTTGCACGAGTTGCTGATGTATCCACATCTAAGGGCATTATTCGGCGTGCTGCATCCAGAATATGCCCTCTTCTATCTTCATAGCCTTGCCTGTTATTCCCTCGAAGCTGAAGTCTTCGAGAGGGGGGAGAATGTTAACGCCTATGCTAACAAATATAGCAAATCTTAGAAGCCTCGGAAGCCTGCTACCTGACATTCGACTTTTGACAGCTGTCTACTTTTAACCGGCATCAGATCAGCCTCTCTGTGTTGCACAAAATTATATAAAATACAATAAGTACTGTACCGGATTGTGGAACAAATATACGTGTAGACTCTAAACATCTTTTATTATGTCCGCTGAGACAGGCCCTGCCTGCGACGCCATAGGTCGTGGGTTCGCATCCCGGTAGGTGCAAACATATTGATATGATGAATATCGATGTTTGTTTCCGAGTCATGGATGTTTCTATACTTATCTATCTATATACCGTTGCTTAGTACCCACGACACAAGACCTTAGGGATCTTAATGTGGGATTAGGTCAATGTGTTGTGAACTGTAAAAGAAAAAGTATAGTAGAAAAACAAGCCATATTTATTACATTTTTGCTTCCAAAAAGCCGTGGTCGTGTCGTTGTCGTGGTTGTGTCGTGGCCGTGTCGTCTAGCGGAAAAACGCCACTCGAACATTACAAGGGATTCTAGAATGTACCGCTTATTATATTTTATGTACAGCTTGGGATTTGTTTTTGGTGAAAAGATTTTTAACGTAACATAAGTAATGTTTTCTTCTTATATCTACGTTATGGACTAGTTTCGGCTACGAAACAGTTTTGGGCATAAATGTTTAATCTAGAGTTGATATTGTTCGCGGATAATATTTAATACCATTTATCTATACCTACCCGTTTTACTACTTTATGACTATTTAAAGAACCAAATTTCAGAACGAATATAGTTTTGAAGCTTCCTCCATCTACATGTGAAAGACTTTCAAAAACCCTACTCTGCAATACCACCAAGAGAGTATAGTGCCACTAACAAATCTTGTTCTGAAGAGTAGATCAAGATATACAGGATGATTTTTAGTCGTCAACGTTCCCGAAAACTACGGCATCTCCTCATCATCACGATCATTTTTCTCCATGGAAGCATATCTGGGAAGTGTCTGGTTTCCAAGATATTAGGGTCCAAAGTTGAGTAAATAGACTGCGTTTTTCTGCATAAATGCACATAGACGCGCGTAGCAAGATTTTTTCACAAGAAATAATTATTATCTGTCTATGAAAAAACTAGCATAAACACTGGACACTATAAATTCCACCCGAACAAGTAATTAATTTTTTTTTTTCAAAAAAATTTACATCGTTTCCCAGCATTTTTTTTGTCATAAATATACTTTTTTCACATCACTTTACGAGTATACAGGCTGTTTTTTCGTTGCCACCCTTAACGAAGGGTACGTACTCTATACATCAAATAAAGTAAGTTTTGGCCAAAAAAAAAATCCTGGGAAACAATGTACATTTTTTTTAAAATAATTTTTTAATTACTTGATCGGGCGAAATTTATAGTGTACAGTGTTTATGCTAGTTTTTTCATAGACAGATATTAATTATTTGTCATGAAAAAATCTTGCTACACGCGTCAATGTGCATTAATGCAGAAAAACGCAGTCTATTTACTTAACTTTGGGCCCTAATACTTTGGAAACCAGACACTTCCTAGGCATGATTCCATGGAGAAAAATGATCGTGATGATGAGGAGATTCCGTAGTTTTCGGCAACGTTGACTACCAAAAATCATCCTGTATAATATTTTTAAAAGTAAAAAAAAAATCATGTAAACATATTAAATTTTGTACCTATATATAGTACCTACATCACGTAAACTCGGGGAGGGCGGGGCGGACAATCCTCCACTCAGGATTATGGGGCGTTCTGCAGATCGACTGTCCTTTGTTTTATCATGCAAATCACCCGCTTTGTGACCTTTCGCTTTTCACGAGGACGCCTCTTTGGGAACCTGCCGGAGCTTTTGCGAATGCGTTTCGAACGTAAAAGGTTTCAGGCGATTATATTGGTATGGAACATTTGCCTTGTTGTGAAGTAATGGAGGGAAATTATTAATGTGTTTATGTAAGGTCTTTATTTGATTATAATAATTTATTCAGTTGGGTGGATGCAGAATAAAAAACTTAAATCTAAAACATATTTAAGTAGAAGATTGCCTGCAACTCCTCCAACGCAAAAGGCTGTCCGCGTTGCCCCGCTGGATCTATCTAAATGCTGGTGTGGATAAAATTTAATTACCTATAGATTGAAACATAGTGCCTTACTTATGAAAAGTTTTTAGCATTGATTAGGTTAATTTGATAGATGTTCGATACATTTTGCCGTTAAATGTCGTGTCGTACATATTTTATAAGTAAGGCCCATAATTTATTTCAGAATTTATCAACAAATTAGAAATACTTTTAGTCAAACTACTAATAACAATCCATATTTTTAGTCTGATCATATCTTCTCAGCCTGGTAGAGCATATTTTTTGACAGATCACAGTAAGGTAATTTCTTAAAACTCTACAACCAATGAAATTGGCATAATGTCCTACCTACATAAAAATAATAATCAGTTACACAAAAAATAAATATAAATACCAGACAAAATTCAAAGACAAAGAGACGTCGGAAAAGCATTAAAAACTCATAAATACAAAAATCTGTTCGGATAATAGGACATCTCAGGCTAAGCAGGGATGTTTTGCGAACGGGGAAGAATGGCTCGTCCCCTGATAGTTATTTGATATGATTTATTCATATGAAAAACGCTCGCTTTACCACGTCTAATGGTAAGGGAGCTAACTCGCGATATTCTTTCCTACTAATAAAATAAATGTGAATATATTTTTTATGACACTTGTCATTTATACCTAATATGGCTTATACATTAGAATAACAAATAGTCCACGAGTACGAATCTATGGGCTAGTTTAAAATGATGGGATTTAATAGGATAATAATAATTCAGTTCACTATGACATAAAATAATATAATATGTTTTAGGCGCGCCTATGTAATACTCACGTGATAGATCCAGCTTTGCTAAACACAAAGGAAACTAACAAAAACCTTTTAATTTCTCAGTAAAAGTCGGAGTCGAAATCTTAATTTTTTTGTACTTACCCGATATCGTAGTCGATAAAAGCATCCGTCGACTTTGGATGTTCAATCAATCAATATTTGTCTTTCTTCTTTGTTTTTATTTATATGTATACCGAGAGTACATACCTCAGTATCAATAAATTCTTAATACCTACTGATATATTAAGCTCCTTGACTAAAATTGAAGTTTATTTATTAGAAAAAACTTTCTAAAACCTATTTACAAAGCCATTATGGTTGTTTTTATTTTAAAGCTGTTCCTGACGCGTTTGTTATGCAAATATAAGGGTTGTGGAGCGAAGTCGCGTGCAAACAACTAACTATGTGGCTTATAACTGTATAATAAATGGTTGTCTTATAATACTCTATATAGGTATTATTAATTACTACATCTAAAACATGTACTAACTTTAATTTCTCGACTTAAGAAAACTGTATATAAGTATGTGTAAAAAGGCTAAGCAAATACATGCATAAGTTACTTGTATTTGCGAAACTCAAATCAAAGAAAAGACTTAGCTCTATTTGAATCAGCGGCTTAAATCTTAGATAGATTGTTTACTCTTATTAGCATATTTGTCTCATTCGTATGTCTAAATTAATAAGAAGACATGTGTAGTTTCTAAGCTGAGATATCGTGGACTCCAAAATTTAGGCATAAATAGGTAAGTAGAAATTTAATTAATTACCGTCTTACAGGCGGAACACAACAGGCTCAAAACAAAAATAATCATAATAATTATCTTAAAGCTGATGACATCTGTTCAATGTACGAAGATGTGAGTACACTCCGTATTTAGTGATAGTCACGGAGATACACATGTCTTTGCCTACATAATAACGCCAACCCACTAAATCAATTTTTTTCTAAAGATCTCGCCTTTCAAAATCATCAGTAATGTAATGTGCCCAAAAATTCATCCATAACACACATGACTCGTAAGCTTATTTACGATATAACGAGATACTGAGCAATTTCCACATTTTCACAGCTTTACATCGCTTCGAGTCATCTCAGTCAGTTTTTAGGCACATTGAATTTCTCACAGGCGAGCCCGGGGGATTCCCCGAGGATCTCGTCTCGGTGTGCAGGAGTGTTTCTAAGCCTCTCAACTCGACGGACCATTGATTGAATCGAAAGTCGATAGGTTTGTGCTGAAATGGTGTCGGGAAATTTGATTTTGATTTTCCAACATCTCAATAGGTAGACTTTAGTGAATATTACAGTATTTCAAACTTTTCACGAAATATACCTATGTTCAAACGAGTGTTCCTAAAGAAGTTTCCCGTGCTGATGCGGACTTCACTAGAATACATCAGCTGCATCTTATTCCGAGCATATCTCAAGATTCGACTAAGGAACTCGGGCGTTGTCTCAGGCATTCACTGATAATTAATGTGCTGACGGAGGGATCTCTCTTATGATCCTGGAGTTCTGACTATCCCATTTCGGATATATAGCCCTGTCAATTTATATGTATATATGTAAAATAACATGCCAATTTTAGGGTGCTATTTATATACCTGCTTGTGCTTTTTAACCGATGTGTCAGTTTCATAAATAGATAATAGAAGAGGAACTATTTGGTTAACAGATTATTATATTAGCTGTTTATCTAGTATTGTAGAATATTAAACAAGAACGTAATATATACCAGAATTTTTCTCGCAATTTGTGCGATAAAAATCTACCCAAAAGTTTAATTCTGTCAGTAAGTGTCAAGCACAAGCCAATAATTAGAGGTCCTGAGTTCTCTGACAATGCACCGAGCGGCGTTGTGACGTCACAGCGTGTCAGATGCACGCTTTGTTGATAATGGTGCTCGATTTAGGTACTCCTTCGCTTTGTACTTGGCATAATTATAGGAGGAAAAAGTGACGTCATTATCGGATTTGAAACCAGCAAGAGAATAGAGGTGGTACAGTGGAGAATCGCAGATATAAAAGCTCCACTTACTTTCCGAAAGAGCTGATACATAAGTTTACAAGGACACGTTACATGCTATGCCAACCAATTCCAAAATTCGAAATACCTTGAACTAAATAGCTTACATAATCGGTCGTTGATTTAAGAAATCAAATAATTTCAACGAATTGCGGCTTGCAAAACTGTTATCTTATGGTCGATTTCTCCAATGGTTAGTCTATCTGTAGGATAAAGTTTATGCTGTCTCTATCTTGATCAAGTTTTGGAGTAAAACAGCATCAAATTTATTCTTTAAATAGGCTATATGACCATATTGGAAGACCCTTACCCCTTTCAGTTAGGCTGGACGTATAAGAAAGCTTTACATTGCACAACTTTTCTATTACTCTAGTTTTTATATTACTTACCTATATTATTGTTATGAATAATTCTAGAATTAGGTAATCTCTCATTCATGAGCTCTTAAGATAGGATTATTTTTGATATAGTTGCAAGACGCTACCATAAGCAGTGCAAAGCGACATCTCGCTACCACCATGGCGGCAATCCTGCTAAAGTTTATACTAGCCTACCCTCCAGGTTCAATTTAGGTTTCATATAATATGTTAATCAACCGTGCTTAAGCAAACAAGGGGCTGTACAAATAGCTGGGACCACGCGATTCAGTTTTTAGTGCATTTTGATAACTACAATTAGGAGTTATTAATAAAGGTGCTGCAATTTTCTGCAGTTGTCGTTAGGGGTTTTAGTGCAAGTTGTATATCATGGGTAGAGTTGATTATTCTTGTTGTATGTAATAAAAAATTTCCATTATTATTTTCGTCTTGGCTTCCATTCTATGAGCAATGACACAAAACAATATTTACATAAATTAATTATAGTAGTTGTTATTGGATCCCCGAGCAGACTGCAGAAGCAATGTGTAATAAAGATTACGGCAATTTTAAGATTCAATAAAGTTATTTTACAATCAATTGTTTTACATACTAAGTAGTTACATGGAGGGTTATTATGGGGTAGCAAAGAGATGGTAGATCCTCAAACGTGGGGGAAAAAATCATGAATAATTTAGGTAATTCAGTTTTGATGGCATATTGAGGCGAGGAGTTTAATGTGGTTAAGGTAAAGTAAATATAAAACTTTTGTATTGGGTAAATCTCAGTTTTTATAATTTATGGTGTAGATTGTTGATGTTTTAATATTTTTTATACATCTTCATACTTCTACATTGCTGAAATTCATTGCATGGAATTATCTTTAGGCAGGTGAGGTGACCACTGTTTTTTTATGAAGACTTGGCGACGCTTCTTCTCCATGAAGAAAACAGCGGAAGTTTTACTAACCGCATGTCAGCAAAAACATGGTAAAACAGTTAGTTTTGCATTCAAACATGAGTATACAGGGTGTCGAGAGTCCTTCAGTCGGGCCCCGGGACGTTAATCTAGTTACCTCCCCTGCTATATAGTTAAAATCGCAAGGCTAATAAAATATTTTGACCCCTTTATAAGATGAATACGCCCACTGAAAAGTACAGATGAAGACAGAAATAGTCTTCATGAATATACATTTTTTATCGTACGAAGAACTTTTAACCAAGTTACTCTAATACAGTTACTATTAAGTATATAGGTATAATAAAAAATGTTCTGAACTAACAACGGTGTTACAGTTAAACTTAACCGCTATCCTTAATCTGCAAAAGTTGAAGTTTTGTAAAAATATATCAAAGGCTCTCTACCTATACTGTGTAATACCTACTGGTCACATAATAAGTAACAAATTTTACTTGAGTATTGAAAGACTCAATACCTACTAAATCGTTTATTGCAATCATATATCTACAGGTTGTAGAAAAAAGGAGCACTAATACTTCAGGGTCTTATGGACCTAGGTATAATCTATTCACAAAATTAGAGACCAGAAATGACATAGATATTTATTTTTCAGGATTGTATGGACATTCTTAAGTTGTTTAGGTATTTCTTCATACTATATGGGTAAATAAACAGGTGATTTCAGGTCTCAAATTTTGTGGATAGATTACCCATAACTAGGTCTATAAGACCCTTAACTATTAGTGCTCCTTTTTTATACACCCTGTACAGGTAGTAAAAAATCTTTATTAATGTATTAATAACATATAACCCTCTATACCTATTGAACTAGTGTTTCAAACAAAACCCTTCAAAAACTGCGTTTTTCTAATACTTATTCTCTCTGAAAGCTACATTACACTTTTCTTTACGATCATACTTTTAACCCCAACGTAACTATTCGGATGTGTCAATGATTGAAATTTGTGCCCTGAGGCATTCATGGCAAATAGCATCATTCAGCATTTAGCGCTCAATTCGCAGCGCTCCTGCGACGGAAACCCTTCGAGGGGGAAGGGGACGACGGACTACACTTTTTAATAGTTATCATTGGGAAATAAGTTTCTTTACGGACAACTGATTGGTCATCAGAGAAAACTTTGAGCATTTAAAAATGTCAAAAGCAAATGTTGGGTTGGGTCGCAATCGTATCTGAAAATACAGCTTTATTAGGTGCTTACTTTTCTGTGCAATCAATTACCGGACACTATCATTTTTTTGCACCAAGCCATAAAGGAATAAGAGGTCATAGAGTCCTACTAACTGCCTCGATGCACCATGAGACTTTCCGGTTACCTCACAATTCCAGTACTTGACACTTAGATTGTAATATTAACTAATGTACAGTAACGTACTACATTACTAATGTACAGTAATGTACTACATTACTAATATACAGTAATGTACTACATTACTAATGTACAGTAATGTACTACATTACTAATGTACAGTAATGTACTACATTACTAATGTACTGTAATGTACAGTAATGCAATCTAAGTGTCAAGGACTGGAATTGTGAGGTACCGGAAAGTCTCATGGTGTACCAAGCCCAACCGCAAATTGTAAGTTTAGCAACCTTTTACCAGATAGGTTATATGGTGGCAGTGAGTGCTCTATATTTTTTTTGTTTAATTTATTTACTTCATTATTAGGTACATATTTCACAAAAAATAGTAAGTAAGTATAGGTACAGTGTCTCCTAAACTTTATACAAGTGTTTCCGTACACCGTTTTATTTTAACGTGTTTTGTAAGTAATCTGGATCTAAGTATTTACGGAAAAGAGCTACTACCCTTATAAATATACCTACACAAGCAGAAAACTCTTGCGACCCTTTCGTGTAAAGTCAAGTCGAGTGCACCAAGGTCCATGGTTAGCTCGAGTCACGTAAATTAGGGCTAATTAAGCACAATTATACAGAGTAAAGGTATAAGTCCACTACCTTAACAGATATGGTGCTATAAAGAGGCCCTTTAAATATGCTTTAAATACATAATAATTCTTATTCTTTATTGTACACATACAATTATATACAGACAGAAATTATGAAACAAAATGTACAAAGGCGTGCTTATCTCTGAAAGAGATTTCTTCCAGCAAACCATCTGGGAAAGTGATAATTAAATATAAAAGGTAGATAAAAGGTAATAACGTAGTGCCTTTGAAATTCAAAGACACAGACTGCTCGTATTCAAAGTTTGAATAGTCTGTGATTCTTAACCGATATCAAATAGAATTTTTCCTGGAAATGCGTTTCTTATTAATCGATTTTGGGTGATTCAATGCACGATACACATCAAATAAACAGGCGTAGTTACCTTTATTTAAGTATTTTAATAAAATAACAAGCCAACTATATTTTTCTTACCTACTTTCACATAATAGTGTTGGGAAGTGGATCTAAAACCTTACATTTCAGGCTGAAATGTCGACACAGAAAGTACACACCGCGGTGCACCAGATGGCGTGAGTGCCGTCACATGGAAACTTTACTTGCGTCTACTTGCTTTACGTGTAATTGCTGTTATTAGCCATTTCACTTCCTTGTTTACCGATAGCCGCAAAATCGAGGTGCATAATAGGTAGGTATGTGTTTTAATATAAATTGAATTCAGCTGATTATTATTTAAAAAAAACTGTAGGTACCTGAAGTAAACTAAATAAATACAATATGGACATTGATAAGTATAATTTGATAATTTTGATAACTTCAAACAACATCATACATATTAAATTACCCAGTGGAAAAATATCAAATATTAAAAAAGTTAACTAAAAAGTTAAAAAAAATTAAAATATTAAACAAGTTGTAAAATTAATTTTATTGGTATAAATAAATTAAGAGAACTTATTTAAACAAAAATCGATTTTAAGAAAATATCCAGCAGTATTAAATAGCTCGTTGTTTATTGGCCCCACATAATTGAGTCGACTATGCCCGAGCAGGGCTGGAGTCCGTAATTACTTCACTTCAAACTTGGCTATTATCACCTGAAAAATGCGGGGATTTAGCGGCTAGACGATGCCGATATCGATGATTTGAAAATAAAAGAAAAAACATTTTTAATCATAACAATATAATGGCTCTATTATAAATTTTAAAGAGAGTATTATTAATTTTATTACACCAATTAGGTAAGTTCATACGTAAATAAATCCACTCACTATCTAATACTAATAATAATAATATCTAATAGTAAATGTGAAAGTGTGTGTGTGTATGTTTGTCCTTCTTTCACGTCAAAACTACTAAACCGATTTGAATGAAATTTGGTACACAAATAGTCTAGACTCCAAGAAAAGACATAGGCTATTTTATTGCGGTAGGTGGCACCACCGCGCGATAATCGAATACCAAGCGGACGAAGTCGCGGACCACAGCTAGTTATTATATAAAGCTATTATGTATATGCATAGTACACACACACAAAGATAATTTATGTCGAATATGTAAGTGAATTCTAGATGATAATTTATTGTTAATTTTTGCGTAGTTTTTTTAACTAACTATAAGCTTTAAATATAGCTTTTAAAAAGTAAAATGTTTTATTAACGTATGTTCATAACCTTTTTTTATAAATCAAATTTATCGATATAATTGTCCGACCGCCACATCACTAAACGTGTAGCGCTTAATAAAAATATTAGCCGGGCAGGGCGTCAAAGAAGCAGAGTTAATTTAATTATCTTCGCCTTTTAATAATAAACTGCCGGCTAAATAACAATTAGTAAATAAATCTGCTGCTTTATTACTTTCTTAAGTATTTGGTGAAACTCTTACATTTTATGAGAAAACGCGCAGGCTAACGAAATCATCACCCTGCTGTATAAAGTTTACATAAATACATATACACACGAATGTGTACCCAGAATGGAGTATCCTAGATCCTATCAGCCACGTTCAGCAGTGCGGAGATAGATGTAGATCAATAACATGTTGCTTGCTCTGCTTGCTCATCACCTGAGAGAATTAGGAACTCGGGCCTAAGTAGACTCTTATGACATGCACGAGAGGAGATGCAGCTAATGTATTCTAGTGAAGTTCCGCATCAGCACATGCCATTAAAGTTTACGTGTAAAGTTATCAGGGTAGATTTAAAAATTTAATTTAATAGAAAATATTAAAATTAAAATGTCGTCAGTAAAATTTTTACTTATAAATAAAAATAATTGTACAGTTATATTTTTTGCCAATTTTAAATTATATCATTGGTTTAAATGTAATTTGCCTGAACTTGTTTAAATTCTATACTCCGCCCCGTGGCTCTAGTCGTAATGATGTAACTGTACACTGTAATGCACGCCCCGGGGTCGACTGCAGCTATATCTCTGTGATATTCGATAGTTGGTGCAATGGAAATATGAATTTTATTTAGGTTCAAATTCATTAGTCACTGGATTTTAGGAGAGAATCTTTGATGTAGCTTGCAGATTAAAATTAGCTAAATATCTAGTACATAACAGAATAACTATGTTGTAAAAAGTTTTAACCCTAGGCCAAGATAATGTAGGTAAGAAGAGAAAGCGATTTACATATTCCACCCACCAATTAAAATTACATTACCTGAGTAGCTGATTGATTATGGCTTTCAGATTTGAAGGAAACCATGAATATAGGCCAATAATTCTACTACAAGTGACAGCGAAGATCGTGAAGTTATCGAAAAGTTTCCACCAACAGCAGTCACGTCATTTAGTGAACGCGTTAAATTAAGGCTTCCTATTTAAGGAAATGTTTTCCAATAGAAAAAAAGTCTAATAGTAATGTCAAGATTTTTTGTAATGAAGAAGCAGAAGGCTACTTGTTATTACAAAATTTTGTGCTCGGGCTGCTGTTATTTGTGATTCATTTCAGTTATCTGATATTATGGCCTCTCGCTTACACGAAGACTGCCAATGTGGCAACTTAGATACGTGAGTTACGTGCTAAATATGAGAAAAAATTTCGCACTCGCTTCGCTCGCGCATCTAATCTGTATCTGAGCTCATTTTCAATCACATGCAAGAAAATGGTCGCTAGTGGTCTCTCTGATTCTCAGACTCGACTGTCAGTCGCGCTCTGTCAATAGTAGGTTGCGTAGTTAATTTTCGTATTTAGCGACAATAATTTTTGTACCCAGTAATACTGTGATACAAAATCCTAAATAATATATATACGGTGTCCGGCTTTTTTAACCAAATGTCCGGCCAAACTGGCTGGTCTGTCTGGCTTTTTGGATTTTCGACCTGGCAATCGTATCTACTGGATGTTAAAAATAATCTAGTTCTAATATTTTTTTTATACCAAATTTAAAATTTTGTACGAAAACAATTGAAAATTTAATCTGAAATATGCAAAAAATCTTTATTAATTATCTAAAAAGAGAGGTTTTAGATTAATCGGTATGTTTTTGTTAGTTACAATATTAATTCTTCTCGAAGACTAATGTTCTATTGTTCTAGTAGGTAGGTACTGTAAGAATTTTGCTTATTTATTCAGCAAGTGCCTGTATAGTTCCTCCTTATTACCTTGAAAGAATTTTTTATCTTGAATAATCTCAAGTGTTTAACAGTAAATTTTGTACACACCACATAAACATACTAACTAACTATAGATATACTCGTAACCAACTAACTTTAACTTCCCTAACCAACATAGTTTACCTATCATAAGGAACAAACAAACGGAACTCTACTAACATTTTGTTGTCGAACCTTTTACCAGTGATATTAATATTATAACATGTCATGCCAAACATCTTGGAGTTGTAACAGCTATTACATTATGGGGAATCGATCAATATAAAGGTTTGTAAAGACTCTGGAAAATACTCTTGAAAATATGCTAACACTAATAGCCTAAGGTTTCAAGTATGTTATCTACAATTCTAACTGCAACAGTACTTATATAAAAACTCGTCCGCCGTTTTCGAGTAACAGAAGTTATAATCTTACTATTTTTAAATTAAACGTAGGTACAAGATAAATATAATTGTAATAATAATTTCCGTATTTTAAAGAAAAAACACAATGTTTGTTCTACTGGGGGGCAATTCCTCAAAAATTTTAAGCCGTAACGCAACCACTAACGAACCGTTAACGAAACGCAGTGCGAAGTAATATATACTTACCACTTGAGCAATAAGGTATATTTTAGTACGCATCGTTCGCGAGTATGACAGAATAAAATCAAATATCTGTCTAATTACGTCACCGTAAAGTAATTATTGCTTTGTTCTGAGCGTCAACAACGGTTCCGTTTCGGCTTCGTTCCAACTCGAGTTTTCGAAAATTGGCCCTCTGGTGTCTTTTCCAACCGCCTATACCAAAATCAAAAGAGCGTAGTGATATCCGTGAAAATGCATTAAGCGCACTCTATCCGTAACTGTATACCTATTATTGGGGGAGTGCTGCAGCTTGTGCTTCCGGCAGTGTGTGAACTCGACAGTCGTCACCTTGCCTGGTTTCTATGGAGATTTTAACGAATCATCCTGTTTGTGTGTTTACTTGTTTAACGGTTACATATACCGATATTTTGTAATGGCCGATGACCGTTTGTCCTTTGATAAGTAAGGTAGATATAATCGTTTTGTTCAACTAGTAAGAGAATTACAAAATTTTTGTGTATTTTAAGTTAAAAAGGTTTATATACCTACATATACTATATAAGTACACACATGGCAGTGTTCTCGGAATGGGTTAGCTAGAACTGCTAAGATCATAAATAAGATCCAACAGTACAGTGATGTATTCTAAAGCCCCGCAGCTGCACATGGTAAAAAGTCTAAAATATAAGCGTCAAAGCTCTACGTATTTATTTTTTTCTGAAAAATACCAAATTGATAAAGACAAAAGCATAATAACACCTGGCGGTGAAGTATACAAAAAAGGTAAGATCACCGAGAAAACCATGAACTTAGTCTCTTCCATGGGGAACAAAGATTTGGTGAGAGGTATAAAGTTTATTTTGTTACATTATTATCTGCAGTACATAAATCTTTTGTAAAATTGTATTTTCTTACATACAAGCCACCCCTGTGTTTGACAAGTGGCCATTCGCAATCATGGACTCTCTCGTCCCGACCGGAAACCACTTCCGAGTTCCACACAAAGAGAAAAAACCACAATTCTGAGTGGTTTTACTATGCGTGTTGGTCACTTTATATTTTTTATTGTGCTTAAGTAATTATATCGACAGATGTTTGTTAGATAATTTATTAAAATCTATAGAGGTTCCTAAATGTCCTATTTGTAGGCTGTCCTAATTGTCAACTTTCATTATAAATTGTGAAAATTGTGCACCTGTTGTAAGGCCCACTTGCAGCGAATGCATATACTCGTATAACTATACAGGGTGTTTGTGACAGCCAGGCAAATACTGAGATACTGAACAAGTACCATTGTTTTGAATTATACGACAGTGTTATTACTCGCAGGAAATTAATTTTTGATTTGATTATACGCAATGTTTGCTTTTCGCGCCAATTGTATCGGGCGATCCTGTGACTAGTTAAATAGGCTTATTAGTTATTTTGTGATACATTGCTGTTTTTTTAGATCGCTTGAGACTCTCCTTTGGGGTTGATCAGTTAATTGAACTTTTTGAAAGCATATATTTTTTTTAAATCATCAAAACGTAAAATTTTTTTTTTTAAGCCATTATTTAAGGCCTACTTAAAGAAACCACACTATTTTTTCCTGAAAAAATGAAAAAAGTCGGAAAATTTTAGAATTTTCCTGTGAAAATTTTCACTTTTTTTATCTCAGAATCATGGTCTGAAGTCACCATATTAATATTTGCCTGGCCGTCACAAACACCCTGTATGTATATCTAGATTTTAAGTAGGTATACTTAGAATTTAGCTTACATAACAGTTTTTCATGTCAAAAACGTGAGATGGTATGTGTGCTAATTCTAGATTTAACTTAAATCTAGATTTACACAATATTGCAAATGGGCCTTAATTGAAATTTAGTTAAATTTCTGTGTATTTAAGTATCTTATACAAGAACATAACTGTAATAGTAGGTACTTACGTAAAATTATTTTAAAAAGTTTATTTATTTTAGCAAAATAGTTTCTTAAAAGAAAAAGCATAGGTAACCTATCCTTATTCAAAAAATACTCCACAGTTGTGCAAACCTATCTTCAGTATACTCATTCTACTGTACTTCTTCCTGGCTCTTATACTTTTTAGATGTAAAAAATATAGATTATTTTGTCTCGTGTTTTATCTTGTAATGGACAATCCTACCCTAGTCTCAGGGGTTTAAGCCCCTCTTATAGCTTACATGGTCGGCGGTCGCTTCTTAAGGGTTTTGAGCCTGAAACACATGTATAAGTCGAAGCTTAAGCGATTATTGAAATAGCAGTAGCATATCATAAGTTATCACGTTCTACCGTAACTAGAAGCTGTAAAGATCATAATTTTGAAAAGTATTGCAGCGTAACCTATGTGTTTTTGGAGTTTGCAATTTTTTTTAGAATAACTAGATTAGAAACATTTTACAATTTGAAATTTGTTAACTTTCCTTTTCTCTACGTTGTAAATTAATGAACACGCAGATTAGCTGTTTTAGTATGTGTTTAATATTTTAATGAAACAATGAGTAGGTAAGTTTCCAACCTTATCGGTTTTCTTCGGACCAAACTCTATTAAAACAATAAAATCTATATCCACTTGGATAGTGATTTCTTGCTCTTGGCATGTCTTTTTAGTTTAACTATTTACTTTGATTTCTTTGTCAAAGCTTTAGCTTTGATGTGGACATAAGAAATGATAAAGTTAATTTATGTAGCAACTTTTTGATTAACTCCGTTCTACTAATAATAAACTTTATATATATGAATATGTTTGGATGTTTAAGTACACACACGCTAAAACCATTCGAATTCTGATTAGACTTGACACTTATATAGAGTAGGTACATACGAGTATACCTCAGAATAGCACCAATGCCATATAATAATATTCATAGGCCTGCAGACGAAGTCGCGTGTGTAAATATAAAAACGATATTTGTACTAAATGACAATAGAATCAGATATCTTTTTTTACCACATCGGCTCATATTTTATCGAAACACCCCACGAGCGATTACACACATTTGATAGTTTCATTACAAGCAGATGTCCGTTTCAATTAATCGGAAATGTATCTAAAAAGGTATATTGAAGGGGCGATATAAAACAATGTAGTATATTATTGTTATTAGACATTATTGTATTTTAGTGAAAACCATTACTTACTTAATTACGTGATTATATTATGAGGAAGGAATAACTAAATTTCATAAGGCAAATTTTTTATTTTTTTTATTACATTGTTTCCCAGCATTTTTTTGGCACTAACTTACTTTACTTTATGTATAGAGTACGTACCCTTCGTTAAGGGTGGCAACGAAAGAACACCCTGTATATATAAATATATATACCATGTTGCAATAACTGTGACATAATCATAGAGGTAGTAATTACTGCACGTGTGACCCTTCAGAAAATGGCAACTCCCCAAATATCGCCCTGATTTACCCTAATTATGGGTTATTATATCGACAATGCAATATCTAGGGCCAGTTAATTAAATCGGCACAAATGTCATGTTATTTTTCGTATTGTAACAATTTTTATAAATAGTTTCACATAGGTAAGAACAAGCTCTTTCACACTTGCGCATACCTACTGTCTCACTTTGGATGATTAAGTATGTACATGTGTAGTTATTAATATTAAATTAGCACTCAATACTTTTTAAATTTGAAATAAATTTTGGTATAATAATTGTTTTCATAGAAGAGGCATTGTACAAAAACGATTCTTGGTTATTCTAGTCAAACGTAGGGTCTCATTCCTGGATCAGTATACGGCTCTCCAATAACGACAAAAATTTAATACTTTACATTTTACGTGGCCGATATTACGCTTAACAAATCCTAATGTTTTCATCTATTTAGCTTAATGTTTTTGAAGCACTATACATTTATAGGACCTCATCCGAGATTCTGCAGTTTTCACTACCTTATTTTAGGAACACAGTCGTGTGTTTGTATGTAGGTATATGGTACGGACGGAGCAGTGTTGCCAGATCGTACAGATCTCATAGTTATTGCAAAATTATCGTGTTTTTATCGCATGACAGAATATATGGACAAAGTATGCAATCCCTCACAAGTTGGAGTTTGGAATTTAGTGGTAAATTTCAAAATTCTTGGGGGTAAAATTAGATGTTTACAAAATTATGTTAGATTTGACAAAAATATCGTAGAATTTAGATGAATTATCGTGCGATACCTAATTTAAAGTTTTTATGGCATGACACTCAAAATTATTGTTGATCTACGATAAATATCATGCGTCTGGCAACGCTGGGACGGAGCGCTCATTCTGTAGGTACCTATAACTTTTATAGCAGTTGTACCTAATGCAACATACAACAAACTGTATAACAGCTGCAACGGAACTAACTTATTGAGAAAGTGACTTGGTTTCAGTATGCTTAAATTAACATTATTTGTCACGTGAACCGTAAGAGGATCGTCACCGACACATTTACGTCAATAAGAAGCCTACATTTTACTCACTCGTCAAGTCACGTGAAGAAGAGTGTTATGACCACGAACATCGTTGAGAAACGATGATACATTGTCTAAGCAAATGGTGTGGATTACCAGTGGCCATGTAAATGTCAGCCTAGTTATCGTAACCCGTAACATAATAATTGTTAAAAATGTAAATACCGACACACGTAACCATGTTATTAATTAAATTAGTAGCACAAGATAGCATAAGGCGCCGAGCGCACGCGCGTCCGGCACGCGCGCAGATTTATCAGCGCGTAATTAAAACGCGCATTACGAACGCGACGGGTGTATGTCGCAGCTGTCGCGTGTGTAGTGCGATGCAAGTATCTTGATACTTGACCTGTGTTGTACGAGTAAATAGTTACTGTGGCGTAGCTTATGTGCTTAATAGCTTATTTTTGTTTGATAATATTGAGGTAAGTAAATGAAAACTTCAACTCGAATGATATTTTATTTAATAGTAATCCAAAAATCGGATTAAGAAAATGATTTTGTTCTTATTAAACCTATCAGTTACTTAGTGAATTAGTAAATTTTACTGAAACAAAATAAAATTTAAATGTAATTAGCCAAAACATTGCAAATTATAAAGTTAAGATTGAGCTATTATTTATAAGTACATTACAAAATATACATACAAAATAAACAAGTATCGAAACCATACAATCCACACATACAAATCGCGTGACGTATCGTGATTGTCTAAACACGGACAGATGTGTGGTGGAATGTATTCGGAACTTTACATTTCGGGTTGGTGTCCGCACCCTAATGTTACGATCCGTTCACCTCGTCAGATGTTCAATGGCCCGAACTTGGGGTCGGAAGTAAAGGCTTTTTTTGCGGAGAAAGTAGATTTTTTTATAAATTTGATTTAGAGCTAACGGTGTCGACAAATGTTAGGAGTTTAGCAATCGGCTAGCAAAAAATTTGATCAATGAAAATAAAATTAGATTTGTTGGTTGTATGTTTGTCAGTGCAGTTCTCGAATAAAATAAACTTAGATAATACTAGTGGACGCCCGCGACTTAGTCCGCGTGGATTGCAGAAAAAAGAAAATGTCGAAATTATCCGGGATAAAAATATTTTCCCGGGATAAAAAGTAGCCTATGTGTTAATCCAGGGTGTCATCTAACCCAATACCAAATTTTATTAAAATCGATCCAGCCGGTTTTACGTGAAAGAGTAACAAATCCATCCATACTCACAAACTTTCGCGTTTATATTATTAGTAGGATATGCACTTGCTAATTCTTGAGACCAAGTGAGCAAAGTCCTTTCCTTCTATTTGTTTTCACAACACAGCCAGTCAGCATAATGCAGCACTATGCCTATGTGTAATCCACAAATTTAAAATCAGTTTTTCTTTTGTTTAGTTACAAAATTGTTATTAGCGCTTATTTGTTATTAACATTTCGTAATTTTCTCTAGAACCAATAGTAAAGGTAAACTAACAAACATCTGCGTATCTAATTATGGTAATTGGTTATAAAAGCTTCCTGGAACAGTATTGGTTAGAATATTCATTTTAATATTACATTTTACTTGTACAAGGGGATATACTAACTAGGTAACATGTTGTTATGTTATTTATGCAAATGTAAAGCTATTATATAATAATCCAAAAATTTCAAAATTAAGTGATTATCTTAATTATTAATTCAGGTTAGTATTATATCTAACATACATACAATGTACTAGTTGCCGTAGTAATAGGTAGTAGCTTATATTTAATATTTTTCTTAAATTTTTTGTTTAGTATACGAGTATACAGGGTGTAACAAAAAGGGTATGTTAAGCGAAAAGCTATGTAAATAGCCTACTGTAGAGAACCTATCCACAAAATTTGAGACCCGAAATCACATGATTATTTTTCCCGATAGTATGGAGAATTTTTAAATATCTCAGGAATTTTCATACAATCTTGAAAAATAAAAATGTGATTTAGAGTCTCAAATTTTGGAAATAGGTTCTCTATAGTGGGCTATTTACATAGCTTTTCGCTTAACATACCCTTTCTGTTACATCCTGTATATATATTTGTCGCTTATAAAAGCTCCCGACGCATCAATTTGTAATACCTACTATGCTGGTACAGGATAAAATGTCTAGAATATTTGAAACTGATTACATCAAGTCATACGTTAAAGAAACTAACGAAGGAAGTTTTATTTATTTATTTGATTTCAAAAACTTTACAATAATACAGTGTAGGGACACTAAGCCACTGTAAAGTCCATAAAATAAAAACTAAGTATAATCTTCAATTAAAGTTAATCACACTTTCTGCACTTCATACTAACACACAAAGCACCAAAAACATATATGTACTTCACAATAAAACCGATTAAGTTCCTCACGCATACACTTGCTAATTCCTGTAAATGACCCCTTACTTAAGCAAGTGTGGCGCACCCTAAGGAGTCACCTGTTGCACCCTTGGCATTTCCTTAGGGCGGACGGGAAGCTCAGTGCGAACTGACAGGTTGAGGCCAATTGTTTTTGTATACAGACTACTGTAACGAGAAAAGTAATGGATGAGTTTGATGAGATTTAGATTAGGTTTTTTAAATTCACTGGTTCTAGCGTTTGACTTTCGTAAAATACTGGAAATATCAATGCGAAAGTTAATCTAGTTATCTCTGGCGGTTATTATTTCTAATCAATTTCCAATCAAATATTTTGATTTTTTGTACGGGTAGCTGGAAACTCAGCTCATACTACTTTCGCATACATATTTAACAACATTATAAATCTGTTAGGCTTACGCATTTATGTATGCGTTTTGAAGGCAAACTTTAAACTAAAAATTTGGTTTCTAAGCAGCAAAGTACTACAAGAACTTTTCCTCTCACGTTATATTCAATATGCCTGATAATTTTCTAACACCACGAAACATTCTATATACACGCGACATTACTACCATCGTAAAACCTCAACTTAACCTTATCTTACCGAATTGCCAAATGTTCTTCAGTTGAATAAAGCATTGAAATGTTGTAGACCATGAACTTGCACTCATTGTTATTCAAGTATCACCGTGCTATTTTATCTTTGAACCACTGAACTGTGTAGATGCGGGTACTCCACATATTCCGCACTCGCTTCCATGTAGGTAACTCTAATGTACTCATAGTATGTCATTAGAGATCTAACATGTAGCTCTATATTTTGCCTTCTACGCAGAGATAAAGTGTGAGGAGAGAACCTTGATATAGAGATGGTATAAAGCTGTCAAATTGGAAAAAAGAGTGGCTTTATTTAATTTTCATGCAAAAAGAATAAGTATATTACGTACCTATAGCTATATAGGTAATGGAGCAGATTCGTTTATAAAACAAATTGTAAAGATAAAAAATTATAGAAGCTTATGCCTTACATCCTGGTATATTTTTACTTTATACTATACCCAAATAATGTCTTTTCTACCAAAAAAAAGTTGCAGACAAATATCCATTAAATAATACAGCAGACATGATTTCGAACAAAAGCTTTAAAATATTGACCCCAAAAATTCCAAAACATTACTGATTCAGCTTACTGAACATTATTGAAAATAATAATACCGTAACGTAAAATCACACATAACTTTAACACATAAAGTTACGTTACCAGTTGTAACTTGTCTTTATATCATAATACAAACGGTTTACAATTTCTCAAAACTAAAACTAGGGAGCATGTTAGTAACTCAGTAGGGTGACAGTAAGGCACGCGCTGGTTCACCTGCCCATATCACTGCGCGTACGCAGCTGCCTGCAACCAGTTTGTTTGAACCCCCATACTGCTCAATAGGTTCAACAGGAGTGTACGAGGGCATCAATGGCTCCAAAAGCCGTTGCAATGCAGGTACAAACAAGGGTGGAATGGTCATGTTTTTAAAGTTTGTGCTTTTGTTCTCGTTAAAAAGATCTGTTCGTAGCAATTGTAGGGTCGTGGACTGATAAGCTTGTTCTCGTGCGGGCAGAACTCTTACTCTATGAATTTAGAAATGTAAATTAAAATGCTGGTTTAGGTGAACACAAATGGAGGGCTTCTTTTACATGTTACACTGAATCATGGCATACCAACGAACCAAGTCCTTCCCATCCTTCAATAACCACGACTTCGCTTTCGATAAAATGTGTGGTACAGACATATAAAATGGGTGAGTCCTGTCTCACTCCTACCCAACCAACCCAGGTATATATACTAAGAAACCAGAAAAGAAAAACATAAATGGACAGATCCTACTTTCTATTCTAGTATAATAAATGTGAAAGTTTATGGAAATTAATGTTTGTTACTACTGAACAATACACATAGGTTTCAACATATTCCCTTCTTTCGTCGCATTTAGGTAGACAATACACCTACAACCGCAATAGCATTCATAGGTACTCCATAAAGAAATTACTTTTGATCTTTTCATCAGCAATTTCTCTCATGTCCCATTCAATAAACGTAAGTAGAAATCCGTCTAAACATCTTTGTTACAACAATATGGAGGATTACCGCACACACGGAGAAGCACACATGAACACACAGAGGTAAACACACCCCCTGTGAACACCGCGCGCCGAAACTACAATAAAATAATCCTGTGCTTTGTAGAAAAATTGGCGTAAGGTCAGCATATATAACAGGGGATTAAAAGTTAAGATTTATTTTTGTAATAAAATTATGTATATAGGTCAACGGGTGAATAGCAAATATATCGCATATTGGTAATGATTTTTGTATTATAGGTTTACTAGCGGCCGCCCACGACTTCGCTCGCGTGAGAGTGCATGACTCCCGTGCGAACCCGGGGCGGGTCCCTAGTTATACATTATAAACCTTCCTTGTATATCACTCTATGAAAAAAACCGCATCAAAATCCATTTCATAGTTTGAAAGATCTAAACATACATAGGGACAGACAGCAGAAAGCGACTTTGTTTTATAATATGTAGTGATGAAAATACCGATAAACTTCTTGGAGACATTCAACCATTCAAATAATTAATAGTAGTATTACTCATGTATTCCCATTTCCATCAGCTTTAATTTTTCTTGAAAGTGTTATAAAACGCTTGAGTAATCCTCAATTACCACACGAAATACCCCGCTATGCTAAACGTGGCTGCAATAATCTTCGTGATCCTGCAGCTCTGGCTACCCTACTTTGGGAACACAGCCGTGTATCTATGTATGTAACTAGAAAAATGGGATTTTTTAAATTATTTTTGTAACCTATTTCCACACCTAATATAAAATTGAAATTAAAAATCTCAGCTTTCTCTGCTAACCGTACACACAAGGTGCATGCTCGTAGCACGCGTCGCGTGTAGGGCACGTGCGCGCGCGCCGCTCGCCCGTTACGCGATTCTGCACTGTCATGGCGGACGATTCTCTTTATTTCGCCACCCATCGACTGCTTCCTAAATTGCTCCACTATTATTCCAGATTACAGCAGGGGTACGCACAAAGCCATTCATGTTTTAGCTATATTTTTGGAAATGCCATTAGTTCGAGAATGTATTAGTAGGTAAATCACACGGAAATTATTTGGAATATGTCTGCGGGGGTGAGTATCAGCTCTTTCTACCTTGCCCTTTATGGCTTATTTCAGTAGTCTTTTTCAATTTATATCAACAAGACCGTATTAAGTATAATATCTTTTTTCTTTGATATGATAGATGTACTTAGATATAGAGACCTATGGTGAGTGGAATCACTCACAAAAACATATTACCTTTCATCTACCTATATTTTAACAACTTTTACGGCAAATTATAACAGTTTTAATAAAATTAGTACCTACAAAAGGAAAAATGTATCTACTAACTTTAACAAGAGCAACCCCAAAAGTTACATACATAGTGTACGATGAAGTAGGTACGTATGCCTGTCAGTCACAATCAGTTGATTAAATCCTGGCACACCTGCCTGGATGACCCGGGGGTGCGTTACCATGGCAACGGTCTCATAAACACATACCTTCAAATTTAAAAGATGGAGAATCACGTGTCCCTATCTAATTTTACGCTGTAAATTAGAAAATTATCGATCTCAAAACGGATTTTAAACTTTAATTAAGAGTTGATTTTTCCAATTGGCAGATAGACTATTTGAAGGATAAAGTTGATGCTGTCTCTATCTTCTTGTAGTAAGAGTTCAACTAAGTAACTCAGGGGCATTTTCTCAGGCGATGAGTAACTTATCACTAATCACATGGTCCTCCATTTTTTCGTGATCTGCAGTTCTCGCTCCATCGGCCGTTTGCATATGTACGATGTCCAAAAATACTATAGGTATATTATTTAATAGTCCCTTTTTTAGGTTTCATAACAATTTTAACGGCTACCGATTAAAAGTCTAACGTTCGCTTGTTTGCACTCACAGTCACCCTTCAAACAATAGTCCTAACTACAATAGTGCATCTGTCACTTGGCAATCTCTGATTGGTCGGCGCCCGCGCACCCTACACAGATTTTTGAGGCTTCCAATCGATATGGAATTGTGATGGAACGGTAGCTTGGGGTGAAGTGTGAGGGTATTTCAGAAACTGCGATAAAATGTGCACTTCAACGTCAAAACTGCGAATCGCAACGAATATTAAAATAGATATTGGACAAATTTGATCTCACTCCATATTTATAAATAAAGACGTATTATTTTGTAGATACAGTGGTGTGAATTTGTTCTCAAAAGATAAGAAACCCTAAGGTATACTACGTACCCTAAGGTTACATATTACGGCATAGGTTAAAACTATGATTTTCATCGTTCAGTATGAATCTGTTCTTACCACAGTTCTTACTGACATAGAAAAGGAAATGTGTGTCAAAGTTTAAATTAAATGGAATCCATCCAACTCTTATATTTGATCGACGTCCACAGATCTTAGTTATTAATGTACGAGTTATTTAAACTAATCAACTTTAACGTAAATAAATTAATCATTAAGTGGTGAGACAAATTCTCACCCCCATTAAAAAACAAAACGTCACACTCTCATCACATCCCTGCAAAAGGTTCCCACACTAGCCCTATTGTCCCACAGGACGTACATAGGTGTTGCACCTTTATTACTATGTCATAATAGTAGAACAAGTGGTCAGTGTAATGCATATTTTGCTTAAGTACTAGTTCGCACGTTTTTGTTTTAGTAGCCCTTATGTGACCCTTTTTATAAACATGTCATTAGCACTTTAGGAGCAGTCTAGGTAATCTAACTGTAGTTACAAAATAACAAAATTTAACAATATTGATCGCAAACTCTCTGTAGGTCTATGATGGATATCAGAAATAATGGAAGATGGCCAGATTAGAGATCGGTACCTACATACACAAATGTGAATTCTAGAAGTCAGAAATTGTAGAGAAAGCTAAAATGATATTATAAAGGGTCGATAAAGAGACAGAGCATATTGGTCGGACTGTGTAATGGCAATTGGAGGTCCGTGATCTCTGCTTATCCTTCTGAGAATCAGGTGCGAATTGCAAAATTTAAAATCAGTCAAAAACGTAACGAATTCCTTAGAGTGACCATAAATTGCAATTGCAGGGCGATTATGTGACAAGTTCAAGTGTGTTAAACTTAGTAAAGGAGTTTTTCAAAGTTTGCACCACTCTTTGCTTGGAGTTCCTCAATTGTTGAGTACTTTTACTACAGTTTTTTTTATACTAAAAGTAAATCAAGATGCATAAAATTTCTGAGTGGAAGTAATGCTCAGCCAATTTCCTTTAACTTAGACTCAATTGATGCTGATTTCATGAATTTGATGCTGTCTTTCTTAAAAGTTAATCAAGGTAGAGACAGTATCAGTTTTATCCTCGATAGGCTAACTGACCATTAAAAAATCAGCCTTTAAATTAATATACCTAAGTACATAAATAGAATCTCAAGCAAAATAATGTAAAACAACCAATACAGGAACAACAGCTGATTACGCAACACGTGTGAACTGCACAAGTGTTTATGATCAACAAGGGAACAAAATGTGAGAGCACGTCCGTAGGTGAAATGATGTAGGGTATCGATGCTACCTGGTTCCCACACTCGAGGATGCTCTTGGTGATAATTAATGGACTCTCTCAATTGCTAAAGGATGACATATAGAACGCCTACATATAGATAAACTAGGAGTTGCCCACGAATTTTGGGAAATCCTTATACGTCACAAAAGGAAGCCACGGTCCAAGTATTGCGTTTCTACCTTCAGTAGTTTTGCCTCGGTGTTTATGAGTCAGTAAAGACAAGTTACTTTATATTATAAATAGACAGAATTATACTACTTATACGTATAAGCTGAATATGTTTATTATTATACTATAGTATTATCATATCTGTGATTATACATAATGCACATAATTTTTAGTAAAAAGTCAGTAGGTCAGTCAATAAATATATTTAAAGTCGTTACCCGAAGCAGAGGAGATTTAGTGAGATGGGGCAAAATGTAATGGACGATGAAAGTTCCAAAAAGTATTTCATTCAGGTTATACCAACATACAAACAGCACACATCCTTCAGGAAGTCCCGATCCTAATTACACTAAGTACTTCCCAGGTAATTGATCGCTCTATACGTTACTGAGTTACTCTTGTAATTGACACGGTGCGCCGGCGCAACTTCCGGCGCGCGTGCGGCTTCCCAGTTCCGTCGAGTGACGGATGTGCAGGATTTAGAAGTGGCGACACCTGGCGGCGGACCTGGGGAAGTAAGGTGAAGAGTTCTTGGGTAGAGTAGGTTGTATAGTGTCAAATTACTTGTAAAGCTGGTATTAACAGTCCTTATTTACTTGAGGCTACCCTTATTGGAGTAGAGGATATTTGTTGGGGATATAGATTGGAGTTTGTGTACGTAAACATAACATATATATGTTGTTGATATCCCACCCATCCGCACCAAGCGTTATGCTAACTCGTTTGTAATGCGAACAGCTAAGGAGTGGAATGCACTTCCTGTCAATGTGTTTCCCGAGCACTACAACATTGGTCTCTTCAAAGCTAGAGTGAATAGGCACTTTCTAGGCAAACATGTACCACCTTAGGCCGCATCTTGGTTAACATCAGGCACGATGGCGGTCAAATGTTTGCCCAGCTAATTGTAAAAAAAAATCTCTACAATTTGCTTTGTAGTTTTTCATCTAAAATCTTAATCATACATATATACAGACATATACCATGTACAGGATGTTTTTTCGTTGCCACCCTTAACGAAGGGTACGTACTCTATAGATCAAATAAAGTAAGTTTATACCAAAAAAATGCTGGGATACGATGTAATTTTTTTTATTTATTATTACTTGATAGGGCGTAATTTATAGTGTCCAGTGTTTATGCTAGTTTTTTCATGGACAGATATGAATTATTTCTCGTGAAAAAATCTTGCTACACGCGTCAATGTGCATTTTTATACAGAAAAACGCAGTGTATTTACTCAACTTTGGATTCAAATATTTTGGAAACCAGACACTTCCCAGGTATGCTTCCATGGAGAAAAATGATCGTGATGATGAGGAGATTCCGTAGTTTTCGGGAACGTTGACGACCAAAAATCACCTGTATATACAGATATATACCATATACGAGTATACGACTGTGTTCCTGAAATGGGGTAGCCAGAACTGAAGATCATAAAGGAGATCTCACAGTCACGTTTATCACAGCGGGGACAGATGTAAATCAGGGACAAGTTGCCAGAGAGAATTCCCGAGTTCCTTAGTCGACTCTTACAACATGCGCGGAAGGAGATGTATTTTAGGAAAGCCACGTATAAATACAGGATAAATCTTCTGAATCAGTTCAGAACAATACAGAAATTGATTATTCAATTCAAATAATAAGCTTCATCGCTGTACAAATGGGTATCTTATAAAGTCAATGTAATGTAAGATACATATTATTATTTGTATGCAATTCAAGAGAACACAGCATGAAAATTCGTACCATATAAAAGGCGGTAGCAACTTCGTACGAGTATTTACCAAGTCAAATCCCAGTAACATTCACAATAGTGTTAATTAACAAGCGTACATATAATTCCATTAATTGTAGGGAATAATTCGATTAATTGTAGCTATAATTCTGTTACATCTGTATAGCGGCTGGGCGGGGCATAAGCTGGGCGGAGTTTGGGCGGGATCCGCCCAGAATATGCGTCCAACGGATACAGGGATGGGAAATTGAGAAAAATAAGTCTTTGACGTGCTATCTTTATGGTGATATCTGTTGAGGATAATAATATGTCGGAGCTTGTTTAAAAAGCGTGTGCTGAAAAGATTTATGGTAAAAACATATTTACTATAAATACCTATATATAGATAAATAAAGTTAATAAAAAATAAACTTTAATAATTAAAATAAAATATAAAATATTACTTTCGCATTAATATAAGATGGGATTGTGTAAACACATTGAACAATATGTACATTAAAGTCACTTAGTTATACCATAGAGGAATAAGATGTCATAGAGTGCTAATGTCATACTAACTCTTTCGATGCACCAATCTAAGATGAATTATCACGTCACTGGCACCAATAGACTTTTCGGTGCCTCACAATTCTAGTCCTTGATATTTAGATTCTATTAGTGTAATGTATAGTAATGTATAGTTACTAATGTATTGTAACGTATAGTAATGGAATCTAAGTGTCAAGGACTGGAATTGTGAGGCACCGAAAAGTCCTAATGGTGCATCGAAACTGTTAGTATGACATTAGCACTCTGTCTACATCTTCTTCCTCTATGGTTATACTGAAGATGTAATAAAGGTGAGCTTATCTCCTAATGAGAAATTTATTCCAGAGGACCCAAAATATAGGTAATTCGAATCACAAATCTTTAACTTTTTTAAAAATCTAATGCTAAAATTATTTTGTTTTAAGGTGATATGGTAAACGAATAGTAGTTACATATTTAAGGTAGGTCCATAACACGCCGTATTATGCTGGTATTTAAAATACAAATCAAATTCAAGTTCATGAAAAACGTAAGCTTGATAAGAGAAACCTACCTACTTACTCGTAAAATAAAATACCTAATCGCAAACCTTTGTATTGGAACATTCTGAACGCTGCCCACCGAAAAAATAACTATTATGTAATCTGTGCTTTACAATAATTTAACCTCAAACAAAGAAAAAAGCTTTTCCGGAGTCTAGAAGAACTTACTAATTTGCGTCGCTTAAAAGATTCCATACATTTGAAGCATCTCACCCTAAGTGATTTCCTTCCTTTTGAAATCCTACCTTTACATTGACAAGTCACATATTACAATAATAATATAAGTAATTATTACATCAGTCTATTGCAGTCCACTGCTGGACGTAGGCCTCCCTAGGGTATGCCATAAAGCTTGATCTCCCATTTTCGCCACCCAGCTACTACCAGACGTCCTCTTCAAGTCATCGGTCCATCTGGCCGGAGGGCGTCCAGCGCTTTATAAGTACTTACTCTTAAGATTAATTTAGTACGTAAAACAAAATCTTCTAGCAATATTATTTAATGTTATTAAAGTACCCAAATTATTATAAAATATCGATAGTTGATCAAATTCTGATGTTCTTGTCGGCAAGCAAGTGACAATCACCTTTCTGAAGTAGTGCGGGTCTTATCTGGTCGGCCTACAGGAACACTTGTGGCGTATGTATGGGGGGCCGGCTGTACGTGTCATTATGTACAGGATCATACACTTTTGTATGCTCTTGGTGAATTATTTATTTTAATAGAAATTACAATTATTTGTATTAATTTGTGAGATATTATTCAAATCAGAGGAAATTTCATTAAACTTAAAACATAAAACATTAAAGTGGGCTTTTTTAACTGTGAAAGTTGGTATTTATGACTTTAGTATACTAGATATTTATTTATGGAAAATAAGTAGTAACTTATCAAGGAACAAGTGTATAATTTTATTTAAAAAATATTAAAAGTAACTACTATCTAGGCGCATGGTTATAAAAAGAATCAACAAACGCATTTATAAAATCATATGCTAATATCAATTCATAAAAATAAATTCAAAAATACAATACAATATTTTGCCATCGACCTGTATAAGGGTAAAGGTAAGGCTCTTGGCACACGTCAGGGTGAGCACCCTGTCCCGTCAGTCCTGTCGCGACCGCCCCACCGAGCGGACCTTCGCGCACCCCAACGCCTATTCCAAAAACGAAAACTAAACTTAAAAAAAGAAACTTCGAAAAATTTCAAAAATAGTATTCCAGCTTTAAAACCAAATAGGTTTTATACTATATGTCGTTGTTTTTGGTATTTGAATCGTGCTAGGGGTGTCGCCGGCTCAGGGCATCTAGATATCGGTGAGTCACTTTTAGTATTTTCTCGTCATAGTAACGCCCTACGCACCTGCATACTGTAATGCCACTAATGCGTAAGGGGTTGCATTGATTTTTTGTTACTTTATTTTTGTAATAGGGTTTGTGTGGACACTTAGTTGAAAATTGTTATTTCACTACTACCTAAGTGATACTTGATTTACATATTTTAAAAGTAATAATTTTTATTTATTTATTCATACAACTTTATTATATATAATGGGTACCTGTATAGGTAATAGTCGTTTAGTTATTATACGAGTACTTTAAAACAGTTTTGATGCTGCGAGTAGTATTTTGAAATAATAATTTTATTGCTTTCACCACTGTAAAAAAAATCAATTTTGTGCATATAGCAACTCCAATCAATTCCACCACTTTTTCCATTACTTTGCTAATCATATCCTAATTTTCTATAACAGTAGCATTTAAAGCTCTTTTTAATAATTAAAAAAGTGTGTGTTACACTTTGCTTTTGCTATGAATATAATGATGAGATGCTATGAAATACTTACTTATATTTGCAAGGAAAATAAATAAATATATTATTGTTTGATGTAAGTACCTACTTTAAAAACTACTCATTTATATAGCTTCGTGCAAACCCTTAGATAGTTTTGAAAACTTTCAAATGAAAAACTTAGAGTGAAGCTTTAGAGATGGAGTGTATTTTCTTAACATTGTACTTCATTGTAGTTCGGAACTAAATCAAGTTCCGAACTAAATATATCAGTTACATGTTAGTAACCACAGTTCGGAACATCGGACAGAGTTTGGTGAAGCCGGACATACGTTCACCTGATATCGTATGAAATCGTACAGAATCAACTTAGATCCTTCTCACGTAGTTTTGTTAATAAAATTATGCTACAAATTAACAACAGCTTTATCCACGTTTAGATTTCCATATTTTCCAGTACGCTGAAGATTTTTGAAAATCCCTTTCTTAGTACCAACTCCGTACCTACTCTTTCCAAAGAACATACCTACCTATACATGGTACCTGCATGCAGGTCTATTATTCTGCTTACCAAGTGCAGTCACTCAATCACTTTTTTCATAATTTATTTTATAAAGTAATTAGGTACTTACTCCCTATTAAATAAAGGTATAAATTCTTCCTCGATTAAAAATGTAAAACCCTTTACATTATTAAGTAACATTTCAATTAACACCGCAATTACGTAGCGTGATACAACCCTTATTTATCGCCTTACAGCAGGTGTGAAATGGCTCTAAAGATACAGGGTGATTCATTAACCATGTATGAATCATAGCGTGTTAATAAAGATTTTCTTATAGTGCACGCTCTGGAACTATTATGTATTTTGAACACTCCGTGTGAACTGATAAAAGTAGATGTTGTTATTTTTCGAAAATAAATTTAGATCTACTTGTAGAAAATCCAATTTTATCGGGAAGATCGGCGGTCAACTCAGGAATATTCACACAATCTTGAAAATCAAACATTTGATTTCAAATTTTGTGGAGGTTTTTTACAGTGGGATATTTTCATAGAATTTTGCGTAACATACACCTTTTTTACACTCTGTATTTATTTTAAGAATTTTGTGGTACCCTCATAATAAATACTGTAGTGAGCTCATTCGACCTCTTTCAGTCAACGCTGTCCAAGCCCCGCCCCCCGAAAATTACGCCCCTGAAAGGAAATAATACATAGGTACTGTAATAATAATGGATGAGCATATTATATTATCTACTTTGTTTAATACTATTAGGTAGGTAAATAGATAATTGATAGGAACATATAAGTAGGTCACAATAATTTACTATGAATATGATAATTATGTTGACTGAGGGTAGCGATTAAAATATTATTTAGGATTAATTAAAGTATCCCGACCTTTTGGATCTTTACATTACCTATTAATAGGTTATTAATGTACAAATAATATAACGACGCTCGTTTTCCTGAAAAAGTAAACGTTATTTTTAAATAAAAAATGTATACATCCCTAAATAAACCATGCAAATATTTACTACCAACCATTAAAACATGGCCTATTCAAGCTATTAAACAAGACTATGGTAAACGAAATAGAATGCAGAGAACAACCCTCGATCTACCCCTAAGGGAAGCGTGGGATCTCGCAGTAATTAGGTAACGCGGCAAACTACCCCAACCCCTGTGGACGCAGGGATTACCCTGTCAATAGAAGAACTAGTATGGCTTTGGCTGCTCCGAATTTGATTTGCAAGATTTTTCTTAAATAAATATACCGAGATAGTAACAGACGAAGAAAAAGAAAGCGTATATTATATTCGATTTTCAGATTACATCCTATTTAATATATTATTGTGTTAAAATGATATAAAAGGACCTAAGTACAAATCTTTCTATGTAATGATCACATAAATAACACTTTCATGTATTGATATCCTACTAATCTATATCTATACTAATATTATAAAGAGGTAAACTTTGATTGTTTGTTTGTTTGTTTTTTTGCAGCGAATAGGCTCCGAAACTACTGGACGGATTTCAAAAATTCTTTTACCGTGAGAATTCTTTTTGTACCCGGATGAACATAGGCTATAGGGTTTCGCATAATTTCCACTGGGCTGGAATAAATATGAATTAAATACAAAAAAAATACCATTTGACGCATGGAGGTATAAGTTTGACATACACCATAGAATAACAAGTCCCCAGAAGGAGTCATCAATGACAGATGTATTCCGGGTAGTGAAGCAAAAACGAGTCAAAAATCCCGCATCTTTCGCTCTTCCTAGGCCTCCGATTGTTGTCAAATCGATAAATATTATCAGTTTTTTAGATACAGTAAATAAGTTGTAAAAATTTAATATACTAAAAAGTTGGTTCGAAAGTGTGCGTGATCATGGGTTCTGGGAATTTATTATTCTGTGACGTACAGATGACATGACACAACATGACAGATGCAATTTGTTTTTTTTGTTTGGTTTATCCCGAAGAAAGAGCATGAGAAATACATCATCCATACAGCCATTGTTTTTAGTACTGATGATTTCTGAATTTATGATGGATGATAATGATGATAAATGGAAACGTCGGGAAAATCCTCAAAAATGAGTGTAAAATTAGTCAAAATCAAAAAGAATTGCGAAAACAATATACCTACATGACCCCACGAAGAAACGGACACATACAAATAAATTTTAAATTTCACAAGTAAATTACACCCACTCCCTTTTGGTGTTTATGTTCGTTAGGGGGTGTAAGAGAGTACGGACGGGATTCCCAAAATTCCCATGGGAACGGGGCAGACAGGAATTCCAAATTTTTACCGAAATTTCCACTCTACCGGAACAAAAGCTTATTCAATAAGTATAAAATTAAACCGTTTGACGTACACACGGTGTAAAAGAACGGGTTTCCCAAAATTCCCATGGGAACGCCACAAACAGGAATTTCAAGTTTTTACGAAAACCACATGACATATAAAGATGAAATATGACAGGTATATTTGGTAGGAAGTGTACGAAAGAACTGAGAACATATTTCCCGAAATTCCCACCGGAACAGAACAAACTGGAATACAATTTTTTAAGAAAACCGTTATTACCTATGAAGTTCAAATCGAAGATGTATGATGTTTATGATGTATGTATATATGTTCATTAGGGACTGCTAAGGAGCACAAAGAACGGGTTTGCCGTAATTCCCACGGGAACTGGACATCCGGGAATTCCCAATTTTAACGAAAACCATTTCATGATGAAATTTGGTAGGGAGTGTGAGGAGGCACTGAAAACTTATTTCTCGATATTTCCACCTGAACGGGACAAACGGAAATTCCATTTTTTACGAAAACCGCTATAAATATAAAGCAGAAATCGGGCATGTATATTTGTTAGGGAGTGTGAGGAAGCACTAAGAACGGATTTCCCGAAATTTCCACGGGAACGGGACAAAGGGGAATTCCCAATTTTTACGCAAACCACTTGACACATAATAATAGTAATATTCTTTCCGAAAATAAATTATTATTTGTCATAATGATTAAATATGACAGGTATATTCGGTAGGGAGTGTAAGGAAGCACTGAGGACATATTTCCCGAAATTCCCACGGGAACGGGACAAACGGGAATTACAAATTTTAGAGGATATGTACCGAAGCGAAGCGAGGGCGGGCCACTAGTATACATATAAACGCGAAAGTTTGTAAGTATGGATGGATGGATGTTTGTTCTCTTTCACGTAAAAACGGCTGGAGCGATTTTAATAAAATTTGGTATGAAGTTAGCTGACACCCTGGATTAACACATAGACTACTTTTTATCCAGGGAAAATATTATTATCCCGGATAATTTCGACATCTTATTTTTTCTGCAGTACACGAGGACGAAGTCGCGGGCCTCCACTTATTTCAATCATCAGTTATCAATCATTTCTACCTACAAAAATAAAATCAAATTTGAAATAAAAAATTTCATTGCGTCAAAATGCACCTTAGAATTATGTGCTCGACGATACACTACCGGTAAACCAATAGACTATAAAACAATCAGATAAAATGAGCTTTCGAGCACCATTCAATCAGTGCTACCCACCCTTGAACAATCACATACAAGTACAATTTTCATTTTGTTACAGGACGCATTAGTAGTATAAACCAAAATCCAAGATGACTTTTCTTCGAGAACAAGCCTCATGCTAAATATGGAGGCAGCATTACCACATTTCCATCGACTTAGTTCATCACGCTTCTATCATCAGTACTCAGCGCCGGCAGTTAGGTTGTCCAGCGGCTACCTCCAGAACCTGCTTCCTCCTCAGCATCCCACCCTTCTTCAACAATATCTTGCCTACTACAATGAACCGCTCGTTCCCCTCGATCTGTCTTTTAAACCAACCTCACCCATTACACCACCTTGTACACCACCTCCATCGCAAAAGCGCAAAAGCTCCGAAGAAAGAAATGAACAAACGAAGCCTACAAAAATATTCCGACATTTTGAGGAAAACGAAAATGATCCCGCTGAAGAAAAAAGGCAAGAGCCTGATGTACTTGAAAAGCGGAAGCTTGATGAAGACAATTCTAATGACAGCGATAGCCCAGAGGCTAAAAAACTAAAATTTACTAAGAAATTCTTTGAAGAACTTAGCACTTGTCTACCACCGGAGAGCGAAGCATCTAAAGATGAGGACAGACACTCACCTGAGGTAATAGAGATAAAAGATGTAGAAGACCGTCCAAAGAAGTCCTCTAAGCCATCTCAACCACTGAAGAAGAGTAAAGCTGTTAGAAGACTTATGTTTGATGAAGATAAAACTTCTCCTGTGTCGGGGACTATCATTAGGGACTTAGCTGAAGATGAAACTCTGGTGGTGCGAAAAGTAAGTAACTAAAGTAACTAAAGGGTATTTTATGAATAACACGAACACACGCGAACGGCACACGCGCAAACCCGAACCTGAAACGTATTATTACAAAAGAATTTAACACTGCGTATATTTGTCAGATATCCCATATATTTTGCTGTGAAATGTTATATTTAAACATGTCTAAATTTAGACGCGGTTTTATAATAACACCGATGATAATATTACGACTATTACAAAAGCTAAAAGTGTCATAGCTGAGTGTGACAGGTTGATTTCAACGCAAAGGTGTAGACGTAATAACATGTTATGTTGTGTAGCTATACTCGTATCAATAGAATAACAACACAGTTGCAAAAGTAAGGCACGTAATTGATGGGAATTTGCGACTTTTCTAATTACTGCTTCTACCTCAGCTATTAAAGTCGGGTCTAAGTTTTGTTGCCTTATCGAGCTAATAATTAAACAGGATAAAATCGTCAAGTGTTTTCACCCTAATAATAGTTTTGGTTTATACAAACGTCCAACTTGGCCGTTTTCAGACCAAGAATCGTATAATATTTATTCTAATGAAACTGTCATCCCTATTAAAATATTTAGCAGAAGAAGCGCAGGATATAATTCTCGTATCTTATGAATAAGTTAGTAAATACTACAGTACACATTTTATTAAGCGCAGCGCGGTTTTTTGGTTAAACTACTGAAGTATATACTTTTTGGGCACTACTTGTGGATATCAGAATTGAAATTTAATTGTTTTATATTGGACACCCTCCAGACCTGACCTCGTGATAGCTTCTTCAGTAGAAAATTTCCCTCACCCGATTAGTACTAAATGTGAAATCGTGAATAAAACCGACAGGGGTGTGTCCCTTAGAACATTAAGTTCGATATAAATCGCCCTTTCAATAGTAGTTTCTTCGAATTCAGATGCTTAACTACAATCGCGTTTAATGGCATTATAGCTGTCGATTAAAAGCTATTAGTTTTATTTTTCACCTGGAAAATTAGGAAAATTACGGTTATGTGCCAAAAATATAGTCGTTTTCAGCCACGTTTTTTTTTACAATTAGCTAGGCAAACATTTGACCGCCATCGTGCCTGATGTTAAGCAAGATGCGGCCTAGGGTGGTACATGTTTGCCTAGAAAGTGCCTATTCACTCTAGCTTTGAAGTTTACATAGACATGGCATAGGTTAAATTTATTTTTGATTTATTTTTTTCCTTATATTCATTATTCTATTCCAGGGCGACATAGATCCAGCATTCAATGTGGTAGAAGTAACAGATGAAGCCAAGGCTCTTATAGCCACGATAGAGAACAGGCTCGGGCGATACATCTGCCGGCTTTGTAGGCGCCTGTACGGTGATGCCTTCGCCTTAGCCCAGCATAGGTGCTCCAGGATCGTTCACATCGAATACAGATGCCCAGAATGTGATAAGGTAAAATAGGAGTAAGACCGAGATATGGTAAAATTTTATTTGGAAAAATTAACCGAAAAATAATAAATATCCCAATTTCAACCCCATCGTACTCTCGATCATTCGAAACATCAAAATATTCGATTAGAATGAGATAAATAAAACTGTTTAGTTTTTTATACTGTGGGAACATTTAATAGCGAGGGTGGCAATACAAACACTTGCGTTTTTCCATGGGAAGTTTTACAACTACATTGTAATATCAGCCTTGAGATTATATAGCATAGTCTATTTTGAAAGTTCGTGTGAGTGTCGTTTATCGTCCTTAGGGTTGCCAGTAACAAAATGTTTGTTCTGTAATTGATATGTGACGTGATGCATTGTTAGGGTTATAGGTAATTATCTCAATGATAGTGACTTGCTAAGTTATGGATAATAATTTTAAAGTAATTGGTACCCGGCGAAATGAATGTGAAATTATCTGATATAGGTACCTACTATTAGTGATAACATACTCGTACTTTTCTAACCATCATATCAAGGTCGATGTACCTTGCAACAAGAGTTTTCATGCAAAAATAGAAACAACTAGTGGTGCACGAGGCGGGACGTCGACTAATAGAGAACGCTTTAATTCTTAGGTATTCAATTGCCCAGCAAATCTGGCCTCCCACCGTCGCTGGCACAAGCCCCGAGTTCCGGGAGGCACTAAACGCCGAGATCCACCTCCCGCCGAAGGGAGGTTTCCATGCCAACGATGCGGCAAGCTTTTCCGAAGACAAGCGTACTTGAGGAAGCATCTCCTGGCTCATGACCAGCCCGAGAGTGAGGAGAAGGAGCCGTCAGCTTTTAGGCAGATCCATTCGGAGTTCACGCCTTATCAGTCGGTAAGAATTGTGTCATACATTATGTTTATTAAACTACAGCTTTTTTCCTGATAAGTATTAGATATAAGAAGCGTCGCGCTGGTATGATTGGATCTTTGACAGCAAAGTTAAACTTGGTATTTTTCATCATTTATTGATGTTTTTCTTATATGATGAACTTACGAGAACTGCTTGGTTCACTTACCTACCTACTCACTTACTTCAGACAGATAATGTAGGTAAATTGGCATAAGTAGGTACCTTCGTTATTTGATCCAGTAAATAAGATTCTCAACTTAATTCAACAGGAACCAACAAGAGACACCAACTTCAATCATTTCTGGAACAAAGTACCAACACCCCAGCAGGAGGTAAGTTGGGAGAACGTCACCCGCTGCATCTCCTCATGTTCCTCCGAAGACTCTAGAAGCCTGGACGTGACGGGGTCGGAGGACGAGGGCAGCAGCCACAGGGACGGGTGACGACGCGTCTTGCGGCCGGTGCCGCGGTTCCCATACCCAACCGTTCCTAACGCGATGTACTATTCTGGTTACGGGCCGGATAGTTCGCGGGTGTACTTTTAGTAGGAGCTCACAATGTACCTAAGTTCGTGCGTACTTTTACCTAAAGCTGTGTTACGGTAAGTAAGATGCGGATAACTAAAGTAATACACATACATTTAATATAGGTAGTCTTTAACGCATTTTAAAAGTTTACTGAATGTTTCTATTTTAAAAACTGTAAAGTCCGTTGTTAAGGCGCATACTCTAGCATATACTACTACCGTTGTATTTTGAAAATATAAAAATTTCAATTATTTAAATTTTTTTCTTATTTCAATTTTATTTTGGTGTCCTTTTTACGTATTTTTTTACAAAAACGTCGTGTTGCATTTTAGCACAAAACTGTTATCTTATAAATCTTCATTGGTAACCTTATTAGGTATTAAGTGATGTCAGTAATAGAGTTTTCTCCATAATAAAAAATAATCTTTTTAACCATTATACCTTAGTAATAAATAAAAGGTAATTTTTAACCTTTTACCTTCATTATAAATTAATATTTAGATTAATAAATTATTCATACTTATCACCACGTAGAAATTATTTTAAGTTTTTAAGCACTTAAGGAGTAAATAAGTTATTTCTTGTTAAATAAATTAAATTAATTTAATTTAAAATAGGGTAAGCGGTTAGATAAGATTTTTCTTTTTAGACATCGATTTAGAATATATTTAGGTATAGATTTAGGTATTCTAAATCGATGTTTTTAGATTATAATAAAATGTGTAAATATTGATCTCCTACAGCAGCATTCCAAACAAAATCCAAAGAATTGTTAAACATTTCTTTGTTTTATATTTTAAGCAAATAGTTATAGAAATAGGAAAGTATATAAGATGCTTTTAAATTATGCTCGTTCCTTTTAACACACAAGAAGTCTTTTAAAATGAACATATACTTATATAATTATATGATTGATCATTTATATCTATGTATCCCCGCTTTGCTAAATATGCTTGAGGAATCTTCTTTATGATCTTGCAGTTATGGTTACCCATTTCAGGAACACAGCTGTGTGTATTGTATTTATATATATATGTGTGTGCCGGCAGAGTAGAGTTTGTACTACCCCTGCCTGCCCGTGGGTATCGTATGAGGCGATTAAGGGTTTCCGGGAGGCGGGCAGCAGCGCCTCCCGTACTGACAACATAGTCCGAAAATCACACTGCTGTCACCAACCCGCCTGCCCAGCGTGGTGACTATGGGCAAAACCCCCACTGTAGTAGTAGCAGTGGACTGCAATAGGCTGAAGAAGAATATGTGTGTATGTTATATAATTTAAAAGCATCCTTAGTCATAAAATTAGTTTTAGATGAAATTATGTTTACGTGCAATTTAGATACAGTTGCAAAAAAATTGAGCTATACACAATTGTACGCAATATAAATATTTAATTAAATTCAAAATAATATGTATAAAATCCTTTATAAAAGGTTCAAGATTAAAATTGCAACGTATGACATATAGTTTTATTAAACAGTAAACAGTAATATTTTAGATTTATATTAAATTAAACAGTAAACAGTTATATGTGAATAGTATGAACTGTACCTTATAAGTAAAGCTCCCTCTATAATAGTAGCGTCTTTAGTTTACATTTCCCGCGCTCTCTTTGAAATACACTTCCATCGATTTCATGCATGGGTCATCGCAATCGATGCATGGACATATTTTTAGATGCACAAGCAGTCGACTCATAATTTATTTCACGACCAAGTCACTAAGCCGTAGGGGTAGGTCGTACCGAACAATAATATTTAGGGCAATTATATTACAAACTTGTTTCGATATTTTTGTATACAATTAATCATAGGTTTCATATTAAACTTTAATAGTTATTGTATTACCTACAATTGTAGGGATATCGCTTAATTTTATAAAGAGATAATGATTATCCCAATTAAATTCGCCTATCAGTATAGCTAAACATTTTTTATAAGTCAATTACCTCGATATTTTTCAAGTTTCGGATAGACTGGTGGACTTTTGTAACTTCATGATAATTTTTGGTTCTAGTCAAGAGTAAAAATATTCTAGTCATATATGTACCTAAGTTGTATTTAAATACCCACGTAAAAGGTTTAAGTTCTTTTGCACTAGTCTCCAAAATATATTTATTAAAATTTTAGTGATAAGCTAGTCGTCATTAGTTAAGAGTGAAGTAGTAAAGTTTACTACATTTTTTAATTGGTCTCATAGTAACTATAAAACTAGTCAAGTGTCATCTAGTCTAAATGAAATTAAGGTTTATTTTTTAAGAAAAAAATATTTTTATCATTGAAATCTAGTCAATAATTACTAAACATTCCAGTCTTAATTTTATAGAACTTTGGTCTTATTTTAGTCGTATATTTCAATCCATTAAAATATTAATTTTCTAGTCAAAATAAAATTTACCATTAAATTCTAGTCACTTTCAAGGAATATTCGGTATCCTTTGAAATAGTGTAATTGTTCTCGACCAATCAATTAATATGAATTGTTCTAGTCAGCATTTAGAAACTATCCTTATTTTTATTTTAACTTAAGTATATAATTTATTTTACACTAAATATTAAATTTAACTTTTTTTACCTGGATCACCAATTACGAATTAATATTTGTATAGAAAAACTTTAAAATAATAATAATTGATCTCATCTTATACAAAATCCTAGTCAAATATAATTTATATCAAATTCTAGTCACAACAAAATTATAGGCACATCTGCCACTTTAGAAAATATTCTAGTCTATCAAATCTAGTCAGAAACATAGAGTAAGAGTTCAATAATACCTACACGTCTTTATTTCTAATAGGTTTAGTTTATGTATGACGTTACAAAGTCCATTAGAAAAGTAGTAGTTATAATAAGTATATACTAAAATACTGATTCGCTATAAGAGGATAATATTAATTACCGTAATATCGACTCTTACTTTGATAGTATCTATTTATGTTTGTGCACTAAGAATGCGGTGAGCCATGTAAAACGATTGTAATATGCAAAATATTACGACAATATTATTTATTAGTCATCTGACTTTGATGTATTTTAACAAAAAAAAACTCCAATATCTAGAAATTTGACCGTAAATTCTAATTTGTTTCCTTTAAATAAAATTAAATTACAATATTCAAACATTATTTAATTAAATACTAATTATAAATTGTCATTCAATGATAAACTACTATGTAGGTATAATATATTATTTGTATAAAGTCATAGTCTTAATTATTAATTTAAGTTATTATTTGTGTATAGAAATTATTTTTTGTGTCTTAAAATAAAATCTAGAGTTATAATTATAGTTAAATAGATATAATTTATCGATCGAGTGGAATCTAGTCAGTGTGCAGTTTGCAACGCGTTCCAAAGATGTATATAAAGAAAACGCTATACGTATTAAATATTTTATTTTCTGATTTTATAAGATTTTAGTTTTTATTTACATAAAAATAATATTTTTTAAATATATATCTTCTGTTTTTTTTTACAACAATCAAATATATTAATTTTGCAATGCAGATTTACTTGATGATTTTAAATTTATTTTAAATTGATATTTATTTGTTTTTATATATTTTTTATATTTTTGTTTATTGTACTTTAGTAGGCAATAAGTATAAAATATACCTACGTATTGAAAGATGTAAAACTTAAGTTCACCCTAACAGTTGTAAATATTCATGTATAAATAGTTATAAGGTCTTCTTATCTTATTTGTATATATTTTAAGTCGATTTGTAATTCATAGACTTAGGTAATATTACTTGTGTTTAAGAGAAAAAATGTGTTATATAAAATGTGTTAAATTGTTTGCAATTTTATCGATAGTAGTATTTTTTTCTTTTCCTATATTGTGCAAGCACTCTTACTCGTATTATCTTTTAATAGGAAATTTGCAGATATTCCCCTATTTAATTATTATTATATTACCCGGCAGCTCAGTGATTAGAGCGGCTGGCACGGTATGCAGTGGTCGTGGGTTCGATTCCCACTCGAAGAATTTTTTCCATTTTTTTAATTAATAATTTTATTATTAAAAACTTAAAACTCTTAAGTGACTATCCAGATTATTGTAGATGTAAATAACTTGATATACCTACTTAGTATAAATTAAAAACGTTATAAAAAAGTTCAAACACATTTTTAAACCTCCACCGTAAATACTTACTGAAAATAACTTTTATTTTCACATTGTAAAATTCATAATATTTTAATCCATAAAAGTGTAGTTATTCAAAAAATAATGTTAACCATATCAGTACATTTATGAAATGTAGATAATTTATTAGAAAATGTATTAATAAATGTGAAATAAAAAACAACATTAGTTTTCTTTTCCGATTTCAATTACGAAACTGCAATTTAATGGCGGATAAAAACCATAAAACCGATATGATATAAGATATACATACCTACATATCAAACACGTGATATCAAAATATCACGATATAACACAAAGCATTTCTACTAATAGTGCAGGTGGCTGTAAGTATTGAAAATACTCAGCCAAAAAAATTAGGTATAGCAATTTACACCAAGTTCTGCAAATCGAAAACCAGTGTATTATACAGGGCGTAACATAAAGGGTAGGTGAAGCGAAATACTATCAAAATTGTACAGTACCTTTTTACAAAAGTAAAGATTCGATATCACATTCCTAAACAATCAGGAATCTTTGAAAAATAAGCATATGCTTTTGACCTTTTGAGGTTAGAATTTCTGGAGTAAGTATACATACATATACATTTCGCTAAATACGGCCTTTTGTTACAGCCTATATATGACCTATGATTGTGGTATTACCAAAAAAACTTACTTTTTAGATAAGGTTGGCGAGGTTTATTGGTCTTTTTTTGAACAAATATTAAAATAAAAAGTAGCGGACCAACTATCAGACAGGTATGTATGTACTTAGTCAATTTTAGCCTGGAAATAATATTTTAAAATAATAAAATAAAAGTTCATTAAATACATAAATGCATTTCAAACACATAATATAGAGCTATTCGAACATATTGCCTATCGAAGATAAATTGCATTGATTAAAAGTTAAAATAAAACTTTAAAATTATTTATGAGCTCCATCTGTTAAAAATAGCACGAAGTATTTGTTTAACTAACTAGGTACAATGAAATACAGATGGCGCCCTAGTTGTTATAATAGTTTACTTTATTTTGACTAGAGATCTCTAGCTTGACTTCAATAATGTAGCAATCGTAGTATGCTACGATTTTGCTAATTTTCGTAGTCGATATGTAGCCAGAAATATAGTTCCTGTAGTAAATTGATTGAATTTATAAATTATAAATTTACGTTGAAATAATATAGGTATAAAAAAAATGTACATACATCGGTAAATCTTAAATAATTTTTGTAATTTGTTTCCACGAAGGCTTTTATCATCTAGAAATCCGCTAGAATAATATGTTTTTAAAAATGGGTTCAAATCTTTCGTCGCGAATTCGTTCGTCTGGTTTAGCTTGTATTTTAAGTAAGTATGTAATATTTTTAAATTATAATTAAGTAACCCTAAATATGAAACGGTTTAAAACATAGCCATTAGGCTACACAATTCATGCGGAAGAAGTCGCAGCCGTTAACTAGTTTTTAACAATTTATGACCATTAAAAAACTCATTATCATGCGCGAACACTTGTAGGGTTTCTTGTATACCTACAGATTTATCTATAATGCTAAATCTATACCATTGTCTGACTCAAGTTATGAAATTATACTCCATATAAGGCAGTGCCTATAATTTAATCGTCTCAGTTGATTAACTATCACAATGAGGAGCACAAGAAACATCGTTTTGTTTTCTCTCATATTTTTTCTAATAGAAATAAAATGTAACGTAACAAACAGTGTGAAAGATGACGAAACAACTAAGGGTCCGGAAAATTCGCGGGAATTCAAAAAAGGGAATGGAACTAAAGTGGTGGAACGTAGGGTGTACCTTGAGGATGTGATGTACGCTTTGAAGGACCATAACTGGACTGCTGACGAGAAACCCTGCTTGAACCAGACGCTTCTGATGCTGCAGAGCTTGCAGAACTTTACTTTGTGGGCTGTTTGGGGTGAGAATAAAATTTTATTGTTAGCACAAGATTAGCACTATTTTTCAAAACTAAATGTTATTTGGACGTCTCTCTATTTATATTTGAATAATGTTGATCCTAAAAACTTTATCCTAAAACTTTCTGAATTAAAAACAGATTTTCGTTTTATTAATTTTATAATTTCAAAACAAAAACAATTACCTACGGTGACACGTTATAGATATAAAATCTTTAACACTAGTAAAAGCTTTTGTACGTGTGTACATAAAATAAGTATACTCAGATGGTAGCAAGGTAGGTACTCGCTATGATACCTTGATACCTCGTCTAGGTACCTACTTATGTTAATGTTAATTTCATAAAATGTATTTTTAGGCTGGGACTCGATAGCCTCAGAACCGACAGGCCTTCTCTTCGGCAATCGCTACCAGCTCGGCAACTTCGACGAGTGTATGAAGGTACCCTGGTCTGGCCATCCGGAGCTGATGAATCAGTACTGTTTAGCTGAAATCGTACTGGATAATGGAACTACCAAGAAATCCAAGCAAAACCTCAAGCAGCAGACCGGGCCTTATAGAAATGCTTTGGACTATATGTTGGTAAGAGAAGTTTTATGTTTTGATTTCATAAAATTCACACGCTTTTGCTTAAGGTAACTGAAAGAAAAACATGATTACCTATAATTATTACGAGTACCTATTTAACTGCCACGTACTTTTTTGTATGTTAGTTAGGTACAATAAAAATTACTCGAGGATAAGTACATCATTGGTTTATTTGGAAGATACGAGTAACTAAGCTTGGTAACATGAAGTAAGCAATTTCTTTAAAAAATATTAAAAATAAATTTGGAATGAAAAAGTTTATCTTAAACTAAAACAAATCTAAAATTAAACTTTTTATAATTATCTAATACAGAATCGTCCAGAATACACGCGTCCGCTAAACGAGTTGACATGGGGTATCTGCGTGCCAGCAGTCTGTCAACCCAAGTCGGTGGAGCGTCTCCTCTCCCTCATGCTGACGAGGAGTCATCTCGGGACCACGGGGATCCGCTCCAAGATATCTATCTCCGAACCCTGCCAAAGAGCTGATAAGCCCAGGCAATTTGATGCACTGTATTATTCATTTGTGTAAGTACCTATCATTTTTTTTACAATCTATTGTTATAATTTGTAAAATTAACGACACCGTAATGGATAAGGCAAGAAGATGATAATATTGTGTAGAAATTTTATCACAGTTAGTAAAAAGTAATTTATTTTCAGAGTTACGATGGTATCACTAACAGTTGTCTGTTTAATTTGTACGTTCTTGAATAATAGAAGAAAAGACAATACGAAATCAACGAGTAAGTAATTTTGTATTAATAAGTTTAAATTAAATGAATTGAAATAAAGAAAATGCGTTATTTCCAAGAGGTTGAATTTAGAACGCTTCTACGAAAATATATTTAAGTTCAGGACAAAATTCGTAGCTGTGACTAGCTACCTTACATACATTAGGTTAACATTGAATATTTTTCCAGAATACGAAATAATCAGAGCATTTTGCTTAAAAGAAAATGCTGTGGACCTGTTAAAAATGAAAAAGGAAGGACTAGAAGTTATTTACGGAATACGCTTCCTCACAATATGCTTTATAGTATTCGATCATCAAATCGGGATCACCAACTCGGCTGCAGTTAGTGATGGACAAGAATTCGATAAGGTATAAACGTATATCCGTATCACTAACCGTTTACTTAAACTTGAATTACACCCCACCAATCCCACCAATAACAATTCTTATGCAAAGAAAAGAAATTACCTGAATTCCCACTAGATAAAGCATCTTTATACAATAATATATAGGTATACTTACCACTAAAATTTGAGCAATTAAGCCAGTTTAAAATTTACATACATATATTTACGCCTTTATCATTTACGGGTAGGCAGTGCACCAAGGGCCGATAGGACCACATGGTGCCACTTCTGACCAATTTTAAAGGTATAGTTGAGATGTACAAGTTCGGTTAGTAGTGACAGGTGGTCAGCCCATCGCCTACAAAATACCAAGACCGTTTTGTCCCTCTAGTGACTTGTACAGTATGCCTGGGAAGAGAAGCAGCTGTAGTATTTTCCTTTTTTTTTCACTCCCAGAGCAGCATAGTTTAAAATTTATCTGCTAAATAGGGTTAGTTTTGATAATGGGTGACTGCCCACGACTTCGAGGGAATTTTGGGGAATCCTTTCTTAGCGGACCTAGGTATATACGTCACAATATCCACCACACCACGGTCCAAATTCCACATGCAAAACTAACAACTGCTTTCACATATTTTTTTCAGAAAGCTCTCAATACTCAGGGTCTGTTTGTTCTACACGACGATCTTTTTGTGGACAGTTTCTTCTTAATCTCTGGTTTCCTCGCTGCAGTTGCCTTAAAAACTATGAGGAGATTGCCTAATCCTGTGTTATTTATCATTAAGAGATATGTTAGGTAAGTAAGAGATTTTTCATTATTGTATAGATATCTTATATGTACATACATAGGTGATAGAAATTTGGATAAGTCTTTGTAAGTACGTAAGTACAGAAACAGTTGGCCCCATTTCTTTGATTTTTGACTCAATTTTTACTCACACTCAACTATATACAAAAACACTTACACCTTCTTACTCGAGTGGCCTCAATGGGAAAAGTTACCCCTAAGAATATGGGCAGTAATCTCAAGATCTATTGTTGCAGACTCTCTGTTGCCTATGCAGTGGTGATATTCTACGTGTGTGCGGTCTTTCCCTTCGCTGGTTCAGGACCTCTTTGGCAGAGGGCCATCGCCGCCGACACAGAGCCTTGCAGGGAAAATTGGTGGTTGAGCCTGCTTATGCTCAACAATTACATCGATAGCGAAAATATTGTAAGTAGTTGACCAACATTAAAATACCTTCAAAGTTGCTTTGCGTTAGTTAGATTATTTTATGAAGTGCTTCTATTTATTAATTGGAAATTACTGCTGTTCTTGCAACTTCATCGGCCATTTTATTTAATCTTCTACTACGAAGTTGTCATGATTTTGGGATATATTGTAGCTTAGATATGTAGGTACTCCACTTAAACCTTTGCAAGAAATGTTGTCTCTATTTATTTAGCTCTGCGTTTTGGTATGCAAATATAATATTCACCTTTGCTGAGGTTTTGGAAGTAAAATAATGACGACAAACTTTGGTACAGGTAAATAGTTTTTTGGTCAGTCATGCCCTGGTAACTTATTTTGCTCTTATAATTATAACTTAGAGCAACTTCAAGATAGAGAAATTGATTGTACCTACCTATTCACTTTTAACAAGGTCTGGCATAATTCACAAAAAGTACCTAATCGCATGCTTATAGGTAATTTTCAATGCTGTTTATTAGTGAGTCATAAAAGTATTGTAAAACAATTACCTAATACTGGCATGGTTTTATTGCGTAGTTTCAAAGGTTCACGACTTTTGATCTGCTGGATCAGTTAGTAATTAGATGCGAAGTTTTTTGTATAACATTAAAATATACCTACCTATAACATTTTCCTACACTTTGCTGGATCGGTGTTTTTTATTATATTTCCCTCGATATTTACAAGGCCAGACTTTGATTAACTAACAAGCGAGTATTCGTGATCCCTTTGCCAGTCAGATGCGAAGATCACTTCTATACTTTTAACATAACTCGAATATAATTACTTACAGCTGCACTCAGAAAGAATCTTGAAAACCCTGATGAGTAGCTGTATAACGAATAAACTTTAAAACTTGTATATCACATGATTAGTATTTTAGACTGATTCTAAGACGCAACTTTTATAAAAACTTTACCAAGGAGTGGTATTATCATTAAAAACTTTGAGCTTTATAGGTATTGATGAATAATATTACTCTTTCTGACAATTTATCTTTTCCTTAAATGGTTTCCGCATTAGGTAATACCTTAGGAAACAACTTGTTTGAAATGAAACTTTTGCTTACAGTGTATAGTAGTCTCATGGTACATACCATGTGACTTCCACTTCTTCGTGGTAACGTTGATCTTGTACTTCATTTACAAGAGTCACTCAAGGGCTGGAATAGTCCTGGCGGGGCTGGTGGCTGCAGCATCCATCATCATACCAGGAATCATCACATACGCGCAGAAACTGCCGGCAGCACAACTGTTCACGTACGAGTAAGTGAATCAATGTGATTTCGAATTTCAGCAGTCGAAAGGAAAACACTAAAATTACATCTACTTAATATAGTTTTTATTTTTGCAAAAACTTAGTACATATGTCTGTGATGTACGAGTAATGCATTAATCTGTTGTGTAATTGATGACCGATCTACTATGTCTTCAGGAGAGACATCGATTGTTTACCTATGTACATAATAATTTGCAGAGTGCATTGTGTTCATACCAAGCATACTGTAAGTCAGAACGTGTAACAACACTTTTTTATGCCGAGAATTTTAATGTGTCCTTTGGTCTTATATTGCTATAGATAAATCATTTTGAAATAAAATAACCATAGCACTCTTAGTTCTGTCGGTTCAAATCTTTACATCAATTGTAAAGATGGAAGATGGAGGGATGGAAGATAAATGTAATCTAGTCTCATCCTGTTTCTCATTCTTACCTATGTGAAAGTTAGTGAGACTTGATGTTTGGATGTTGTTAATAATTCACGTAAAAACTGCATTACGAATATTGATATTTTTATAAAACTTAGAAATTATGTAGCTTATAAGTAGCTACATAAAATAAAATTACATAGTGGCTAATAATATTAACGGTAACACCCCTAACAAGAACATTCCAGATGATCCTATATATTACAAAAACGACATCAAAATAATGGAAAATAATCGAGTATTTTTCCACGTTCAATGCACTAGGTTCGCATGACTTACAGCAATTATGAATTAACTTATTTATCGGATAATTAGTGAACTCCCATTGTAGTAGTGTCTCAGGTGCGTGCGACACATCTCTCATCGGTACATCGTTGACGTAATGTACCACGTGCATTAACTTACGGCATTTTGTAATCTTCCGTATTTGTGCAATTAATTAATTAGACTAAACGCGTTATTCTTCGCAATTGATATGTGCAACTTGTAAATAATAAAACGATTATAATATCGTTTTTATAGTTTCTTAGACGCAAACAAGTATATAAATATTTAAAAGCCTTGTGTGATTATGATTAGACGATTAGATCTAGAAGGTTTGAATACCATTTAAAAAGTTGTTCTCGATCTTTTCTTAGTCAGTTATATCTTTAGGTATATGGTGCCAGTCACTCACTATACTTCGATGTTAATATATCGTGTTCACCTAAATGGTGCTTACAGACTAACTTATCATTGTTCTTCTTCTTCAGCCTATTGCAGTCCACTCTGCTGGACGTAGGCCTCCCCCAGGGTACGCCACAAGGCTACTGCCACATGGGGGGTTTTGCCCATAGTCACCACGCTGGGCAGGTGGGTTGGTGACCGCAGTGGTGGGTCCGCAATTTTCGGACTATGTTGTCAGTACGAGAGGCGCTGCTGCCCACCTCCCGGAAAACCTTAATCGCCTCGTACGATACCCACGGGCAGGCAGGGGTGGTACAAACTCTACTCTGCTGGTACCACGCGGCTACTTACCATTAGAACTGTTAAACTAATTTGTTGAACGAATCTTCTATCTAAAGCTTCAACACTTGCACAATAACATCAACTTTCCCATCCCTAAACTGAAATGTGACCTCATAAAAGTCTACTAATCATTTTCCAGGTTCATAATAAATCCTCGCGACAGCAGACAGTTCCACCTTACCTACATTAAGAGTCATGCCAGGTTCGCGGCATATATCGTCGGGTTCTCCAGTGGGTATATCTTTGCAACATATAAAGCGACTGGGAATTTGAAGAGGATCACGAAGGTAAGCCTTTCATTATATGCCTGTCATTCCTTAAGCTATGCCTGTCATTTCTTAAAATTAGAGCGCATTCAAAGAAGATTTTTATACCACCTTGCATACTCTACAGGAGTGGCTAAAAGATATGTTACATATCGTGATAGGCTCGAATACTTCAGGATTCCATGTCTCGATGAACGCAGGGAGCTTATAGATATTATGTTCCTATATAAGTTGTTCCGTAATGTCATAAGCTCCCTGCAGTTATTAGGTAAATTTAGATTGAATGCCCCTGCACGATACCCACGAGCTGTCATCACTCCCCTTGTTGCACCAATGCGTAGGACGGTACTGGGTCAGAATTCCCCCATCCCTCGTATTTCTAGGGTATATAATCGGTGGCACCACTGTGTTGATTTGCACGCAGATTCAATTGTTAAATTTCGTAGATCTTTCTGTGAGGCCATGGGAATGTCTTGCGGCCGATTTCAATTCTAGAGATCATAAAGAATCTCGGATTTTTAAAATCTTGTATGACAACATTGATACAATTTAATCTGAAATATAAACAGAAGATCTCTTGAGATCGGTTATTGAAGTTGGCTGTTGAGTCTTGAGTGTTGCTGGTCTTGGTTAATATTGTTTCGTGTTTTTAGTGTTTTAACTACATTAATTATAAGACATAACTAAATTGATATTATGGTTCAAAATTGTGCATGCTGTGTTTGTCTATAAATAATTCTACAAATATTTTTAAATTTTATGTCACTAGTTAATAAGTAAGAACATTGTAGTGATTGTTGACAATCCCATAATAAATAACATAAAAAAAATATTAAAAAAATAAGCTAGACTAACAACAAAACTAATGTATAAAAACTATGGAATAACTAATGAAGTGTAGAGTAGGAAGGTACTGCAGGTGTTGAGTAGTTCTTCTTCAGCCTATTGCAGTCCACTGCTGTACAGGACTCCCCCAGGGCACGCCACATGGCTACTGCCACAGGGGGGTTTTGCCCATAGTCACTATGCTGGGCCGGGTGGTTGGTGACCGCCTCCCGGAAACCCTTAATCGCCTCGTACGATACCCACGGGAAGGCATGGGGTGGTACAAACTCTACTCTGCCAGCACCACGCGGCTAAGTAGTTATTCACTGAGAATCAGTACCGCTAATCAACTCTAGGTGGGTACTCCAAACTCTGTGCCTAGCTAAAAGCTAATATGGCGGTATACTTATGTGTGAATCATATATATAGTGTGTATTGCTTTTACAACTAACTAAGTAGGTTTTAATTACATTATTACGTTTAAAATATAAATGGGTGTTCCCTAGAAATGGTCGATAATCGGCGCGAGTATAGGCTCTTGACGATGCTGGTGATGCTCCTGCTGGGACCAGTTTTGCTATTCAGCAGCCATCCAGTTGCAGATGCTGTGTACGCTGCTTTGAACCGACCCGTGTGGGCCGCGGGGTTGGCCATGCTGGTCTTATGTGCTGCTTTCGGCGAGATTCGTAAGTAGCTGATATCATTGATTTCCTTCTGAGGATTAAAATCTGTTATATGCCTAGTTTTAATGTATATTTAATTAATCGAGAAAAATGCTTTTGTATTACTTGCAACTACTACTACAAAAAATACGCCTACCAAAAAATTTTTTTGGGGCATTGCTAAAAGCATCCCATTACCGGTGGGTTGGTGCCTATTTTCGTCAACGTATTACCCTCGCTGTACAGCCTTCTGGGCACGCTGCCATTGGTGGAGGATTTGCAGACCGTCTTTTATCTTTAAAACTTTTAGTTAATAGTTAATTTTTATATTAGATGAGCTAGCAGACTATTTGATACTTAGAAATTAGCCCTTCTGACCCATGGTACTACCAGACCACACTACCGGTAGTGTCGCGGTTAGTATATAAAAAATTCTCTTCTTCCAGCAATCCTTAAAAGCTTTCTGAGCTGGTACCCCTGGGTACCTCTAAGCCGGCTCTCCTACGGACTCTACCTCACACACTCGATCTTCATAGCACGAAATGCGTTCATCGCGAGGAACCCACAGCATAATGACATGTTTGAAATTGTAAGTAGATATTTCAGTATTTATAGCATTTGCAATTTTATCCTAGTAAGTAATGTATAACCAAAACGTCAAGTCAGGTAGAATAGTCGAGGAGAATGTAACGTAAGGATCACAAGAAATTTGTGAACACAAAAATTTGTATGCTTCTAAAACGTGAAAGTTTATTTTAGAGTCAAAAGGGAAAGACATAAACATAAGACAAATATGAAGAAATACAGCTTATACAAAAGTTTAGAAAAGTCTATAAAGATAGAGATTACACAGAGATTTGTCATTATTTCCAGTGTGTAATGACAGCTGGAGTAATCTTCTTCAGCTGTGTAGCCGCTCTGCTCATCTGGCTGCTGGCCGAGGCTCCGGCGAACAACTTGCTCGCACTATGTCTGCGGCCGAAGTGAGTATGGCATTCATTTACTTCATTTTACTGATTCTCTTCCTATACCTGGTAAACTGCTTAATATATTATTGACAGAGAGAGATAGACCTGACTAAGATTAGATTTAGGTTTAAGTGTGACTGCTGGAATCGACCCTATTATGTGCTAATCCGCAGATAAAATTATTAGCTTTGTGGTCGATTCCGATCGTCACAGGTAAATATAAACTTGAAATTAGTTTTGTCTGTCCCTCTCCGTTCTGTAAATGGCTGACACAGAAAGAAAGGCACAGGTAAAAAAATTATAAGCGTGTGTCAGGTGTGACAGTTAGAATTGACCGCTTTAAATTATTTATTTTGGTGGAAACCTTAAAGTTATAGTAGGTACCTACACACATCTGCTTGAAAAGGGATCGCAACTGTATCGCTTTCTTTCAGGCGTTCAGAGGCAAGGCATTACGATTCCTATTTCTATCCGAGTTGATATATGTGATGTGCTCACCTTTATTCCTTTTTTCCCTCGATTGACGCAAGCAATAAAAGACCGGCCGACTGAAGGTTTCAGAATGGTTGGCACCTTCTAGTCCTAATAATTGTCCTCTATGGTAGGATGTTCTGTAACCTATTTTGTTTTTCAGAGTAAAGAAGGTGCCTGAAGACATAGACAAGGCTACTCCCAGTACCAGTATATCGAATATCGCCGCTTCAACCAGTCAGTTACAACAGAATTTACCTCAAAACATTCAGTGTTACTCTAAAATGTAAATTCTCAAAGATATAAGGCAAGATAAGACTTCTTATAATGTAAGAAATCTCTAGTAGAACCTACCTATACAGGGTGTCAGTGACAGCCAGGCAAATACTGTAATGCTGAACAAGTACCATATGTTGAGTTATACGACAGTGTTATGATACGCCAATTGTACGAGCGATCCTGTGACGAGGGGTATGTTGGTTATTGTGTGTGTATTTTGGATCACTTATGATTAGAGTTGATCAGTTATTTTCAGAGCAACTTTTTTAAAATCGTTTGATTAAAATTTTGTTTTTAAGCCGTTATCTAAGGCCTAATTAGCTAAACGAACTGTTTTTTCCTATAAAAAGTCAGAAATTTTAGAAATTTTATGCGAAAATTGTCTATGGATATGAGAGTCATGGTCTGAACTCAGCATATGAATATTTGCCTGCTGTCGTTCACTCACACCCTGTAAGTATATCAAATTTTATGTAAAATTTAATATGTGTAGGTCATTATATTACTATATTATACTTCAATGGTGTAGTACACTAAAGCTGGCCATACAAGATTCTTCTTTGCCAGTATAACATTTGGCCTATAGATTGGTATGTTTATTTTTCCAGATAGTATGGAGAATTTTTAAACAACTCAAGCATGTTCATACAGTCTTGAAAAATAAACATGTGATTTCGAGTTTCAAATTTTGGAAATAAGTTCTCCATAATGGGCTATTTACATAGGTTTTCACTTAACATACCCTTTCTGTTATACCCTGTATATCAAGCCTTTATTGTACCTACCTACAGTCAATTGCACATTTTATTTTTTATATCGAAATAAAATAAAATTCAAAGTTTAATCTGTGATCAACGAATTTGGTCTCGATCCTTTACTAATTGGCCGTCAATCTCAGTTAAATATTATTTATTTTATTTGTTATGTGCTAAGTAAAATTGTTATACCTACTTACTTAAAATGGCTTGGCAATGAGCTAATTAATTATGATGAGTTTAATTTAAAAAATTGTACAAGAAATATAAACACAGCATAGGTACCTACTTAAGAAAAAAAATTACCTTCTAAGTATTTCAGTTTGTCAATTAGGTACTTAAAACTTAAAATTATTTTAATTTTATCATGAATTATTTTAATATAAAACCTACCTATAAGTTAAATAATCCAGCCAGTATTATTAAATTTGTTCTATTCGATAGTAATGAATGGAATGGAAAAGGACGCAGGTACTACCTAAGGCAAATTGTATGGTATTGCTTAGGCACTAGGTAAAATAATAAAGTATCACCTTAGGTAGAGCCTTTACTTCTATAGTTAGTAGGCCTTATTACAAAAACATTACTCCCCTTCTGGTGCATTGGGTAAAAAATATTATCCATAGGTAATGTAATGTAATGAAAGGTGAATGTAATGAAGGGAAGAGCGGACAATACCAATGCAGGCCCTATTTTTATACAGCGCCCTCTACATTTTATTTCGAGTACCAGACTAGAAACTGGACAAGCTAACGCAAAATGGTTCGGAGCATCTTCATGGCTCTGTTTGTAAATATAAATTATAGATGTCACTGCTTATACAATTTTTAAACAACTAGAATCTATTTAGGAATATGTACATACTAATTGTTGGTTTTTAAAAGTAAGTAATTTTTGTTTAATTTTGAATAAATTATTAATATATATTGATAGTACTAAATATATTTCTACCATAATCTTAGAATATACTCTTAGATCAGCTACCTAGTATTTTTTTCTACACGTTTTTGACCATTTTAAAAGTCTAGGAAAATATTATTTTGTTCCTATGTTATAAATAGTAATCACTATTCAAAAAAAGGAACAGCCAAGTACGTTTTATTTCGGATACCTTTAGGTTTGTTGCAATTACATACAAAGAATTGTAACAGACACAATGGAGCTAAATATGAGAAAAATAGGTGGGGTAAGTTATCCTATCCATGAACACTTATCCTAATCCTACTTATCTAGAGGTTAAAAAATATTTTAGCTTTAGCTTCCTATTACTATAAAAGAATGGCTATTGAAGATGTTTATGTCAAATAGAGCAACAGATTCTGTTGCCAGGCAAAACTAACCGAACAGGTTAAGCTAAAAGTAAGAGCTTGCTCCTCGCTATTTTTTGCTCTTAGTTGACCAAATTATTTGAAAGAAATCTGGATCCAACTTCAGCGGAGCGCAACTGTGTTTGGCAACAGCAAGCAGAACATCATAATGACATAATTGGCGGAGAGGCTTGGAGTGCGGGGAGCGAGGAACGCATGCGCGCATTTTGACGGCCAAGGTCGAGGCCGCGCGATTCAGCCGCGCGCCGTCGTGTCGGCCGGTACTCGCGTCCCTCCATCTTTATACTTCTTTTGAGGGACATGCGCAATTACCGTCCTAACCGCCGCGAGTGCTTCCAATCCTGCCCAAACACCATAAAATAAGGTAATTATCCATTTTCAAACATGTAAGCAGTACGATTGTGCAATGTTTGTAATCACGCTACCGTGTACGCGTATCGGCTTGCGTGTTTTGAAGATAAATATCTGCACATTATACAGGAACTGCTATTTCAGAGCTCGTAAATAAATTGTGAATCAATCTTGGTAGGTATGTTAGCAGAATTATTTCTCCATTACACGAAATTGGTCACCTCACCTTGCCCACTTCTTCTATGCCTCACGTCATCGCGCACAACGCTAATCGTTTGAACAAACAACAAAGCATTTTCAATGTTATTTATAAGGACATATTTTTATATTTTGAGTGAAATAGTTATTGTTTTTATTTATATGGAACCTTAATATTTGTAAGGTCGGTAACTAAAACGTAAAGTTCAATCTATAAGAAACCTACCTATAAGTACCTATGTTGTTATTTTCAAGGTCTACCATCATTCGTTTTCTCTTTCTAATACGAACATTTAGGTGAGAGGACATTGTATATTACGCGTATATAGGTAGTATAGGTTACCCATATTATGAACGTAAGGAATGGGTATAAGGATATATTCTGTCTCAATAAAAATCACATTTATATACAAATATCTCACAAACTTGTGAGGTGTACTTACCTTTTAATTTATTTAAAGAGTAGGGACTTAGTGTCTAGCGACAATTAGAATTGGTAAATAAACATTATTCACAGAAATCTAATATGTATAATAATTTTATTGCATTCCACTTTATTTAAATTTAAATTATTAAAATGTAAATATGCAGTATTGTATAGTACCTTACTTCATAAATAAGTATTTTAAATTTTTTAAAGCAAAAATCACTGACTAAAATAGCCATATAAACATCCAAATATAACCTTTATTCTAAAAATCATCACAAAAACGCTTACAAAATTGAAACTTCTCGCCGTATATCAATCATTTCTCTCTGACGCCATGTTGCGTAGCTTTTCTGTCAATGTGTGTGTGAGCCCTCATCCCACTGTATATAGGTCAGGGGATGCTGGGGTGGGGTGTGGGCGGCCCGCCCGGCCCATCTTTGTTGCGCCTCTATCGACCCATCCGACCCCGATGCACAGATAAAAAAGGTTTAACATTCACGGAGGATTTATCGCCTCTTCCGTTATTCTATAGGTACTTGCTAATAATAGTAATGAAGTTAATAATATAATCTAATCCTTGTAAAGGATGAATGACTGAATTAATTAATTTTAAAAATGACTGTTCATTATCTGGATTGTTTCCCTATATTTTTATGAACCGAAGTTTGTTAGGTACATAATTTTAATGAATAGAGTAGTTGATACATATCTAAAAACTCCTAAATTAGTTAGATTTAATTTTTAATTACTTACTTAAGTTGATACCCTAATATAATAATAATTTCTTACTCGCTTCTACTTATAAAGTATAAAATATAGGTAGGTATTAACTATGAAATAACTTTGAATGACCTAGTCATTAACTATGATTCTGTATCATATTCAGACATAAACAAAATTTAAAACATGAACATTTTGTTTTCTTGCAGTCCAGATAGATAATGTCTAGCAAATACCTATCACAAATAATAATTCATTATAATATAAGTAATTAAGTTAGTATACCAATTTGTTGAAATTACAATAAAAATTAAATAAGTGGTACCAGAAATAAATCCATTACTGATTCACGTCTATTAAACATAGATGGCGATATCCATCGGCCATCAAAATTGGCTTGCAAGCTATATCTTTGTACGTAAACGATCTTAGCTCTGCTCGCTGTGCGATCCTGAGCTTTTCAGTTAAGATTTTCTCGACGCGGTCACTCCTTTGGTCACTTAGAAGTGTAAAGTTTTTATTGAAATCTATGGATCCGGCTCTGCACGGGTGTAATGTCCTTTCACGTGGCCGCTATGGAAAAGTGTTGTTTTAAGACTGGTGGCATTTACAGGCATTTTTAATTTTTTCTCTCCGTAAGAACCATCCTCGTACTTCAAGGAATATTCAAAAAAAGAATTAGCGAAATCGGTTCAGCTGTTCTTGAGATTCGCGCATTTATTTATTTCTCCAACTTTTATAAAAGTGTTGTTTTAAGACTTCAGGCATTTTTAATTTTTTCTCTCCGTAAGAACCATCCTCGTACTCTTCTAATTTGCTCTAAATTGCATCTATAGAAGTATCTAGTATGACAATTTTGGCCTATACAGTTGATGTAACAGTAATGCAATTTCCTTTTGGTGATTTACAAGCCACCGCCACGCTACTAAAGTACCCTTTTATACTGTAAAAGAGTTCATGATTCCATTATGACACTAACATTTATGATTCATTCGTTCATTTTACATTCGTTCACTGCTGTATCGTAGTGTTATTTAAGAGAAAGAAATACCAAGAAAAACTTACAAGTATTTGAAACAAAAAGAATACAAAATGACTACGAAAAATGGCGTCATATTTTATGCCACGCGCCTAGCCGCTAATAATCAGTTTCTCTCAATACAAAGTCAACCCAAATATTACTTCTAATAAAAAAAAACAACCCCAGCCAATCCTGGAAGACCAGATACCAGCAGTAGTGGAAGACGCCAGGAGGTACCTCCGCCAAGACAGCGAGTCACCGTCCTCAGGTCAGTTCTAATCCATTGTGCTCTACTAGCTTTCGAAGGAACCTAATAATAACCTTTCTTGCATACAAAACACTATCCATGGGTTAAAGACAATATTTTAATGCCAAATTTTAAGTCATAAAAATACTTTCAGTGTTCAGAACACTACTATAGCACTTGTCATGACAAATCCCAGCCACCATTATGTAAAATTAGGGTTTCCTCCAAATGTTCCTTGAGCCATAAATGAAATTATTTTTATTTTTTAATAAATATAATATTCTTCTTCTTCTTCAGCCTATTGCAGTCCACTGCTGGACTTAGACCTCGCCCAAGGCACGCCACAAGGCTACTGCCACAGGGGGGTTTTGCTCATAGTCACCACGCTGGGCAGGCGGGTTGGTGAAAATATAATATCAGACATATATTATTAGACAGGTTTAGATCCAGACTTCTAAAACATAACGGTCATACTAATTATTAATTGCTTATTTGCTCAGAAGGATAATAACGGAACCATTTTTTATATTTGATTGTTCAACTTGATTTTTACTTATTCAATATCGTTATAAAGTACATACAAAAATGCCTTTACAAAACTGATTTATAATTTAAAAGCAACATTGGCCTACCATTATAAACCGTAATTAGGTTTTAGAAGAGATATGGACTCTGTTACAGTACTATGTTTAATGGAAGAACTATAATAGTTGCAAAGAAAATCATAAGGACCTAAAAGAGTGTCTTTGTGACAGGTTTATCACTAGAACTATAACGAGCCTTTGCAAACTTTTTTAGGGCAATTGAGTTATCTAAGGGTATTTTAAAACTCTGCTTCATTCCAATATAGCTCTGTTGTAGAGTTTTTGCGCCCATTATATTACTACAGCCCTGTAATGACGATCTACAAACCCACATTATCACAATTTCGCCCTATAATTGATGTTTAATTTCTACAATAACTAAGACACATTAAAGTTAACGTGGAACCTTTATTGCGTAAATCAGTGACGTAAGAGAAATTGTGAACACTGCTATAGAGTTCTATGGTTGCATACTGGTCACTTTAGAGGTCCTTACAACCCCTATCTATAACATCTACATAAATTTGCGAAGTAAACCTTTACATCAATTATTTATCTGTCGGTTTTGCTCTATAAGCTTATAGAGCTAATATATGTTATAAAACACTTTTATACAACAATGGGTCACCGCCAAAACCTTTACACATCGTTTACCGAGCTTTTTGGAGATTTAACCTTAGGTTATAGGACAAATTTGTTAGTTGGGTTATTTATTATTATTATACAGGGTGTTTTTTTGTGGCCACCTTTAACGAAGGGTACGTATTCTATATGTCGTGGCCATATTGTTAAATTGATCATTTCATGAAATGGTCGAGCATTTCATGAAGTGGTCGCATTTCATGAAGTGGCCAATTCAATTTGACCAGATCGTTAAATCGTCTACATTTCACGATTTTGTCATCCACGTTTGGCCAAATCGTATATATTAGGGTGTCCATAAAATCCGAATGTGGTAAGAGCTTATATAAATAATATATACCGTACACCATATATAAGTATACCATAAGGTATGATGGTATGATTTTTTTTGCTATTATTTATGTGATATTTTCACAATATAATATTTAAAAACATAAAAGACTTTACAAAAGCGATTCGCATCTGGCACATCGCCGGACGCTGCCTGGGCACGCTCGCTCCGCTCGCTCGGCTCGTGCGTCATTTGTCATAGTCTAACCTAACCTAACCTAACCTAACCTAACCTATCGTAATCTAAGGTTTTTGTTTAACAATATTATTATAAACCACCATTAAGTCTTATATACATTATACAATATAACACACTATCCGTGAACTTCTTCTGCATAGTCACCCTACTCTCTTTAATTTGTTTTATAACCTAAAAAGAAAAATCCGCCATCTTCACACATAAATAAAACGCGCGCAGCGCCTCTACCGGTGATTCATGTAACTATTTTACGATATGATCAATAATCTTGACCACTTCATGAAATGATCGGGCGTTTAGTTGCCCATATCGAGAAACGATTTTTAATCATCGATCTGCCCAAACCATATCATGATGTGGCCAATAGACAGTTGAACTTTTCATGAAATGCGACCATTTCATGAAATGCTCGACCATTTCATGAAATGATCAATTCTACGATATGGCCACGACATATACATGAAATAAAGTAAGTTTATGCCAAAAAAAATGTTGGGAAAAAATTTTTTTTTTGAAAAAAAAAAATTAAATTCCTTGATCGTGCTAAATTTATAGTGTCTAGTGTTTATGTTAGTTTTTTTATAGACAGATATTAATTATTTTTCGTGAAAAAATCCTGCTACGCGCGTCTATGTGCATTTATGCAGAAAAACGCAGTCTATTTACTCAACTTTGGACCCTAATATTTTGGAAACCAGACACTTCCCAGGTATGCTTCCATGGAGAAAAATGATTGTGATGATGAGGAGATTCCGTAGTTTTCGGGAACGTTGACGACCAAAAATCATCCTGTATAGTATTATAATATGACATACACACAGCTACCAAAATTACAAAATCAATACATTTAACTGTAAACAATAAAGAATTTGGTAATAAAACCTAAATAGCATTTTCTTTTACATAATTAAGTACCTACGTTATACCTACTATATGTATACATGACATACAAAAGTTACTCATAGAGAATTACCTACCTACTTAGATACAACAAATCGGTGTGCACAGACCTTAACGGCGCATAATTGGTACCTATGTTTGTCTGGTAGCTACCTACATTCTACGTCTGTGAATCCAATACAGTTACATACATTACATTGCTAGACATATTAATTGCATAAATAATTAGCGACTAACCGGATCTTTGTCATAATTAACAGTTTTCCATCTATATCTCTAATAAGCGGTAATTTTTCAAATGTATAGGTAAGTACCTAGGTATAAGTACTTATAAGATCCTAGGTACCTACTTTTAGGCTAGTAAGTAGATTTTAGTGGAACTAAAAGAAGATGTATAAAAAAGGTGTTAAAAATACTGATACAAGCTCTTTTTCTGATAAAGGTATAGAATACGTACCTCTCATACATATACATAAGAGCGACCAAAAACATCATGTAGCTACCTACTACCATCCATCATTGATTTAGTAAAAATGAGATTAGTTCTTCAATTTGTAGAAGCTACTTAACTACCAAATTTCATCTAAATATGTTGTGTACCTCCCTAGTTTTTGCATAAAATTGTAAGTAATATGCAAACAATCTCACAAACATATGTACCTTCGGTCCGCTTAGCTATGGAAAGGCTAGGTACAAAACAAACTACAAAAGATTAGGTCGACCCAACACTACCAACTAGAATATATTTTATGGTTAATTATTAAGGAGCGATTTTTCTGGCGGGTAAAGTTGACGCTGTCTCTATCTTGGTCAAGTTTTAGATGGTAAATCGGGAAAATCGGTTCTAAAACAATTGTATTTTAAATGATTAACGTACCTACAAGTAGGCGTGATATCGTTTACTTATGTTATGTAGATAATGGGGTATAGGTATGCATGAATTTTTTTTTTATATATTCTACGTAAAAAATGAATAAAGTTTGCTCCATACTAAAATGGCAAAGACTTTGACGTCATAGTAGACAACCGTCTCAAATTAGTAGGGGGAAAAATGCAATCTTATTTTATAAACGTAATATTTTATATTTTGCAGATATTAATAAAGTATTTATTAAATCAATGAGATAATTCAAAATAAGGGTAAAATTGTATGTTTTTACTCCTTTTATGTTGTAAATTTTTTTCGTTAAATTTTTCAAACTTTTAAACTCCTGTAACTTTGGTACATATTTACTAACCGATTGATGTTATTAATGCACTGTTCGGTTCGTATTTGTAATATATTTCGAATAAAATATGAAAAATCTGTTTTCGTGTCAGACGCATATTCACATAAATCATCAGTTGGTAAACAAGCTATCCACCCATTCTTATTAAATACCTAATTCTATTAAGTGAGTAACTAGGTAGAGTTGTACAAAAAAAACCAAAACACTAACAGCTTTTATACGTTGCCCAAAGGCCTTGTAGAATACCTAAACATTTGAGCTAAATTTCCGAAAATCTAGCCTAGCCTCACCAAAACAAACACGGTTAGCGATGAGCCTGGGAGCTGGGAACTGGGCGCGCGCCTATCGATTGCTACACAAGGCCGCCTACACCGGGCTTATGACGCACAGACAGAACCTTCGGTAGAACGTCCACAATTTACCTATCTTCGTTATATATGAGCTGTTATCCGGGGCTATATCCGGTGATATTCGAATTGTTTACGCGTGGACTTTATTGAATCTGACGACGGAATGGCGGTTGGTGGAGACCCTGCCAGCCGCGACATTGGTCCTGGGTTGGGGTCCCTATATCGGTGCAAACATACATAAATATACACACGGCTGTGTTTCCAAATGTGACGTAGCTAGAATTACAAGATGGCGAATAAGATCCTAGATGTTTAGCATAGCAGCACATGTAAATGATCAGGCATAAGTTGTTACCTTATCGCCTATTCACTCCACTGAGTTCCTTAGTCGACTTTTACGACATGCACGGAAAGAGATGGAGCTGATGCATTCTAGTGAAGCCACGCAACAAACATACCTAGATAGCTGAATTTTATCAATGTTTGTTTCCTAGTCATGGCTGTATAACATTGTATGGCCATTATTTGGAACCCCACGGAACTATACTACTATACCTATAATGTGGGACTAGGTAAATGTGTTTTGAAGTGTGTGAAATATTTTGATGGTATTCAAAAGTGCAGCTACCTCTTAGCCCACTATTGGGTCTGATGCATATTTATCTAGACTTCAGAGGCTTATTAAATTAACAAAATTTTCGAATGGCATAGTTATCATCTCACCATGAATGATATTTTAAAACCCTCTATAAGTCTCATCCAACAATAACTAAACTGAAAAAAACCTTCATGACAGAAGTATCAGCATTCTGAGTCGGAAGCTTCAAAACACGTATATTGGTAACAGCATCTCTTTGATGTAGAGCCCGGATGTGGGTGAATCCCAGTTGGAAATAGTTTAGGCAGTTTATCCTCTGCTGACCCTCGATTCTGAAAACTCGTGATCACTATTAGAACAACTTGGCAATACGTATCTACGAGTACATACCTTCAATATAATCCAAACATTTATTTTTTTAATGCTTTACCAATAAATACCCATGCCTAAACTATGTTCGTTCATCCATTTAATTTAGTTATAAGTATATTTGAATCAATGATGAGTAGGTACCACTGATTTTTATTACACTCTAATACAAACTAACTTCTAAGTACTAACCATCCATCATTGATTTAGTAAAAATTAGATTAGTTCTTCAATTTGTAGAAGCTACTTAACTACCAAGTTTCATCTAAATATGTTGTGTACCTCCCTAGTTTTTGCTTAAAATTGTATATGCAAACATTCTCACAAACTTTCACAATTATAAGATTATAAAGGAAGTAGGACAAGATAGACAACATAATTAAATTGTCAATCAAGAGAAAATATATGTTCAACTAGTGGACGCCCGCGACTCCGTCCGCGTGGACTACAGAAAAAACAAAATGTCGAAATTATCCGGGATAAAAATATCTTCCCGGGATAAAAAGTAAGCCTATATGTTAAGTGGGCCCTGTCACAGTATATTCCTGAAAACTGTATCGAAATCGGTTCAGCCGTTTCTGAGATTAGCGTGCACAAACCCACAGACAAACAGATAAACAGACAAACCGACAAAAAGACAAAAATTTCAAAAATCATTGTTTTGGGTACTATTACGTTGATAAAGTTCTCCTATAATATTTTTTCTCATATATCTTCCATGTACAGACAGCCATCCGTTACATTTTTATTATATGTATAGATTTATGGTTAAAAAATATTGCTTGTTGATTGAGACTCTACTACTAAGTACTTTTAACAACAACATTGGTATAGCGAGTTACTCCTATTAGTTTTAAGGTCCTCAGCCCCTCTAATATGACCACGCATCGTGGATATCGTATCGTCTCTATACAAAATTCAACATGGCGGCTATATTTATTGTATTTTGACAGGCAAATTGTTGATAAATCGGTTTACCATATCGTGTTTCGCAGGTCATGCTAGGCTTGCAGGTCATCCATGTATGATAGATAAATAATAGTAGCGAGAAAGAGCTAATCCTAAAGTAAGCATACAAAACAGCATTCTTTGAACCAATTTGCTAAAAAACCATTGGTTCTAGTAAAATTGTATTGAAAACTCTTGCGCCTAAGTAAATATTCCAAGAAATAGAACAGCTTCGATCAAATTTCCTACGTCTTGGAAAACTAGTGCCTGAATTACACAAGCTGTTTACTAAACAGTATCTATTATTAGTTCTTAATAATGCTCTTCTAAACAAAAGGTGGGTAGTCTGAGTAGGTACCAAAGGAAGAACTTTTAAAAATAATCTCATAGTATTGCAAGAAGCTCTGCAACCTGCTCTAGTAAATATTTTTTAAGAGTACATAGTTCTAACTGTTGAATAAATTTGATGATAACTTTCTCAAAAACTAGACAGCATCAACTTTCACTATGGGTGCGCCCACCACCGGGCCCTACACCCTCCACTGACCCTCGGATCTACCGATCTACCGACCCGAGCACCTAGCATGCAAGACAATACTCGTACATTGCACTATTCCAAAATCACGCTAATCTCAGAAATTATTCAATAATATTATTCAGTAATAATTAGTGGTTTACTAATTTCTATAATCCTGAGGATGCCACGGTTGTTGGCGAAACATATGTAGATTATTTATCTAGTTTTTTATTTCGGAATAGTGCAATGTATTGTCTTGCATGATAGGTGCTCGGGTCTGGTTTCTCGTGGCGATTGTAGTTAGTGCAAGTGCCTGTTTTCGCAGTTATGAGTTATCAGATCCGAGGGTCAGTGGAGGGTGTAGGGCCCGGTGGTGGGCGCACCCATAGTGAATGTTTGAACTTCCGAATTGTAACGCCTAATACAATTTCATTTATAAAAAAGCATCAACTTTACCATTGAACCGTAAAATTGACATATCTGACCATTGAAAAGATCGTCCCCATTTTATGTAATTTTTGTTTACTATTAAAAATAGGAACGCTATCATTTTATTATATAGCAACACAATATTATCTAATTCTTTAAAAGTAGACTCAGGAATCTTTCAAGGAAAAATACACGAGCCAGATAGAATTACGTAGACTATCACAACCCTAGGACTGATTATGAATGTTAAGTGAGTTAATACTAGGTACGTATAGGTAGCCTGGGATAGCTAGGTCCCAAGGCGAAGCAGGCTGGAGCTGGACGCATGCGCGACACATCGATCTCCGAACTTCTAGCTACCCTGCCTCCCTCCTACTTCACCCATCCCGACACGTGGAAGATGCCACATCATTCCGATAATAACAGTAATAACTTGTCTGTAGCTAGGTGCCCTATTGCCAAACTAAATCTAATAAAAGGAAATTGGAGATCTGTATCAAGAATGTATACAGAAATGAAACGCAGATATTCAATACAAAGTCAGCTATTGCTATGTATCTACTTTCAAACATGTGCTACTAGCTATGAAATAGATCCATACAAAGACAGAGGGAGCACTTACTAACCAAACATTTCAAGAGCGACTAGTTTTTATACGGACATTACATCAGAAACACCGCAAGCTCGACTAAACAAAATTCCAATCTAATAACTGTTTATCCGAAAGTGGACCACAATGTTTATGTTTTATTTTGATCAAATACCCAAAAACAGATTTAGAATAGCCTAAAATAATAATAGAACCAATCATTTCCATCGACCAATCAGGAGTTAGTAAAAGAAAGATGTCGGTCCCTTTTGGGTGCTAAATTCTGATGGACTCGATGACGGAAGGACGGCGGTTGGGAAGGCGGGAGGTGCAGCTGCCGGTGCAACACATCCCTCCCCGCCCCGCGTCCGCCGGCCCATTGCCAAGTTCAATGCCAAGGTCATGCGCGCCAGAGTGCGGCTGCGCGCCGCAATGCAGGAGCGGCCGGCGGTAAACCTCGCTCTTCAGTGCCTCCCAGACGACCGCGCCACACACCGCTTCGCAATTTTCCGCACGCGCTCTCTTGGGTCACCTGACGCACAGTTCCGTATAACTATTTATTCCAAACGGAAGCGCTGTGCCATTGTTACCAGCCTCAAATTGACTTTGCTTCCAGGTGACTCGTTGAGAGCGCTGCTGCGGTAACGTGTCGAATCACCGAACGTCATGTGCTTGACATCAAACGGAACTTCGTGCAGTAATGCCAGTGTTTTCAACTCAAGGCTGATGTAAGTAAACACACACCAATTTTGCTATTTCCGTTGTTGTTGTTGTTAAGGTTTTATTTTGAATTTTTGTTTGGTAGGTAATCGCAATTTTCGTCCGCATCTAGATATAATTCTTAGGTTACTAACGTTATGACATTGTTTAGGAAAACCTGAAATATCAGATTACGTACACAGCGGCCATATTTGTTCTAGACATTAGCCAGTCAATGTTATACCTACCTATATTCATATTTCATAACTAAGTATTCTCTATATGACTCGCCACGTATACAGCCTGACTATAGAATTATGCCTTTATCACATCTTCACTTTTAATATATTAGCTACAGTTACCCTACATTTACCTATCAGTATAGGTTTGTCTCAAATACAATCTGATTTCAAAAAGGGCATTTTAGCCGGTAACATACCTGTCCAATTCAAAAATGTAGCCAGGATAAGTATGTATAACCCACTCGGCAACCTGCCCGAATTCCGTCCATCTCTCCCAAATTTCGGAGCCATCAAGGGCACCAACAAAACGACTAAGGGCCAGCACCGTATCCTGTTGTAGCGATCACTTGCAAAAAATGTCGACAGTCGAGTTCAAGGCGAACCACTCCTCCCAGACTTCGCTACCTTTGTATTCAACTAGCGAACACTTGATGTAATTCTGATCGAAGATTAAATAATTATTCCATTTGACGGTCATGATAATTTACCAATCTTTGCGGCAATAAATCCTCATTGCTGGCTAGTACCTTTAGAATACTTTGTGTACCTTCTTTAGTATACTTTATCATTAAAACTCTTTAAATCTCAGATTATTATGTCCTCTGTATTTCCTATTATTATCGATTAGTATTTATCTGAACGAGAATTAACTGGTCTTGGGTCTTTGATTTAGATCTTATTAAAACCACATATATTTCATTAATTGCATAGAATTAATTATAGTTCTACAGTTGGCGATTCGCATTTAGATGATATCAGAAAATGTATCTATTAATGACACTCGGTGTGAAGATAATTTGTAACGATAAGATTATGAGAATTATAGTTTCCGTGGTCCATTGTAGATAAGGCGAGTTAAATAAAACTTGAATCATTTATGAATGATGAATTGACGGAGAATTTACTGGGAAAACAAAGATAATTTAATAAATAAATAGAAGAATATTTACAGAAGATTTTTGAAAAAGAATGACAAATTGAATTAGTGCCTGTGAGACAGATGGTAATGACTAAATACGCTTATAATAGCCAAACTTAACCAATTTATACGCACCTGAGATTATACAGAGATCGCATTAATCTACCTATCATTCGGTACAGACAAAAACTAGTAATTGCGACGCCTCGCGTTTCTAAATATAGTCCGAACTAATGACGGCTACGAAAAAATATTACTTGATACTAACCGAGAGAGTCACTAACTCTATGGGAGTTATTCAATGCAACCAGAGCCAGTTCATCTTGGAATTGTAGGTTATGGATTTAAGGCTATCGATAAAGACTGCAAATAAATCGCAGAGCGAATATTTCACAGTTATCGAGTAGGAAAAACCATTACGCAAAATACTGGTTTAAGAGATAATAAAAGGTGCTTGAAGTGCTGATGTATACCTAATTGCATAATTTAGTACTCTAACAAGACGTGGTAAATGCCTTAATGGGACAGAAATAATAAGTCTGGGCCTGGAAACACTTTTTTGGAATGAACCAAAGGAAACTAAATTGGAATGAACTTTGGTTGTAGTAAATTTTCCCAACGGTTTTCCTATTATAGTTATTTGTGTACTATGTACTTTACTTTTTTATGAAGATATTAATTATAATATCTTAATATATATAATATATTAATGTATGCCTTTGCTTCAAATGCTTCAATATGTGCAATTTCATCACCATGTGTACAAGTTCTAAGAATGGGATATAAAAAAGAGATTACATCATATTATTATGAATCTGCATTATATAGGTATACCTACTTTGACTATGACTATAGGCTACTTGTTAAGGTACCTATATTTTTTGTTTCTCTTTAAAAATCTATACGACTTTACGTACCTGTCGAATCGTTCTTTCCCATGGACTTTCCTCTGTAAAGCAATGAGGTCGTTAATCTTTTAAGATATTTTTATGTCCTAATTATGTTTTCTTTCTCCGTCAAAAGTTTTTGCTATCTATTATCGTATAAGCACAATAATGTTTTCATTATGTTCTATTCTAATGGCTCTAAAACAACGCGCGGCTATCACGTCAATGTGATTATTTAGGCATCCAGTGGCGCTCTCTAAACTGAACTAATATAGCTGTAGTCGCAGCTTGGGGCCTCCCACATGTCTGTATTACCTTGAACCTAGACGAACGAGCCCAAATAACAATAACCTAACTAATAATAATATCTTTTCGAAATGTCGAAAGCATACAGCTCAATTTAATCCTTTTAGATTTCCTTGCTATCAAACTACATTAACAGTCATATAGAAAATTAAAAATATTTTTTTAGTCTAATAGAATAGAAAGTCTCTAGAAAATAACCAGATATCAGTTTACATTTGGAAATACTGAACTCATACTGGAGAAGGAATGGAATTAAAAAATATTGATGATCCATAATAGATTCGCTCTTCATAGCCAAAAATTATGTCTTCGTATTGTTTTTTGTCAAGCTATAATTTTATATGATGTCTCTATATTTTTAGCAAACGTCAGAGTTTGTTTTCATTTATTAGCTATTTTACAATACATGTTTATATTACCATAAGAAACACCATAATTCATCCTATCTTTATATATAAAATGTATGTTTCTATGTAATATGGTGTTATGTATGCGCATGCATACATATCAGCTGACGACGACCGGCTACGTCATTATTTACAAATCGTCACAATATGGCGACCAGTGTTTATGTACCAAGCTTGTTTATACATATATTGTTTGTATAGTCACCAGTATGAAGCTAAAGCGTCACATAATATGTATAGGTATACTTACAAAAAATATCATGTACCAAGTTCTTATTTCATTGTTAATATGAAATTAGAATTAGATAGATTACGCGCGACGTTTAGTGTGCCTATGGGTGAAATCATACAATAAAAAAAAATCTTTTTGTAGTACTAAAGTGCTTTTGCGCCAATATATATATAGAGAACCATTATTTTATATAAGAGTGCCTACTTAAGTGATAAATTTTACTTATATCAATATTGAATATATAAAAATAATAATATAGGTAAGTTTATGTACAATTAATTTTGGGGCTTATATCCAAGAAATTAATAAGTACTATAATGGGTTTGGCAGCGTCTGTATCGTAACGACGATGTGCCAGTTTGACGTCATCGCATCGTACTCGCTTTATTAAAATTGTGTACCTACAACGTATTCCGCTTACAGAATTCCTTCTTTTGTTTTTTCTTCAGTTAAATAATCATTATCGCTATAAACTTTGTCCTTATATAAGTCTTTACGCTTCAATTCGATATTGTCCTAGACTAGAAGGCTTAGTGCGGGTTTTCACTTCGAACTCGATTGCGTAAACGTAAACTATTCGAACAATCACGTCGTGCCGTTGTTCTCACTTTCATTACATCTCGTCATCATGCCATATGTGATTGGTTGGCTGTTTTACGTTTACGCGATCGAGTTCGAAATGAAAACTCGCACTACGCCCTCTTATCCTTCCTTTCTGATACAAGACTAGAATTATTACAAAGAGTTCCTTTGCGGATATCACGTTTGCTTTGAATGAACAGCTCGCAACGTATATAGGTTATACATATGTGCGAAACTAAGAATATCTACCATCATTAATCAGCCATCGTATGTGTAACTCACACATACACGAACCCTTTTAAATGTAGAGTGCGGCGTGTGTGTGTGCATTCAATGTAGCGGGTATATGCATGTGCAGCGTTGCCAATTCTGACACAGCTAAGCAGCGAAAAAGCGCTGCACTTTACTAATTGTCAATTTTAAGATGTTGAACCTTAGTAGAGCTTATTACGATTTTGCGAAAATTTTATTGTGAGGATTAACGAATGAGAAATTCAAAAGTAAACTAAATGTCATGAAATTTTCACTCGCTTGACGCTAACAACCAAATGCAATTAATTGTTATGTGATTGGAGCACTCTTATTATCTAACTATTCAATTGTTTTTGTTACGAGTATAGGTTTTAATTGCGATTCACAAAATCCGCGACCACGAGATCTTAAATCAACCAGACGAAAAAACTCGTAACTAATCGATGGAACATTGTTTGCAGTGTAGGTACTTATCTATGTAGAAAACAAGTTAAAGCTTTAGACTAGGCCTTCTTATTATTTATTCACTAGCTGTTTCTAGCGACTTCGTCCGCGTCACTACAGAATGTAGTCCGTCCTTCACTGTACCTACCTCCAACTAATATGTATGCAAAAAATCAAGAATATTGGATGAATAAATAAAGCGTTAAGAGGTAACAAACAAACAAACTTATAAGTTTACCAATATTTATTGGTTGGGATTAAAATAGCAACATACTTAATACAGCACTGTCAGCGCTTGCTTACCAACGATTCTCGTATGTGTGTGACTGCAGCTTGCTTGCACATGCGCGTCGGGGCACGGCCAGGGTCGGCCAGACCTTGAGCGCGCCTAGCAACAGGGCTTATTTATTTCTCTTTAAATCGTCTACACGTCTCCATTTTATGGGCACGAAGGGAATGCGACCTTTGTGCAACTCCCTCAGCTATGACTGTGTATGTTGTGTCTATCTCATTTTGTGCAGTCTAATCTGATGTGATTGCATCTTTATGCACATCATAATGATGTTTGCCTTTGTCTGAATGTTTTAATTTATTTCGTTGAGTCTCGGAGACTTTTTGACGTACCTACCTATGGGAAACCAGTTTGTGTTTTGTTTTATTCTTTTCCATGCAACATTTTGGTTGAGATGAAATCATAGAGCTCAGGGAATACTTATTTGCCAATCGATTTCATGATTTCTTGATAAAATTAGGTACCTAATCTAAACCTTTTGTATATATATATAAGCAGCTGGGTTTCCAAAATGGTTTAGCCAGAGCTGCAAGATTACAAAGGAGATCCTGTAGACATGTAAAAATTCAGTAAGGCGAGATGTAAAATATCAGTTGCAAGCTCATCGCCTGAGAGAACGCCTCTGAGCTCCTTAGGCGACGCTTGCAACAAGGATGGTCCCTACCATACATATGAAATGCAACTCATGTATTCAAGTGACACCCTGCATCAGGACATGACTACTTTTATGACTGTTATACAAGGTGGCTTACAACTAATAACTGCATAATATTTTAACTGAGGTGTAGAGTTCATTAAGTTAGGTTTTGTAGAGATAGGAGCTCGGCTCTATGTGAGATCTAATGACTTTAGCATGGATTTTTTTACGGGATCAAGAAATTATTTAACTCATGAACAAGAGAAAATCAGCTTTTTTTTCTCACAAAATAAACTAGGAATGAGAACACTAGGTGTAATCTCCACCTACATCACTCTTGACAGAAAGACAGGTTTCAGTGTAATAAATGCGGGTTAATACGTGTGTTAAATCATGGTAATTAATTAATTATTTATTTCTAATAAATATACTTACATAACTCGACTGTTACATGATAAGAAGTTTTCGATGAGAATAACATCTGTCCCTGCTATGCTAACCGTGCCTGTGGGATGTCCTTGTGATCCTGTGTTTCTCGCTACCCCATTTCGGTAACACAGCTGTGTGAGTAGAGAATGCAATCTCGATCTCGCGAGATCTCGTTCTAGGAATTTTTTATCGATATTGATCTCAGACGAAAAAAAGGGCAAGATTTCACGAGTTTTACGAGATTGCACTCGAGCATAAAAATCTTTCTTTTGATTGATATATTCTGTTAATTAATCTGTAATTTCTAATAATCTGACTAACTGGTAATTTTTGTTAATTAATCTGTAATATCTAATGGATCTACTGACTGATATCATCATCATCATCAGCCTATTGCAGTCCACTGCTGGACGTAGTACCCTGCTCCCCCAGGGCACGCCACAAGGTTACTGCCGCAGGGGGGTATGGCCCATAGTCACCACGCTGGGTAGGCGGGAGTAGATATAATTTTATTTAATTGATAATTAAGAGATTAATTAAGAGATTTTTTGAATATTTCGGATTAAGTGTTCCATTGTTTTCATACAAAATTTCAAATTTGGAATTTAAAAGATCCGAGATTCTTAATGATCTCTCTAGTATCGAAATTGACCGTTAGATAACAAATATCATATTTTTTTACTTCTCGTGGTTTTGCTTGTTATAAAAGATTTTTGTTTGATATTAGAAGAGAAGACTGGTTATTTCTTTCATTTGTTATTTGATACGTACATACGTTAAAGTTTACTACTTACCTAGAAGTTTATAAAAAAATATAGACAGATACTTCAAGTAATGTTTGATGCATAAAAGTATTGAAAAAAATCGTGAAAATAAGTGTTTAATATTATAATATATTATTCTTTTCCAAATTTATTCAAATATTGTGATTATTTGCAAAAAAACACACAAAACTGCCAATCTCGCGAGATCTCGAAATGAGCAAGATCTCGCAGTAGGTATTGGTATTCATAAACTCGCGGGATCTCGCTTGAGCCCCATTCTCGCGAGATTTGCATTCCTTACTCGTACGTGTGAGTATGAATATATTTGTATTGATGATGTATCCTATCGATCAATCATCACTTTAGTTGGGGGCAGTCAAAGCTGCAGGACCACGAACGAGATCCTTACAGCTGCGTTTAGCTTAGCTAGGGGGACAAATGTGACAAGTGACAAGTTGGAAGCTCATCGGCTGAGAGAACACCATTGAGTTCCTGAGTCTACTCTTATGACATGCACGGAAGGAAATACAGCTAATGTTTTCTAGTAAAATCCCGCATCAGCACACATACTACATCATTAAAATATTATAAATTATATTATAGTTATGCATAAGTAGTTATAATATCATGCTGTCCTTACCTACACCACAAGTACAAAGTGTATCGTATGTCCGCTGACCCTGGCCAACCCTGATGTAGGGTCGCGAGTTCTACATCGTTATTTAATAGGTACCTACACTAGTTATACTCATTATTAGCACAATTGCTTCAATGTCTAACTTTACCCGCTACGCTGAAGGTGCCTGTGGGATCTACCTAATGATACTGCCGTTTAGGCGAGCCCAATTTGGGTACACAGCCTTATGTAGGTACTTATAATGTTATGTCTAGTTAGTTAATTACCCTCAATAATTTATACTCTACTTCTGGCATATTTTAAGACTAAGTAGACCCAGGAATACCCACGGGACTGAAATAAATACTTTAGTGCAAACTTCTAAAAAACTTCACTTTTAAAGTGTAGCGAGATTTCGAATGACCTAGTTGCTATAGGTTACACGTGTATTGGCTTTTAGTCCTAACGCCTACATGGCCTAGATTTCCAGGACTTCCCGGGCAACCTGCCCTTTGACATTTCGAGGCTGTTTCCGCGCATGCGTCGAAACCTCCGGGCGGTCGCCCCTCCCTCCTACGCAGCCTCTAAACCCTGGTTGATGACGCAAGGCTTCCAGCTCTGGTATACCAATCTATTTATAGAATAAGGAGTATCGCTCAGCCGGGGAAGGTGCAATGAAGGGGGAAGGGGAATTACGTTAATGGATAAATATGGAAGGATAATAGTTTTAGACGCCATTGTATTTGGAGTTATGGGCTGTGAAGATCTTTGTCTAATATCAGATTTGATATCAGACTAGGTATGTACTTAGTAGGAATCCTTATAATGGGAGTATATACCTATAAACGAGACATAAATTCTATACAACATGTTAACTCTACATAAAAAAGAAATAAAACATTTGTATTACAGAAACGTAAAGTTGACAGTAATGCGCCGCTAGCCAAGATAAATTGTATGGTTCAAAATTTTCGTGTCCGTATAATATATGAATAAGATAATTTTTTTTAAACGAAAAACCGACTTCCTCCCAAAACTCGAGCTTACTAAAGTAAAATTTTACTAAAGGGAAAATATATATTGCGTTAAGCCGTGTACGACGTTTAGGTGGCATAATATTATCAGATTTATATGCCAGCAAATGATTAAATAGGCCACACTTAGATGAATTATAACTATAATCACGTCACTGAGGCCACATGACAAAAGAGAGAAATGACTAGGCTTCGAAACTTTACGTCTGACAATATAAGCAACATATAATTACACTCCTTCTTCCCGCCCTGTTCCCAATCATTTGGGGTCGGTGCAATATGTAGGTACTCTTCTTTCATTCATCCCTATTATCCGTCATCTCGTTATTCTCATGTCTACCTCTATAACCATCTTACTTCGGACACGGCTTAACGCAACATATAATTACACGACTTAACACAATTATCTTCATCTTCATAAGCCTATTGCAATTCACTACTGGACGTAGGCCTCCCCCTGCCATAGGGGGATTTTGTTACTAAAAAGTTCCACTATCTGTTTTTCGGCAGCTCCATCATCAGACCCTCGCTTCCTTTATATTACGTGTAGCTGACCAAAATTCTCTATTAAAATCTAAAAACGGACTACTCGTGCCTATTATATTTGAGGATATCCCTAGATTCCTTAGAGATTCCATCATCAGATGTTATGTTTTATATGTAGGTGACCAAAACGCTTAGTAAAAGTGTAAAAACAGACTACATGTGCCTACAATATTCGAGGATTGCCCTCGATTTCTCCAAGATCCCATCATCAGACCCTGATCTCGTGAATATGGGACCAATCTGGAAGTATACCATGACCAACTATAAAAAAAAATTGAAATCGGTTCATAAACGACGGAGTTCTGAGGTAACACACATAAAAAATAAAATAAATAATTTTTTTAAAACGAAAAACCGACTTCCTCCCAAAACTCGAGCTTACTAAAGTAAAATTTAACTAAAGGGCAAATATATATTGCGTTAAGCCGTGTACGAAGTTTAGGAGGCATAATATTGTCAGATTTATATAATTTTTATATAAAATAGGCCACATGACAAAAGAGAAAAAGGACTAGGCTTCGAAACTTTACGTCTGACAATATGATGATTATGATGATAATGATGACCTCCGACCAATTTCAGTCATGGCGACCACTTCTACTCCTAGATATTACTAAGTTGGCGTTCATGCGCTCGGAGATGGCTTACATTTACATAGCCAATCTTCGCCCTGAACGCCCGCGCACACAGAGGACAGGTTAGTGCGCCATTATTGTATTATAGATAATGGCAGCAGGAGGACGAGTCTTTAGTTCATTACGTTTAGCGTCAAAGTCAGCTTGACGCTGCCCCTCGAACTCGTGTACTTGCTTTATCACCGTCCTGCGCCACTCTGGTCGTTGTGCTGACAAAACTTCCCATTAAGATGGATCTATATTGCATCTCTTCATGTCTTTTCTGAACATCTTTGTATCTGAGGAGTTGCCCGCCGCGTTTCCGCTTGCCCTCCTCTAGTTCAGAAAAGAAGATGCTCTTAGCCAATCTCTCCTCCGCCATACGAGACACATGACCGCACCACCGAAGCTGCCGACGCATTAAGTAGGCCTCAATGGCACTTACATTGGCTCTTCGCAATACTTCGGTATTACGCACTCGGTTGGACCATCTGATTCTTATGATGGATCGGAGGCACTTGAGGTGGAATCGATCCAGAGTGCGTATGTGGCGACGGTACATGCACCACGCCTCGGAGGAATATAAGAGATTTGGCAACACAACAGCCATGTACACACTTATTTAAGCAACATATAATTACACTCCTTCTTCCTGCCCTGTTCCCAATCATTTGGGGTCGGTGCAATATGTAGGTACTCTTTTTTCATTCATCCCTATTATCCGTCATCTCGTTATTCTCATGTCTACCTCTTCCTCTATAACCATCTTACTTCGGACACGGCTTAACGCAACATATAATTTAATGACTTAACACAATTATCTTCATAAGCCTATTGCAGTCCATTACTGGACGTAGGCCCCCCCTGCCATAGGGGGATTTTGTTACTAAAAAGTTCCACTATCTGTTTTTCGGCGGCTCAAATCATCAGACCCTCGTTTTCTTTATATTATGTGTAGCTGACCAAAATTCTCTATGAAAATCTAAAAACGGACTACTCGTGCCTTTTATATTTGAGGATATCCCTAGATTCCTTAGAGATTCCATCATCAGATGTTATGTTTTATATGTAGGTGATCAAAACGCTCAGTAAAAGTATAAAAACAGACTACATGTGCCTACAATATTCGAGGATTGCCCTCAATTTCTCCAAGATCCCATCATCAGATCCTGATGTGGTGAATATGGGACCAACCTGGAAGTACACCATGACCAACTATAAAAAAAAATGAAATCGGTTCATAAATGACGGAGTTCTGAGGTAACACACATAAAAAAAAAAAAAAAAAAAAAAAAAAACATACAGACGAATTGATAACCTCTCTTTTTGAAGTCGGTTAAAAAACATACAGACTAATTGATAACCTCTCTTTTTGAAGTCGGTTAAAAAACACTGAAATACGAGTACAAATACTAACTACATTATTCCTTCCTCAATTCCTCAATAGAGATTTGAACTTCCGAATAGTGACGCCTGATACAATTCAATATTTAACTACATTATATAAAACTAAAAACTAATTTAATCTACACGAAATTAAATATATTTACAAAGTTGCCTTCTATCGGGAGGGTGCCCAGAATGCTGGCAGTATTGCCACGTTGTATGGCAATGCTAATTTTTTGCGCAAATTATTTGTTTGGCTGGCACCGACTCCAAAAAATAAGTGATACCTAGTTGTAAATATTTAAATAATTTTAGATATTTAATATGTATTAAGTAGATATATTAGTTACGTTATTTATCGCTTTTTAGTTTAAGTTTTTGTCGTTTGTGTTTTTTGAATGTCGGTTAATTTTTTTTTAAGTCACTTTATTTTTCGATTTTTATTTGTGTTAATGCGTTGTTAACTTAAATAGATACTAGTTTATATACTTAAGGGTTTCATCGTTACCATCTCAGGAGTAATACCTACCCGTATAAGTATCACGTTAGCCCTACATACATAGTTTCCATCGACCAATTGCAGTACTGTCCCCTAACTCCTAACCGTCAAGGAATTCTGTAGCTTGATCATCAGCACTGCAGCATCAGATGTTGATTCAAGTATACCTCACAAGCAACACGTTAGCCCTCTACATACTACTAAATAGTTTTCATCGACCAATTGCAGTACTGTCACCCGACTCCTAACCGTTAAGGAGTTCTGTAGCTTCATCATCAGCACAGCAGCATCAGATTTTGATTCGAGTTACACGTTAGCCCTACATACTACTAAATAGTTTCCATCGACCAATTGCAGTACTGTCTCCCAACTCCTAACCGTTAAGGAGTTCTGTAGCTTCATCATCAGCACAGCAGCATCAGATGTTGACACCCTGAAGCATATACCTGAGTAAGACTTATATATTATATAATTATATAATTTTCGGTGGTTGCCCTAGATTTCTCCTGGATCCCATCATCAGATCCTGACCTGGTGAAAATAGGACCACCTCGGAAGTGAACTCTATCCAACAAAAATTTTTTTTTTAATCTGTCCATAATTGATGGAAATATCGGTGAACATACATAAAAAAAATATATTATACATACAGACGAATTGCGAACTCCTTTTTTTGAAGTCGGTTAAAAATACAGAGCCACGATCGCGATAAACAAAATTCTACGTGGGCGAAATATTATCTAAATTATTGAGTTGGTTTATTATTAGAACCCGCTAATTTCAGGAACATCTGATTTATGTGTACCTATATAAATTGCACCTCTCTTTTGCTCTTCTTTATGTTCATCGAGACGATACTCGTATTATTAGAATAATGATTCGCTCTCCGTAGTCACTTCTCACGCTATCGCTATAATGCCTCTGCTGATGCGGAGCTTCACTAGAATACATCAGCTGCATCTCCTACCATGCACGTATAAAGAGTCGATTATGAAAGGGGCGTTCCCTAAGATAATGCTAGCAACTTTTCTTTCACTGTTTTTTTTTGCATTTAGCCCAGCTTTGCTAAATGTGGTGCTAGGACCTCATATGTGAATTTATGTTCCTACAGTCGTGGCTACCCGCGAGAGCACAGCCGTGTGTATGTATGATTGAGTCAATTATAATAAGGCGGAGCGAAGACCTATCATTAATCTAAGCTCGTATCAATCAGATCCAACAATATCATTTTCGTACAAAATTATTACCCGCGTTGAGAACTTTGCTAAATATTGAATTGTATCAGGCGTCACTATTCGGAAGTTCAAATCTCTATTGAGGGATCGCCCGCCACCGGGCCCTATACCCTCCGCTGACCTATGTCATTAAAAATAACATATGTCGATTAAAATTTTAATTGGTTTTCGGATTAGCAGCTATGTATTTATGGTTGCATGCGAGGTGCTTGGATCTGGCTTCTCGTTGCGACTGTAGTGTCTTGTGTTCGTGATCATGAGTAGGCAGATCCGAGGGTCAGCGGAGGGTATAGGGCCCGGTGGCGGGCGATCCCTCAATAGAGAACTTTGCGTCTAACTTTATTGAAAGAAACACTTTCGACTTTCAGGGACTTTTATATAATGTCTTTTCTTCCAAACCTTTTACGGAACCAAGAGCATTATGTAATAGAACAGTTTATTTAGTAGTACCTAGGTATAGATGGATCAACATCGTGTACAGTATCGAGATTCTTAGATGGTAGAATTTTATATTAACATCTATGTATATGAGGTTTTTAACCTAAACACGTTTATTATTGTAACTTTTCCTACCTACGAGTACGACAGGCCGCATCGCCGATTTGGTAATAAACTCTTGACTAGTGTTATTCTCGTTTCTTCCGGATTTAGCCTTATTTTGAGAATTTTTTAAAGCCCTATTATGTTCATTTTAATATTACGTTTGAGAGTAAAAAAAGAGAACGATTCGGAAACATTTTTTCTTTCTAATTAATCTATATTACCTAATGCCCTTATTCACATTCACATAAACTTATGCCACCTAAATAAATAAAGTATGCTACTTACTAAATTATACTTAAACTTAAGATAACACTAGTTACCTAGTATTTTATTTCGTAGGCTATGAACACAACCAGCTTCTCAGCTTTAAGTAATCCTATCAGATTCTACAGGATGTTTTTTTGTGGCCACCATTAACGAAGGGTACGTACTGTATACATCAAATAAAGTAAATTTATGCCAAAAAAATGCTGGGAATTTTTTTTTTTTTTTTTTTTAATTTTAATTACTTGATCGGGCGAAATTTATAGTGTCTAGTGTTTATGTTAGTTTTTTTATAGACAGATATTAATTATTTTTCGTGAAAAAAATCTTGCCACGTGCGTCTATGTGCATTTATGCAGAAAAACGCAGTCTATTTACTCAACTTTGGACCCTAATATTTTGGAAACCAGACACTTCCCAGGTATGCTTCCATGGAGAAAAATGATCGTGATGACGAGGAGATTCCGTAGTTTTCGGGAACGTTGACGACCAAAAATCATCCTGTATAATATTATGTATACTTATCAACTTTACTTATTTTGATGTAAGTAGTTCAACATCACAATATATAAATAGTTTTATTCCATGGAGATCGCAAGGTCACCTAGTTATTATGTATTCTACTTGAGGTATTATTATATATCGTACTTCCTAACATACCTGGTTAACACACAAAATAATAGCGTACCACTTTATCCATTACACTACGATTCATTTATTAAGTCCTCTAATAATAGCGCTGGTGTCTTGTAACTTTAATACAGTTTCATTTATTTTATTTAGCTCAACGAAAATCCGAGGGACTTCATGATTGTAACAGATAGATTTGAGATGAGTCAGTCTTGTTTTCCGCGTGATTCAAGGCTTTGGCTACTTGTGACTAGAGTACTGTGTTAGTTATGTAGTTTCCTTTAAATTGCGAAGATATAGTACTTGTACTTCCACGAATATCATATGGGTTGGTTTACATTAGCAGTTCTCAGCAAATAGAGAAGTCTCTAGGTATTTTGTGTATTACCTACCTACATTGGTTGGACAGTTAGCGTGGTTTTGAATATATGTATTATTATAGGTCTGAGTTTATTGTTTGTTTGATTGAGGTATAGTTTGTTTGATAATTGATATCTACTGAAAACTAGTATACCTATCTATTGGCTGTTTTAAATTATACTCTGTACACACTACACAGACATCGCATAAACAAGTTATTTAGCAATTTGTTGTCTTTTGGAAACTTTGTATGCATTTTGATTGTTGAAGGTAATTTAAACGTACAAGAGGGAAACGAATTTTACTGTAATATTTTAAACTAGCGTGTGATTTTAATGTGTATGTAAAACGGTGTTATTACATTGTATACTAAGAGCTCAGTTGTTAATATATTTATTTACATATTTTCTGTAAAACTCTTAGTTATATCTAACTGATAACTAACCAATTCATCCCATTCAAATCTTTTAATTAAACCAATGTATAGCATATCAATGATAATTGTAATTTTATCCTACGATATTAACTAATCAATTCTATTTATATTTTCAGGTACAAAACGCTGAACAATAATTTATTCAGTAGGTAAGTTAATCTATTATACTTACCTATTTATTTAGTAAACTAAATTAACTGTGAATTTAAACTTTGACCTAGCATTCAAATTTGACCTCATTTGTAACAAATAACGTATATAAGTGTTCGGTTTACTACACGTCAGCTAACGAGTATATTATACTTCGTATCTACGATTATCAAGTGTTGTAATGTACATAGGTGAATTCCAAATATAAACGTTTTCTTCGCACTAAATATAGATACGAGTATAATGTAGGTATTAAAAAATGCAACAATATTTCACTGTACTAAAACGGTGCAAAATATGCTTTAAACATATAAATGTTACATAATTTTTATCACAACTGAAACTTAATCCTAGATTGAGGCGAAAATTTAATAACAAAAATCTATATTAAAAAATCAACATTTAAAAAAGAATGTAAAAAAATATCAAGAGTGCGTTACGCCACCAGCTAAAAAGCGTCAAAAACCGTTATCGACGAGACCTACTTATTCTTAATAAAATTATTTTAGTTATACCATTTTGTACTATGGATAATAAAAAGTAACTGTATACATATAAGTAAAATTCACTCTATTCTATTTATGGCCTATAAAACTGATTGGTTGAGCTTTTCTTCGAAGTAAAGCTTTTGCCGTTTCGCGGAAACCCGTCATGAAAATTAACAATTTATACGCATATTGGAAGACACATACTGTATATATAGGTATTCGTAACCTCTTGCAGATAGAAAATAGATACGATGTTATTAAAAATACACGACGTTTTGAAATTGTCTATTATAGGATACCTAGGCTCATCTATAAAAGAGTTTTCTTCCGGCTATCATAGTTAAGATAAGAGTAGGTCAACAAATATTATATACATGCAGTATACTATACTTACATATTTTATTTATACAGTGTTATGAGTATAGTTGACAGAAATGATAATAAATGACCTTATCTGTAATAAAGAAATTCTATTAATTAATTAAGTACGACGTGAGCTTTATTAGTTTATTTTCTTGTTATATTACTAGATACACTCGGGGTACAAAATATTTCAGCAATAGTTATTATTCTTAATGAATATATTTAAATACTAGTGGACGCCCGCGACTCCGTACGCGTAGAATGCAGACAAAACAAAATGTCGAAATTATTCGGGATAAGTGGGACCTGTCACAATATATTCCTGAAAACTGCATGCTGCTCGATCCAGCCGTTTCTGAGATAGCGTGCACAAAAACATCGATCCGATATAATTTTGTTATATGTATATAGATAGATATACATAAGTTATACTATACATGCATACCCCCATATGCTATTTGTGTGGATAGAGAGGAAACTATAATCATAGAGTAATTTATTTGGTCAAGCTTCTTGTATCAAGTTTAGTACTTATATTTATGTAGTAAACTTTATTAAATTCCATTATATTCCTATGTTCTAATTCAGTTTTTAGTGTTAGAGTTGGTAAATCCTGTTTTTAGAGCACATGGTTTTCTTTCTTAGTCTTTACGTACACATAAATAAATATATGACAATTCCATATACAAGTGAAATGTACAATGCCGATCTCATCTCTATAAGAGTTTTTTTAAATGCAATTCGTTAACTCAAACGTTAAGCATGAACTCAGGCAGAAAAATTTGTATTATTTTCTGTATAATCTATAAATAATAATCTTTGTTAATCTAGTTCTAAGTTTATGCGATCACATCACTGTGTACCTACCACTAGTGATGGGACAAGTGCATATCTGTGTAGGTGTCCGCTGATTTAATACCTACCCATGTGTGCGTCAAGGCTAAACTTGCACGTGGTTGTGAAACAGATTAGAAATAATTTATCTGATAGGTAACAATACCTAACTTTTGTGTTTTTAATGAATAAGTTTGTTACCTATTACTTTGTATGAAGTGTTTATTACATTGAGCCCTATATTTTTTTTTATCTTCTGAGTTTTAAACTGAACTACTACGTACTTACATATTCTTTACCGTTTTAAAAAAGATTTTTATAATTCTTATGTCATTCTTACCACATCGGTTTTTCAAACACTAATCAACCATTGATCGTCGATTTAACTGTCATTATTTTACTATGAATGAAACCATGAGTTAACGTTGACATGACTTCAAGAAACCGGTGGTGACTCACGCTTTAAAATAAACGTATTCATTTAAAACCACTTTATACATATAACTGCATATAGTATACTTACGAGATGCAAAGAATGATGAACAAGTACCTGAGAATTCTCTTATCTGTGTAAGCAAACTGTGTTTGTGTGCACACTATGTCTGTGTGCATCAAGGTCGACTGTAGCACGTGCTAAGTGCAGAATTGTTATATTGTATTAACATATTTCCATATTAAATTATGTGCTGAAAGTGACGACAGTGTTTCATCGAATCCCGGAAATAGTTTCATAATAATGTGACATTCACAATACATGTGTACATATACTAAATTGTTCCGCCTCCAAATTAGGATTATTAATGAGTAGGCAAGAAATAACTGAAACAACCCATATCAGCAGGAATCAAACAGTCTCCTGGTGATTATAATATTATTACTTAAGTGAGAGCTAAATCAGCCCATAGTGCGAAGTTGATTTCAAGTCGATTTTTTATTAATATTCTTCCAACATTTATCCATTGTTATAAAAGGGAATAATATAAAAAATATTATTATATAATATAAGGAATAATAAAAAATAAAGGATTTCAATAATCAGCAATGTATATATATTGGTTGGAGAAAGTTCTGTCAGGCTTCTGCCGTAGTAAGCTCGTGGTTCGTAGCAAATGCTACGAATAAATCCTGCGTAGTAACTGACTCTACCTTGCTTACTTACCGATTCTTTGATTTATAGTCCGGGAGGTAGCGTTGCATTTTACAAAATAATTTCTGGTCGATTGATTAATGTCATAACGTACTTTTCATGGATAGTCATTGAGTAACTCGAACGTCAGCAGCTCCAGTAAGGGTGGGGAGAGAATTTCAAGTATGTCAAAAAAAAAATCCAAAAATTATTTCTGTTCGTCCGAAAATTTTCACATCAGTAGTTTTAACAATAATAATAATTATAGAAACCGTCAGCTGTGAAGAAAATGGCGGGTTGTACGTCAGCAGGTTATATATACCTATATTAAAAATAATTATTTTCATTTCATTTCCGGTCGAATGAAACTGATACAGGTTATTCTTTATGCTATAAAAATGATAAAAAAAAGCCTCAGCAGATCTATCGATAGGGGTAAAATCGTCAGCAAGGTTAATGCATACTCGGATTGAATACCTGCTCGGCACATATAATCCCCTTGCTGACGATTTTACCCCTATCGATAGATCTGCTGAGGCTTTTTTTCATCATTTTTATAGCATAAAGAATAACCTGTATCAGTTTCATTCGACCGGAAATGAAATGAAAATAATTATTTTTAATATAGGTATATATAACCTGCTGACGTACAACCCGCCATTTTCTTCACAGCTGACGGTTTCTATAATTATTATTATTGTTAAAACTACTGATGTGCAAATTTTCGGACGAACAGAAATAATTTTTGGATTTTTTTTTTTTGACATTCTCTCCTCACTCGCCCCACCCTGAGTGCGCCTGCTGACGCTCAATTCAATTGATGTCCTCATCTAAACTATCAATTGCACTCAAAATCGATCGGCCTAAAATCACCATCAAAAATGCAACGCTACCTCCCCGACTATTAGGTTGCGGCACAGCGAACTACATAAAGTCCTAATTATAATGTTCTTCATTAGCGTGCCTTCCCAAGGACCCTGCATGTTTTCTCTTACCATAGAAAATTACCGTTAACAATAGGAAATAGTTAAAACAATACCACTCCTTTGATAGCAGGGTAAATAGGTACCAATAACATTATTATGACCTACTTACATATTTATTTATCACTATCATATCCACCTGTTATCAATGATAACAAAATACCGAATGAGTAATTTCTCATACTTACTAAAGAACAGAAAGAAACCTACAAAAATATATTTTTTTAATCTTAACGCCATCTGTATGGACAGATTTTGCAATAGGTAGTTATTTCTTAATAATTTTGATGCTGTCTTCCTCTAAAACTTGATCAAGATATAGTCAGCATCAGCATTCTTCTTCAAATATACCTATCTAAACGTTGGAAAATTCGACCCTTAAGTACGGTTTTTGTTTTTGTCAGGTACATTTTATAAAGACTTTACTAATTAGTATAATTTCTAATAATAAAAACTATTGAATTATATCAGGCGTAACTAACCAAAGGAAAATTTAACAAACATTTTGGAAGCACATTCACGCTAGAAGAAGTACTACTAGTAAGAAGTCAATATAAAGAGGTCAAGTTCATTGTCAACAGTGTCCTCGTTATGTAATCGCATCTTCATGTTAATGTTTTGTTTTGGAAATTTCGTTAAACTATTTTATATAAATAATTATTTTATATGAATTATTATAAGGCGTGAAACAGTTAAAGTGGCACAAAAAGACACACGGTCAAATAAACAAATAAGTTTAGTGTGTTTATTCCCCATTTACTACACGCTTATTTTAAAATTTCTTATCTTCATAAAACCAGATTTTCTACTTAAATCAGTGAAGGACAGCCTACATTTTAAGAGCTTTTCAAAAAAAATAACAACGAAAAGAAATCCCGGACAGCAATCCTTTATTAACACCGACACAAGCTCCACCAAATTGAAGCGGTACATTGTAAAACTAACATTTGTGCAAGCTAACTATAGACACTAGCGCCGCTCTCGCCTACGGCTACAGCTGGAACGTCAGAGTGAAGTGGCAAGGGGGTGGTGGGCTGGTGGGTGCCCGTGGGAGTGCACTTGACGAGTTGCGTGTGTGTGCGGGGTCAGGTTCAAGGTTGCACGTGGCTGGAAATCCCAAGGTGTAGGTAGGGTTGCATGCAAGGTAGCAAGTCAAACGACTTTCCCGTAAATGACTATAGATAGGTCGGCAGTCTGTGATTTTGTCATTTCGGAATAAGTGAAAGGTATTTGTTTGTAAAGTGTCTTGTATCATATATTTTTTTAAATATCAATAACAAAATCCATTATATCTATGTATTTCTAAAGGTGAAATAATTACCAATGTATGTGTAAACCTTAGAGTGGAATGTTTTTTTTTACTTTTCAAAGTCTAAATTTAATGTAATAAGTTTTTATTTAAATTTGTTTGGCTCTACATTTAGCATTACACCATAACTCTATACTGCCATCTGTGTGACGAAGGGTGCATTTATGATGAAGCTGCTCGTACTTGTACCTGCCACAAGTATTCGAGTTTCAGTAGAGAATAGGATGTCATTCGCGCATTGAAACATAGATGGCAGTAAATCTTAAAAACTCGCTTGTTTGCTTTTAAATTCCTACTTTTACCTACACTTTTTCTTATAAAGCTCTATGAAATAAGATAATTAATTTAAGATAGTTAATGATAATTATGAAATCAGGATATTATTGTCTTCTCTCTTTAATTGTAGATTATGTACCATAAATTACTCTTTATATTGTAAGTCAGCATATTTTTTTCCTTCATTATGTTCAGTGCACGCAATACAAGAATAGAAAAAAACATCTGGGATAAGGCACTTGGTGCAAATGGGCCTTAATTTAATCTATTATTGACAATATACACAACCATCTTTCTTCTATACTGCTCTGGGAGTGAAAAAATACGTATAATTTAATACTACAGCTGCTTCTCTTCCCGGGCATACTATACAAGTCAGTAGAGGGACAAGAGGGTCTTGGTGTTTTGTAGGCGATGGGCTGACCACCTGTCACTACTAACCGAACTTGTACATCTCAACTATACCCTCAAAATTGGTCAGAAGTAGCACCATGTGGTTCTATCGGCCCTTGGTGCTCTGCCTATCCTGTAAGGGATAAAGGCGTGATTATATGTATGTATGTATCTTTGAAGTATTTGCGGCTAAACTTAATAATATTATAATTTTCAATACCAATTTAATGTTGTGTTTTGACTTTTACACAGCTCATAATTTTGAATGGCTGCTCGTACAAATCTACCTTATTATAATCTGCGTTTGCATGGTAGAAGTGCGTTAGATCAAGAACCTAGCAAGACATCCACTTGTTATCGAGTTTTAAAGCAATTATTACAAAAGGAGACTCTTCAAAAATTGCACGAATTTATGTGTAGGTAGGTACATGGCATAGTTTAACGACGAATTTATCAACTGACTATGGATTATTGACCAACAGCACAGATTATAATCTGTTCAATAATTAAGCACGTATTATCGAACAACTATACTGATTATTAAACAATTGCACGGATTATCGAACGACTGCACGGATTATCGAACAACAGCACGGATTTTCGAACAACTGCACGGATTATCAAACAACTCCACGGATTATCGAACGACTGCACGGACTATCGAACGACCGGGTGCCACGCTGTGCTCTCTCGGGTTTTGTGCGAGTGAACACAGCTGGTGGTATCTCAGTTGTTCCCTAGTTCTTCCACATTTGTCTGAAGAATGAAGAAGGAAGTTTGTGAAAAATAAAAATTGTGAAGAAGCAGAAGAAGAAATACTGAAATGTGATATTTTTACGATCTTATATGCGTAAAAAAATACCTACATATGTTTTTCTACCTATTAACTGAGCATGACTGTGTTTGTTGTAGTAGGTATTACTTAATGTCTCTAGTAACTTGGATTTTTATCTATATATTTATCAGTTACCCAACTATATCAAATTATTATGACCGATATGAGGTGAGTTTCCTTGTACCCGTAACGTATTTTCCTTGTATGTAGGTATGTATGAAGTCACTAAGAAGGCGAAAGGTATAGAGGAGCTGCCACCAATTTACAACTTTAGCTTGTCAATGAGACAAAAAGGATTTGCGAGCCTTTTTATGTGTAAAATATTTTTAGTTGGTAAGATATTTATATATTTAGTTCAAACTTTATGAATAACTAATTAATTTATGTATACGGAATTACTTAGCCAATACTTGCGGTTGTAAAGAAATTACAATGGGTACTTACATTTTAATTATTTCTTAAGTATTAGGGTCGGTTCCTATCTAACGGAATATGCGTCGCGTATTATCGGTCGCGTAACGTCAGAACAGACAAAATGTATAGAAAAACACTCGACCGTTCACACTCAACCGATGATACGTCAGACCGTTTGCCTGTATCTGGAGATACGCTTGACGCATCTTCCGTCAGATATGAACCGACCCTTAAGATTCCATATCAACTTGCTTCTCTATATACGAAAAATCCGTAAATTATACATTTTCATTATATTATGCGGGAAGAAAACTCTTTTAGAAATAAACTCTCCTTTAATTTTGGCTAAGGTTAAAAATTTGAAATCGGTAGGTTCGAAGGACAATCGGATTCACGTAAGCGAAGGAGATTCAGACCAGGCACTTTTCTCATTCTATAGATCGAGATCAAGTCGCATATAAATCTAAATATACTTATAAATTATTTTTAAGTTTTTTTTTTAACTCGGGCCTGAATGTAATAAGATGAGATGGTGTGAATAGATAGCCTAAAACCTAGAAGTTCTCTGGGTCTTATGAACTCTATTATAGTACGGCCGTAAATAAAGAACATTTTATATACGGGTGTGATTAATGAAATAATAATTTAAGAGCTGAACGAAATCAAAAATTTACGTAATGTGTACGCAGCTTTTTGTAGGAAAAAACTTTTAGCGTAGGATTCATGTTATTTTCCAATAAACTTCATTCAGAGTGAATGACGTACGAAGGTTTTTATAAAAAAAATATACGGTTGCCAGCTTATATGAATACCGGCTGTAACGTGCACTATAAAAATGGTATAATATTTATATTATTAGACATGGATGCTAGCGCCCCGATGAGGTCAAGGTGAAATGGTGTTTTTTACAACACCAGCATACGTATGAGTATGTGCGTATTGGCGCACGCGCAACTCGCGTGTCGGATTTTTTTGTTTGTCAGGAGAAAGTTACGATTATATATATGTTTACGAATACCGTGTACGTTACAAAAACGTAAATTAGTATGTACGGTTAATGGCCGACCGGTAGTAGTTACACATATTTGTATGCAACGGTCTTCATACAAATTATATTGTGCATTTACGAGTATAAGCTTTGAATCTGTTTCCTTTTATAATCTATCTATATCTATCGATGTTTGTGCACGCTAATCTCAGAAAAGGCTGGACCGATTTCGATGCAGTTTTCAAGAATATATTGTGACAGGTTCCACTTAACTAGTAATAGGCTACTTTTTATCCCGGGAAAATGTTTTTATGCCGGACAATTTCGCCATTTTGTTTTTTCTGCAGTCCACGCGGACAGAGTCGCGGACGTCCACTATTCCAAATATATTGAATATAAAAGTGAAAGAAAACCTGCCAAGTTCGAGTCGAGTCTTGTCTAATTTAATATTCTGTGGTTATCCTGTACAAAAGATACTTTGAACTTGGTATTTTATGCTTTTTTACTATAATTGCGTTAAGTTATAAAAAACAACATCTAAAAGGTACGAAAGTAGGGTACATTTCGTAAGTTTAATGTAAAACATAAACATTGACTCTGTTGCCTCAGGCCCCAGATATACCTAACGATTTTTTAAAACTAAAAACGCTGTAACAATCTTAGTTTTATTTGAAATCTTTTATTTCTGTATTTAACAAAATTGATTGGAAGGAAAGGACAATAGTACATAATCAAGTATAATGTTAGAACTTAAAGATAGGTAGGTACTTGTAAAAGTATTCCGCAAGTACGTTTGTCACTACCACCGCCATATTAGGATAAACAGCTTTCTCTGCGACTTCGAAGCCTGGCGAGAAATAAAAGTGACGTGAAGATGATAAGCAAAACTTACAAACGCAATAATGATAATATCTAGATGGAGCCTAAAAAATATTAATTGGAATTATTTTTCAATACACAATTTAAATCAAACAGCTCACTATAACGATAAAGCTAACAATTTCAATATATATTTTTATATATAAACAATTGCATGTTTATTTCGTATCGGCAGTTATTATAGTTAATTTCGACTTTGTTTCAGCACCTTTTTGAATTATAATAGATTTTATCAGGATTTTGTAGAGGGATAATACCTAGTAGCCTAACTCTACATTTCGCACAAAATCAAAATAGTAATATCAACTTCAAAAATAGGTATTGGCTCACACCTTACCACGTGGGACTTAATAGGCTAACGGGTGAAAATTGGGCCTGTAATTTGCACACTTCTGCCCAACCTCCTTGGGGGATAATGGGCGTATATGTATGTGTTTCAAAAATCGATGTGCAAATAGGTATACAGAAATTACCATTAAAAAGTTATTAATAGCCTCACGTTTAGGTACATATTGATAGGTAATCCTTGATCAATGATCAGACATATTAATGCTACTTTTAGATATCTTTACAAGGCTATGCCCCGCACAACTTATATCTTTACAAGGCTGTCAGCTCGAGACCTCAAAAGTCCTGGGCCGGAGCTACAGCCCCAGATGTCCGTGACACAAGACCTGATCCCCGTTTACCCCCGACCTATAACGCATGGCCTAGTTCGGTTAGTTCTGTAAATTAATCTGGAACGCCTGCACAAGTTATCTAGGTTAATAACAATATTGAACAATGGAGTAACGAGTTAATAAGAGTAGATTAAGCGCCAGGCAAGCGAAGAATAGATTAGGCAACGCCAAATGGTCATTGTCGAAATGTCGAAAGGGGAAATGTAGGAACAAGATTCCTTTTGCTGTTTTTTAATACAGATTATTTTCATCCTTGTTTTATCTTATTCTCCTACAGCCCCTTTAAGTTTGGTTTTATACAATGATAATTTGGTTAAATTATTCCATTCTAAGGTAAACTGGCTTTATCCAAGGTTAATGAAATAGGACAATAAGATGATGAGAAAATAACAGAAGGAGAAAAGTCGTAATTACATACCTAAAATACCTTGGTTTTAGGGTACACTAAGTATACTACGAGTATTTGATTTACCTATTCTAGTAAGAAATGCGTTTAAGGATATCCAACAAAGGACGTAGTACCTAGGTCGTAGACTATAAATCTAGGACACAGGGTACTCTTTATCTGACTATTTATTTCTAGCTCTTTGACTTATTTAGCCATTGTCATAAATACAGTTTTGATAAGATAACCGAGTTACTTTTGTATCACGTTTGTAATATTTGTGAGAATGTTTAATATTTTGGTGTTTACGTTCTAATCATATACCTGTAATCTGACCTATCACACGATCTGCCCACGTCATATTCGGATATCAAAAGGGATTATTTACGTAACTTTGGGGTAGGTTTAAACACAGGCATATGTCAAAGCCCTTAGTAAATAGAAACCCTTAAATATTTACTTACTATACTCGTATAGTAAAGATAGTAAAAAATAATCTATGTATATTTTGCGTATTTACAAAAATGATTTGGTTTGCTTTAGAAAAAATCTTGGTTTTGTTAATTATCTTTCTATTTTGTAACCATTTTCTTCACAACAGGTTTGATGATTATTAGGTACCTACGCTGTTGGTTATAGTGCGTTTTCAGATAATATATATTATATACAGAAATAAGCACCAGTCAGTAGCCGAAGTAATTAATTCAGTATCACGGCGCAATCTCTAGATGCCAGCCAGTTTAAACCTTAAATTCCATCGGAAATTTGAAGCCTAACTTCGTTTAAACAAGGCTTCGGCCCAGCCTTGTAATTTCAGCCCGGGCAGCGAAGCCTCAGAGTCCATGACACGATATTGGGCCCAATCCGTCCTCGACCTATAATGGATGCCCTAGATTCAGAATTCTATTTGCTTTCCCTGGAAATGGGAAACAAGTACAGAATCTGTCGGTACTTAGCTCTAGGTGAATTTGGCCTAGTTTCAACTCGAGTCTTGGTTTGAAAAGGTTCTATGTGATCTGCGGAAACAAGCGCAACCTAAAATGGTGGTTCTTCCTGGAGACGTCTTTGAACTTTGAAGAACTGCATGAACTCACAGCCATGTTTAGCAAAGCGGGGCCGTTTAGTACAGTGACAAGTTGCTAGTTGATTGTCTGAGGGGATTCCCCAGATAATGAATTCTTCATCCGATCAAATTATAATGATTTACCCGGTAGCTCAATGGTTAGAGCAACTAGCACGGTATGCAGTGGTCGTGGGTTCGATTCCCACTCGGGTGAAGAATTTTTTCCATTTCTTTATTAATAGTTTTATAATATAATGATTTCGTCAATATAATCTGCATATTCTTGAAGCTTTTATTTTTTCTTTTGTCTTTTAGTCTTTTGTCTACAAAGAATATAATTATACTATAATACCTATATGTGTAATGGCTGGGGGATGTCTTTTATGATTCTGTAGTTTTGGCTACCTCGTTTCGGAAACACAGCCGAATGTATACTGTTAATTTAATTATTACAGTTTTCTACATCATTCGTATATTCAAATTTATTTCTTTTTAACCGACTTCAAAAAAAGGAGGAGGTTCTCAATTCGTCTGTATGTATAATATTTTTAATATAGCAAATCTAGCAATATATTCTTCCGCCATCAACAACCCTTGTATCTATACAAAATTCAAATAAAATTAAAATAGTTTTCTATACATATACGAGTATATGCAAGTATGTGACATACGTACATCGCACTGTACCGCTAACGTAAATCTTGGCGCCTCTCCGTCTAAATACCGTTGGCTGGGCTGCTGCCAGTCCTCGCCAACAACTCTGCCAAACCTTGGACCAGTAGGGAGTTGCCAACTAAGGGCTGACAAGGGCACAGCTATTGTCTTCCATCGTAGGAAGGTAGAGGTGACATTTGAACATTTTTATGTAGATATATATTAGTGATTTATTGTTCGTTATTCTTTTCTATGTGATTTAGTTGGACTTTGTGTTTTACATCGATTTCGCTGGAGGTATAAGGTATGTATTTAGCATAGTGTTAATGTTAGTTAGTTTTTATATGTTTTACATTCATAAGTATTTTTATGCAATAAGTGGTCCCAATATACAAGGAAATAGTGGTTTACATACAAGGAACTTAAATAACGTAATCTGAAAAATGGGCCCCGCACATTGCGTGTCGTAGCAGTGCTACGAATCAGCTACGGCGTAGTAACTGGGGAGTGCGGTACGAAATAAAAATTCGGCTCTTTAGACAACTCACCCCGCTTCAAACTTATCCCGCGGGATGAGTTGACTAAATCATTCAATTATTTTTTCTCAGTCAACTCATACCACTTTTAAAAAAATGTAATATATATGTTTTATTTGAAATTTAAGTACACTCGTGAGCAAAAGTGTTTTGGGAAAAATTACATACCATGGTTTTGTTATACTGATGTATTAATTAAAAAATACAGTCATTCAATTAATAATAAGAAAAACAAATCTAACACAACAATTTTTAAAGAATTGATAAAAAAAAACATTTATTATTATTTTGGTCCGTAAATAACAATATAAAATTAAACAACAAAAAATAACAAAATATAAATAAAAAAATATAACTTAATGCTATGTGAAGGTAATAAATAATCATAGTCTTTCGATTTATAATACTAAAAAACAAATCTTATGTCAAACAATTTTTGTTCGTGACTGTAATAAATAATAAAAGGTGTCAGTGAAATCAGTTGCCCGATTCAAAACATTCAATAGGTCAAATCATCCCGCGGGATGAGTTCGAGCGGCCTGAGTTGACTAAAGGGCCAAAAATTCATAAGATTTTTCTACGCAACTGTATTTTTTTACAAATTCGTTAGTAATTAAGTTATTTGTGCTAAACTTTTCGCTTATCTATCAAGTTTTGAGACAAAACAAAGTAATAACAGCAGATACCAAAAATTTTAGATTCTATCTATAGTTAATTGAAATAAATGCAGCTGCCAATATACACCATCACCATCGCAAACACCTGTTAATCAACCGTCCTAATGGCAACAATGCAATCATGCACCGTCCAAGAATCGCAAGTTCAAGGCGTCACCCGGGAGAAGCAACAGCTGAATCGACCAGGGCTCTGGTACCGCCGCGGCGGCCTGCAGCCGTGACCTGGAAGCCCCAGCGGAGGGGACCAGGCCAGCGGGGAGGGGGGAGGATGCACCGCTGCCTGCACCGACCAGCTATTTCGGTGCACTTCGCAGTCGAGCGGCGCGCCTCCGCCAGAGCGCCAGCCTCTAGTGATCGGACTTGTTGCACTCTCGCGTGGTGAAACGGATGGAAAATAGTTTTTCTCAGTAGTCACTTTCACTTCGCGTTTCGTGGATACATTTGTGCGTTTGTTGGGCATTTCTTTCGCTTTTGAAAGTGGATAAGGTCTAGTTGCATTGATTGATTGGTATGTGAAGGTAATGCTGGGAGTTGACATGGCAGCGAGGCCCGGGCAAAGCCCTAGGGTACCTTAGCCCCCTCTACTTTGGTCCCCCCCACTATACAGAATCCTTTCTAATGCTACCCAGAATAAACGTAGCAAATATCGCAATAAAATGGGTTCCACTCTCTAATGCAGTGATATTTATCTAATTAGTAATGGATTGTGCAAACATTCGTAAGCAATTATGCGATGTTGAGAATTCTAAATGCAGTTCCGTAAACATTGGTCTATGTCATCATTTGATAAGTATTTCAATCACTTATACTAACTGGTCTCTGCTACCCTGTCTATACCGGGATTGGCCTACCACTCATTCCCGCCACTATAACTTCTGTAAGCCAGGATCAACAGAAGCAATCTTAATATTCCTATACAATAAGAAGCCTTTGTTCTTTCTATGATATTCCATGGCTTACATTAAGGCCCTGATCTGTTTGATAGTAGACCTACTACCAACAATATCTTTATGGAAAGCATTTTTCATATCTTTTATATTTCCTAAAACTGATCTTGAGTCTTTCGCCACATAAATATGTGGAACTATACCTAATCCTCAATTAGATATTTTAATGTTTATTCTACTAGGATATTACTGTATTTTGTTATCCTTTATGTTCCTATGTTCAGCTTTGTGAAATCTTTTCCCTCTTATGTCCTATCCAGATTTGTCAGACGCGAAAGTAACTCAATGCTTGCTTTACACGATTGGAATAGAGTTGCATAAAATATCCTTATCAGATGATTCGAAAACGCTTTAATTCATTGGTTCATTCCCAAGAAAATATTTTAGCCTAGAAAAGGATCCTTAAGGAATGGATTGTATAAACCTATATGTACTAAATCAATGTAACGTTTTTTACATATTGTGTCTTTGGTTTCTGTACATAGTCCAAACTCCAAACCTTCTGTAGATCTTATACTTATGCCCATCCTTACTTACCTCTTGATCATTAGATCTAATTTGCTTTTTATGTCTCATAACTGTTCTTTCATATCTGAAGTACTATAATATAGTCATCATATTATCCAAATTTCCTGTGTTTATGTCAGCAAATCCTGTATCTTAATAGGAAGCCCATAAAAGACCCTAAAATCTACAGAAGACCAAAAAGATCAAAGGTCAATTTTGACGTCGGCATGACCTATTTTATGACCACACCTATTCCCTTACCCCCAGAAATCTAGATCAGGATCTGCGTCATGACCTAGTTAATTTTTTTCATGCTCCAGCCTTGCCCTAACATAATTCTAGATCACCCCCTTCCTATAACCTGTTATTGATTTGATAGATGCATCACCTGCCAACTCTCCCGGGATGCAGCTACTGAGGTCATCCGGGTGAGGGGGGGTGTAGGGGAGGGGATTCAGGGGATGTGCTAGTGCGCTTGGGTAATGGAAGCCATTTTGAAAGGGGAGGAGTGGGATATGATTGATTTGAATTTTAATTGTAATTAGTGCTGGGTGTTTTGTTTAAGGACCTTAAAATTTATTTATTTACATTTTAAATTTACCTTCAGTGTGTATAATGTGCGGTTTTAAAAGTAGGTTTTAGTTTAATTAAGTATTTATAAACTTTATTCTATCGGTGAGCAATGTTGGACATCGGAACTTTTTAAACTATTTTCATAATTTCACTAATTAAATTGGCTTATAGTTTTTAATGGATTCTACTTTTTACATATTATAATTGATTAATTCAAGACATGGTAAGCTTAATAACATAGATTTTATATAGGTACCTACCTCCCTCTTGTTCTGATGAACTAATCGTGCACTTTTCTATTATTTGTTACATTTCTTTACTTTTTACTTAACAATTGGTTTCGTGCGAAGATTTAGTCTTTGACTTTCATTTACAACATTCAAATATGTATTTACGTAGAATTTATATAGTACGATAATAAATATTGATGGGTTCAAACAGAAATAATTTCGAGTAGCCCTAATTAGAAGATTTTTTTTTAAATATTAGCTAAGTCTACTTAAACTGTTTTCTTTGTGATGCCCCTGCAGGAAGGTACCTACTTAATTTATTTGACTGTTGAAGCTAGATTAATATTTTCTAATAATTCGGCGGACTTCATACTTTATACACTTAGTAGTCCTAGGTTATTCTAGTCTAGTCCAACCCAAGGTCATCTAATTCTAGGCATAAGTTGATACCAGGTGTATCGTAATTCAATCGTATTATAAATGCTTTCACAGATATTAAATTGCATTTAAACCATAATTTTCTTACTACTGCATTTATTATGAAATATGATAAACTTAATTACGCTTTTATATTAAACAACTTATATTATGAAGTTTCATTAAAAGTTTGAAATACGATTTGTTGCCAAAGTAGATATCTACCTGTTAGTAATTTTGTGTATTGCATTTATGTCTTGAATACCTTTCATAAATTTAGGACAAATAAAAAGCTACCTATGATAATCAGATAGTTTATTTTTACTATAAATTAAAATAATCTTGAAAAGCTTATTCATCCTATTGAACTTTGATTACAACCCCACACCAAAAACATAAACAGACTAGCTGACTGATCTCAGTCGCCACGTTTCTAATTCGTAAGAAAATCATTCAATAAAGCTGACTGTACCAACATAAATCACTATCACTTTCATCTGGGAGCACACATTGCGCGCACGCATTGCGAAACCCGCCTAAAGGCCGGTCCACACTAGCAACTTTCGCCGCGGGACCGATGACCGTCCCAGCTCCGCTTTCTAAAGTGTTGTAACCGCGGTGATCGCCCCGGACCGGGTATTGTAATTCACGATACGCATCGCCGCGACACGCGACGTCGTCGTTACGATTTTTTTATAACATTTTCGCAAATACGTAGAAAGTCCGCGTAACTTAACAGTAATTGTTTATATTGCACATATTTTTGTTTGTTTATTCGGTTTTATTATGTTCCTTTTTGTTTATTTTTATTATGTAGTAAAATCCATAAAATTCAAAAGTTTATGTCCACTAACTTCACTAGAATTAGTTACAGTTGATAGTTCAAATATGACTATCCAATTTAGACTATTTTCCTCTAATTTTGTTACTACTGCATGCGACATTGCTCAACCCATACGTAAAAGTACCTTAATTTAAAACCACACAATCTGCAATACTGTCCTTGATACAAATTTTAATAGGGAATAAACTAGGTTACCACCAAGCACTTGGGCACTCTGCCAGAGGCAGACGCAAGGACGCTACGTTCTGTTTTATATTTCAACAATGGAGGGTAATTACCGTGAACATGTCAGCTTTAAACTCTAGGTTTCTAGTGCTAGAATTCGTGGCCTTCGGTGCCTGGCCGTGACCGTTGTGTCCTAGGTAGGCTAGTTGGAGGCATCCTTGGGCGGCCTGCCAGAGCCTCCCCGTCCGGGAGTAAAGCAGGAAATTGTCGATAACGCCAATAGTGCTCAAAAATTGATAGACGGGTTGGTTATTGCCCATCCTCCTCTGCTCGATGCGAAACCAATAAGTCGTAATTATTAGGATACGCGCATCCGTTTTGGTCCATCTATAGGTATTGACGTCTTTTTCTCTGACTAGAATGCTTACTGCAATTTAGATTTGATGTCGTTATTACATCTAACTTAAAATTTTATCGAATGTCGCGTAGGTGTCGCGAGATTATGGAGTTTACGAAGTGATATTTTTGAAATTTTCCTCGTATCATTTGTCAACTAAATATTGAGCTTGTTTATTTATGTCAGTAACCAGTAAAGTGTGAGGTGACAGTAGGTCGGGCGAGCCAGCAAACCGAAATACCTTTGGCCGAGCCCCGACTAAATTATAGCATAAGGTTTGCAGGCCGATGCATTACGGTACCTAAATATAATTAATTATAATGCCGTTTATTTCGAGATGCACCCGGCTGATATTATTATCGATAGGCGGTACATTTTATGACTATTATAATATGCCTTTTTGATTTATAGGGTATCAGAATTTTTGAAATTGATAGACTCTGCGCTGTTATATGATAGAGATCGCATATTTAGCATATTTGTTGTTAGTTGCGAATAGAATAGACAGTTGGTCGTCATTAACTGTAGTTGTCGAGTTGCTGCTAGATGTTCGCACGTGGATCAGAGTCAGTTTGGTCGGAGAATAGCCCGCGTGACTCATCGGCCTTAGGCGCGTACAAACTCACAAACATACACACTAAAATATTATTTATTGGTAACTGGCGCGGCGTAACGATGAGCAGTGACAGCTCAGCGAGGCCGCCGCGCCGTAAAGATATTAATTACTTACATAACTATTTCGTTTACCTTTGTTACCGAGTCAAACTGAAAATTTTCCTTTAAAAGTTATCCGCAAATTTGTATTTGCCGCAAAACTCGGTTTCGAGGAGATAATTAACTTGTTTTCGGTTCAAATATAAGTTTGCAATGTTTTCGCGTGTCGCCGTGAGTTGGCCGTCGAAATGGAACGTCTATTTGTGGCTCGAGGCCCGTGAGCGACAATAATTTAACCAACATTCGAGACTTACGTGCGAACTCTACAGTTCAAAATGTATTATCGTCGGTAACCTTTCGCGTTAAACTTGGATATTAAAATGTGCTAAAGTAGAATAACAATGGCGAATTATTCAATACGTATAGGTAGAAATACTACGCGAGAGTGCAATAATGAAAACAGATGGCAAAGTGCATGATGGCCCAGTTCCGACGCATATGTTACGCGACTTATCTACCGTGTGCGCTTGAGCAGCGATTCCCAAACTTTTCCCGCGCATCCGCCACAATGGGGCTTCGGAGGATGAAAGCGAGCATGGAGGGAAAGTGATATGCGTGAAATCAGTAGATATGGTGGGGCGACAGGTGAGGTGAGATGGCGAGGTGGGCACCGGTTGCGTCAACCGCGTTGGCAGAGCGGCCGCGTATTTCAGGCCCCGCGGTGCACCAGCTTTGCGAAACCGGCGGTTATGCAAGGCGTGCCGCTGCCAACTCGCAGCGCCGGAAGGAAAAGTGGAACGCGGCGCAGTGGTGCGGCCGCGCGCGGAGTCTCAGCACGCCTCGCCCAGTGAAGTGTCCAGTGTCGTGTCAGTGTCGCTTCTAGAATATTAGTGTGTTGCGCAAGCCCTACGCATTCCGCGGGATCGTTTAAGAGACCTCCCTTTGTACATACACGTCGTGTGCGCACATCACGTGCGCTGTCACCCGTCACATAGTATAACTCAGTTGCAACTTGCATGCTAACTAACTCCCTCCATACTAGGTTAGGTAGGTACTACAAAGTATTTCCTCGCTGATTAACACGGTGTGCTGCGCATGGCTTATTTTATTGTCAACTCTACAAAATTCACTGCATTTATGTGTGTACGATATTTTATTACATATGCACGATCGTTAGTTGAAACAGTGTTATTAGATAATAGCCTAATGAACTAACAGACAGCTCGCACAGTCGTGACGAGTGCTTTCGTATTAGAAAATTTTTTAGTTACACGTCGAGTTGCGAAAACAAGGTGGTGATAATTATAAACTAAATTAATTATTGTTGGGTGCGTCGAGAGGGAAAGTGTTCGGTGGAGCGCGGAGGCTTCCTCGCTTGCAACACGCACTTCCATATGCCATCCACGTTCGCATTCCGACGTTCACTCGCACATGTTCCCTTTGCCATGCACTCAAGGACATATTAATAGCGTGCGACAGTCAGGCGGACATTTATCATGGGGCCAATTGCAAAATGCAGCTTATCTAGCGCGCGGAGCTAACAATTATTTGTCCCAGTTTCGACGCAAGTAGATGCGATCCCGCGATTACATGCACTTTCGAAGTAGACATGACATAACGTTAGACACGAAACCTGTTTGCAACTGCTCATTCACATTACATTCACTTTTGTATTTGGAGTAGAAAGTGATCGAGATACTTAAGGCTGTTTTTGCTCTTACGCCATAGTGGAATGTGTTTAAATTGATTTGAAAACTTGGAAATGTAAAATGTAAGTTAAACTTGTAAAAACTTGCAAGTAAAACTTGTAAAACTTTGAGTTGATCGGGTTAGCGCTAAGGTTAAAAAACCTTTAAAAGTAGAAAGGCAAGATGTATCTCTAACTAAAAATCGTGACATAGAAGGAAAAGTAGAGTCAAAATGTAATATAACAAGAGTAGAATCAAAAGAAACAGTTTCATTAAAATAATGAAGTAGTAGGTACTAAGATGTTGGTGGAATCTATGATCTATGAAGTCATGTCTGAGTAACTTTACTTGCACAAAGGCTTGCATATTATTACGTCAACTGCATTTTATGTCCACAAATACATACTCGTAATAAATTCAACCTCGTGGGGGCGTTTACTATTCTCAACGCATAAGATACAGTGCATCATCAACCTTATCTTAAATAAATATCTAAAACTTATACACATATAGACAGAATGGTATACTTCAAGATCAGGTAGACTGTACGCTAAGTGTACAGTTAACCTTGCTGATTGTAACGTTTGATGCATATCTAAACCAGTTTTAGCTTAGGGTATACTTTGTTTGAAGGTGGATTGTATCTGCAAATATCTACGCCCACACAGTCTTCCAGGCACAGGATTAATTTATAACGTGCAGTTTTCAATGTTTACGTAAATTGCAGAATACAACTACAACAGATACTTGCGTTTAAGTATCATTAAATTATTATTTTACTGTTACTGAATTATATGAGGCATAAAAGTTATAGGGAGGTAACGAAACTATAATTTAACAATAATAAATCAATAGAAAATTATAGGAAAACAAACCTGGCGTAGTAAAGTGAAAAATATTGCCGGTGTGTCCTAAAAATAACAGTTTTGAAACAAATAAAAAACCATTTTAATTATATTTTCTAATTGCAACTGCAATAGAGGTTATTATCCATTGCTCCGGCGGATGGAGGGCTAAGTCCCAGCAAGGCCGCTCTGTGACCCACTTGCGTTCACCTTTGTTAACTAGTACCTAGCGAATGTCGACCTTACTGACTTTGACTGCGGCAAAAGTACAGATAATTTTGTACTTACTAGTTAGAAATCTCTGTGTGTTTACGTATAATTCAGTTGAGTTTATTTCGGCAATAGTTAGAGATAATAATTAATTAAAATAACAGAAAATTATTCAGTATTTTAGGCTAAAAGTAATGAAAAACTTGATAACTACATAACTGTTGAATAAAACTAAATTAAATTATAAAGATTAAGCTTTAGCTATTTAGTTTGCATTTAAATTATTCTAACCTGGTTTACCTTAATTAGGTTTAGTATACCTATCTACTTACTAAACTTATATAGCCGCATGGTGCCGGCAGAGTAGAGTTTGTACCACCCCTGCCTGCCCGTGGGTATCGTACGAGGCGATTAAGGGTTTCCGGGAGGTGGGCAGCAGCGCCTCCCGTACTGACAACATAGTCCGAAAATCACACTGCGGTCACCAACCCGCCTGCCCAGCGTGGTGACTATGGGCAACACCCCCCTGTGGCAGTAGCCTTGTGGCGTGCCCTGTGGGAAGACTACGTCCAGCAGTGGACTGCAATAGGCTGAAGAAGAAGATACTTATATCTAGATATGCTAGATTCTCATAAAATCAGTTCGGTTGAGTTTGAAGTTTTCCAAAGATTAAGTACTCAATAATAGTAATGACCTATCTTATGGATTATTTTGTTTAACTATTATGAAAAGTTACCTGGTAGGTACATACCTATGTATATTGTATTTAAAATAAAAAGTATCTTACAATGAATTATTCATTTTGAATTTCATACAAGTCGGTCTATTTACTTGAATACTGGCGAGATTGTACTTTAGTCGATGACATACTATATTATATCTGTTTTATTACGTACCATATGATTTAATATCATAGTATGTATAAAGTTTACTTGTGTGTGAGTGGCACGTGTCATTCTACTTATTCTCATTGCACTATGTTAGATATTTGTGGCCAAGTAAATTATACTTAAATGATAAAATAAAATCGAGTAACAAGCACAAATTGTTTTGAGTCGTAAAATAATAATACAGCATAAATCTACTTAAAGCATAGTACATATTTTATAAAATATTAAATAAATAATAGAAATATTAGCTTGATGGTTTGCATTTCCAACATTTCGAATCGAATTTAGACCCATTAGTTACATACTTACTTACAATTAATTAATTAGTTACATCATTTGTGACTATACCTCAAGTAAGTAGGTATGTAACAATTTTATTCACTAAAGTTCATAAGGACACTGTGTGGGACGAAAGAGTTCTCCAACCAAAGGTCTTGGGAGGAACACAGTTTATAATAGTTTACCTTGATCTATTACCCCATTTAAAATGACAACATGCACACAGTGCCAACATAACAAACACAACACACAACTATTAAAAAGTAATTACGCGCACATGCACATGTCAGACACATAAGCGAGCTACGTCATCACCATGTCATCATCTATTGTCATTACGTAAATACCTACTATTTGCTATCTATGTATATAAAATCACGGTTTAAAAAACTTTATACATAGGTTGCTTATTTTTCTCGTAAACTTTATGTAAAAAGTCTATTCGTGTTCTAACAAAAGAATAAAAAGATTGTTTAAGCTAAATATTGCGTAAATTAGACAGATAATATACATTTTCCTGTCAAATATCATTTTATATAGTGTCTTACATTAGTGTTTAACATTGGTTTAATTATTGTAAATACACTTTTGACTGTGACACGTACTGTCGTTAAATTTAATATTTTAGGCAGCCTGTATAGTATAATAAATTTTACTTTTCGAATGTACAGGAACATTAATCAATAGATACATATAGCTCTTGTTTATTAGGTATAGCTGCGTCTAGTCGAACGAAGTCAACGTTATTATAATCTACCTAACCTAATTGATTACGCGGCCGAAGCGCTACATTCCAAATTATTTCCTATAATTTGGAATGTAGCTCAATACAATACTAATTCCTATAATGTAATACCACGAATTCCAAATTCTGGATTTTATATAATTTTTATGTTATATATTTCGGTATAAATAATAAGTATTTGGGGTAAATATAACGAATGAATCAAAAAATAATATTTAGGGTACATATAACATAGATATAAATCAAAATGTCCATTTGACAATCACACGTACGGTATTAAAATGTCCTTGTAGGTGTAAATGTATAAAAAAATATTTTTCTTCGTGGTTATACAAAAGCTTACAAAAGTTAAAGTCTTATTAAATAGGTATAGGTATAGATAGTCCTGTAATTATATAAAAAATCCAACTGGTAGTAGGTATTTAATATTCTACGCATGCAGCTATACCTAACACTCTTGTTGTACTCTACCTATATAACCAACTTATATAACTCCCACTGTACCATAACACATTCTTGGAGAATATTATAATTATATTAATAGTTATATTAACAAAGCACTTTCGCTTCCAAGCACACTAAAAAGTAGCACTTTCTAGAACTTTCATTGAGATTGCGCAAAAAGTACACAAAGCTTGAAGACGTCCGTGGGAGCAGTCTCAGTTCCCAAGGCATCTCACCATGGGACAGGAACTTTACTTTTAGAAAATTAATAGCAACCACGGGAAATGAAACACAGTAAACGCATTTAAATTATCTCTTGCCAGTCCTATAAACATAGTAGAGACATTATTTCGCGAATTTCAAATTGTAGATGAATAATCGCAATTATAGAAAAGTAAATAAAAATAATATAAGCGTAAATAAATTATATAAGCTTTAGATAACTATCTAGATTCTTAGCCTAAAGCACTATTAATTAATATTTTGACGTACTCGGGCAGGCCGTAGAATTGTTAAACAAAACATTTTCCATCATCTACGTTCCACTAATAAACATTTAAATTTTATCTAATAATTAAAATAATATGATAGTTGAAAATAATAATCTCATATTAACTCTACTGTGAACATCTAGCCCCGCATCCGCAAGCATCAGTGTTATCATAAAGAATAACAAAATAAGGGAAACCCCGGTAATATTAAAAACAGTCTCTTATAAATTAATCTCACACATACTTGCATAATGTATATAATTATATAAGCGTAGTACACATGTACACATAGCCTTGGAAAGTAGCTACATACATACTTACCAGGTGTGTTGATTATTCTATACTATAATATATTTCGAACTGCTTTGGTGTGTCATCAATATTACCTATAAGATTACGATTTATTTATTTTATAGACTAGGTAGCTAACAGTAGTAGGTACAATTTTAAAATAAGCATTATTTTTGTATGGTTGAAACTTAATATACGAAAATATAATTTTACCAATAGACTACATGAGCACAAGCTAAAACTGTGTAGATTAATTTTTCCGGGGCCACATTTCCCATAACAAATTCTTTCGCACGATCGTGTTGCATAGGTATACCATCAAATAACTTTACATGCTAATTTCTAAGATTGTAACACTTAAAGCTTAAAATTCATATTTACTAACATCACATTATGAATGGGTTACCAGTCACAACTAACATATGTATCCACAAATAGGGACTATAAGTGAATCGGCAAAGACGTTCCGAAAGTGCAGAGACTAGTCAAAAGTGCAGTCACTCAGTGCGAAAGTTATGCCGACAATAGTTACCTACGATCCGGGGATCGTGCCAGGAGTGTGTTTGCAAAGACCACGACGTTGCGTTATGGCATAGTCCCGTGTAAATGCACTATCTGGTACGACACTCCGGGTCGTGTTGCGTCGAACGTCAAGGAAACCACGTCCGAGTATGATTAGAGAACTTTTAAGTGCATTGTCCCCTTCTGTTTCGGTTTTGTTGAGTGTATTTTTTATTTTTTGTTGAGCGTAATATGACATGTATGATTTTATAAAGAAATCGTATAAAAACGGAAGAAAATTTAAAAAAATATTTTTTTTTTGGTATAATTTACATTTCATATTACTGCTTTAACTATTTACCTATTATGCTTTATAATTATGTATTTACATTGATTTATGTACTTTTATTTTTGTACCAATCAAGTTGTTTTGTTGGTAATAAATTTCGTTATGTTTATGTATGAAACTTTCCTTTATTTTTGTGTTTCTTATGTTTATTACATTTTATTTGCTATTTTATTTTGTTTTATTTTTAATTCAAATTAAATCCTTATAGTCAAATATATTATCAGTAATATTCTAAGTAGAAGATTCAATTTTACAGCTTCTTCTTATTAATTTAAATTTAGTAGGATAATATAATTAAATTGTAGGTACGAGCATGTTATCACATACCAATATCTGCTATTTATTACATTTATGAAAGTAAAATTAGATTAAAGTTTAGTAGAATATATAGAAAGAGCTCAAGACAATTTTCTTAATAAATTAATGCGGGCATTTGGACACAAAACTCTTCAATCACAATAATACTATGATTACAGATAATATTATTATATATTGTTTATAATGGCATTTTAAGGGACAGTTCCGTTTGTAACATTTCTTACATGCTTTTTATTTGAAGGACCTAGAAAATCTCGTACGTGCCAGGATATATAGGTAGCTTACCTTAAGTTCCCGCAAATCACGCAATATCATTCATTTGATGAGAATCATCAAGATTCAATGAGGCAACCACGTTTAATTATATCTGCCGCGTTGAAATGAAAATAGAATAGATAAATGAAGCGGTGAGCTAAACCACTATGTCATTATCTTTTACGGCCATTGCAATACTACAGATTACGATTTGTTTCGTAGATCATAAACCTTCAATTGTTTTCATACAGTTAATTCCGGCAGATTTGTTTAGATCTCCAGTATTATACGCTTTAAAAATGATGCGATAAAATGCATATTTAGTTATCTGTCTAGGTAGAGTTACGAGTATATTTCGTTGATAGAAATTACGTAGGTAAGATACCTATGAAAAATATACCTTAGGTGACAAAATTCTACATATATCTATCTACAAATAAAAGTAAGTACATAATGATTCCTGTATTCACCTACTACAGAGAAATTTTCTGGTAACTGTATTGTCGGGATAAAAAGCATCCTAATAGGATGCACACGTACTATACCCTAAAAATTGGTCAGAAGTGGCACCATGTGGTTCTATAGGCCCTTAGTGCTCTGCCTACCCCGTAAGGGATAAAGGCGTGATTATATGTATGTATGTATGTATACACGTACCTATCCTTCCACAAGACTCGATCTGGATAGAAAATTTCTTTTAAATCCATCAAATCGATGAAAATTTTCACAAAGATATACTACACTGTGTACTGCATCAACTATTTATTATGAACCTAACTTTTTCTATATGCATTATGACAGCTCCGCTACTCGTATATACGTCTAGCCTCTGTTATCTGAGGTCTCTTCCAGCCTTCACCAGCAATTAGCCCTCGCTCTCTACTTCTTATTGTCAGTGACAGTTTTGTTGGTTTCTATTAAACTAGCTCGATATATCGAAAAGTACGTACCTATTCAGCAACAGCGATAGCAAAAATTATACAATAATCATTTATCGCTTATGAAATCACGTATCAGCAATCTCAATGGAATTTGACATATCCAAATTTATCAAACAAGATACACAATCAGACTTTCGCGCGGGCGCTACAACCGTAGCGCTGCTACGAACTACTACGGCAGACAGTCGAGCATGCAAATTGTGCAATACATTGCTGTTAGATACGTATTTTAAAATTCTTTAATATTAAATACATTTTGCTTATATAGAATTTAAAATCTTAAATATTCTAATTTAACGTAAGTATATACCAAGTTTCCTAAAAAGGGAAAGTGAAACCGAAGATTACCTTGAAGTTTTTCTTAAGATACCTTTAACAGGAAAACGAGTGTAGTTTTCGGCTATCTCTACCCTCCTTAGATCCATGTATCTCCGTGGAAGTAAAGAAAGAATATTTTGGCTATACATATAGGTACAGAATCTAGTATAGGAACCGGCATTTATTTAGAGAACATTCCAAGTTTAACTGCGTTCTAAAGATAGACTTCAGACCGACACTGAGTCAGATGCATTTTCTCTGCTCCATTTAAATGCTCTGATCAAAACAACCTTGCCACAACTGACATTGCTGCAGCGACCAGGGTATCTACGAGACGCGGCGGACACTGCAACTACTGGGACGACAAGCTGACAGGAACCGTCAGCGTATACAGTGGCGACATCATACTGTCTTTTGCTAATGAGTTTGACATCTGTCAAATGTTACCCACACATGGCCCGCGCGGCCTGTGCTGGGTATAATTAGACGTAACCGACGTAACTGACATTGTTGTGCCGTAGTCATAATTCATCTAAGGTCATACGAGATATTTTCACGTGGCCTTGGTACTCTAATTTCAGTGTAAGATTAAAATTGTTACCAAGAATATAAATTTTATGCTGCACTTCTGCAATACTAGGACAGGAAGTTTTTTTGAAAATTGAGTCATCGTATACTTTTTTATTTGTAGTCTATTGAATTTTAAAATTAGGTAGGTACATTTTTAGTATAGATAATAGTGTACAATGTTTTATTTAATTATTATACTTACTTTTTTTTCCAAAATGAGCAAATATACAACAGCGAGCTTAATATCTTCAATTGCATTCTCTACCACCTATCCTTACTTAAGGATTTATGGCTAGCATAAACAGATTATATATTAACTAAGAGATAGTTACCTGTATATATTATGAAACAATTAACTAAAGTAAAGTTGTCCCAAAACCGTGATTTTGATGGCATATTATTCGACACTTCGACAGTCATCAACATTCGATCAATGAATGAAGCAAAAGCATATATTGAGAGATCTCGAAATTGCAACAATGATGTAGGTTTATGACGTACCGACAACAGCTGCACGGATAGTTGCATTGCAGTTTCAAATCAAAATAACGCCTCCGTACTGATTCAGTTAATATTTTATGTGTTTCAAAGTGCCACATTGATTGTAATTTATATTAACAATCCATTAAAGTCACCATTAAAGGCCGATCATTCAGTTTCGCAGTTGTGTTAGAATTTAACTTTAACCTTTAGGACAGGAGAATTAGTTTCTATTGTTTCGGTAGATAGACAATTTCCAAGCAAAGGTGTGTTAGTCGAAAAAGGTTCTGACAAATTCAATACAACTACTTCTTATCTAATAAGGGGCGATTTTTTAATGGTCGGAGTCTATCTGCAAGCCTAGCATGACCTGCGAAACACGATATAATAAACAGACATTTAGCCTGTCAAAATACGATAAATATAGCCGCCATGTTGAATTTTAGACGATACGATATCCACGATGCGTGGTCATGCTAAGGGGGCAGATGATACATTTAATGCTGTCTTCCTCTAAAACTTCATCAAGATAGAGACTTTATCCTTCGCATAGGCTCTCTGAACATTGAAAAAATCGGCCCTAAAATAATTTATTTATCTACATAACAGATCCAATAAATCTGTATGATAATAGAATAATAATATGACATATTAATATAAATAATGCTAGTAGGTCATGACAATCGGGTGACCACGCTTCTTTATGAAGCCGTACTTCGGCCTCGTTTCTAATCCTATTTTACTGGGATGCCCACGCGTTATCGGTATGTTGGAACAATAAATCAAATATAATTCTTAAGCCATTTACTATAGCTTCGATTTAGTTATAGATAGTACAAATCCAATTGATAACAATTATAAAATCCTAATCACTTTAAAAGTTGGACTTCTAAAATAAAGTTTTTGTTTTTTATGTTGTTTTATTTTTATGATTTACCCATCCATCGCACAGCATAAAACGAACAGAGGTCATCCATGCGATCATATTTCTTGGAAATCATTACGTCGTCGTTAGAGGAAAAGTGCATTCCTTGATGCACAATACTGCAGAACAACATGACCCTGACTCTGAGAATGGAATGTCCCGTTCATAGATGAGCTCACGAGCTTACTTAGATGGAATAAAAGACGTTGCACACTGAATCTTAATCCGAATAGTCTCCGAAGTGTATCCGAAGTTGCCGAGCCTAGACCGTGTTGGTGATCAAAAGCGCACAAAGTTAAGTCTTTATATAGTCAGGCCATGTACTATCTATCATATGTTGATGTACCGTATTCAATCAAACGGAGATCCTAAAGGAGCTCTTTCTATAAATCTACTCATGACAATCTCCATATTGGTAACAATTGACCGGATTTCGATGCAGTACGCTGTTATTAACAGTATGAGTAGGTACCTACCTCACATTTACGAGTAGTACCTCTAGTATGAGTTTTAAGTATGTAGTATGATGTACCTAAGGACATAACATATTAGGGTCGGTTCATATCTGACGGAACATGCGTCGCGTATTATCGGTCGCGTAACGCCAGAACAGACAAAATGTATAGAAAAACACTCGACCGTTTACACTCAACCGATGATTACGTTAGTGCGTCGAGCGCACCTACGTTTGCCTGTACCTGGAGATACGCTCGACTCATCTTCCGTAGGTTGAACAGCTTAAAACCACAGATTTTAAAACTCATATTAAGGGTGCTAGTAGATAATATCAGCTGTCTACAAATAAAAACGATGAGCACTATCTACATCTATACCTACCCTTATACAACATGATATTCTCTGCAACGCGCTACATGAAATGCGCTCTATTAAAAGAAATGTTTGGATAACTTTGCGAACTTCGCTGTCATTCGTGAAATTGTCTAAGCTGATTCATCATCTGACACTATTATTATCAAATCTTTACGTAACTTTAGTTAATGCCCACTATTGATCTCTTTATCAGATACATTAGTCTAACAGATTTACGAATACGACTCGGATAAGACTCGGATGTAGTGTGAAATGGTTCTTATATATCAGCCAGTAAATATAATATTGCTGATCAGTGACGTATCTAAGTTGCTAGAGTATCCTCAATCACACACTGACGGCTGCAACGTTAAAATATGGAACCTGTAGTACCAGATATAGCGAAGGCCTGAAGTTTATAATTACTGTCTCAAAACTGTTCAGCCATTTCCTGATAAAAGATCAATCGATACTTATACATGATAACAATGTGTCGTGGTCATATCTCTAGTTAGATGACAAATAAATGGACGATCAACAACACTGTGCCTCTATTTGATAGATTTGAAACTTACTATATGCCTAAGCGTCTCTGCAATGGTAGTATTTGTAGGGCCTGCTGTATAGTACTTGCTAAATTAATTTAGGTACTTACCTACCTAAAGCAAGAAATTCCCCATACGGAGTCTACAGGTTGCAAACTCCAATGCCATATGGAATAGATGAAGTAATGCGTAAATTATCATACCATTTTCTGACGCATAAATCTTCTCCCACACTAAGGTCTACAATCCAGGACACTAAGCAACTATAGGTAACTCGGTATCATACACAGACGTAAATAAAAACATAAGCAGTGAGGACTCAGAAACAAACATCCAATCGAAATACATTTCAACCTTACCAGCACCCGTATGATGAATTTGGTGAGAGCGAGATGTCTCACCTTTAAACGTCAAATTTACTCATAGATAAACTAAGTGTATGTACTTTGCATGAGAAAAATACACTTAAGAATCAATCTCGAGCCAGGATTGAATGAATTAGGGCTGATAGAAGTGGTTTGCAATGCCTTTTTATACACCAAGTAGAAACACTGGCCTTATCTAGTTATTACTTAGCTCTGTGGATTTGACGTTTAAAAGTAAGACATCTCGCTCTCACCAAATTCATCATACGGGTGCAGGAACCGAACCCAATACCTAGAGCTCATTCAAGTCAGATCGCTAATAACTACCAAATGAATTTAAAGAATAAAGCTTTGGTTTCCTAGGATAGCGCCTAAAGAGGGCGTGGCCGGCGCTATATGACGGTGCCGTTATGATATTAAACACGGCAGTACCAAATACTATGATAACGGGACTTTAGGAAAGAGATGTTGTTCCACACTGCTTAGGGTTACCAGAAATGTGTCTATTTTGGATGTCATCTAGCTTAGCGTAAATTGAGGTCAAATATGACCTTTTATGGAAAAATAAAAGAAATAACATGGTATAGATAGTATAATAGCAATAATTAAGAGACCGAATTAAATGTTAAGCTCTAGAGAGTACACAGAATATGCAACAGCCACGGCATTGTATGTTAATTTCAATGACCTAATACCTACTATATAGAATATCAATAGGCTTAGTGGGTTAAACATATTAAAAGTTATTTAATTCTAGTAATTCCAAATTACTTTGCAGCCCAAGAGATATGCTCTAAGGAGGAAATTATAAAAGGAGATGCATCAATGATGCACTGCGACCGTCAATGTAGCCTATACAGTTCCTATGCACCAATCACTGAAATCTAAATACATACATACATACGATCACACCTTTACGGGATAGGCAGAGCACCAAGGGCCGATAGAACCACATGGTGCCACTTCTGACCAATTTTGAGGGTATAGTTGAGATGTACAAGTTCGGTTAGTAGTGACAGGTGGTCAGCCCATCGCCTACAAAACACCAAGACCCTCTTGTCCCCCTACTGACTTGTACCTACAGTATGCCCGGGGAGAGTAGCAGCTGTAGTATTGTACTTTTTTATCGCTCCCAGAGCAGTATAGAAGAAAATCTAAATCCATGAAAAATTTCAGATAGTTTCAAATAACAACGTAATAAGTCGAAAATTTGTATATTACGAGCGATTACAGTTACCTAAAGAGTCGTCTCTGCCAATCAAATGTTGCCAACGTTTTCAACACATGTTGGTGACAAAAATTATTATATTTCTGTAAACGCGAGTCGCAACTGACTAAAAGTTACCAACTGTTGTCAACAATTTTGGTGGAAACGCTCACTTAAAATCTACCATCCTATTTAATAAACTTCTTTAAACAAATAAAATATATCTCTTCTATGGCCGACCTTAAATCCAATTGCATTCTTCTAATCTTAATAGGCCTTATATGAAACAATATATTAAAGAATGTTTTTCTTTTATTTTCAGATGGCAACATTGGTATCCAGCGCCTGCGCTTAGAAAGCTGTATTTTTTACATTAGTGAAGACCAATCAAGAAAACCTGAGAAGAGGATACAGAACGAAACCTTGTCACTTAGCATTACCTTTAGGTTTTCAGCGAATAAAAATATATTGTTAACCTCATGTTTCAACAAGAACTGCATTAGTGTAGCAAATTTGAGGGATATTCTGACAACTATTAAAAGTAAAAAAAATAGTACAAATCACCTGGATAGATGGCGTGAGCGCATCACAATCCCGAAATTCTGTTTTGTCATTGGTCACACGTACAGGGGGAGGTGAAGGGGGAGCAGCTAGGCAGAGTGATGCGCTTACGCTATTTATTTTTAACCAACTTCAAAAAAAGGAGGAGGTTCTCAATTTGTCTGTATGTATAATTTTTTTTACCGTTATTTTAACTTGTCAGAAAATTCCTCAATCTGTTTCAAAGTGAAAGAGATTCGTCGTCACAATTCATTCAATAGAAAGCTTTATTTTCGCGTTCGACAAGTCACGTGACAAATTCCAGTTCTGAAAAATGTTTGTAGGTAGGTCCTTCAAAACCTTCCTTAGCATTAAGTACTTTTAGGTTTACTGGAAAGATCATCCCTGCCACAAGATCTGAAAATCGGAGTAGAAGAACTGAAGAAGCGACAGAAGACAAAGGGTTGACCGCGTTGGCAGTGTGGTTAGCTGGTTGTTGGTGCTAATACAACAGCCTCTGACGGCACTGCCACTGTGTGCTCCCTTACTCATCACACCTGAGAAGAAATGGAAGATGCTGATGCTTACACAAGATGAAATATCCTAAGAACCTGAGTGCTGATCACTTTTACTATTTACTAGCGGACCCGACAGACGTTGTCCTGTCCCACGCCTTAAATGCAAACTTTCTGAAATAAGCCATAACAATATGGACCGTAATAAAAACATTGTCTAATTGACCGAATTGTGAATCTAAACCATTTTCGAACCCACTTGAACACACACTAATAAAAAAATCATTAAAATCGGTTTAGCCATTTTAGAATAACTTTACAAACACACGAACAGAAGATTTAATTAATTATATAAAGACTTAGATGAAAACAAAATAGCGGAAGATAGTGACTCGTCTCCAGCGCGTGGACCGCTTAAATTAGGCCAACGTCGCCTGATTTTACTCATTTGCAGTTGAGAGTAGCAATAGCGCGCTCGTGTGACGGAAGAAATTCTTTTTTATTTTAAGCGGGGTAAAAGTTATCAAAATGCCTTCATGTGCTTTTGTGCGTTGTACTAATCACTCAAAAAAAACCAAATCACATGGAATCACTTTTCACGCATAAGTACACGAAAACTTTAAATTCTTAGGTTAAAAATTGTAAATTCACTTATTGTTTTGATCGCCATTTTGCAGAGCGAGATAAAAATATATGATAAATCTATGTGCGACAAGTTAAACATACAAACACGTGCCGTGCGTGTGCGAATGCGCCCGCTGTGCTTCGTTTTTGCAATAGCTTCTTACCATAGTTATTGTCTGGGACACGAGCTGACACGACTCAACCCGAAATTATTCCGATGATGCTCTATTGAAACGCGCTTATCTCGCTCGCGCTACTGTCGAAATAAATAGGTTTGTCTCTATCGCTCAGTAGTGTACAACGTTAAATAGAATTACAGCTGTGTGTGTTCGTGCGTGTAGTTGTGTAGCATGCCTAATTTCTAGTTGACGATTTTAAGGACGTGCCCTATCTTCCGCTATTTTGTTTTCATCTAAGTATAAAGATAAAGGAAACATTTCCGATATACAGGTGTTTTTTTGTGGCCACCTTTAACGAAGGGTACGTACTCTATACATGAAATAAAGTAATTTTATGCCAAAAATAATGCTGGGAAAAAAAAATATTTTTTGAAAAAAAAATTTAAATTCCTTGATCGTGCGAAATTTATAGTGTCTAGTGTTTATGTTAGTTTTTTTATAGACAGATATTAATTATTTTTCGTGAAAAAATCCTGCTACGCGCGTCTATGTGCATTTATGCAGAAAAACGCAGTCTATTTACTCAACTTTGGACCCTAATATTTTGGAAACCAGACACTTCCTAGGTATGCTTCCATGGAGAAAAATGATCGTGATGATGAGGAGATTCCGTAGTTTTCGGGAACGTTGACGACCAAAAATCATCCTGTATAACAACCATCTACCGGGCGTAACTGCAACTATTATCCTTGTGAGTAATCGACACAGCGACTACACCGCAGTCTACCGGATCCTATGTAAAAGATTCTCGAACATCAACAACAATACAAATCTTCTGTTAGTGTGTTTATGATTGAACTCCTTCAAAACAGCTAGACCGATTTTGATGATTTTTTTTTCATGTATTTAAGTGGGTTCGATCGTGAGTTTTTTATTCACAACTCGGTCAAAGTTATTTTGTTTTTTTTTTCAGCATTCCACGCGGACGGAATCCAAAAACATTATTTAGTTGACCAAATAATAAATCTAAACCATTCTCGAACTTACTTAAATACACCCAAAAAATTTCATCAAAATCGGTCCAGTAGTTTAGAAGGAAATCCATTACAAACGCAAGAATAGAAGATTTATTTATGTAAGGAAAAGGAAATATTTCCGAGATATGACAACCATCTACCGGGCGTAACTGAAACTAAAGTATATTTTTAACCGACTTCAAAAAGAGAGGTTATCAATTCTTCTGTTTTTTTTTTCTTTATAGTTGGTCATGGTATACTTCCAGGTTGGTCCCATATTCACCACATCAGGATCTGATGATGGGATCTTGAATATTGGGATATTGATAAGAAATCGAGGGCAATCCTCGAATATTGTAGGCACATGTAGTCTGTTTTTATACTTTTACTGAGCGTTTTGATCACCTACATCTGATGATGGAATCTCTAAGCAATCTAGGGATATCCTCAAATATAAAAGGCACGAGTAGTCCGTTTTTAGATTTTTATAGAGAATTTTGGTCAGCTACACATAATATAAAGGAAACGAGGGTCTGATGATGGAGCCGCCGAAAAACAGATAGTGGAACTTTTTAGTAACAAAATCCCCCTATGGCAGGGGGAGGCCTAGGTCCAGAGTAGTGGACTGCAATAGGCTTATGAAGATGGAGATAATAAGATAATAAATTAAGTCGTGTAATTATATGTTCCGTTAAGCCGTGTCCTAAGTAAGATGGTTATGGTAAGAGGAAGAGGTAAAATGATTGGGAACAGGGCAGGAAGAAGGAGTGCAATTATATGTTGCTTATATTGTCAGACGTCAAATTTCGAAGCCTAGTCATTTCTCTCTGTGCCCTTTCGTCATGTGGCCGATTTAATAATTTGCTGGCATCTAAATCTGACAATATTATGCCTTCTAAAACTCGTACACGGCATAACGTAACATATATTTTAGAAAAATTTTACTTTAGTTTTGGCTCATAGGGACGGAAGTCGGTTTTTCGTTTAAAAAAAAGATTATTTTTTATTTCAGTTAATCGGTATGGCATCATGTAAAGGTCAGCGGCGCCCGTTACTTATCGGCGTTTTAGTTAGCTAGATTTTAGTGGCTACTATTAGAAGCGAAACGGTGTTGTTAACTTATTAATATATACATACACAGTTACACACGGTTTGCAAACGTATGTCATGGAGATTTATACTTTACTAGAGACCCGCCCTGGCTTCGCACAGGTGCAGTGCTATTACTATACATAGAGCTTTTAAAAAAATCGCATCAAAATCCGTTCCCTAGTTTGAAAAATCTAAGCATACATAGGGACGGACAGACAGCGGCAAGCGACTTTGTTTTATAATATGTAGTGATTGTCTTAACGTTAATGTACGCAAGTTGCCGATTCTGATAATGGGCACGGGCATTGAAATAAACTCTTACTATGTATCTAAGGGGCATGGAACCACTTCTAGTTATTCATTAATTTCGATATATTTTAACATATAGAGCACATCCTTAATTATCTTCGTTGTCTATGGTCAGAATGAGAAAGTGGTACGAAAAATTCGGTATGAGGCTCCATCTATGTATGTATATCATTAATCTGAATCTGAGGGATAGAGCCACGTTTAGCATATTAGTGTCAAATATTAGTGATCACTGACAAATTGCCAGCTCATAATAGCACTTTTAACTAGTAAGGAAATGCCTAGTATTGCTAAGTAGCATAAACGTGAATCAAAGTAATGCTTGCATTTTTGAAGGTCAACTGAGTTCTGTTAAACAGCTAATTTTTATGGTGGATACATAATAATTAATAAGTGAAGATTAGATTATCCGTTTCTAAAGAAAAGTAGGAATAATTGCAGAGAACCCAATGGAATTTGTATTGGCCTAAAAATAGGTAACATAAAATTTGCACAATTTACATTACACATTTACAAAATAAAAAAGGATGGTCTTAGCCATTGTGATATTGTCCGTGATCCTAAAGACCTGGAATGTAATTTGGTATATTTACGAGTACATCATTATGAATACTTATATTTCATACCACTATTGCATACATACAAATAAGAAACGTTGTTTTAAATGCTTTAGTGTTTTATTTCGATTAAAGGGATTTAACAACTAAATAACAATTAAATATCTTTTATTTTATTTGCACAAGTTTTTCCATCGCCCTTTGAAGCTGAGCATAAGAACGATAAATGTTTTTGTAATGAACGACAAATGTTTTCTGCTCTATCTGCCAGTAATTGATCCAGTGATATAATATTTCGGTAGCTGTAACATTACTATAATCCATACATGGGTTTCCTTGATTATCTGAAAATTTAAATTTTAGCACCTATACTAACTAGTGATTACAAAATGTTACAGTGATAGGCGCCACCAAGCTAGGCGTTTAAACCTTTTCTGGGTCCACCCAAAGCTACGCAGAGAAAATTATCACTAAAATTAATCCGCTCAGTAAATGGCGGCAGTAGGCGTAAAAGCGAGACAGACAGTTACTTTCACATTTATAATGTTATATATGATAATAAAAAGTATAACATTTCAAAATAAATTCATTGTAGGGTCGGTCTCTTGTTATGGAAAAGTATGTGCACCCTACTCAAAAATATACAATACACAGAAAATGTTTAAAAAGTCGCTTCAGAAGCAAATATTGGGATTATGAGGATAAGCAACTAAATAAATAAAGTTTTGTGACAAATATTTAAAAAAGCAAGAGTGAATATTGCCTAAAATTTGCCGTTTGAGTTTTTGCCTAGGGCCATAGTTTGGAAATTCAATTTTGTACTTACGAGTGATATAATAAGTTGGATCCTGGATGCCACTCGCTTCTGCAACCACGAACAATACATTTCACTACTATATTTATATCAATACCACCTAAATATCTTATTTAGTCCACACAAATATGCGAAGTGATTCAAACAAATCGACTTGACGTGATTTGACAAAATTGTCATGTGCTACCCAGGGATACCATTACATAGCAACAGAACATTCCTTAAAATACGGAATTTTTGCTACCGCGAAGGTTTGTTTTACTATATTATGTACACTTTATTTATATTACAAATTACATTAAATATATTTCATTACTCTATTAAATATGTTAAACATTTTCAAAACGAACCCAAGTTTTTCATGATAATATTATATTTATGCCTTTTTCAACGTCTTTACTTACATTATAGGGTATTTTTTTGCTGTGTAAGGGATCCCTTGTGGGAAAACAAGGGGGGGAGGCTGTCATTTTTTCGTGTTTCAATTTCTTGTTCAGAGCTTGGAATCCATCCTAAGAGGAGATACCATCCCTGGGTTGGATCCACTCAAAAAATGATTACGCGAATGAAACAAAAGATCACAATTGTGGCCATTAACAAAAATTGAATTGAACATAAGATCCATAGCTATACAGACGTTCCGATTTGGCTGGAGCCGACCATATTGCAACCGACGGAGCAACCGTTCCAACATTGCTACATACGTTCCGACGGTTGGCCATACAACCGTCAGTTGCCTTTGCTCTGAAGCAGTGAACGGATGTCATGCCGCCTGCTCTATCAAAGCAAGCGATTGCCGCTATAGTTGTGGCAGCTATACGAGTACATTGCCTAGATCGTCATGTTTATTTTTTAAAGTTTTTAATGTAGCCGCCTTGCCTAATTTCATTAGAACCTCCGGCATGATTAAATATGCTTGATTTCTGATATGTTTGTTACAATAATCTTTGTGGCTTAAGCCCCACAAACAGGAAAAATCATTATATAATTCCAATAATTTCACTATTATTTCCCGTTCTGTAATTGCATTCATGTCATTCATGTTGACGTCCTACGTCGGCGGCGTTGCAAATGCGACTGAGCCACATTCGGTCGGAACGAAGCTTACAGACGTACCAATTTGGCTGGACGGTCGGCTTATCGGATGCGCTGGCGAACCGACCACGTCCAACCAGTATTAATAATAATTATGTCGGACCAACCACCCTATACACTTTCCGTTTTGGTCGTGACTCTTCTGTGCGAGCGCCATCTATCCGCTGGTTGGTGAGTGAACGCGATTCCTGATTTGTGTCCCTTCGTTTGCTCACCTCATAGCTCGTGCTGGCTACTAGGAGCCTCTGGTTGGCTTTTTGTACCCCAACCAGGGAAGAGGACGCCTCTAACCGTCGACTTACACGTCCGTCCTAGGTAAACCATACTGGTGGACCGCAAGGGCGGGCGTACAAGCCGAGGGCAGAGTGACGTCACGGTCGACTAGGTGTCCGTTCACCGGATCTCTTCGAGCCTATACCGACGCCGTGGTCAGGCCTGTATTGCGCTAAAGCTAAGCGATACAGGACTGGCCGGCGGCCCGTCGGAGCTGACAGTCGGTGCTACCGACTGGCAGGGGCCGCGTTTGGCGTAGGTTTCGTGTCCGGTCTTGGTGTGTGTGCAGTATCAACCAGCAGCCTGCTGGTAGATTACTGGTCCACACACACCAGTCCTATAGGGCGCCTGGCGCCACTTCGTTAGGGTGCTCGGTGTCGAGCGCGGCGACAGCTCGCGTCGGTCGCTGGTTGGCGTTCCTAGCCCGGCAAGTTAAACTTGTGCGGACGGGTACGCTGATTGGTGGCCTGCCGTGTGGTCGTGGCGTTAGCCACCGGGCCCAAAGTGCGCGCCGTTCTGGCGTCCTGGGTGAGCGGCTCATAGTCGACCCCCCCCTCGTCTACGACAGTCCAGCCCTTCACGGCCCTATTTAGTGTAAATAGGGCTTCGAAGGGCACAATTATTGTATATTTGTACATAGAATTGTTTTTGTCTCAATATGTCACTGTTGTAATTGTCCGAAAATGTAAAAAAAAAATTTTTGTTAAGTGTAGTACCTCAGCGCCGCCCTAGAGGGCGTTAACTGTAAATAATTTATAGGCTATATATATATTTTTTTTTTTTCCATTTCTACCCACTGTTCTTGTGTTGTGTTAATTAATAACTGTGTACCACCATGTCGGGGCGGAAATCTCCGCCCGCCCCCGACAGGGGCAAATCGTCCCCCTTGCCGCCACGTCCCTCCCGTATCCCGGGTCGGCGTGGCCGAGTATCCGGGGCCATAGTGGCACGCGACATGTTCCCGCCGCCACTATGCCGCCCGGCATTCAAGCCCGGGGCACTCCCTAGACCCCCAGCACCTTCTTCACGGCCCCAAGTAGGGGCCCCATTCACTTTTGGAGGGTCTCAAACCGAGGCCCCCCTCCCAATCTTTTCCCAGGGCCCGCCCGCATCACCAGAAGCGGGCCCCTCTCGGACCATTAAGCCAGCCGTTAGACCGCGGCCGGAGTCTTTTTCACCCCCAGAGGGGGAATCCCTGGCGAAGGCGCGTAGGGACAGCGAGGGGGACTCGCTATCGCCCCCCTTGATGAGCGGCCACCGCGATTCCTCACCGCATAGCCGCTCAACTGAGTCCTCGGTACAATCCTCCGTACCGGCGCCCCGCCCCGCACCCCGCGCGCTCGGCCGTACTATGCCGAGCGCCACGTCGTCCCCAAATTCGGCCCCATCCTCATCGGGGTCGATGTCCATCCCCCTCTCGGGGCAGCTGAGCCCAATCCGGTCGCCTCAGCCGACCCCCAGTACATCCTACGCGGAGATGGCAGCTGCTAGTCCGCCGCGGCGGTCCCCGGCCCAATCTAGGCCGGCTACACCACCCGCCGCCGAGCCCCGTCCTCCCACGCCCCCCCGCCCCCGTCCGGCCGCTGACTCGGCCCGGACACAAGAGGGGCGAGCAACATACCCCCCAATAGTGGTGGAGAAGCTGCCCAACTGGGTACAACATTTCTCCACCCTAACAAACAGACTGGGGCATCCCCCCAACGCCCGCCCCTTCAAAACCGGGTTCCGGTTTATAAGCGGTTCAGCGGTACCTAGTGGAGGCTAGGGAGAAGTGCCGGAACATAGAGTTCCATATGTTCTCGGTAGCGGAGAACTTGCCTTCCAAGGCGTCTCTCCGCGGGCTCCCGGCGGACACTGATCTAGCCGAAGTCAAGGCGGCCTTTGAAGGCAAAGGCCTGCCCTTACGCCATCTCCGCCACATCCCCTCCCGCCGGAATAGGACAGGATCGGTCGTGTTCCTCGAGTTTGAGCACTTGTCAGTTGCCCAACTCGAGCAACTATACAAGACCGACACTCTTCTGAACCTCCCCGGGATCCAGATCGAGGCCTGGAGGCCCAGTAAGGCCCCCGCGCAGTGCCACAGATGCCAGGCATTTGGCCATAGCTCTGCGGCATGCCACCGCACCCCGCGCTGTCTTCTATGCGCGGGAGAGCATGTGGTGGCAGACTGCCAATTAGGCAGGGCAGAGGCACGCACCTGTGCCAACTGCAGAGGCCCTCATAGCGCCAACGACCGGCAATGTCCGGAGTTTAAAAGAGTGTGCAGGAGCCGGAACGTCAGGGTTCCGCCCCCTGCCCCCCCCGCCCCCACTAACCAACCCCGCCGGCCTGATCCTAGGCTGGCGCGTTTCGCCCCGACGCCCCCGACTCAGGGGGCGCCGTCGGCCACCCTACCCACTACAGTGAGGGCCCCTCCGGCGAGGCAGGCGGACCCACGCCAGCCCCTTCCGGTGGCCCCCACGACCCTTATGCCGCCGGCAAACCCGGCCTTCCGCCCCACCACAGCTATAACTGCACCTGCGGTTGCACAACAGCAACGGTGGCCTGTGATTCCACAGACCGCCGAAACTCAAAGGCGCCGCCGTAAAAACCGCCGAGGTAAAGAGCGGAAGCGGCGCCTAGCCAACCGCAGGGCAGCAGAGGCGGCGGCACAAGCGGCCACAGTAGTGGCAGCCCAAACCGCCCCCCCTCTACCGCCCATGACTATTCCACCGGCCCCCGGGGCGCAAGAAATTAGCTTGCGCCCCGCTTACCACATGCCACCGGCGGGCTTCACCCGCCTAGGCTCGCAGCCCTGCACACTCTCCCGCCCCACAACATCGGGGCGGGGGCGCTCCATGTCCCGGGGAAGGGCGCCCTCTTCTCGCCGAGGTTCAGCCTCGGCCTCAGGGCGCCAACCTCAGACCTATTCCGGCTCCGACGTGCGCCAGGAAGTGACCGAGGTCTTGCAGTTGTTCGTGGGGACACTGCAGGACATCATCACCGCTCTGACGACGGGCGGTGATATCCGCCTAGTCGTCGCTAGGGCTCTGTCCCAGCTTTTACCTCCGCTAGAACGGATTCAGTAGGCTCTCTCAGGATCCTGTACTGGAACCCAGGCGGTATCAAGGAAAAACTCCATGACTTGAGGACCGCGGTTTCAGTACAGGACATTCACGTGGTCCTCCTGGGTGAGACGAAGCTCCGTCCAGAGACGGCGATTACGTTGCCCAACTTCTTCGTGTACAGAAGAGACGAGGTGTCCCCTGTGTCCAATACGGCATACAGGGGCACCGCGGTTTTGATCCGCAGGGATTTTGTGCACGAGGAGTTGGACCTACCGCCGTTTCAGAAAACCCGCTCTATCGGGGTAAAAGTCTTTAGCAACGGAAGGGCGTGGCACCTGTACGCAGCGTACAGGCCGCCCGAAGGCACCTTCCTGGCATCGGATCTTGACGCCGTGTTTGTGGGGGACACGCCGACGCTGTTGATTGGCGACCTGAACGCTAAACACGCGGCGTGGCACTCCCGGACAACAACCGCGGCAGGTAGAGCCCTGCTTTCTGCAGCAGAGGGGCGTAGCTGCGCTGTGATAGGTCCACTCACGGCGACTCACGTCCCGACAGAAGCCCGACATAGGCCTGATGTCCTGGACATAGTAGTTCACAAGAACCTACCGGCGCCAGTATCCGTGGAAGTGTTATATGAGATAACTTCGTCTCAGCACTTCCCGATACTGGTGTCGGTTTCAACCCGGGCCGTCTCTGTTCCGCCCCGTTCACCGGGACGCAGAACGGCCTGGGATAAAGTCCAGGGCATCATGGCGAACTACCACCTACCATCTGTAAACAGCGCCGAGGACGTAGAGTCCGCAGCTACGAGTTTCACAGCGCAGCTCAAGGAGGCTATAGACTCGGCCAGCTCTACCTTAAGCTCAAGGTCCGCACGTCGTGACGATCTACCGGCGGGCATAAAGAGAGATCTCCATGAGAAGAGGCGGCTAGCGCGCCTGTGGGCGCGCTCTTGCTTCCCCTCGGTCAAGAGAGACCTCAACGCTCTCTCAGCGAAGGTGTCCGATGAGGTCCGTGCTTTTCGGGGCGCCTGCTGGGATAAAGTTCTAGACCGTGCCCGTGAGGATGACACATGCCTTTATAGGCTAAACCGGCAGCTAACAAAAGCCAGGCTGCCGGTTTGTCCTATAATAGATCCCACGGGCACTTACAATTTCACCGCCGAGTCGCGAGCAAGAGTGCTCGCGGAACACTTGGCGGTACAGTTCACCCCACATCCTCCCAGCAGCGCTCCGAGAATCATGGAGTTTCATCGGACGACCGAGGAGGCAGTCTCTGACTTCATGTCAGCGCCGGTCCCGCCTCTCAGCGGAGACTCCTTTATTTCGCCCGCCGAAGTTGCGAGTGAGGTTCGAAGGATGAACCCTCGCAAAGCACCCGGACATGACCTTATTCCAGTCATGGCTCTGAAGTACCTACCTAGGAGAGGATTCGCTTGTCTAGCCCGGCTCTTCATTGGAGTGCTACGTACTGGCCACTTTCCTGACCTCTGGAAAGTCGGCAGAGTCGTAGCGCTACCAAAGCCGGGCAAAGACAAGCGTTACCCGGCCAACTACCGCCCCATCACTATCCTGTCCAACATCGCCAAGTTGTTTGAGCGTCTATTGTTGCAGCGCCTGAAGCCGTATGTTTCGCTACGCGAGGAACAGTACGGCTTCAGAGACGCGCACTCTACGACGCTTCAACTTGTGCGTGTGTTGGACCATTTAGCAGTAGAGCAGAACCACAAGAGGTACACGGTTGGAGTCTTTCTCGATATGGAGAAGGCCTTCGACCGTGTGTGGCATCCAGGTCTACTGCGCAAGCTCATTGGCCAGGGACTGCCGCCGGCCCTCATAAGAATCGTCGCGTCATTTCTAAATGACCGGCGGTTCTTTGTAGGGGTGGAAAACGCGAGTTCGCAACTCCACCCCATATTGGCCGGCGTCCCTCAAGGCAGTTGCCTCTCCCCGGTCTTGTATGCCATCTACACAGATGACATACCGACCGTAAAGGTGGTCTTCCCATGGGAATTTGAAGGCATGTTGGCACTGTACGCGGACGATAGCGCGTACTTTGCCACATCGCGCAGCTCCCCACTGGCGGTGGATCAAATGCAAAGGGTCCTCAATCTTCTTCCGGATTGGCTTGACAGATGGCGGATGTCAGCCAATCCGGCAAAGACCGTTGCCCTGCTGACGGGTCAGCAGCGAGAGCTCCCTCCCAGGCTCACGCTTCGAGGGCAGCCGATAGCCTGGCAGAATACTGTCAGGTATCTAGGCTGCCAAATCGATCGTGGGCTGCGGATGACTGGGATGGTTGAGCACGTGCTGCGCAGCGCGAAGACCGCGCGCGCCCTGCTGCGGCCTGTCATGCAGTCCACGCTTCCCCTCCGAACCAGGCTGACCATGTACAAGTTATATGTTCGGCCGCGTCTCACGTACGCGGCCCCGGCATGGTTCCAACTTTGCTCTGTTTCAAACAGAAAGAGGATTGAGGCCTTGCAGAGTTCCACCCTCCGCAACATTGCGAGGGCCGGGCGGTACGTCCGTAATGACGTCATCGCTCGGGACCTCAAAATGACGAAAGTGGAGCAATTCGTGGCCCGAATGGCACGTCGAATGTTCGACCGCGCCGACAACGGGCCGCACGCCCATCTCCGCGGGCTAGCTCCGCTTCATGCGAGGCCGCCAGACGGCCGCCCACAGCCGAGGGAGCTGTTGAGTATTCCACTCGACAGCGATGCCGGGCCTTCCCGGATTTGACCAATTGATACTGGACTGACTCACAGGTAGGCGCAATGCGATCGTTCCATCCGACCATATGCGCCTACAACTTTGTATATAGTTTTCTTGCCCTGGAGGCAAAGTTAAAATAGTATAGTCCTTAATATTTAGAATTCCTTTTGTATGTGTAAATAATGTCCGGTCCCAATATAGTTAGTAGTATCTTTTTGTATAGTTGTCTACTCGGTAGGGCGGCGGTAGCGGGCGGGGGTGTCGATCGGCCGAGGGCGGGGCAAAATCTCCTCGTCACCGACCGATCGGCGGATCTACCCGGCCATGCCTGCCTGCCGTCCTACTGACAAGTTGTGTCGTCCCTTTTTTCAAAGTGCATGGGCATTCCCCCATGCACTCATTGTATATATATTCTTAAGTTATGTCCTTCGCTGCCTCGGTAACTAAGCCGAGGCAGCGCGGCCTCCGGCCGCCTATTAGTGACCGGCGCGCTGTCGCGCGCCGAGACTTTGCCCGGGCACAGGGGCATCCCCTAAGGCCCGCAACCCGAAGCGCGCTAGCGCGCGCTTAGGATGACCCCAGATATTTGGTCGTGATCGGGTGGTCGGCTCCAGCCAAATCGGAGCGTCTGTTAATAGCCGTTCTGTCTTAGCCTAAGTTGTATATCGCTTATTCGTTCTATCTGTAATGACGTCATTTACGGGGAATCTGTGAGTATATATAATCTAAGATCGGCATAGAGCTTTGCATAGAGGAATATTCCTCTATGGTATCGGTTTCATTTAGTTCGGGATAGGATTCGGCGGGAAAAGCTGGAAGGGTGCAGGTGTAATTTTCTTGTGAAAATTATTTGTAAATGGCTTGCATGTTGCCGTAAAGTGATGTTTTTGGTAGATAAGTAATATTTTGTTTACTTGTTACGTGAATCTAGTGCGTGTGCATGGTTTTATATGCAGGTAAGCTGAGTAAAACTTTAGTCGGAATACGATCTCTTCATGGGCTCATGTAAGTTGTTTCTGCAATTATTTTTGATTTTTACTAATTTTAAACTCGTTCTTGAGGATTTTTCCGACGTTTCCACTCATCATCATTGTCATTTATCATAAATTCAGAATACATTTTACTAAACAATGATTAGGCTGTATGGGCTTAGTTCCCCTTGCCTTTCCTTCGGGATAAACTAAAAAAAAATGATTGAATCGCCATAGTGATTCGGCGGGAAAAGCTGGAAGGGAGCGGGTGTAATATTCTTGTGAAAATCAAAATTTATTTGTAAATGGCTTGTATGTGTCCGTAAAGTGATGTTTTTTGGTAGATAAGTAATATTTTGTTTACTTGTTATGTGAATCTAGTGCGTGTGCATGGTTTTATATGCAGGTAAGCTGAGTAAAACTTTAGTCGGGATACGATCTCTTCATGGGCTCATGTAAGTTGTTTCTGCAATTATTTTTGATATTTACTAATTTTAAACTCGTTCTTGAGGATTTTCCCGACGTTTCCATTCATCATTATCATCCATCATAAATTCAGAAATCATTTACTAAAGACAATGGCTGTATGGGCTTAGTTCCCCTTGCCTTTCCTTCGGGATAACCTAAACAAAAAAAAAATGAATAGAAATTTTAATGAAATATATATTCGGCGGGAAAAGCTGGAAGGGAGCGGGTGTAATTTTCTTGTGAAAATCAAAAATTATTTGTAAATGGCTTGCATGTGTCCGTAGAGTGATGTTTTCTGGTAGATAAGTTATATTTTGATTACTTGTGATGTGAATCTAGTGCGTGTGCATGGTTTTATACGCAGGTAAGCTGAGTAAAACTTTAGCCGGAATACGATCTCTTCATGGGCCCATGTAAGGTGTTTCTGCAATTATTTTTCATTTTGGCTAACTTTACACTTGTGCTTGAGGATTTTCCCGACGTTTCCATTCATCATTATCATCCATCATAAATTCAGAAATCATTTACTAAAGACAATGGCTGTATGGGCTTAGTTCCCCTTGCCTTTCCTTCGGGATAAACTAAACAAAAAAAAATTTTAATGAAATATGTATGTATGTACGATTCGGCGGGAAAAGCTGGAAGGGAGCAGGTGTAATTTTCTTGTGAAAATCAAAAATTATTTGTAAATGGCTTGCATGTGTCCGTAAAGTGATGTTTTCTAGTAGATAAGTTATATTTTGATTACTTGTGATGTGAATCCAGTGCGTGTGCATGGTTTTATACGCAGGTAAGCTGAGTAAAACTTTAGCCGGAATACGATCTCTTCATGGGCCCATGTAAGTTGTTTCTGCAATAATTTTTCATTTTGACTAACTTTACACTTGTTCTTGAGGATTTTCACGACGTTTTCATTCATCATCATTATTATCATCCATCATAAATTCAGAAATCATTTACTAAAGACAATGGCTGTATGGGCTTAGTTCCCCTTGCCTTTCCTTCGGGATAAACTAAACAAAAAAAAAATGTATGTATGTACATACATACGTGATAATTCATCTCTATACTACTCTTTGCATCTAAGACCTATGTACATAAAGTTTCATTGTTTTTTTAAGTTTTTTTTAGCACTTGCACTGAAAATGAGGACTAGCGCATCACAATTTTCAGCAATGGTGCAGTTCATGGAAAAGTAAGTTAACGAAGACGAGACTAAGACCTTCCTATTCCATTTAGGTGTTTACCAATTTAAGTGTTTCTAGCTGCTGCTTTTGCTCTTGCTCTTGCTTTTACTAAGTAGCGATTCAATCTGCCTCCTGACTTCCCGAGCCGAATTTACTGAGCATACCGATAATAATTTTACATTACAGACATGGAGATTTGAGTAAACATGTTCAAAATGAAGGTTTACAGGGTAAATTGGATAATATTATAAAATGGACCCAACTGACGACGGAATTAAATGCTGATCCCTTAGGGGCTCCAAAAACGGATATGAAATGGAAAAAAGTTTGGAGCGATTTCAAAAACAACACGAAAAAGAAAGCATGTAGTAAAAAGATACTTACAGATAAAAAAACCGGAAGAAAACTTGTTATAAAGAAAAAATTGAGTGACTTGGAAGAAAGAGTAATGGATATCATTAATGCTCAAGTGCCCACTGAAAACTACAGTCCATATGAGCAATGCCCGGAACAGGTAATTATAATTTATTTTTTTATAGATTTGCCTATGTAATCTTAGTTCTCTTACTATAAAAAAACAATGGGGTTAATGCTGACACACTTAATCTTTATTTCTAGGATAAAGAAGACCCACTGTCACAACCAATTGAAGTCAAACCTGAAACATCACTTTTAACAGAATACTGTAAGTTTAGTTTTATTTTATTGAGTATTTCTTTTTATCTATACATATAATAAAAAAAATGCAACAGATTGCTGTCTGTACATGGAAAATAATATATGAGACCTTTATCAGCACAATAGTACCCAAAAGAATGATTTTGAATTTTTGTCTGTGTGTTTGTGCACGCTAATCTCAGAAACGGCTAATAAATAGATAATTTCAACATTTTGTTTTTTCTGTAGTCCACGTGGACGGAGTCACGGGCGTCCACTAGTTGTTAAATAATAACTGTAAATTAACTTTCTGATCGACATTATTGGAGCAAAATACACAAAATGAAACTACAAATCACAAAGTCAGAGCAGAGTATTCTTCATTTTCACATTCCTGTGGGAACTTTGGAAAATCCTCTTAGCGCTCTCCTACACTCCTCAAATAACATGAATTCTAAATTTCAACTATATTCAGTAGTTTTAGTTGTGCATTATCAGTAAGTCACTCAATAACTATAATAAGAGCTCTATATCCCAACTAATATTATAAATGCGAAAGTAACTCTGTCTGTCTGTCTGTTACGCTTTCCCGCTTAAACCTCGCAACCGATTTTGATGAAATTTGGTACAGACAATCTTTAGACCCTGAGACAGAACATAGGCTACTTTTTATTTCGAAAAAAAGGGATGAAGGGGTTGAAATAGAGGTTGAAAGTTTGTATGGGATTTCTTAATTTTAAAAGATAAAACCATGAAACTTTATATTTAAGCACTTGATAAGAAATCATTAAACATTTGTTCAGCATCGACCAGCTAAGGGGTGAAATAAGGGTTGAAAGTTATATATTATAAATGCGATTTGTAAGTATGGATGGATGGATGTTTGTTACTCTTTCACGTAAAAACGGCTGGAGCGATTTCTGACACCCTGGATTAACACATAGGCTACTTTATATCCCGGGATTTTTTTTTATCCCGGATAATTTAGACATTTTGTTTTTTCTGCAGTCCACGCGGACGAAGTCGCGGGCGTCCACTAGTACCTAAATAAAATTGAAATAGTAATAGATGATATCCTATCATATCATACCATCACTCAAATCTATTATTTCTTTCTACAGCACAGGAAAGCAGAACTATAGAAAGTTACAGTGACCCACAGCCGCCGATTAGCCCTCAACCATCTACAACTTCCCTTAGACAGGAGTATCCTCGGTCTCCCATTGGACCATCAATGAGAAGACGCCTGGTCACAAATTCAAATTACACAAGTCGAGCTATCCTGTATTCTGACAGGAAGTGGCGCGAATTCTACATTGAGAGGGAGAGAAGGGAGTACGAGTTAGAGAGAGAACGCTTACGACTGAGAGCAATTGAACTACAACACAGAGAAATGGAGCTCCAAAATCAAGCGAGGTGGCAAACTGTACTTTCACAATTTGTCTCTATTATAGAAAAGGCAAGCAATAAGTACTTTGATGGAAAAACATAGCAGATATGCAATATGGCTAATTACTATTAGTTATGTTCTAAAGATATTTAGAGAGCAAAAACATGTCTCTAAAATATTAGACAGCTGGGATTGACAACCCAAAAGCTAAGTCAGTCCTCTCATTTGCAAGTTTGCCTCAGTTCTTTTGGCCTTGATATGTTGCGCCCATGTTAGCCTTCTATCCAAGTGCAAGCCCTAGTACTGACACTATTTCCACATGGCAAAGGACGATCTTCCATATAAACTGATGGGCAATCCCCTTTTCTTAGTGTATATGTTACATGTATGGAATTAGTTACACTTGGTTTAATCCTCCATCTCTTTAGCCACTTGTCTATTTTGCTCAGCTGCGTCTGCAGTTTTAGTGATGCCTTCCTTGGATTTGTGTCGCTGGCGAGACACGCCGTATCATCTGCGTATGTTGCTGTAACAACGTCATTAGTTTCCAGTAGATCTGAGGTGTATATAGAGTAAGGACTGGGCCAAGCACTGAACCTTGAGGTACAGAAGCAGTTATGGTCTTCTGTACCTCAAGGTACTTCCCGTAGATAGATAGAGTTTATTTGAAAATTACACATAAAAGGACAGCAACAACATAGAACAAGACAATGGAAATAAGGTAGAAATAGACACACTAGAAAAGAGTAGGCAAACAGGTAAGAACACACATGTAGAAAAGAACAGTAACAAGAAGACTGTGCACCCTATTTCGAGCCCGGCAGTCACGTCCCGTGTAAGAGCCCCCAAAGCATTAAGGCTTGAGCATACCGGATGCGTATGCGTGCACGTAAGCGTAGACGTACACGTACCCCTGAGTTAAATGTTTGGAACTGTCAGCGCTAGTCGTCTACGCTTACGTGCACGCACACGCATCCGGTCTGCTCGAGCTTTTATGGCCATCAGTCGCCGCCACTAAGCGCGTTGCAAATGTTGCATTACACCGCATTACGTATGTCAGGAGGTACCCAACTTGCCGTGTTACCTCATTCAAATGTATTGCCTGCCTTAGCCCGAGACAACAGGCATGCCTCAACGCGTCAGGTGTCAGTTTTGATTGTACTCAAGGGGCCTCGGGGTACGTATCTAGCGAGTGGGAATATTGAGATAGTGCAGACACAGAACTAAATCACCTGTTAATGACGATGGGCGCCATTTTCTGCCTCGGGACAACCCTCGCTATATAGTTATTTAACAGAGGCGAACTCACCGCTAGCATCGCGAGATTGCCTCCTAGTTGTACCTAATATTCAGGTTTGTTGTTTAATTTATGTTATTTGTGACAACGTTTAATATTCTAATATTGTAAATAATGTTATTATTAATAATAAGTAAATGAAGTTTTTATAAGCATTACCTACCTATTATTGGTTAATAGGAACTTTTTGCATCTCAAAAAAAAATAAGCTGTAAGAGTTAAAATTTCTTCATGTTTATTTCCGTTTTTACATCATGTTACACACACTGGACAACAAACTGTATACAACGTCAGGCATACAAAGAGGTAGCCGTTTCAGTTACCTAAGTTCAAAGATAGGTTTAACAGGCAGACCTTAGTGTCACAAACTTATTGCCTAAAGGTCTCTTCACACCGAGAAGACGCGACGTTACGCGCACATTGAAATACGCAAAGCGCATTGCAACGTCGGGAATTGCACCGTTAAATCATTGGCAACATGACGCTGTACGTTACAGCGGAACGTGTCTACGCCGTAGAGATAGAGACAAGTCTCTAGACCGGCGATAGAGGCCTCTTGAGAAATAGAGACCTCTTGATGCTAGCTCTGCACATTGCAAGGTATTTTGAATTTTCACAATGAAATCTGTATCTATTTCGTAGTAAATAAGTATATTTTGCGCACGCAACGTAGCGTCTCGGTGTGAATTGATCGTTATAGCTATCTTAGAAGTGAAAAGACGAATTAAACCAACAATGAACAGTGAATTAAAAGGTAATATTTTTGTTAAGATGAAACTGAACTGTATTGTTTTATCTATTTATAATCACTAACAGCGAAATATTGCTGGCTTAGATAAGTTTGTAACGCTGTACCTTCCCGAACACAAACCTCAGTCTAAGAAAAATAGGAGTATCTATATAAAGTTAAGTATCAGTGTTAGATAGATAGATTTTATATAGAGCCTTAGGTACATACCTCAATTTTAAGATACCCTCTATTAATCTTGGAATGAGGAAATCAAAATTAAGGTAGGTATTTGGTATTTCAACCACCTCTAGATATTACCCATTGCACAAATTGTCTACCTTCACTTTCGAACTGCTACATTTCACGACAACTTTCTACACACCCCTATCGATCAAACAGTTTCAAATTTACACAAGGTACCATACACTTTATTTACATTGGATACTGGACTACAGTTTTAAAGTTTCGATGAATAATAGTAAAAAGCATCTTGCAACAGTTACAATTTCTTGATTTGTACCATCTTGACAAAATAGAGCAAATTACACCCGCATCGTACTCAATGTGTCAGTCGGCGCGAGAAGTAATAAGTTATCGATCGGTTTCGATTAAAGTAAGTGCTACCGTGCCACCAGACAGTGGGTTCAATTCGGATTTCATAGGATAGTAGGTCGATTCAGACTGTACTACATTACTGATGTACTGTAATGTACAGAAGTGCAATCTAAGGGTCAAGGACTGGAATTGTGAGGTACGATACTGGTCGATTCTGACCGTCACACTTAAACTTAAACTTAGTCCTACCTGTCCTTTTCTGTCTCAGCCATTTACGGTTAGCATGGAGAGGAACATACCTGACTAATTTTAAGTTTACGTTTAAGTGTGACGGTCATAATCGACCAGTATCGTACCTCACAATTCCAGTCCTTGACCCTTAGATTGCACTCCTGTACATTACAGTACATCAGTAATGTAGTACATTACAGTAATGCCATCTATTATGAAAGTCTGATGGTGCATCGAGGCAGTTAGTACGACATTAGCACTCTATGACATCTTATTCCCCTCTGACTTGACTTACTTTTACGGTACTTCGCCATGAAATGTTCCTTCTAACCTGCTATGTGGCGACATCGCTATCCCAGAAAACCAAACCTCTACCTTGAACTCAGCTGTCTTCTTATAATACTAGGTATTATTCCAAGTTTTACATCTTGATAATTACTACCGCATTTAATTTCTCTTTAAACAATTTAACGTAGTAAATGCAATCTCCACTTCACATAAAGACTAAATATTAATTTCCTAAATATTAAGTTTATTGATTGAATGAATAAATTATATAACTAAGACAAGTTTTGGAATGAAGAACGGCTGGTTTGTAAGCCAGACGTCTTGTTTTCTATTTTATTTATATTTAAAAAAAAACAAGTTGTTTTAGAAATAACTATTTTCTTAGGAGATTGACGGTCTGTATAACATGTTCTTACTAATTTACCTACCACTTTTACCGTGTCCTCGTATATAATGACGTCATAATCATATCAACTTGAAACTATCCATTGATATTTTCCTACTTCACCATCAGTATCATAACATATAGTGCTATTTATTGAGAACTACGCGTTTCACACCCAGCGAAGAGGAGTGAAGTAAGTTTTTAAATTTTATAGGTACATACAAGTTATAAATCTAAGAGATTTCGGAAAACGACCCAATAACAAAAAAATGTAATACAATTGCAACAAGAGTAGAGTGCGTTTCGCCAAATAGTGCCTTTGGATGATGGCACTAGTTACTGTGTATGTTCATATTATCTGTGTCACATACAAAAAATGTTAGTTCAGAAATCAGGCATAGGAGTTATTGAAACGGATTCTACTGGATAGATCAAAGATTAACATCGAGTGATTTATCATAAGAATAGTACATGAACATTAAGTTTTTGTTATATCAAGTAGATTCAATAGCTTCACTACATCCCGCTGGATGTAAAACGAAATCAATACCAACATAACCGGCCACCGGCGGCGCCACTATATACATTTTACAAGTCTTAAAACTAAAAAGTGCAAAATATTTTACTTACATTATGTTAATCTCCTACGCGCAGTCAATTCGAATTGATCTACAAAAGTACAAATAAATAACATCTATGATACATACAACAACAAATACTTGAGTGTACTGTTATTTTGTATAATGTTATAAAAACAAAAGTGCAGGTACCGCATATGGAGAATTAAGCGTATCAGTTTTTTTTTCATTTATTTCTACAGTTATGAAATTAGAGTGGGGGTGGAATGCCATGGTTAGTCGTTACTACCATTATAACTTGTGATCTAAAAAAAATATTTATATAATGACGTTATAACGCATTTACTAAGAAAAATCGTAGTTTGTCGATCCTTTACCTCAATACAGGCAATTAATTCTACTTGGTTAGTTGTGTTCCACAATTGGATGCGTGAAAGTACCATATACAAAAATGTGGATATACAAAATAAATGTTTCATTCTATGTATACGACCTCACCATGGCTAACCATCCTACGGACTGCTTACAACGTCGTTCGAATCTACTCTAGCGAATGGTCAACTAACTTACATAAAATATACATTTCCTAACATCGTCTATTATTGCATGGTCAATTGTGTGACTATGTTCGCTAAAGGGAAGGCTATATTATTACATTTGCATCACAGTTTAAAGTTTTAACATGTCTCTTGTGTTACCAACGCGTGAAGTCGCGCACACTTAAATGTTCAGCTGCGTTCATGTACTTCCAAAACGATCATATATCAGAATCGTAACTAAGAATAATTAAAAAAAATAGTAAAGTTCTAATTACATAAATATTACTCAGCCAAAGGACAATCACATAAGATTTTATATTATTTAGGAACATAAAAATTTATAAAAAAAATATTCACTTAATTTGGTATTTTTACACATTATCATCTATTCGAAGGGAAATTTTCTATAATCGTAATAAATTAAGAGATATTAATACCGAATTCTCATATCACGATTGCAATCATTTAGAATTTTGTGACATTGAATAATCTTGAACTATGGTATGAAATGTAATCAGTTGGGAACACTGTCAAATACCATTCGTTTCATAAAACATTTCCCGATACCACATAGATACTTTTTAAACGTTTTCATACACATACAGGCTTTAAGAATACTCAACCAAACATTCTGGTTTTATAAGACTTTCAGGAGGCCTGCATGAAATTAGGAGATTTTGTTCTCAGAGAAGAAGGATTTAAAACTCCTATTTCTAGGAGAGTATAATAAGATTTTTTACACACACACATTTTTAAGAGATCTAGTTGCAAGCACTTTACAGACAAAAGTTACGTATCACCAAGTGTGTTAACTTTCTTTGGGCAAAACCTCCTAATATAACCCTACTAAATTGAGTCATCGAAAACACGCATAGTTTTTGTTAACTATTATTTCTAGCACATTGATCGTCCAAATCTGAGTATAAATCATTCATATTACAGTTACACCTGAAAACTAATAAATAACTAAAGCTGAACATGAAAACCCTAATGAACAATATAAAGTTAAAAACATTCGTTCATTACAATCATTGCCATTATTAAAACTAAAGTTTGACCGAGTGTTGTGCCTTAGTATAAGATATTTTTATTCAAAAAATGACACTTCTCATAATGACGTTAAATGCTGTGTAGGTACTTACCACTTACTGATATTCAAATGATCCTTATTAATTACCGACATAGGGAGGGGAGAAAGAAGCGATAACAAAATATATTATTACAATTACCCATATGCCAAAATATCTTGTACTCAAGACACTTGTGTTCCTCGGTGTATTTTATTAATTCATTTAGTTTTTTAGTACAAATTACTATACTTATTAGAAATAACTCAACACTCATCCATTTTATCGGTGGTCTTTCGAAACATCTTACATTATTTTATAACAATTTTCTACGCCCCAACAATTCATAACTACAATTTTTTAGTTCTTTCAAAGTAAATATCTTGTAAGTTACATACTTAAATTGATTTGTAAAAGTACAATAGGTGTGGAGACGATCTCCAACTAGCCAAACCTATCATCTTCAGCCTATTGCAGTCCACTGCTGGAAGTAGGCCTCTCCCAGAGCACGCCACACGGCTCGATCTCCCGTTTTTGCCATCCAGTCACTACTAGCTTTAAGTCCTCTTTAAGTCATCGGTCCATCTGGCCGGAGAGCGGCCAACGCTACGCTTGCCAAGGCACGGTCTCCATTCGAGATCCCGGTTACTCCACCTTTCATCGGTTCAATTCGGTTCTTCGACAGATGTGACCAGCCCACTGCCACTTCAGTTTGCTAACCAAATCTTTATAGAAAACATTAATATTTTCTATAGTTTTACAGTATGGCATCACATATGGATGGATAATCTTTATTACTTGATGTAAATGTTACGTAATTTATCACGTAGTCGTGTCATAAGACGGCCATCCTGCTAGATCCAAATACCACATAAGTCGACTCCTACAAATCAATGCTTGTATTTACTCGATATTGCAAAGATTCACCTCGCCTACAAAATTATTTGAAACTACAACAAAAAAAAACTAAAGAAAAACATTCAGACTCGGTCAAAAATGCTTTGAAACCACAAACACAACCATACCATTCCGAACCCCAAATCATACAAACTTAAAGCATGAAGAAACATATTAACCCGTTTGGCTAACATACGAATTTGTTCCTAACTTGTATAGTACATAGTCTAATTTAGCTTAACGTATGAATGCAATACATGGTGTTATGAGAGCGCGCTCGTTGACATCTCCATGGCAACCGCTGTTGGTACCTGCACCTGAAATTTACGTATATAAGTCCTTTTAAAAACTATTTGTAACAAAATGGCTTAACACTGGCAGGCACAATGAAGACTGTCAAAAATTAAAAAAAAACCAAGTTTTTGTCAATAACTTGTTTACACACTCGTAAATATTCAATGGAAAAAACTGAATTTCGTCGATAAAACATTTTTTATGAAGGGTTGCTGTCCACAATAAAAACTAACTTGATTCTGTTCATGGCACTAGCACCAACGTCAGACTGTTTATAACTGTAAATGATTTTAAACGTGGTCGGTCAAGCACATCTGATGCTATTGTCGCCCAATAATCACTACTGTGTTGTTGAAATGACTAAGACTGAGGTCTCCAGGAGTACTAACTGCATGAAGATTTGGGTAACAAAGTTTAGGTGCCACGTTTGTTGAAATCGAACAAAAACACGAAAGAAAGCGAATTTCAAAACTGTGTTTGGATATGATGAAGCGTAATCCTCGGAATTTTTTGAGTCGATTTGTCATGTGGACGAAACTTGCGATTATTACCACAATACCTTTAAAATGAGGACTACCTGTTGTAGTTTTTGAGACCTCGACAAAACGTATTTTTTGGGGGGGATAAAAAAATTCTCGCTGGAACAAGTGTTTGGCCCTAAAGGAGACTATGGAGAAATAAATGAAATTGTTAAAAAAAAATTAAAAAAAATAACTTTTTAAAAACTTAACAGCCCTGAAGGTAACAATTGTGCCTTAATTTTATCACACACAATTTCTTCTGTCTTAAAATTAGTCAATTGTTAAAAAACTAAGACAGAAAGAGACAGGTAATAACTTTAAGTTTAAAGTAAAAAACCACAATACCTTTAAGTACCTAGTTAGTCGATGTAATTCTATTCTATGGTGAACTAAAAAACTACTATCATTCGTTCTCGTGCCGTTCATAAACTCTTTCTATCTTCATGCCAATTCTATCATCTTCACCAATTAAAAAGAAACATCGGAATCGTGACAGTAGAAACTCGAAGTATTTCATGTTTTAAATATGACAAACCAGTCGAATAATTAAGCACTGTTACCGCCTTGCTGTTGCATACAAACATATAATCACGCCTTTATCCCTTACGGGGTAGGCAGAGCACCAAGGGCCGATAGACCCACATGGTGCCACTTCTGACCAATTTTGAGGGTGTAGTTGAGATATACAAGTTCGGTTAATAATGACAGGTGGTCAGCCCATCGCCTACAAAACACCAAGACCCTCTTGTCCCTCTACTGACTTGTACAGTATGCCCGGGAAGAGAATCGTTTTTCGATTTACGGTAAAACCGGTTAGCATTCCCTAAACAAAACCAATTAAAGTTACATTAGACTCATCATCATCATTCTCAGCGTTAAGAAGTCTACTGCTGAACATAGGTCTTCCGAAATTAGATACAATAGAATACATTACACTAATGAATGGTTTTGGTTAGATTTCCTACCTTTTTCTTGGCGGTCTGCTTAGGCGAATGTGAGAAGACATCGTCTAGCACTCTCTCGTCTAACACCGCTTCCAATGCTGCAGCTAGCTCTGAACTCTCCGCGAAACCTGGCCCGCCTTCCGCTGTACATATAATATTATTATTGACCATACTATTATTATTATTATACTTAAACAATGCAACATCATTTGTCAATGTTCGCTGTCGGAATGGCAGTTGGAATTTTGAAATTCATCACTGAGTGACTTGACACACGCGCGAAAATAAAGACTTCCTATTGGAGCAAACGTGTCGGTGACGAACCGATCGATAAATAATGTTACTTTGTCTAGGTGTTATGTGAAGGTGCATGTGCGAAGTGTGAAGTAGAATAAACGTATGTCAGTTTGTTATCAGCATACATCACACCTGCCATTCGCTATGTGCAAATAGGGCTTTAGGTACATGGAGCAATATAGCAACGTGCATTGGAAAGCAACATTTGATTTCTGGTCTGGAGATTTCGTTGTATAGGTTTTCTATAGTCCATTTAGATCTAGATTCTATAATAGTTCTCTAAATCCTAGAGAATTGACGACCAAATATTTTGTCCATATCTTGCGCAAATATTTCATTGCAACGTAATGCAATATTAATAATTACCTTGATTGAAAAACTCAGTAAAAGCTTCATCTGGAATTTGACTCAAAACAGCTGGATCGAGAATGTCGTCGGGCGGCACTTGACCGACTTCCACTTCTGAAAAGAGGTATTATTGTGATATTGTCTTATTATAGTCTTACATTTTGTTTCGAAATACAAAGTCAAGAATCACTCTAAAAGTCTTTCATTTATTTATTTATTTTCGGAAAGTTAACAGCTTACAACTATATACATATCAAGACAGAAACAATATGCCAATTACTAACTTCCACTTTTAGTTACAATATAGCAGGTAACATTAGGTACAAACTACACTGGTAAAAATTACACTGTGACAAAATTTAAATAATAAAAAATTATTGCTAACAGCGAGAATTAACCATCCTTCCATCATTCATTCACATAAATCATTCATTAAGTCACTCAATGTGCGGCCGAGATAGGCCATCTTATAGTTGTTCAAATACTGATTCTGTCGCAAAAAAATGTCTGTGTGATTCCATTTTCCAACACATTCCACCATTTCTAACACATGAAACCTAAAAATTCAGAGACTACTGCCTTATAATCATCATTGTTTCCGCCATGAGAGTACACTGCTGAACATAATAGAAAAGTCTACGCTGGCGACGTACTTTTCTCCACGGGGGAGAAAAAAGTACGCTCCGCCGCTCGATACATTTGTAAGCGTTCTATTTTAAGTAACGCAAACGACGGATTAAAGTACCGCGTACTTAAGTCCGCCGAATAGCTTCGGACAGGGAGAAGAGCGGACAAAAGTACACGGGAGTCCTCGAAAAAAATAGAACTCTAGAAACTGACTAGAGAGCCAACTCGTTTATTTTGTGTCACCAAACTTACGTCGTTTGAAGCACCATCTCTATTCTGGGTTACGAAACTTTACTTTGATATTACATATAAATATACAGGATGTTTTTTCGTTGCCACCCTTAACGAAGGGTACGTACTCTATAGATCAAATAAAGTAAGTACATGCCAAAAAAAATTATGGGAAACGATGTCATTTTTTTTATTTTAATTACTTGATCGGGCGAAATTTATAGTGTCCAGTGTTTATGCTAGTTTTTTCATAGACAGATATTAATTATTTCTCGTGAAAAAATACGATACGCGCGCCTACGTGCATTTATGCAGAAAAACGCAGTCTATTTACTCAACTTTGTACCCTAATATCTTGGGAACCAGACACTTCCTAGGTATGCTTCCATCGAGAAAAATGATCGTGATGATGAGGAGATTTCGTAGTTTTCGGGAACATTGACTACCAAAAATCACCCTGTCTACGTATAACTACGAAACTTTGATATTTCCGTTGGTTGGTAACTACACAGGGTGTAACAGTAAGGGTATGTTAAATGAAAAGCTATGTAAATTAGTCCTCTTTAGAGGACCTACGAGTATTTCAAGACTCGAAATCGCAAGTTTATTTTTTAAGATTGTATGAATATTCCTGAGTTGTTTAGGAATTGTCCATACTATCTGGAAAAATAGACATGTCATTTAAAGGTGATGATAACTTTAAAATTACGTATTGTAATAAGCAAAAATATTATAGGCATAAATATAAAATTAACTATTAATTATGGTTTTTTTCCCGTGGTGCCGGCAGAGTAGAATTCGTACCACCCCATGTCTGCCCGTGGGTATCGTACGAGGCGATTAAGGGTTTCCGGGAGGTGGGCAGCAGCGCCTCCCGTGTTGACAACATAGTCCAACATACAAACTGCGGTCACCAACCCGCCTGCCCAGCGTGGTGACTATGGGCAAATACCCCCCATGGCAGTCTTGTGGCGTGCCCTTGGGGAGGCCTACGTCCAGCAGTGGACTGCAATAGGCTGATGATGATGATGATATGATTTTTTTATTCATTTCATCGCGTTTATTTAGTTAGTGGTACAGCTAATGTGTAGATATGTATCTATTTTCTATAATATAATATCAAAGTTTCGGAACCCAGAAAAGAGATGGAGCTTCAAATAACGTAAGTGAGGTGACAGAAAATAACCGAGTTGACTCTCTATTCCTCTATAGTTATTCTCCTCTATGAAATGATCGCACACCATGTGCGTTGAGTCAGCGGATGGTCTGCGGTAAATCCTCGGCGTAATTTTCTCCCCCGCGGAGAAAACTCCGTCGTCTGCGTAGGCTATAATAAGTATGTGAAAACAATCAACCAGGCAAACAGCTTCATATTTTACAACATAAAAAAATGACTTAGTATTCAAACAAAACAATGTAACAGATACAATAGGGTTTTTTCTCACCTAATTCGTGCGAGTTATTAGCAGTAGAAATATACTCGGTTTCGCTGAGAGCCATCGGCGCATCTTCCCCACTATCATACGTCGACGAGTTAGAACACATGTTTACATCTGTAGCAAAGAAACGTCATAGTATTATATTAAAAACAAAAAAAAACGTCATTTAGTGGAGGATGCTAGATGCGCGAGCGGAGCGAGCGCCTTTAGGGTATAATCACTATTAGCTCACATTTAGCCTTTTTGCACTATCCATCATGGTGCCTTTTCATCCGTCATCGCGCAAATGGCAGGCATACAAGATGTAAAGTCAGTGACAAGCTAGCACATATAGCTCTGAGAGAAAGCCCTAGGACATGCGCGGAAAGAGATGCAGCCGATGTATTCTAGCGAAGCCCCGCATCAGCACAGATATGTTTCCTCCTCTTCAATATCCATAGCTATCTATTGAAGCCCTGGATCAGTCAGCAGCGACAGGTTTCCAGACCACCTCTTCAATATCCATAGCTACTATTAAAGCCCTGTATTCGTTTTTTACGTACCGGCAGTATAAGTAGGTGCCCTTCGTCGTCGCTTGACTTTTCTCGGAGCGCTTGCCGCACGCACTCTAACCATCTTCTTAGGGCGCGCCGCACTGCTTAGCTTATCGTAGTTGTCCTAAAACGAAGCGATTTTAAAATGTTATTTGAACATATGTACATAAGTAAAAGGTCACCAATCCGCCTGCCCAGCGTGGTGACTATGGGCAAAAACCCACCTATGGCAGTAGCCTTGTGGCGTGCCCTGGGGGAGGCCAACGTCCAGCAATAGGCTGAAGACGACAAGTAAAAGTAGTCAAAATCCCTGAGATAGTGTAACATCTAGTCTATACTAATATATTGTATTATAAATATGAAGAGTTTGTTTGTTTGTTTGAATTCACTAATCTCAGGAACTACTGGTCCGATTTGAAAAATTCTTTCAGTGTTAGATAGTCTATTTATCAAGGAAGGCTATAAGACCCGCCCCAGCTTCGCACGGATTTAATGCTCTTTCACGCCTACGAAGTAGTAGGCGGCCGCTAGTTAGGTAATAAGGGGAAAGAAGATAAAAACCTCACCCGTTTCCAAGCATGATGGTCACAAAGCGGCGTCTGCTTCAGCGGCAGCAGCGGCTGCTGGCAGCGCGAACCGTTCGCGAACACCGCCGAACACGACGCGAACAAACGCTGCTCGCTCGATGACGTCGCGTGGTTTAAACAGTACTTGCAAGAAGGTAACGGCGCGTTCTCGCATCTCTCTTCCGCGCAAACGCCAGCGTACGTGTGATCGGTTGCGCTTTCTGCCCCTGACCAGCCTGATTCTCTGTGTAATTTAGTTAAAAAATAATATGTATTTTAGAAAAGAGATGGTAAAATTCGTCGTCCGAGTAATTGACCCGTTGGCTTAGTGGTTATAGCGGCTGGCACGGTTTGCAGTGGTCGTGGGTTCGATTCCCACTCGGGTGAATAATTTTTTTTCATTTTCTTTATTAATAATTTTATTTAAAAAAAAACAAATTAAAAAATTACTTAGATTGCAATTTAATCAACTTAATTTCTCTAAGAAATCATCATTCTTATTCATGAAAAATCCACTGCTGAACATAGGCCTCCGCCAACAACCTCCATTCCATTCTGACCTGTCGAAAGCTCTAAGTAATCATTTAGTGAAAAACATTGCAATAAACATAATGAGTTTATCACGAAAGGTTATAAGGTGGCGGAGAAAAAAGTACGCTCCGCCAATAAAAAGTCCGCCGCGGATTTACCGCGAACTCAACGCACACGGTGTGCGATCATTTCATAGAGGAGAATAACTATAGAGGACTAGAGAGCCAACTCGGTTATTTTCTGCCACCTCACTTACGTTATTTGAAAAACTTTGATATTTACGGTACCTGCACAGGATGTAACAGAAAGGGTATATTAAATAAATAGCCCACTATAGAGAACCTATTTCGAAACTCGAAATCACATGTTTATTTTTTAAGATTGTATGAACTTTCCTGAGTTGTTTAGGAATTCTCCATACTATCTGGAAAAATAAACATGTGATTTCGAGTCTCGAAATAGGTTCTCTAAAGAGGGCTTATTTGTATTGCTTTTCACTTTACATACCTACTTTCTGTTACATCCCTGTGTAGGTACCTACGTAAATATCAAAGTTTCGAAACCCAGAATAGAGATGGTGCTTCATATGACGTGAGGTGACACAAAATAACAGAGTTGGCTCTCTTTTTTCCGCTCCGCTCCCTGCATGTCCTCGGTTATTTGCCGGTCTTAAGTACGAGGTACTTTTAATCCATCGTTTGCGTTGCTCGATAAATTTGTAAGCGTTCTATTTTATTCGCGGAGCGTACTTTTTTCTCCGCCGCGGAGAAAAGTACGTCGTCTGCGTAGGCTATTACACGAGACTAGGTAGGTGAAATATTCTAATTGGAAAAGGACAATGACCACATAATAAAGAACCGAATTGTATCGGAATAAAACTTATAAAACAATGATAATTATTACTGATTTTATAATTTGATTATTTTTTAGATAGGTAGGATCTAAACTTACGATATATCTAACCATGTCCTTACCTCAGCTGCCTTCGTTCCTGCGTGGACAGTAGTGTGGGCATACCGCGCATCGCCAGCAAATAGTTGACCGTCTGCGTCGGCAGGCGACTCGACGAGTTTTTACCGCACATCTGCTTCTGTTACAAGGCATTTTCCTATTAAAGCTAGTCCTGCGATAGGTTGATTAAGTAACTTGTAGAAGCAGAACAATAGCATTAGGTCGGCTCTGCTTAGGTACTGCAAATAGGCATATTATTATTTTGTCTTCTTTTACTTTCCTTGTGCGCACATATATTTGCGTTACAATTTAGATCGTGTTTTTATAATTTGTATAGTTTAAGTTGCATGAAATTGTAATGTGTAGTGTGTGAGAAATAAATAAATATCGCTGTGTCATGCGCAGGTTAACCCCCCCACTAAGATAATGCGACGCGACCAATACGAACGATCCGCCGCGACTATAGTATAGTTGCAAAACTACTAGTTCCAATTTTGTGGCAAAGAATCAGTTAAGTAGAAATAAAAGCTAGAATTATCAGCCAAGGGGCCTGAAAATACAGAAATTATACCACTGAATGTAATTAATTACGTCATGTAGGCAACCTAACTTTATTTTAGGCACTATGCAAGGATATTATATTTTTCGAGGGTGTGTATGCATGTTTACTAGCACACTCTAGCTAGAGCCTAATCAGCTTGTAGCAATTGAGTTTGGGAGGTATAATTAAATTCGTCTTAGACGTGAGAGGTTTAAGTTTTTAAGCAGACGAGTTTTTTCTTTAAATAAATGAGATTTTTTTTTATAATCACTAAGTGGTTATTTTCCACTGACCTTAACAAGAGTGGCCAGCTCTCTATACTCCCGGAATCCCTTCGACATGCGTAGCGACGTATCCGCCCTAGCCACATGTCTCCTCAAGGCCGCCCTTCGTAACGCTAGCCTCGCGCCGCGGCTTTCCGCTGCACTTTCCTCCACACACACTGGACCCGTGCCATATTCTGTGGATTTTGGATTAATATTTCAAAATGTATGCTACCTACTAAAAAGAATTTAGTTTTAGCACATTCTATAAATACTTTATTTTTTCTTTGCGTGATCGAATCAGAAATGAGGAGATACATAGACGTACAAAGGTCACCAATATAACCCAACGATCCAGTAAGATAAAGTGGTAACGGCAAGGGCACATAACTCAAAGAACCGATGGCCGATGGAGCTGAAAGGTTATAGAGTGGGAAGGCCACCCGTGAGATGGAAGGACAACCTAGCCAAGGCATCGGTTGGATGCAGGCCCCTTCCAACTGGTCGGAATGGAGGTTGTTGGGGGAGGCATATGGTCAGCAATGGACTTCTGATGATGCTTTATTACTTTTACAAGATTGATCTGCTAAGGATAGAAGAGACTCATAAATAAGTGAGTAAATGAATTAATTGAACTTTCTTAACATGTTTTTATGTAGTTAGTCTTCTATTTGAACTATTGAGAATTTAATTCAACAGATTAAGCAGCAATTTTTCCAAAGACCTAATAGACTATCTGAATGATAAAGTTGATTCTGTCTCTATCTTGATCATTTTTAGAGAAAGACAGCAACAAATTTGCCCTTCAGATAGGTTATCTGCCCATTGGAAAAATTGGCTCTGAAGCTTTTATTATTGCTTGCTTAGTTACTACAAAAAGAAGTAGGATATTTACCAAAATCTGGAATATTATCATCATCACTGCTACTGCTCTCCAATCTATACGGGTAAGGTCTGCTATTGTCCAGGGGTCCACAGTCAAATAATTCATCTCCAGGTGCATGCCACGCTCGGTTAGGTAGTGGTATTGCATGAATTGGTGCTGGTATCCGTTGTAATGCTTCGTGGACTGCGGGCCCACGGCCCCTCTTTGATTTGCTTGTTGAGGGTTTGGCTGGAAAGGTTATTTTTTTATTTTTTTTTTATTTTTATTATTTTCATGAGACACAAACAGTACTATTACACAAATATATTTACAATACATAAGTAGCACATACACCAGCAAAGTGTCTACCAATAAAAACACAGAAAAAACATTGAAGCTCCAACCAAACACATCATACTGAATCTATGAAACCTCCACAATCAACATTGATCAAGGGCCTCAATGATTAAGTTTAAGGTTAAGTTTTGACTATATTTTTTTTTTATTAATGGAGACCTCACATTAGGTGATATGTGATTGTCATATTTATGTATATTATCACTACATATTATAAAACAAAGTCTGTCCGTCCCTATGTATGCTTAGATCTTTCAAACTAGGGAATGGATTTTGATGCGGTTTCTTTAAATAGATAGAGTGATTCACGAGGAAGGTTTATAATGTATAACTAGGGACCCGCCCTGGCTTCGCACGGGAGTAATGCACTCTCATGCGGGCGAAGCCGTGGGCAGCCGCAGTTCATTTTACCTAGTAAAAATAGACTTGTACTTTCTATTTGGAACTTAGTTCAGACATTCTTAGAACAAGCTTTATTTATTCATTAATATTTCAATGTAACAATTTATGAACTTGGACTGTACCAATTGGTTGAAATAGTTAGTGGTAATCAAGGCAAAAAAGTGTACAATTAAGTGCACTGAGCCTCTTAATCATACCCATTACCAAATTAATAGTTTCACATTACCTGATGGTGCCTTTTTAGGTGTAGAAGCTGAAGTTTTCCCGCTTGCCTGGACAGGCTCAGTTTTAACAACAACAGGAGTATTCTCAACTAAACCTTGTTCTCTTTTAAAAACATCCAAAAAAGTTTCCGAGCTATTTGCCTTCAATTCAGTTGCAGCAGCAGCTTTTGTTTTCCCATTAACACTACTAATACTGGCTTTAACATTTGAATTCAAGCTGGCCACATGATTTTGACCCTTAGGACTATGAACACTTGATCGCCTTTCAGTCACATTTGTTCGAATCTGTTCTTTAGCTCGAACCAGGTTTTTAGTTTTCGTCACTTTGGTATTGTTTTTGACATTCACAGTGGTGGGCTGCGAGTCAACAGTGTAATGCCCATTGGGGATGATCTCCTTCTTAATCTCCTTAACATCCCCATTGGTGAGGGAATTAACAAGATCCAACTCTTTACTCGGACTGTCTATTACCTTTTCTCTTATTTCATCAGTATTGCCATACATAAAATTGTCTTCAGTATGGCTGACAGTAATTTCTCCGGCAATCACATCTGAATCATGAAATGTATAGAGATCATTTGGGTCTATTTTAAATTTGGTATGGAAGAAGTTATCATTAAGCTGTGGGATGTAATTTTGCTCGTCTCCTGAACTATCATGTATAAAAATGTTTACATCACCACCCCCCGGCACCCCATCAACCCCCATTTTATACTGTGTAGCACAGCTGGCATCGGATATATTTTGTGGTATACCACTAAACCTGCAAAATATAAGTGAAACACCTTATATTATAAAAAGACATGAGGGATAACCTCTTTATAGTAAAGCATGCACAGAATACGTGCAGGGAGGCCATAGTAACTATGTATTTAACAATTTTGATACAAGATAGTGAAGTATAACTACCAGTTCTAAGTTAATTGAAAAGAATAGAATAACAACTTACCCAACATTTTCTGAGGCACTCAAAAAAGACATGCTGTGTTCATTGTACAACTGTATAAGAAATGCAACTAGGCTCACAGGAAATGTTTTTTGTGTTGGTTTGGTCCCTTTTCTTCATACTACAATACAACCAATGTAATGTTTTCAGTGCATACATGAAAACATAAATATTTTGTTTGTTAGCAAGTGCATAACCATATCAATTGAATAGAAGTTTGACTATATATAATTATTGTGGTAAATGTGTAGGAACTACATGTACATACGGAAAACACAAGTAATTTTACAATATCAAAGAATGCTCTTGAGTCATCCTATTCTGAAATAATTGGACTGAAACATAAAATTTTAGTTTGGCATAGCATATTTTTTTATCTTACATATGTAATTAAATCATTCCTGATACGTTGGTTACTGCAGAATTAGTATGAATTTCTAATTTTAACTAGTATTCACCACTGAATAAAGTATTTTTGTAGGAAAATATAAAACAAAAACCTGTAAATCCAATAACATCAAACGATTGACAGAAGTTTGACAGTTCTTAGCAAATGGCGGCGAATTAACGTCGCGTTCACGTAAATTAGTACCAGTACACACGGACTACTAACTAAAATATCGATATTTGTATTGTAAAGTCGGTTACTCATATTCAACCTGATTACGATATGATATGTCAATCTATCATACAATATTGTATTAGCTCATGGGGTGGTGCACATAAAACAATCATATTACCCCTCGAAAGAGCTCAACGAGCAATCTTGAAAGTGGCTACTTTCCGTCCTTTCTTATTCCCTACCTGCCTTTTATATAAATCCTGCAATGTTTTAACAGTCCGTCAGCTTTTCATCATTCATATAGTGCTAAAACAGCATAAAACACTTGCCTACAGTCATGATATTACTAACAAAAGAAGGAAAGATATAGTATGCACTGTTATCTCGACACCATTTAAATTTACCAACAGATTTTTTGCCTATATAGGTCCGGATAAATAGATTAAATAATATATATGACCTTACATATTTCCACTGTAAGAAAGTAGTTGATAAGTACTTAAAAACTTTATGTTATGATGACACAGAAAATCTGTTATTAGTTGATAAGTAATTAAGTTTTTAAATAGTTAAGAAACGTATTCTCCTTAGTAGTATGCTATTTTTAATTGTTAATTTATTTTATAAGTTAATAAGAACTTTATCACCTGAAACACAGGCTCAGCCTAGTTCAGGAATCATATTATTATTTACCTATCCATAGCGTAAGACATTGTACATAAAATGTGTGTCCATTGAATAAATAAATATTATTATTATTATTATTATTAAAATTACGCAGACTATGGACCTAATATCCGGCAGCCATACATACTGTACAACACAATATACACAGCCCCCTGATTACCTAATTTGCAATAGCAAAGCCGAAGCAAAGCGATAGCGAAAATTGTACAATATTTGCCTTGAAATGTCAAAGTTCCTTTGAAATACATTTTACGTAAGTAATACGAATTTGACAAGCGATCAGCGATTTTCGTACAATTTTCGCTATCGCTTTGCTTTTGCTAGTTAGGTAATAAGGGGGCCGGTTCACCGTAAATGACGCAATCGTTATACAGTGTGTCCGGGATAGAGTTAGCGATATTTTAAGAGCGTGTTGTACACTTCATTTTATCGATAAAAATACCGATACCGACAGCTGTTTTGAGTTTAAAACATTTTTTTCATGTTAGTGGTATATCAGTCTTAAGACTGTCGTGACTATGATGTGCGCTCTCGCTTATTCGTTGAAGCCGTAGAAAGAGAATGCATAGAAGAAGTGATCTTCCGTTGCATTCGCACAGAATAGGATAGAAATACGCTCAACGAATAATTTATTTTTTGTCTCGTCACCGTGCTGCTTTTTGAGATGTTTAGAACTTATAAGTTCTAAACGAGTTTGACAGCTAACATCGCGAATTTTACTTCGAGTTTTAAATTTTGGAAAAATATATAAATGCAAGCGAAATTTCAATTCTAGGATAAAGATAATAGTGTGATTAACTCACTATTCATTACTGATAACAAAAACATAGTGCGATGTACTGTTTTAGGCTCTTAAAGTGACTCGGAAACAAAACAACCCAGCAAATCGGTTCAATCGTAAGTACTAACTGTTTTAGTAATAATTACCAGCCCAAATGTATTCAAGATTTATGCCGAAATTTATTGTTAAATACATACATACCGGGTGTAAAAAGACAACTTTTATGTTTTAATACCTCGTATTCTTTGAAAAGCTACGATCATTTTTTTCTCTGGAAGCAACCCTGGGAAACCAGTGGTTTCCAAGATATCGAGGACCAATGTTACATTAATATGAGCATTTTTTTTACATAAATCCATCTGGAATCGGTTAATAAACATTTCTTCCAAAGACACCATATCAAAATTTTCACATTTACTATCAAAAAACCAACGCTAAAGTTGCAAATGCGTAATGCACAGCTGATCGCGCGCGCAAGACACAAGGACGCAAGACGGCACACGTGTAAGCGGTCAACGCCCTCACCCAGAACAAGTTCGTACCTACACTAACCCAGTCACTAGGTGGCTAGTAGGTACAAACCTACCTACTCTCTGCTACTAATTTTTAACTACAACCGAAACAAAGAACCTAGCTAAACGTTAGAAAAGTTTTAAGAAAGCAATTTACCATTTTACTACACTAACTAAGTCTTCATTATTTGATCTGAGACTAAGTCCAAATGATAAAAATGAACCTACTACCTACCTACTACAACATTTTTACACACACCTACCTACCTGCGGCGACGACGAATGTCGCCGCGCCACGTAGGTAGTTATCTATCCTAAAAACCAAAGTATTACCTTGGTTTAGGTATTATTAGCTCATGTTAAATCAGTCGAAAACGTCTGCGTGATTGATTAATCACATAAATAATGTTAGTAGCTTCTATCTAATTATTTACAAAAAAAAAACATTTTTATGAGTAGCGAAATAAAAAAAGCCGCGCGCGTCGCGGCACCTTTGATCATGCTTTAAAAAAATACCGACAACGAGGCCGCCACGTCGGAGTCGATTCGTTTTGTTATGATATCCCATAACATAGCCGCAAATATTCTGCAGTTTCAACACTTTTTCATACATTTTTCGTTAGGTTATTTAGGCATTTTCCGACATATAGTTACCGTGGCAGCGGCGGAATTTTTCAAAGCAACATTCAAACGCGCCGCGGGTTCTTTGTTTATCACCGCTTAGTTTGTTATGATGACCCCTGAGGTTTGGTCCTAGTTTTACCACTTATCACACACATTTTCCTTTAGGTAAATTACTAAGTATCAGCAATCTAATAAAATAGCGGCACCGACAAAGCATAAGCCGCGCTTTCACCAAAAAAAGCGGGTGGGGCTGTGTCGGGGCACACGGCCGTTGGTTTTAACGTGAAACGTCTATGTTAGCGAATCGCTTTTAAAGTAAAAGATTGAAATGAAAACAAGATGGACGCTGTTTTAAGTATTTTAATAAAAAAAACTTGACAAACACACGAAAGAATCACCACGCTATAAAGTCGGAGTCACGAGTTACACTGAATAGAAACAAGCGTGAGCGCCGGTTTCGCACAGTTATCGCAGTATCCCTCCCCCGCCGCCCCGCTTGACCCCGACACGAACTCAATGTCATAACAGCGAGCTGACTATATAAGTGAAATATTTACACCACATTTTTTTTTTTTTTTAATTATTAAGGTACGATGATATAGACCTTTTCGTTACGGTCCAGTTTTTAAACCTGGTACCCGTATGTTTCGGCGCGATTTTAAAGACGTTTCACGTCAAAACTTTCAACAAGAGACAGTGGCGCTAGTATCCTACAATTTAATGCACTTTTACATACATTTATTTTTAGTTCCATCATTATCCGCTGACTATTATCTAATTTTAATTTGGTAAGGTGGTATGACTGATTTTAAAGGTTTCTTTACACGGTAAGTTTTCATAATGAAACGTTTCTGGGCATTTGTACGTACTAGGGCACAAATTAACGTAAAGGCTAGTTGTTGACTGTCAAATTTGAATGAATGGGTATGATGCAGTTTGCGCTAACTACCTTGCTACTTATCCCTTAACATGAAAATTAAATTAAATGTAAATGGTAGGTTACGCTAACAAATGATTATATTGTGTAGGTTTATTGTCCAAATTCAAATACAAATGTAGGTTACATACTCATTTATTACAGCGATAGTGCATGTAGGTACCTACGTATTTAATGGTCGTATACTTACCTACGTAGTTGCTTACTATATAAATACGTACGCAATAGAGCATATTTAAATACCTAGATACAATATTGAATAGGCAGAATAGAAATTTCGTTTTACTTTTTATTCAAGACAAATCTGTATTTGAAATAAAAATTGCCGTGTAAACAAACCTTTATAAATGATCCCGCCATATTTTTGCTAAATTATTCTCTATTTCATTTAGTTCCGATCAAAATGTCTGCGAGTGCGCATGTCATTTTGATTAGATCGATTTGTTACGTTTGCGCTATTGTTGATAGTTTTTTAAGTGTTATGATTTTATTAGTTATTATGTGTTATTTGTTTAAGCGTGTGTTAGTGTGTTTGTGAGCAAAATGTACGAAATACTTCACGCGGGAATACCTCAACATGATTTTATTGTTATGGTATAGCCGTACCGTAGGCAATGCAGCTCCCTTCGGTAATAAGGAATCAGGCAGTCCGACGCTCATCAACAGCAGACTGATATTACGGGTCGTATATCGTGTGCCGGAAATCCAGTCTATCGTGCTAGTTCCTCCTGGCGGTGGCCAGGCAATTAACATGGAAGCAGAAGCTATGCGCGGCGTTGTGAAGGAGAACCCTAGACTGGGAGTATGCACAGCGGCGCAAGTGCTTCGCCAGCAGCCTGGCCCTCGAGTGCAGCTTGTCGTATCACATATCACCATCTGTATTCCCAGTAAAGAGGAAGTAGAATGTGTGGGCTGTCACCCCCGGCAATCAAATGCTGGGTAGGACAGAAGTCGTACCTCACAAGCAGCAGCCCCTTTCTCGAAAAAGTCTGCAAGATCTAAGTGAATACCTATTTACAGAATGATTACTCAGTATGTACATTTGTACTTAGCACGTCTAACAACTTTGCGCTTCAAACGAATACATTGCTTGCAATAAAATGAAGAAAAAAAATATATATGTCTTTCATTCCTACAGTTATTGTTTTAGAAACGTCCGACAGGACTTGATGTCCCATACTGAAACTGTAGATTTAATGGTTGATTGAGCCGGAGGGTAACGTTACAAAGAATACGAGGTATTAAAAGAACAAAGTTGTCTTTTTACACCCTGTATAATACATATAATCACGCCTTTATCCTTTAAGGGGTAGGCAGAGCACCAAGGGCCGATAGAACCACATGGTGCCACTTCTGACCAATTTTTAGGGTATAGTTGAGATGTACAAGTTCGGTTAATAGTCACAGGTGGTCAGCCCATCGCCTACAAAACACCAAGACCCTCTTGTCCCTCTATTGACTTGGACAATATGCCCGGGAAGAGAAGCCGCTGTAGTATTACACATTATTTTTTCACTCCCAGAGCAGCATAGAAGCATGTTATTTCATTAAATTTAATGTCATTTCATGTGGAATAATAAGTTCCAATCGATACTGAATCAAAAACATCAAATTTAAATATCTATAACCTAACAAAATATTTTGTTCAATGTTGCTAGGTTTCCGACACATATATCCCTACAAATTATTATGGGAAATTTGAAAAATGTTAATTTAAAAATAAAAATGCTCACTTACAAGAAATAATTTTATTAATCAATGATTTCATTGGAACTTGGAACCAATACAAGCGTTAACAGACCTACTTGTAGGAGCCGAAGAAATAGTATAAAACCATAATATGAAATTTATTTATAATTTTTACTTACAGGAAAGACAAGCAAGTATTACATGTAAATATTTTCCGACATGCTGCGATTTACTCATATGAAGATATGGAAACTGTTGATGATGTAAGCTTACATATAATATTGTTGATGGTGTAAGATTTGTAAATATTCTTTTAATAAAATATAAATTTATTTTGGGTTGCGTTTTATTTATCCTGTCCTGTGCTAATGCGGGGCTTTTTAAAAATACATCTAAGAACTTAGGCATTTTCTCAGGCGGTAAGCTAGCACTTATCACTGATCATTTGCATCTATCCCCGCATCTATATTAATGATTCTACAGTGCCCCAGTTCTGAAAAACGTGTGTATGTACTATGTGCGTTATATTAATATTCCACCCACTCTCAAAATAATAATAAAAATATTTAGTTAAGGCTAAGGACTCTCGGAGCGATTTTTTACCGTGCCTGTCGCGGTGGTGGAACTGCGATTATATTAATTCTAAACTGACGAGACCGATTATTTGCGCGGTTACGCGGCGTTCGCCGAAAAAAATTTGTTGGGAAACGATGTACCTATAATAGGCTTGTGTCCTAAAATGTAATTAGTGGTTCATTCTTTTCTTTCTTACATATATATCAGAAATAAGTTAATATTTCTACAATAATCAATCACTAACATAATTATTTACGGTTTTTAAAAAACCTGTTCGAATATTTCATGAAAACGCTCTAAACTGTCATGGCGTCTTCAATGACGTCATTCAGTGCGTCCAAACCAAAACAAACCGTGAACGTGAATACTTTTTTTACATTTAATAATTTAAAAATGAATTCCATGTTTTATAAGTATTGTGTAGTGCCTGAGTGTAAAAGCACAAGTGTAATGACACCAAACAAATTGTTTGTAAGAGTTCCCATGAATGAACAAATACGGAGAAAGTGGTTAAAACTTGCACGGAGAGATGATGCCCGTATTTTGTCTGTAGATTCAAGAATGTACTTTTGCGAAGATCATTTTGATGTAAGTATTTAAACAAAGATGACTTTCCAGTCCCTGTACCTATATTACAATGAAAAAAACACTTTGTAAATGTAGCTATTAAATTATTTGAGGTTATTTTGATTCTGACTTAATTTTGTACTAACTGATGTAATCTGAGATTTTATGTTGTAGGTATCATTGTTAAATACAGGTTATTGTTATTTTTCTAGATGCCAAACGATATGACGAATTTTATGGAGTATCAAATCATGGGAAAAGTATCAAAGATACTTATGAAATCAGGTTGCATTCCAACAAAGTTTGAGTGCCAAGAAGACAGAAGAAAACGAATGAGCAGCATCATAGAACGGCCATACATTGTAAAGAAACAAAGAACTGAGACCATTGCAGAGTGTCTAAATGAATATAATACAAGTTGTACAACAAGTTCATCTCTAGAAGATACTTCTAATATCATTTCAAGTGAGTCTACCTAACATATAAAACAAGTAGTTCAGAGTACAAGTACCAATAGTTACATTACTTTTATCATTTCTAATTTTATAATTCTAACCAAATAGTTGGTTCATACATGAATTTCAAATATTAATGTTACCTACTAAATGTCATATTTTTTATAAAGTTAAAGTTTATTTTGATAATAAATACTGTCAGAATCTTTATAGCCCCGTGTGTTGTGTATACTATAATACTTACCTCTAGATTAGACTGTGTATTATAAATATCCTTGTTTGTAGTATGATCCGTCTCTGTGCTATATGATTAAATAAATAAATATTTTTAGATTGCAAGTTGGGTGAAGAAAATGTCCAAGAAGTTATAAGTAAAACATCAGACAAGTTTGTTCAAGCCTTAATAACACCAAAATTCAGAAGTAAAGCTGTGCAAGCTGGAGCGAAGTACAAAGATCAGGCATTGTCACCATTGAAACCATCGCTAGTATCAAGTTTCACATCCCCATTCAAAGTTAAGACTTTCAAGAAATCAAGACCTGCGGAGACGGGTAAAATAACAAGAAATATATTTACCGAGGATGAGCCCTCAGATGGTGAAATTTCTCTATACTCAGGAGGTATCAGGAGTCACTCACCTTCTGTGCATTCACTGCAAACCAAATCATCTTCTGACTGCAGCGAAATACTTGAAGATTACAAGAAACAACAACAAGCTACGGAGACTCTATCGAACACATTAAAAAAGATAGAGAAGAAGCCTCGATTGTACATTGGTCTTTCAAAAACTTGTTATTACTTGATTGACATTATTCAGGAGACTTTAAATATTCCCAAACATCATATATTATTATGTTTACATAAAATTAGGTTGGATAATACATTTAATCAACTGGCAGATGATTATGAGAATACTCCATCATATTTAAGTAAGGTATTTAATAAAAATATACCATTAATAGCCAGTGTTATGCGTTCTTTTATTGTTAATCTTGACAGTGAAATGACTAAAAAAAACTTACCTATATCATTTAGACATAATTTTCACAATGCCAGTTGTATTATTGACTGCCTTGAAATTGAAGTGCAGAAGCCATCCAAAGCAGTAAATCAAGCCCTAACTTGGTCTGACTATAAAAAGGCCAATACAATTAAATACCTAATATCCTGTACACCCAACGGATTAATAAATTATATTTCTCCTGGGTTTGGGGGCAGAACAACAGACACTTTATTAGTAGAATCATGTGATTTTATAAAAACATTAAAGCCTGGTATGTGTGTTTTAGCAGATAGAGGTTTCAAGCATGTTGAACAATATCTGCATAAGTCAGGAGTTACATTGATAAGACCTCCAAGTGTTGAAAGTGGAGTGAAAATGACTAAAAATGATGCAAAGTTAACTAAACAGATAGCCAGCATAAGGATACATATAGAGCGTCTAATACGTCGTTTACGAGAATTTTGTATGCTAAAACCACATGCATGTATAAATTTTAATTTTATTAAAATACTAGATGATATTATAATTATAGCATGCGGTTTAGTTAACTTACAAGACTCTTTGATAAAATAAAACAACTAATACAAAAAATTGTTTTTTATTAAGATCCCATAACAAATATTATACCTATCCTATGATAAAAATAACACAATCTTATATTACACTCTTATATAATAAAGGATATATATTATTTTTCCAAAATAAGACTAACTTTTCACTGATATTTTGTACATATTTATGATCAAATGGCACATTTATAATTTCCACTTGTTTATTTTTAACATAGTCAGGGTCAGCTACACAAAAGTATCCACTTTTCATTGCTGTTAGGTACATTTGCAGCTGCATCTGAGCATTACATCTCTCTGAAGGCTGGCCATTGTATATATAGTTTTTATAAGTTTTGGCACTTATGGGACATTTTATTTCAACAATATTGCCATCACATAATCCGTCTGGAGAGCCAGCGATCATGGGGTAATGACTACTCAATACAAGACCGCACTTGGTAATATTTTTTTTTAGCATATCTTCCACGGTTCTTCTCACTTGATCTTCAAGCACACGGCCCCGTTTCATATGTTTGGTTTCTGGAATTTTTCCACCTAGTATCAAAGATACAAGTGTACCGTCAGCTGTTTTGCAACGACTAACTTCATATGCCTTTGATGCGGTTATCCGGCCATACCTTAATTCAAACCAGAGATTGCTTTTGGATTGCTCTATTGTTTCTTCTTTAACCTTCTCAATTAGAGCTGTTGTAATGATAACATTGCTCAAAAATGTATCAACACATTTCTCTTTATATTTTAGCATAAGCTGATGCATTGAAAGTGCTTCAGTTTCGCTTGGAGAATAATTGGGTTGATATCTTAAAAGCTCGCAGTCATGCACTTTTCTTTTCCTTCCTTCTTCTATGAATTTTGCCAGAACTATGTTATTTGCTGGCAATAAGGGGCTGCTCTTTGACAGTTGTTTGGTCGTGATTGATTTCAAAGTACTGCCAACTCTAGACAACTTTGATTTTTTCCAATAGCACTCGGTTGATGTACAAGAAGGCTCCTCGCTACGACGGTGAACCCAAAATAAAAAAGCGATTGCGTGTTTGCAACCACCTCTTGAAGCAACACAGTCCTCACATACTACTGAAACAATCACATCATCTTCTTCATCAATAATCAGGGTGCATCCATATAGTTTAGCGTGAACTTTGTGTTCTGGACACATTTTGCATTTCACTGCGCACAAATGGGCGTCACGCTTCAGCTGCACGTAGCTAATAGCATCGTCTCCGTATGATGCTCTAGAAGACCTGAAAAAAAAATGCAACTAGTTGGTACATAAAATCAAGTCAAAAATAACCTAAAATCAAAGTCTTTATTTCAGGAAATATAACTCATTTTATTTAGTAAACTGAATGAATGCTTACTAAGTAATGTTTTACATTTCTGTTTACTTACATTGAAGTCTTAACGTTGCGAAATTCCGAAGAACAAAAATCACTGTTAGTTGCGAAAAATGTTCCGAGCATAACAGCGTCAATTTTTGGTAGATTAGTCGAATTTGCTTTACTAAATCCGGACTCCATAGCTATTTATCTCAACCTTTTGAAATATCGATAATTCTGAAGTTTTTTTGCAAAAATCGGCGAATAATTGTTACTGGGTTTGTGTATTTACTACTAAAACGTCAACAACAACAATGGCGCACGCACTGACTGACGTCATGCTCTCTGATTGGCGTTCACTGTCACGTGATTAAATTTATATTTTTCGGTTTTAAATAATGAAAAATATTAATAATCTTACATTTTTATAATAAATAAATAATTGTATTTACTTCTATACATAACAATAAAGTTATATATATTACAACATGACCTATTATTTTTTAGTGGACACAAGCCTATTAAAAAAAATATTACTGGATCGGGCGGAATTCATAGTATCCAGCGTTTGTGTTAGTTTTCTTATAGCCAGATTTTAACTATTTCCGTTCCGTTAAATATTATCCGTGAAAAAATGTTGTTACACGCGTCTATGTGCATTTATGCAAAAAACGCAGTTTATTTACTCAACTTTGGACCCTAATATCTTGGGAACCAGCACTTATATATGTTTATTGTCACTGTTATTTACTGTACCTCAATTTATATTAAGCTCAGTGCGCTTATTGTACAATTATGTTTTGTGATATAAATTATTTTTATTATTATTACTTCCCAGGTATGCTTCCATGGAGAAAAATGATTGTGATGATGAGGAGATTCCGTAGTATTCGGGAAGGTTGACGACCAAAAAACAGCCTGTATATCTGCATTCTACAAAAACTGCGGGCTCACAATCGCGGCGGACGCAGCTAAAAATCGCTCCGTGAGTCCTTAGTAATGGGATAAGGGTAGCAAGATGATGATTTCTTAGCATGAACACTTTCACCAGTTCATAAAATAAGGCAATTTTCTATCGACTGGCCACATTGCATTTTGGATCTACCTAATGTCCTGTCCCTATCACCGGCAATGCTTGCTAGATTTATATTAATCCTCTTTCTACGATTGAAGCAGGTTTTGTTTGGTTGGTCCTTAGAGCAAGGTCTGATCTTTTGGAAAAATCGATTACTAGAAACTAATGACAGACAACATTCGAATCGTAATGAGAAACGCTCGTCTGTGCTGATTAATTTAAATAAAATGAACGCATTATTTTCGAATGTAGCAAAATTTTTTATTGGAAATTAACTGAGATACAAAAATGTAAATCCATTATTACATAAATATTTGATACGGTAAATTATGAATATAATAGTAACTTGTAAAAAAGAATGAAAAACAAGTATATTTTCACTCAAAATATAAAGTTGTTCAATCCAGAATTTACGAATTTAAATATGCCGCCTTTTTCTTTTCAATTTGAGAACCCTGTCTTCAAAGCGTTGTTGTGAATCCAATATGGCGATATTTGATGTTGTACTGTTTTGAAGGTACGTCAATTTGACGATTAAAAATTATGTTAACCCGGTAAATATTATGTTTTAATGAGTAAACAAATCGTATTATCAATTTATGTTGTAGTTCAAGTGATTATTTCTAAAATTAGTGTTTCTAAGCTTTCTATACGATTCTTATTGTTTTGTTTGTGATTTTAGATAAATTAGTGATTATTCCATTGTGCTTACAACTTAGGTTGAAAACGTATTATTTACGTTGATATAATGCCTCTATCTTGTGCCAATGGTGAATGAAATCATAAATACTTCCTTAGCTTTATATATCCACGTTAAATCCGCCTAGAACAAGATCAATTTAATTACGGTAATTATGTCTCAATGTGAATGTTTCGTATTTTAAACCAAATAATCTTGTTTCAGAGGGGCCCATGATTTCGCACAAATGGGAGTTAAATAATTTATTTCATAGGTGCATAGTATAGCGCCACATAATTGATTCACTACTTGAATTCATAGTCGCCAGAGCCCTGACTATAATGACAGACACGAGACGAAGAGTAAAGCTTTATGCTCTGAACGCTGATCGGCAGTGGGACGACAGAGGAACAGGACATGTGTCATCATGTTATGTGGAAAGACTCAAAGGGACTTCCCTCCTAGTGAGGGCAGAATCAGATGGGTCCTTATTGCTAGAAAGTAAGATACAGCCAGACACAGCCTATCAAAAACAACAAGATACTTTAATAGTGTGGTCAGAAGGAGACAATTTTGATTTAGCATTGAGTTTTCAAGAGAAAGTTGGTTGTGATGAAATATGGGAAAAAATTTGTCAGGTGAGCCAATTTATATCAAATTTTATAAAACCTATCATATATAACCTAAACCTGAACTTATTTATACATACAGTACACTGCAATGTTTATTGGTTGATATCTAATAAATTTATAGGTTATATTTATGCTAGTTTCTCATATCTGTTATTAATGTCATATTTTTGTTTGTAGGTCCAGGGTAAAGATCCATCAGTAGAAATAACACAGGATATAGTGGAGGAATCTGAGGATGAGCGATTTGATGATATGTCAGATAGTGTCCAACCAGTGGAGTTGCCGGCCTGTGAGATGGGACGCTTGGAGGATATCAGTGAACTAGTAAACAGCTGTTTGGTGTCCCCAGCAAGAAAGGACAAGCTTGCAGCAGCCCTGGAAAGTCAAAACTACATCAAAAAACTCCTTAATCTGTTCCACATGTGTGAAGACATAGAAAACATTGAGGGATTGCATCATCTCTATGAAATCTTCAAAAGTATATTCCTTCTCAATAAAAACACATTATTTGATACAATGTTTGCTGATGACACAATATTTGATGTTGTAGGCTGTTTAGAAAATGATCCCAGTTTGCCACAGCCCAAAAAACACAGAGAGTATCTTAGAGAGCTAGCCAAGTTTAGAGAGGCCATTCCTATTAAAAATCAAGATTTGCTAGCAAAAATACATCAGACATATAGAGTACAGTATATCCAAGATATTGTCTTACCAACACCTACAGTTTTTGAGGATAATTTGCTAAGCACATTATCCAGTTTTATATTTTTCAATAAGGTAGAAATAGTGAAACTTATAGAGGAAGATGAGAAGTTTTTAACAGATTTGTTTAAGTTATTAATGGATGAGAAAACACCGGACCCAAAAAGAAGGGATTTGGTGTTGTTCTTGAAGGAGTTTTGTAATTTTTCACAGAATTTACAACCACAGGATAAGGATGCTTTTTATAAAACATTAGTGACATTGGGGATCCTACAAGCCTTAGAAATAACACTAGGTATAGATGATCAGAAAACTAAGACTGCATCTATAGACATATTGACTTATATTGTTGAGTTTTCTCCTTCTGTTGTACGAGACTATACATTGCAACAAGCAAATAATACTGAAGAGGTTAGTCTAATTACCCAGATTATTATGTGATATCATGTAGAGTTGAAAATATATTTATCAGCTGGTTTAACAACTTATATCTGGTTATATTGACTAAATATGAACTTATTTTCCAGGAGCAGATGTTATTGAATATTGTGATAGAACAGATGTTGAGGGACCGAGACCCTGAGTTGGGTGGCGCTGTTCAGCTCATGGGTGTTCTTCGTATTCTACTAGACCCTGAAAGTATGCTAGCATCGGTGAATAAGAGTGAAAAATCAGATTTCCTTAACTTTTTCTACAAACACAGTATACAAACACTCATAGGTAAGAATATTTAAAATTGGGAACCCCTCATAATTCTTCATTGTCATATAAACCAATTTTTGTTGATTGCAAACAAAAACATCTATCTATACATAAAATAAAAATGCAATGGATCGCTGTCTGTACATGGAAGATATATGAGAAAAAATATAGACCTTTATCAACGCAATAGAACCCAAAACGATGATTTTTTGAATTTTTGTCTGTTTGTCGGTTTGTCTGTTTGTCTGTGCGTTTGTGCACGCTAATCTCAAAAACGGCTGAACCGATTTCGATGCAGTTTTCAGGAATATATTGTGACAGGTCCCACTTAACATATAGGCTACTTTTTATCCCGGGAAAATGTTTATATCCTAGATAATTTCGACATTTTGTTTTTTCTGTAGTCCACGCGGACGGAGTCGCAGGCGTCCACTAGTCTCTAATATTTATTTACATGTAATAAAGTACAATGACAAGCATCTAACAGGGATTTCTTCCAGCCAAACTAAAGAATTAATTTTGTTTAAAAAAAAATAACTCCAAAATTCCTATTTATCACATACAGTCATTTTATTGGCCTTTATATCTTTACAGCACCATTACTAGAGAACACAATAGGAGAAAAACCTCTGAAGGAAGACTACCATACTGTGCAGCTATTGGGTCTTGTTTTAGAACTGTTGGCATTCTGCGTTGAGCATCACACATACCATATCAAGACATGCATATTGAATAAGGTATGGTATACTGCTTTTACACTAGTGTTGCCCATGTTTTATTTCAGTGTTGCCCTTACATTCATCCTTTGTCTATATGTCTCACTATCAAAATAAGAAACTACAATTAATTTGTGAGGTGCATCACTAGTCATGTATATGTTTTCAAGTTATTCTTACCTGGCTAGAATATAAAAAGAATATGGTTTTATTCATATTAAAAAATGCAATCCTTTTTGCATTTGTCACTTAAAAACATCAGTAAATGTCTGAGCCCAATTTAAGGGTTGGCTTCTGTAACATGATGCCTGTGCCCCTGTATTGTGTAGTGTATTCACAACATCAAACAGTCACCTAAAGTAGCAATGTGAAATCTTACTATTGTGCTCCTAGTAATAATAAAGCTATTTATTCCAATTAGTTATATTGTTAGTGCATATTTTACAAATTAATTTCCTAATTCTAACTAAATAGACCCCGCTTGGTTATAAGTCTCCTCCAACTCTTTCCATTTTCCTCTGTCCATTCCTTTTTGTAACCAGTTCTGTTCAGCAACTTCGATTATCTCATTTGCCCATTGCTTCTTCGGTCTTCCAATGTTCCTTTTTCCTGATGGTCCAGTACATTTTGTTGATTACAGTAGTGTGCTGCTACTGTACTTAAATGTAGGTTTTAATAATAGGTCTTGTATTTTTCCAGGATCTACTCCGTCGTATTCTGGTGCTTATGAGATCGACACACACGTTTTTAGTACTGGGTGCATTGAGGTTCATGAGGAAAATCATTGCACTCAAAGATGAGTACTACAATAGGTATATCATTAAGGGGAATCTCTTCTCGCCTGTCATAGATGCATTCTTAAGAAATAATGGCAGGTTTGTAAATATTTCTATGGTTATTTACTATTAACATGTAATGATTAATTTTTTTAACCATTCCAACTTATATCATAAATGTGCAAGTAAGATTGTTTGTTACCTTTAAGCTTTCAAGCTTTACATAACCAATCTTTTTAAAATTTTGCATACATACATATAATTGGGAGTGTAGAGAAGGATATAGGCTATATTCTGTAGACCACATAGTCGAAGTCAAGGGCAACAGCTAGTATAATATAAGAATTAATCATGAAACCCTATTCTATGATAAAATCAACGAATATAACACAGTTATGTTTGTATTTCAGGTATAATCTTCTAGATTCGGCGATCCTAGAATTGTTTGAATTCATAAAACTGGAAGACATCAAATCACTTTGTTCACATGTTGTGGAAAACTTTGGCAAAATATTGGAGGATGTTGAATATGTACAGACATTTAAAGCGTTAAAAACGAGATACAATCAACATCAAGATAAACTTAAAGAGAGAGAAAGAGGTGAGCATTGAGCTAACTTTTTAAAACCTAAAATGATTCCTAAAACCGACTTCCACTTCTTTACATTAGCTTATGCAAATGATACATTTTTCTTAAGTTATTTAACGGTAATTGCATAATTGGTATGACAGATACTTTTTGTGGAAAACTACATTATTTCTTCAATTAGTCATTTCGCCAGTCCAGCACACGTAATAGAGGCCAGTGCCAAAAGACGCACGCAATACAGGGGTTCAATGACACCCATTTCTATGTATCAATTCTGTCAGAGTATGACGAAGTGAGCAGAGCCGAAGCAATGTAACAGCGAATGTTGAGAGTGTCACCGTCGCATTGCTGTCGCTCAGCTTAGTTATATGATTTAAATCTGTTAGTGATATGATATTGCCTATTTAGACTGACACGGATACATATCCCACTGGATCCGATACCGGTCGTCAGATTGTTGTATATGTGCCTGAAAAGCGGCGGTTGGCTCACATGGTGAGACTTAAGCCCCGAGCACACCGGATGCGTATGCGTATATGTAAGCGTAGACGTGCAGGTATCACGAGTCGTTATGTATGGAAATGTATAGGTTCGGGCAGACCGGATGCCTATACGTAGACGTAAGGGTAGACGTAAGCGTGACGGCAAAGGGGGTGTCCTGTCTTATACAGTTCCATACATTACAACTCGTGGTATGTGCACGTCTACGCTTACTCGAGTGTGTGCTCGAGGCTTTAATAGGTTAACTGGTGAAAAGTGGGTGTGTAGTTTGCACACTTCTGCCCAACCTCTTTGGGGGATAATGGGCGTGACCATAGATATCAGCCTCCTGATTACGTAAAAGCAATAGCAAAGCCGAAGCCGCGCGATCGCGATAATTGAGAGTGTGTGCGTGCGCGCAACGAGCGCTCGACGTCCTCCCGCGTCCCCGCACCTCGCCCAAGCACACACACATTTTCAATTATTGCGATCGCGCGGCTTCGGCTTTGCTATTGCTTTTACGTAATTAGGGGGCAGAAACAAACGGGAGATGGGCCCTCAAGCCAAATTTGTTTGAGTTATGTTATGATGTAAGCTATCAAATATCAGTTTTAAAGAATATTTCCGATGAAGGATGGCGTTAGTTACACCAAATTTCTGTGTCACTGCATACAAAAGAGTTTGCTCATTTTGCTCAAACTCCACTTTCACCGGCCACGCCCCCAGGGCCACTCATACATCTCTGTGGGCGTGACTGTACCTATGTAAATCTGTCAGTGTGTGACGTAGTGAGCGGCAGTGTGGGTGTGACCGAAGCGGTGGTGCCGTCTCTCCTGCGCTCGCGGTACCGACGGGAAGCGCGCACGCCGGACGAAGAGGAGGAGATGTGGTTCAACGATGACGACGAGCTGGAGGACGAGCCGCCATTGGACGCGGCGCATCAGCACGCGCATGCGCACCATGCGCTCGATGCTATTGGTTAGTGAGCTTTGTTGTGTAGTTGTATAGTTTATCTACAGCTTTTTTGCTGTACTTTTATATTTACAATTTTTTGTTGTTTTATTTTTCTTTTTGTGGATCGATGTGAGGTAGTTTAGGGAAATCTATTCAGGAGATTCATTATCATGTATTTTTTATATAGGAAAATTAATTTATGGTAGGATAAAAACTAGTGTGAAACAGTCATCAGGATAGCTTTTTATAGGTTGAAATACAATTCGAATTGGGTATGGGTAGTTTTAAAAATTTCTTTCTACATCTCCCCAACCACCATCCTACTAATATTATAAACACGAAAGTATGTGAGTATAGAGGGATGGATGTTTGGTACTCTTTCACGTAAAAACGGCTGGAGCGATTTGAATAAAATTTGGTATAGAGTTAGCTAACACCCTGGATTAACACATAGGCTACTTTTTATCCCGGGAAAATATTTCATCCCGGATAATTAAGACATTTTGGTTTTTTCTGAAGTCCACGCGGACGAAGTCACGGGCGGCCACTAGTTTTGTTATAATAGTAAACTTTCGTTAAAACCTTTGATTGTGTAAATTCTCCCCAACTACCTTGTATGTATACTTATAATAAAAGAAAGCTCTTTCTGCAACATACACAAATAATAGCATATCAATCTTCAAAATATGTCAAGCCCTCATAATAACATAACCCCAAAACAATTCCAGGCAAGATAGTGGACAAGAAGGCGTGTCCGCCCGCCGAGGGCGCGAACGGTCCGAGCCGCGTGCACCCGCCTGCGCCGCCTGGCAAGCTAGCGGACGTTCAGGTATCCGAGCCCAGATTACTCGATAAGGTAACCTATCCGCATTTTAGTTTGCGCTCTGTTTATCTTCACTTGGCAAGGGAAACAAATTAGAGATGTTCTTGTTTTGCTGTTATTGGATTGGATTACTCGATAAGGTAACCTATCCGCCTTTTAGTTTATGTGCTCTGTTTTTCTTCACTTGGCAAGTTGGGGCATAGAGGAATAAGATGTCATAGAGTGCTAATGTCGTAGTAACTGCCTCGATGTACCATGAGACTTTCCGGCACCTCATAATTCCAGTCCTTGACACTTGGATTGCATTACTGTAATGTACTACATTACTAATGTACTGTAATGGTTGGGGTAAACAAATTAAAGGGATTAGTTTTACTGTTGTGGAATTTGGTGAATTTGTTGGAATGGTGTTTTGTGTGGGCCAGTCATAGTCCACATGTATTCTATCTAACAGTTATCGGTTCCTATCCTAAATAATTTTTTCATCCTTGATTACATCATGTAATTTACATGTGACCTTGAAGTTTGAGCTGATAACTTGCTAAATTAATCTGTAAAAGTCTGGTGGCATTTTATAAATAAAGTAATCTTATCACCTGTTGTTTATTCTAGTAATTAAATGTTATTGTTTTATGTAGGTACTTGTAAATAATCTTATAAGCATAAATTCATATTTTAGTTTGTTCGTCTATCTTGCCAAGTTAAGAAAAATAGATAATAATGCTTCCTGGGGTGGATGATGGAGATATATGCTGGTGGTGGGTAGGGTTGCAACTTGTCATTGTTTCTGTATGATGCATGATTTTTATATGAAACTACGGATTTCATGTAAGTATAAATAAAAAATTGTGTTTTATGAAAAAGTTATTTTAATAAATTATGTACAAAAAAAAATTGAAATTAGAGGAATTTAGGTTCTTTTTTAAAATATTGTGTAAATGTCTTGAATATAAAAGAAACCTGCAAAGTTTGTCTCAGTTAAAGTTTTTTCGAGCTAGTTGTTTTCAAAGAAGGGTATATACTTGCAAAATAATTAATAAAAAAGTAATAAACACTTTACACATAGGCTGTCTCTAACTCCATGTTGATTATTATTAGGGTTAAGAAGGAAGAAATTTGCTGTAGGATGGATGGTTATGAGAATTTTCAGTTTGTATTTTGTGTAGGGTCAACATTCATTCACTCCAGATCATTAAAAATGACATTATTCATTATCTGGGGCTTGCTTTGCTTCTGTTTTACTAATTTAATATTTATTTACAAGTTATATATTGGTATTTTTTGTGACTGACCTTAGTTTATATTAATTTTTACCTAAAACGTAACACAATTTGATTAGCAATTTTACAATCGACACAAATTTTCAATTTCTACCTTTATGAAATTGGCAATCAAATCATAATACAACCAATATAAGCCGTTTTTTTGCGTTCAAAGCGAGTATTCCTCAGTGCCACAATCCACTCGCTCAAAAATCGGCACGGCTCTAACCTTTAAAAAATCTCCAGGGTCTAGTGGATTACGACGGCGACTCAGACGAGGAGGAAGACAGCGGGGCGGCCACGGGCGGCGCCACCGTCGCCAATAACTCCAGCTCTACCGAGGAACGGGACGCGAAACGGCCCCGCCTCGCGTAGTCCCCATACCGCCTCGTTTCAAGGAATATAACTAGCAGTCTCGCTGTACTGTGCAACGGTACCCAGTGAAATGGCATGCGGATGACGTTTGACCTTTTCGAACGGGGAATCTACAAGGTAAACTTTGACATTTTTGCAACGACTTTTTTAATCAGTCTTCCCGAGTTGGTTAGTTTTCAGTTTGGTCGAGTTGTTCCCGAAGAAATCGGAATATTTTTATTTGGGAACAGGCACTAGATAAATGAATTTTAAGTAATGTAAGTATAATAGTATTCCTCGTTCGCAAAAGTAACTAAAGTATGTCAAACTCATCTAGATGATTTGTGTCCATTTTGTGTAAATACGAGGTGCTCGCCCGAGCAGCGCTTCAGGTATAGTAAGGTATGAATAATTCATACACGTAGAGTAATTATTCGGACGGCATCAGAATGTAGAACAAAATATTTGTTATGAAATGTATTCAAAGTGAACATAATTTTAACGGTTAGGTTACTTTTCCGATTGAATGTAATCACAAAAAGTACAAACAATATGTGTGGGATTTGTCTAATTATAATGAAAGCACCGTGGCCGTGAATGTAAAAATGTACGTATTTATAATGAAAATAATATTGTTATGATCAGAAGACCAATCTTTTTATTTTATATTGTATATTGTGGTGTGGAATTGCTACTCATTAGTGTGTTTTTAAGCGTAGAACCCTCTTGCTAATAAACACTAAAAAAAACTTACTCAGCTTTGGCACCGTTTTGGCACTATGGCGTTGTTGCTTTGTACTTTTTTTTTAATAACTGAAATACTCTCAAGTAGCACTGTTTATTGGAGAGGGTGTATTTTGAAATTATTTTTAAACCAATAGTGGTGACTAGACTACGTGGACGTACGAAACAGTATCGCCATATATTATCGGATTCTCTCACTATCTGATTTTGACACGCACGAAATTAAAAACGGAAATTAAATTAGCTATCAATATAAAGAAATAAGCTCAATGGACCATGTATGTGCTGTTAACTAAAGGCCGATTTTTTCAATGGGCAGATAGCTTATCTTAACGATAAAGTTGATGCTGTCTATCTTGCCCCCTGATTACGTAAAAGCAATAGCAAAGCCGAAGCAAAGCGATAGCGAAAATTGTACAATATTCGCCTTGAAATGTCCAAGTTCCTTTGAAATTCATTTGACGTAATACGAATTTGACAAGCAATCAGCGATTTTTGTTAAATTTTCGCTATCGCTTTGCTTTAGCTAGTTAGGTAATAAGGGGGTTGGTCAAGTTTCAGACAAAGATAGCGTCAACTTTTACCATTTACATAGGCTATCTGAAAATTGGAAAATCGGCCCTAAAATACAAATTATGTTGATTCCTATCTTGCTGTAACAAAATTGTTGTCGTTTCAAGTCTGTTGTTTTGATTCCCGTGAGTATGATAAGAGAAATCCTGGGATCTGGAACAGACAGGAGATCTCAGTTTGTGTGATTGATTCAACATTACAGTTTTGTTTTTAATAGGATACCTTAACTAACGTAACGAAAATAGATTTTGTAAGTTTAGGAGTCTCTTTAATCTAGATGGTAAGGTTAATTTTGTTTTAACTTATGTTGAAAAAGTTATATTAGTGTTAACAAAATGTTGACAGCACAAGGTCTTTTAACTTTAGTAAAACGGTCACGGTTCGATAGATGTAGTCAACGGAAACCATTAGGGAGTGAAAATGCATTATTTATTATTCTGTCTAGAATCTGATTCGACGTTTTCATTGAAATTCTGTTTAGGTTGCGTTCACAGATTTTCACACTGTTGACGCGTTCTAATAGCAAAAAAAAAATGTAATTCGGTGTGACAGTAGTTTAGTTAGACAAGGAGGGAAATAGTGTGAGTGTCAACGCCATTTTGGCTAGTTTAGAACACGGTATTAATTCACAATTAATAAATGGGTTCTATGACGGTCACATAAGTTATATTACCAAGAACATTTTATTGGTTCTCTCGCTCTTTTTGTTATAAAATGAGGGGGACAAAGAACAAAGGTTATCGACTAATGCGACCGATATAGGCCTCGGGCTTTGATGTATTTTGTGTTTGCACAACTGCATTCCTGCTATCATTTTTGGTGTGCCTTTAAGAGAATGAAACAATATGCAAATAAAATAATTTCACTTGTTCTGCCAGTCAATAATATCAAAAATATATGAACGGAAAAGCCGTATAAAATTAGTAAGAGTTAATCATCAATATCATCCATCATAAATTCAGAAATCATTTACTAAAGACAATGGCTGTAAGGGCTTAGTTCCACTTGCCTTTCCTTCGGGATAAACTAAACAAAAAAAAGTTAGTACTGGAGACTGAGACAGGATTAAAAGCATTTTAAATTCAATACTATCGACATTAATGACATTTAGGGCCGATTTTTCCAAACGTCAGATAAAAGTATAAAGTTGATACTGTCTTTTCTGAACTTGATCATGCATGATAGACTTTATTCAACAGATAGTTTGAAAAAAATCAGCCTTTAATGAATTATTATTTACTAGCGGTCGCCCACGGCTTCGCCCGCGTGAGAGTGCATTACTCTCGTGCGAAGCGAAGGGTCCCTAGTTATACATTATAAACCTTCCTCGTGAATCACTATCTATTAAAAAAACCGCACCAAAATCCGTTCCCTAGTTTGAAATATCTAAGCATACATAGCGACGGACAGACTTGTTTTATAATATGTAGTGATTTTCATTCAACATGAGCCCCTCATATTGTTTATTTTCGTAAATGCATATTTTTTGTTGAGAGTAAAGAAATTTTTTTTTCGACCTCAATTATAAATTCACTGTTCAATGAATGCACCACGCACATGCGCATGCGATCATGTAGTCTGCTCTGACGCTAAAAATATGCAATGGAGATCAGTATGGCAAGTGTAAGAACTTTTTGACGGTTCGTACGTAATCGTCACATTGTCAAATCTTATAGATTTTGCTTGCGTAATGATAGCGTTTCGGATTGTTGAGAGGTTTGTGTTGGTTCTACTGATACACTACGCTGTAAGAGAAAGGGTTAAAACGGCATGCTATAAATATAAAGCCCACTGTAAAGAAGTTATCCACAAAATTTGAGACTCGAAATCACATGTTTATTTCTCCAGATAGTATGGAAAATTCCTGAACAACCCACGAATGTTCATACATTTAAAAAAATAAAGTTATGATTTCGAGTTTAGAATTTTGTGGATGGGTTCTCTTTATTGGGATATATTTGAGACTGGGAGAAAGTTACTATGGTGAAAGGAGGTTGTAGGTATAAGTAGAGTACATAATATTAGGTACTGCAAATACCTACTTGAAGCAATATAACCATATTGCTCTGTCTCAGGAAATTAGACGGTGATTGCTAGCCCAATGTTAGCTAGATATCTCTGTCAATGGGTCCGCTATGTCTAAGTGCCTTAGTTAAAGAGCTAGCCCAATGTCGCGATAGCTATATTGCTTCAAATAGATATTTAGATTATTTACTCCGGGTATACTTACAACCTTCGTCCTATGGTGTTAGCCAAATGTTAGCTAGCAGTTCATAATACATAGGCTACATTGGTGGCATGTGTACACATACAACTGCCCTTTTTATTTCCTTCATGGTTATGGTTTAAACCAGTGGTTCCCAAAGTGGTCCAGGTGAACCCTCAGGGGTCCACAGGTCTCGATGGGGGTATACGTTGGCGTGAAAAAATGGGGTTCACAATTGATTTGTATGTGGTGTAGGCCTGTGGGGGGTCCACCAGAACCAGTTAACTTTTAAAAGGGGTCTATGAGAAAAAAAGTTTGGGAATCCCTGGTTTAAACGTACCTATTGGTGTCAGTTAACAATAGATATTTATCGGCGTTTGTTATTGAGGTTCTAATATTTATTTTATTTCTGTACTTTCAACAAACAATTTCGTCGTTTCGCTTATGACTGTAGCTTTTTTACTCTGCAAAAGTACTGTGTATGTGATAAAAGAATATATATCTGATTAAGATCCTTTTATTTTACGTGGTTAACCTGTAGTTATCATTCGTATTTTGTAAATAATACTAGATTTTATAGTGTACTAGTGATCGAGTTATTGAAACAAGTAACAAACACGAATATTAAAATTCTTTAGTATTTCCCCGGTGTTTAATCAACTTTCATGTTTCTGCACGAGAATGTTTGCTAATTAGAAATGGATGATTGAACTCATTACCTACCTTTGTAATGATTGGTAGCTAATAAGTTGACTAGACAAGTAGAAATTATACATATAAATGATTTTGCTATATTATCTGTTTGCTTTGTTATGGCCACTTATGCGATGTCTCGATTACGAACTTATTCAATCGTTTCGATGTAAAATAAACGAGATATCGAACGAAGATATCGTAGTTCGATACATTACATAAGCGGTAGTTACAGATTCTCAGATTCGCGATCTTTGATTATTACTGCCTTAAGCACGGATCATTTGTCTGACTTGTAGAACAGTAAAAGGTAAAGAGATATATTGATTGGGTAGTAAACTGGATGCGTAGACAATGTAATCGCTCGTTTTGTATTGACATTCGTTGTAATATTACGATCAATAACGGTTAAACTTCATCGCGAGATTTAACAAACGCGTTAAAATAAAAGCTTAATATTGGAGCAAACGTTGCGATGGACTACTCTTGATTAGATCGAGAAATAATATTACTTTGACTGAGCCCTTTGGTTGGTTATGTACGGTATTTGACGCAAATGAGCTGTGATTAAGGCACTGAATGTTTTTGGTTCGTTTGAAAGTGATTTTGTATCAACTGCGGGCTAGCCGGCTAGCTCATCTACATTGACCTTCGATTGCTTTATGCTAAATAATCTATTTTGGATATAGCTTAGTTTGGCATTGTACACAGATGAATTTCTAAGTGGCAACACAGAATATATTTAGCACTAGACAAGATGCAATCAACAATCAAGATGCAAACAATAATTCGAAAATTTAAAAATTAGAAAGGCGCGAGTCCGATTACTATAATATGTTTTTGTGCGGAAACAATATAGATGATTGTTGACGGTATATTTTTTAGACCTCAGTCGAAACCCTGTGGGTGAAAGTAAGGTAAGGGTGGCCAGTGTGAACAGGGTGCTCAGACAAAGTAATATCGTTTCTCGAAAGAAATTCGTCATCGTATAAATGACGCGATCATATATGTATCACGCGATAATATTTGTATCGCGTGATCTTATAAGTATCAAGTGATCATATAAGATCATAGATTGGAGGAAATTGTCACTACAACGAACGTCATTGCGAAACCGTATGACATTGGCTGAGCACCTCGGCAGTTACGATGTAGTTATTGCAAATGCATGCACCAAAACTGCATAAATCACATTGCAATATCCGTGCAATTTGTCTTTATGTTCATATTCAGTTTGTTTCTCTAATGTTGATTTTCATACTTGTAGCTATTCTGTATAAAATATTTATCTTGTAAAACATTTGTTAGTCCTAATTAAGCTTGCGGTCTATTTACTTGACAAGAATACCAGGTTTTTAAATATTTATCAAACGCACATAAATAAATATATGAAAGTACGTTAAGGTTGTATAGGTGAGTGCACATTTTTGGACTGTATTAGTACAAACAATATTACAAAGATTTTGTATGATCCATTCAATCTTGCATCCAATTTGTAAGAGCATGTCCAAACTATTTTTATATTTATCGAAATACAATTAATTGGTCTGATTTCAATTTTCGCTATTTAAAATATATTTTTTTTCGATAGTAATGGTATTTGTACAAAATGTATGGTTTGTAATTATAAACTTACGAATTTCAACTTGAGAACTTAATAATTATTCAGCATTTTAAGATCTAATGCATTTCATTAAAATGTGCGCATCCTATAGTATCGAAACATGATACTGATTTAACTAACCAATGCCTTAACTTCACAATAATAGCCGAATATTGTTATATTTAAGAAAAATTTAAAGTTACATAAATTTTTTACTAGTGGAGCAAATCTTGTTGGAGAAAATGCTCTCGTAGCCACATTTAATTAAAATAGGTATTGATACATGGTTCGTAGAGAGATCATCTATTTAGTTACTTGATTAAATTTACCTATGAGGTAATCTTTTGGAAGAATTTACTTTCATGTTGACATTATAATTTGTTCCTTTCAAGACCTGTGAATACCTAACCGTTAGTCCTGAGCTTGTTTCTTACTGCCTTTTATATCTTTCGTAAGTAAATACATATCAATTTTAATATGTGTTACATGGAAAATATTGATCTCTTTCACTGTCCCAAAAAAAAAAACTTATTTTGTTAACAACATTGATTACTTCCTACATATGATGGTCACACAAAATTTGCAAAATTCTAACTAAATCTTATCTCATTATGCACAGTGATTGCGAGGCTAAATTTTGATTATTACATATGAATGAATTTGTCAGAATATATTGTAAATAGGTACATATAACAACAATTTATAATGTAATAATTTTCATTTAGAATTAACCTTCAACCGCGTGTTTATTGGCATTATCTTGGTTACCCGTTAGGAGATCAGTGCAAAGTCACGCTTATTCAAAGTGGCCAGTTACAAGAAGTTGAAATGACGTGATGCAATGCAACCTGTCACTTTCCACCAATAAGTGGGCTCCTTGATTACGCACTATTTTCTTAATTGTATCTACCAAATTGCCACAGAGCTGTCAATTAGATTATACGATACTTATATTCCTTTAAATAATCAAACTAAATTTAAACGCGAAGTTGTAGGTGAAAGTAGACTGTATCGAGGACTATTTTTTATCTGTCTAGGTGGACGGCCATCATAAATTAATTTATACACAGATTAAAATAGATTTACCTATTGGCAAGTTGTGTAAAATAAATAAGCTTACTATAATGCTATTATTATGATGTCACTAGTTAAGTAAGCAATATAAATATAAGGTAATACAATTTGAGATTTTTATTTCATTTTGCATAATTCTTTAATTTAGTGTATGGTATGAGGTCGCAGAATTTTTAGTATTTTGTCACAATTGCAGAAATATAACCTAACGGCCCCCTGATTACGTAAAAGCAATAGCAAAACCTAAGCTGCGCGATCGCGATAATTGAGAGTACGTGCGCGCAACGGGCGCTCGGCGCCCTCCCACGCCCCACACCTTGCCCCGCGCACGCACACACTCAATTGAGGCGATCGCGAGGCTTCGGCTTTGCTATTCCTTTTACGTAATAAGGGGGCGGAATGGAAGTAAAATAAGATTTACTATACTTAATTATTTTCTAAAAGCTCCCGAAATCTCGAAGAACTTTAGAAACTTAGATAAGCCTGACTCGTTCCAAATATGCACTAGCGTTATAATTTATTTATTTATTAGGTTTATCAACAACTGTTACTATAATACATGATTTTAGCTTAATTTTACCACACTTGTGTAATAGCACAGCTTCTTATAGATAAACACAACATTCGTAATAATACTTAGACTAGGTTCATACTAAACATTATATAGATATATTATAACTAGATATATTAAGTATGTAATAACCAAATACAATTTGGTAGTTTGAAGAAAACAAAACAAAAACTTATTTACCAATACACTTCAATATTGAATTTCTAAACACCGGTTCAGAGGTCACAAATAAGTCGGCGCTAGCATGATGAACTTGGTTGAACAAGTTAGACAATCGAGGTACCGGAGAGTTCCTACCCAATACTGTTCTGCGAAATGGCATAGACAGAGGCTTCACCTGTGCACGCGGATACCTGGCAGGAACATTATTCCTAAATTGACTCAGCAGTTGAGGACAGTCTATTTTGTTTCGGAAAATTTTATACAAAAACATTATATCCAAAAGCTCCCTACGTTTTCCGAGAGATATCATTTTAAAATGACTGATAGTCCAGTCAAAATAGACATTCAAGGTTACATTAATTCGCACCTTGCTAAAAATTTGCATGAATGTTGGGAACACCATTACATACAATTTGTCAATTATCCACATCAATCCAATGTGTGGAAAAATTTTTATTGAAGGTCAAATGTTGCAAAAATCGGTTTTTTGAGTTTTCCAGCTAAACGGTAAGTTCTATCATGAAAATAGGTGAGACAAAAATTATTCATCATCCAATTATCTACAAAAATTGTTCATACACTTTTTTTCCTAAGAATCGCCATTTCGGAGATATGGCGATGCAAAATGTTGAAAAAGTTGTGTTATTCATAATATGCACACGTTTCCGCGCCACCCGTGAGGTAGTGTACATGACGCGTTTTTTTTACGTGGTTTCCCCGATAGTCCTATTCCACGATCTATTGTGGTTCTGTTGAGTTATAAAACTATTTTATTAAATTTAAAATGGTACTATAGTAAATGACAAGAGCGGTGTAAGTAATGAGTAAATTGAAAAAATTATTCGTCTGATAGATACTCGTTTAATGGAACATAATCCGTACTGTCTTGCACTTCTTCTCCTTCTTCTTCTTCTTCTTATTCTTCTTCTTCTTATTCTTCTTCTTCTTCTTCCTGCTGGGTACAAATAAATTGTTCAAAGAGCGATGCATCAGATGTCTCCTCGCCTATATCGTAAGAATCCTCTTCTTCTGGCGATTGAACATTGGAGCACGATTGGCCTCGACAACTGATACATGCTAATGAACAAAACAACCCAACTTTTTTACAGCCGCATTTAGCATTACACCCCGTTTTGCAATTGCAAAAAATTGAATTGAGGAGTTTTTCTGGTGCAGGAGGGAGTAAAGTCGATTTGAGAGACAAGATTTAGTTGATTGTGCTGACGTTTTCAAAGAAAGTACCTCTACTCCACAAGCTGTAATCACCAACGGAATTCGCTTTCTTCTTTCCGTTTACGGAGCTCCAAAAAAAATTACGTGCTTAGATAAGTTTCGATACTTATCTTTTGCAAAAAATACGCATAAAAAAAACAAGTACAATTAGCTTGTCTTCCTCCAACCTCTGCTTCTGCTTATCAACATCTATTTCGGGTATATTATCAAGTTCAAGTATAGCTCGGTAATAAACTAAACCCAGAAGACTGGGGTTGGAAGTTAATTGACAATATATTGGAACCAGTTCAGACTTTACTCCCTCCTGCACCGGAAAAACTCCTCAATTCAATTTTTTTGCAATTGCAAAACGGGGTGTAATGCTAAATGCGGCTGTAAAAAAGTTGGGTTGTTTTGTTCATTAGCATGTATCAGTTGTCGAGGCCAATCGTGCTCCAATGTTCAATCGCCAGAAGAAGAGGATTCTTACGATATAGGCGAGGAGACATCTGATGCATCGCTCTTTGAACAATTTATTTGTACCCAGCAGGAAGAAGAAGAAGAAGTAGAAGAAGAAGGAGAAGAAGTGCAAGACAGTATGGATTATGTTCCATTAAACGAGTATCTATCAGACGAATAATTTTTTCAATTTACTCATTACTTACACCGCTCTTGTCATTTACTATAGTACCATTTTAAATTTAATAAAATAGTTTTTTAACTCAACAGAACCACAATAGATCGTGGAATAGGCCTACCGGGGAAACCACGTAAAAAAAACCGCGTCATGTACACTACCTCACGGGTGGCGCGGAAACGTGTGCATATTATGAATAACACAACTTTTTCAACATTTTGCATCGCTATATCTCCGAAATGGCGATTCTTAGGAAAAAAGTGTATGAACAATTTTTGTAGATAATTGGATGATGAATAATTTTTGTCTCATCTATTTTCATGATAGAACTTACCGTTTAGCTGGAAAACTCAAAAAACCGATTTTTGCAACATTTGACCTTCAATAAAAATTTTTCCACACATTGGATTGATGTGGATAATTGACAAATTGTATGTAATGGTGTTCCCAACATTCATGCAAATTTTTAGCAAGGTGCGAATTAATGTAACCTTACCCCTATTTTTGTAGCTAATTTGACTGGACTATGAGTCTATCGTTGTACGAGTTATATTTCCTAGCGAGGCCTACAGAAAAAGCTAGTTATTATAATCAATTACTTAAATGATTCGGTTGGATGCAGGCTGCTTCCGACCGGTCGGAGTGGAGGTTGTTGGGGGAGGCCTATGTCCAACAGTGGACTTCTCAGGGCTGTATATGATGATGATGACTTAAATGATTAATTAAATACTGTTCCCACAGGACTCTCAGGAGAATGCAGAACGAAACGAACGTGCACTCCCTATTTCCAAAAGGCAAGACAAAATGACAAGTAATAAGATGACCGAGATAGGGGGCTCAAATAAATGTAACAATTTTACGAGCTACTTACGACATCGAAGTTTTTAAAGTTATCTAATAATAAGTAAGAAAGAAACAGTCGAGAATAAGCCTTTATTCAGCGCGTATTATGTGTGAGTAAGAACCCGCTTTTTGGATGTTTTGACAACTTTACGAACTCCGCTGTCACTCGTAAAATTGTTACATTATCTTGGTTCTAAGCTATATTTATTTTTTATCTTATTTTAAGATACCTACTTGCTCTTGATACCGTTTTTTTTTTGTTTTTGTTTGTATTGTTTTTTGTTATTTTCAACCGTATGAAACAAGAATTAGGGTTTATAAATTGTGGTTTTTAAAAACTACATAAAGTTCAAATACTTTAATCTTCAAATATCCTTAATAATGTTACTTAAATTTAATTTATTAAGTAGTACAATCAAAATCGGTGCATGTAGTCAAAAAGGTGCAGGAGTAAAATAGAAGATAAAATGCTTAAAGTTGAGTATCGACGACTTCAGTCTTAAGTTTTGAAGCCAGGGCCCTGCGAAGCTGCATTGCATCAGGTCCTGGCGGTGGGGTGGTGCCAGCTAATGCCGCCTGAGCTACCTTAGCTGAACGAGGCCTGGCCATGCTCCTCTTCATTGGTACGGAACCTTCACCACCTGTTGGCACGATAAAATATTCAAATGAACCTTCAAATGACCAAGATGTCCTCACAGAACAGAAGAAACTGCTGTTTCGGACAATAGGGATGTTTACTATGGTAAAATTTTAATGACATTTTATGTTTATCAGAATAAATCATCAAAATCATACGTATCTGTAAAATTACAACTTGATTAAGTGTCCAAATGAGGTAGTAATAAGCCTTCGAAGTTAAGTGGGCAAGTCCATTTTTGAAATGTGAAATGAATTGAAAATTATAACATCACATATCCACCTGCATCATTTATAGCGACTTTTGTTATGTGACCATATTTAGCTGTAGAACAAAGTTCTTTTACGTGCATACAGAGTGACGTCATAATTGTGGTAGCCGTTTGTATGGAGCGTTTTTTGGCATGTTTAAAATTGTGTGAAATCGTTATATCCCATAAAGTTTTCACGCTAGCGAAGTTTTTCTTTCGCAAATGTTTAACCGTAAACATGCCTATTTAGGTACAGGTTGTACAGGGAGACTAAGGACCGATTATTCCAATGGTCAGACAGCCTATTTGAAGAATAAAGTCCTGCATCTTTATCAAGTTTAAGAGAGAGACTTTATCCTTCTATCTGAAGGCTATCTGACATCTGGGAAAATCGGCCCTTATACACATTTATGATGGCGATCTAAATACAACTTGCCTCCTGACTCCGACATTGTCGCTTCCTGCACTGAGGCTCCCAGTCGTTTCTGGCGCACTTCCTTTTTCAAGGCAAGTAGCTTGTCCCGTTGCTGCTTCAAATACTCTTGGCGAGCCCGGATTTCCTCCTCAGTAACCTGCAAAAGAAGATTTATTAAATAATGGTGTTATTACAAAAGAGCGCCTAAAATTAGACTCGATTTAAATATGACATTTGACAGTAAAATGTAGGTATGGCATATCTACCAAATTAAGGGCATGTTTAGCTAGAAGAAACCACAATCTCGCGCAATTCAATATACCTCGGCCTTCCTAGGAACTGGTGTTGGAGGCGCCGCAATCACTGGTTTTGCTTCCTGCGACGGAGATTCAGTTTTATGATGACTTTTGTCTTCTTTCTTATCAAAACTATGCAGTTTCGTTAGTAACGTCTGCTTTTCTGCTACGACTTCTTCCGGCAGGACTGTTATGACGTCCTTCTTATCTTCGAAGTTTTCCAACTGTAATCTTGAAGAAAACAAAATTGTCTTGATTGAACGCTCACCTCACCGAAAGCTGTCACTTGTGCTAGTAAGAAACGTCAATAAAACAACTGCCTTCGTAAATATTTATAACAATGAGATAGAAAGCGCTTTTTATTCTATATTCACGGGCGTTCCAAAACAGTGACTTACTTTTTTATTTCGGTCATGACGTCATCATACTCTGGCCAGTCTTCACTCTCATCACTTTTTGAAAAATCCAAATCTTCGGGATCAGTTGAGAACAAATTGGGCATCGTTCCAAACCGCCTCTCGATCAGCTCTAAAGCCTACAAAAGTAAAGATAGAATTAATTAATTCCCATTGCTTAAAGAACTTCTTGATTCTTCGTCATGAGGACAATCGTGGATTTTTTTGTGATTTTTATCATTGGCGTCATAATGCAAAACGTATTTCCGGTCCTTATGTTACGCTAAACTATAGGATCAACAGCAGATCCTACTGTCACATTTAGCGAAGGATTTAGTGTCACATCTCTACTTAGTTTGTGATTTAGTGTTCACTATAAATTTATGGGTTCACCTGCAGCTGCAGTTCTACGTTCTTATGCGTCATCATCTTCACAAACATCTCGTAGTCGTTGGCTGCCCAGATTTGCTCGAATAACCTGCGGTGGAAATGGGCGGGTAGACCAGCCAGGTCCCGCGCTGATAGTCGACAGGCAGCTTCGAACTGGTCTGCGGTTATTCCGATGTCGTCCATGAAAGAACCCAACATTACGTCTACCTGGAATGCCACTAAAATTAAGTGTTTCCAATACAATTTAATGTAACTATCTAAGTAGGCCCGAACAGTAGGTACCATCGGGATTCGAACCCAGGACCAATGGCGCGGCAGCCACTCCTACAGGCACCTAAGTAGGTAGGTACATAGACTAATGTATGTTCTCAAATAAATTGTCTTATAGGTATTGGCTTACCAAGTTACGATATTCATCGTGAATTTCTTTATATTCTGGTCTGTCCAGAACTTCACCTGTGTCCGTAGGCTCAAATGCTGTAGAGTTGACAAAAATGATGGTATAGGACCAGGTAGGTAGGTATAAGAAGACAAAAGACTATTGATCTGCATTAGTTAGGTAAACAAACAAACTTACGCAAAGACTTTTCTTCGATAAAAGTTTGAAGAGGTATGTTCCAGACTGGACCATGTAGAAACCCTACAAGAGAATCGAATACCCAAGCGTTGCTTTCAGTACCTTCCATTATGGATATCTACCAAAGTAATAAGGAGCCAGCCTTGGAAATATAGCACAGTTGAAAATGCAAGCAAAGATAAAAAGCTTATGATGACGTCTTCCTTCATGTTTGTATAGCAGAATGTTGTTATGGAAACAAGTTTTTATTACATTTGCTTTGGATTGTTTTCGTAAAATTAACATTGCTAGTTCATTTCATAATTTATTGGCAAGTGGGATCTTTGACCAGCTGAGCACGTCACAAATATAAGATTGTGCACAAGCATCACAACCTGATAAATAAAGTCAAGTCAAATAGAAGAATATTCATTTCGCCAAAGCTCTTTAAAAAATTAATGTTTGATTGACAGTTCGTTGACGTTGACGTCCGTGAATGATTGAAGTTTCTTTATTTATGTTTATTTAGAAAATGAAAATTAAAAATGTGTTTTATTTCAAGTAAGATTGAATAAATTTGCAATATAATGCCGGCAAGTGATAAAACATTGGATTATGAGAATGTAAATGGAGTGACGCTTTCGCTAAAAATTGTTATGAACAATGGTTCACAAAATTCCAGACTATTCACTATTTCCTTCAAAAGCAAGGAAAACAAGCGGTCATGGGCAAGAAAATCTTTGATTTTAGCTATAATGTTCAATATTATAGCGTTAAGCTATGTTAGGATAAGTTTAACAACGATTGGTGTCATAGCCTTAGTGTTTTCATTTATAATATTCTTCTGGATCACACATAGTGTTCAATCAGGTAAATAATTTAAATTGATATCCTTATTGTGTTACCTATATGGTGTCACATTGTACAGAGAAGCAAGGAAAAGCAGTATTTATGTAAAATTTCAAAATTACTCACCTAATACTCAATGAATCAACAAAATATGAGAGATTATTTTGTTTAGTGCCTATCAAATTTGGAACAATAACTTGATCTGGGTTTCATTTATTTTCAGAAAGTCTACTAGTCATTCCCACTGTGGGTATTCAGAGCTCCATAAAATATGTCTTCGGTAAAGAGGACAGCTTTGTGCCCTGGTCAAATGTTGATGATGTTATTATAAATGAAGTTTTTAAAGTGGTGAGTGCGAGTGGGTAGGGTAGCACAGAAAAGTAATATTATGTTTCTTGTAATATCAATTAAGTCATTCTAATTTTTAAGTAACTCAAATCTATTAATACTGGCCTCGCCGGTAACTTAACACTATTATCTCATCTTTTTCTTTAGTTCTTGCGCCACAAATACAGATCATGGTCGAGCCCCCACTTGTGAGAATTTTATAAAAGGAAAACCTCAAAACCAATTAACAGCTGTTTATTTAATTTAAATTCGTCCTTAGCCCAGTCACTGGTAATTCTATCTGCCATAAGTCTCCTCTCTCGCTCTCGCAATCTGTCTGTTTCCTTTCACCAATACATCGTTATGTGTTCACTCCACATTCATGTTGAAATGAGTGTGTATCTCTTATTCAAATTGATTATTGTATGAACATGCTTTATTTCAGAATAGAGTGCTTTACTATTTGACAGTATTGGTGAAGTTGAATCCTGAGTCTGATGCAATAAAACTCATGCCACTGTTTAAGGTAATTATTACCAGATTTTTTGGATATAAATAATAGTTTAGACAGCCCTTAAGAAGCAATTAATTTACATCCTGCCTCCTGCACCTAGTTAATTAAAATTTACAACTACTATAACATAGCATAAATGTTTTTTCATATTTCTAGTATACAAAACCAAGGTTAGCAATGCTGGAAACAATATACTCAGAGCTGCAAGTGCTGCTGTCAGCCGCTGCAATGGAAACAACAATGGCTGCTGGGGATGTAGGATGAAGTGAAATTCCTCACCTTTTCATACATTTGAAAAAAAAATAAAAAAATTAAAGCTTCTAGTTCCTCATGCATGTATGCTTATATCAGCATTTTGAAATACAAATACTTAATTAGAATAATATTGTAATCTTACCTTCTTTCTTAGTTATCTACTTTGCTATAACTTGAACTGAAATACTTAGAAGCTATGGCACCTATGGAGTAGATGGTATGATTTATCTTTAAAGTGTTTTTCAGACTGACTCATAGTATAATTTCATTCCTGTTATTTATTATAGTAATAGTTATAAAATAAGTGTTGATAATGTTTGTGTGTTGATAATGTACTTGTAATGATAATGGTTTTGTTACATTTTACAAAATAAACAGGCATTTGATATTGATTTTTAATTTTTATTCATATATTGTTTTATAAATTATCTGGGATATTATCAAGTCTTGGCCCTTTGTGTTGATCTTATTTTCACATCAGGAAGTAATGCTGAAAAAAAATGTATTTTTGAATGGTAATATGCGCATACTCACTTTTAAATATGTAGTTAATGTTGAGTTACATAATGTACAAAATACATGGTGAGGTGGTGGCCTAACAACAGCAACTTGAAACAACTTAATACACAGCTATGGTTAAACTTGCTTGGTGAAAAGTGGGTGTGTAAATTGCACACTTCTGCCCAACCTCTCTGGGGTATAATGGGCGTGACTGTAAGTATGACTGTATGACTGCTAAAACGTGGCAGTAGGCTTTTCTTCGTTATCCCATTTTGGGAACACTGCCGTGTATTATGTAGATACCTATTTGTATGTCTTCTTCAGCCTATTGCAGTCCACTGCTGGACGTAGGCCGCCCCCAGGGCACGCCACAAGGCTACTGCCATAGAGGGGCTTTTGCCTGCCCATAGTCATCACGCTGAGCAGGCGGGTTGGTGACCGCAGTCTGATTTTTGGACTATATTGTCAGCACGGAAGGTGCAGCTGCTCAGGCATGGGGTGGTACATACAATACATATTCGCGGATATTGTATATGTATAATATATATTTACCTCTGGGTCTGCTTTCTGCCAGCACTTGTGGAGATCATACGACACCTGGCATAAGTCAGAGCCACCTTCTCCTTTGAAGTGAACGCAGTTCTTGCCCATGTCGTAGGCGATTGCTTTCATTTCTTGCGGCAGGAGGGACAGCATTTTTCGTATTTTATCACTCCAGTTTCTTCATTGAGCTAAAAGGAATTTGTCTAGTTGTATATTTTTTTTGCTAAATAACTTACCTAGATATCTTTAAACATAACTAAGCAACTAGAATCTTCCACGTTCCAGAAAAATGTTTTTAAACGCCCCTCCTTACACCTCGAATTACATTACATAAAAGGTTCAACTAAGTTATGATTTTGTATAGAAGAATGTGTGCTATTAAGATGCGCGGATCGAGTTGTGCTATGGTGTGATAATTTAAAAGTAAAAAGTTGTAGTGAAACTCGCGTTGATTTCCTTTTTCCGTATACCTATTCAATTTATCAGAACAAACCCTGTGTTACGTAACTTTAAATAAGAAGGTACCTACTTCATAAATTAGAGAAGAAGGTATCTACATAAGTATCTAAGTACTTATTATCTAGGTACTCCACATTCCTTTCAAAAGTTTTGTCAGATGATTGTTTTATGCAACTAATTTGGTACCTACTTAGTACCTTAATTAATAGCCATACCTACCTACCTTTACCTTAATTAGATTTCTTTCAGACTTTGTCACATACTTACCAAGTCATGTTCCACGAAAATACATTTCATGTAGCACTGAAAAATATAAGAGAGATATGAGACATTAAGAATTACAGTCCATGCATTTTGAAATGAATATTTACATCATTGTATTAGCACTAATAGAGAATTACCTATAGGAAGTTAATACGAATGCGTGGATTCTACAGGTTGTAACAGAAGGGGCATGTCAAGCGAAATTCTATGAAAAAAGCCGATTATAAAATTCACAAAAATTGAGGCTCGACATCACACACCTAAGTAAGTAGTTTTTACAGATTCATCACAACTCACGAATGTTTATACAATGTTAAAAATAGAGTGTACTATACATATATCTCTCAGGTATTTTAGTAGGTAGATTTATAGTTGATTGTGCTGCTGGCTGGAGGTGCTTTTACACTAGACCACTTAGTACATACCTTTAACTGTGGGTCATCTACCATGGTCCCTTTACTGAATTGGTCGACTAGATCTGTAATAAATATACAATAATCAGAGTTGGGCTAATAGACACTTACGAAGTATTTAAAGTTCTTAGTTCTCACACGCATGTGCGCACACACATTAACCTAGTCCCATAAGAAGGTACCTAAGTATATGGACATTTGAAAAATAAACATGTGTTCTTTATTACACCCTGTACAGCTCTTTCCATATAATATATTAAAAAGTTCTACTTATTTCTTAATACGTAGGTACTTACCTTTATTGACCCCGGTTTCCGCTTCACATTTTTCAACTGTCGGCTTCAAAGCCTCCAAGAACTCCGCTGTAGGAAACTAGAAAAAAAAAAATCAGGGAAAAATGTTAGCTTCGATTCGATTAAGTATATACTCGTAGATGGACTGTAGCAAAGTTCACAAAATGTCTCAAAAAGGTAATTAAACTTCAACAACACCAACCTCAGCAATAGCTACGGACAGCATTGCTATAGTCACTAAGACAAAGTGCAGCCTCTCCATTGGGTATTCTTGTACTGCAATGTCTCTTCACCATACATCGTTTATAACACCTCGCATCAAGTATGTAATAATTACCTATAGCTACGTACCCTAAGAATTATACCCCTAACATCGTCATATCGACGCGACAATGGAAAACTGAAGACCTAAAAACCCACACACACACTCATTCATATCAAACCTGTGTTGATGCGGGGCTTTTATAGAATACTCGTGTTTAGGGATTTAGGTGGATCGCGTCGCGTCAAAGCTTTTAGTAGTAGGTCAAAGAGTTACCTGTGTGTTTTCTCTTCTTTCTTCTTCCGCGCGGAATTTATCGTAGGGTTTAGGTTCACAGTTCACTATAGTCCACTTTTAGGGTAAGGGCACTCTGATTGGGTAGGTCAGTTTGTCGCACACAAAAATTTACTTGTCGAGCGAGAAGTCAGTACTGCGGTGGTTGGGCAACTGGCAGATGCAGGGCGGGGGGAAAACAAACGTGGCCAGCGTCCACGGCGAGGAAAAGAGATAGGACGATTAGATGAGGGAGAAATAAAATTATAGTTTTAACAACTATATCAGCTAGGTATATCTCCTTCCGTGCATGTCGTAAGAGTCGACTAAGGAACTCAGGGGTGGCCCTTTAGGCGATTAGCTAGCAATAACTTCTATAATCACTGATCATTAACATCTGACCTCACTATTCTAAACATGGCTGTAAGGATGTCCTTCGTGATACTGCAGCTCGAGCTACCTAATTTCAAGAATACAACCGTGTGAAAATGTTTATGAATTCACATCAGCCTATTGCAGTCTGTTGCTGGACGTAGACCTTCCCTAGAGCACGCCACAAGGCTGCCATAGGTGGGTTTTTGCTAACATGCTTGTAAATATTATGTCCTTACCTATGTTTCTTTTTACACAATACTAGTTAGGGCACGAGGAATCTAGAACAGAAAAATAGGTTTTCTGCCAAATGCTTTTGAAAAGGCATTCATCTTTATACTTATAGGTACAGGTACGAGTATAGATCCAAGCTTCTAACTCTGTATGGCCTAATTCTACAAGCTCATTAACTTCCACTATAGCCAAAACATGAGAATGAACAAGACTATTAGGTACTAACTAAGAATCTATGAAAGAACCCTACACACTGCATTGACCGACATGCACTTGGCCGGTATTTGCTCGAGGTTTAGGTAATTTATAAGTAGATCTTGAAGGTGTAAATATGACATGATAGTGCGCTGCGCAACTGCAAATTGTCGTTGATTATTCAAAGGTAGCAGTTATCACCATTTTTAATTGCATGCTAATTATGGATGAAATGGTGCAGAAGGTACACTTAAAAAAATACCTACTTACAAAAGTGGCCCATCATCAAAAGTTTCAATGTTGGTTTCTAATCGCAGTCTACTAATAATACCTATAATTAGTTAATACATATTATTGCAAAAGTTTACATAGTATTATGCTAGAAATCAGACAACAATTTAACAGCTAATAAGTAGAGACATTGGTGCCAGTCACTACGTAAGTCTGCGAACGCACATTTTAAGGAATTGACTTATCTGAAGTGCTTTATCTTTGTGACCTTGTTCACTGTAATGTTTAATAACGTGACCAAAACTTGAAGTGCATCTCTGCTACTCATAATTGAATTACAAGAAATCGTGTGTTTCTTTAACTGACTCTACCGAGAAATACAGCAATAGTGGAAATTATTAATGAAGCCTTTGGTGGCTAAAAGCCTTATAAGCACTTAGGGTACATATCTACCTTATCTTTCTTCGAAATGATGATGCTATACCTACTGGGATTTATATCATTACGAAATACCTATTATACAGGATGTTTTTTTGTGGCCACCTTTAACGAAGGGTACGTATTCTATACATGAAATAAAGTAAGTTTATGCCAAAAAAAATGCGGGGAAAATTTTTTTTTTTTGAATTTTTTTTTTTTAATTCCTTGATCGTGCGAAATTTATAGTGTCTAGTGTTTATGTTAGTTTTTTTATAGACAGATATTAATTATTTTTCGTGAAAAAATCCTGCTACGCGCGTCTATGTGCATTTATGCAGAAAAACGCAGTCTATTTACTCAACTTTGGACCCTAATATTTTGGAAACCAGACACTTCCCAGGTATGCTTCCATGGAGAAAAATGATCGTGATGATGAGGAGATTTCGTAGTTTTCGGCAACGTTGACGACCAAAAATCACCCTGTATAACAAAGTTGCTTTCCGCTATCTGTCTGTCTACGTATGATTAGATCTTTTTTTTATTAGATAGAGTGATTCCAGAGGCAGGTTTAAATTATGTAGTATCACCTACTATCTATAATAACTATAGCAATCCGCGCCCCGGCTGCAATGCTGATACCAAATTCCTGTATTCCCGGACAAAGTCGTAGGCGGCAGTATCTTGATAATATAACGCAGAAGGGGGAATTTGGGGGAGACCTATGTCCAACAGTGGAATTGTCAGGGCTGTAAATGATGATGATGATGTCCATGCTCAATTCTGGCCATTTTATTGTTAAAAACTTATTTTTTTTCCATACAAATATGTTTGTCCCTCATGAGTCCTGCGTTACAAAAGAGTCTATGTTTGTAATATAATATATTATTTATTTATTTCAAGCTGTTATTAACATCAGTTGTGGTTTAGTCTATTTGTACTGTGTTATTTTTTTACAATAATTAACAAATAAACATTATTCGGTACCAGATTATGTGTGATTAATTTATTTCATTTTTGTTAATCTATTTTGATACGATGACAATTGGTAGTTTTTTTAAATAATTTTCGACTGGTTCCACAACATTTGTCACCAATAACGTAGTGCCAGCAATTCAACGTCGGGCATTTTGTGGCGAGAGTTTCTCTGAGTCCGTTGTGTTTGTTTGATGCGGTGATTTTTCAACCAAAGAACGTTCCTTTTTCGCACTCGTTTGTTTATTAATAAGGCACGTTATTTTAATACTATTTGTGTATTTAATTGTTGTGTTATTATCACAAGAATTAAATATATATTGGATTTCAACTATGAAGCTTATCTTTAAATTTTATTTTATTTGAGGTTACGTTGAACACTTGTTTTCTTTAACCTTTTTGTTACATTTTTTGTAATGTTACAAAAATGAGGTAATAAATAAGAACTCAGGGTGAATTTATACTGTAGATACAACATAAAGTCTAACTACCGATATAATTTGGTATATTCTTAATCGACTACATTAAAAAACAGAGGAAATTTCTACTGGTATGATGGTATAATTGATTTTTGCACCACACTACTACATTTAATTTCATTCCGCGAGTGTACGTAATAATGTACAAATTACAAATATTTATATATTTAAAGTTTCATCTTTAAACATTGTGCTGAGGGATTCAGCTTTGTTTGCCGAGATTTGGCTAGTGTATAGCTATCGGGATGAAAAATAACGTTGCCAATATGTAATTTAGAAAAGAGATGGTAAAATTAGTCATCCGAGTAATTGACCGGGTGGCTCAGTGGTGAGAGCGCTGGCACGCGGAATGCAGAGGTCGTGGGTTCGATTCCCACCCGGGTGAGGAATTTTTTCCATTTCTTTATTAATAATTTTATAATTACAAATAACACTGATTATGTAACTAAATTGAATATTTAATTTTATAATAAGCCAAAAATATTAAACCAAATATACTTCCAATTTGTTTAAGTAATAAATAATTCATTTCAGATTTAAGTAAATAATTAAAAGTTGAGTCTAGATGAAAAAGTAAAAAATATCATTAAAAAAACTGAAAAACCATGTTGTTTTATATAGAGTATGATGAAATAGCCCTAATAGTTCATTTTTGTTTACTTTCTATAACACTTGTCATTTTTGTAACATTCTTGATTTTTGTTTCCTTTTTGTTAAGGTACAATTTTTTTTATATTACCCTGATATCATGAACACTGAACATAGAATGGCCTCTGTGTTTGAAGTTGGCCAGGTACAACGCCACAAAAAAGGCAAAGTGAAAAGGACGTTTTAATAGTAATTTACTAGGCAGTGGAGATTTGTGGAACTATGGTGATTTCTCTCAATAATACCTAGACAAAAAATTATCCCTTCTATAATAGATACGAGTATAACCCTACGTTGATATGTGACGTATTTTCTCTATTTGTTCAGAACAGTCGTTACTACTCTCTAATTTCATACAACCGGTGCTAGAACATCCTCCTGATGGCGCATCGTTAGTACCTACGAGTATTAAATCTAAAGAGCAATCAAAATCTGTGGGAAAATCACACACTAAAATAAAATATTTAATTCCAATTAGGTACAGCTATGTTTTAAGCAGATAGGTAGGTTAGGTACCTATCCAATAAGTATCGTTAGTACCTATTAAATATAAAGAGCAATCTGTGGAAAATCGCATACTTACTAAAATAAAATTATCCAATTCCAATTTACGTACCTAATTTTTAAGTAGAAACCTATTTCATAAGTATCTACAAACAAAATATAAGTAAGTACACCAAATACAATTTTTATGTAGATATATTAGTAGAGTATTACCTATTTATTAACATATTAGTATCTGTATACCTATGCTCGGACTAACAGCCAATTACAATAACCGATCTAGAGAGATTATGGGCTTATTTATGTTGATACCGTTTTCTCATACCACATCTTCTATTGATTACTACCAAATAAATGGGATAGCCAGAACTGTAGAATCGCGAATGTAATGAGATTACCCTATACTAGGGTTTATAAAATTATTAATAAAGAAATGGAAAAAATTCTATACTAGGGTTGCCATCTCAAAACTTTGAAAACCAGGATTTGGAGAAGAAATACCAGGACATTTCGATTTAAAGCCAGGACTACACTGTGCGAGTCCAGTGACAATACGATTTGAGAGAGTTAGTGGCGTGCGAATTTCAAAACATAGGTCTTTAACATATTCACTGCCGGCGAATACTTATTTGCGTCTTTTAGGCTTACTAGAGGTGCCGCTGATGCTTATTTGCGTCATGGCACTAGGCGTTTACCCGATGTCGGCACCCTTAGAAAATCTGCCGACAGCGAATGTGTCAGGACTCTAAAATTCAGGACGATGCCAAAAACTATCCAGGACAGCCCAGGACACCCAAAAAAACAGGACGTCCTGGAAAAACAGGACGGTTGGCAACCCTAGATTATACAGACATGTCTAGCACATTAGACTTGACTTACTTGACTTGTACTCCTGTGTCCCCTAGCTGGGGCAGGGGGCCTCCACAGATGTTCGCCATTCCGTTCGGTTCTGAGCATCACGTTTTATTTCGCTACAGGTCTTCCCTACTTTCTTCGCCTCTGCGATGATTGTACGTCGCCGATTGTAAGATGGCCACGTTTGCGCTTACCTTGGGGTTCCAATCCAAGGCTTGTCTCGGTATGTGGTTTTCCTCCCTTCATAGCGTGTGGCCGATCCAGTTCCACTTGCGGCGTTTAATCTGCTGGTCGATTCGGGTCTCACCGCAGCGTTCCCACAGCTCTAAGTTCGAGATTTTCTCGGGCCAGTAAATACCGAGAATATGGCGAAGACAGCGGTTGACTACGACCTGTAGCCGGTGCGAGATGTCCGTGGTAACCTTCCACGTTTCACACCCGTACAGCACACAGGTTCTAGCACATCAGGGTCAGATGTAAACTATCAGTGAGAAGTTGCCAGCTCAGAGAGTGTCCCTAAATCCCTTACAGCCAATTTCTATAACTGACCTTGAGAGATTTTTTGCATATTTGAGATTTAATTTTCAATTGTTTTCATACATAATTTCAAATTAGGAACTACTAACTAGCTGAAGGATCTAAGCACAATGCTCGATGGCCTCAATCGAGTCTCCCAACAGGTGGGCCTGAAGATAAACATGGACAAGATGAAGATCATGTCGAACGTCCATGTGCCTGGTTGGGAGTTCGATGCTCGAAGTTGTTGACGAGTATGTTTACCTGGGACAGACGGTCAAACTAGGTAAGTCCAACTTTGAGAAGGAGATAAATCGGCGAATCCAACTCGGCTGGGCAGCGTTCGGGAAACTACGAAGCTTATTTGTGACCAAGATACCCCAGTCCTTAAAGACGAAGGTATTCAACCAGTGCGTGCTGCCGGTGATGACCTATGGTGCCGAGACATGGTCTCTAACTATGTGCCTCATAAAAAAGCTCAGGATCACACAGCGAGCGATGGAGACAGCTATGATCCCAAGAGATCCCAAGATCTCAGCGTGATCGAATCAGAAATGAGGAGATCCGCAGACGTACAAAGATCATCGACATAATTCAACGGTCCAGCAAGCTGAAGTGGCAATGGCAGGGCATATAGCTCGAAGAACTGATGGCCGATGGAGTCGGTAAGTTCTAGAGTGGATACCACGTACCCGCGAGATGGACGGACGACCTGGCCAAGGTCGCGGGCGTCGGTTGGATGCAGGCTGCTTCCGACCGGTCGGAGTGTAGGTTGTTGGGAGAGGCTTATGTCCAACAGTGGACTTCTCAGGGCTGTAAATGATGATGATGATGAACTAGGTCGACTTTGAAGGAAGTGCACTTATGCAAAAGTAAATAATTAGTTAGCTTTTTACGTAAGTAACTATAACTTATCTATTCTATCTATCTATCTATATTCTTTCTTCTTCTGTATCTATCTATCTTCTATATCTACCTATATATACATACGAGTATAATAAAAACGGATCGATGTTTGTGCACGCTAATCTCAGAAATCGATTGCGATGCAGATTTCAGGAATATGATGTAACAGGTCCCACTAAACATATAGGCTTTTTATCCCGGAAAAATGTGTTTCTTCTATGCTGCTCTGGGAGTGAAAAAAAAAACGTATAATAATACTACAGCTGCTTCTCTTCCCGGGCATACTGTACAAGTCAGTAGAGGGACAAGAGGGTCTTGGTGTTTTATAGGCGATGGGCTGACCACCTGTCACTACTAACCAAACTTGTACATCTCAACTATACCCTCAAAAATGGTCAGAAGTGGCACTATGTGATTCTATCGGCCCTTGGTGCTCTGCCTACCCCGTAAGGGAGAAAGGCGTGATTAATGTATGTATACATACATATATATAAAATGTTTTTATCGCGGATAATATTGAGTTTCATTTTGTTAATATGATGGGGGCGTCCATTAGTAATAAAATATAATTCGTAAGCATGTATCGTATTCAGGTAAGGAAGGTTAGCATTCCGAAAGCGCTGCTGTCCCATTAGCATTAAGTCACAACGAGCCACAAGTTACAAGTGAAAAGGCATTTTCCGTGGAAATAACGCTCTCGCAGAATAGAATGGTGCGACTAATTGGCGGAATGTAGTACCGTAGCTTCACGTCGCGTCGGGATAGGCAGGGAGCCGACTGCAATGGCATTAGATCTACTTCACTACATATTATAAAACAAAGTCGCTTGGCACTGTTTGTTCGTCCCTATGTATGCTTAGTCTTTCAAACTAGGGAACGGATTTTGATGCGGTTTCTTTAAAATAGATAGAGTGATTCACAAGTAAGGTTTATATGTATAGTATCATAACTGCACCCGCGTGCGAAGCCGGGGCAGGTTTGTAGTATAATATAAAGTGTTGACAGAGTCTGAAAATCACACTGCGGTTAACAACCCGTCTGCCCAGCGTGGTGACTATGAGCAAAGTAGGCTTGTGGCGTGCCCTGGCGAAAAAAAATACTTTTAGTACCCATTACATAATGCTGTTATTGTAGTGTATGGTATGCAAAATACTTTGGTACTTATCATCAATGAGTAATAAAAAAATCTTTTCACTTCTATCTACGCTATCTATTATCTAAATAACGTGATAATGAAACGATGTTTCAGAAAACAAAAATAAATAAATATAGGTAAATAAAAACCCGTCTATCAGCTACCTGACTATGCAGATAGTGCGGGAGCCCAACGGACACATCGAACGAATCATTTCAATTGCCTAATTAGATTTAGGCAGAACTGTGGCTGTGCGGCAGAATCGACGATTTTGCCGATAAAGTCCGCCGGCAGGGTGAAAACCCTCCATTTTCACACCCCTATGCTAATTTTATTGTCTATGAACTGTCGAGGGTTAATTGACTGTATAAAAAAGCAATTAGCAGCGTTGCAAATAGTCCCCTAAATAGTTATTTTGCGAACATTAAATGCGTTTTTGGAGGGTGAATGCTAGGCAATTTAGTGGACGTGTTTGATGTCTGGTGCACAAGAAATAATTTTAATGTTATCTGTAGAGTCCTCATGTTACAGAGATTTATTCGTAAGTCAATGATAAACTCGCTAGTTACGTATTACATCAGTAGATAGGTAATGCTATTTCATTGTTAATCGCCGGGTCACCTCGCATTTAGATAAATTAGTTGAACTAACTATATGAGACCAAGGCAGGGAATTAATGATTAACATTCAATGATTTGGAAAATGAATGATCAAAAACCGGTTGTAATGCCTACTCTAGGAATTGTTGTAATCAAGACTTCGAAGTAACTGTTTAATATATAGGCATTTAGATACTTGGTCTAAAGATTTTTTTATTTTGTTTATAGCCTATAATTCAGCGGTTTTTAATAAAATCTATGTAAATACAGTTTACTTAATCAAAATTAGGTATATTTAATATTGACGTAGTTAAGTCCAGGTCAGTTTAGTTGGCTTAAAGGTTGAAGAAAATTGTTTCCGCCAGTAATAATTTCCGCACGTGTAATTTCTAAGAAAATAAATATAAAAATAAAGTAAATATTTTACAAGATCGTTACCCGAAAAAAAATTGAAGGACTCCTTCACAATTCACAAGATCAAAGAGTATATGAAAGGATCGAAGGTTCAAAATGTACTTGATATCCAATACCTCGTACTCCTATATTTATTAGGTAAGTCCTTCGAAAAATAATTAAGGCCATGTTTTTTTTTTGAAAAGTTAAATTAGTTTATATTTCAAATTAGAAACTTATTTTGGATTGGATGTAAAATTTCGAACTCGAAATTCGCTAACTGCAATTTAAATCCCGTATTTGGCATCCGTATCTCTAGAACTAAACTTATTATCGTTAATATATTTGTGAGAATATAAAAATATTTGGATGTTAGTTACTATGATAGCTCTATCACGCAAAAACTTTCGAAGGGATTTTTATGAAAGAGACAATTATATAGGGAGGTAGCACTCTACATTAGAATTTACCAAGTTGAGGTCGTCAACTAACTAGTGAAGTTAATTGAATATACACAGCGATTAAAGATTGGAGTTTATATGAATATTTAGTACCTAACATACATTTGCGAAAATCCTAGTTAAAGTCTCACCCTACTATATTACTATAGCGGTTCTCTAGTGAGATATAACCCCATCAGCTTTATTAATCTCTTGTTAGGCGGCATAGCCACTGTCGATATTAGATCTCGATGCATACTCACTTACGTAGGCACCTACTATACCTACTGCTTACCAGTTCCTTTATTAAATTTCAAATAGCTGCCACAGCATATACGTCGGTACAGATTATACACTTCGAAAGATACGAGTATCTACAAATACCAAGGCATTTACGGTGTTATTATAAACCGCGTGTAAAGTTAGACAGTAAAAATAACATCTGACAGCAAAATTAATGGAATATCTGTCAAAGTTAGGCAATGTTTAACTTAAATAATGTTTAAATTATTTGTTATTAGACACCTGCAAACTGGAAGGTGCATAAAACAACTAGCTATAGCAGCACGCAATAAATAATTACAGACGACGAAAATTAAAAAATCTTAGGCTTAAACGTATCCGTGTTATCACAAAAGAATTGAAACATTATTTAAGCTAAACTTTGTATAAAGCTTAATTATTGATAGGTATTCCATATATTATATATATTTCGCAAAAGCGGTCATAGCCCAGTGGTTAAGACGTGCACCTTTCAAGCAGGAGGCGTAAGTTCGATTCCAGTTACGGGCCTGTACCAATGAATTTATTTCATTTACAGATTTTAATGTTGTAAAATTGTCACTTAGCTCGTGCCTCGGAAAGTACGTAAAACCGTTGGTCCTGCGCCTGATCTCTCTCCGGTCGTGTCGGCATTCCGTCCCATAGGACTATGAGAGTAACGGAATAGAGAGTGCATCTGTGTTTGCGCACACACTTGTGCACTATAATATCTCCTGCGTACCTGGCCAATCTCCGTAGAGATTGGTCGCCTTGACCGAAATACGGTCGGAGATATTCATCATATTTTGCTATCTAGTGTAATTTTAAACACCATTTAACTTTAGACGTGGTTTCGTAATACTTACTTATATCTGATAATGTCTACAAAAATACAAGCAGTCTAATCGTTACACTCAATATCACGAAATATTATAACTTTGATGAATTTTACTAAATGCTGTTTTACGCTGACGTCGAAAACTTTTGACATAAAGCGCATCAACTGTAATTTCGTTACTTCACGTTCTACTGTTTCTCGTGGACCACGTCTGATGAAATTTCCTACCCATTTGCCTACTTCAGGATATAATCTACTTGTATTATAAGCCGCAGCTTGTATGCTAACGTGTTCTTTTATTAAAATCTGCCATTTATGAAATACAACGACGTCATCTTTACGGTAAAAAATATATTTGAGGCGTTTCACCTTTCGGACTTGTAGAATAACCACAAGAAAAAACGCAGATTAAATAAACCAAAATGACGCTAGTAGCCTCGAAATAATGTAATAAGAATATTTTTCTGGAATTAAATGATACTACTAGTGGACGCCCGCGACTTCGTCCGCGTGGACTGCAGAAAAAACAAAATGTCAATATTATCTGGGATAAAAATATTTACCCGGGATAAAAAGTAACCTATATGTTAATCCAGGGTATCAGCTAACTCCATACCAAATTGTATTAAAATCGCTCCAGCCGTTTTTACGTGAAAGAGTAACAAACATCCATCTATACTTACAATTAATATAGGTTCAGTCTTGTTCAGTCGTTTAGGTGTAAAAGCCGGGTAGACAGACAGAGTTACTTTTAGTAACTTTACTATACAAGATATAATAAAAGATGACATTCTATGAAAATAGGCCACTATAACAAAGAACCCATCTAATACACTTAATAATAATAATTTTAATAATTAATAATTTTATAATACACTTTTTATAACATCATTCAATCACATAGCTAGCAAATATAAAGGAGAGTTTATGTACGAGTACATAAACTCTCCTTTATATTTGCTTCACGAGTAAAAAAATAATACCCTTCCTTCGCAGTTGGGTAAAAAGATAAACTTACCTACCACAGACAGAGTAAATCTAGAGCACTCATCAAAAGAGAGAAATTGAATTCATTTCGCCTTTGTTCGCTAGTGCACAACATAACTTGGGTAATAAGAAAATACTGCAAGTATTATTAAAGTGTTTATAGTTTTATTCAGAGAAAATGTTGTGGATCATTATGAGTTTGTCTGGAAAATCGCAAATATCTATTGTCTTATTCATATTTTCTAGGTACTTACCAATTATTATAGTATATTATCATAAATAGAAAAGTAACTCTTTACCTGTCTGTTAGTTTTTTAAACAAATCATATAAGTATCTGATTTAAATTTGGTTCATAAAATAGGCACGTGAAAGAAAATTCTGGAAAGTTACTTTTTATTTTTCTTTACTTCAAGCGGATTGAGTCGCGAAGGGCAACTAGTCGGTACCCTATCGTCTATAAATATTATTATCTTCATCTGAGAAAAGTTTTGTAAATAGCAGAAACGTTTCATGTCTTTAGGGACCACTATTTATAAAGCTTTAAGTTAAAACTGCCAAACAAATGCTCAAGGGACGCGCTTCGCTAACTTTCTAACGTGTTTACTTCTGCACGAGGTTAGTTAGGTACCTGTAAGTAAATAAATAGATACAATATATAATAAAGGTTGAAGGTAATCCCGTCGTTACATTAACATACTCGTAGAGCTCATTGTCAAGGGTTTTTAGGGAAAATATCAACTTGCAGGTGGTATGGTGGGTATAAATATGAATTATTCTTTATTCTTTATTGTACACAGACATTTTATATGGAAAAACATTTTACATTGACATGTACAAAGGCGTGCTTATCCCTATAAGAGATTTCTTCCAGCAAACCACTTGTGATAGCGAAAGTTGGGTGAAAAAGGTAGATTGTATGTGTACACAATACCAAATAAATATACTTACATAAACTTACATAATATCAATATACCTAAATAATAATACATATCTACATATAATAAACCTAACCTACATAGACTTACAATAAAAGTATCTTACAATAATAAAATAACCGACAGACCTACTAAGGAAGAGAAAGGTAGTATGCCTTTACTTGTCTCTTAGGCCCATAGTACACGGCGTATTTTAAACGCGCCGACGACGCGCGTTTCAGGAACGCGCGTCTTCGGCGCCGTAGACGCTGCTTGTTGCGTTTGCATTGATGATATAAGATTGATGATGTAAGATTCAAAATTAATTAAGTACAGGCGCGTTTTACGATCGCTACGTGTGCTTAGGTTACGAGGTTGCGTTCAAATCTCGTATGAAGCGCGTATACGCGCGTTATCTGCGCGTCGTCGGCGCGTTTAAAATACGCCGTGTACTATGGGCCTTAAATATGTCAATTGTAGGACAATCACGTATGGTGTGCGGTAGTGAGTTCCACAGCTTGACTGCATAGACAGTGTAGGAGTAGTCATATGCAACAGAATGATTACAGGGAGTTTTAAGAAGAGAAGTAGTAGCTGATCGTAGTGGGCGATCTCTTGAGAACAGATAATCAAATCGCTCACGCAAATAAACAGGACATGGTATATGGTATAAAATTTTAAATAGAAGTGTTAGTATGTGAACATTCCGGCGAAGTCGAATTGGGAGCCATTTGAGCTCTTTCCGAAATTGAGTTACATGGTCATACTTGCGTAAGCCGTATATAAAACGAATATTATTATTATTATAATGTCTTGCCTGGTATACGTTTTTTTTTATTTTTTGTGTATTTCTGCTGCTTCCCTGGCTAGCAAGTTTGCCAGGGATTGTGTAAATATTTCTTACTTTCTAGAGGCATTTAAAACTTGATCGTGAAGCGATCTTACTACTAGTTCATATTCTACAAAAAGCTCTCTGTGTATCCTAACTTTAAGTGGCCTATCTGTGTTCTTCGAGTAGTTGGGATTACTACTTAATCTGTGACTATACTAGTGGTTTGGGGATGGGTTAGAATAAGCAGCTCTTATACTTTATTTTCAACATTTCGTTCATTTTCTTACACTTATACAATGTTTTACCTTATACTCTACTTCTTCTTATATATATATTTTCTCTATAGTATTATCTATGTTTTTCCTTTTTTTTTCATTATAACTTATATTACAAATTCTTACTTAACTTATCATACTTATTACACATATTTTACATTATAAAAACATGCCCAGCTGTTCTGAAAGCATTTCTGTTTCTTAATTATACCGTGGCGACTAAACTATCCTTATACTTATTATATAATTTGTTTAGTCCTTATTCACCTAGTTTTGTTTCGCTGCGTTACAATTTTTGCGATCTCCTTGCAGTAGTCCAAGAAACTGTCCCTAACTCCGCCGTCGCTGATGAGGTGCCGAATATTCCTCAGCAATATTTCGGCTCCCATCGCGTGTTCGGCGTTATATCGCATAACGGCAAGGCAGGGGCAGCTGACTAGCACGTGTGGGACTGTCTGGGCCGTTCCCGGCACACAAATGCAGGATGGGTCCTCCTTACACTTGAACTTGGTCAAGTATTCGGAGAAACCCCCGTGCCCTGTCAAGACTTGAACTAGAAACGGATCCAGCTTTATTTTCCTAATGAGATGATATGCCGCCACGGCATCCGGTAGGAACAGTCTCGTTACTGAGGCGGTCCTCTCCTTCCGATACCGCTCGTCCCACTCTCTCATCGTGTCCTCCCTTAAGGTTCTCTTGGCGTATGATACTGGGCAGGTATCATAGTCGGGTCTCTTCTTGCTATGGAGGGCTGCGTCTTTTGTGAGAGCGTCCGCCCTCTCGTTGCCCTCCAACCCGACGTGTGCTCTGACCCAGTACCACGCCACCGCCTTCTTCCTCCGCTCGCACTCCTTGAGGTTCCTACGGATTTTAACGATGAGTGGGTGGAAAGAATACTGGTTTTTCAGAAGGTCGAGGGCCGAGCGAGAGTCGCTGAATATGGCACATTCACTGTGTCTGCCATCCAGGATCAGCTCCGTGGCCCTCAGCAGCGCGTATACCTCCGCCTGAAAGACGGCACAGTTCGGTGACAGCCTGAATTTCATGGATCGGATTTCGGCACCGCCATACCAACAGCCTGGTATACGTTCCGTGGCTCAGAATCTGTTGGATTTGTACTAATGTATATCATCATCATAATCATCATCAGCCTATTGCAGTCCACTGTTGGCTGTAGGCCTCCCCCACGGCACGCCACAAGCCATGAGGGTTATTTGCCCATAGTCGCCACGCTGGACTTATGTATATGGTATAAAGCAATATAACCTAAAGATTATATTTATCCCACAAAGTATCTCAGAGATCACTCAATATGCAATCGCGAACTAGGTCATCCTTTATATAAAGTACATGGAAGTGAAATTACTATAAATCGTCCAGCAAATGAAACCGCTCACGCGTTTTATCTTCCTTAGTCTCCAGGGAAGCGAAAACTTCGAGACAATCTCGAACCGTCCGATCACGGCGAACACACTGCAGATTTACATAATAAGGATGCAGCCTTTAAAAGAACGGCCTGTATATTAGCATTTAGATTGTGTGCGTGAACGGAGCGCAATCAATCAGCGTAGGTACTTTAGCATTGCTAAACGACATCTGCCGCATGCGGTAGCAACTTTGGTAGGTATATTGATATAGGTTTATATTATGTCGCAGACAAATTGTATAATTTCGCATTTTACACACAGCCTCGCTATTTAAAAAAAGATTTTGGAAGGTGATAATTTGATTTATAACAATTTGTCTGGCTATAAAGGATGATTTTTGGTCGTCAACGTTCCCGAAAACTACGGAATCTCCTCATCATCACGATCATTTTTCTCAATGGAAGTAACATGGGAAGTGTCTGGTTTCCAAAATATTAAGGTCCAAAGTTGAGTAAATAGACTGCGTTTTTCTGCATAAATGCACATTGACGTGTGTAGCCAGAGAGCTAGTTTTCACGAGAAATAATTAATATCTGTCTACGAAAAAACTAGCATAAACACTGGACACTATAAATGTCTCCCATTCAGGTAATTAATATTTTTTTTTTAATTACGTCGTTTACCAGCATTTTTTTTTGCATAAACTTACTTTATTTCATGTATAGAGTACGTACCCTTCGTTAAGGGTGGCAACGAAAAAACATCCTGTATAATATAGAATATAGATATCTGTCTATGAAAAAACTAGCATAAACACTAGACACTATAAATTTCGCCCGATCAAGTAATAAAAAAAAATTACATCGTTTACGAGCATTTTTTTGGCATAAACTTACTTTATTTGATATATAGAGTACGTACCCTTCGTTAAGGGTGGCAACGAAAAAACATCCTGTATAATAAAGCGCGAGCGAAACGAGCTAGAACGATTTTTTTATTTCATATTACTGATGTTTGTAAAATGGTTAATTATACGGCATATACATACAGGATGTTTTTTTGTGGCCACCTTTAACGAAGGGTACGTATTCTATACATGAAATAAAGTAAGTTTATGCCAAAAAAAATGCCCTTGATCATGCGAAAATTATAGTGTCCAGATATTAATTATTTTTCGTGAAAAAATCCTGCTACGCGCGTCTATGTGCATTTATGCAGAAAAACGCAGTCTATTTACTCAACTTTGGACCCTAATATTTTGGAAACCAGACACTTCCCAGGTATGCTTCCATGGAGAAAAATGATCGTGATGATGAGGAGATTCCGTAGTTTTCGGAAACGTTGACGACCAAAAATCATCCTGTATATATAATTACGCCGTTACGCCACTGTGCCACTTCTTACACACTTATACATACATTTATATATCATTATAATTAATTCATTATTTAACTAAAATAACAAAGCCAAAACGGCATGGGAGTAAACCAAATAAATATTAACAATATTATAAAAGATTAACACCAATCCATCGCGAGCAATCCACGCCACATTAATTTATTCACGTTGTGCCATGGAAAAACGTGCAAAAATGTGCATCACCAGCCGCAAAGTCCGTCCGCAAGGGAAATCACTGGCAGCAATTATAATAGCTGTATCTCGAGCGTGTTTTGCCGATGTTTGCAAACTGAAAGACTATAGTTTTTCATGTTTATTTAGATACATTTGTATGCGAATTTTATCAAGTGTACCTACTTTTAGAAAAAACAAGGGCAATTTTTAATAAGTATGTACCTACCTACTATGACAAGGCTACTTTCAGATGGAGAAGAAATAAAAGAGGAGTACCGGCTAAGTATATTTTCATACAAAAATAGTGTGCCGCGGAGCGAGAGTGAAGTATGGGACGAGGGGAGCATTGAACACTAGCCCTGCCTATTTACATAGAAACCACCTTGTAGTGACTAGTCAAACTACTTGCTCATTATCAATATGGTTCAAGACTATTTGTTATATGTTTACTACTGCAATTACTCATCACTAGATGGCAATATTATACTACGATTTAGTAAAAAAGTACCCTGATAAAAGCGCTAGTGTCTTTGTAAATTTAATACGCTTACATTGCGGGAGCACAAGCGTGTGGCTACAGTTACTGCGTTACACTGGCGCTGAAGCTACGCCCCTATCATGACGTCATGGCTTCACGATTGCCACACGACACACTTCATAGTCCCACCTCCTCTTTTATACCTTTTTCATGTTTCAGATTTTTGACTATTATTATTTAGCCTACTCATAGGCGGCACTTTTGTATTTATGGCTGGCTGAAGATAGGCCCCTCCAATTCGTCTGAGTGCTTACAAAAAGTTTTGAAATAATTTGGTCCTGATAAGTTGCCTGAGTAGGTACCTAGGTATCTAAGATCTACCTATCATAATATACAAATGGAACAAAAGAGCTATGTGAAGCGAAATGTTATGAAAGTAGACCAATGTAAAGAACTCATCCACAAAATATGAGACTCGAAATCACATGTATATTTTTAAAGACTAAGATTATTATGGTTTCAAGTCTCAATAACTTTCTGGAGTGGGCTTTTACGGTACTTTCTTTACGGTAGGTTTTTTTTATAGCATTTCGCTTAACATACCAATTTTGTTACAACCTGTATAAGGTGCAATTACATATTACATATAATCACGCCTTTATCCCTTACGGGGTAGGCAGAGCACCAAGGGCCGATAGACCCAGATGGTGCCACTTCTGACCAATTTTGAGGGTATAGTTGAGATATACAAGTTCGGTTAATAGTGACAGGTGGTCAGCTCATCGCCTACAAAACACCAAGACCCTCTTGTCCCTCTACTGACTTGTACAGTATGCCCGGGAAGGTGCAATTAATTAGTAAAATCTATAAAACGAATAAAGGGAGGCCTACGCCCTAAGTCCAGCAGTGGACTGCAATAGGCTGACGAGATAAAACGAAGAAATATTTTTATTTCGAAAAGGATGAAAGAGATAATGATACTAGTAAGTAAATATTCCAATCATACCAAATTCGAGAATATTTTAAATGTATTATTTTATCTTCGTTACCTGCTGAGGGGTAAGCACGAACCTCTCGATAGTCCGTAACGCTAACGTCCAACTGTAAAATCACATAGATTTTGCAAGCGAGTCGGTAGCGTTAACCCGCGTAAAAAGGTTCGTGCTTACCCCACTGATTATAAAAGTAACAGGCAAATGCCCGCAGGCCAAGCTAGCAGATATGCTGTACACTAAAAAAGCGTACTAACTTAACCCCAGGTATTTAATCCAATGCATTTATTTCCATAAAAAAATGTCTAGCGACCATTGCTCTGGTCAAAATAGAGATTATCTTAAGATCAATACAAATTCGATAGATTACATTTAAGATAACAATATTTTGTGACACATTTATCTTACTGATAAGTAAGTACCTACTTTTATGTGTCACAGTACTTAATTTAGGGCGCGTTTCCATTTTTTAATAACGTGTATTTTTAAATATCGTGGCTTAAATAAATATATAAACATAAATAAGCATTTACACACTTCACAAACCACTAACCTAGTCCCATAATAAGATCCCTAAGGCCTTTTGTCTTACTAAATAACGATAGGTTTCTAGGTAGAAACATCCATGACTCGGAAAAAAACATCGATATTCATCACATTAATGTTTGCACCGGAATTCGAACCCAGGACCAATGTTGTCGAAGGTAGGGTCACTACCAATTACTAACTACACCAATCGGCTATCTTTTATATTTAAATAGAGGTATTCAGGTATTGACTGATCTCATATACCTATATGACGACATAATTAACTGTCGTCTACGACTTTTTACAATAAAGTTTGTCGTGTCAGTGGGAATGGGAACGGATAGCATGACAGCGGATTTACCGACTATAAAAAAATACGACAAATAGTCGTTATATGGGAACAGCCAAAAACAGTAGTCGTCCAACGATAAAATTTACCGAAAAGACGTAGTGGGAACGTGCCCTGAGTCACCAAGATGACATTTTATACATCCAAGTTAGATAGCTGGATTTCCCGATTTTGATGAAATTCCCTCAGGATATCATCAGATTTTTCATGAATAATCGTTGTTAAAGTTTTACCTATATAACATCACATACAATTATTAACTATACATATAGGTTGAAGACTACAATCTACGTTAAGAAGTTAAGATTGAACTGACTTAACGACTTAACTTTGTAGGTACGAGTATGTAAGAGTACATTTTTGAGAACATAATGAATGATAAATGGTAGCTAACCTTTCTTTCTGATGCTCAGACCCTGCAGATGAAGCTATAAGGGCTTCGTTTCTATCTCAATACACGAGAAAAAAAAAATTGGGATAATAAATCGTCAAAATTCCGTTAATCTTGTGTAGTTGTCTACAGATCTTCGCAAATCTCTTATCTCCACGATCGCTGACTGCACTCAACATCTCAATCCTTCTTATCTGGTGTGTTACTATAAAAGCTGAATATGTTTTTCTTAGTCACCACACTAGTGAATTCAAACAAAGACCCCAGGTCATTATGAAGGTCGCTGTTATCGTGCTATCAGTCTTGGCTCTGGCCTTGGCTGCTCCTCAACCTAGGAAGGCCTTCCATGACCATGTAGCAGATTTCCTGGATGTGATTCAAGAAGAGGCCGGTGCTGATATTGACCACCTGTTCTCCCATTATGTGGAGTTTGAGGAGTTCGTCAACACGTTGGAGTACGTAATTACCAACAATTTTAAGGATCTCGTCTATGAAATGGAGTCTTTGCCTGAATTTGTTGCTGTAAGTACCTGCATTATAAGAAGTGACTTTGGTTCATTGTATTTGAATTGTGTTGTATTTCTATTATTCGCAAGTTCAATTGCGTGAACTACAGAATAAAGTAATTTACCTTTATAGGTAGTTGGTTTTCTGCCTGGCAGTTTCAAGGATGTATTTTTTATATTACATATTGCAAATGAAGGCGTTAAATTCGGAAGTTAAAATGTCACTATGGGTGCGCCCAGGGCCCTACATCCACTATTCTGATATCATAATTGCGACACAGGCACTTGCACTAACTTTCTAATAATTAGTGGTTTACTAATTTATTAATTTCTATAATCCTGCACGGTTGTTGGCGAAACATTTTCCGGTTAATGTATCGTCTTGCAAGGTGCTCGGATCTGGTTTCTCATGGCGATTGTAGTTAGTGCAATTGTATTATGATCCGAGGGTCAGTTGTAAATTATATTTGCAAATGAAAAGTTAAAATGTACTTAAATCACCACATATTTTCATAAAAATAAATTGTATTATGATATTTAATTATATTGTAATTAAATTATTTTCATAGGTGATCGAATTCTTGGAGAGAAATAACATTGATATCCACTTCTTCATTGACATCTTCAACGAACAATTGGGTAAGTTTAATAATTTTAGAAAAAACTCTCGAATAAAATCTTTAATAATATTCTGGTATTTATTTATTAATAATAAGTAAAAGCTGGTAGTTGTTTGATTTTAAACATATGAGAAATCATGAGAAAAGTAACATGCCATCGTGTATACGTTTGTATGAAATTCAAAGCCTTTATAATTTTTAGAACAACTGAATAAGAGGACATTATCTCCTCGTCACACATTGAGCGGTACCAGCTTCTCCGCTTTCATCACCGACAGCATCTCTGAGTTTCCGAAGGCCAAGCTAGCAGCCCTCTTTGAACAGAAATTGGCTGAGGAAGAGGACTTCAGGACGGCTATCGAGAGCTTTGAGAGTGAGGAGTGGGACAACCTCTTCAGTGCGCTCTGGGAAAACGAGGTGTTCCTCAAGGAAGTCAAGACATTAGACGAGAACGGGCTTAACGTTCATGTTCTTCTTAATGAAATTAAGGCTGTATTTGGTCAAGATTAATTGCTTCAAATAAACATATTTTGGCAACTACTTATATACTGTATTTGTACTGTTTTATTTTGAGCAAGTAATGGCCCAATGGTTAAGATGTGCGCCTTCCAGTCGGAGGGTGTAGGTTCGATCCTGGTCAGGGTCAGTACCAGTAATGTTATCTATATCAGTAACGAAAAATACCCCGTATATATACAGGATGATTTTTGGTCGTCAACGTTCCCGAAAACTGCGGAATCTCCTCATCATCACGATCATTTTTCTCCATGGAAGCATACCTGGGAAGTGTCTGGTTTCCAAAATATTTGGGTCCAAAGTTGAGTAAATATACTGCGTTTTTCAGCATAAATGTACATTGACGCATGTAGGAAAGATTTTTCACAAGAAATAATTAATATCTATTTATGAAAAAACTAGCATAAACACTGGACACTATAAATTTCGCCCGATCAAGTAATAAAAAAAATTCAAAAACATTTACATCGTTTCCCAGCATTTTTTTTGGCATAAACTAACTTTATTTAATGTATAGAGTACATACCCTTCGTTAAGGGTGGCAACGAAAAAATACCCTATATATATATTATCTATACATATAATAAAAATGTAACGGATCGCTGTCTGTACATGGAAAATATATGAGGAAAAATATTATAGGAGACCTTTATGAATGCAATAATGTATATGTTACATAACTAAGTGTGTTCCCACATACCTAAAAGAATGATTTTTGGAATTTTTGTCTGTTTGACTGTGCGTTTGTGTACGCTAATCTCAGAAACGGCTGCAACCTGATTTCGATGCAGTTTTCAGGAATATATTGTGACAGGTTCCACTTAACATATAAGTAGGCTACTTTTTATCCTGGGAAAATGTTTTTATCCCGGATAATTTCGACATTTTGTTTTTTCTGTAGTCCACACGGACGGAGTCGCGTGCGTCCACTAGTTTGTAATAATTTTAATATCCTAAAATTGCACTGTACTCGAGGAGGGTTAGCGTCAGGCAGGCAGCCGGGGTAAAACAAACGCCAAATCCTTGGAAATATGAGTTTCTAAAAAAACCATATTGCGCCGACCCCATAAATAATGGGATAAGGGCTGGAAGACGATGATTACTGTACTGTTTTATTTTCTAAAATATAGAGTCGTGATAAAGCAAAACTATGTAACTAGACAATAGGCGATTTTCCACTAGACGACCGGCAGGCTGATTTTGTAACTTGCAATTGTCAAAATTGACATTTGGTATTATCCTACTAGATTAAAAACCACCATAATGCTTGATTACAGAATAGGGTTTCTTGGAATCCGGTTGCGTAGTCATCTTTTGACGTTTAGCGACGGGTTGCCGACCGGTCGCCAGTTACAAAATAAGGGTGCCGGTCACGCCAGGGCTACGGCTCTTTTGGATATATAAATGTATTAAATAGTATGGCGACACGACCACGACACGGCCTCCCACATTAGATGACGAAATGTTGTTGTCGTATCGTTGTCATATTGTCTAGTGGAAACACGCCCAATATGTGAAGTTGATTTGCATTCTAAAGAATTTTGAATCATTCGAGAACGCGTCTGCTCCGATACCTGCAAAATTCGAGGCAAAAGCCTAAGACCTAACTTGGGCATTCTCTCTGATCATTCACCTACATTTGTTTCCTGTTATTTGAACTGTGGCTGTAAGATCTCTTTATGATCCTACTAGTGAACGCCAACGATTTCGTCCGCGTGGACTGCAGAAATTATCCGGGATAAAAATATTTTCCCGGGATAAAAAGTAGCCTATGTGTTAACCCAGGGTATCAGCTAACTGCATACCAAATTTTATTAATTAAATCGCTTCAGCCGTTTTTACGTGAAAGAGTAACAAACATCCATCTTTTCATTTTTTCCATCCAACTTTTGCGTTTATAATATTAGTAGAATATGAATGAATCCATGTGTAAATAACATGATTATTAATAAATTAAAACACAGTCGTATAACTCAAAATTATGGTAGGTATTTGCTCAGTGTTTCAGTATTCTTCTGGCCATTCACTCATATGATATGCCTTTATTTTGTATATACAGAATGATTTTTGGTCGTCAACGTTCCCGAAAACTACGGAATCTCCTCATCACGATTATTTTTCTCCATGAAAGCATACCTGGAAAGTGTCTGGTTTCCAAAATATTAGGGTCCAAAGTTGAGTAAATAGACTGCGTTTTTCTGCATAAATGCACATTGACGATATAAATTTAGCCCGATCAAGTAATTAAAAAAAAAATCAAAAAAATTTACATCTTTTTCCAGCATTTTTTTTGGCATAAACTTACTTTATTTGATGTAGAGTATGTACTATGTTTTATGTACTTCGTTAAGGGTGGCAACGAAAAAACATCCTCTATTTTTATACATTGTATTAGGTATCTATTAAAGCAGGCATATTATCATATCTAGTGGTAAACGATTAATTATTATAATTCATCTTATGATACTCATTATTTTGCAAATAAAATAAAACGTTTGGATTCGTATGAAGATGAATCAGATAATAGTAATGCGTATTTAAAACATACATTGTTTGTTTGTCAATCATTGTTCTTTGTTATAATAATGCATTTATTTCAGTTAGCAAACTAGATCATTTCAGAGATTCATCTTGAACGTACAGCACCTGTACAAATGAATTAGTTTTGATATAGTGTTATATTCAATTAAAAGAAATGACAATATGTCGTGTAGTTTTTATTTATTTACTTGTAAGACATGTTTCCGGAATGCTCAGCAATCCGTCTATGTCAACGGAGGTAAGTAAAGTTTATTGTTTATGTTTTAAGTAGGTACCAAACATACGCCGTGTTATAACACAAGAATTTAAACATGGCCTAAATTTGGCAGATATGCCATACATTTTGCTGTCAAATGTCATATTTAAATCGAGTATAACTATAGGCGCTCCTTTTTAATAACACCAATTTTTAAGTGATTCGTAAAGCTTATGTATGTGAGATTGTGTGATAGTCGAATATAAATGAAGGGTAGGGGGCAAAGAACAGGGAATATGGTTTCTTATTAGAAATAAACTGTATGTTTAATCAAATAAGGTTCAGAAGATATCATCAGAACATAATATCATCAGAAGAACATATCAGATGAGCTGAGAACCCAAAACTTGTCCTACTCCCATTAACGCCCCCAAGCGGCGTTAAAATATATTGAGAAATAATTATTAGATATACCTAAGTGGAAGAGATTGTTCACTTTGATCTCAATAATAAAATAATGACTGGTAAACTTTAAATTCCGTTTTGCTCTTAATTAGTACAATACGAGTAAAACATACCCTCCCTCTTCTTTGCCTCTGGCCTTCAAATTTCCTAGGAACTAGCACTTTTTTCATTTTTGATTTATTTTGAAAAAATATTCTTAGTAAGAGTAAGTTGTAGTATCGCAACTCTAAATTGCATTACTTTAGATAACATATAAATTAGTATATGTATTGCTGCCGTATCTGTAGAAAATTACTATATAGAAAATCTGCGAACAATGCATGCTACTGTGTGTTGAAGTTTTGCTTTGACGGGTTTGCGTCATGTCTAAATCACGTTCACTGACAAGCTTAGCTGACATAGAAAGAGTACATAGTCAAAGTAAGCTGAGCGAATTCTTACTTTCCTATAATAATTTATATCTTATATCTTATATGTATATTTTGGTGTTACTATTATTTTTTACATCTATCTTTCACAGATTCTAAATGACGAAGCAATTGTTTTTAACGACATCGGATCGATTTTTCCTACAAACAATGCGAGAACAGGTTTTTCTGTATCAGCTTTTGACAAGAAAGGCTCAGTTGAATTGGAGATAAATGAGAATGTAAACAATGATAAGTTTCATGATCGTATACCCGAGGCCGAACTTTATAATAATGATGCAAAAAACAATAGCAATCTAAGTGAGAGATCCTTTATTTATATGAAAAATCCTAAGCTTAAAACTTCATACTTAAGCCGTTATAAAACTCAGTACAAAAACTACAATCTGAAGAATAGGCACTATCCACAGGCGGCATCGAAACCGACACCTAGAGCGTTTACAGAAAAATTGGCTGTAGATTATGATGATAAGTTACCCAAAATGATGGTTCTTGATAGTAAAAATAGCGTAAGGTCAGGGAATTACTTTTATGTACCTCTCAGATTTGAAGAAGTTATCAAAATGGACGGAAAGCCTGTAGATAAAATTCATGAAAGGGCAAACCTAAAATATAATATTATAAACAACCCGAGTAATCCTCAAGACGTTCGCAAGGATTACATTGAACTTAGGAAACCTCCTCTATTGAGGCCACCTAAATCCGGCAAAGTGAATACCGGTTACAAACAAAAGGTCGAATCAAAAATGTCCAGTTTTATGAATATACCCGAAAGATATCGGGCTAGGAAGAACAAGTCTAACATAAAAGCAGTGACAAACTATAAGAATTCTTTACAAAACAGTAACTCACACACATACCGCTCATCATTCTCAAATCATAAATTCGCAAACAGCGACATATTATCTGGAGATATGAACGATTTTAAGTTTAATACCGACTTTAGTGTAGTAAAAAATGGACAGAAGTTGCAAAGAGTAAACTCAGAACCTCCTGCAATCACTAACATTGAGCTTAAAAGAGCTCTCTTACATAATATAGCTAATGAAGCACCGGAAAAGCACTACATTCATGATACGAGTCTCCAGCATACTGCCGACTGTCCTAAAAGTAAAAAGCATAACACGTCTGATAAGCAAGTTCTCACTTCCAAATGCAATTGTGGATGCAAAACTCATATGATACAGCCCAGGAAAACTGATGAGCTATTGAAAGCTACTGTAGTAATACCAAAGCTGCCGGATTACACTGACTATACAGATAGCTCGGAGGAAACTAAGCATAATCCAAAGTAAATACTTACTATTTTATTTGCTTGTCTATCCTACCTGGAGCTTTACCTACAGCTAGACGCCCCGTACGTCGCAGGCGGCTTTCGACGCAACAATTGTTCCACGTGATCGCTTATAGTGACAGTGTGTTCTATCTAGATCTTGATGATTTATATTTTTATGAAAATTCGTGTTCAGCTCTGACAGAAAAGTAACTTATTAGTGATATGTCCCAGTTTCAAAATGTTTTTTTTAATATTTCCTTCAAGCGGTTTAATTTTTTTTTAAATTTTTTGACTGTTTTTTTTTTCGCAATTAGTTACAACAAATAATAAACAAAAATTGTTATAACTTCTATGCTGCTCTGGGAGTGAAAAAAAAAAAAAAATTCTATAGCTGCTTCTCTTCCTGGACATACTGTACAAGTCAGTAGAGGGACAAGAGGGTCTTGGTGTTTTGTAGGCGATGGGCTGACCACCTGTCACTACTAACCGAACTTGTACATCTCAACTATACCCTCAAAATTGGTCAGAAGTGGCGCCATGTGGTTCTATCGGCCCTTGGTGCTCTGCCTACCCCGTAAGGGATAAAGGCGTGATTATATGTATGTTATAACTACTAACTACAGAAATAATTTTTAAACTTCTTAAAACTTTATCCAAGTAGGTAATATAGGTTTTGAAATACCCACATAGCTAAAGAATGTTGTGTTGTCTAATTTATTAAATGTGTTTTTAAAGGAACTGAGTAATTTTCTAATAAAGGTTTTATTTTAATTATGTGAGTTCTATTATTTAACGCCTCTTCTGGTTCCAGTTGGATAATTTTAACCTTTCAGGTTTATATACTGCAGCGCATGTATTCCCTGATTTAAATATACAATAGATCTATACAAGCTGTGATAGTCCAGTGGTTAAGACGTGCACCTTCCAAGCGGGAGGCGTAAGTTCGATCCCAGTCACGGGCCTGTACCAATGAATTTATTTAATGTTATAAAATTATTAATAAAGAAATGGAAAAAATTCCTCACTCGAACCCACGACCTCTGCATTCCGTGCCAGCGCTCTTACCACTGAGCCATCGGGTCAATTACTCGGATGACGAATTTTACCATCTCTTTTTTGAAATTACATTATTGGAAACGTTATTATTCATCCCGATAAAACTAGCCAAATGCGCTGAATCCCTCAGATCTCAACCATCTCCGGTTTATATATTATAAAATTATTAATAAAGTGTCGGCGAACCTCTGCATTCCGTGCCAGCGCTCTTACCACTGAGCCACCGGGTCAATTACTCGGATGACGAAATTTATTTAATGTTGTTAAAATTGTCACTTAGCTCGTGCCTCGGAAAGCACGTAAAACCTGCGCCTGATCTCTCTCCGGTTGTATCGGTTCTCCGTCCCATCGGACTATGAGAGTAACGGAATAGAGAGTGAATCTGTGTTTGCGTACACACTTGTGCACTATAATATCTCCTGCGTACCTGGCCAATCGCCGTAAAGAGTGGTCGCCTTGGCCGAAATACAGTCGGATAGATGATCATCATCATCATACCTATACATCCGTTTTTTTACAGAGGGATTGAGGGACACGGCGGACGTGAATATATCTTTATATTATAGAAATTATCTACTTGCTACCTTTGCTGCATTTCCTTCCATGCATGTTAACTATAGAACTCAGGGGCGTTTTATTTGGTGACGAGGTATCAACTTGTCTTTGATTTTTTACATCTTTCCCCGATATGCTAAACATGGATCTGAATACTCTTTTTTAGGATACAAACTAATCTATAGGTACTTTCTTTTAACCTATACGGAACTGTATCTTAAGCGCCCACTAAATAATATTTTCATTCCATTTGTCATTTTACTATGGAATTTGTGTAAAAAGCGCAATTAAACATTGCAAAGGCCAGCTTGTACAGTGAAACGAGAGCGAAGCGTCAAAGCTATCGCTCTTGCGATCGGTGCGCGCGCACCACTCCTCTTGCGTGGAATGAAACGCAAACATGGCACAACTACGAACATGTCCAGATAGCCAATAGGAGATACACGGCTGTAGTTTTACTGGATGACTTATGAGTATGACTGTTATCTTTTGATGGAGAATTCTTGTGGGCTTGCATGAGCTAACTGTTAGGCAAGTGGGCTGCATTTCTTAAAGTAGAAACTTTTCCTGCAGGTAAGTTGGGTAGGTATATATCACTTTATTTAGTTTGTGAAAAAATACACGTTTCCTTAATCTATAAAGGGGTGTTAAAACAATAACACTCCATTACCCAAAAAAATAGCTTACAAACTTACCTTGTTCACTCACTTGAGGTACCTTTTATGAAAGACTAAAATTAAAGATACATAAGTAGATATCAATAATAATTGTCGTCAAGCTTTGAGATGTGCGGGGATGTGCTCAAAAGGGAGAGGTATTTGCCCAGCAATGGGACATCATAATGAAAAAAGGTCGTGAGTTCAAATCTCACTCGGGTGAAGAATTTTTTCATTTTCTTATTAATATTTTATAATCATAATGAATACTTTAAAAAATGTCAAGTCACGAAATGGTCCTGAAGATTTATGTGAATTTTCAATTTGAACTCGGTCACGTAAACTTATCTACCAATCACATTGTCATTGTATACATTTTTTACATCACGTCACCAAGCCACGCCGTGATTGGTTGGCCAATATCCGTGAATACTCGTAAACGCGATTGAGCCGGAGTTGAAAATTCCCACTCACCCTACCGCTAACCTGTCCCTTCCAGCCTCCCAACATCCTCGAGTTCCTTTGGCATATTTGTTGAGGGAGATGACTTCACTCGCTCGGACTCCCATGACATTGTTCGAAAATATTTGTACCATCCAGTTGTCAATTTTTCAGCTCCAATTTCGACAAGAGTGTTTGTGTAGCCGGCGTGTTGACAAACATCGACGCTCCGGACTGTTCATGTTTATATTTGTATTTATCGTTTGTGGTGACGACATCGATCTCGAATGTTCCGCCTTTTTGCTTAGATACTGGATTCCATTTAGCTTATTTATTTTGAATCAACCTTGCAATTCAGCTTGGCAATGTAGCCTCTAATAAGACTCCGTAGTAAGTGATACTTTACGTAAGAGAGCTTGCAATAAGATATACCTACTTTTTATTCTGGAAAATGTCGACATAGACACGTGGACGGAGTCGCTGGCGTCCAAAAGCGTATAAAGTATTTTCTTCATGGATTTTCATTAAGTTATTACTTACTTCAATTAATTTAATTTTGTAGAGGAATCGTACCTAGTAACGTAACCTAGTAGTGAAGGTTTTTATAGTTATGTACGAAGTTTTACTCACTGCTAACTGGTATTTAATTTGTAACTTGGACTTGGAGTTTCGTTACAGATTTCGTTTAGGGTAAATGACAGTGTAGTGGACACTTGAAGTAATTAAGCTAGAAACATTAAAGATTTCAGTAAACTGTGTAAGGAATTAATGTACAAAATTGGTACAAAATTTGATAAAAAATAATAATATGTAAAATATGGTCTTATAATAAAGATTCATGCAGGATCTACGCCTACTGAATATAATGCACGCCTCTAATCCAAAGTTTTTACAGTTAGAGGGCAATAAAATTATAATTTACCCTATAATCTTACATGTTTTACGCTTTTAAATCTTTCTCGACTAAGAGACAGTGACAAGAAAACTTTGTTTTGGTTGATTTTTTACAATCATCATCATCATCATCAGCCTATTGCAGTCCACTGCTGGACGTAGGCCTCTCCCAGGGCATGCCACAAGACTGTCATGAGGGGTATTTGCCCATAGTTACCACGCTGGGCAGGCGGGTTGGTGACCGCAGTTTGTATTTTGGACTATGTTGTCAACACGGGAGGCGCTGCTGCCCACCTCCCGGAAACCCTTAATCGCCTCATACGATACCCACGGGCAGACATGGGGTGGTACGAATTCTACGATCTTTTACAATAAATTTATTATATTATTTATTTTTTCCAATTAAAATTGTCAAGTACAGAAAATTTTATCTTGGTAAATACCGTAGTAGGGTAACTAGTAGGCAATTGTATACTTTAAATACAAATCTTTTTGTGGAACACACTTACAAGCATTTGAAATAAGAATATAATATTATTCTGAATACGTCAATACATCTGTATATCCGAGAAGGCTGGTTGGCGTCAGGCAGGAAGCTGACCTCAAAACAAACGCTAAATACTTGGCAATATAAGTTTCGAAAGAAAATGGAATAAATAATGGGATGAGGGCAGATGATGACGTCATCAGGGTTGTGCGAGAAAAGCGGCGGTGGGCTCATCCTGCTAAGTAGAACTTCAAATAAGTTAACAGTTGTACAGTACCTAAGTGTACAATTTTGCACACTTCTGCCTAACCGCTTTCGGGATAATGAGCGTGATGATTATAGATAAATATTTTTTATTTGAATACGTAAATATTAGCTAACCGTAGAAAATTCCGTCTGCCACTGCCAATTGCTCACCTAATCTTGAAATATTACGAACATCAAGATCAAAATAGGAATTGACGATTACCAAGAAAAAACTAGGCAAGTGTGAGTAGTAACATTAGTATTGGTTTTATTAAAGTTCTCTATCTGAAAACTTTGTTTCTTGTATGGTATAGGTAAGTACATACCATAATCATTAATCTATTTATTCGTGAATATCTTTCGAGAAGTATCGGATAACGACCTTCGACATTAGAACTTTGGTATTCATGTCAAAGTTAAAAACATTTTATTAAACGTTGATTCAAACTTCAGTCACGCCAACACGACAGAAAACAACAGACTCGCGATGTGACTGCATTTTATCACATAATACCTTAGATGAATTATAACTAGATTCAGTGACAGCGTTCAAAAAATGTCACGACAAATAGCTGCTCAATTGTATGGCTGGGCATCTATTGTCATAAATTGATACAAGCAAAGTCGAGTCTTATGGTAACACGTCACTGCATAATACTTACATTTTCATTGGATTTCTATTGCGTGTTGATCTCTAAAAATGTGTCATTTACGTAACACCAGGTCGGCGTGACCTCGAGGTTATCAGAGGTCAGATCAGGACTGGAGGCGCTCGGGTGAAAAGCTAAGGCTGTTTGTAAGGATTCCCTACGTATGCATACGAGTGCGTAGCCCGACCAAAGAGATTGCATCGAATGTACGTGTTAACTGGCTTTGAGGGTATTTGTGAATTAGGAGGATTTCAGTAAAATTTGCACGATAGGAATTAAGTTAACCGTTAGATTACTTACTGGTATGTCAGGATCAACAGAGGCGACCAGAAAAATGCAAACAAAGCATGGAAAATTCCGGGGGACCTTACAAGCGACTATAAAGTATTAAAACGAATAGAAAACATATGTGAAGTATGAAGATAGGTAATACCTACGCCTTATACTTATTATATTATTATTAACTATAGGAATTTGTGAGGTATTACATCAAATAAAACAAAATTTAGAAATCCGTTATTTTAGTCCGAAAGTATTTACTTCGATTTTAAACTCGGATTTTTCTGTATAAAATTTTCTGTCTTCGAGTAGTTATGCGATGTCTCTACTCCTCTTTCATAAATAATGTTATACTTTAAGTTTGGTTACCATCTGCATACAATTTTAAGTTACGTGTCTTGTAAGAACATTGCAAAAACCATTCGCATTAACTCACATTCCATCAACACGCACATGAAAATATATTGGGAGCTACTTTTATATTATAACGTAAGCTGCCCATTAATTGTGTTATTGACAAAAAGATCTTCTAGATCTTCTAAATTGAATGATAAATTTAAAGAAATGATTAATGTTTTTTAAAATTAAAATTCACTGTTAACATAATGCTATGCAGAGGTTCAAAACCTATCGCAAATATGTGACAAAGATATTTAAGATTTTAGTTTATTCCTTAGTAAACGTTTTATGAACGAACTTTACAAAACCTCCTTCATTCCTACCTTTGTGGTTCAGAGGCACTCCATAGCGCGTGCGGATACACCGTAAGATGTGTGCTGATAAACACGCGCCCATCCAAGTGATGTGTTACACGTGACCTCTATAATGGATTCACCGCTGGTTTTCATAATTCAAGACGATATAAGCAGTCTGATATCATCGCATATTCGTTATAACCTTGCACCGAGATTATAACAAGCAGGCGTTAAATTATGTGAAGAATAAGTTATGGCATCTTATGGCGTCACAAAATGCATAGTTGCTTCATTTTGTTATAGTTTGAGTAACATGCACTATTGATAATTAACGCAGTTATTAAAAAGAGCGACTAATATTCTGCTCTCAGAATGAATGCACTTTTATATCGTTAGATTTTTCCCCAAAGTTTTTTTTTCTCCTCTAAGAATTTTGCTATCCGTATTTACAGTTTGCTACTCCTGGAAGCCTCTGTAAGAGTATAGCAAGAATAAACATTACCAACTTTAAAATATGGCCCAATTTTGAGTTTAGCAAATCTTTAGTTAGGTTAGCTATTATATTATAAAAGTCATATAGATGCGCTGCAGAATTTCCGAAGAGAATGAAACTCTGCATAAGCCCATTTAGCTTGCCGTAGTTATGTGTAAGTTCGCTTTAATGACAGCTAAGTAGCTTGGTTAGCTCGAAACTTGTCAGTAAATGGTAATGACGTAAGAACTCGTTAAGAAGGTATTTTGGGTAATACTAACAAAGTGATAAGATCATACTCATGAGGTGGTTCACGTATTAGGTACCTAGTACTTTTAGGTCATGTGAAATATGAAGTATTTTAGTCAACATGATATTTGTTCTGTGCTGATGCGGGGCTTCACTAGAGTACATCAGCTGCAACTCTTTCCGTGCATGTCGTAAGAGTCGATTAAAGAACTCGATCATTCCCTCAGGTGATGAGCTAGCAACTTGTAACAGATCATTAATATTTTCCCCTGCTATGACTAAAAACGTTGTTGTGGAATATCTTTATGATCCTGCAGTACTGGCTCTCAGCACCGCTATATGTATGTGTATGAAATTTGTTAAAAATCAAGTACTTTCATGATATTTAACTTCTGTTAACCCTGCATTGTCTACAAACTTATGAACCTATTTAATAACATTATGGCTCACATAAGAAGTACATTAAAACATTGCGCTGAGATTTAGCTAGTATATAACTATCGGGATGAAAAAATAACGTTGCCAAAAATGTAATTTGACCCGATAGCTCAGTTGGTTAGAGCGAAAGCACGGTTTGCAAGAGGTCGTGAGTTCATATCGCTCTGGTGATTTTTTTTTTCATTTTTTAAATAATATTTATAATACAAGTACTTATAGTACACATATATTACAATAGAGGTATATTATTATATACTCGTACCAACAGTTTATACGAAAAAAATAATTACATATGGAAAATGTACAAAAAGGCGTATCACTTATAAAGATTTTTTGCTAGTGGCCTATCAGTAGCTATTGTACTCGATCCCAATCATACATTTCAATCATCATAAAACCCACTCAAACACAAAAATTTCAACGTACAATAAACCACGAATATAAATAGACATCTACGCACTTATTCTATAATATTACCTCCCTCATACAAGATTGATTGATCGGTTCGGAGTAAATAAAGCTCTAAATTTTCCCATAATTTACTTTTTATTGACTCGATGAAGGTTTATACTGATATTGAATAACAGACTTTCTGATGAGTATAATTGGTATTATTATGCAGGTTTAGTAAACATTGATTGATTGACTCACTCAAGTTTTTAGGTTATAATCGAAGGCAATCAATGCTTAGGTATTATCAAAAGGCACGTTGCATTTAATTTTATTTAACTAATTGATTCCATAACAGTATAATACTCATGTAGGCTCTAAAAAATTTCAATAAAAATTTGACTAGACAGACAATTCTCGGTTTACTTTAAATATGTAAGATACGAAAACAAAAAATATGATTATTTTGTTCACAATTTGACTATAGGATCTTTGCCAGTCCTGAGATTTGTCTCTACAAATTCATATTCCTATTTATATCCGAAGTGTGCCACTAAGCTGAACCTCTGCATGAAGAAGTTATACTGCATATACTGTGCCTAGTATAGACTTAGTTTAACTCACCTTAGAGTTAGTCGGAGTTAACTTCCTCGAATAAGATTGTTTTGGGATTATCATACATTATAAAGACGCCGTGCACCATGTGCCTAACAAAATTTATACTTTGAGACACAAACATACTAATTTTATAGCGTCTCCAATGTCAGCTTGATGTTAATCATTATGATAAGTGTCAGAATATGATCAGAACTTGAGACTAGTCTCACCCTGCTTTTTTCCAATGTACTGCAAAGCTTTTTCGTGATCAATCACTCATTCAGGGTTCCCTAAATAAAGAATTATCCGTTAGTAACTTTTAATAAAAAATAATACAATTCATACCTACCCTTATATGAAGTCCACCTTACAACCTCACTGCACATTGTGCATGTCAGTCGAGTAGAACTGTAGACATCTGGAACACTGCGTATGTTATCGCTTTGCACGTGTGAACCGAACATGACTTAGACATGAACCACAACCACAATATTACTGGAAGAGAAATATCCTTGTTAGCTTTACCAATAAGTGTACAATCAACTAAGACGCCTTGTATCAAATTTAGAACGGCCGAAATTAAACACACATTAAATTGAGTTCCTTCATCCAAAGCTACAAAAAAAAAATCTTCATAGCACTTCTAGCATTGTGCTGTCAAGCGTTATATGATATTAAAAAAGTACCGCTCGCATTGACGCTAGCTGGATGTTTTATACAGTAATGAAATATTTTATAGCGCAACACAACAAAAGGCATCACTTCCCGGGACCTTACACAACAATGTACTCAGATTTTCAGTAATTCGCAAGTGTGACCGAGTTTTTTTTATGTGTTTTTATTTTTATACGACTCACGTACGTGCCAGGGATATGCGGAGTTCGCGCCACTGTGCATCACGATATTAATGTTGTGAATGGCGCGCTTTGGGATAATACATCTCTCAACTTTTTTTGTGACGCTTAAAATGTCAAGTCAAATAATTTTTCAAGTCGGTTTTAGTTTTATATTGTTGAAAGCTTTTTGTTCTCGTAAATAAAATATACAGACTGTTAGTGACATCGTTTAAAAGTTCGAAGGATAAATCAGCCTCTGGTTTTAGGTTCACGTCAAGATTATCTCGCCGATAAAGAATGGTAACTTAATATTAGGCACTTAGTCTTAAATAAATAAGTACAAACACGGTTAAGAAGTACGTAAAAACTATTCTTATTTCATTCATTTTAATCGGTTCAGTCGTTTTGGCGTGAAAGCCAGACAGAGAAATAAATACACAGACGGAGTTACTTTCGCATTTATAATATTAATAACGATATAAAATAAAAATCAAAGTCGATATGTGATCAAGATATATAGGTATTTGGATTAAGCAAAGGAATGTCTTCCATAAATTCCTTTTTATATCCATTTGACTTATATCACATAAATTTATAGGCGTTTAGTTGCCTCGGGAAATAAAATTGAATATTCTCAGTGGTCGAGCAACTCGTTGCGCCTCATTGCGCCGGCAACTAGTCGAGGACTGGGACCAGAGGGACCAATCGGTATTTTTCACAAATCGGATTTGTAGGGACGCAAATCATATTTTGTAAATTGCTGATCACTATGATCGGGGTTTTTGCTCTATTTGATTACGTGGCGATCAGGATTAGTTTCGATGATTTGTAACCTCGATGAGCCGTGCTCATAAAAAATCATTGTTTAGTTAGGCTTTAATATTTAATTTGACAGATATTCGATATTTTATTTATTTTGCTGACAAATGTCGTGCTGAACGGGTACATATCTTTACACACGGTTTATAAGAAGGATCGTATATAATTCATCGGCCGTTCTCTCTTTGAATTTGATTTTATATTAGTTTTTCTGCAGTCAGAACTAGTTAAATATTTTTTCATATATTTGTAGAAAGTACTGGCAATCACATAACGGTATGTCTAAAATAAACTAAAAATTACACAGAAGCTATAAAATTATGCTGGTTATATGACATATTCGTAGTTACTACGAGACTCTAATAATATTCGTAGACGCTGCGAGGCGTAGCATTCGTAGCAACTTTTATGTAAAGGACGAACTTATAAAATAAATAAGTAAGGAAAGGAGTGCTTTGTGTGTAAGTAGAGCCTATGTATGGCCGTTATATGACGGCACCGCTGTACTAGGAAACTAATCGATTAATATAAAAGTACATACATATAGACCAATGCGACATAGGCGTGAGGTTATGTATGTATGTACATATATACACGGTTGTGTTCGCAAAACAGGGTAGCCAAAACTGCAGGATAATAAAGGAGATCTCACAGCTATGTTTTTTATGAAAATCCCCCAATAAATAAAACCGGAGTCTCTAAATTATCAGTAGCACAGATTTTACTTCGCATTAGCGATCCTGCACAGAGCGCGACCACAGACTAATTGCCGCGGCCGGGTTCACTGAAAACATCATGATTTCACATTGCCGATTAGATTAATATAAAATTTAATTATTATTTTGGATATTCAAACGGAAATTAGAGCAAATGCAAAGGATTGCCGGTTATTTATTGTGATTTATCTGCTAGAGGCCTGGTCTTGTTCCTGTTCTGTTTTTTTTTTGTCAAAATTAATTATTTTGATACCTATATTATACTAGCGGCCGTCCACGACTTCCGCTTTAAAATCCGTTGCGTAGTTTTAAAGATTTAAGCATACATAGGGACGGACAGACAGCGACTTTGTTATATGCTATATAGTGATTTGATGGGTAGGCAGGCATATTATATGCCTTGGTTTGTTTGGTGATAAATAAACCGGTCCATGCTACTACTTATTCTCATATAGTTTTGAGAACCTTAGTTTAGTTACTATGGGATACAATTTATTTACTATGAGTAATATTGTTTCAATTCAATCGAGTGATTGTTATACGTAACATAATCAAATTTATTTTGTTTTAAATTAAAATAAAATGAATACTTTTTATGAATAGAAAAATTATATTTATGTAAGTGTCTCTTTATTTTAGATAGTAGGTACGCAAGAGCTTACAAAGCTCTCCAAATAAATTTTAACTCTCCCCTTATTACCTACATTTTAATAGACAATGAACGAAAACAAGTACTGCACTGAATACGAAACCTAGATTAGTGCGATCTGGCATAAATATTGCACAAACCACTAAAGCGGCCTATTCACGCGGTAGACTGTACATAGGAATGTCATTATTCAAACAGCGTGTCCGAACGCGAATGGGCGTTTTTCCAATAGACGATACGACACGATCACGGCTTTTCGCCAACTATAGTAGTCGCAATGTCTCGCTGCACGCGGGGCAATAGAATGTTCTTTGATTCTGCATGCAGCGAGACACTGCGACTACTATAGTATGTATACTATCCCTACAGGAGGCCGTGTCGTGGTCGTGTCGTCTAGTGGCAAAACGAGCCATAATATTTAAAAAAAGCCATGGTCGTGTCGTTGTTGGGGTGGTACGTCGTGGCCGTGTAGTCTAGTGGAAAAACGCTTAATCCGGGAACATAATCCCGTGATTGCCAAACCTTCACCAATAATTATTTAATACGAGAAATTATACAGTATTTGTGCTTAGGTAATAGTGGTTTAAGTTTATATTGAGTAGATATTATTTTGTCTTGTGTATAACGGACCATTTGCATCCTTTCGCTATGTAATTTATGTTAGGAATAAGCGTGCCCTTGTACATTATCATCGTAAACAGTTTTTCTGTATAAAATGTTTGTGTACAACAAAGTAGGTATTTTAAAAAGAAGTTTATATCACAACACCTTTCATACATATACAGATGGCTGGAAAGGACGCCGACTCTTACGACATGCACGGAGGGAGATGCAGCTGATGTATTCTAGTGAAGCCGCGCTTCAGCTCAGGCTTTGACTATAGTAATTCAATACATACAGCATTAATCTAGATTTATGAGGTATTTACATCGTTCTTACTACTTCTAAGTTATTACATGATAAATAAGTTTGTGCCTACCTATAAAATATTTCAACGACATACAGGATGTCGGTGACATCGTAAAGAAAACTTTATATGGTGACCTTACACTGTGACTTTACACAGAGAGCGAAAAAAATTACTGTCAGGCCAGAGGTATCTAGCATAATATTTTCAGCGTAAATTCAGCGCTTTCGTCCTTTATTTTTTAAATTATATAGTACGTTTTACTAACTGACTGATTAGAACTGTGATACCTACACCGACATTCAAACCCAAAAGTTTCGAGATTTCGTTTGCCTGAAAACTCCCTTCTTCTACTTAGTTGTATCCTCCTAGGTTTTTATCCTCTTTACTACTTTTACTCGTCTTGAGAAAACTAACTTTAAACAAGTCAACACTCATTTTCATATTAATGTCGTGTTTTTTAGCGCAAAGTTTGCTAAACTCTAGCGAGAACATGTAAATTTGAGACACACAAGAAACAGCGTCAGTTGTATAGTTTTAAACTTTATTTGTTTAGTTCTGCTTGTACAAAAAAAACTACTTTTCTGTTATGAATGAGTGTGGCTGGTTGGGTAGTAGTATTATGAGGGGTTACCATGAAACCTTAAGTGTTTTTATTTTGGAGGCGATATATAAGAATACACCTCTTATAATATTAGTATTATAATACGAGTCTCACTTTTAAAATCGAACATAAAAAAGCGCAATCGGAATTATAGAACCTATTCGATGCCCATTCCCATCTAAAACTATGCATTACTATCTCGACTTGTGCAGTACAGGTTAAAAAAGATAAAGCATACATACTACTTGTACTAAAGTTAGTACTTAGGTAGTTGGTTATTTTGAAATGTGTATATAAGTAAGTAAGTAGGTATAGTATTCTTTATTAGTTATTTGTCTTTTTTTCTATGCACATGTGTTTTACCTCTTCTGTGATGTGTCTTTTTTATTTGTTTTCTCTTTTAGAGATAAGCTCGTCTTTGTACTTTTTTTAAATTGTGTTATTTTTATAGTGTTGAGTAGGACACGACTTGAAAAAGAGTTTGTAAGAGTAGCCTCTTTTTTGTCCTGAGCCAGTACAATGTCCCACTTCAAATGAGGCGAGGCGTACCTACTGACTGAACCATTTGAAGTTATTATAGTACGAAATATGCGCGCCTCCTGACGCCTCAAATGTCAGACGCGACGTGCTTTTGTCATGGCGCCTCGCCTCGCATGGAAGACAATATATTTCTCTCTCGCTCAAAATGTCAGACGCGACGACCGTGACGTGATCACGTGACGTGCTTGTCGTTCGTCTGCCTGCCTCGCTCGACCGTTCAAGCTCGACCGCGACAAGAAAATTGAAGTAGTACAATTTAAAATTTCGAGGCACTCTTACATTTTGACGTCATGTCCGGGACAAATGAAGTGCCTCTTGTATGTCCTACTCAACACTATATTTTTATCTATAGGTATAGTTGTGTTGGTAAATTTTCGTATTTTCGCGCGACATGGTTAATGAGCCTACGGGGTGAAAAGGGAAATTCAAGGTCATTGGACAAAACTTATTCGTCCCGCCTATGCGCAAATTTGTTCAAATTCGCTACCATATAAGGCATTCTTGTCGCCAAAAGACAGAATTTGGCAAGAATTGGCACGCCCAAAACCTTTTCGAATTTATAATGGTGGAACCATGTCGCGGGAACATATGAAAATTGACCAACGCGACATTATGTGTGTATGAATATGAATACGAGTGGGTATACATAATACACACGGCTGTGTTCCCAAAATCGGGTTCTCACAGCCAGTTAAGCATAGCAGGGACATATATAAATGATTGACGGCCGATTGGTCTAGTAGGTAGTGATCCTGCCTGCGACACCACAGGTCCTGGGTTCGAATCCCGGTAGGTGCGAACATTGATATGATGGATATCGATGTTTGTTTCCGAGTCATTGATGTTTCTATACTAATCTATGTATTTATATACCGATGCTTAGTACCCACGACATAAGACCTTAGGGATCTTAATGTGGGACTAGGTTAATGTGTTGTGTAGTGTGTGAATATTTATAAAAAAAAAATGATCAGTGAAAAATTGCTAGCTTATTACTTGAGAGAAATTACTTAGACGACTCTTACGACATGCACGGAATTAGATACGGAGAAAGTTATATAATGACTATTCGAAAAGTTACAATAAGCAACAAGAGCTTCGACTGGACAAGATCTAACTAAACTTTCTAAACAACTACCCATCACCCAAATATCTACCTATGTCTATGCTGATTCTTATACCCAAATGAATTATTTCAAACCTTTGGCATAGCCCTAATAACTCGCATAGACATTCCACGTGTCCCAAACTCAAAGTTTCGAGTAAACATCGTACATTGCCGGGTCGCGACTTATCTGCGTTTCCGCTCCAGAAACGCTCTCTCGCGATACACTGGAAATAGTGGCACAATAAAAGCGGCCAAGTGTAAATTGGGTGTCGTTAATTGATGTTCCGTGCCCAAGTGCCAAGTAATTTATTTGTTAAGTCATTATTGTTTTGCAAAATAGTGGTCATGATGAGGTGAGTTTATGTTGGAGGTTTTTGAGAATTTAAGATGATGCTATTTTTTTACTGCGAAATTTTTGAAGTCACTTTTTTGGACAATGTACAAGGTCAAGCTTCCTCTTATACGCTCTCTCGCGATACACTGGAAATAGTGGCACAATAAAAGCGGCCAAGTGTAAATTGGGTGTCGTTAATTGATGTTCCGTGCCCAAGTGCCAAGTAATTTATTTGTTAAGTCATTATTGTTTTGCAAAATAGTGGTCATGATGAGGTGAGTTTATGTTGGAGGTTTTTGAGAATTTAAGATGATGCTATTTTTTTACTGCGAAATTTTTGAAGTCACTTTTTTGGACAATGTACAAGGTCAAGCTTCCTCTTAGTGAGATTTCTATCAGAATCTCTTTGTAAAGTAAATGAATATGAGTTGTTCCGTACCGAAACAGATTTTAATTTGGAATAAGGTAACACAATCTGGAAATATACGTTCCGAGCAGTTTTAAATTCTTTTACTGAGTTCACGATGAACTGGATCCCGATCAATCCGTGCCATTGGGTTGGTATATCTACGCGTTGCGACAGCGCCACCTATAGCTCGATTTCATGCAACGGGTTGTCTGTTGCTAACCAACCGCCGTCGCGAAAGCAATAGAACAATTTAAAAAGCAGTTTAACTCATATTTTGAGGCATCTCTCTCCTCCTGGACTTCGTACTAGTGATACCGGTGGATAAGTGTGTGATCTTTGGACTGGAGAATCTTTTTTGTGACCTGTGCCGACCGCCCTAATACCCCTGAGTGTAGCCACCCTCGTGTGTGGTTCCATCGGTTGAAGGGTAAGTTGTTGGACCCAGTGTAATATCATACTCGTACACGAGTATTCAATAGTAACTTGTATTTAAACGCACTAAAGATACTATTTGCGTACTAAAAGTTATAAATGTAGCAGGTCTAATTTTTTCAACAATTAATAAGTATTATATTTATACAAAAAATATAAACAAAACTTGTTAATTTTATTAACAATGAATGGTTTAATGAGCTACAAATGAATTCATGGTCAGTTGCAATTTTAATACGGAACGCTAATAAAATCGGTCTCGCCAATCGAGATCCCGCGCTTATCGGAAAACTGTTACCCGGATTCATTGCCGCCTCTATTTATTTATTTACTCTATGCACCTGGAATGAATTTATAGAATTCAAAGTACTATGTAATAATGCCATTTCAAGCCATTTTATTTTCGCAACTTTGTATGTAAACTTGTAGTTTCATCAGTATGAGAGTAATGAGTGAATATTTCGGCAGGCTGAGGCAGTCTAATTTTGTAAATAGCTGTGAATTATGATATTCATCCTACTAATATTATAAACGCAAAAGTTTGTGAGTATGGATGGATGAAATCGCGGGAATCCACTAGTATTATATATTATTATATTGTCGGTCACACTTCTACAAAATCAGCCTGTTTGGTCTATCTGAACTATGTCGGTATTCTGTGAGGCAAATCTATAGTAAGAGGCGCCTAACATTAGCGCTTATTAAAAGACCCGTCATTATCTTGACAGCGCCCGCGTAGCCATTTTCAAAGTGATAGTGAGGATGGTATATTCCACTATGATCACCCAGTAGGCTAGCAAGCTCTCTGGATAAAAAAAAATAATATAAGAAGCAGCACGCTCTACTGATTCCGACTGAGTCTGGTATAAAATAACGAGTAAAAGCTGCTAACAGATACTATAGACAAAAAGTGATTCGCATAATACACGCCTCACGTATTTCAGCGTAAGCATTTTTTATTGTATCAGCGCTACTCCAAAACCAGACAGTGAAAGTGATGTGGTGAAATTTTATTTGCATCTATTGTGGGATCATCGCAAAGGAAAATGGAAGTGAGAAGGGTGCTGTCAGAGAAACAAGGGTGGATGTACTAAGGGAGCCAAGATAATGTTAGGATTAGTAATGGGGTGTGCACACAGACCGTCACTGGGATGTATTTTTGTTTTCTATGAAGTAGTATGATAGTCATCTTTAGTATTTTGTAAATTGGTACTCATAAATCCTTATATTGATATAAGATATATTGTTTCTCGTGCAAAGTGATCCAGCCGTGGCAATCTTTGCATCGGGAGCTAGCCACTGTAAAAGTATTCTGTAAGGTTTTGTGTTTATATATCTTTGTAAAATAGCATTATACTCGTAGTATACTAGTGGACGCCCGCGACTTCGTCCGCGTGGACTGCAGAAAAAACAAAATGTTGAAATTATCCGGGATAAAAATATTTTCCCGGGATAAAAAGTAGCCTATGTGTTAATCCAGGGTGTCAGCTAACTCCATACCAAAGTTTATTAAAATCAGTCAAGCCGTTTTTACGTGAAAGAGTAACAAATATCCATCCATCCATACTTACAAACTTTCGCGTTTATAATATTATAGTAGGATTATGTCTAGCTAAGATCAGTTATTTAGCCTCATTGAAACTTAATGAAATGGAAGTAGCATTATGTATAGTATAGGTATGTGTGAGCAAATTTTGGTCAGACAAGGCATTATGTAACTTACAATAGTTAAGTTTCAATGAGTAATCGTCACCGTAAATGACCTGTCTAAAAGAATGCGATACTCTACTTATACGTGCGCAAAACTACGGCTAATCGTCTATGTGAGGACTTCTTTTGATTTAAGTTCCTGTGTCCCCTAGATGGGGCAGAGGGATTTTTAACTGAGAAATCCAATTTAATCACTAGATAATACTGGATATCTTTAGATACTTACTGAGTTTTAAGCGTCAAGAAGCGTAGTTTTTCAAAGCTCGAAGACGATGTCGTAGCTGTAAGTACTGCGCCCATGGGACCGGTCTGCAAATGCAGCTTGAAATGCAATTCGTCTAAGACCGTTCACACACGGGTTAGCGAGGTTACGACGCGGTTAATATACTGTATAGAGCGGTAAATACTCGACATGTTGCACTTATATCACAGAAAAATGCGCTTATATCATAGATAAACAACCTGTCCCTAAAATTACGGGACTCGAAATCACATGTTTATTTTTCCGGATAGTATAGAGTCCCTAATCAACACAGCGATGATCATAATTATAATCTTAGGAAAATGTAATTTAAAATCCATAAGAAAATTGTGACTGAATAATGTCAGAGTAAGTACAATGCATGTCATAGGTATGTTACAGGTACATTTCGGTGGGATTGTGTACGTGTATTTCAGAATTTGCATGTCTTATTTGCTCTGATGATACGAAAATTTTGCGAGTTCTTTTTATTTTTACTTGACATAAATATTATATATAGTTCGTAGGATGAAGGATTTGAATTTTTATTCTGTACTAGATATATTTAGAGTACCTATCTATGGATAAAACTTTTGTCGATTTACCCTCTTCTACGTGGAACCGCTGTAAATAAATACCTGTCCGCAAAGACAACAGTATCGGATATCTAACGCAAACTAACTAACGACCACCGCGGTGTGACGGGGCTTGGGGTTTTAAAAGGGTTTTTAACTCAACAACAAAAATAATGATTTTTTATATCACTTTCCACCTCTTTAATACAGAATATACATTCACATATTTATATATATATATATAAGACTGTGTTCCCAAAATGGAGGATCACAAAGGAGATCCTTATAGACGGCAAGTTTAGCATAGCGCGGTCAGATGTTACTCGTAATGATCATTGACAAGTAACTGGCTTGCTCATTGCCTGAGACTGAGAGAACAACTTTGAGTTGCATAGTTGACTCTTTATCATTAGTTTAGGATAGCGGTAGCGTTTAATAGCGGCCTAGAAGGAACATTATAAATGTCGGCACCGTAAAAAGAGAATTCTCCAAGAAACTAAAGGCAATAAAAGAACTTACCAATAACACGACATTTACATCTAGCAACCAGTCTGCATAATAAACCAAAGAGCTTCCGCACAATTTGAGGAAAGGTGAATAAAAGTACAATGAAATGGTGCAACGGGAGTGCACAAAAAATATAAAACCAACATTAAGCAACATAGTACTGGGCACTTGGATTTAAACAGGGGAAAACTTTTTGGTCAGGAGCCGGACACAATTTACTATTTGGATAGTTCTTTATAGCATAAAAATACACCATTCCTGGGTTCTAAATATAATTTATGTTTTAATACACCAGTCCTTATAATTGTTTTATTTTAAACCATAAGTATATATGTTTTTATGTAGGTACTTCATTTCGGTTAAATCACTTCAAGTTTTTTAAAATAATAATTGCGCTAAATGATAACTTTTTACCTTTCTTAACTAAACGTTTTTAATGATAGTTTAGGTTTGGTTTTGTTGTCTCCGTTTGACAACATTTGATATATTTGGAATTTAAATGTTGTCCGATACAAAATGGGCAAATTTTCCAAAACTATTTTAGTTTTGGAAAATACGTTTAAAAATATATAGATATACTGAGTAAATTATTCCTGCCTCACTGAACTATACGTGAAGCCTAAGATCCTATTATCCTTGCACATAGCTCCCCAACAATTTTATGTCACGTCTTTTATGCCAAGTGTCTGGTTTATATTTTCCGAGTCACGGGGAAACAATAAAGTGCACACTCCAGCCAGGAAACTAGATGCAACTATAATATAAAAGTTTTCTAATAAAACTGCCCATGAACAGTAAATTTCAGTCTGTCAGTACTGAACCTGGTTAATATTTTCGAAACAAAATAAATAGACACTTAAAAGCTGACGGGCGCAGTTTACTTCATGTAGTGAAGTTTTGTTTTGACTGAGTTCTGCAAAGTTAGCGGGAATTTTTATTGCCTGGTGTAATATATCTCAGTTGAGTATCTCTGACATAGTTGGTAGAATGGAAATATTGAATGTGTCTTATGACGTCACAACATGATATTCAATAAATTCATGATAGGCAAAATGCCTCTTCAATACGAAAATAAACACGTTTAAGACGGTATCATTTAAAGAGTGGTTCGATGGGCATGTGGTTCTCTAGGCTCTTCTCTCAACAGACTATATTGTATTTAAGCCTCTGTTCACATTTTGCTAGGGTATCATAATATGGCAAAGTATCTGTTATGTATTTATAGTATAGTCTCTAAATGTGGAAACTTTTAAGTGGTGAATGGTTATATATATTGTTATAATATTAGTTATTGTCAACCGTTTGTTTCCCGAATGAAACAAAATAAAAATATTGACTAATCTAAAGAAATTCGACTGATTTTAAATTTTAGTGGTACTTTGTAAGTTACACACATACTCGTACATCAGCCCATTACAGGCAACTGCTGGACTTAGGCCTCCCCCAGCTTATACTACAAGGCTCAATCTCCCGGTTGTCATATCCATCCAGCCGCCGTCTTCATGTCATCGGTCCATGTGGCCTTAAGAACTTTGTAAGTTAGGTCAGAGATTCGGGATTTGCGAAAAATCCGGCTATTTAATTATAAAGGGCACCACGTCGAAATGTTAGTCTCTCAAAAATTTGGATGATTTTTTATAAGGAACCCATAGAAAAGAAGCCGCGGGGATCCATTATTACCTGGGTGCTGCATAGGAAATGCTGCCAGAACATAAACAAATACAAATAAATCTCTATTATCCGTAATTATCTCGCCGGATTAAGGCTTAAAGTTTTCGTCGGGGCTAGTTACGCCCCTAAAAGTTGTACTCGGCTATTTTATAACCCACATCGTTTTAATATGTACTTATGGCAGCAGTAAATATTTAGATGGAAATGTTTTAGTATAAATTTTACGGTCTATGTATATGAGTATAAACAAAATGACCTACAGATAAAATTTTGAATTTTTCAGGCGGAGGGTTGTCTAATGATAAAATAATTGGTGTTGAGTCACTTAAAGTTATATAAGTTATTGGAATTCGTACTAATTAAGTTTCTAGAACATTGTTGTACTGGAATAAAAATATCAGAGATTAGTGGACGATTATCATGAAAGTTTTATTAATGTGTTTCACATTAATGTGTTTGTAAAGTATGTGAACCCGAACTTTTAAATATGGATGGGTGTAAAATTATATAACATCATTTAGAAAAAAAACTTAACAGGTGCGTGAAATTTGAATAGCATTTCTGAGTAATTAATATACCTTATTAAGGTGAGCATTATTAAATTAAAGTATCAAAATAATATTCAATGCTTGAGAAAACATAGCAAATCTGTCATTTGCATAGACATTGTACTGCATACTTAACCAAATCGGATTTACATTTTAATGTCTCTGCAGGAATAATTTGTATTGCAGGGGCATTATTTACGTTCTGTATATTATTCAAAATAATTTTAACACGCTCTTAAAATAAGCGGGCTCTGAATTTCTGCGTCGCTAATTTCTTTATCGTAGGTAAGTGAAAGGTGAAAATTACTGGATTGATGAATAAATTCGTCCGACCTATAGAATCCGTTAGTCTGTTTAGAACGCAAATTTTGTTGAACTTAAATATTTTTTTTATGATTCGTTCAGTATAAGGTGAAAAAAAGATTACGATCTAATCTTACTATTGAAGGGCACTAGTTAGAAAGTAACCAAAAAAAAAACAACTGAAGTATGATCCTTAAGATAACCTTAAATTAAAAATGTAGGTATTTTATTGTAAATACTACCTCTCGCTTCAATAGAAATGAGTCTGTCTATTATATATTTAATTAATAGATATTTATGTTTGTTATTATGTAGGTATATTTTATTAATTATATTGATTACATTAGGGTATCTATTTGTTAAATTCAAATTTTGTTATACATATATTCTGTGTACACGCATATCTACCTTTTATATTTAATTATCACTTTCCCAGATGGTTTGCTGGAAGAAATCTCTTTCAGAGATAAGCACGCCTTTGTACATTTTCTTTCATAATTTCTGTCTGTATGTAATTGTATGTGTACAATAAAGAATAAGAATAAGAATAAATAATGGCCTTGTTTCACATGTGCATCAGGCAGTAGACAAAAAACTTTAATATCAATTTTTACTATATAGCCTATCATCCCAGATGCAAAGATGAAATGTAGCGAATCAAAACGCGAAGCTCAAGAGAAGGAGAACTGTGGAGGCCCTCTGCCCCTTCTTAGTGACACAGAACGTAAGTCAAAAAATAGATAGATATATGGTTATTTTTAAGTATATAGAACTTACATTTTACAGAAATTTTGAATATAATACTAAAGTTGTATGTCTTCCATTATAAAGCGACGTGGACATAAAGCCCCACAAAGGGCTCCGAAATCTGATTTTAGTTGGTTAAAACAGAAAAGTGCGAGCTGGACTCTATATTAAAGGGTTTTGTGAATAGTTTTCATAATTCTTTAGGTTCTTGCTTATATTTACATTATCGTTAAACCTACCACAAAAAAAAATTAAAACAGTGATTATCGAAACGTTGACGTAACTTTTATTACTCCACAGTTTGACATCCGAAGTGACGCGTAAAAGTGACTTTTAGTCCCTGTACGAGTACCAAGAGATCTGTGGAGGATACGATTTTCTTTGCATTTGTCACTTCTGCGTAAATGCCTTTTCCGCACCCTTAGATCACATATCGCAGTTATATTATCATAGGTTTATTGAGCACGAAAAACTTATTCGCAAAATCTATTTTATAAATATGTTTTTGGTAAATAAAGTAATTAAAATGTAGGAGATTTTATAACCATTATGCAACGGGACCCTAAACCCCACATTTTCCTCAGTAAGAGCTTCTGTTTACACACAGACTGCTCGCCGTTGGAAGTCCGCAGTGAGCATCGCAGGCCCGGTACTGAGCAAATTTGCCTCTCAAGTGTAATGTGCACGGAGCTTTATGTCTTTCACATGCAAAGGAACGTTTATGTACTTATGTCACAGGGACGAAGATTTTGAAGTTTTCAAATCTTCTCGTACTTTCTCTGGGAAATATGTGAAAGTATTTTGTTATTTACAACTGTGAATTCGTGTGAGGTGTTATACTTATGTGGAAAACTGTAAAATGCATGTATAATATCTATTTCTATACTATCCTTCTTCCTAGAAATGAAAATTATCAGCCTCAATTTTGCGATTCTAATATTTTTTTGTTAATGTCTGTAAGATTTAGACTTACTGCAAGTGAAGCTCTTGAGTAGATAATCTAAAAAAATAATAATAAAAACGAGAAATAAATTCCGTATAAAAATGACATGAGAAATGCATTTGCATTAACGTACCTATATAAAATACGAATTCTCAGTAAGTAACTAAATGTACAACCGTAAAAGTGGCCAGCATTCGTTTTATTGCGTCTAAAATTATCTAATGGAGTGGCTCTCTCCATCCAAGCTGGCAAAATTGGACGATGATTACGTAAACCCATCCACTGTGCAGTTAAGAGGTGGATAAAGCATAGAGGAACAAGTTTAGTAAGTAGTTTGCATCTCATTCAACATCATTACAATTTATTTGGTACAAAGTTCATTCAATCATTTGACAAAACTCGTTAATCAATATTAGCATTTCCTCTATGATATTAGATAGCTCAATGGTAATAATATAAGTTTTATACGATACCAGAATCATTCAATAATTTGAAAATAAGTTAATCTATCTTTAGCACAGTAATAGTTATTGCAGTTTTAAAAGTTTTTAAACAAGTTATTTATTTGGAATCAAGTAATGTTCCTTATTATGTCTGATTTCAAATAATAATATGTGTGTTAGATATTAAAATTAAGTATAAAACATAAGGGATGTGTTGAAATTATCGGTGCCAGCTAAATGTAGCTGTAGTTTAATGAAACTATGTATCCTCTCTAAATTATTCTAGCTCTATGTAAAAAACGAACTGAATTAAGGCAACCAACCAAGCTACAGAAACCGAACGACGCAACCAACAAATTAAGTAACTCGGGAGCAAGTAATGTGATTCGGAAACCGAGGAACGGACCTTTTTGTTAAGACCTTTTTATACACCGAGGATTAAGAATTAAGTGTCAATCTATTTATCAATTGATAGAGTTAAGATCGGTAGGGTACCACAGACTATGTAGAATCTCGTGAGAAAAGGTGGAACCATAGAAATGTATAAGAGGAGATACCAAATCCTTGGGTGGAACGGGATGGTAGTACATATCTTCTATCTATACATAAAATAAAATTGTAACGGATCGATTTCTGTACATGGCAAATACATTGAAAAAATTATAATGGGCGGCATTTAAACAGGATGTCACAAAAGGCGTATGTTACGCGAAAAGCTATGTAAATAGGAACCTGCCCACAAAATTTCAGATTCGAAATCACATGTTTATTTTTCCAGGTAGTATATATACTAGACCTTAACAACTCAGGAATGTTCATACATTTTTGTAAAATAAACATGTGATTTCGAGACTCTGGAAATAGGTACTCTATAGTGGGCTACTTACATAGCTTTTCGCTTAACATACACTTTCTGTTACACCCTGTATAGGTACACGTAAAAGAACCCAAAACAATGTTTTTCCATTTTCTTTGTTTGTCTGTATGTTTGTGCACGCTAATCTCAGAAACGGCTGAACCGACTTCGGTGCAGTTTTCAGGAATATATTGTGACACTTAACCTATCGGCTACTTTTTATCCCAGATAATTTCGACATTTTGTTTTTTCTGCAGTCCACGCGGACGGAGTCGCGGGCGTCCACAAGTATTATATACAAATGGCAATACACACGACTGTTTTCACAAAATGAGGTAGCCAGAAGTGCGTTGCTGTGAGATCTCCTTTACGATACAGTATCCGGGGACAGATGTAAATGATCAATAACAAGTTGTTAGCGATGAAAACTATTTACTATATCGAAATTGTTGCTCTGGGCAATGGTCTTCGACTATGACACAAAATAAATGAATGCGGTGCTACCACCCGAAGATGCGCTAAGAGCGCGGCGTTCTGAATCATCATCATCATCAGCCTATTCGTCAGCATCATCGTCCACTGCTGGACGTAGGCCTCCCCCAGGGCACGCCACAAGACTGCCATGGGGGTATTTACCCATAGTCACCACGCTGGGCAGGCGGGTTGGTGACCGCAGTTTGTATTTTGGACTATGTTGTCAACACGGGAGGCGCTGCTGCCCACCTCCCGGAAACCCTTAATCACCTCGTACGATACCCACGGGCACATATGGGGTGGTACGAATTCTACTCTGCCGGCACCACGCGCCAAATTCTTAAACGAAAACAAAATTGGAGTCCTTCCGGAACACGTTCTCAATCACACAATCGTATTGAAAGCGCATCTTCTATCTTAAACCCACCTATACTTAAAACAGTCTAATCATAACGGCACTAACAGCAACTCCTTACCACCTTACAATATGAACTAAAATCATTCAAATCATCTGCCTTTAAAACACGCTGCGCGATATAACCCTCCTTGAGTGTAATACGACGCCATACGACATCTGGGTGGATGTTTTACTCGTATCGAGTTTTGTACAAAATGCACCGAGAAATCCAAGGAATATTCCGCTTCTATGTTTGTGTAGCCATTTGCTAGGTTTATTTGAATACCGCATCTGTAATGGATTTTTTAAGCCAGCAGGTTGTACGTTGTATGGCCGGGTGGTCGGATTTCTTTTCGAGATTGGATCGGTCTGGACGAGGTCTGTCTGTAATCTGCTAGGTAACTGGGAAGTTTGACATGAGATGCTTTTTCTTGAAATACCTGGAGTAATTTCTTTAGATAACAATGTCGAATGCTTCGTATACATTATATTGCAAACCCGTGATAGCCCAGTGGTTAAGACGTGCACCTTCCAAGCGGGAGGCGTAAGTTCGATGCCAGTCACGGGCCTGTACCAATGAATTTATTTCATGCACATATTTTAATGTTGTTAAATTATCACTTAGCTCGTGCCTCGGAAAGCACGTAAAACCGTTGGTCCTGCGCCTGATCTCTCTCCCGTTGTGTCGGCTTTCCGTCCCATCGGACTATGAGAGTAACGGAATAGAGAGTGCATCTGTATTTGCGCACACATTTGTGCACTATAATATTTCCTGCGTACCTGGTCTTCGCCGAAATACGGTTAGAGATCATCATCATCATTGCAAAGCATCCTAAAATCCATGTTAACTATCTAACCAACCTACAACTTTTTAAACTAGTGTAGTCCTAATCCATTACCCTTTTTGAGCAGATCAGAATTTTAATATAGACTTAAACGGTAAAATTTAGTGCTTATTAGCTGAAGTTAAAAATTGCCCCCTTTAATTACATCAATGCCCCCCAATTTATTCTGGACCCCTTACAGCCTCATACTAGCCTCTGGAGCCTACAATGAATAGACTGCTGTAAATAGAGTTACTCGTAACTAGAGTTAATAAGCTTGTAACATATTCACACAGCATTTATTTTATAATACCTTCTCGTACCCTGCAAACTATGCTAGTACTAGCATCTTACTAAATTCCTTCTCTTTGAGCAGCCTATGTTCAAATCCTTATGTCATTCTATTCGCTATATAATAATAATAATAATCAATTCATTTATTCAGGTAACTAAGACCCATTTTTGTTAGTTACAAATTATATTATTAGATAAACAAATATATTTTAATGTTAGTAGCTATAAATTATTGATTTGATAGTAATACGTTTGTCATTTTAAATTATTATGTTACACAGTCAAGTATAATGGCTATCTCGAGACACTACAATTTATTTGCAAATGAGTTATAGCACAGTGACTCAGATACGGACAGTCTAGACGGTTCGCAAACATGCTCAGGATACTATTCTGAAAATTTTAGATCTAGGTAGGTATGGAAAAATACTTGTACGTTATGTATGAATAACATGCGCCCTCTTCATTACAGTTCTGTTTTGCTTCACCCTACTTAGTTATTTTAATTTTATTAATTGATATTAGAGAATATTATAGGTTATTACATCATAGGTATGACATAATCAAACACAGCCTAGGTATATCCTATACATATAGACGTAACCTCCATCATTTGTACTGACTTGTAAACTCCCTACTATATGACAGATTTTTGTATTCTTATCTTGAAAATGTCACGTCCCGGTGTGAACTAACCCTAAGTAGTGGCGCTAACATCCACATCAAAAGTCGCAAGAACAACACATTTTTATTAGTCTCTTCATACTTCTCTGCCACCGTTAAAAATAAACGTGGCAGTAAAGGCGTCAACCGTAAAGCTGCAGCCATCACCTAGCCAGTGCACTGAGTGCTTAACAGTGTAAACGCAAACGGAATAGAAGATGAATATAAATTCAAGACTTTTAATATTGTCACGTTTATTTTTGTATTCGCAATATATTTTTGTCCGTATTACCTAATATATATTGAATACCTTTAACCTTTTGAGTGTTAAAAGGTATTTCCTAAAGTGTTGATAAAATTGTATATTTTATTTTATTTGCCGAGTAGTACTTACCTACACCACCTTGCCTTATAGACCGATAGATGTATGTATAATCACAGATATAAGGTATAATCCACATATTAAGGACTCAAGTCGAGCAAAGTGTAGGTGCACAAACGAGGGGTTTAAGTATTTTACATAGGAAATATTCAATATCGAACATCCGTAATGCATTTTATTTCTGGCAAAAAAACATATAAAGAGTAGATAATTCAATTAGGTTTCTGGACGCGCGATACCCTCTTAAGTGGGTACATTATTAGCAAATAAAAATAAACTGCACAGTAAGTTTGGACAAGTTAGACTGGTCAGGATAAACTTTAACCTCACGATGCCAGTTAACTCCAAGTTTAGCTGTTTGAACTTTGGTTAACCGCCAGTAACCACTGGATTTGGCTTCAAGGCGAGAAGAACTTTGAAAAATAGAAATGCACGATTACGTGTTTTTAGAAATGCACTGTACTCACACTTGTCAAAAGTCGCCAATTGCTCCAAGATTAATTTATTATTTTCTTAAACTTCTTTGAAATTATGTAAAACATTATATTGTATTGAGCATATTTTTATTGATATATATCCAAGCAATCACACTCACCTATTAAAAATATCTCTAATGCCATATAAAACATAGAACATACCTAATTTCTTATCCATATGCCCTTAAGGGGAAAGTCAGGTAAATTGTACCAACCCTTTGATTTACGGACATCTTTTTCCGTTTATGTGAAAAAAGCAAGTCAGCATTTGTATTTTAATTCACGGGTAAAATTAATCCAGGATCACGCATTTGATGCAAATGCGACAGACTTTTTAAAACGATAGCAACATTGACGTTTATCACCATGCAAATATTAGGTAAACCAAGCCTGGTTTCGTGGCTAGTTATTTATAAATGAGCACGATCTCTTGGCATTATAAATACAGTTGTCTGGAAGATAAACAGCGTAACCAGCCGCCCGTGAAGTCGGATATCGTCGCTGCTGTTTTGGTGCCAATAGATTGTTGTGAAATTGATACAATGCAGTGTGCATGTTTATGAAAATTGTACAAGTTTGGTGAAAATATAAGGTACTGGTGACCCGCCCTCGCTTCGCTTCGGTACATATCCTCTAAAATTTTAAATTCCCGTTTGTCCCGTTCCCATGGGAATATCGGGAAATATGTTCTCAGTGCTTCCTTACACTCCCTACCGAATATACATGCCCGATTTCTGATTAATATGTATAGCGGTTTTCGTAAAAAAAAAAAAATCCCGTTTGTCCCGTTCTGGTGGAAATTTCGATAAATATGTTCTCAGTGCCTCCTCAGACTCCCTACCTAATTTCATCATTATATTGTTTCAAATAGTTTTCGTTAAAATTAGGTTTTACTGTTTGTCCAGTTCCCGTGGGAATTACGGGAAATCCGTTTTTTGTGCTCCCTAGCAGTCCCTAATGAACAATTTGTTCAACTTCATAGGTATAGCGGTTTTCTTACAAATTTTGAATTCCAGTTTGTTCCGTTCAGGTGGTAATTTCGGGAAATATGTTCTCAGTGCTTCCTTACACTCCCTACTGAATATACCTGTCATATTTCATCTCTATATGTCATGTGGTTTTCGTAAAAACTTGAAATTCCTGTTTGTGCCGTTCCCATGGGATTTTGGGAAACCTGTTCTTAATGGTCTTTTACACCCCCTAAAAAAAGTGCACACCAAATTTCATCTGTGTAATTCAAACGGTTTGTTTATACTTATTAAATAAGCTTTTGTTCCGGTACAGTGAAAATTTCGGTAAAAATTTGGAATTCCCGTCTGCCCGTTCCCATGGGAATTTCGGGAAATCCGTTCTTAGTGCTCTCTTAGACTCCATAACGAACATATACACCAAATTTTATCTTATTTGGTGGAAAAAGCTGGAAGGGAGTGGGTGCATTTTACTTGTGAAATTAAAAATTTATTTGTATCTGTCCGTTTCGTCGTGGGCTCATGCGTATGTTGTTTTTGCAATGAGGGATTTTCTGACAACTATTAAAAGTAAAAAAAATATAGTTCAAATCACCTGGATAGATGGCGAGAGCGCATCACCTACCCTAATCCCCCCACCTCACCCCTCAACCAAAGACATCAATAGTTCCTAAGCACTATAGATAGACGAAGCAGACTATAGTGTGCTGTACACGTCCTACTAAAAATCGGTCCGCTAGGAATAACAAAGATATTGCTTGCATCTCTGCTAAATTAAAGGTATCTATACTATACTACATAAGGGTTAATAGTATAAGTATCTGTAGCATTTAATAATATGGGATGGGATGAAAGGCATATACAGGAGTACGGAAAAGGACATAGACTACATTCTGTAGTTCACGCATATGAAGTCACGGGCAATAGTAGTCATTCATAAATTTAAGTTTGTTTAAAAAAAATTAAGTAGGTATCATCTCGTATTAAGATTAGAATCTGATACTATTAACCCCATGTAGCAAAATCGTTTTTAACCTACTCGTATGCTACACCGTCTTTGGAAAACCGACCGGATTATTTATTGTCGGCTGTACACAGTCTGGGTGTGTAGCCAGCTTTAGTCATCAGTGCACAGTCTATTCACGGAACTATTACTATCCTTCAAGCTGGGAGAGGTGAGGTGAGGGGGATTAGGGCAGGTGATGCGCTCACGCCATCTATGTTTGACTGTTATTTTAACTTGTCAGAAAATCCCTCAATCTTTTCGATTTTGACTAATTTTACATTCGTTTTAAGGATTTTCCCGACGTTTCCATTCATCATCATTATCGTCCATCATAAATTCAGAAATTGGCTGTATGGATGCTGTATTCCTTATGCCCTTTCTTCGGGATAACAAAAAAAATCAGTCATGTTGTGTCATGTCATCTGTACGTTACAGAATAGTAAATTCCCCAGAACCCGTGATCACGCACACTTTTGAAGCAACTTTTAGTAGGTCAAATTTTTACAACCTTTTTACTGTATCTAAAAAAACTGATAATATTTTATCGTTTTGGCAATAATCGGCGGGTGACAAGAGTGGAAGATGCGGGATTTTTGACTCGTTTTTGCTTCACTACACGGAACACATCTGTCATTGATGACTCTACTTTTTATTCTATGGTGTGTGTCAAACTTATACCTCCATACGTCAAATGGTAAAATAATTTTGTATTTAATTAAATTAAGAGGAAATTATGCGAAACCCTATAGCCTATGTTCGTCCGGGTCCAACAAGGATTATAACGGTGAAAGAATTTTTGAAATCTGTCCAGTAGTTTCGGAGCCTATTCGCTGCAAAAAAAACAAACAATCAAAGTTTACCTCTTTATCACGGAGGAAATAAAAATTTATTTCTTATATTATTATAATATTAGTTTAGATAGTATAGACTACTAGCTGTGGTTCGTGATGTCGTCCGGATAGGATGCAGAATGTACCCTACCTAAGTCATTCCCCGTACTCCCTATTAACTAACAATTTATTTGTATACAGAATTTTCAAAAAGATTAGTTGAGTAAATTAAGGCAAACTAAGCTTTTATCATTTTTGTTTGGATTGGACAAAAGTTAGCAGTAAACTCGTTTAGCAGCCAATTTCAATATGCGATGATTTTTTGTATTAAATATTGAAAATTCAATCACACTTAATTTAAAAAAAAATGGAAAATAAACTCAAGTTTTGAAAAAAAACACAGCAGAACTATGTTTCTCTCTCAAACTTCAATCATACAAACTCAATAAAAAAAATGATGAAAATTTTAAAAATAACTCAAGTATCGAAAGAAAATATAGAATGTAACGAATGTAATGTTTCTCTCTCATCGTTGAAAAGTAACGAAAAGTTGTCATCACAAGCAATCTTGCTTTAAATTTCAAGTAAGGAAATCTGAAGGAAATGCTTCTATTTCCAGTGAATTTGTAATTGGTCATCTAGCTAGATGGTCAGTTAAAGGGTCTTGGGTTAAGTAACAGTCAAACATGGGGTAAGTGCCGACGGAGTTACGCACTTTCTCGATGACTTAAGTGACGAGCTGTGGCATGAAGATGCAGTGGTCCAAGTTTAGGAAGACGTTACGGGACTCAAGAAAGGTAGAGCTAAATACTAATTATATGTTAGGTTTTCGATCTTGAATATTACTCTCTTGGATTGTAACGGGCGCTACTATTCGGAAGTTTTAAGGCGCAAATGGTATTCGCACTCCATCGGGTACTTGAATCTGATGACTTAAGACTAATTTTATTACCCGACTGCGCGACGCAAAGGAATAGTATTGTGTTTAACAGCCTATGTATGTATGTTTGTTTGTTCCTTTGAAGCACTACACAGACCAAACACCTCGGCCGATTTTTATGATTCATACGTCAATCGATTTCTCTTAGTCCGGTGAGTGTCGCTAAAGACATGACGTTATGGCGACTACTGGACGCCATTATGTAAAAATGAAAAAAATTAAAGCCAACAAACTATATCGAGTGAGATATCTTGAATAGGTATTTAAAAATAATTTTTAGGTTTCTCTTAACATTTTTCGATTCGACTAACCGTTTAGGATCTATATCGATTGAAAGTTGCGTAACAACCATTCTCACATATAAGTTTTTAGACAGCAGCAAGACGAAAACTTCTTGCTGCCGAGCATGTTGAGCATGTTTCTTGAAACGTACCTATTAGTAGCTAGGTAACAAGTACAAAAAAGTATAAAAAGAATTTTTAAATTATGTTTTTATCTTTGTTAAGGTTTAGTCGCTAATTTGCAGCAGATATATTTATTATACATATATATGTTGTTTTATTTATGTATAACCAATAAAAGAAATGTAATCTTTTCGTTTGTTACATAATATCTAGGTATACCACACTTTGAAAGAAGCAGGTCATGGAAATGAAACAGGTCTCTCAACACGTCATAAGTTGACTAGTTATTTGAAAACTACACTGTGGTGCTTCAAGGGTTGGTTCAGTAAACATTTTGTGATCTCTCTCTGATTGGGCGCTGTTCAGTCTGTTTGTAGGCTACTCCTGGAATATTGATTAAGCCTTGATTATGACGTGAATTATATAAATCCTATATCAGATCAATTATGGAATTCTACGAAGATTATTATATAGGCAATACTGTGTTGTGGAATACGATCCACTTGGATTGACGTAAACTTACTTAACACTTAAACTGGACTGATAGATACTCTTATGTTATAAACATACAGGATGTTTTTTTGTGGCCACCATTAACGAAGGGTACGTACTCTATACATCAAATAAAGTAAGTTTATGCCAAAAAAATGCTGGGAAAAAAAATATTTTTTTTGAAAAATGGAGAAAAATGATCGTGATGATGAGGAGATTCCGTAGTTTTCGGGAATGTTGACGATCAAAAATCACCCTGTATATTTGAATAAATAAATAAATAAATTTGTTGCCATAAAGCCAAGTAAAGGTACACATATCAAATATCTACTTAAAAGTCAATTTGCAAGTACGTATTAATTGAAGTTCTGTAAACCAGTATAAAATAAATGTAGGATTTGTCAAGGAGAACTATCTGTCACCTGCATATTACACACCTAATTCTACAGTGGGCTAAATAAAAATAGAAAATATTATGTATAAGTTAATTTATAACTGATTCATCATCATCATCATCAGCCTATTGCAGTCCACTGCTGGACGTAGGCCTCCCCAGGGCACGCCACAAGACTGCCATGGGGGGTATTTGCCCATAGTCACTACGCTGGGCAGGCGGGTTGGTGCCCGTCAGTAACATTAGTTAAGCTTTTTTTATAAAAATCATTTATAAAATTATTAATAAAATCATTTATTTCAGACCGAGATCCAAATAAAATTGTGTTCTAATAAGTAAAATTTAATTATAATTTTAAATTAAAAATTTAATTGAATTAAAAATTAATAATTTTTTTAAAACGAAAAACCGACTTCCTCCCAAAACTCGAACTTACTAAAGTAAAATTTTACTAAAGGGCAAATATATATTGCGTTAAGCCGTGTACGAAGTTTAGGAGGCATAATATTGTCAGATTTATATGCCAGCAAATGATTAAATACGCCACATGACAAAAGAGAAAAAGGACTAGGCTTCGAAACTTTACGTCTGACAATATGATCATCATATTATATATATAATGATGACCTCCGACCGATTTCGGTCATGGCGACCACTTCTACTCCTAGATATTACTAAGTTGGCGTTCATGCTGGATCGGAGGCACTTGAGGTGGAATCGATCCAGAGTGCGTATGTGGCGACGGTACATGCACCAAGCCTCGGAGAAATATAAGAGATTTGGCAGCACAACAGCCATGTACACTCTTATTTAAACAACATATAATTACACTCCTTCTTCCTGCCCTGTTCCCAATAATTTGAGGTCGGTGCAATATGTAGGTACTCTTCTTTCATTCATCCCTATTATCCGTCATCTCGTTATTCTCATGTCTACCTCTTCCTCTATAACCATCTTACTTCGGACACGGCTTAACGTAACATACAATTTCACGACTTAACACAATTATCTTCATCTTCATAAGCCTATTGCAGTTCACTACTGGACGTAGGCCTCCCCCTGCCATAGGGGGATTTTGTTACTAAAAAGTTCCACTATCTGTTTTTCGGCAGCTCCATCATCAGACCCTCGTTTCCTTTATATTATGTTTGATTAGCTGACCAAAATTCTCTATAAAAATCTAAAAACGGACTACTCGTGCCCTTTTCTGAGGTAACACACATAAAAAAAAAATCATACAGACGAATTGATAACCTCTCTTTTTGAAGTCGGTTAAAAATGAAATTGTATGCCATGTTTGTAATGTTTGCAATTACTTACTAACATAGGTTAAGACTTTTACTAATACAAATATGGAAACCAATTTTCCGAAATAAAATTTATATTATATTATTATTAAAATAATAAATAAAATTAAAATCATTATAAAATTGGTGCTAGGACCTTAGGAATCTTAATGTGGGACTAAATTAATATGTGTGCGATTACTCTTTACTATCTACTTCAAGCTACAAACAGATTTGATAAAAAATATTATAATACCCATAACCATCCGGCGCAACGAAAAAGTAAAATTTTATTGCTAATTTACGCCACCTTATTATCTCGCCAGTTTCGTTCACATTTTTATTTTAAAGCTACCGAAGCGTGATATTGTCCGTATCAATCAAGTATCCTTGGGGGCGAGCGGTCGGCTCCGATTGGCGCGGCTAATCTGCAGGATCAGAGGAGCTAACTCTGTCAGCAGATATTTTACGAGATTAGTTAATGGTTTTGTTGCCTTTCTTGCAAGGCTTTGTGCTAGCTTGGGTCGGATCGCTTTACTATTTGCCACAATAGTTGACATTTTATACTGATAGGTTCCCTTATATATGTATAATCAATAGGCAAATCAGACGATATCTAAAAAATTATAATATAACCACAGATTCATAATATGCTTCCTTTCTGCGCACAAGTAGTAGGCAGGTACATTAGTTGCATAATGTCGATTATTATTATTATACGAGTATTATACATTACGGTTGCCAACCATCCTGTTTTCCCAGGATATGTCCTGCTTTTTGGGGTGTCCTGGGCTGTCCTGGATAGTTTTTAAGCATCGTCCTGAGTTTTAGAGTCCTGACACATTCGCTAGTCACTCGATAGTCCTGGGTCTACTCTGAAATGACGCTTTCGAATCTTTCGGTCCGACCGAAGCCCGACCGAATCGAAGCCTTTGAAGGTAGTTCGTAGTAGGAAACACCTCTATATTCGGCCGATACTTCGTTTATCGTCACTTCAGAGAAGACCCTCTGGCTTTTAATCGAAATGTCCTAGTATTCTTCTTCAAATCCTGGTTTTCAAAGTTTTGCGGCATTTTCTTCACGAAGCTGAAGATTATGTTTAAGTACTCGCAAAAAATATCTTACCGTTATGTTAAACTTGTCTGTGTAATCTCCTCTATGATCTTACAGTTACAGCTACCTCTTTTCGGGAATACAAGTTTAACATAACGGTGAGATATTTTTTGCGAGTACTTCAACATAATCTTCAGCTTCGTGAAGAAAATGCCGCAGGCAAAAGCCTTGTTATTAATAAGGAGCCATTGATTACGAACCCCCGTCTCCCACAATGATTTATAGCGCATTTAACTTTTACGGTGGCGTTAAGTGGCCGAAAGACTTTCATAAGGACGTAGCTTATGTAAGCAAGGACAGTTTAAAGATGCATTGAGGTTGTCCTGTACCCATTTACAAGGGAATTATGCAAATGTGCCTGTGTTGTAGGCAATGGGTGTGGTGACAACGCGTTTAGTACGTGTCGTCGTGTAGATTGTGGGCGTTATTAACAAAACATTTTTTTAAATAATTCATTTTTGAGTTTTTGTTGAATTGTTTTGTAATTTGTGCCACTGTGAAACTCAATTTGCTCAGTTTGCACTGAACCTATCTGTTCTGGGGTTTGATTTGTAAAGCTAAAAAAAGGTTATATTAAAATCATGCAAAAATGAAATATACTTTTCTAAGTTGGTGCAATAATAGTTATATCTAAGTGCTCGTGTCCCGGTTGCTGAACTTTTATTTCAAATCAAATCAAAATCAAAATTTCTTTATTTGCAACATTATGTAGTTGTACACATAATAATAAAATCAAGTTAAGACTATAAGTATTAATAGAGTAATATACAAATGTTGCAAAATGGTCCCAGCTCAGCATATGCAATATTTGAATTGCGCTGATCTTCCGCTGAGGCCATTGGATATATATATATACATACACACATACACACACATTCATATATATACATACACATACATACACATATACATACATACATATATTTATATATACATATACACACACATACACACACATACACATACATATATATATATAGTAAATAATAAATGTTTAGTTTAACAAAAAAAAAAAATTACAATTGGCAGTTTGTTATAAAATTTTCCCAATCCAAATTTTCACTACAATGACATATTTTTCTATATAATGTGTATAAATTCAAACTGTGACATAGTATAGAATACAAGCGAACGAATATAAAATAAATTGGAATTGAGGCCAAAAAACAATGGTTATATAAAAAAGTCACACCAAAAAATAGTAAAATGGAAGTGGTCAGCACACTCAAACTATTATTTAGGTAAAAATTTTGCTCAAGTCACTATCAATCCTAACTCGAATGTATGGAGTTCCTTGTTCCTTCCTTACGTAGATCCGTCCCTCCTTAGACCAGCAGTATTTCCACATACGCTCTCGGCAAGCCTCTCTGGCCCTAGCGAAAATCTGGCCATTTGCCCTAGTGAAGCGCTCATTCACATAAACACGAACGGTGCCTTTGACTCCAAGGTCAGCCGTTGTTAGTCCGCGGCGGGTCCGTGCCGCCTGGAGGTACTCATCACGGGTGGTTCGCCGCGCGAACCGAACTATGATGCGACGCGCACGCACCGGCGAAGATGAGATATTATCCTGGACACGACGGGGGGCTCCCTCTCTTTCTGCCAAAACAATATCACGGTCATCCAAAGAAACACCCATCTTAGTTCCCAGTAAAGAAGCCAGATGGATAGGGTTCTCCCCAGCGAGTTCAGGTAGACCAGTAATGACGACATCGTTAAGTAGGTTTTCCTGCTCCCGCTCATTAAGCTGAGATTTGACGTCTTGTAAGGCCCTTTCCAATGAGCTCACCCGCTCCTGATCAGCTGAGGTATCTCTGTTCGACTCCAAGGCCAATAGTCGAGCGTCGAACTCGTCCATTCGCTCATTAAAGACTGTGCGAGCAGCCGATAACTCACGTTTCAGCTCGCGCATCTCCTCAAGGAAAGTACTCAGGCTATCCTTTGAAGATTTAAACTCCGAAGACATGAGATTATGAATCCTCGCGAATTCTGCTCGCATCTCATCTTTCAGCGCGCTCACCACGTCAGCATCCAGCTGACATAAGGACTGCGATCCCTGGAGGGCAGCCGTTGATTCCCCCTCATCAATCTCCTGACCCAAATCCTGATAACGGTTGCTCGTAACGGGAGTAGACGGGTCACGTCCCTTAGGTGCCTTAGCCTGACAGTCACCACACCTCCATGTGTAGTCAACCATCACTCCGAGCGGCACTCCAACGCAGTCATTATGACTTCTTGACTTGCATTTGGGACAACTAACGCCCTCTCTCGATCCTAAGAATTTTCCACATGCCACACACTTAACCATTTTTTTAATAGAACCCCTTATAGTAAACAGGTTGGTTACGTAAAACTATAGAAATCAAGTAGATGGCAGCACAAAGGCAGTGCGGCGAAGTTTAACCACAGGAGTTAAAACGGTTCCAGAGGGATACGGAAGGTGGCACCACACAGCTACGCCAGGCAGCAAAATGGCATGCGCAAGAGCCACAGCAAGGATAAATTCCAACGCTAGCGTGTAAATAAGTGCACGGCGAAGCTCGATAGATGGCGGTAGGGTGTCTAGGATACCTGGGTAGTATTTCACCTTATCGACAGAAAAATACTTAATTTAGTACTTCAGTATGATCTAGACGATTCGCACGTATACCGAAAATGCTTCCGCGAACAGGCACACTCAAAACTAAAGTTTTTTTGGACTCGAAAAAATATCGGTCAAAAGAGGGTAAATAACTCACTGTGCAGATGATAACAATCCTTTTGTTCGATAATTAGGCACTAATTACGAAATTATATTCGTAGATAACAAATTCACCCACTTATAACACTGTACAGTTTATGACAATCAAACTTTGGTAAACATTAGAACGCTCTAAACATTTATTTCATAATATAATAATTGCAGTATGTATAGCTCAACAAAGTGGCCTTTTTTTTTTTTTTTTTTTTTTTTTTTTTTTTTTTTTTTTTTTTTTTTTTTACACCTATTAAGACATTTTATTATCTCTATGAAGGCAAGACAGCGCTCTAAGCATTTTAGAGAGACATCTTGCTTCCACAATGGAAACAATACTACTTTAAGAGTTAAGGCTGTAGCTGATCTCTGTGGAGTGTATATTGATGAAATTGACTATTAACTAAACACAACATGACATATCACGGTATTTTGCAGAACGAAATTGTGTGTGAAATATTCAAAACCAGCTAAACTGGTCGGATATTTTTTGTGTAGATTATTTGGTTTGATACGTCCTTTGTTTTCGGTTGGCAATATTGGATAGAACATAGCTGAGTTATTGAAATCTAGACTAGGAAGTGTTTGGTGTCGCCGTTTGAAGACCTGATCGATTGCACTAAGCGCGTGTGCCTCTTGAGCCATAGGTTTCGAATTTCAATAGTGACAAGATTAAATAAAAAAATATCTATTCTTAGGTCATTACAAGAATATAGCTAGTCTTTAATATGGGAGTGAAGAAAATTAAAGTTTATATGGAATTGCGTCGTTTCCATCCAGTCATGCCAAGCCAAGTTCTAAGGTACCTTCTGATGTTACTGGCGCAGTTCAGGGGGCAACAGCTAGTTTTGCTACATTATTTATGCAGTAGGTAAATACTTTATTTTAACACACCTTGTATCAAGAAAGACAGTAATCAAAAGCCTTGTATGTTCAACTGCAGGTTAATTAGATTAATTGAATACTTCAAAGGTATAGAAAATTTTCGTCAACCTAAAATATTCGAATTATCAAAGTATCAAATGCCTTGTTAAAAGTATAGTACCTGTAAATAATTGAGGTAAAAATAGAACTTTCTTCATTAAAAAAATATCGGAGTGATTAAATACGGAGTGTTGACAACCATTAGATATTAAAGGAAAAGCCACGTCTTAATGGAGGGTAAATTACCCCAATTAGTGTTGTTTTATTTTTCAGGGTTCACTAGTAAGAAAATAAAATAAAACCTATACGTATAATAACTAAAGTTTGACTGTACATTGAAGAGCTAGCAGTAAAAAAATATAGTACCTTTCGAGAGCCAATAAAAGCCAAATTGACACTTTTTAGGAGATCCTACAGTAACGCATAGCATAGAGGGACCAGTGTAAAAGCTCAGTGACCAAGTCATCGCCGGAGAGAACGCCTGTGAGTTCCTTAGTCGACTCTTAAGACATATACGGAAGATGAAGCTGATGTATTCTAGTAAAGCCCCCCCACAACACACAGCACAGGGGGCAATTCTCGAAAAGTTTCGAGTTGGAATGAAGCCGAAACGGAACCGTTGTAGACGCTCAATACAAAGCAATAACTACCTATACTTTATGATGATGTAATTAGACACATTTCAGCACGGACAGATATTTGATTTTGTTCTGTCATACTCGCGACCGATGCGTACTAAAATATACCTTATTACTCAAGCGGTAAGTATATATTGCTTTGCACCGCGTTTCGTTAACGGTTCGTTAGTGGTTGCGTTTCGACTTAAAAATTTTCAAGAATTGCCCCCAGGACTCCTATGACAGCCTATACCTATATATGTCCTAATAGGTATAATGTATTCGAGGTAGGTTTACTATGTATATTTCAAAAGTTCTATACTTCTTTTGCAGCGTGCACATACATCCTTGCGATGATCATGTACTTTCGTTGGAAAATTATTAGAAAAATAATACAATATAAAGAAACAGGTATGTGGGAGTTCTAAAATTTGTCTGGGGTTCACCCGGACAAAGTATATAAATTATTCCAAGTAGTGAAATAATATTTATCTGTATACTGTTAAATGTTTTTCATACGGAATCGCAATCATCAGAGCGCACCTTGCACTTAGACATTTTCTTTATGAATTTCCTAATGGCAACATAAGGTTGGGTAGTTAATTTATGGATATTAGGTAGACAAAGCTATTTAGGGTTAAAATATTTTTTATTTCTACCTATAAATACCGTAGAGAAATAATATTGTTATGGATTTAATTATTATTGCATATATTTTGCCTTTTCGAACTATGATTTACTTATTTTGTTCAATTGTTTATGTAAATTTGATTAGCTGGAAGGAATAAGGTCACCCTCGCATATTATCTTTATTAGTGATATTTCCACATGTTTTGGTATACAATAAAGAATGCCTAAACTGTATATTCCTCTTAACACTACGACAGAGGCATTTCCCTTCACAAATACAGTTTTTTAATCTCTCACGACTCCTCTCGACCCGCGCTCTCGTGCCTCGTCAGGAAAACACAAAGCTGGTGCTATCTCGATCTGGCGCGAAGATGGTTGTATTGTGTACTTCCGCTCGGCTGGCCCTAACATATACGAAGGTAATACTTCTGGCCCTTTGAATCTCGACACTGTGAATGACTTTCCAAGCCCGTGCCCTTAATGCTTCGCTGAGCCCTCAGAAGTCGAGTCATCGTTGATGATTCTGAGACGAGGGAAGACAAATATCAATTGTTGTGTACTTTGATCTCGTTGGAAAGGGTTACTCTGATGTTTTCGTATTTTGTTTTTAATTGGTTATGGCTGACAGATAGGTAACACAGACAAAGATTTTTAAAGGCTTTGTAAATCATGAATTTTGTAGCGAGTCGTCTTCGTAATCAAGAAACACATACCAAACAATTATTAAAATTATCAAATTGTACTTTTGGACAAGTAATACACTACATTTATAAAGTATACTTATCTAAGTCGTTAATTTATTAACCGATCAATATTTAGAATACAAAACTGCTGCTTTTTTGTTCTTTGGCAATAAGAAAATTCCCATACCAAAAACGTAAACACAACCCGATCGTGAATGAATTCCCACCGCTAATCCTTTCCGGGGCGGGCTCAGCGACAAACATCGTAAAATATCGCGGCGATATACTCCGGTATACGCTTTAGTGGTAAAAATTGCCAGTCAGTCTCTGGCTCAACGTCTAGCTAGGCCATTCAATTTGTCCCGGCCACAGAGACCCTTCTCAATGCGTAATTGACATAGGCTTATCCCGAAACTTCGATCCACAATTTGTTCCCATTTCTTGGAGCAACCAGACACTTATATGGTGCATTTGGGTGTAAATAAATCAAGTGCGCACAATACGAAGCTTCGGCTGCGATATTTGGCTGGTTTTATTTGAAGTTTTATGTGAACTGGCCCTGGATAGGTTTGATTCGTTATGCTCTATTGTCAGTTTCCTTACTAGCTACGAGTTCTTGTATGCTGTTAGTTTGTATCAACAGAAGACAGCTTTTACAGCACTGATCCTTCATAATGCCACATATAGACACAGTTTATATTGGGTATAGCATTACCAACAAATGTAAAGTAAAGAATGTAAAGACGCATCCAGAAATAAAGAAATTGGATACAGTTTCAAATTGGAGTACCTAGACATGTAATAGGAAAATAGATAAGTTATTAATAAAAACTATACAAGATTGGTAAAGGGAGACGTATAAATAGAATAAGAAACCTATTTTATCGTACGATTACCTAAACTTTTATGAACGTTGTCATTAACAATAAAAAACTAAAGTAATCAAAAAAAACAAAGTGAGTCGAGTGGATAAGACCCCACGAAGGCTACGAACTTAGTCAATTATGTGTCTGCAGGTGGACATTAAAAATTACTTACCTTGACACTGAAAGGTCTGTTATTTTCGACAGTACCCAAAATACAGTCCGAAAAGGTCTTTAAGGTATATTGAAATCCATTGATAGATCCAGATTGCTTAGATAAAATAACATTGTTTCTCGATCGATTCAATAGAAGTTCGTCAAAGAAATGAAGCTCTGTATGTTTGACCGCTATTGGTCGAAAGGGTACGACAACAAACGTCGATGAGAATCGACTATGCAATCTCAAAGCGGGGACAGATGTAAATGATCAGTGATAAAATACTAACATTTCTATAAATATTAATAAGAAAATGAAAAAAAAAAATTCACCCGAGTGAGATTTCGTCAGAGAGAATGCCCGAGTTCCTTAGTTGACTCTTACGACAAGCACGGAAGGAGATGCAGCTGTTGTATTCTATTGAAGCCCCGCATCAGCACAGGAACACACGCTTTGTAGCTAATATAAATAAAACGCGATATAAAAACATTATCGTAATAGAAGAAAATTTTAGGATAATAATTCACGCCCTTGAAAGCCTTTAAAGTTTCTTTCCATTCAATGTAGGTAACTTTGTTTTATAAAGCTATTAGTCATTCTTTTGTTAGCTATAGCCATTTTTCACGATGGGACGAATTTTGAGCATAAATTAAACAGGTTTGTAATCTTATGTAATAAAAACGGGACAAGCATGAAATTACTTGCTTCGCATGGGTTCTGTAGCCGTCAAAATGTCTACATTAATTTGTTTATAATTAAATGAAATTGTATTACAATTCGGAAGTTCAAACATTCACTATAATCTATAATTTCTATAATCCTGAGGATGCCACGGTTGTTGGCGAAATATATGTAGATTATTAATCTAGTTTTTGATTTCGGAAATAGTGCGATGTATTATCTTGCATGCTAGGTGTTCGGGTCTGGTTTCTCGATTGTAGGTAGTGCAAGTGCCTGTTTTCGCAGTTATGAGTTATCAGATCCGAGGGTCAGTGGAGGGTGTAGGGCCCGGTGGAGGGTGCACCCATAGTGATTGTTTATAATTATTGAATATAATTCAGATTTATCAAAGTAGTGATAAAAAACTACAATATAATATAAATATCTACTTTTTAAATTGGGACGAAAGGTCACATATAACGTCACGAAATTAAAACTTCTTTGCAAGTACATGTTAAAACAACTGGATTGTTTTCATCTGAAATAAAAAAATATAATTTTACAGTATCTTCTTAAATATACAATTGCGGAACCCTAAAATTTGGGAGTTAAGTTTTTTTGTTTACGAAGTGTACTTTGGATGTGCGGTAAATTAATTTGCAGAGTTTATCTTCTGAATTTCGGATGGAACAAAAAGAGTTCTTTTCCACCTGTATTTCAGAGATGGTTATCGGTATTGTTTTATTCCGATTGCACGTACGAATGAGCACGCTCAAATGTACGTTTTTGTATTTATTTTCTCTTAAAATATTTGAAGTAGTACCTGTATTTATTTGCTTTGTTCGCGTGGGGTTCGGTAATGTTAGTTTTTGCACTCATACGGTCTTATTATATGAATTTGACTTTTCCTACACTCCGACTTTTCCATACAAAATGTAGATTTTAATGAAGTTTGTAAGTATGGATGGATGGATGGATGTTTGTTACTCTTTCACGTAAAAACGGCTGGAGCGATTTTAATAAAATTTGGTATGGAGTTAGCTGACACACATCATAGGCTGCTTTTTATCCCGAAAAAATATTTTTAATCCGGATAATTTCGATATTTTGTTTTTTCTGCAGTCCACGCGGACGAAGTCGCGGGTGTCCACTAGTATTCCATATCTGTCGATTAAAGTTAGGTTTATTTAACTAAAGTTAGGAGTTAGAAGCAATACTAGTTATAAAAAATACAAACACGGTTGTATTCCCAAAATTGGGGTAGCCAGAAATGCGTGAACCTACAGCCACGGGGTCGAATTTAAAATATCGGTATAAGTTGCCGCCTGAAAGAACGCCCCTAAATACCTTCTTCTTCAGCCTATTGCAGTCCACTACTGGACGTAGGCCCCCAGGGCACGCCACAAAGCTACTGCCACATGGGGGTTTGCCCATAGTCACCACGCTGGGCAGGCGGGTTGGTGACCGCAGTGTGATTTTCAGACAATGTTGTCAGTATGGGAGGCGCTGCTGCCCGTCTTTCAGAAACCCTTAATCGCCTCGAACGATACCCACTGGTAGGCAGGGGTGGTACAAACTCTACTCTGCCGGCACCACGCGGCCAAATACCTTAGTCGACCTTAGTAGAGGGTCTCCTCTACTATAAGATAATAAATATGTCTCATCGAGTTATCAGATCGGTGAAGGTCGATCTTCCACGTCTCTTAGACTATTACGACATGCACAGTAGTAGATGCCACAGATCTATTCTAGTGAAGCCCTGCATCAGTACAAACAAAAAAGGAAAGAAAGACCAAAAAAGATTTTTAACATACATACTTGTTGACTGCACCAATCAATATAACTAATTAATCAGTACCTACCTTACTACCCAATTCGTATCGAAAGATATTTAGTTACTGAATCAATTTTTATTAGGAAATGGTTTGAAAACTGCACTTTCTACAGTCGGTCCAGTTCCGGAATGCATCCGACCATTCCGTTAAAATATGTATATCTTGAAAATGCGAATTGGATTTAGATGCTGTTTCCGTGTTCCATCCGAGTTCCGATCGAGTTCAAAAATTCTGGGACCAATCATCCAGACATTTAAGTTATTAACCATTTATACAGATTGTAACAGAAAGAGTATGTTAAGCGAAAAGCTATGTAAATAGCCCACTATAGAGAACCTATTTCCAAAATTTGAGACATGTGATTTCGACATGTTTATTTTTCAAGATGGTGTGAACATTCCTGAGTTGTTTGGAATTCTCCATACTATGTAGAAAAATAAACATGTAATTTCGAGCCTGAAAGTTTTTTTTAGTGGGCTTATTACATAGCTAGGATGTATTATTATATATATATTATATATCATAATGTGTTGGGTTTTAGAGTTTCATAATAATTAGTGGTTTACTAATTTACTAATTTCTATAATCCTGAGGATGCCACGGTTGTTGGCGAAACATATGTAGATTATTTATCTAGTTTTTGATTTCGGAATAGTGCAATGTATTGTCTTGCATGCTAGGTGCTCGGGTCTGGTTTCAGTGGAGGGTCTGGGTCAGTGGAGGGTGTAGGGCCCGGTGGTGGGCACACCCATAGTAAATGTTTGAACTTCCGAATTGTAACGCCTAATACAATTTCATTTATAGCTAGGAGCTTTAAAAAAGGAGATAGATAATGTTGACCATGCATGTTACGCCGGAGGTCGTAGATTCGATTCCCGGGTGGGAGAAATATTTGATGTAATGAACTTCGATGGTTTTTATGCCGTTGCTTGGTACCCACGACACTATGACCTTTGGGATGTTATTCTGGACCAGGTTAATATGTTGTAAAGTGTGCGATTATATCACGCTATACGATAAAATTCAAATCATATCTCTATGCTTCTTGAAAAAATATCATACACGCCCGCAATTCCGTCCACGTAGATTTTAAGTAGTTTTGTAATCTATTCGCTGCAAATGAACAAAAAAAAAATGTCAATGTCACAACACAATATATGTAGGTATTCCCGATAACTGCATTCAAATTGGTTAAGCGGTTTCTGAGCTTAACATGTACACAGACGTGGCATGATCTAGGAAGGGTTCAGACTGCATATATCTGTACCGTACAGATAGACTAGATATGTAAGTAAATTTTAAGTTAGTATTAAGTAAAATTAGTGCCAATTGAAACCCCACAGGTTTAATGGCACTATTAAACTGATTATGTAAATTTTTATAGAAAAAAAAAAAAAAAAGGTAGGTTTATTTGTGTGAGCGATTTGATTGTCTGTTCTCAAGAGATCGCCCACTACGATCAGCTACTACTTCTCTTCTTGAAACTCCCCGTCATCTTTCTGTTGCATATGACTACTCCTACACTGTCTATGCAGTCAAGCTGTGGAACTCACTGCCTAATACCATACGTGATTGTCATACAATTGACATATTTAAGAGACAAGTAAAGGCATACTACCTTTCTCTTCCTTAGTAGGTCTGTCGGTTATTTTAATATTGTAAGATACTTTTATTGTAAGTCTATGTAGGTTAGGTTTAAGGCTCGAGCACACCGGATGCGTATGCGTGCACGTAAGCGTAGACGTACACGTACCTCTGAGTTTAATGTATAGAACTGTCGCCGCTTGACGTCTATGCTTACATCTACGCATACGCATCCGGTCTGCCCGTGCCTATACAGTTCCATACATTACAACTCAGAGGTACGTATACGTCTACGCTTACGTGCACGCACACGCATCCGGTGTGCTCGAGCCTTTATTATATGTAGATATGTATTATTATATAGGTTTATGTAAGTATATTTATTTGGTATTATGTACACATGCAATCTACCTTTTTCACACAACTTTCGCTATCACAAGTGGTTTGCTGGAAGAAATCTCTTATAGGGATAAGCACGCCTTTGTACATTGTCAATATAAAATGTTGTTTCATATAAAATGTCTGTGTACAATAAAGAATAGAATAGGTTAATAGGCATAGATACCTAAGATTTTTTAATATACCGTTGAACCCTAACTTTTAATCAACTGATAACAGTCATATCACTCACATTTGTACTCTGTGTACATTACCAGCATTTTGAAACAAATACACAATTGAAACAAACGCTACTTCGGGCTTTGAATTATCAAAACCATAAAGGAATGTCACAAAGGAGATGCGATAAAGTGGACTGACGACTGCCAACGTTGCACGGCTCCCTGATTTTTGGGAACACAGCCATACAGGGTGTAACAAAAGAGGCATGTTAAGCGTAATTAAAATTTTCAAGTTTGTATGATCATTTCTAAGTTGTTCAGGTATTCTCCACACTGTCTGCAAAAATAGATATGTGATTTTGATTCTCATATTTTGTCGATAGTGTCTCTACAGGATGTTTTTTCGTTGCCACCCTTAACGAAGGGTACGTACTCTATACATCAAATAAAGTAAGTTTATGCCAAAAAAAAATGCTGGGAAAAGATTTTTTTTATTTCTTGATTGGGCAAAATTTATAGTGTGCAGTGTTTATGCTAGTTTTTTCATAGACAGATATTAATTATTTCTGTTGAAAAAATCTTGCTACGCGCGTCTATGTGCATTTATGCAGGAAAACGCAGTCTATTTACTCAACTTTGGACCTTAATATCTTGGGAACCAGACACTTCCCAGGTATGCTTCCATGGAGAAAAATGATCGTGATGATGAGGAGATTCCGTAGTTATCGGGAAAGTTGACGACCAAAAATCAACCTGTATAGTGGGCTACTGATAGTATTTCGCGAAAGTAACGACAATAACGTAATAACTGTCATTTCTGGGGGGATATTGAACTACTTAATCTGTTCTTTGTGGAAAAGCAAACAATATACACGAAGCCCATTCCGCTTAGCGATCACCAGCTCATCGCGTTTGGCCTACTCCTCAATCTCCTTTCTTCAAGATCAAAGCGGTGATAGATGCTGCGGCGACTGGAAAATCCCTCCGTTGTTCACTCTCCTCCCGAAAGTATGATAAAGCCCTCCGAGGACTGTTAATCTGCCTTCATTATTCATGTCTTTATTTGGGGGTCGTTGTTTTTTTTTAAATTATCGCCAGGATTTTTTATTCTGTATCGCCTGGGAACTTTTAGTAGTCGATGACAAGCGAATGGTGATAACCTGGTTTATACGAACATTGGTATTTCTTTGAGGAGTTTGCCAATTGTACTGTATTACTATCATGACCGTAACCATTCCGTAACATGCAAAAAATATTGTTTATATGGTTTCATATGAAACTACGTCCACTGTCACGTATCGTCGTCACGGACCGGCAACGAATTCGTTGAGATTGTTATGCTGTAGCTGATACGCTCCGTGAATGAAACGCGCGCTCTTCTAGACGAACCTATTTTCATATTATTTCTTTTTAATAATCATTCCACATTCATCACTCATTCTCTTCTCTCATATTTTTCAAACTATAACATAGTGCTCTACAAAATAAATTGTAATTTTAAAGTGTAATACAACATTTTCAAACATGAAAAAGTGTTGTAATTTATATTCAAAACACGCGCCTACTGGTAAACATGGTAATCTCTATTCGATATTCCAGGATGCCCCCATATCGTATCATACGATATCGAATAGAGGCTGTATACCAACTGACCAATTTATAATCAATTTCGAAATTACCCATTGTTACGTTTTTCTTCATAATTATTATTAAATTTTCCCCTGTTGTTCTCATAACAGAAAATATTTATGGGGAACAAGAAATTTCTAGATAGCACTGGTTGTACTACGCGGAAGTTTCTCGAAATTTTCAACTTTGTTTTATAAAGTCATTATTCATTCTTTTGTTACATTTTCAAGCTAAATTTTATGACACCAAAAGAAATTGCTCAACAAATTAAAATGCTTTGTCATTTCATGTCTTTTCAAGGATTAGTAAATTTGCAGCAGAATTGACTTTTACTGCATAATAGTATAAAATTATTAATAAAGAAATGGAAAAAATAATAGTATGCATAATAGTAGTTTTAATTCAGTGGTACCCACTTTAGATTATTAGAATTTCGATTATTGTGTTTAAAAAATAAGAGGCGACACGCGACTCGGTAGGAATCCGGTGGGAATTTTGAGAGTAAAAGTCGAATACTTAAGTAAAAAGTTTATATCATGTTTATTAGTTTTATATCATGAATATATTATGTTTATAAACAGATAGATATACAGGTGTTTTTTTCGTTGCCACCTTTACAAAAATGTTATAACACACGTCTATATGCATTTATTAAAAAAACGCAGTCTATTTACTCAACTTTGGACCCTAATATCTTGGGAACCAGACACTTCCCAGGTATGCTTCCATGGAGAAAAATGATCGTGACGATGGGGAGATTTCGTAGTATTCGGGAACGTTGACGACAAAAAACATCCTGTATATACTGATTGAAAGACAGACAGACAAAAAATGTAAACAATAAGTGTACATCCATGTATATTTAGTAAAAAGAGCTTATTTTAATATTAAGTACAAACAGATACTCAACAAATCAGATTCTCGGTAAAAATATTGAAAAGAATAAAAAAAAAAAAATTACAGCTTTTAAATCGTTAATCGTTGGAAATTGACGATTGCAATATAATCTCAAGTTTTAATTCGCAGTTTTTTTATGCAAATTTATTTGTTCAGACCCATATTACCTATAATATATATGCACTTTTACTATTATCGATTTTGAGCACCAAAAATAACTTAACGATTAAAAGTCAGTAGACTCTAAACTAAAATCAGAGTCAACTTCATGTAACATATTTACTAGTGTAATAGCTCTTTCATAATAGTATTGTCACAACCACTCTCATTCATGCTCTTAGCATATTAAAAACGCAACTACATATAACCAAAGCAGATGTAACTTATGAGTAATCTGCTAAAATAAACTGACTAAACACAAGCAGCTAGTGTTGAGTAGGACACGATATTATTATGAAAATGTCCCACTTCAAATGAAGCGATGTGTTCAGTATATTATATCGAATTTCCATTCGTCTAGGATTTGCGTCCCATCAGGCTATCAGAACGAGGAGAAAAGGGACTGCCGCTGTGTTTGCGCAGACGCCTGTGGGCTATAATTATCTTCGGCGTACATAGCTAATCTCCGTTGGGATTGGCCACCGCGACCGAAATACGGTCTGTATGTTACACATATCATACATGACGTCCGGCGCAGATGCCTGTGCACTACGAGTATAATACCTTCCGGTACATGATTATTCTCTGTTGACGTTGTACGCGGTCTGTTTGTCACATATATCGTAGGCTTCAGTACGCTCATGAATAGCGTCCGATCTGCTCCTTCTTTGTGCAACCTATATCTGTGAGTGAGTAGCGGCCTGTCGCGACTAAGGAAGGCAAAAGAAATTTAAAGTGGTACAATAAAAAGTTGACCCGCTCTTACATTTTGACATCATTTGTGGGACAAATTCTCTTGTATGTCCTTCTCATCTCTACACGCGACAGAGTGGGCTTTATTCCAAAAAGTGAACTTTGAAGTGAACACTCCGAACAACGGCATCTCATTTACCTTCGCAACTTACACGAGGCGAATGGGGACAATCATATCTAAATTTATAAATATGCTTGTGCACTTACATGAAGACAACATGGCGGCAGAACACCCTTATGAAGATGTTGTTTTATATTGACAGTGTATCAATATCATTGATATTGCCGTGAGGTCGTGCTGATTTAGGTACTCTTACTGATGGCTAACATGGATATTTACAGATGCAGATAAGCCTTTTACAAACTTTGCATAATGGTATTCAATATACTGCAGTCACAAGTGTCCACTAGAGACGCCAAACGTAAATATGATTTTGTGACGTATTTACCCAGAATTCCTGCATGTTACCCTACCCACATTTCCAGGTAAATCCATCGAATATCTTCATAAAACCGCCCAAATATAAAACAGTGCATTCAAAATAATCTATATCTCGCAAGTCAAGAAATATAGTCATGTGAATCATATCTATTGTATTTTGCTATTAAAGTAACCGTGTTTGTTACAAGAGTTTAGCACAAATATTTGCTACACGAGTCTGATGGCGTTCAACTTGCTAGACGTTAATTGCAGTCTGACTAATTAGGTTTAGTTGATGCTGCTGTTATTGTTTCGGACTATGACGTTATAGTGTAACATACACATCATCAGTGTAAAGCGTAGCTTTATATTGTGCCAATTGGCTAACTTACAACTTTGCTAGTGCAAATACAATTTGTTACTGTAACACCCGTAACTCAGGGTAACAAAATTCCTAAAGTGCCGTGAACCCTATCTGGAGCCTGCTAGTTACATCCCGCGTATGTGTAGCCGCCAAACAGGTACCTTTTTAGCTGGATGCTGCTTACTATATACTTATACTTAGTTTAGTATAGGTACTTTGTATACTGACCCTGCTACTAATAAACCGCGCTTAAAGTTACAACTTCTTTATACTTCATTTCTGACATAAAATTATATGGAATATCTGTTAAGCTTTTTATTAGTAAGGCCGTGATAGTTTAGATTGTTTCCTACGATAATATTGATCTTGTTCTTACAATCAAGTCACGGAAATGCCCTGAGCCCTTCTGGTGTAGTGGGAACGACAGTCGGAAATGACCCGCAAAGGATTTGAATGCATTGTCTACTAAACGAGCTTGTGTTTTTAAATCAGCTAGGACTTGCCTGCCTGGATAAACTATATTTTAAGAAGTTTTTTTTTTATAAAGTCGTTTCTGAGATTAGCGTGTACAAACGCACAGACAAACCGACAAACAGACAGAAATTCCAAAAATTATTCTTTTGGGTACTATTGCGTTGATAAAGGTCTCCTATAATATTTTTTCTCATATATTTTCCATGTACAGACAGCGATCCGTTACATTTTTATTATATGTATAATATATAGAAAATGTTATTATTTTATTGTTTTAGGAAAAACTTACAGATTTATAAAAATATAACAGGTTATAATATAAGCTATAGCCATTGACAAGTTTTTACATATAGCGTCGACTAGGTCGTTTATTGTTAGATATTGTTTAAGCTATAAAAAATTACACCAAATTTTAACCTCACAGTATTACTAACATGAAATCCGATGGGCCTGGTCCAAGTTTCCGAGGAGATAGCTCCATTGGCTCGGAGACCGTTGTGCTCCTCCGGTGAGGCGGAATGACCGATACCCTTTACTGCCACATGTAGCCGAGTATATCCAAAATGTTATATTAATTAATAGCTAGTAGCCTGTTCTTTGTTATATAATTTTGGGAGTTTAGTTACAAATTGTACCGCTACACACGACTATCTTCCTAAAATGGGATAACTGCAGAATCACAATGAACGTTTAGAATAGCGGGAGCTAGATGTGAAAGATCAGTGACAAATTGTCAACTTATTGCATGTAAAACCAAATTATATAGAGTATACAATTGCTTGCATACTTTGAGTATGCAAGACTTTTTATTAAAATGTACTTATCCAACATCGTCCAACATCGATCATCATCAGCCTATTGCAGTCCACTGCTGGACGCAGGCCTCCTCCAGGGCACGCCAGAAGACTGCCATGGGGGGTATTTGCCCATAGTCACCACGCTAGGCAGGCGGGTTGGTGACCGCAATTTGCATTTTGGACTATGTTGTCATCACGGGAGGCGCTGCTGCCTACCTCCCGGAAACCCTTAATCGCCTTGTACGATACCCACGGGCAGACATGGGGTGGTAAGATTTCTACTCTGCAGGCACCACGCGGCAAACATCGATAAAAATCATTATTTCATTATTACTAAACATCTCAATCCAAGGAACATCTGCAAGTCATCAAATCCAATAAAAACAAAGATATAAAAGTCTGCAGACTCCCCAAACTGGTTAAACACAATTACTAGAAATAAAATAACATTGACTCGGGGCGATAAAATAATAAGTCTATTGTCTTCGGGGATTGGCTGAACGAGACAAGACGTTGATCGGACGGGGCTGGATGAAACGCGGCGTTTTTATTACATCACTGCTATTTTTATTTACGCGTATGACATGGGTGAGTATTTGTCTCTATTATTACAATAAGATAAATACGAAATAAGGTTAACACAATTTTATACTTATGTCTCATCAATAAATCTGCCTTTAAAAGTGTTTATTATTCAATTGATAGTTTTTATAATAATATATATTAGTTTTAATACTTTATAGGGTCGCTAAGGCATTTTCTATGCTTTATTTGCATTTTTCTGGTCAGCTCTGTTCATCTTGGCTTATAGGAGTTGCAGTGGCGGGAATGATTGGTGGGCCAATTTCGGTAGTTACTTTATCCATCCATTCACATTGTTGATAAATTTTTTGAACAGTGGGGCAAGCATGAACCTCTCTATAGTTCGTAACGCTATCTTCACTGTCATAACTATTTGCTTGCGAGTCGCTAATGCTCTGTGCGTAAAAAGGTTCAGGCTTACCCTACAGATCCTTTTTTGCTGATCACTCGTACCATAGTGCTGTAAATGTAAATATTCTAGAACGCTGCGTTTTATTCATCTATGAGACCTCATCCCCCTCCTTCGCGAGTGAAGCAGCATTCGGCAGCCTGATTATCATCGAAGCGAACATTCGGCAAGTAATATACATAAGCCAAATGAACATTTTTCCGCATAACTGCAGACAAAATAAACCGTTTTCCGAACAATATTGTCACAGAATTCATTTGTTCGAGCTTTAGGCTGGATCTATAGATAAATTCTACTCGAATTGGGTGCGCGATTTGAACAGGCTCTTAAAAAAATAAGAACAATTTATATTCGCTAAATTATTTGGGTCAAGATGTTTACGGCTGGCTTATTGGATCTCGATGGAACTATGACTCATGAATAGAGTATAGTATAAATTATCAAATTATGTTTGGGAAGGATCACTCCCGAATGCCTATTTATTTAGCACGCACGTCGCACATGTAGACGAATGCGTTTGTAAAAAAAAATCGAACAATCTTGCAAAACTAATGGTTTTTATTCATTACAAGGGCTATTAGCAAACGCAAACACGATCAAGCTTTGTTCCTGTCCAGTATGCCGAGTAAGTGATTTTGCTAAAGAGAATTTGCTAGTTCGCTCTCTCGTTTTTTTTTTGCTAAAAAGCGAAAATAGCCAACAACGAAACTCCTACTATCGAGACCTTTTATACTGCCTTTTTTAGCCTTTACGTGAACTTATATTCAGTAAAAAAAAAATCATTTTTACAATTTTTTACCCTTTTAGTAGTCGGTATAAGTCCAGCTTTACGTAAGGATAATATTGTATAGTTTTCCCATTAAACCGGAGGTTCAATATTGGGAACTCAATAAACAGGGTTTTTGTTCAGCAGTGTATTCAATAAATAAATATAATGATGTGCGAAGGTAGGTATGTTTTAATTACACACGAGGAATTGGTGATGTTTCATTGGTCTTTTTAAACGGTCCGTTTTAACAAAATCGCCGTAATTTTCCAGTTTATTTACTCTTTTACTTAGTATTTCAAAGTGGATTTGTTATAAACTAATGTTTATGTACAAGGTGTATAAAATCAATCATACGAACTGAAGATATTCTAGTTTAATCTAAAAACAAGGTGCAAACAGCGGCAAGCGGAAGTCAAAATGGTATCCTGTTGTCAAAGTTTGCCATTTGTTACAAAATAGGAGTCTACTATGAGTCCACCCCAAATTCAGTAGTAGGTGACTCAAACTTCAATCTCCATCATTAAAAATAACCGTTTTATCAATGGAAGCAAAGTACTACCATAGTGCCCAGAAGGGAAAGTTATTTATTTGTAACTAGTGAAAGCCCGCGACTTCGTCCACGTGGATTGCAGAAAAAACAAAATGTCGAAATTATCCGGTATAAAAATATTTACTCGGGATAAAATTAGCCTATGTATTAATTCAGGGTGTCAGCTAACTCTATACCAAATTTTATTAAAATCTCTCCAGCCGTTTTTCCGTGAAAGAGAAACAAACATCCATCCATCCATACTTACAAACTTTCGCGTTTATAATATTAGTAGGATCCTACCTCGTATACCTTACCTTATAAACAGTGTATGCCGATAAACTTAGTGAAAATTCAAATTAGCAAAGAATTCCAGAAATTGCGATACATTTAGTCTGAAATCCAAATGTCTATTGTTAGATACTTATTATGCACAAATAAATATCATCGTAAGGTCAATTGTTAAGCTTCTTATAACAAATAAATGATATATAGAGTTATGTTTGATAAAATATAATTTATAATTCAAAACGTCCCGTAAAATAGGTCAATATTTCTAGTCCCATTGCCACGGCTCAGCTCGAATCGGCTACGGCATGAAATGTTAGTTTATCGACGTCGGAAGCGGCAAGATTAGCTTTGGCACGAATCCCTAATAAACGTCCCGATAGCGGAGTACTCAGTCAGTTTACGTTTGTATATGCAAATCGGAATATTAGTGTGTTTTTATATCAGCAGTATTATATTATACAGTTAATAAGTTCATGTTTTCCGAGTGAAGGGAACGTGACCTTAGTACTTTAACGTGATAGCTGATATAAAAGATCTGTAATTACAAGCTTTTATTTTATAGGTAAAACGTATGTATTTTGTTTTAACTTATTATACGAATATGTCGTAAAATGTTTTAGCTGATGATTATTTTATACCAGTTTCGTTAACCTGATATTGCCCCTGCTAGCAGATCTGAAGCTTTCTGGTTTCCCGATTTTAAACTTCATAGATATGTTTTAATTTGTTTCTGTATCATAATCATAATATTTTTTTTTATAATTTAATAATTTATTTATTGGACAAAACACATAGGTATATGTGGTGCCTTGGTTTCCACACTAGGATTCCCTGTGTCGTGGAAACCAGTATCAAAAAAATAAGCTCTTTAGAGCTCTGAGATTTGGAGTGTTTATTTCGGCATATATTTTTTTTTATTTGAATTCTCAAATAAATTTTAATTTAGTAATCGAATTTTATTACTAACATTAAAATTTCTGTTTATGGCCTATGGATTTTTTTTGTAATTTTTGAAAACGTTATGAGAATTATGCTATACATTTTGTTATTTTTAAAATTACTATTTATGAAAGCGTGATGAAAGCCTAATAAATAGAACTCACATACTGCTGTATAAATCATAGAAGCTTTATCCATCATTATATAACAAACATCAGGTTATTTATTATGTATGTACCTAGTTAGTAAGGACGTAAGTACACTAAATCAACAATACAGCGTAGAATCTAACGCATCATTTCGTATGAACTTGGCGCTACATTCTATTCTTTCTTTATTATATAATAAGGCTATCTTGTTAGTTCAACTATTATTTACTGGCGATGATAATATTGTCTATTCTATCATAATAATACAGGTTATAACACACTGGATACATAATATATGAACCCGGAATGAAGTTAGGCATTGCTGCTTCCAATTACTATTAATGCTTTGAAAGCATCATTCTATTAATCTAGCACCAATTAATAATATATAAGGTCATTTTGTGTGATAGATACACTAATCTGATGGTTCGCTAATTAATAATATTAATATGTTTACTCCAGTATATAAATATGTTTGACTTTGAGTATAATTAACTGGAATCTATTACATTTATTTGTACGGTTTTCATATCAAAACGGCTGAATGGATTGGGAAAAAACTTAGTTTACAGGTATAAAAATATCTAAATAATTATATACCTATACATGTATTTTATCATGGAAAATCAATTTGTGTTTTTAGAAGTAGTAGACTGTGGTTTATTGAACATAACTTTTTTTATTTACCTTAGTCTTTTGAGCTAACCTTCATCAAATCTTTACAAACCCCATTTATATTATAGTAGGGTTTATTATAACGTTAGGAAGAATTTAATAATCAATATCGGACTGTTCAGGGGAGTCCCCGAGGAACGCGACGCGCATCGCTAACGAGGCCCTTACTAATCGAATTCATCGCTTTTATCCCGAGTATTCTGGTACAGCATTATGAATTTTAAGTAGTTTTACATAAGTTATATATTAATTTCTGTATGGTGGCTATCTAGTCTTTGTACTTTGGTTGATAAATAGGGTGACTTTGGTGACTTTTTACATGTCGATTTACATGGAAACTATGGCATTTTAGCAGCAAAATAAGTCTTACCAATATCTTTTCATGTAATAATTTAAACTAGTAACTCTTTGTGTGCATTTCTTTTGTAAATTTATCTTTATTTGCTGTAGTGTTTTGTGTACAATTAAAGAATAGGACTCCGCGCTGCGTGGTGTTGGATATAGGCCGCGTGGTATCAGCAGAATAGAATAGAAACATCCCAATGTCTACCCATGAATATTGTAAGATGAGCCCTTGTTGGGTACATAGTCCGTAAATCACCCTGCTGTCACCACCCGCCTACCCAGTAGTGACTATGGACAAAAACCCTCCTATGGCATTATCTTTGTGTTGTGCCCTGGGGAGGCCCACGTCCAGCAGTGGGCAGCAATAGGCTAATGTGTGTGACTTTCCAGCAGCATTACTTCCTGGAGCCCGATTGTAGTGCTCTTGGTAAATATTTAAGTTTTTATTCCGATTGAGATTTTTACCAATTCGTGTAGCATTTACTACGAAAATAACACCGTACTACGATTTGTAGAAAGATCGTAGCACGTATACAGGATGTAACAAAAAGGGTATGTTTAGTGAAAAGTTATGTAAAACTATAGAGAACCCATTTCCAAAATTTGAGACTAGAAACCACATTTTTATTTAGATTGTATGAACATTCCTAAGTTGTTTAGGAGCTCCATACTATCTGGAAAAATAAACATGAGATTTTAAATCTCAAATTTTGGAAATAAGTTCTCTATAGTGGGCTATTTACATAGCTTTTCGCTTAACATACCCCTTTTGTTACACCCTGTATATTCTAACTGAAGGTCATTAATTAGTATTAAAAAATTTAATGTGAATTTAATTTTATCATAAATGGTCCAGGTGATGGCATGTCTTCGTCTTCAGCCTATTGCAGTTCACTACTGGACGTAGGCCTCCCCCAGGGTACGTTTTAAGGCTACTGCCATAGGGGGGGTTCTGCCCATAGTCACTATGCAGTGTGATTTTTGGACTATGTTGTCATGTAAAAGAGATGGCATGTAAAAAGGTTATAACTGATTTATCAATATTATATTACTTTCTTCAAAATGAAAACTGGATCGTTATCATAAAACGGGATTGCTTTCATTATATCCAAGACGCCGATATAAGCTGTGAAGAGCATCTTGATTCTTTGGTCCACTGTTCGTTGTATGATATACATACATACATATATTAGAGTGAACTGACTTTACCAGGATTGCAATCGCGCTATTGATGAATTACTTATTTACATACATTACACATATTTTTATATCGCGTTAAATTTAGACAAAGTTTAAAGCCACAAGAAAGAAATTGTAAATTTTTTAAACGCTGTCAAAATAATGAACAGCCAATCTAAAGCTGAATCGTAACTAAACCTCAACCAAAATCGTACCGCTTAAAGTTAAAAACGTTGTTATTTAGCGCGATTTCATTCCAGTACCGTCCGTGGCTTGGCATCGAATGCTATAGATTTATAATGGTACATTACCTAGGTACACATTTTACATTGACAAATGACCGATCTCGGATGCAGTGAACTCAATACGAATAGTTCTACAGGTCAGACACAATTAGAGGACTCTAATCGGACGCCAACCACTCTGAGCCAGCGCACACTGGATCTAATCTTAATCTGACTTATATTTTTGCTTGATCTGTCGCATTCATATTTAATAATAAAAAATGTATGCAATAGTAATTCTTTTATACACGTTGTATAAATATTTATTTGTAGGTAACGTTTCAGTATAAAGCTGTAAGGTTAATTACACTGATATCCTATTAAGGGGTGGTTTCTCCAATGGTCTTATAGCCTAATCTACAGGACAGTTGATGCTGTCTCTATCTTGATCATATTTTAGACAAAGACAACATCAAATTTATCCTTCATATAGGCTAAGTCTATTGGATTCGATGGATGCAAACCGCTCTTACAATTTGCATTTCGAGCATAAGCTACCCAAACGAGTTCACTTTTACAACTGCTTTCGTAATCCTCTGCAGGAAAAACAGACGTTTTATAACAACTAACTTTCTCAATGAAGGTGCAAACTCTCGTTTTGTTGACACTTGGCTAAGTATTATGTACACAGTTTTATCAACATAAAAGAACAACGTGTCGAATAATGTATGGAATATGTTGAAAAAAGTTACTTTACTCATGCGTCAAGAAGTACGTAAAGCCGTTGGTCCTGCGCCTGATCGTTTTCCGGCCGTGTTAGATTCCCGTCACATTAGGCTATGAGAGTAAGGGAATAAAGAGTGCACTTGTGTTTGCGCACATACTTGTGCACTATAATAAATTTAATTTAATTAAATTAATAATTTCCTACTTAATGGCTAATCTCCGCTAAGGTACAGAGTGTACAAATACAGAATCATTTACATCTATCCCCGCTATGCTTATTGCTGTGGGATATCCTTTATGATCCTGCAGGTTTGGGTAACCTATTTTGGGTATACTATAGAGCTATGTTTGTTATGAACTTATTGTATTCAGTGTAATAGTACAGTATGTACAAATACAGAAAGTGTGCTAATTAGCAACATAAGTCTAAGAAGCCTACTGGCGCGTTTCTCAGGTATGTGATGAGATAAAATAAATCATAGAAAATTATACATGAGAAGATTAAATTAGAGTTCCACTCAAGATATTTTAATCTAACTGAATAACATTTTCCTTCAATAGAACCCTCGTGTAAAAAGTTCCGTTGACTATAAGTTTTTATGAAAGGTAAATTTGAAAAGGCTGGCCCGTAATTTAATCTCGATTTTACGATTTCTTTTCTCAATACGAATTAGGGTAAAGTAATATTAATACTTAATACATTTACCTTTTTTGACAAATGGGGTCAGACAGGCATACGTAATGCTGGTACTTATAGCTCTTTACTTTTTACTAAGTTTTTACTAATTGAAATTTTTAGGTCATATTTTGAAGAGGTCTCTGGTTCTAACCTAACTATCTGGTGATATTCCAGCGTTTAAGATTTCATTGAGTACTATAAGTACTGACATTTATTTAGTTAACTATTGATAGAGTCTCAGCGCGAGCGCGACTCCGTCCGCGTGGACTACAGAAAAATCAAAATATAGAAATTGTTCAGGATAAAAACATTTTCCCGGGATAAAAAGTAGCCTATATTAGGCTAGGTGGGATCTGTCAAAATATATTCCTGAAAACTGCATCGAAATCGCTTGAGCCGTTTCTGAGATTAGCGTGCACAAACGCACAGACATACAGACAAAAAATCATTCTTTTGAGTACTATTGCGTTGATAAAGGTCTCCAATAGATAAATAGGGTCTTAAATCTAAATATCCTTTTATTTAATTTTTATGTGTGAAAACACTGTTTAATTGAGAGTCAACTCATCAGTTCTAAAAATTGCCTTAATAGTAAGAGTAGGTATTTTCACAATGAAATTGCTGCACCTGTTTTATAAAAAACGTTAAATACATAACGTTGTTGCGTAAAAGTAGGTAGCTATGTAATTTTTTTACACATTTTACAGGAGACACAGAACACAGATTTTCTCGAAAAGTAATCAGATGATTTATTTTTACTTTTATATATAAATAGTTTTATATATTTATATACAAATTAAGTACTAACAGAAATGCAACCGCGCATACCTGAACAACATTGCGATGCGTTCCGCACGAAACTAACAGCCGAAAAGATCCGCCGCGACTATTGTATTGTTGTTAAAATAAACTTGAAAGTAAATCGTAACTAAACATATACAAACTTGCTTTACTAAAACCTTCCGTACAAGGCACATATTAATCTCATTAACTTATTAGGAATTGTTGATGTAAATTCTAATAATATTGTCAACCAGGATGTTTCTATAAAGCGGGTTACTGAGCCGTGTAATGTTTCCACGGAGGAGATAAAGAGGAGGGGCTTAACTACGTTTATTTATAGAAAACGGTGACTGTTATAAGCAAATGTAAGCAAAACATTGGGTGTGGAACAACGCAGCGTAAACATCGCGTTTTTCCAGAGAGCGGCCTTACAGCGTGATAGTGGTATTATACGTATGGCGAAAGCTGAGATCGCATCGCGCAGATATTTTCCTTTCAATCATTAACAATTCTCAGCATGCATGCGGCATTCGCGTAGTACACACGTCGCACTATAAGATAAGTATAAAAACATTCATGATTCGGAAACAATCATCGATATTCATCATATCAATGTTTACACTACCGGGATTCCAACCCAGCACCTATGGCGTCGCAGACTACCTACGAGTACTGCATCAATTGGCAGTTGCAGTTGAATACTCGTATTGATAATTGCATCTCCACTTACAAGTTCCTCCATGTAATATCTCCCAGGCGGATCCTATTAAGTCGTACGACGGAAGACAGCGCCTGTTTCGTTTTACAATGTTGTTGTTTGGGCTATGTATAAAAGCGTGAGGAAAGCCGGTTTTTTTATTGAAGAAATAATTGGCTCAAGGGCAAAGAAGTAGCGAAATTCAAATTTAAGATTCAATACTTAAAATAATTTCCTGTTCATAGTGACACTAATATTTGCATTATTTTCATAAAAAATCGTAGCATAAAGTATCTTATTAATATTATAAAAAAATAACTTAGATATGTACCGGTTTCGTTAAAAAATATTACGTAGGTTATTAGGGTATTAGTTAATAATAATACTAGGTGACTATTAAATATACTTAGAGCCGATTTTTCGAACAGTGGCATATAATAATTATATATGTCGCAGTTGGATATGCGACGCCACCTATTTTCAATTCTTGGAGTTAGAAACGTCAAGTGGGCAGCTGTCACTGTCACTTGGGCATGGACAAGACAGGGTGTGGAGAGGGGCCACTGTAGTTTAAGAACGGCCACATGGTCGGTTGGATTGAGCTGCGGATTAATTCTTGCGACTGTCGAGCTATGTACTGGTATCGATCAGCCGTCGTGTACTTGCCGCGTTTCTACGTTATCCGTTATAATCTTGGCAATCATGTGTGTTAATATCGTGAAAGTATTTGTGAAACCTAATTAAAGTTCTCAGCTACACGCTGCATTCTTTATTTTGGATTTTGGACCATGCCTGACACCTAACGGCATCGCACACCCTCGCCCCGTCTTCGTTATATATAATATAATAATTTATTTTCGGAAAGAATATTACAATCCATTTGTTAGTAAGTACATAAAAACACAACTTAAAATCTATGTTAGTAAGACACAATTTAAAATAGTTGTTTTCGACATGCTTTTACCCGAATAACAATTACTTTTTCGAAATTTTATTAGTCTATCTGAAGGATAAAGATGCTGTCCTTCTCTGAAACTTGATCAAGATAGAGACAACATCAACTTTTTTCTTCACATAGGTAATGACAATAGCAAAAATCGGCCGTTAGTGAATAAAGGGCTAGTAATAAAAGTTTTGTTTGGCACCAGCAAAACTCTTAACCATTTTCGAAAATTTCCATAACACGAACTTAAAACTACCACTAAAAAGGCAAACTAAAAAGGTCCGCTTTACAGCATTATCACCTAATTCAGCCCATTCTAAACATGAAACCATATCCAAAGGGGTTTTATCAGTAGGCGTACGGTCAGCGTTAAATAGGCACGAAGTAATTAATATCTTCGGGGCTATTGCGTATCTTTTTTGACAGTTCATAGTAATGATTGCCCATTATGGAAGTGGCATAATGTCTTATTATTAATCCTACTAATATTATAAAGGCGAATGTTTGTAAGTATGGATGGATGGATGGATGTTGTTACTCTTTCACATAAAAACGGCTGGAGCGATTTTAATAAAATTTGGTATGGAGTTAACTGACACCCTGGGTTAACACATAGGAATAGAATAGAATAGATTTTTATTTGTTTTTTCTGCAGTCCATGCGGACGGAGTCGCGGGCGTCTACTATATAATATATTGTACTCCTAAATTTGTCTTTTTTTCTACTCACCTACGATTCTGAACGTGAAAACAAATAACAGCATCGCATTTGTGTAACTGATCTGTAGGTAGCGTTACATACACATATACACACACTTGCATTTCCAAAATCGGGTAGCCAGAGCTCAGGATCACGATGGAGATCGTACACCAACATTTAACATAATGTGGCTACATATAAAAGATTAGTTCTCAGTTGCTAGCTCATCACCTGTGGGAACGCTCCTGAGTTTCTAAATCGACTCTACTATATACAAAATGCAGCTGATGTATTCTAGTGAAGCCCTGCATCAGCACATGAGGTATACCGAAATGGAGTTTCTAATCTATTTTGTTTATGGCCTCCATTGTGTCAGGGAGGCCTATGTTCAGCAGTGGACTTCTCATGGCTGAAAATGATGTGTCGGGCACAATAACTCACGTAGATGATAGAGTTTCCATTGAAGATCACTGTGTAATGTCAATATAGATACGCAATAGCCCTGCAGGTACAGTCACCTGCAAGCGCCCGTACAGTCTACCTGAGAACTTGAGAACACCTAACTAGAAGTGAAACCAAGTCAGTACACATCGGGCCGTCGCGGTGGGCGCACGTATCGCGCTCCGTCAATCTCGCGAGTCCCGCATATCTTCGCGCGGTGATCAAAGTTCCAGGTAAGTTTGCTGATTGCAAATAGAGTATGATTGAGCACTTGTTTGCGCTGTCGTTTTGATTATCCGTGTGCTTTGGACGGCTGTTTGTATAAGTGTGTTGTGTTTTTTCCTGTTGGTATAGTTAAAAAAAATATTTGTTGTGTCAAATGTGATGAAGACTCGGTGCGTGTTTGTTCAAGTTTTCTTTTTATACCGTTGACGTGATGTTATTGTAGTATTTTTATATCTAAACTTAGATATTAAAGGTAATGTTTTATATCTGATTATTATCATAAAAAAATATTATGACTAACTCAAGCTGAGTTCAAGTTTTATAAAACACACACAGCGAAACTGTGATTGCTGCGAACATGCTACGAGAACCGTAGCAATACTACGATTCTATAAATTTCGTAGCACGTTGGTTGTGAAGATTGAAGATTGGTTTTGAACTATATAATGTTTATTCATCCTGTTGCAATTAATAACTTTATAATATTTATTCTATTTTCAATTTAAATTGCGGAATAATTTACTTCATTTTCCATTAATTTTCAGTAAATTATGTACACGGACAATTTTATGTATTTCATTATACAGGATGCTTTTTGGTTGCTACCGTTTACGACGGGTGCGTACTCTATATCTTCAAATTCAAATTCAAAATCATTTATTCGACATGAAAGCATTAACAACTTGTTTGTCGATTGTCTAATTATATGTTACTTTCTATGTTCGCACCCCAAAATGAAATCGCTACCAAACAAAAAAGGAGGTGAATTTAAACAACCCAAAAATAGAAAATCGCAAAGCTTTTGCTTTGGCAACGGTCACCACCCCAAGGTGCGATTTGTTATGGTCTGTCAGGCATAAGTTAGCGATCCGGGGCTTAATAGCATGTATATCAAATATAGTTTGTTTATGCCAAAACAATGCTAGGAAGCGATTTTAATTGTTTACGTATTTTAAACAATTGAGTTGGTCGCCGGCATTGTACAGTTTATATTCTTTGCCTTGGTTATTAGAATTTTTTTGAAACGCTGATGGCAAAAAAAATCCCGTAAATTAATCCCAGAATACAACTACGAATATTTGGCTTGACTCGGAAACTAAATTAGATTCTTCGTCTCTTTAGATGCTTTTTATAGCGGCAGTAGGCTCGCCCTTTATCACGTGGGATTTAATAGGCTAACTTGTAGAAATCGGGTGGGTAATTTCCCACTTAATTCTGCCCATACTCTCGATGGGGGCATGGGCGTTTATCCACTAGACGACACGACTACGATATTTCGTCAACTAGTATGGGGGGCCGTGTAGTGGTCATGTCGTCTAGTAGAAAAACGAGCCATACTATTTAAAACATTTTTGCTTCCAAAAAAGCCGTGGTCGTGTCGTTGTCATGGTCGTGTCGTGGCTACTGGATCACGAACTGTACGAACTGCTGGGGCAAGCACGAACCTCTCGATAGTCCGTAACGCTATCGTCACAATATCATATCACATAGATTTTGCTTGCAGGTCGATAGCGTGACGGTGAAGCGCGTAAAAAGGCCCCCTGATTACGAATGAAATTGTATTAGGCGTTACAATTCGGAAGTTCAAACATTGGTGTGTAAGTAATGTGTTGGGTTTTAGAGGTTCATAATAATTAGTGGTTTACTAATTTACTAATTTCTATAATCCTGAGGATGCCACGGTTGTTGGCGAAACATATGTAGATTATTTATCTAGTTTTTGATTTCGGAATGTTGCAATGTATCGTCTTGCATGCTAGGTGCTCGGGTCTGGTTTCTCGTGGGGATTGTAGTTAATGCAAGTGCCTGTTTTCGCAATTATGAGTTATCAGATCCGAGGGTCAGTGGAGGGTGTAGGGCCCGGTGGTGGGAGCACCCATAGTGAACCCCTGATTACGTAAAAGCAATAGCAAAGCCGAAGCCGCGCAATCGCGATAATTTAGAGTGTGCGTGCACGCAACGAGCACTCGGCCTCCTGATTACGTAAAAGCAATAGCATAGCCGAAGCAGCGCGATCGTGATAATTGAGAGTGTGTGCGTGCGCGCAACGAGCGCTCGGCGTCCTCCCGCGCCCAAGCATACACACACACACTCAAATATCGCGATCGCGCGGCTTCGGCTTTGCTATTGCTTTTACGTAATCAGAGGGAGGTTCATGCTTACCATAGTCACGTTTAACATAGCAGGATAGATGTAAACGATCAGTGGCAATAAAATTTGCTAGCTCATCGTTTGAGAGAACTCCCCTGAATTCCTTAAGTACGGAAAGAGATGCAGCTGATTTACTATGTACCTACATACAGGGTATAACAATAAGGGCATGTAGGTACTATGGAGAACTTGTCCATAAGAGACTCCGCTTATTACCCGACTGAGTAGAAGGAGGGTTATGTTTTTCGTATGTATGTGTGTAAGTATATTTATTTGGCTCGCTCTGAAGACTAGACGGCTTGTTGTATTGAAGTTTGTGTTAGTCATGAGAGTGCCACTCCTGGGTCCAAATATTTACACAGTCGGTTTTTTTTTAGAATAAATGAGGTTATTTGAGAATCTCCTGCTTATTTTTCTAGATAGGTGTGGGTGTTGATACAATTTAGACGGCCGATTGATCTAGTAGGTAGTGACTCTGCCTACGACGCCATAGTTCCTGGGTTCGAATCCCGGTAGGTGCAAACATTGATAATAATATGATGAATATTGATGTTTGTTTCCGAGTCATGGATGTTTCTATACTTTTCTATGTATTTATATACCGTTACTTAGTACCCACGACACAAGACCTTAGGGATCTTAGTGTGGGACTAGGTTAATGTGTTGTGTAATGTGTGAATATACATATATATATATATATATATATATATATTATATATTAATTGATTAGCCCCAAATTTTAGAAAAAAAAATTTTTTTTGAAACAAAAACGCGTGATTTTGAGTCTCTAATTTAGTGTATAGGTATAGGTTTTCTAGTACTTATGGTGGGCTATTTTTTAGCATTTTCCTTACCTCTTCTGTTACATCCTGTATATTTTAACCGGTAAACTATTGGAGTTAATTCCTTTTTCATTATATTTACCTGCTCCAGTATCGATTCGATTGGATATATTTTGCCTCTGAAAATAGACAATGATTTAAATAAATAATACGGCTAAGTGACTATGTGAACTAGACATGGAAACATATTATTATGTTACACATATTGTATGAGTGGGTATTTGAAACGAACGGTGCTTATCTTTCCTGTTAAAAGTACCAAAGGGAGTTGGCCTGATTTCCGATTTAACATTTTTTGTATGCACTGGCACAGGAAATGTAGCACATAATAACTAGCGCCATCCTACAAAGGAACTATGGTAAAACCTTAGATTAATGATAGGTCTTCGCTCAGAGCGAATCATTATTCTAAGGGTAAAACACACTTCAGTCGATGCTCTGCGTGTCACTTATCTAGTGTGAATAAGTCATAATATGTCGAAGTTGCAGCGACTGTCGGGCTACTTTCAAGCGATTAATCTCCGCGATTTGTCTCAGGCTGAAAAAATGATTATGTCTTTAGAAGAGGCCTTAAAATCTAGATTTTTGCATGTTTCCCTATTGCACTTCCAGTTACTAATTGGTTCATAAAACCAATTTAGATATGTAAATTAAAAGCCTTTTTTCATCTAAAAACATAAAAGTGGGCTCGGAGGCTTTATGCAAAAGAGATGTAGCCTCAAGCGATTCCGATAAAATAAAATCATGAAAGAGTTCCACGCAATAACCGATATGTTCTGGTTTGGGGAATATCTATTTATGGCGAAAAAATATTGAGAACATAAGGTGATATAATAGAATTTCCGGTCGGTATTTTAGTATTGTGAATATGAATTTGCAATATTAACTATTGTTCAAAAGTTGGAAAACCGTTAATGTAAACCCGGGATAAAAGTTTCAGTAAAATTATCTTTTCCCATGTAATTGTTTTTGCATTATACCTATGTATAGTATAAGCACTGTACTAAAACCTCAAATACATTAGCGAATCCATTTCCTTATTGTTCGTTTACGTACAAACCATAGAATAACGAGTCCTCAGAAAGAGTCATCAATGACAAATGTGTGTCTGGTAGCAAAAGTGAAATTCCGCATCTTCCGCTCTTTTAAACTGCTAATTATTGCCAGATAGAGAACTATTATCTCTTGTTAGAGTTTAGATATAGCAAAGAGCTTGTAAAAATTACCCATATGCCATAGGTGACTAACGTAAATGATACAACTAAGAATAAATTAGGCCAATTTGACTGACTTAAAGTTACTTCAAAAGTGTGCGTGATTGTGTATTCTTGAGAACATATTATTCTATGGTACTTACCGCTTCACTCTTGTGTAGATACTTCTCTTTCTCACTTCAATCATTTGTTATTACAAATATCATACAGAGATTGCATAGTGATTACGAGGCTATAACAACGACTTGCATCGAGACACGTTGGCAGTCCGCCTTTTGTACTTTTGGGTTATTGGGTGCTAAAATAAAAGTCATTCATAGAACATAAGTAAATATATAGGGTGTAATAAAAGAGGTATGTTAAGCGAAATGGCAGGAAAATAGCCCACCATAGAGAATTGTGCATGGGACAATATTTGAGAATTGAAACAACATGTTTATTTTTCCTCAACAACTCAGGTTTGTTCATACATAATCTTGAAAAATAAACATTATACTTATTTAGTTTTCGCCCTTGTTTATCGAGCAAGGGTGATTTCTCGATAAACATACCCGTTTTGATACTTTATATCATAGATATTTGATTAAACATGCTTAGGTGTAACCCTGGGCGTTCAAATGTTACTAATTTATAAAATTAGAGGTACCTTTAAACTAATTCGCTTTTAAAAAGGTCACAAAGCAATATTCTGTATATAGGCAGTGTATGTCAAAGATTTACAAGGTAAATCAAATATTCTCTTTAAACTAGGTACACGCTGAAAGGTACCTATGCTGCATCAGAAACAGCATTATGTTCTACCGTGAGCCGTAGTCGTAGCCTTTGATGGAGCGTTTGCTTCTTAAAAGGTTTTGTTAAATTTTTCTTCAGGAATTCCTTTTTTAGTGTAAGCAGAAAATTCCATATTTGATGTAAGGTTAGCAAAAAAGTACAGCAGTATTAAGTACGTCTAGTTAACTAGCGAACTCTACGTATTATTCTAATGTGTAAGCTATATAATCGCTAAATTTCATCAAACTCATATAGTTCATATTTCGTAAAAGGCAAATAGATATTAGGTGGATAGTTTTCTAGTACCTATTAGATATATTGTATACATATATCGCAAATGACAGACTTTACCATAATTTGATAACGTGTGTAACACGATGTATTTTAACACAACTAAGAGCTATTTATTATTCTATATTATTACCTGGCCGCGTGGTGCCGGCAGAGTAGAATTCGTACCACTCTATGTCTGCCCGTGGGTATTGTACGATGCGATTAATGTTTTCCGGGAGGTGGGCAGCAGCGCCTCCCGTGTTGACAACATAGTCCAAAATACAAACTGTCACCAACCCGCGTGCCCAGCATGGTGACTATGGGCAAATGTCACCATGGCAGTCTTGTGGCGTGCCCTGGGGGAGGCCTACGTCCAGCAGTGGACTGCGATAGTCTGATGATGATGATGATGAAGAGCTCTTTATTATAAAGATACTTCAGAGGTGATCCTAAACGTTTTACTTTGAAATTGACATATAGAGTATTTCCCAAAAAAGAGCAAAAATAAACATAAGCATACATAGCTTAAAATATTTCATTAAATGTCAAAAAAGGTTGGGATAAGAACCCACGTGCACCAAATGGGGGTAGAAAGAAATAAGACAGGGTAAATTATGATGCTGACCGTACGAGAAACTGAAGGAAACTCGTTACGGCCGCTCTCAATGAGACCTCGTACTGAGCCAGCCTATTTCTTTACCATATCACTATGGAATATGTTATTCACGAAGAAATATTATAAAATGTTAAGAAAATTATACTATTCACGGTTTATATGAACTTGTTTATTTAAATCCAGGACCAGAGTATAAGTGAGTCTATAAGTACGATTTCATTTTGTTTATTCAAAGGTAATAGGTACAGCACTGACAACCTAAGATTATTAAAGATATAATTTTCCAGAAAAAAAAAATCTATTTGAGAAGCAAAAAGTGGCGTTAGGCTCACCTAGAGGTGGAAGTAGGTGTATAATTTGTCATATTTGTATCTCTTCGGGAATAATGGGCGTCACTGCAAGTTTCTATGCAAAAAGAAGCCCACGACCCTTAATTTTATTAAAATACCGATTTTCGCACATAAATTAAATATGTAATGAGTGCTGGGTACGAGTGTAATTAATTATCCATAGTGGATCAGTCATATTTTCCTGTTTATATATGATGAAATTTCGTTTATTAGCTTCAGGCTGCCAAACCACTTTATTGGTCCAAAATTCACAAACACATAAAAGAGGTGAACAATAAAATATAACATGTTAAAATGGCTAAAAAATATCACTAAATTTCATGGCTCCTAATGTAATTGTGAAGTATATTATCATGTTCTCTTTTATCATGTTTGTTTTGATATTTTCAGTTGATTGTTTTTAAATATTATTTTTATTGTTTTTATTCTATTATTATACAGGGTGTTTTTTTGTGGCCACCTTTAACGAAGGGTACGTATTCTATACATGAAATAAAGTAAGTTTATGCCAAAAAAAATGCTGGGTTTTTTTTTTTTTTTTAATTTAAATTCCTTGATCGTGCGAAATTTATAGTGTCTAGTGTTTATGTTAGTTTTTTTATAGACAGATATTAATTATTTTTCGTGAAAAAATCCTGCTACGCGCGTCTATGTGCATTTATGCAGAAAAACGCAGTCTATTTACTCAACTTTGGACCCTAATATTTTGGAAACCAGACACTTCCCAGGTATGCTTCCATGGAGAAAAATGATCGTGATGATGAGGAGATTCCGTAGTTTTCGGGAACGTTGACGACCAAAAATCATCCTGTATATCTGTCAATTATTCTCATATATTTTGAATGGGCAAGAAATAATTGAAAATAACGAACAGCTTTCGGCTGTCTGGTTTCCTCGAAGTTTGTCATCGAGTATAATTTTTGACGTTGACAGGAAGATTATTATTCCTGTAAACAAAAGAAAAAAGAAATGAATGAACCTCGAATGAACGAAGAAGCGTGCTTTTTCACTTACATAATTTTTTTATTGTTGGTGAGATTGGAAGAGAGCGTAGTTTTCTTGGTATCCGTAGGTAAAATATTCCCACATACATTTACCTAGTCCCAGAATAAATTTTGCATCTTGGATACTAAGAGATAGTATAAAAATATGTATAAATACACAAAATGATTTATAAATACTCAGAGAAAATATTGATATTATGTAAATTCGTCTTTAGCCTATTGCAGTCCACTGCTGGACGTAGGCCTCCCCCAGGGCACGCCACAAGGCTATTGCCACAGGGGGGTTTTGCCCATAGTCACCTCGCTAGGCAGGCGGGTTGGTGACCGCGGTGTGATTTTCGGACTTATGCACATTAGCATATAGTAATGCACTTTCCACGATTAGAATCAGCACCTATTTTTTTTATAAAAGTTTATTTAATTATTTACACCCCTACATATACGAGTATCTATACTTTAGATTCATATACCTAGCTTCCCAACATAACTGTTATAAAATCGTCTATGTACTTTGTTTCAGGTGTACATAGCCGAGCAGACCGTTTCTAAAAGGCCCTGAATTATTCAACGATATTAAAAACAGGACCGGCGACCGTGCGTGAGAACCAAGGTGCGACCGCACGACTTCCCGGTGAACGCCAAAGCGATTACGAAGATCGCCGTAATATGTGCTGGCAAAATCATTTACTCTGCCCTCATTAAGACTAATCCCATCAGTAAGCCAAATTATAAATGAACCGAAATCAGACAGTCATGTTGCCCACATCTAATTTCATTACATGAATTCCCGCCACATTTAGTAGGTACATAAAAGAATCAATTCTGTTTAATTGATGGTGAACCCATAATAGACAATGAACACCGCATTGAAAGAACTGTGAAATTGATTGTGAAAATAGTGTAATACTGTTAATGGAAACTAGTTCGATTGGAAGGTGGCGGAATTGGATTCGAGACAGACGTGTAAGATGGGTTAGTAGTAGGCGCGGGATTGTGCGGTTTTGTAAAATGCGGGCTAAGAGTGGAGTAATGAGGTCTATGTTTTGGAGAGCGGTCGTGTTGTTAATGTCGGCGGGGACGGCGCTAGGGAGCGGGGAGTGGAGCGAGGACGCCGAGGACCTGGGTGAGTTACTGGCCATTCTGCAGATTTTATTGACTAAGGTTTAAAGGAGCGAAGTTTTCCGGCTATTTTTGCTCGCAACTGAGGTAATGTAGGTTAACGGGTTCGGGAGCGGAAATAGTAGTTCTTTCCGCATTTGGGTAATGTAGAATTAAGGTAATGTAGGGTCGGCGTAACGTCGCTTGGGTGCGGCAATCGATAGTACATTAAGGTTTGCTTGCACCAAGCTAAATATAGTAGTTTCTCATCCCGAAGACATACTTATAGTCTCATAACTTGAGATAAAAAACAAACTCAGATTTATTTATTCCAAATATAACATTTTTACGAAAACCGAAGGCGAAAACAATTGAACAATCTCGATCGGTTATAAATTGGCTGTAATCGCCATAAACTGAAATTAAATGTTATGGTAGGTATAGTAAAGCAAATAAGTAAGCATAATTATATTCATCCGCAATATTCTAAAGCCATACGAACATTTCAAGATACTGTTTTGCTATTATTAAGTACCCCAAAATACTCATAGTCCCGAGGCTTCAGTCTGCCCCCGCCGCATGCTTGAAATATTCATAGAAATCGCTCTACTTAATGGCGGAATATTAATGTAAAATTATATTCAAAATGTGGTTCAAGGAAAATAAATGCGCAACATTTCGGTATTTATTTCAGAATACAAAAGTATCAAAGCTATATAAACGGCGAAATCCAGTTGCCACATAAAATGAAAAATAATGCATTATTACTTCTTTTCCGATATCTTATAACTTGGGATAGACACAAAATTGAGACGAAAACCTCCTCGAACGTCGCTGGCTTTTCGCCAAACTATTTCTTTGTCTTGTCAACGCGCCATTTCAATTGCCATTGATGCAGACGATTCGATTATTTCTTCGAATTGTATATATAATATATATAAAATTACTGGAGTTTCGCATTATTGAGGTTTTCATTTGATACTAGCGGGTGCCCACGAGTTCTTCCGTGTAAACTTTAGAATTAAGAGGGCGTACAAAGGTAAATTGTTGAATTTCGATTTGATTTTTTACGCCTGATAAAAAGACACAAATCATCTGATTTTTTAATGTAGATATTACATTATATTTGCAAGAAAGTGAATAAATCAAAAACATGAAATTTGAATATTACATACACTTAGCTTAGCAGTTTTATCTGACCTTTTAACGTATACAGTGCTCGTGCAAAACATGACGTCACCGTATTTGATGCACTTGATGAAGCGTGTGGGTGAAATCTGATTTTTTCTAGCTTTATACGGGCTCTTAACTAATCCTTCTTTGATGGATGGTTACGTCATACCAAGAACATACGATATCTATGGAACACAGCCTCCAAGTTTTATCTTTAATATTAGCTTTTTAGGCTGTGCGTTGAATTTTCAGTCATTCAGTACATAATTAGCATTTTATATGACTATATATCTTCTTCCTCTTCTTCTTCTTCAGCCTATTGCAGTCCACTGCTGGACGTAGGCTTCCCCCAGGGCACGCCAAAAGGCTACTACCACAGGGGGGCTTTGCACATAGTCACCACGCTGGGCAGGCGGGCTGGTTATTTAGACTATATTCTATTCTATTCTATGAATTTTTTCACTCGATTAGTCACCGGTGCAGCGGTGGCTAGATTGTCGTATTTCTGCTCGAAAACCGTCGAAACTACTGAGAAAGGCTAACTAAAATAAATTAGGATAGCTTTGATCTCTTTGAATAGAACTATTCATCGATAAACGTAAGTAGGTACACGAAAGCGTCCTTGTTCCGATTTTTTCGACGCTTCTGAGAACATGTACTATATAGGTATATACGAGTAGTCTAGGTTACCTGCCAGCCTAGCAAATACAATTATTGTCCTTTTTTTTATATATTTTCGTAACCTACGCTTTACAAATTAATGTAATTGGATAGTAATTGCTTACTCAGCCTCAACGTTAATAGGCATTATGTAATTAATAATTTACTTATGTGGTTTGGGCTTAACATTATCCATCTTGTATCTACTTATTTGTAAAACAAGATTAATGAGCATAGAGGTGTAACTGTACAGGTAATCTGATAAAAACATAACTCTCCTTTAGCGCATACTGGTCGGTAAAAACAAATGAAAGGAACTCGGAATGAGTCATGAACGTAATATAATACCGCCAAAGGCAGCCTAACTGTGAAATAGTTGAATAAACGGTTATACATAGTTATACATCATTTAACTTCTTTTCCTGGATATACCACTGCTTCATCGGATTTCCTGTGGTAATAATAATTATTGCTTAGATCTTTTAAACTATGCAACGGATTGTGATGCGATTTTTTCAAATACATAGAGCGTCTAGAGTAGAGATGGCACACAGGGCCCGGCCGGGTGCCCTTTTAGACATCCATCGGGCCCGGCCATTAAATTTTGTATAAGTTGGGGCTTCCGTGACGCAGTTTTCGTACCTACCGGGACCGGTCATCGGGCCTAGTATGAATAGCCGGGCCCGGTGCCATTTTAGACATCCACCGGGCCCGGCCATTCGATTTTTTACAAGTTGGGGCTTCCGTGCCACATTTTCGTACCTACCGGGCCCGGTCACAGGGCCTGGTATGAATAGCCGGGCCCGATGGATGTCTAAAAAGGAAAGAGAAGGGTTTATATGTATAGCATCAGCATTGCACCCGTGCGAAGCTGGGGTGGGCGCTAGTTCTGTATATGTCAAAAAGCTAGACGGGAATTTATGCTACTTTTCGATATTTATGAATAGTTAAATTGTTGAGTGTAATTGGATAGTAATAACTTTTCGAGTGGGTCGTAATTACCTAAGCGAGTTCATGTGTCGATTGCTTGAAAAAAACGGATATTGTGCGTAAAAATTGTATCTAATCCTGTTTGTCTATATAATTTGTATTATCTATTTACATACAAATTATCCGTCAATATTTTTAAAAATAACTGTTTTTACAAAAATATTTCACATCTAAATTCGAAGAGGTTGACCTCTGGTCAAGTCTGGTGTAGGTAAAGTTAAACTTACCTCCCTTTTGTGAGGGTTTGAGTCACCATGATTAGTGGGGGACCAGTAGGGGGAGGCAACGTGTGTATACAAATCGGGAATCGGAGACTGATTTGAGGTCGGGTAAATTAAGACGGCAAAGTTTGACTTTCAATTTAGCATTTCATTACGTATTGCTATGAATACTAGTTTATTTATACTATAAAGAGAGATAGCTGTACTTTAGTGCTGTATCGGCAAAGTAGGTAATTAGACGATTGTCTATAATTCATGATCTTATATTAGTATCGTTTCATTGCTGGTTTTTATTAGTAACGTTTTAACTTTTTTTTTATGTTAAATTATTAATAAAGAAATGGAAAAAAATCTTCACCAGAGTGGGAATCGAACCCACGACCTCTGCATTCCGTGCCAGCGCCCTTACCTTAGCTACCGGGTCAATTACTCGGATGACGAATTTTACCATCTCTTTCTTAAATTACATTTTCGCAACGTTATTTTTCATCCCGATAGCTATACACTAGCCAAAACTCGGAAAACAAAGCTGAATCCCTCAGCACAATGTTTAATGATGAAACGATCAACCATATCCTAACGGATTATATTATGCAGAAGTGTTTTTATAAATTTATCTATTTTATGTGGCCATAGTGGTGTTGTCCCTCTGCTAGGGAAAGACCTCCCCCTTTTGAGTCATTCTCGATTCTTTGCCAACCTGAATCTTATCGAAGTCGTCCCAGCATCTCCATTTTGCACTGCCTCTACGCCGGAAGCACTCGTGTGGAACCCAGTTGGTGGCGACTTTCGCCCACCTGTCTGTCACCAATGGTTTACAGAACTAATGTTAAACCTTACATACCAATAGTACATAAAAAAGTCGAAAATCATAACTTAGCTAATACTTGCAAGTTTTTTTACTCTTGGATATGGATATGAAATCTTCCCGAAAAAATAAAATTGAATAGGGTAGGATCACGTGCAAAATTTGAACTAATAAAGGATGTGACATCTAGATAACAACAATAAAAGCGTACATCGAAGTACACTTTTTACTTATCCAGTCCACACAGTCCATCTGTTGAAGGAGCGTTGACGAAGACGAGTAATTTTTTGGCAGGACGCCAGTATAGAGCAGACGGCTTCCTCTAGTACACCGCTATGAAAATACATACATTATTATACTTCTGTGCGATGTAGTTTCGGTAGAGTAGAGCACCACCTGTGGGTATCGTAAGAGGAGATTGAGGATTTCCGAGACATGGGTAGCAGCGCCTGCCGTTTGACAACATAGTTCAAAAATAACACTGCAGGCAAAATCACTTAAGGCACAAATCCGTACATAAAATAAAGTCTACAGGCCTATGATTGGGATCAAAGCCATGAAGGCACGTAGGTATGATACGTTGGGTACTATTTGTGAACCAATGCAATGATGTTGGATATTTCTACTCTGTTTCCCCAAGACTCCTCAACGCTACCGGGAAATAGTCTGAAGTCCAGGTGTTCAGACTTACTTCCTATTCGCGGCATTACGCGATAATTCATAAGCGATTTCGCTATTTAAATTCCGCTATAAAGTGTACTTGAAGCCGGATCGTTCTTTTTTTAATGGCTTTTCTCTGACAGTCGTGGAGGGAAAAATGTTGCCCTTGTTTGACGACTACGAAAGTGGCTAAAGGATGCCAATAGCACTAGAATTCCAGAAAAACTCAGTAGTTTTAATTGGTAGAGTTATGTTAGAATTTTACTCACGCTATGTATATGGCGGTAGATTTTGGACAACCTGTAGGTTGATTACGTATCTTGCATTAAGAGAATGGGTATGGTTGCAATGCGATTGCGGAAATTGTACAATTTGCAATGTCAAATGCTTATATGATTGAATGAATATAAGTACAATTTTCGCATGCAAACACTTTTGCATGATACTTAATATAAGGGCGGATAATTCTAATATTTATCAATATTTTTATATAAGACAGCATAAAAAATCCCTCGCAATTTGAAACGAGTCATATTCAGACAGACGGGCTCAAACTTCGGGCGCAGAATAAAGTTCATGTGAGCTGGTTTTAACCGGACTCAACCGGACTCGAGTTTCAAGTTCATAGAGGTGCAACCACAAACAGTTTTTGTTTATTACGAAATACAGTAGCATTCAATTACAATTGGTTGGTTACAGCCAGCAGTAAGCTGAGGTGGGACCGAGTTTGTGACAGAATACTTCCTCTAATGTAAATATTTTAATTTATTCTTTATTATGTTTCTGTCTCAAATAAAGCTTTCATTCATTCATTCATTCATTCAATTACTTTTAGTCAACGGCTGGGCCGAGTCGGGTAACAATACAGAGAATTTTATATGTAGGTCATAAACGTAAAACTTTTCTGCGAGACAAGATGACTATGAAGCAAATTATTATTCTTTTCGTTTTGATTCTAGTTTTTAACTTTTTCTGATCAAAGGTTAGTTAATTATTTTTCTGATTAAATTTCATATTGATAATTATGTCATTAGTGAAATAAATTGCAGTTACTACGAACCGAACATACAGAATGTGGCACCAGCTTATTAATTTTATTTACTACCATGAAGTAGTATGTGAGAACAGCATGATTTTAACCAGCGTATATTAATTATTATATTTTGCTCTCAGTAATTACTTACTGCAACTCAATATGGCCGCTTTCGGAATAATGTTTGCGGAAAGGATGATGCAAAATCTTGGTACCCACCACCAATAGCTTAGTGTAGTACGTCATTGGATAGCTCTTTGTGAGCCTAACAATAATTATTATGCAACCTCTTAGCCGTCAGAAATAACAGGTACTATAACATGCCAGTTGTAGCAAGAATAGAATAACGTTTTTATTATTATTTCATAATTCACTACCCTTTTGTACATCAATAGGAGTTATGAATCATTTCCTTACCTGCCCGGGAAGGCGGGCAGGGTACCAGCGGCGGGGGACGGGGGGAAGACCGAGCGTTATCCGATGAAGAGATGCATTTTTGGACCGGACGAAATAACGAACAATTCGATTCCATATTAGAGCAAACACCCTCACTAATCCAAGGATGCAGAAATCCTTAGAGATAGCCTTGGTAACATAGAAGCTTGTGGCTATGAATACCATGTTCCACCATCAAAGGACAGAGCAGAATCTCAACTGACTACCGAACAAGCTAACGAATCTCGAATGGTTACCATGTGCCGGTGGGTAGTGGAAGTGGTTAACGGCAGATTCAAGCGAGATTTCAAACTGTTACGCCAAAAATATTTCAATAAGGCATTGCGAAGTATGTTCAATGATTTTAAAATAGCTGCCGCTATTTTGAACCATTTCCATCAACCAATCGTAGACAACCAATACGCCGATATGATTATAGAACAAATAAGATTGAAGTTAGATACGCCTAATATTTTATATAATTATGTCGAAAGGAAAAGATTAAATCAAAGAAGAGCTGATTTTGTGAGGTTAGAAGCTAATGATGTAGAATTCCCAAGATACACTGAAGAGGAAGTTATTTTATTGGCTGGGACATTCAAATAAAGCTTGCGAGATACTGCAGTGAGCATCTACAGAATGGAATATACACAATAGAGATTTATAGTCTTGAAGATTTGCTGACTATGGTATAAATGAAAATTCTTCGCTCTGCGCGGTCGTATCCAATCTCGACATATTCGAGCAAGAATATATTATTGTTACATTTTAATCAACAATAATAACAATACCATCTCTGAATACTACTGTACATGCCTGACTGGGCGACGTACTGTAGGTACCTGTGCTCACATCGTGTCCATCGTGTGGTACTAGGATACGCCAGGCACGAGGGATTTGTAGCCCCTGCCTTATTCCTTAATGGCATAGATGAGGATCTGTAATATTTTATTTCATTTTGTTATCATTAATTATTTCGTTTTCATTTGTTTTGTTTCATATTGAAAGCATTTTATTTCATTTGAATCATTGCATATTGTAAACTTACTTATTAAGCTTCGTTGCGGCTGTTGCTTCTTTTGTACATAATCAATGGTAAAAAGGAAACGTACAAAGGAAATCATAATCGTATTTTATTTCATTTTCTTAAGGTTTATTTTCATTTTTTATTAAAGGAAAATCCATATTACCCTGATATTTTATTAGGCTGGCAATCAGATCTGACTATAAATCAAGACAGGCGCCATACTTATTCATATTCTATAAGATAATACCTTTTCAATGATATATCACACATCACTATTGGAGCGGGTACCAGATTTCATACAATCTCTTGCATCATCCTTTATTTTCAGTTTTCGCAACCTGCTCACCGAATTTATTTCTCTTTTCGTAACGTGTTTCGTTTGCGATTGCCTACTGTTATTTAATTGGCGGTTGATAGTTAATTTAGTTGCGGTATTTTAATTATGATGGGAAAATTTAATTAAGTACCTACTTATACGTATCTACTGAATGAAAGAATAATAATATGCTGTTATTTCTATATTTATCACTTAGTCTTCTATGCTGCTCTGGGAGTGAAAAAATAACGTGTAATACTACAGCTGCTTCTCTTCCCGGGCATACTGTACAAGCCAGTAGAGGGACAAGAGGGTCTTAGTGTTTTGTAGGCGATGGGTTGACCACCTGTCACTACTAACCGAACTTGTACATCTCAAATATACCCTAAAAATTGGTCAGAGGTGGCACCATGTGGTTCTATCGGCCCTTAGTGCTCTGCATACCCCGTAAGGGATAAAGGCGTGATTATATGTATGTATGTATCACTTAGAATTGGATGTGAGAATATTAGATGCCTAGGTTAAATGGTATCACAGATACCTTTTTATGTAGTACCTAAGAAGTGTTAAGTGGGTACTAACACTGCAAATGCAGGTAGTTTCAGTGCAGACAGCAGCAATTTCAAAGATCTGAAATCAAATTTAGAAACGCTATAAAGAATACGTAAGTAATATATAATATTAGTGAGATCTGACTCAATCATTATAATAATAACAATTTTCACTCTACATACCCATAATTATTTCATAGCTGCCTATTATAAGCTTTTATTTAGTTTCACCTGTTCCGTTGTCTGTAACTAAATCTTGCAAGTTAAATTTGATCCACTTCCCGGTTTCCGATTGAGCCGAAATTTTGCATACATAAATAAATCGGATGAAAATGCAATATTATTATGACAAAGCTGATCTGATGATGGAGCTGGCGATAGGAACTCTGTAATTAAATGACGCAACTCCATCGAGTTTGTGTTCGTTTGATTCGATCAGTCCATTTTAAACAAATAATAAAAGCTTGTATTTAAAAAAGATTTCGTTTTAAATTGAAGCTTATTTAAACATACATATTAATTTATATTCAAACTTTTTATTTACCTCATTCATGCAAGTAAAATACACAGCCCTAAAAAAATTGTAAAGCGTTGGTCCGTACTTCACGCGTCACTTCTCGGGGTCACAGTTCAAACAGAAGGGGCTCTAGAGGGGTGAGAAGGGGCCATAAGGGGCGAAAAGGGGACCAATAACTTTGATGTGGAACTTTTTTGATGTGGCTAATTACGAAGTGTCCTAAAGGTTTCACCTGTAATGAGCTATAATTAGAGGATTTGGTTCGTGATCGACAGAATACACTAGTTTACTATGATAAAGCCTATCGGCTTATCAGACACGATATGACAATGGAAAAGGGGTCATAAATGACTTCATTTCTAAAGTATACTTATAAAATTATTAATAAAGAAAATGGAAAAAATTCTTCACCCGAGTGGGAATCGAACCCTTATATTACTTATATATGTTTATTATCATCATGGTTGTGAACGTAGGTAAGCGCACAGCGAGGCTAAAGTGGAGGTCGGCATGACATTTGCCCAGAAAGAAACAAAACAGTCCTTAACACACTATAGGTATACCTATACATGGTGATTTTTGGTTGTCAACGTTCCCGAAAATTACGGAATCTCCTCATATTCACGATGATTTTTCTCCATGGAAGCATGCCTGGGAAGTGTCTGGTTCCCAAGATATTAGGGTCCAAAGTTGAGTAAAGAGACTGCGTTTTTCTGCATAAATGCACATAGACGCGCGTACAAAGATTTTTTACGAGAAATAATTAATATCTGTCTATTAAAAAACTAGCATAAACACTGGCCACTATAAATTTTGCTCAATCAATAATGAAAAAAAAAATTAAAAACACCGTTTCCCAGCATTTTTTTTGGCATAAACTTACTTAATTTGATGTATAGAGTACGTAACGAAGGGCGTTAGGGGTGGCAACTAAAAAACACCCTGTATACAGGGTCCGTGAAATATGATTTCTTTCAAAATATTATTACTATTGGATTTTTTATTTTTTTTTATTACTATTGGATCTGACAGTAGTTTTTATTATGAATAGTCACTCCACATCTAAATAACCTACGAACTAATTGGATTATATTTTGAACAGGTGAACGTTAAATGTAACGGAGATTCTATGGAAATTAGACTTTACATTTACCTACACGTTTCTTGTTATTTTCTTGGATAATAGTTACACAAAAAAGGTGTTGGTTATAGTAGCTGATCTTTGACATTTTAACGCCTCAATGTACGTACGAGTATGTTATACTCGTAGCATAGATTTAATAACACCTTTACATTATACATTTGCGAACGACACAAGGACAGTAAAAATCTTTTACTATCAACCATCATCAGCCTTTCTGTATGATCGACCATCTGTATGATTTTCGTGACAGATACCTGGACAGATCAAAATAAAAATTATTGGGCATGTAGATGAAAAACCTATAGCAGAAATGAAAACCTAATTAAACATAATTAATTATTCCAGAAAATAAAGAACGTTGCTGTTTTTTATAGGTCGGAAAACGGACTAACTAGTTTATACAACCCATTTGGGACGCTGTCGATTTTCATTCAAACTACACTTTTTGTCGACCTTTCACTCATTCCAAAACGCGCCCTAATTGGGCCATTCAACCTCCACTCCTCTCCTAACAACCTACCATTTCCTGCGCTCAAAATCTAGCGGTTTTCTATTCTCTCTTACAGCAGGTGACACGTTACAAAGCGATCTGACCCAGCCCAATGCGACCGCAGCGTTTTTCACATGCCTCTCGACACCAGCTATGTACAGCCTTCCACGCAAAATACACGTAATACGCTTCTACAAGACTCGTAATTTGACGCGGTAAGCTCCACTTTTGAGTGGAAAGGATAGCTATTTACGGAGCGGGTGTACGGACACTTTTTATCCGACACCGCGCATTTTTCTTTGGACAGAATGTCACGTATTATAATTTTGCTGCAAAGTTTTATGCAAATACAAATCGTTTTGTGCCGTAGGTGGTTAAGGGTTTTTTTTGTTTGGTACTTAATGACGCTAACTGTAATTTACTACTGGGTCGAGTAAACGGCTAATTCTGTTGCGGCTAGGCATCTGCATGCTGAATGAAGTTCATAGGAATATTTCAAGGGTAAATCGATATCGTGACGCTCTGCCACAATGCTTTCTTCCAAGAATACTCATATTCTTTTAATTATCTTGATCTTGTTGGCGAATATCCAATTCACTTGAAAGTTTATATTTTTATGAAATTTTAGTCGTTATGTTAGAAACATGAAATTTTAGGTAAAAATGGAGTGAATCCTCTAAATTTTCTATTTCATAGAGAATTTATATCTTTTGTGGTGACACAGGGTATAATAGAATGGGAACATTTCTACTGGGTAGGTAGAACTTGTCTATGGGAATAAATTTTTTCTTTATCCACATCGTGTGAACATTCTTCACCTATATATCTAATATATAAGTATATAAAATTAACATAGGCGAAGAATAAGTAAGTACTTTAGTAAGTACTACTAGGGAGTTAGGTCTTATTAGTTAGAGTGTTTAACTATTTTGTTTTTAGGCTACTTTACCAAAACTACAAAGAAGACTAAGCGGAAGCCACTTCCATACGTTATAAATTCGTTCTTGGTATAGGAATCCGTAAAACACAATAAAAAAGCCCCGGTAAAAGTTACAGACTAAAATGTACGTGAAGCATACGGGCCATTGTCAATGGTAAATTGAATTACATTGACAAATTAGTTTACTTCGAATAATTCCCATATGTAAATAAACCGTCGATGTATTGCACGGCGACGCGACACGACGTCACAAACTGGGTCAGTCACAAATATGTGATATTGGGAAATGTTGCATAAAATTTTATCTCATTTTTTGAGAACGCTATATACTTAATATTTCAATGAATGTGAATACAAATATGCTCGTATATTAGTCTCAGAAAAATATTTTTGAATAAATTAAACCCTACAATTTAATTAATTACCTTACATTATAAATATTATTATTGAAATCTAGAAATAATAAAATTGTTAATGTTAAATCTATCGTTATTTTTTAAATGTAAATCGATTCATCTATGCGATCGTGTCGTGATATTCGTAGTTAGAGATTGCAATATCCAGATTTTTCTGTTATTGTAAAATTTTTAAGAATCTGGATTGCAATCTCTAAACTACTACTACGTACTTATGCATTTGCATGAAAATTTTAAGTTTTTTGTACATTATGAGTATAGACAATATAAATAGGTATAGGAGAAAAATATTGTCTGTCGTACTCAGATATTGCATAAAACAGTGACGATAATTCATCTAAGGCATAAAATCAAGACAACAGAGATTTCATTTTACACCGGTTATGTTTAGTTTCTGACTTTAATTCGAACTCCTAATAATTCTTAGTGTCGAAATAAGTTTGTCATTATTATTTCAACATAAAGTTAAAAAAAGAAGACACATAGATGCTATAAAGTTTTACATTATCTGCGACTAAAATCTAAACTAAATTTATCATGGTATCTGCTTTGATTGTTTCCGACTAAACTAAACAAATCATTGGTATGTTAACATAGCTACAACTGTTGTAAATTTATATCTAGTAATTATGGTATTCTGTTTATTTGCTTGTAACCTAAGTAAATACGAGTATTACCACAACTTTGACATATTCCGTAGTTTTCGTAAAACTGATTCGTAGAAATACATTTTACTAAGTACAACCTATTCGTTCCCGTGGGAATAGGAAGGTTCTAAGACTATCTGTGCGTAAGCACATGCTAAAAAAAGGTTCCGATGCTCAATAGTTTGTTGTCTCTATTGATAAGCCAGTCACCAAAAATCAATCCAGACGAAAATAGGGATGGATATAAGGATTTCGTACTTTTTCTAAGCCATCATACGGAGTCGACTGAGGAACTCAGGGGCAACACTCCGGCGATAAGCTAGCAACTTGTCACCGATCATGTTAACATCTGTTCCCTCCATTCTAAACGTGGCTGTGGGGTATCCTTTATGATAGTGCAGTTCTGGCTTTCCTATTTCGGGAACACATCCGCGTGTATATATGTATATATGTATTAGCATTATTCAGCATACATAGATATATCATAACTTTGAAATGGGTATACATAAATTCCTTGACAAATTATTCATAAAATATTTATAAGCACGAAAAATTAATGCTTTCTTCGCATTTCTATCCAATTCTAGTAATAAAAGCTGTAAATTCAGTTTTAAACATAATTTATTTTAGTTCTGGTAATGGTAGGTTTGTAAATTAAGCTGTAATTTTATTCATGTAAATATTATTACGTGCATTGCAACATTTGTAGCAGAGTAATTTATTTATGTTAACTTAATTTTATATGAGGAAGGCTGTCATTTCTATATTTTTCACAGTGGATTTCGTTGAAATATTACACTATACAGGGTGTAACAGAATGGGTATGTTAAGCGAAAAACTATGTAAATAGCCCATTAAAGAGAACCTATTTCCAAAATTTGAGACTCGAAATGACATTTTTATGTTTCAAGATTGTATGAATATTCCTGAGTTGTTTGGGAATTCTCCATTACTATCTGGAAAAATAAACATGTGAGTTCGAGTCTGAAAATTTGTGGTTAGGTTCCTTTTGGTGGGCTATTTACAGAGCTTTTCGCTTAACATACCCCTTTTATTACACCCTGTATACGAGTACTTCATAAAGTTCATTAAGTCTCAAATTTTGCGGATAGGTTCTTTAGAGTGTGCTTTGTTCAAAGCTTTTCGCTTAGCATACTCTTAGTATTCTTTATTGTACACATAAATTTTTATCATAGACAATAAGTTGTAAAAGAAATAGTACAAACTACAAAGGCGTTTTGTTATGTAACATATAAACAAACATAATAAAGATTCATCGAAATCCGTAAAGTGATTACGTATGAACTTTAGTGTTTGTAACATTCAAAAGGTCACGCAGAAACCAGAGCTTCTGTACCTACTATTAAATATTCTGAACCCTAATGGCACTACGGACTTTATAGAGCCATAAGTGCAGACCACTTTTAGCAAACGTGTGGAGCAGTCTGCGGAGTGCTGGAACTCTTATCGACGTCCCCTCAATAGAACAATCTAGAAGTATCTTAGACTACTTGATTTGACTCTTAGATTGTTTGCTTCAACTTTTAAGTACCCACCCAAGAATTAAGTAGTGGTGAAATGATTGGAGCAGAGATTTTGGTAAGAGAGGGTACTGCAGTTTTGGCAACATTATTTTGGAAATATAGACGTATAACTAAATATATATAGTATGTATAACTAAACCGGGATTGGCCCATCACTCATTCCCGCCTCTGCAACTCCTGTGAGCCAAGATCAACAGAGGCGACCAGAAAAATGCATAACAAAACAGAAAATCCCGAGGGGACCTAACTAGCGACTATAAAGCATTAAAACTAATAGAACAACAGAATGTGAAGTATGAAGATAGATATGCTTATTGAGACGTGTTAAACTGTAAAAAGCTGCATAATCTCGCTTGAAGGGAAAATTTTATACCATGTTATAAGTACCTACTGTCACGATTATATAACACGTTCAAATAGGTTCTTGATAAATTAATCTGAAATTCAGCTAAAAACCTTCCTTGAAATTCATAATATTAAGCACAGTCAGTGCGACCATACGTCCGGAGAAATGGACCGTTGTCCGTAATTATCCGCTCGGTACATTAACAGGCGAGTTTGTACACAGAATTATACGCCGCGCTGTTGACACGAGCGCCATTTTGAATCCCCATATGCCGCTACTCGGTTTGTTTTATTTAAAAACGGATTGTTTACATAAATTAAATTGAAATCGAATTAAATTGAATTAATGTTAAAACTTTATTTTTGTGATAAAAGGGCAGATAAATCGATAAATAAATACTGCAACCTATGACCTATCTTAACCATAACCAAATAAGAGCAGCCCCTGTAACATATTGTTTGGTGAATCTATTTCATTATCTTTTTCGTCGTAAGAGTCGACTAGCGAACTCAAGGGTGTTCCAGGCGATGAGCTAGCAACTTGTCACTGTCACTGATGAACATTAACATCTGACCTTGCTATGCTTAACGTGTCTATAAGGATCTCCTTCGTAATCCTGTAATTATTACTGCCCCATTTTAGGAATAAGTCGTGCGTATGTATGAATCTCTATCAGCATGTAGACAATGCATTTGAATTTTCGTTTAGATAATACCCCATAGGCACAGAATGGTATTCATAAATAAATATAAACCTACCTATTCTCCGTGCCTTCATCTCTAAAGAAAGACCTTGTCCTTATCGGCACTACAAACGCGGTTGTTTACCTCAAACAGGCATCATTAATTCAAATTAATCACTGTTTGACAAATTTCGACAGTAGCTCCGATCGATCATGTCGGTGTCAATTGACTGTTGAGTGGGAAGTAAAATTGTGCGCAAATAATTTTTTGTGTTGATTGATTGGTCACCGGAGTTCGGATAATATAGAATTTCACTTTATTCAGTAATCTATTTGTCTTGTCTATAACTTTTCTAATAGAAATTAAATGGAATATCTTAAGATTTCTGGTACATATCCCTGTTTTGTGATAATTTTCTCTTTTTATTTGATATTCTAAACGTGGCTCTGGGATATCTTCGTAATAGTTCTGCATGGAAAAGATTTTATTACCAAGTTCCTGTAGTTCTGGCTATTTACAATCTTGGCAGCCATGTGACGTATTATATATTTGACAGAAATGTTTTAGATAATGGCCGACGGATGTCGTTTTCGGCAATTTAAACCGCGACACTGTTTACTATTTCTTCAAAATAATTTATGTTTACGAAAACTGGTGAAGGTAACATAAGAAAAATAATAATATTTACCCTATCTTTTATTTTTAAAGTCGGATGCGCTATAGAATGAAGCGCGTCTGCCTACTTACCAGTAAAATTATCCCCGATGCGTTTGCTTACGTTTAAACATGTTCATGTAGTAAATATCCCGCTTATAAGAATGAGGCATTTCTAGGATGCATCATTTTCTGAAGGAAGCTGCAATTTGGCATAATGGAATCCCTTTGGAAGTATAGGGCGCTGGAATAGAGAAAATGATTTCACGCATTTCTGAACGGATATTCTACAGTTTAGATAAAGTTGTGTCATTCATTCATTTTCAGCTAGAGAACTCCACTGCTAAAGATAGACTATCCCAATGGATTCCACTACGACAGGTTGGAGCGGCCTGCATCCAGCAGATAACCGCGACCCTGTCCTCCGTTCATCTCTTCCCACGTTGCACTTGCCGGTACATGATCTCTACTCTTCGCCTCCATTGGCCATCGGTTTTTCGAGCTATGTGTCCTATATACCCACTGCCACTTTAGCTTGCAGAGATAAGTTATTACCGGTAGCACCCCAACAGTCTAGTATTTCAGGACTGGGGTACTTGAGACGCAAATAATTTTTGTACCAAGATTTTTTTAATGGCCAGATAAGCTATCTGAAGAATAAAGTTGATGTATGTTTTTATGGTCATCAAGTTTTAGAGAAAGACAGCATTAACTTTATCCTTTAGATAGGTTATCTGTCCATTAGAAAAATCGGCTCTAATATTAAAGTAAGCATACTCGAATGGGGACCGCGCCTCGGCAAGCGTAGCGTTGGGCGCCCTCCGGCCAGATGGACCGATGACTTAAAGAGGACGACTGGTAGTGACTGGATGGCAAAAACGGGAGATCGAGCCATGTGGCGTACACTGGGGGAGGCCTACGTCCAGCAGTGGACTGCAATAGGCTGACGACGTCGACTCATATGAGCAGGTATCGAAGTAAAGATCGCAAATCGCACCTTAGGGTGGGGACCGTTGCTAAACATTTTTTTGCGAAATATTTTTTTTAAATTCACCTCCTTTTTAGGGTTCCGAAGCCACGAACCTTTATAATTTCGTCATGTCTGTCTGTCTGTCTGTCCGTATGTCACAGCCACTTTTTTCTATTCTGTTGAAACTTAGTAAGTAGATGTATTCTGTAAACCGCATTAAGATTTTCACACACAAATAGAAAAAAAAACAATAAATTTCGGAGTTTCCCCATACTTTAAACTGAAATTCAATTTTTTTACCAATCCCATACGTGTGGGGTATCTATGAATAGGTCTTCAAAAATGATATTGAGGTTTCTAATATCATTTTTTTCCAAACTGAATAGTTTGCGCGAGAGATACTTCCAAAGTGGTAAAATGTGTGTCCCTCCCCTGTAACTTCTAAAATAAGAGAAATATAAAACTAAAAAATATATATATGATGTACATTACCGTGTAAACTTCCACCGAAAATTGGTTTGAACGAGATCCAGTAAGTAGTTATTTTTAATACGTGATAAATCGTAAACTGCAATTTACCTTTCATACGGAACCCTTCATGGGCGAGTCTAACTCGCACTTGGCCGCTTTTTTATTTATGTTTGGCAGCGGTATCTTTTTAGGGTGTGAACATAGAAAGTAACATATAGAAAAATGACAATCGACAAATAAGTTTGTGTATGCTTTCATGTCGAATAAATTTTTTCCATTTTCTTTATTAATATTGAATTTTGAAACATAAATTTATAAAAACACTTCTTCCCGTAGTGATCCCAACGCATGATCTAGTCGCGTTGTCGTGAGTAATTGACCCGTTTTTATTTTGCACATTCGGGTAAATTTTTCCCTTTATTAATAATTTTATAAATAAGTTTGTGTATGCTTACGCTTATCTAAATCTAGGTTTTAATATAAATTGTAATCAAATATAGATACAAATCCTTTTTCTACGAAGCGTGAGCCTTTGAGCTTTTTTTAAAAAAGGATTCTACTGTTCTATACATATCTACATTGAAACAAGCAACGTTTTATTCACTTGTTTTTCTTTGTTGACTAGGACATATTTCTATTAGAAATAAATTCGCCTATGTTTTATTTTACATGATACGAAGATAAGATGAAGAAGTTCAGATTTAAAAAAAGAGTGAAAGAGATTTTTAAAAATTTTATAGTGATCACTTGAATTAATTTGAGGGCGGGCGCAGAATGGTCGACGTAGCTCATTAACTTAAAAACGCTAATTAAGCCGGCTATAAAGTATTCAGCCACCATTTTGTCGCTTCTTTTATACATTTCATTAAACTTCGTGCAACTAAGTTTGGAGACACACTAGTTTACTACATACATATATATACACCCGTACAATGGCCTCACTTATAGAGGCTAGTGCGGAAAATGCCCGGAAAATCTAATTAACATATACGAGTACATGGGCGTGATCCTGAAAAGGGGTGGCAAGAACTGCATAATCATAACCCATACTGATTATGATTCTACAGGTAGTCCCTTTCTTCTCCGAATATCGATCGTCCGAAAATCATAATCCCTAACACGTTTGCTACAATCATCACTTGTCATAATGTTCAAATTATAATCCCTAACACGTTTGCTATAATCATCACTTGTCATAATGTTCGCGTATACGAAATTGTATATATTACCTAATCATCTTTAGTATTAGAACTAAAGTTCCGTTAGGATATGGTTGATCATTTCATCTTTAAACATTGTGCTGAGGGATTCAGCTTTGTTTGCCGAGATTTGGCTAGTGTATAGCTATAGGGATGAAAAAATAACGTTGCTAATATGTAATTTAGAAAAGAGATGGTAAAATTCGTCATCCGAGTAATTGACCCGGTAGCTCAGTGGTTAGAGCAACTAGCACGGTATGCAGTGGTCGTGGGTTTGATTCCGACTCGGGTGAAGAATTTTTTCCATTTCTTTATTAATAATTTTCTAATACTTTAGTGTCATAAGATCGGGTGCTATAATTATTAGATATCCTAATTTTTCTTGCTATAAAATTTATGGACGTTATATTATTAGATAGAGAGTGCATTTGGGTTTGCGCACATACTTGTGCACTATAAAATCTCCTGTGTACCTGGCCAATCTCCGTAGCCTTGGCCGAAATACGGTCGGAGATTATCATAATCATATTATGTGATATTACGTTAGGACTTACAACTATTATAGAAAAGCATGTTGTGTCTTTTAAATATTATAGATTGTGATAATTATAGCAAAAAAAATTAGGTCATATTATATTTAGGGATTTCGATTTTCGGGCAAGTCATGTCTCATATCACTTGTCATATCATTAAGTTAGGGCTATTTATCATTCGGACACATGATGATTATGTCACAAAATATTATGACACGTTAGATTATGGATAAAAAATGGGTTTTCACCTAAAGTCACCTTGCTGGGCAGGCGAGATGACCGCAGTATGATTTTTGGACCTTGTTGTCAACACGGGAGGAACTGATGCCCACAACTCAAAAATCCTTAATCTCCTCTAATGATATCATGGGGTGGTGTTATTCTACTCTGCCGACACCACGAAAACCAAAAAATCGTCCAAAATAATGAAGCAGTGTGTCCTAATCCACTAGTATTAAGCGAACATTTTCGCGGCATCTTTTCTGTCGTTTGCGTACTAATTATGCAATACAATCATGCTGGCTGTATAGCTCGGGATCCAATTACTTAGATTGGATTATTTTTAAATCCCCACTGGCGCGAAGTCAACTTTTTACGGTCGACTATGACCGGCTTGTTTATGTAACTTTTTAATTATTCAGGTCAGTGTGATTTAATCTGTGGTTGTTATTGGAAATAATGACGATCGGCAACCATCCATGTTTGTATCAAAAGAAACTGGTTAATTAGAAGAAATCTATTTAAGATATGTATACCGTTAAACAGTATTTGTGTAATAATCATAGGTCCTACAGAGAACATTTTCTGTATCTGTAATTAAGGTTACGACATTTTTGGCGTAAAAGTACGGATTTTCTAAATACACTATATACATAACTGTTTCAAATTTCATATAATTCCGATTAGCCATTCTGGTATGTTGGAGTCGTGTTTAATTTTTGGCGGAGTCGTGGCTAATCTTTGGCTAATATAAAAAATTTCGTTTATGTGCAAATTTTTTTGGTTGGCTTGATAAAAATAAGTTCTGATGTTCTAAAACAAAACCCCGTGAAAGCTAAAAAAATAATTATTTTATACATTACTAAGTTCATAATGATTCTCAGAAATCTACGATAACTCATACTCAGAAATACTGCTCATAAAATACACAAGTGCGACAAGGTTAATTAGACGAAAAATACTCGAGGCAACCCTTTGATATAGTTTATTACTCTAACGTCAAAGGCACTGACGAGACACGAAACTTCCCACGATATTGGTAATAATATGAAGGAATCTTCAATAAATACGTCCCTTTCCGAGGAAAGGAATTTCAAGTGAATTCACGTAGGTATATGAAGTGGCGTAGTAATTATTTTGTGTAATAATTGATATTAGCAGCCGCCAGCAACTTTGCACCCGTGCGAAGCCAGGGCGAATCCCTAGTTATACATATTAACCTTCCTCTTAAATCACTCTATCTATTTAAAAAACGCATCAAAATTCGTTGCGTAGTTTTAAAGATCTAAGCATACAGGTACATAGGGACAGACAGACAGCAGAACGACTTTGTTTTATAATATGCAGTGATGATGCCTATGCTGATGCGGGCTTCACTAGAATACGGCAGCAGCTGCATCGCCTTCGGTGCATGTCGTAAGAGTAAAAGCAGGAAAGAGTCAACTAAGGAATGACGTTCTCTCTGGTCTGGTGATGAGTTAGAAACTTGTCACTGATCTTTGACATTCAAGCCCGCTATGCTTAACGTAGCTGTCGGATTCCTGTAGTTTGGTGTTCCATTTCTGGCAACACAGTTATGGAATATAAATTCGTGTATTTCATTCAAGAGAAGATGAATAGTACATATGTTTATGTGTTAAGTTTTTCAAACTAATAAAATACCTACTTTTTACTTGTATTTATTGTTATCAAAATCAAATTATAAGCGTGGTGCCCCTCCTGGCAGAGTAGAGTTTGTACCACCCCATGCCTGCCCGTGGGTATCGTACGAGGCGATTAAGGCATACTGCCCACGGAGGCGTAGGCATCATAAATTAGCAGACTGCTAGCTGTCAACGAGCTTACGCCGTCAGACTACTCGGTAGTTGACGCCTCGCTGGCCGAGCGGAGTCCGCGCGCTCACTGCTAGCAGTCGCCGCGCCGAGTTCGACATATCAAAACGTAACTAAAAACTGAGAGCGAGAGCGGTCGGCGGGTGGACTGCCGGGTGCCTGCTAGCTGTCGCCGCGTGAACTGCGAGCAGTCGTCTTAGTTTAGGGCGGTCTTGGGTGGGAGCGGTGTTGGATCAGAGTCGTTTAAGTGTGCTATGACCTTAAGGCATACTGCCCACGGAGGCGTAGTTTCATAGACGCGTATTCGTCATTATACACTTGGTGTACGCCTGCACCCAGGCATCAGGCATCCGTCAACATATTGTATATGGTAAGTAAGACTCATATTTCAATTCGACAAATTAATAAGATAAAATAATTAATAAAAAATATGAAGGAAAGGACTGTTTAATTTTTTAAATCGTTCGACATACATACATACATAATAATCACACCTCTTTCCCGGAGGGGTAGGTAGAGATCACGGATCTCCATTTGCTACGATCCTGACACACCTCTTTCGCTTCATCTACTTTCATGATATTCTTCATGCACGCTCGTCGGTTTAGGGTACTCTTGACCTGACCTTTCTTTAGAATTTCACCAATTTGATCGGTGAAAGTCCGGCGAGGTCTTCCCCTTCCAACCCTTCCATCACTCTTCCGTTGTACACTTTCTTTGTCAGTCTACTTTCACTCATCCTCTCCACATGCCCAAACCACCTCAACATACCCTTCTCAATCTTCTTTCTGATCACCTCATTTCTTATCCTGTCTTTCAAAGTGACTCCACACATACTTCTCAATAAAACACGTTCTCTCTAAAAATAAATGCCACCATCAAAATTAAGCAGCGCTTAATTTTCAATTGGTTCAGTATTTTAAGCGTGATTGCGTAACTTAGGTACAGAGTTACTTTGGCATTTAAACATTAGTAAGGATGGTATTTTTAGAAAACTAAAATACCTATTTCTATTAAGCCGCCTAAATTAGTATAGAGGAAATAAAAGTTTGGATGTAGGTGGAGATCTTAGAAGCTAAATTAGCTTCATTATTATCAAGCTACTTCTCAGAAAGCAACCGCCCGCGACTGCGCCTATACGAGTATGTTTTATTTCTAATTCTAATGTATAAGCTACATAGCTATATGTTTTTTTGTGGCCACCTTAATTTCGTTCACTTGTTTGCGCGTGAAAATTAATAACCATCCAATCATTTATGCATCTATTTACAACTTTGGACCCTAATATTTTGGAAACTCCCACATGGAAAAAATATCGTGATGTGATTTAGTTTTCTTGCTTACCCTGTGTGAAAATTAATAACCATCCAATCCATTCATTTATTCTCACAAAAAATAAGTGATTTATTCTTGCTACCGTGTGAAAGCACTTTCCTTAGTTGTCTCCTTTAAAGATAGCAATCATATTGAGCACAAATTCGCCCACCCGAAACCTTAAAAGTTACTTAACGACTTTATGTCCTTAGATCAAATTAATTCCGCGTAAAATGAATCAAAGTCCGTCCAGAAACAATAGCTTAACCTTGGTAAGATGTCAAAGCAATTTCGAAGTGCGTTCCTAAATTTACAATAAGATAACAAACTTTGTGCTCAAACGGGAGTTTGCGTTGGTTGTATTAAGCGTCAGTGTTGGCTGATAGTGATTTAAAATTACTTTATCGTATTCCTGTTTCCGCTAAATACTATATTTAATCCTCGATTAAAAAACTCTTTTTAAATTTTAAGATTTTAAAACTCAATTCTGAATACAAAATGAGGTTCAAATTGATATTGTATATTTAATTTAACACAATAAAGTAAGGTGGAGATAAAGACAGCTCTAAATAAATATTGATGCCGAATTTATATTAAAAGTAGTATGTATATTAAAAGCAACGTGATGTGTGAGTGAATTGAGACGCTAGTTAAAGTTCTAACGGATATTTAAGTGGCCTCTAAAAGTTAAGAGTTCACTTCGTTAACCGAATTTGGTTAAGATGGCAAACGGACTTCGTTTAATCTCGGTAAACTCACTAAAAACATACTTCTCAGATAAAAGCTTCAGAAATTAACAATAAGATAACAGAAACTTGAGTATCCATTTCAAAGTTTTCGTTTGTTCTATTATCTGTGAGTTGCGTGCTAGGGTGCCGTGAGCCAACTAGGGGCCACTGTGTACCGAGTAGGGGGCACTATGTACTAAGTCGGGGGCGTTGTGTACTAAAGTTGGGGCGCAGTGAGCAAACTCGGGCCGATGTGAACAGCCGAGATGTTCAGTGAGTCGCTGTGATAAACGATGCCTTTGTGTGGCCGTGGCTGTTGCCGATAAACCTCCGATAAGAGAGAGTATTGTCGGATAGCGCTGGGTTTATGTGCGCTGCTTTGACCGTTGTGAATTTTGAGCCGAATTGCACTGTGTTTCGGTTTGATTGAAGTATTGAAATTTTTTGTGTATAACTTAACTTACTTTTAACGCCAGGCTAGATTTATAGAAATTTTCCATGAATGGGGACCAACCAAATACACACCAACTGTAGAGTACCTAATTAAAAACCTAGTTTTTGCGCCAGCGACTAGTAAAGGACTGTTCATTTACCTATGTATTCACTTATTTTACATGAAACTAGATTTTATTATTATTAGACGGCAGAAGTTCAATGAAGATATATATCTTTGTTCGTTAACAATGACTTTTCACTGTAATTAAATTCTTATACAAACAAACACTAAATTGTTATAACAAAAGTCCGATTACAATGATTAGGTATGCTACAAGTCAATTTACTGAGCGTAACTAAGGATTTGAAAACAATAAAAGACTCTACTATTGTTTAAACAGATAGAACCCTCGTTCAGTGAAGTTTCTCTTCAAAAAGAAGTCATTAGCGGAGTTACAGGAAACTTTTCTCCAGGGAAAATAAATATTTTCCCAAGTTGGCTGCGAATAATTGCGCTTTGCTCAGTTCTTTTTGACAATATTGTTTTAAATTTGACGCCGGCGCTGCGCCGTGACGTGTTGACGTTTAATATTTAAAGTTTCGAGGGGAATTGCTGCTTGAGGAGCGATTACTTTTGATCCTATGATGTGGAAAGGCCACCGTCTTACTTTCTTTGTCGCTGTGTAACTTATGCTATCTGAAATGTCCACCGAGCTAAGACAGAGCTTACCCTCTCCATATACCCTACGCATCTCTATTATAAAGTACTATATAAAATAACGACAAATTTAGACTCGGGATTTCTATATGAGCTTCTTGAAATATTAATGTTATATTTTATTGACACGTACTTTAATACCTTAATATTTATTTCCATTAAAATCTTAGCATAACGAGTAACAAACATCAACCATATTTACAAAGCTGAAATAAGCATTTAATATGGCAGTGAAATGGCTTAGTAACGCATATTCTTTTCATAAGTGCCTTTTGTTCACAATTAACTTGCTTTAAGTTGTTTAAAGACGCAAATGCCAGAGTGAGCAACGTCATGGCATCTATTACACCGTTACATATCAATTTCAGCTATTTTAATGAAAAATTGCTTTACGATTAATAATAATCTTGTTGCCATAAGAAAAATAATGCGCGGTATGAGTGTGCAGTGGTAAGCTGGATGCGTTGGATGTTACTCAAAATAAAATTAATTAGAAAAGGTAGTGGGAGGAATTTCTTCACCAGCGGGACGATAGATAGAGACCATTAAAAAATAATATGTATGTAATAATGTAGTGTATATAATATACAAAATATACAGTCTACCTTGTAATTAACGTCGTATTGACTAGGGGTTTCAGCATCCCCATAGTATTGTCAATACAACAGAATGGTGACCTACAGACATAAACAGAACTAAATAACTGAACATTATGCCATTGGTGTGATAACCGGCCGCTTCAAAATCTACTCTCATTGTGTTGAGTATTACCGAGCCACGCACAAAGGCGCTCGTATATCAACCTGACGTCGCGACGTCTTCCTTCCTCGCGCTCTACCCGCGGACCCGGCTTTTTATTAGCAGTTTAAATGACAAAAGTTGCCCAAATCTTGGATTTCATATTTTATTCGTATGTATTTAGCTATTTCCTTATGTATCCGTCTATATACAAGGTGATTTTTGGTCGTCAACGTTCCCGACAACTACGGAATCTCCTCATCATCACGATCATTTTTCTCTATGGAAGCACACCTGTCTGGTTTCCAAAATATTAGGGTCTAAAGTTGAGTAAATAGACTGCGTTTTTCTGCATAAATGCACATTGACGCGTGTAGCAAGATTTTTTCACAAGAAATAATTAATATCTGTCTATGAAAAAACTAGCATAAACACTGGACACTATAAATTTCGCCCGATCAAGTAATTTTTTTTTTAATTTACATCGTTTCCCAGCATTTTTTTTACATAAACTTACTTTATTTGATGTATAGTGTACGTACGTACGTTAAGGGTGGCAACGAAAAAACACCCCGTATAGAACATATATTTTATGGAACTTTATAGTAAAATAACATACATATACACATGGACATTGAACACGGCTGAGTGGGGTAGCCAGAACTGCAAGATCATAAAAGAGATCTCAGAGCCACACACGTTTAGCTTAGCGGGTAAAGATGGAAATCGCCTGTCTGAACGCCTGAGTACTCATTTCTTCTCAAGCGATGAAGTACCTCTAATGTTATTTATGTTATCACGTTCAATTATGTTCGATTATTTATTTACCTGTGTCCATTTTCAATTTGTTTATGTCTCTGAGTTCATGATGCCAATACTTATTTACTTTATTTTTCTGTTTGGGGCGCCTAGTTCAATGACCTGATTTACTGAGTTCGGTAGTGAGCATGTAGTTAATAAAATGGAGCTGTTATGGGTTATTATAGTGACAGACAGATAAATAGACGAAAATATAGGTAGAAACTACTGGACACAAGGAATTGAAATTCAGCATATATATTTCTTGTGGAGTTTCCCGTGATCACCGCGGGTAAACGGAAATTTCAAAATTTACGCGGACGAATTGGCAGGCGGCTGCTATTACGCAATACAAACCACTGGATTATATTTATGGTCTATGGCCTATGCCCACTGGCCTATAATCATAATTAACCCCTTACCATAATATATTAATCTCGTAACAGCGACATAATTCCCTATAAACGCACATTGTTAGACCACCTCCTTGTTATAACTGCTCCGTGGTAGCGAGCATGCGATCGAAATGTTTGCCGTGACGGCAAACTTTAGACATGTCTAGGAGTGTTCTCCTCGTTAGAATCTAATTGGTCATGAAATTATCTGTGTTAAAAAATCATCCTGTGTCTGTTGAAATAAAAATCACTTAAAACGATTAAACCCTTACTAATTTATGCTTAACTACTCTAATCACGTACTTGTTTGAACCAAATTAAACCGCTGTTTTAGATTTTCACCGACAAAAATCTATTTTTCAACACGAACACAATTTCGTTGTGGAAAATTCATACGGAATTATAAGGATGATGTTTAATTAAACACGTTTGAGCTCGGCGAGGTTAAGCCACAGAGCACATTATTTTCAGTAGCTGAACTTAAGTTAGTATTATAATTAATATTCAGATTTGCGGCTCAGTAAATATTTAAAATTTTACTACCAATCAAGATCATAAAAATTAATTTCAAATTAACTTTATTAACAGGCAATTTAAAATAATATGCATTTCATTTACATTTTTTATGTTACCTAACTGACGTTTTATTGTTTTCGCGTGGGTTACGTACCTATAATAATAATAACCCTGGTTGGTGCTATGAAAACTCGTAGAAGTGAATGTAATATCTTGAAGCATGCAAAAACATACATAAAAGTCGCGTTTTTATAACCCCTGAAATGTGTTTTATTATGATTAACCACCTGGACTGATAGGAAGGTATAACACGCGCCAAGTTTACAGATTTGATATAAAGGTAGTATGTTTTTAGTATTTTCTTTCTTTAATTATACCAAATGTCTTATTTAATAACGATTTTCGGGAAATTGCGACCGGACGCAAGTTACAAAATAATACGGGATTATGCACGGATGTTATTCTATAAACTAGCGACTCACCCCGGCTTTACACGAGTGCAATGCTGATACTATACATGTACATTCCTCTTGAATCACTCTATGTATTTATAAAAACCGCATCAAAACTCGTAGCGGAGTTTAAAAGATCTAAGCGTATATAAGGACAGATAGACAGTGGGAAGCAACTCTGTTTTATACTTTGTTATTGTCTCCACTACTGCACGCAAATCTAATCTGTGACACCCCCGTAAGTACAATCGCTTAGAAAATAATAGTATGCACATAATTATTTGTGCAACGGCTGCTGCGCGGACAGGCGAGAACAAAAGTGTTGAGAACCAGTGCCAAAGAGATTGTACTGGAAGCGATGGTTTTGTTCCGTTTTGTGTACAGCATAATAATTTGGTGCGAAAAAATTTACATTAAAATAGCAACGCTGTAAGTGAATACGTTTTCATACTGCAAAAGGTACAAGTAGAGAGGTGTGTTTTTAGTAAATTTTTATTTTGTAGTATAAATAAGTAGATAGCTACTAAAATGTCTGAACAAAGTATAAACAGGTATTAAATTCGTATTCATTTAGTGTATTTTTGTACATTTAGTGTGGTTCTCTATATCTTTATTAGACACTGTAAATATATTTTTTACTATCTACACCTTTAGAAAATATTTATGTAAAGCCTGCTATGGAATGCACCCATAATGTACAAAAAAAGTACATACGAGATTTTTATATGATACCACGTATTGTAATGTAGTAATATTTTAGTACGTAACTCCAAAATGGTGTAATAGTGACAAGATTTCGTAGTTATGTAGACTATAGTCTATGTCGCCTCTATTAGGGGAATATATTATTCGATCAGCAGGGAATATATTATTAGTCAAAAAATAGTAATATTGATCAAACAATTTGTTCTTGCCTGACTTTTTTAATATCACGTTTTTCATGCCAAAGATGTTTACTTTCCCCAACTAAAATTAACACAAACAATAAAATCCCTTCGAAAACACACGTCGAAACCGCAGGTGTTCCATTACTAAGCTGTAATGGCGTCAGCGCAGGTTGCATTGCAAATGTACGAGTACTACGACTACTTGAAGGAAGATATTATATTTGTTATAATAAACATACATCTAGTTTTCCAAAATCTACAATTTTAGGAGATTAAGAAGGAGATTCTTTAGCCACGTTCAGCATAGCGACGCCAGATTAAAAGATTAGCTCATTGTCTGATAGAATGCGCCTGAGTTCCTTAGTCGACGCTCATGCAATGTATGGAAGGAGATGCAGCTGATGTATTCTAGTGAAGGCCCGCATAGCACATGACTTTTTTTCCTATCTGTAACTTAAGCTGGAGCAATTATCCAGTTAATATATTATTATGTTATATGCAGATAGACAGAAAAATATTATACAACTAAAAATGTACATTCGAACTTAATACAACATAATAATTCTCGACCAGTTGACCTTATTAATAATATAGCTGCAAATGGTACAATCAAGGTATACTACATTAGATACATACATAAGTACAGACTACTTCTGAGATTTTCATACGATTCCAAGTATTGTAAAGGAATATTGCCAATATTACTAGCTTCGTACTACGAAATTGTATTGTAGCATTACTACGAAAACTCGTAGTAATTAGACTACGAACTTTAGTAGTAAGAAAGAAATACTAGAATCGACTAGGAAATATTTTATACAAAAAAAATCATGTTTTTTGTTTATATTATTGTAAACAATATAATCTCGGTCCCATAATTCCATCATGCTATCTAGACAAAAAGCATGTAGCATTATGACTAATAAAAAAACATAATTTAAGGCCATGCAATTCAGCGACCGCGCATGCGTGAAATTTGATGGATAGTACGAAAAGCCACAGCATACAAAAATCAGTAATTCCACATTACCATATCAGTAGAAGAATGGGAGTTTGATTTGATAGTCTTATGAGCGAGTATTAATAAAATTATACAGTCCACTTATTTATCGAAAACAATGGGATTTGTTTTGAAGTCTCGAGTCGAAATATTAGATATACTATCATAACTTACATTCTCAAATCATTATATTATGGACAGTCGTCGAGAAAATAGGTATGTAAATTTTTCATGCGTATTTTCGAACATAATATAGGCAAGATTTTTGAGTAAGGGAAATTTACTAATATTTTCTTACAGGTCCGACAAATCGGGACCGCCTTTGCCCGGAAGTGGGATACCATGTAGGTAGGCTTTCTAAAAAAGTGATACCTTTGAATCGCGTCTGATTTTAAAATGCATTGAGCATGTTATTTAAGCAGGATTTAAATTTCACAAATTTCAATTCAATAGCATGAACTTTCAATAAATGAATTCATATATTTTTTCCCATAATATTTTGATTTTTTATATAGCCATAGTGGTATCCCACAGCTGTCCCTTCATTACCATTATCTAATGTTAAATTTCTTATGGTCATGCCACGAATTTGTCGTAGATCAATGCACTGTAAATTAATAAACAATTTGATTATTATAAATAAAAAATAAATACGTAAAATAATTATACAGGGTTAATTTTAAAACATCAATAACCTCGCAAGACTAGGTAGCTACCATCATAAACAACAACATTTGTTCTACGAGTCACATTTTACTTTCATACAAAAATAAATATCAATTTAATGTTACCTCTGAATGTTCTTAAGTCTGTACATAATACTGAGGCGCGCGAGATTGCGGGCGTTAACCTTTTCGTATATGTACCTACGAATGGAACATAGACTTACAAATGTCACGACAGTATAATAAAAGCTAGGAAATTCATTTTTAATTAATGTATTGAGTTGTGATAAAACTTGTGGAACAAATGTTATCGTTTATGATTTTAGCTATCTAGTCCTGCGAGGTTATTTATTGATGTTTTAAAATTAACCCTGTATACTTATATTATAGGTTATAATATCAAGTCTGTATTTTTTAAATACTGATATGAACATTATAAGCCTGACCACAACAACACTTGTGCTAAATGAACTGTCAAACTAGTCTCTCGAACTATAGTTTTTACTCTTTTTACTTTAGTGAAACAAGTGATATACAAGTAAATACAAGTTCTCGTTTTGTTTAATATACAAACACTGTTCGCTTACACTTTTTCTTAGTTCACTTGGTATACTTCACTTTCATCAATCATCTAAGTAGATACTGATTGTGATAATGTGTTCAATTTCTACTCTGTAGCCTCAAATATATTTTTGTCCCTCAACTTTAAAATTAATATTATAAAAATAAAGTTTACCTATTTCTGTATGATAAACGTGACTAGAAATGAATTAATTACCTTCTATCACTTATATTTATTTCTTATGGTTTATTTATTATATTTTGCTTTGGATTTATCAAAAATTTCGATGTTTTTTTCATAAAAAATTTGACACAGATCCGTCACCTAAAGCGTCATGCGCAGTACTAAAGTTACCAAACGAGCATGGAAAGTCGGAAATTTTTCTAGAATTTAGTTTTTTTGATAATTTACTAATTTTATGAATGAAGTGAAACCTAAATTTTAGCAGGTTCCCTGTAGTAATTAAAAAGGGATATTTCTATATAAAAATTGTTGGGAAGTCAGACATTTTATTATCAAACTATTTGTTTTAGATTTTACATTGAGCTTTTTCTGAGATAATATTTTATCGAGCAAAGTATACACTATCATGTAACGAACTAGCACATTCCTTAGACAATATCTTTAAGTATGTTGAGTATTATTTTCAAGATCGATAGTTAGTTGTAAATACCAAAACAATTTGATCTAGAGAAAGGTGTTTTTCGCTTGTCCACTAGTACCTCGCCTTAAAAAATCCAAAAACCCGATTGCTTAAAAAAGAACCAAATAATGTACACAATAAAAAAACAGAAAAAAAACAAGTACTTAGATGTCCGGTGGTCTAGAACTCTATTTATGGAATACATACTATTGAAGAACATAAAATATTTTCTAATGATCGTAACATAACTGAACAGCGAGGATCCGTTGAAATATTACGAGTAGCTTGGCTGTCGGATAATGGATCCCGACTGCTCAGTTGTTATGTTACGATCATTAGAAAATATTTTATGTTCTTTAATAATATTAATGTCTTTAGTGACACTCGCCGGACTAAGAGGAATCGATTGACGTATCAATCATAAAAATCGGCCGAGGCGTTTGGTCTGTGTAGTGCTTCAAAGGAACATACCTACATACATAGGCTGTTAAACACAATACCACTCCTTTACGTCGCGCAGTCGGGTAAAAATATAAAGACAAACATTATTTCACATTTGCACAAAAATACTATTAAAAACACCAAACAAAAACGTGCTTCCATTACGAAAGTACACTCTTCAATTTAGCCGATTTATCTCGTACTTATCTCCTGAGATACTGGCACATTAATCATTTCCCTTACTCAATGTACTTGCTATAAAAAGATCGCGTTACTGAACCTCCGTGCGACAAGCGTCAATCGACACCGCATATCAATCATGTATCATCGAACCAAGTTACATGCATTTCGAGGCGGCGCTAGTGTGTATGCATAATTGATTCACGTCGTCTGGGTTGTAGTGTTTTGTTGAACGTTCTATTGGTGTAAGTATTTACTTACGGCTTAGCAGTAAGCAGTTGAATGCCTCTTGTATATTTGAGATTCCATAATTATGCACAGTTTTATATTATACGTGTGTATTATAGCCGTGATATGTTCACAAAAAAGGGTAGCCACAACTGCAGGGTCTCGAAGTAGATCCTTACAGCCATCAGAAGATCAGTGACATATTGCTAGCTCATCGCCTGAACAGCCCCAATCTCTTCCAAAGGTATTGGGCAAGCACAGTGGACGAGGCCCCATCTCTGCCAAAGTATTGGGCAAGCAGAGAGGGCAAAGCTTAAACCAGCTAAACTTCATCATGCAATTTAACGAAAGTACTAAATGAAAGCTTAGCGATAACTTTGCGAGCATCGCTGTCTGTCGTTTTGTTACATTTATATATTTAAGCCCCCTTATTTGTTTATTATTTTGTATTCGGATCGATTTTTTCAACGGTAAAATTGCCTATCGGAATTTTTAATTTGATGCTGTCTTGCTCTAAAACATGAAGGCAGCATCAAATTTTTCCTTCAAATAGGCTATCTGACTATTGGAAAAATCGGACCGGTCTGATTGTCATCATAATGTTATGATGTTTATATCGATAGAATTGACTCCGTGCAAAAGAAGTTCTTGCGATATCTTCAATTCAAATGTAAAATAAAGGTATCTGGCTACTCAAATAGATGTAAGAAATACCACTTTCTTCCACTCAATATCCGCAGAAACGTAGCAGACATTACATATTTGCTGAAGATTGTTAATGGCTTCATTGATTCACCTGAATTATTGAGTGAGATCAAGTTGTAGGCACCGAATAGGGCATTGAGACATAACTCCTTGCTCGTTGTTCTGGAGCACCATACAAATTACCGTAAAAATTCCTTTTTCTGTCGAACAACGAACAAGTTCAATAAGTTACTTGAAGACTCACCGGAAATTGATCTCTTCAATGCTAAGCCAATAACTATTAAAAAGCTTTGTTACAATAAATTCTTTTCCCCAACTTCTAACTAACCATTTTTTTAGTTTAGTTGTAATTCAACTCCAATCTTATCCTTAAATGTGTTTTTGTAATAGTTGCTATATGTGAAAACTTGTCAATGGCTTATAGACCTGTTGTATTTTTTATGTATATAAAGCAAAACAAAAAAAAGCCATGTAAATAAGTATTTATAAGTAAAATTAATAAAGAAATGGAAAAATTCTTCACCCGAGTGGGACTCGAACCCACGACCTCTGCATTCCGTGCCAGTGCTCTTACCAACTGAGCTACCGGGTCAATTACTCGGGAGACGAATTTTACCATCTTTTTTTTTATTAAATTGTTGGCAACGTTATTTTTTTATCCCGATAGCTATACACTAGCCTAATCTCGGTAAACAAGCTGAATCCCTCAGCACAATGTTTACTGATGAAACGATCAACTATTTATAGGTACATACAAACGCCCCGTCTTAAAATAGCTTAGTATGAAGTTTAAAGTACCACAGTCAAAACGGGCCTTTTATTTTGCGATGAGTTCAATATCACAATCAATAAAGGTAGCCAAAAAATACCTGTAAAAGCTGTGTCCCGCCGCACGCAAACCTAACATTGGCGTTAAAGCTAGTCGTACACTAAGCGCGGTGTGTTCGCATGGAGATAACCGGGAAACAGGGATAACTCGACCGTTGAGGCTGTTCCCATTTGTTACCCTGGCTTTAATGGAACTTTTTTTACAGCCCACCAATTTTTCCACGTCACTTTTTGTGTCCGGCTATTTTAATTGTCTTTCGGGTTCGTCTTGGGTAATGGACGGAGTCATTATTATGTGTAGTTCAAGTTAGAGGTTTTGAATGTTGGATGTCGAATTTCAGCGGTTTCTTTCTTTTGTACTTTATTGTTGTTTTAGTAGTCTTGGGTACAACTTTTTTGATAAAAGCATTGTATTACGAAGTACGCTTTGTAAATTCTTCGTTCTTTTTCTTTAGATATAGAGGGCGCGATGCAAGGTTTCTCAGTATTTCTATACCTACAGGTATTTTTGAGAAATTAAATAAATAAATGTAATAAAAGTTCCTGGATTATTTTAAACATTTTTAGAGAACTAGAAAATTCTTTAGTATTGGTATTCGAAAGAGAAGTTTAAATTTTTTTCTACAAGATTAGGGGAAGGTGGGGTAATTGAGAACGGCGGGTAATTGAGAACAGTTGAATATCAAATAAACCTCCCGCACTACATCGCCCGCACACATCTAAGCTGATGCGCTTGCCAGCCCTTAGTAGAGTAGAGAAGATGCACGCATTTCGTCAAAGTGAGTCTAATAATCTTTTACGTAATTTTGTTACAATTTTTGTCGCATGTAAAAATTAGCACAAAAAGGATATTTTTGAGGTTAATGACAACATATTTTGTTGCCATCTTACATGTACTATCAGTTTATAAATTCCGAGTAGTTTTAAGTTCACCGCCACTAATATTGCGATTAACGGTCATTTTGTTTCGACTTTCCAAGTTCGGGTAATTAGGAACGTTGCGTTATTGCGTTAGGTGTGTCATTTGCAATACCTGGGCACATGATAAATTACGTTACGTGTGATTTGTGCTAAACTAAATATTTATAGCACCTACTTATTAAGACTTAAGTATGTCGTTCGCAATTACCCCATATGGTTCGTGTCTCCACCGCGGACTGATCTCAATTACCCCACACGATATCGGGTAAATACGAACACCAATGTTTTTTATTTTCCTAATTTTTTTAATTATAAAGTTTATTTCCAAAAGTTTTGAGTTAATTTCTTTGTAGCTGGATAAGTAACGTTCCTGTTGCAATAAAAGTTGATTACATTTATGACTTTCTTTTATTATTTTACAGGGTTGTAAGTTAGGTGTTCCCAAATACCCACTTTCCCCTATACTAGTAACATATCTACCTATACAGGTGTAACAAAAGGGGTATATTAAGCGAAAAGCTATGTAAATAGCCTACTATAGAGAACCTATTTCCAAAATTTCAGACTCAAATTAACATTTTTATCTTTCCAGATGTATGAAGAATTCCGAAACAACTCAGGAATGTCCATACAATCTTGAAAAATAAAATGTGATTTCGAGTCTCAAATTTTGGAAATAGGATTTCTATAGTGGGCTACTTACATAGCTTTTTGCTTAACATATCCTTTCTGTTACATCCTGTATAATATAAAAATGAACCTAAAGGTGTTGCTAAGAGCAAATCTCGAGAACGGACCGATTTGGCTTCTTTATTTAGACTATCCCTAAAAGTACGAGGATTATTTTCAGAGAGAAATTTTTTTTTAAATCTATAGCAGCCGCCCACGACATTGTCCATGTGAAAGGACACACCTGTGTAAAGCCGGGACGGATCCCGAGTTAATTATAAAAATCATATGAGAAAATTTTATAATCCACCTCAGCCTTATTTTCGAACAACAAAATCACCTAATAATATTAAAGTCTCGACCAACATCCCCAATGAGCTCTGGCAGAAGAATTACGTACCTAATTCCACCAGATGGCCTATCAAAACCCACGTATTCACGCATGAGCCTACCTCCGCTTTCAGTCAAATATTGTATACAGCAATCAGTAGGGTAAGCACGAACCTTATCACGCGGCGTAACGCTAGCGACTCGCTATCTATGGGAATTGACAGTTTGACGCTAGAGTTACGGACTATCGAGAGGTTCGTGCTTACCCCTCAGCAACGAATCTATTGGAAAACGTTTCCCAGTCATTCCAACTAATAATTCAACCACAAATTGGGTAACTACGAGCACTAAAAGAAAAAAAAGTTTCGCTTTTACACATCCTCGTACGCCATATAAAATGTCGTTGGGTATTTTTTATTGGCGTTGAATGATGCAGCCTGAGGAGCACGTACACGCACAATAAAACTGAATGACTGAATCATAAAAAGGGTTGAATTTATTGATTCGCAAAGACGATAACTGGGATGTTGTGAGAGGTCACAGAGTGTCACGTAATAACCGTGTACCATGTTTTTAGCTATCAACAAAAAACTTAAGTACTTATACGTATCACAAACACTTCCCTACGTCCATTATAGTACATACTTTTTACTTAATAAAGGGTAAGTATCACTTTTCGGGTACATACATATATTGTGGCACGAATTCCACGTAACGAATACAATGGTAATTGTGTTAAATTACGAATTACGTATCTTCTTGTGTGACTTTCTTAAAAAAAACCGTTGTTCCCAGTCCCCAATTTAAATTTATTTGACGCATAGTCATATAATACTCAAAACTTCTTAGTTTAGTGATATTTATCATTGCATTATGTTTTATTTAACTGTAAGTGTTGTCCTAAAAATATCGTTTCAGTTACAAAGTTGTGATACTGCGAATAGTTCTTGTTATACCAATACTGTGACTAGAAAATATAACGTGCCGCGCCCTCTCTATTACTATAAACAATTTACATAAGAGCAATGATCACAACGCGATATTCAGCGTGACTGAATTTTTTTTACGAAATATTGTTTTTTTTTTGTAAAATAATTCGTTTGAGCCAAGCAAATGATAAATAGTTGAATAGTAGGTAAAAGATACTTGGGAAAGGCCCATTTTCAAGAGTGACCTTCTTATTGCTGAAATTATGATGAACATATATGTGCTATTTATTTAATGACACAGTCACGGATTTCCGTTATAGTAAATACAATTAAAACTATAGGTAGAACGTGTATTGCAACTAAAAACGGGAGATCGAACCTAGTGGCGTACTCAGAATGAGGCCTACGTCTAGCAGTGAACTACAATAGGCTAATGATGACGTATTGCAATGCAACTCACTAATATGTCATACGAATCAAAGTAATTATTGCATTTTTGTATGATATACATTGTCAGTTTTTAAAACTGCATAGGCTCCGTTCTTTTCAATAATTTAAATGTTTAGTTTGCTTTGTATTAATCAGATTCTATTTTTCGTGTTCTGAGTTCATTATTATTATAATTTAAGTGTAAAAATAAATTGTGTACTCAAGCTTTGGAGTGCAGTTAAGTACTATAGTTATTGAAATTGTTATGTTAACTGTACTCTGTATCGTGTACATGTAAATAAATAAATAAATAGGCTTGCATGTTTACTTCTTTCAGACCACATTTATCATAAAAAATAACATCTGCAGATATGCCTAGGTGACGAATGACAAGTTACGAGACGAATAGGAATGACGGTTTTCTCTCAGATAGAGTTGTTTATTATTGCGTCTGGGGGAATATCAATTGAAGTAATTTGAATTTTATCACGGTAGTGAAATTTTATGAGATAAGTGAGGGTTTTGTTATGTGTATTAGAGTGTTTGTTTATCTTATTGTAAGGATAAACATGACTTTTATTATTACACTAGCTTATGCCTGTGACTTTGTCGGCGTGAACTACAGAACAATATGCTAACTTTGTATGGATGTACTAAGTTTGTATGGAAGTTCGTCATTGTAAAATATGAAACCAATTTCGCATATTTCATTCGCTTACAGCATCATTTCTCTAAACCTGGTATACGATTAAGATAACGTAGATGAAATGGAATATCTATATATCCACCGCGATCTGCTTGTAAAATATAAATAAAATATTTATAAAAGGAACCTTATTTTGAAAGGAAATAACGTTGCGGAACATCACCGATTATGCGCGCTGATAATACGCGAGCTTGTTATTTATGGCCCTGATAATAGGGGCGATGATTTAAGGAACAGAGATAACGTTGGCACGTTCACGTGAATACACAACGGTAATTATGTTGTTCTTATTTCGAACTGGATTTTTTTTTTTTTTTTGCCAAAAACATTTTAGAAGGGGTTTAAGGTAAGGTAATGGTAAGAAGTTAAATGGTCATTAATATTATTCGTTTTGTCTGTTGCGTGAAACTATGTCTTCATTTCTCTCAGACAAGTTTTCAAATTGCATATCAATGAAAAATGTCAAAACTATACTTTTTGCTAACCCGAATTTTGTTGAATATAGTTAAGAGTAATATATTTTTAGTAGAAGCAAAGTCGAAAAATAAAGTAGTCATTGATGTCTTGCTGAAGAAGAAGGAATTTACTTTTCATTAAGTTAGAGTTTGTTCACAAATAGATAGAGGTACGATGAAAAGCTTTATTATCTCAGTCTTGCGGAAAACAGCTGACATGGTTCTGCACTTCCTAACATTTCGAAATTGGCCATTGTGAGGTTAATTTAATTGGTTAAAAATACGAAAATGTTCATTTTGAGAATTTTCATCCTTATATGTCTAGTCAGGCCTGAAGTATACTTTTTATATTTTCCATATGGGATGACGTATTTCTGGAGAAAGGCTTTTGAGTCATTCTGCTTAGATGTAATAAGGTGCTAATACTTCTAATTAGGTAATGTTTATGTATAATTTAATAGCTTTTATAACCATTTAGAATCACTCTGAAACATGTCTCATTGGAATCTTAGCCAAGAGCGGTTTTATTGTATGTATGCCTAATTTACCATACTTAATTACTCTATTTCCACCGCCTATAACCTTCTTTTCGCATAAAAGTAGCCTTTAGGCCCTAGACCATCTCTGTACCAAACAAAACTAGTTTTAGATTTACCTATGGTATGGTATGGTATATTTTATTTTATATATTTGAGACAGTTAACAACTGTATACAAAAATCTAATACATAGTTAGGTATTGTTTTTAAAGTATAAATAAGTACACAGTCCACTACACTATCCACAAGTTACTTAAAAGAAAGTTACACACGACTATACATCCCTGATGAGATAGCACCACCATGGATGCTGCAAAACTAACAAGCTCATACATACATCTATAGGTGAATGAAACAATAATAATAATCCGAGTAATTGACCCGGTGGCTCAGTGGTAAGAGCGCTGGCACGGAATGCAGAGGTCGTGGGTTCGATTCCCACCCGGGTGAGGAATTTTTTCAATTTCTTTATTAATAATTTTGAAACAATAATACTTCAACTTATCATAAACTTAAAATTAATAACAATGATACCTACTTATGCTTTTGTTATGTCTTCGATTTAGATACCAATACTCCAACTACTAAATTTCTGAATTCATTACGCGACAGATAAAATATAGTATTCATTATAGGAGTTTACCAAGCGCCTTAAAGGAGGTCTTATACCTGCATTAGTTCTGCACAGAGCCGTGAGAAATAGTCTGTGACGACGCAGCGAACGCTGCATTCTACGAGTACTAGGGACACAGTAGGCCAGACGATTACACAGCTTAGGACAGTCCACAACACTGTGGCAAATTTTGAAAAGAGTCATAGTATCTAACATTATTCTCCTGTCATGTAGTGTCATGAATGAGAACTTATCCAATATTTTTCCATATCATAGTTATATGTATCAGTAAGATTTTTTTTATCCACCAATACAAAGCAGGCATTCTGTACAGGAGAGCAATTCTTGAAAATCTTTGAGCCGAAACGCAACCACTAACGAACCGTTAACGAAACGCGGTGCGAAGCAATATATACTTACCGCTTGAGTAATAAGGTATATTTTAGCACGCATCGGTCGCAAGTATGACAGAATAAAAACAAATATCCGTCTCGTGCTGAAATGTGTCTAATTACGTCACCATAAAGTAATTATTGCTTTGTTCTGAGCGACTACAACCGTTTCCGTTTCGGCTTCGTTCCAACTCGAGACTTTTCGAGAATTGGCTCCCAGGTATAGGTATTTCTTATGTATCTCAAGTATTTGACACAATGTTAAATTACAACTTTGAAAACGCTATTGTCTCGAAAGCATAAAATGTTGTAACAATACGTGAAATTGTAAAGGAAATTGCGACAATTTTCTAGAAAGTTATTTGGTCAAGATATTTTTAAGACAGCTCGTGGGCAACAATTTACTGTTTGTTTAGTCTTTTATTTATCTATTAAAGTAAATAAATAACGTTTGTTGTTAGAGTATACCTATACAATATAAGAGAATCACAATATTGGTACCGTATATACTCGTATACTCGAAGATATTTCATTAGATGTACCTGTTACTTAAAGAAAAACCATATGTATAGTAGTAACCGGTAAATTTATTGATTAGTCATTTGTTATTTTATAAATATATGGTAGTTTATCAAAAGAGCGTTAGTAAAAAATATATTAATTCAATATTCATTAAGTACTTTATGTTTTTTATTTTCCTGTGCTGATGCAGGGCTTCACTGGAATACATCAGCTGCATTTCCTCTATTCCAACCTATTAAATAGTTTTAAGTTATTTAAGAAAGGTAGGTTTATTATGAAAAACTAGGGTAGGGTAACCTACCCCGGCGTCAACGTGCGAAACGCTGACAATTCCCCCTCACGCGGATAAACTTATACTCAAGTTCCCTACCAACTTTATCTACAATTGAAAGGGTTTTTAACCCTAGATATCTAAAAAGACCGTAAAAGCTACTAATAGTACTAAGTAGTAAATAGAGTAGTCCATTAGATGTTCCATTACCCGTCGCTCTCCGAACAGTCACGTTTATGGACGGAGGTCTCGTGACCCTTGTTGACCTTCCCGTTGATTTAGAGACCATAACATTGAAACTCGTGGGACCAAATATAAACCCAATAAGATCTAAAAAAAAGGTTTTTTTAACCATGGAGCGGTCCATGTGCATGACGAAGTTTGCTTGTTTATTTATATTTGTATGAGCATATAATGGTGTATTCTGTTTATTCATACATATGGTGGTACATAGGCTTCATCTATGGCTTCACGTGAATTTAGAGTTTGTAATATTTAATGTTTGTTACACTCTCTCGCAAAAACTGCCGAACGAATTGCAATGAAATTTGGCTGGTTTGTAGCTCTTAACCAGAAAAATTGATGGCTATCAAGCGGACGAAGTCGCAATCGAATTTATAAGTTTTCGCTTAAAAGTCTAGATATTAAAGTTGCCATTTAAACAAGCCAGTCACAGAATTATAAATATTAGCAACAGGTTTGTCCATTCCAATATTCTCCAGTCAGTTTACATATCAAAGTAAGTAAATGATATCGAAATTCAATAAATGCCTATTACAATAAAAGACGCTGTCAAACTTAAGTTATAACTTTGAATAATATTTTCAAATATTTACAATATAACTGAAAATAAGTACAATATTAATGTCTACGATGCCTACAATGAAATTTCTTTTAAAGATTTAAATGTCAAAGAAGTATATCTATATTTTACGTATTCTATTTTTTAAATCATTCCATTTCTGATATGAATGTAAAGGGCAGTGACTTCTAAAGTCATTTCTAAAAAAAAACTTATTTACGAGTATTTACAAATACTTGGGTAATAATAATACTAACACAAAAATATAACCTAACACAAATATTCTCGCTTATAAAATTACACTCTTCAGTTAATTCATTTATTTGGATCAAGTAAGTTATTTTTGTTTCAACGGATTTTATTAAGGCTTTTAGGGCCCGAGTCCGCTAATTGATTTAACAGCACGACATGAAAAATTTAAGATCCGCTCGGCACGCGATTATATTCATAAGAATTACTGACACGACACAAATATACCCCATTCGTAAAGGTTACACCTTTATAATAACCGGTTAAAACTTAGGGTTAATCTGTTATAAAAAAGTTTTGCAACAAAGGAGCATTTAAGCGCAAGGGAAGCAGAAAATGACGGAAGAAAAATGAATGATTATAGCAAAAAGGGCTATCAGAACGAATGATAAACGAGCTGAAGCGAGTACCCCATCTCTGTTTTATTACCAACGGACGATTGTAAAAACATATTAGTGGGAGGCACGGAACTAACCGGGATCTATGACACTTTGTTCGACTTTTTATGTTCGATGGGGGACGTTTCTGCTAATTTATAGGCCGCTTTATTATATTAATAAAATCAAATCAGTCGGAATTGTAGAAACGGTGGGGCGACGTGTTTTATTAAAATATTAAATCTTCTTTATGTCACGTATTTTTGATGTGATAAGGGAATCTTTTGTAGGCCGATTTCCTACATAATGTATAAAGTTATAGAAAGAAATATATACTTATACATAAATGATGTTTTGTAGTTCACTACTCTTTTCTATAATTTTATTCCATTTGATATAAAATGACAAGAAGTATTGACTGACTGTACGCTGTTGATCATTTTGATAAATCGGACTAACTATTATACTAACATCATCTCACAGCAATTAGGATGAAATAAGCAGATTGTGTATCTAAAGGTTGATAATACCTGAAATACGAGTAAAACAGTCAATTCAAGATTTATCATTCCTCAAAATATGACCTAAGTTTTGGCGAAATGATACCGGTTTTCTTTTAATTTACATTAACAATTTCCTTATTCATTAATAATATTAAAAACGTAAGCAGCGTATAAGGTAACCAGGTCAGCTAAGAAACGAAGGTACGCGAAGAAAGAGTTCATTAGAACGAATAAGGCTCATAAAGAGACCCTTATTATAGCAGACAAGTGGAGTCAAGGGCTGCCCTGTACTTATGGATATAATTACAGTTGAATTGCTCTATTTTATACTTTGAATGGTTTTATATGAAAATATTGTAAGATTTTGGTAAGTAGTATGTTGAATATCGCTAAAAGAAAAATGTTGTAGGTATATTTTATTATTTTGTGAGTATAATATTGACAGATTTTTTTTTGTGACATGTATTTTAAAGCTGGCTTAAGTACGTATAGTGTAAATGAACATTATGCATGCATGCAATTCTCGGAAAATTATATTGGATAAAAGGTACCGTTGAATACTACCTACATATCACAAAGTACCTTTTATATCATACATACATACATATAATCACGCCTTTATCCCTTATGGGGTAGGCAGAGCACCAAGGGCCGATAGAACCACATAGTGCCACTTCTGACCAATTTTGAGGGTATAGTTGAGATATACAAGTTCGGTTAGTAGTGACAGGTGATCAGCCCATCGCCTACAATACACCAAAACCCTCTTGTCACTCTACTGACTTGTACAGTATGCCCCTATATTATACGTTTTTTTTTTACTCCCAGAGCAGCATAGAAGTATTTATATCACAAGATAACTAATTAAGGAAGATGAAAGGCCGTGATGTGTCGGCAAAGTAGAATAGCAACCTCACATATTGTTAAAACTATAATTTTGTATCTCCCTATTTGAATTGCCTGCTCTTTTCTTCGTCATCGGACGCGGGCCCTGTATCCTTTCGCCTCGCCACGCTAGTTGTTGTTGTTGCCCAACCATCGCGATACCGACCTCGCGTCTCGGCAAGTGAATTTTCGTGTTTCGTTTACTGACCTACCCAATAAGAGTGCCTACCCTAAAAGTGGACTATAGTGAACTGTGAACTCAAACCCTACAAGAGATTCCGCGCGGAAGAAGAAAGAAGAGAAAACACAAACACTCTTTGACAGTACTCTTAAAATTTCCCGTCGGCCCGGCTCCTTCCTAAACACATATTGTCTGCTCGTGGGTATCGTAAGAAACTATAAAGGATTTCCAGGAAGTGGGCAGCAGCGCCTCCCGTGTTGATAACAAAGTCCGAAAATATACTGTGATCAACAACCCGCCTGCCCAGCATGGTGACTGGGCAAAAACACCCCCTTGGCAGTAGTCTTGTGGCATACCCTGGGGATGGCCTATGTCCAGCAGTGAATTGCAATAGACTGATATGATAAAGATCTTTTTTAGTGTTTTAATTTGCTACGAGTATAATCGAACAAGATAAGATTGTCACAATCTCTTAATCTAAAATCACTGTCTCCGATTTCTAAATTTAACTCGAATTTAAACATATAAATTACGGTAACAACTCCTATGGGTGTAGCTTACAAACATAAGTGAAGAAAAAGCTCATTAAGGTGCTAGGGCTGCTCTAGGGGCCCTTATTAAACAGCAGACAAGTGGAAACGAGTGCCAGACGACCTATTCTTCCCCTGAGTAAGGGCGGAAAGGGCCTTTGCTACGTGGTGGATTCATTGAGGGAATGGAAATTGAAATTATTTTTGATTGCAAAATGAGAAAATATTCTAAAGACGTGTAATTACATTACATTATTATTATTATTAAATATAAATAAATATATAAATAAATAAATATTCACACACTTCACAACACATTGACCTAGTCCCACACTAAGATCCCTAAGGTCTTGTGTCGTGGGTACTAAGCAACGGTATATAAATACATAGATAAGTATATAAACATCCATGACTCGGAAACAAACATCGATATTCATCACATCAATTTTTGCACCTACCGGGATTCGAACCCAGGACCTATGGCGTCGCAGGCAGGGCCACTACATTACATTACATTATATTTTTAGTGTTATTATCAACTCGTTGATCACCGCATTAATTAAAATATCCCAGGCATTGACTTTGATCATCTAAGAGTGACTTAAAATATAACATTATTCTTCATTTGAGCTTATATTGTCTTCATCAAAATATAAGTTTAAGATATACTACCAAACTCTATTATAAGAAAACGTAATAAAATAATTAAACATGAAATAAAAATATCATTTTAGAAGCTTCACAGCGTTTCTAGAGATTATAACAGGGGGCGAGATTTTAATCCTTGGAGATTATCGCCGAGAAAATTTCAAGAGATCTTAACCTAACCTTTATCAGATTTTCATAAAGTGTTGATAGAGATTTGAAATCAACTATGTTTTGTTTGAAGATAGATCGCTGTTCTACAATGGTAACTGTATAATCCTATCATCGTATCCTCTGTATCAATTTCATATAACTATAAGTTTTATAATAGTAACTAAAAACCTTTTTTTTAAACCCTTTAGGGGTTCTCGTACAACATTTGGTGGCAGCGGTGGGATTCTGAAAATGTTGACACCACATTATTGTTAATATTAAATTTTGGATACACTCCTCCTTTAATAGATTAAAAAAAAGTATTATAACTGACGTTACTAATGACCTGGAGCTAATTACAGAGCTTCACTAGAATACATCAGCAGTATCTTCTTACGTGTATGTCACAAGAGTCGACGAAGAAACTCAGGGGTGTACCTATTCTCGGCGATGAGGTAGTAACTTGTCACTCATTTTTTTACACCAGAAGCCGCTATGCTAAACATGGCTATGTGATCATATTCGCGATCTAAGGGCTCCCGCACACGGGCCACCGGCCACAACCACAAAACGCCGCCACCAGCATATTTCCTGTACTTTTCATACATAACTTCTCGTGGCGGCGTTTGTAGCTGTGGCCGGTGGCCCGTGTGCGGCAACACTAAGAGAACATAATTAGGACATAAAGCTCTATTTTGAAGTTGCTAGTTAGCAAGTGAAATGTCAACTATTATTAAAATAAAATATCTCCGCGTATACCCTTTGGTGTTAGTGTTCGCTGGCATTATTATCCGGTTCCATTATAGAAACTGGATACTCACAAAATTAGTATTATAGCCTTGTAGAATAACAATGGAGCCTAATGAAAACCCGCGAAAGCGTTGTCGGTAAAATTATAAGGGTTAAAATATTGTGCTCGGAAGTCATAAAGAAAATTTTACCTTAGCTCGCCCGTGCTTTGCAAAATTAAATAATCTGAAATAAATTCAGGCTTACAAAGTTCATTTGCAACTACGTTAAGTCGTAATTAGGAAGAGAAAGATAAATTTTATATATCAATATTTTTTTATTATTATTGATTTCTAAAAATAAAAAATATATATAGGTATATATCAATAAAGCTTAGGTCAATCTATACATATAATAAAAATGTAACGGGTCACAGTCTGTACATGGAAGATATATGAGAAAAAATATTATAGGAGACCGATCAACGCAATAGTACCCAAAACAATGATTTTTGAAAATTTTGTCTGTTTGTCTGTTTGTCTGTGCGTTTGTGCACGCTAATCTCAGAAACAGCTGAACCGATTTCGATGCAGTTTTCACGAATATATTGTGACAGGTCCCATTTAACATGTAGGCTACTTTTTATCCCGGGAAAATGTTTTTATCCCGTATAATTTCGACATTTTGTTTTTTCTGTAGTTCACGCGGACGGAGTCGCGGGCGTCTACTAGTATTAAATATAATCCCTCGTTACTATTCGAAAGTTCAAATATTACATAACTCCATACATTATACACTTATTAAACAGTTCCTTAGTCGACTCTTAACGGAAGGAGATGCTAGTAAAGTCACGCATCAGACCGGTTCACATTTTACGTAAACAAAGGTCCGTCCTGTTCTATATCCCTATTAAATATATATAAATTTCAGCTAGAAATGCGTTCATGATGTCGAACGAATTTTCTGCTATACGTTGCGTGTCAGTACAGCTGTAGAACAAAATGTTTTATGACACAACACACAGTAACGCGGCGGCATGTGGACTCAACTGCGCAACATGATTTAGAGATTTCATTTTAACCAAATGTTCTAGTGATTTTTGATGTGCCTGTTATGAAGCTTATCTGTTGAAGGTGTTGCGAAGTTGTTATTATAACTAATGTTCATCTTCAGGATCTACAATGATTGTGCGTTGTAGCGTCTAGATAGTATAAAATAAATGAATAAACTGACTTTCCGAAAGGTAAATCTGATATGGACAAAGCCAGGTAGCAGGGCACGCGTTTATGCGTTTTACTTAGCGGTCAGCTGACCGACTCCATAAGATAGATATTTTACAATTTTACTTCGCTTTTTAGTTAAAAACCAGTTGATTTTTAGAGTGCAATTAGATGCTATCCATCGTTTCCAGGAGTATAGTTAAGTATCACGGAAAGTTTCCATGCAGTACTGTCTCCCAAACCGCCGCTCAGATGTTGATTTAAGTAACTTTTACATAGAAAATATACAACGAAGTATGTCCGTGAATTAAAACCTCATCGGCAGTACTGTCTCCCAACTCCTAACTGTTAAGGAGTAGGTTCAGATTTTGATTAAGTAAAACGAGCCCTATACGTTTCCATTGAGTACCGTATCCCAACTCCTAACCGTACTCTAGCTTCATCAGATCCACCCTTGCATGATTATGTACAAAAGCACCATGGCATACAATTTTCGAAATCCCATCATCAGAACCTGGTGACTAGAAGTAACTTTACAAGATAACGGTGAACATAATAAAAGCGAATTGAGAACCTCCAAGCGGTTAATCAAGTAGCGCCAGTTTCCTATAGTTTGGAAAGCATGAATCAAACGCCGCTATGAAGAAGTACGAGTAATCCTCAGGACGAGGCGTTCCCGAGTCCCAAAACTGGTACCTATATTTACAAGATAACAATAATAAAAGCGGTCCAAGCAATCAAGTAGCGCCCTGAAGAATTACGAGGCGTTCCCGAGTCCCTACCGTTTATCAAATGTATGTACGCTTATATAGAACGGCTCGTTTCACTTGTCATCTCTCTTATGTCGGGAAAATTGCCTGGGTAAAACTGTAAGTTCAAGGTGAGAATGTTTTGTTGGATGTTTTGACTATAATGATGTCTTCACTAGAATGAAGTTGCATGCCTTCCGGGAATGTCATAAGAATCGACAGGAACTCGGGCATTCTCTCAGGTGCTATGCGGTAAGCTAGCTAATTGTTATTTCCTACTATAATTATCAGAAGCTTCCATATTATAAGATGTACCTATACTTTACACCTGTAATATCAACTAATCAAAAGCTTTTACCAACATTTATTTAAATAGGGGGTAAATGTATTAAGGATAAAAATATTGATAGATGAGTTGTACGTTGATCGTATAAGCCTGTTTCCTTGAAGCCTCGCAAGGCAGGGAGAGTGAGCTAGTCTCTATTAAACTGGACGTTAAGCTTGTTACGAGGAGGCATGAGTAGTTTTTCCTCAGTAGCTTACCTAGTTTTTTAAGTAGATATTTTAACGAAACTATTCAGGTTTACGTGTTTCCGGGAGATGGGCAGTAGCACCTCGCATGTTGAAAGTATAGTCCAAATATCACACTGCAGTCGCCAACCCTCTTGCCCAGCATGGTGACTATGAGCAATATAATAAAAACTTAGTTCATTTGACCAAAATATAATTTATGATATTATCAAATAAGCTGTCATCCAAACTTTATGACCACCACTTTATATGTATCGCGTGAAACGCAATTTCTCCTCCAAATCGCCTCATTTTATATCTTAAAAATATTTGTTCCATAAAAATGAAATAAGCCCAAATGATAGCAAGTATTAATTTTATATAGTCTCCTTTAAAAATAAAAAATATGTCGTGTTGGATTAAAATATTATTTAAAAAATCAATAAGCCGTTTTTACGAGATGAAAATAAATAAATGCGCAAATATACATTTCGATCTACGAGCTGAAAAGTAAATAGTACGAAAATATAATTTATTTCACTCCCAGTTCATATATCAGCCTCCAAACTACATATTAAGGGCAGTCACTTCACCCGCTACCAGAATATTGTCCAGCCCGCCGTATCTCTTTGTTAAACCGCCGCAACCCTTACTTCGCTGTAATTGATTTGCGAGGCATATGAGACCGGGATAAGGGTAATAACGACGACACAGCCCTTAATTATGTGAAGATTTCGCCCAGATAGCCGCGATAAAAGTTTATTTATTAAGGCCCTGTTTTTATACGGATATTTTGTGTCGGTTTAGTTTGGTTAGTTATTAAAAGGACGGTATATGGGAATATGATACTGCACCTATGTCAAAAGTTAAATACGTGAAGGTGCATTTTATGTACCTACTGGTTGAAATACATAGAAAAAGATTACTTATCTGTTTTTAGGAATTATTTTTTTATGTTATATTCGTATGTACCTAAATGTCCGTCTTTGCTATAATGACTAACGTTTACCAAAGTTTTCTTCTTTTAAAACGAAAAGTTACATTTATTTTAAACTTTTTTTATAGCAAATACAAAAAAAATTGAATAGCTAAACAAACTTTTCTATTATAATTCTTAGATGTATAAACCTACACCATCACCCAAAACAAACAAAAACTTATACTTTCCAACTGAAATACAACACTTGAGTTGCGTCACTCCAAATATGTCTTCAAAGACTTGGTTAACGCGTCGTTGTGAAAACATAACACTTAGGGCAAAATACTGCTTCCCCGGACTCATAAGGGCCGAAGCGGGATGTTTGTTTTTTCAAGAAATTTTTTATCTAGCCCAGGGGAGATAAGTTCACCGAGTTTTATTAACGACAGTTGGTCGCAAAGATTAGGCTTCTATCATGTTCGAGATGCTCACTTATGTCTTGAGTAAGGTGTTTACCGAAGGGAGAAGGTATTATAGGTAGCGATAAGTGAAGATTACTGTTTGGTTCTTATGAAGTTTTTTTATATTGTCAATTTCAATCTATAGATAGAATAATCAATATCATGGTTGATGTTAGTATACTAATGACGAAATCTTGTCATAGTGAAAACTAACCAACTGCAGTGTTATTTAAGTACCTATGCACTAGTTTATTATGTCAATTAATAATGCCAGTGGCTTGAAAATATAATAGCACTAGCTCTGCTCGCGTGGATGTCGCTTATTGCGTGGAAGGTGTATAAAAAATAGTTTACGACCTATTCTCAGACCTACCGAATGTACATATAAAATTTCACAAAAATTAAATTGGTAACAAACACCGTGACACGAGAATTTTATATATTAGATTTATTACAGAAAGAAAGTAAAGCATACGTAAAGATATCGTGATCGTAATCAGTTTTACATAACAGTGTTTTGCAAAACTACATATGTGATTGACAAGGGTTGAGTTGATATTGGTTATCGAGCCCTTTTAGGTAAATACTGAGATATAGTAGGTACATTCAATATCACAATACTAGGTATGGTACTTATGGTACTCGTAGAGGTATGTATTCCGAGAAATCAATGGCCATTTCCGACCAGCATAACTAGTATTTTAACTATGTGTTATTATGAATTAATCGCTTTCCCTTATTTAAAAGGAATTTAAGGTAATTTAAAATACGTTTATAAATATTTATGAAGGTTGATAATCTTGCCTTTTTTGTTATTATTATGATGTTAGTGTCAAACATTAAAAAAACAATATTCATTTATTTTTAGACACAGGCATCGTTTTGAAATATTATTTATTTATATATTATATTTTAAACTATTATTCTTATTATCATAAAATAAGTTTTTATGATGGATTATATCAGTTAAGAAAGTTACAAACTTATCAAATTATGCTTAGATACGCAGAAGACACTTGGATTTCGCGCTATGACGTCTTTGCTCCGAAATTAACAATTTGATTAAAATTAGTAGTAAGTAAGTAGATTAAAAACAAATCAAATATAGTTTGTTTCTAAAAGTTAATAATGCATTCCAGAAAATAATCTTACTATAGTAATAAGCCCACTTCCAAAAATATCCTTCTAATATTGTAATTGTGAAAGTCTGTGAGAGTGTAAAGATGTTGCATCCTCACACACTACCAAGTTTTTAGACGTTTGTTATACTTTTTCACACAAAAACTACGGAACGGATTTCGACTCATCAGCTAGTTTAGAAATATTTACCAATTTAACTTAAAATTTCCTCGTCGTAAGTTCTTAAGGATATAATATTAACAATAAAAGCCCAAAGCTTTGGTACCTAAATAATACAGGTTTCTATAAACATAGTGTAGTAGCTGGAGTAGCTATTATCATCAAAGAACCTTATTGGAGGAGGTCGTTTGTCACTAACCTTAATATGCGTTTTTATTACGGTCCAAGTTTGCCCCGCTTTTTGTGGACCCTCGTTTTTTCGTAGGCACATACCGGTGAATGGTCCCGCTTAATTAAATTATGTTCATAAATGTCTACAAAAAACGAGAGCAATTGTTAAATATTATTTACACAATATTTGGTATGTAATTTCTCATATTTTGAATAAAATACCTGGAGGATATTAACTATTATTTACATATCAATGTTATGTTAACAAATTTATTTAACTATTTCTAAGGCATTATTTTATATGATAAATTTTAAATATTACAACCAATAGTGCTAATTACGTAATTTTTTGGTTGATTACGAAACATTTCAAAGGACTGTTAGCTTGACCATACAAATAAATATCGACTAGCCTTGCTCTTGATTGGCCTTTTTTAATATTTGAAATTAATGTATTTAGTATTTTTTAATGAAAAAATCAATGCATTTACAAATGCTATGTAGCGTCTGAAGAACCTCGAAATCTTTATTTATTAAATATTCCCAAACGCTGTTGTAGCATACATAGGAGCAGTAATAAATTCAAGCCAAAAACACGATTCGGCAAGTATAAAATTACGTTAATATCCAAACATTCTATGATACAAATATTGTATAAGAGTTAATCGTTCATACTATAAATAAAATTGGATCTGCCATAAATGAGGAGGAAGGAGGCTTTAGAAATTACTTGATTTCTGGGATTGAAGTGGCCACGTGTCGCTAAGAAATAGTATTATAGAAGTAGTTACTAAGTAGACAAGGGCATGATTACAGTAATCAAAACTACATTAGATACATTATCTACACGGAAAATCAGTTAAAACTTATTACAATTTACATGACCAATGTTGTTGACTATTTCACTAGATCGATTTTTATTTTTTTAAATACAACTAAACGAAATAATAATACAACGTTAAGAAATTATATAAAACACAAATAACCACGGGAAAAATAATGCTGGACTGCTAAAGAAGAGTAATGATTTAGTAAGGTGGTACGAAAAAGTAGGCGTTACAGAAATATCCACGAAAATAAACCTACCCACACTTAGCTCCCAAAAGCATGTATTTACAAACTGTATATAAATAGAAGTAGATAAATAAGGATATTTGTTCGATCCAGTAATACAGGAGCAGACTGAGGAACTCGGGCATTATCTCAGGCGATACGCTAGCAACTCGTCGCTGATCACTAACCTCTATCTCTGCTATGCTAAACGTGGCTGTGGGATCTCCTTTACGACCCTGTACAGCCCCGCGTGTTACGTCATCATCATCAGCCTATTACAGTCCATTGCTGGATGTAGGCCTCCTCGGGGGCACGCCACAAGACTGCCATGGGGGTATTTGCCCATAGTCACCACGCTGGGCAGGCGGGTTGGTGACCGCAGTTTGTATTTTGGACTATGTTGTCAACACGGGAGGGCGCTGCTGCCCACCTCCCGGAAACCATAAATCGCCTTGTATGATACTCACGGGCAGACATGGGGTGGTACGAATTCTACTCTGCCGGCACCAGCGTGTTACGTATGTAGTAGATAATACAGGAAAGTTGATAATATTTATAACTGATTTAAATCTACTTAGGTAAAGCTATAAATATACAGGGTATTTTTAGGTCGTCAACGTTCCCGAAAACTACGGAATCTCCTCATTATCACTATCATTTTTCTCCATGGAATACCTGGAAAGTGTCTAGTTCCCAGGCTATAAGGGTCCAAAGTTGAGTAAACAGACTGCGTTTTCTGCATAAATGCACATTGACGCACGTAGCAAGATTTTTTCACGAAAAATAATTAATTTCTGTCTATGAAAAAACTAGCATAAACACTGGACACTATAAATTTCACCCGATTAACTAAAAAATAATAATAATTATTATATCGTTTCCCACCATTTTTTTGGCATAAACTTACTTTATTTGATGTATAGGTACCGGCAACGTTTCGTTAAGGGTGGCAGCTGAAAAACACCCTGTATAGTTAGATACACCATATGACTTAGAAAAACCGCTGGCCTAGAAATTGAAACCTAGTATAATAGGTTCATTAGGTTCTCTTCTGGCTAAAGTACCTATATGTGTTAAAACCCCGTACATCTTTTTGAATCGCTACTAAAGGGTCGCTAGTAAACGCCACTAAGAGACGCGTAGTATAATGGCTATGAACGCCTAAAATTAGTGCAATATTACCTCCACTCAGGGCCTCAGGTGGCACAACAGAGGCTTAAGTGGTCCTTTACCTAAGCTTACAGACTCAGGCAATAATGGCTAGTTTCCCTTGGCCCCTCGAAGAATATTAAAGCGATGTACGCATTTTAAATGTACCGAACTTTATCAATTTAAACAACGGAGCGATTAGGGCGTGACTTGTAAATTTTCTTTAATTTTGTGGAACAATAAGCTTTTATTCTCAATGCAAGGATTAAGTAAAAGCTCACGCATTTATCTAAAATATTTTTATAATGGAGATATGACCTCATTTTGGAAGGTGGTTAAAATTCTGGTTGACTTGGTTGTCTCTAGAACCTATAATACCTATTTAGATTCTATTTAGCTGCCTAGATTGTTCTATCTGTATCCAAAAAGTGGCGGTAGGCGGTGGCAAGACAGGCTACTAGTATTTTGTCCACAACCTCTTTGGGAATTATAGGTATAGATAGCCACATCTATGTTATGTATATAATGTATGCCTTTAGACACTTTTTATCTACTAAGCTAAGCATACAGAACCTTACTTCCTGGTACCTCAGACATCTGGTGTTCATCAGACAAAGCAAAAATGCTGTAAACTTAGTAGAAATATTAATTACAAAGAAGAAAACATACATTAAACTGTGTATAAAAATAAAGATAAAAAAATATATATAAGAATAAAGAGCGTCCAAATTCAAGTAAAGGTCGATATGTTACATACAATTATGTAAAATTCAAGTAATTCTTTTAGGTATTAGCAAATAAAAACGATACAAATAAAGTTCAAAGGATCCTCACAGGAAATCTTTTGATACTTTTTCACTCATTCAAGTATTATGATTTATTTTGATTGCTTCAAACAGATCCGAATTGAAAGGAACCGTAGGTATGATTTATAATTTTTACTCGTAATTTATATATTTTATTTCTCCATTATATAGGATTTAGGCAAATGTACAGAGCACTCCGCGAAATGATGTTTACATTTTCACTTTGAACTGGAATTTCATAAAAAAATATATATTTATATTGAAATATTATCATATACTCAGACAGAGTAGCTTATCAAATAGCTTATAATAGCTATTTAGAATGGCACTGATACATTACCTAGATTCATCATCATCAGCCTATTGCAGTCCACTGCTGGACGTAGGCCTCCCCCAGGGCACGCCACAAGACTGCCATGGGGGGTATTTGCTCATAGTCACCACGCTGGGCAGGCGGGTTGGTGACCGCAGTTTGTATTTTGGACTATGTTGTCAACACGGGAGGCGCTGCTGTCCACCTCTCGGAAACCCTTAATCGTCTCGTACGATACCCACGGGCAGACATGGGGTGGTACGAATTCTACTCTGCCGGCACCACGCTGCTATCTACTCGCTCACCTAGATTATAAAATATTATTAAGAAAATGAAAAATTCTTCACCCGAGTGAGATTTGAACTCACGACCACTCGCAAACCGTGCTTTCGCTCTAACCAACTGAGCTATCGGGTCAATTACCTAGATTGCTGTATTTGTGCACGAAAAGCGGCTAAAGTAGGCTACTGGTGAAAAGTGGGTGTGTGATTTGTATACTTCTGCCCAACCTCCTTAGGGGCTAATGGGCGTGACTATATGTCTAATGTATGTACTTAGACGGAGCTGCAAAAACTGCTCTATAATACTATAACATACATCACAACAGTCTACTAGACCGGTTTCCCCAGTGCACGCCACAAGGCTACTGCCATAGGGAGGTACGAGTATTTACCCATAGTCACCACGCTGGGTTCACCTGTTTATGGTATGATAGATATTACCTATGTAATCTTTCGTCCTTTGGTGATGCAGGGCTTCTCTTGATTACATTAGCTGCATCTCCTTTTTGAATAGCGAAAGAGTCGAGTATGGAACTCAGAGGAGTACTCTCACAATTATCCCTATTATATGACTTTTATAAAGGACTATCTTGACCGAAGACTTACGATTCGGTCAACGACATTTTGTTTTCTCTGCAGTCCACGTGGGTTCTAGTGGGTTCGAAAATGGTTTAGATTCACAATTCGGGCAATTACATAATATTTTTATAACGGTCCATATTGTTACAGCTTATTTCAGAAAGCATTTATGGCGTGGGACAGGACAACGTCTGTCAGGTCCGCTAGTTATTTGTAAATCGTTACTTTAACTACGTGTCCCATAAACATTATGCATCTTAAATTAAAATCCGTTACCTGAAACTAAGTTTACTTGGTGTTAACAACCTTGTCCGTAACACTCTAGGGTCACACTATACACTAGAGTATAATACCGTAGAGCGGAGTCGGCGAGTGTACTCGTTGCGGTCAGACACCAGAGCCGGTTGTAACAGAATCACCGACACTAGCTTCTACACTCTACCGTAATGCACGTGAATTTCAGCTTCATAATTGAAGCTTTTAACAAAGGACAAATATTACAATTTCTTCTATCTGAAACATGATCATGACTTATAAGCGCCACTCGTATCAAAAGTAGGTAAACTTGCTAATTATATAAATAAATATAAGTATAATAGTAAGCAGTAGCAGTATTTTTGCTCACAACTGATATTAGAAAGTAAGTTTGTATGTTTGTTTCTTTACGTTTTATTTATTTGACCAATCTTCTTGAAATTTTACATTTAAATAGTTGGGAGTAGGTTATATAGTGGAAAATGACATAGACTCCATTCTGTAGCAATAGCTGTTTAACTGTAAAGGCGTACTGCTATTCTATAGGAAACCACATCTTTTAGCCATAGATTAAGATGCCGCTATCAGAAGCGGTGTAGATCGATATCTCGCTTTCACAATTGCATACAAACACACACACGTCGATCATTCATAAGATCATGCAGCCATGTTTGATTGCCAGTTGACATGCATGGAAGGAGATACAGCTAATGTTTTTCCACTAGACGACACGGCCAGGACACGATCACGACCACGGCTTTTTAGAAGAAAAATGTGTTAAATAGTACGATCCCATTTTTCCACCAGACGACACGATCATGACACGGTCCCCTATATTACGGCGGCCCTCTCATATTAGATGATAAAATATTGTGGTCGTGTCGTCTAGTGCAAAAAAGCCCATTGTATTCTAGTGAAGTATCAGCACAGGATGGATCCAGGAATAACTCCACTTATCCCGCTGTTGCAGGTTTTATTTATTCACACACTTCACAACACATTAACCTAGTCCCACACCAAGATCCTTTTACTGAGTGTTTTGGTCACCTACATATAAAACATAACATCTGATGATGAAATCTGTAAAGAATCTAGGGATATTCTCAAATATTATAGGCACGAGTGGTCGGTTTTTAGATTTTTATAGAGAATTTTGGTTAGATACACATAATAAAGAGGAAACGAGGGTCTGATGATGGAGCCGCCGAAAAATAGATAGTGAAAGTTTTTAGTAAAGTTTGGGTTAATTTTTAAAAATCTTGGTTCCACAAAACCTATTCACACTAGTTTTACAATTTAATAGTAAAAAATAGGGCTCTGATGATAGAGCCAAATGGGATGGGATAATAAAATTTTTTAGGGTCTCCTAGTAGGGTCTACTAAAAAAATGATGACTTCTGATGATGGAGCCGAGAGCCATTCACTTTAGTAAGTTCGAGTTTTGGCTCATATGGGAGGAAGATGGTTTTTCATGTTTAAAAAATTATTTCTTTGAATTTGAATATATACTGAATTTATTAGCTTAAAATACCTATATATAAAATGTTTGCAAAAATTTCTTTTTTAGAAATTATCATCAGCCATTAAGTCCACTGCCCTGGGGGAGACCTATGTCCAGCAGTGGACTGCAATAGGATGATGATGATTATTAAGTCATAGTCATATTCACTGCAAATTCATAGGGTCTATGTGTCCTCACACACATACACACGTTAGCCTATTGCAGTACACTACTGGACATAGGCCTGCCCCAGGGCATGCCACAAGACTATAGGGGGGTCATATTAGCTACTTATAGGAAATGCAGAAAGTCGGCAAGCATATAGGTATAATACTAGTAAGAAGGTAGCCGTGCCAAATACAGAATTGTGCCAAAAGCTTGTTCAATTCTGTCCACATCATCAAAACATGGGCCCATTTTGTGGTAAATGGTATGCGGTGCAGGTGTGCTAATGACACCTACGATTGGATTACAGACACGAAGGGGGGACAGAGGGGAGGGGTCCAATTATTACCTATTTAAATGCTGTGAAGCGAGTCAAGGCACAGCGCAAACCGCTGATCTTAGGCAAATTGTTTAACTTACTATTAGTTAGAAAAACTACTAAAGGTAGTATTTTTGTCATGTTTAAAGTAATATTAAGCTTGATCAAACAATTTACCCTATGATACTTGAAACTCGGACACCGTGCTCTTTTATAATGACATTAGCATTCGATGGAAATGGATTTTCCTAATATACCAATGGATTGAGAAAAACGGGAAATCTGAAGTGTACGTACGCAAAATGTTTTTTAAAAATTGAACTGGCGAAAGGGAAGGCTAATAGGCAAATGTTCGTCATCATCGATTGTTTAATTTGCAAATTGGCGGTCACACAATAAATCTACTAAAGCATCTCCTGATTATTTTTCCTTTATGATTTTAGAACGTGTAGACAGTAGGCTACCTGGGACAGGTCATTTAGTGCACATAGTGTCGACAATAGCTGCCGAGATTGTACGGAGACGGGTTTAGAACATGTATCGGAAAATTGAATAGATGTTGTTTTTAAAACTGAATATTAAGCAAGCAAATGCAGAGGAAAGTTTAAAGGGCTTTAGCCTGAATTCATAACACTTGGCTAAACATTAAGGCATACTAACAACTAAGAATATGTTGAGAAGATAAATTAAATTCTACAACATGGCCCGAGTAAATACTTAGGTTAAAGTTATAAGTAATAACGATACCTTTAGCAAGTTAGAACAAAACATATAGTGAGACAATAGAACCTGAATCGGTTTAGTGTAAACGGAAATTCGCATTGGTACCTACAATCTATTGATACACACAGTCGCTTAGGAAAGTCCACACCGGAATATTTTGAGACGGTCACAATACCTTCAAAATAGTAATAATGTACGAATTGTTTCTCTAAATATAAAGAAGGTCTAACAGGATTCTTCCTAATATTATCATTAAAAGATATATCATTAACTAGCGACCCTCTCCGGCTTTGCACGGGTGCAGTGCTAATACTATACATATAATCCTTCCTCGTGAATCACCCTATCTATTAAAAAAACCGCATTAAAATCCGTTACCTAGTTTGAAAGATCTAAGCATACGTAGGGACAGACAGACAGCGGCAACCCACTTTGTTTTATAATGTAGTGATAGTGATAATATTTTGTTACAGGTTATTCTTCTATTTTAATATTCTGAGAGTTTCGTCATTTCTGTGGTAAGAATTTGCGCGATGTGAAAATATTCACATCAAATTTTATTATTGTAATTTAAGACAAAATATCAAAAAAATGTAAGTTATCTCCAAGAGTAACCATGTTGTTATGAAAATATTTTATTATAGATATTCAAAGTAACTTCTGGTTTCTTAAACTAAGTAAAGGTCAAAAGATATTATAAAAGCTGATCTGTTTATATAAACATGTCAAGAATATCATTCATTATTTTCCCTAAAACACAAGCTACAACACATTTACATCTACAGAGTAGCTATCAACTTATCAGTATAGATATCTATATTATATTTACCGTAAGATTATAATTAGACCCAATGACTAAATAATAAACTTATCGAATATTATTTGTCTTTTTCGAGATAAACATATTTTTAGCTTATCATAGAATATAATCAAAATGTTCGCCTAAACATCTTAACAGTATGTCTCGCAGGCGCCAAAGTTAATAACAAAGCATACCTACCGTGTCTTGTCTTGGGCCGACCGCGCGGACCTATTCACGCCGAGCTGACTTACCGCGCTCTAACCCGTGGAGTAAATGCAAAGAAGAGCTGGTGTCTTACCATAACCATAATAGGAGTGTTATTTAAATCTAACGTATTATTTTATACCATGAATGGATATGATTACTTTGTTTTTATATTTTGTCACTTTTGCTTGGTTTTTTGGATGAATTTGCTTGGTTTGCTATTGGAGAGATAAGGCTCACCATTGTCCATTTCTTTGTCTTTTTCGGTCATTTTCATGTTCACCATGTTAGCTTCCATGTTGCATGTTAGGGTTTGAGGAGAGAACGGTAGGCTAAATTGTTGGGAGCCGAAATATGGGACTACGGTTCATATTACGCAGGCAGCCATTTGCATAAGTGACTACGTTGACTATGCCAACTCCTCTAAGCATAATTATTCGTGTTCCTACCCGATTAATTTGTAGTACGAAACTGGAGCCACGTTCAGCCATGTTCAACAATAACTTGAGAATTTGGTCTGTACTTGATACTAGCTGTTTATAGAGGCTCCGTCCCCGTGGACGTGAGCAAATACCATAAATACGTATTTCCGGGAGGAGGACGACTTTCTCGGAGATCGTAAACCGATTTGTGGGACCATACATCAAGTGACAGATATCTAATAAAACTTTACATATATACATACCTACATACATATAAACCCGGCTGTATTCCCCAAAATGCTACCCCATTTCGCAGGATCATAAAAGAGATACTATAGCCATGTTTAGTATAGCGGGAACAGAATATGTAAATGATCAGTGAGTGACATGTTGCTAGTTCATCGCCTGAGATGTCGCTATGCGTTCCTTAGCCGACTCTTACGGAAGGAGATGCACGTGTCTGGACTTTGCATTTATGATAAAACTAAAGGATGCCCTCAACTTTGTCCGCGTAATATTTCATACGAAGAAATAATAGTCGAAGCAATTATTTCATACATTTTTAAGTAGAATAAAACAATGTACACACAAATCACCAAAACTACAGCCTCATTAAACGCTTTTTCATATTTAACTGCGAAACTTGGCTTTATTGTTTCAAATTTAATTGTCACACTTGCTATTTACATTATTATAGCGAGGCTCAAAAGTTGCCTGCACTAACTTGTTGAGCTATACGCAAACTTCATTCGCGCAAGAAGATGGGACTTGTGAAATTTATATTTTAAGCTACAAAGTTAAACTTGGAGCAAACGGGCGGGGGACATTTTAGAAAATTTAGAAAATTTCACTCGCGAAACTTCGCAAATTCCCCCCGTCTTGGACATAAAATAACATAAATCATGAACTTCTTTGTTTAACAACGTTAGCTTAGTCAACATAATTAACAGGATTTTACAATAATTACGGACACTGGGTGTGCACAGTTTGCTCGAATCGCTATTAAAAGTAAACAAGAAGTTTGCTTTGAAAATATCAAATATCTAGACAGAGGAAACTTTTCTCTTTGTTTGCTGTTATTATACCTAATGATCAATTTTATAAAAGGTTTATACTATTTATTTACCCTGAAGACCAGGGTGTTTAACCAATGTGTCCTGCCTATACTCACATATGGTTCCGAAACATGGCCGCTCACAAAGGAGTACTTGCATAAAATACGAGTGGCACAAAGGGCAATGGAGCGTGCCATGCTCGGAATCTCGCTTCTCGATCGCATACCAAACGTGGAGATACGACGTCGAACCAAGGTCGTGGACGTGGGTAAGCGTATCGCGAGGCTGAAGTGGAGGTAGGCGGGAGCTTTGGCCAGGAGGGATGATGGTCGATGGACCAAGACGGTGACGAAATAGTGGTCCCTTGGCTTTAAGACCGAGGGGCAGACCACCCGCCCGATAGTCAGATGATATCCGAAGGGTTGCTGGACAGCAGTGGATGAGGTTGGCCCAGGACAGAGGACAGTGGCATAGGGAAGAGGAGGCCTTTACTCAGCAGTGGGTCTAAGAGGCTGTATAAATAGATAGTTAGATAGATTATACTATTTATGATAACACCTGCCTGTAATGGCTTCACTAGATTACATCCGCTGCATCTCCTTCGGTGCATGTCGTAAGAATCAACTTAGGAATTCCGGCATTCTCTCAGGCGATGAGATGAGCAACTTTTAACTGATCATTTACATCTGTCCCCGCTATGCCAAACGTGGCTGTGGATCTCTTTTATGATCTTGCGGTTCTGGCTACCCTAGTTTGTCCCCTTCCCGTGGGAATTTCAGGAAATCCATTCTTAGTGCTTCCCCGCAGTCCCTAATGAACATATACAGGATGTTTTTTGGTAGCCACCCTTAGCGAAGGGTACGTACTCTATACATCAAATAAAGTAAGTTTAAGCCAAAAAAAATGGTGGGAAACGATGTAAATTTTTTGAAAAAAAAATTTAAGGAATAAATCGGGCAAAATTTATAGTGTCCAGTGTTTATGCTAGTTTTTTCATAGACAGATATTAATTATTTCTCGTGAAATGATCTTGCTACATGCGTCAATGTGCATTTATGCAGAAAAACGCAATCTACTCGTATTTACTCAACTTTGGACCCTAATATTTTGGAAACCAGACACTTCCCAGGTATGTATGAAAAAAATGATCGTGATGACGAGGAGATTCCGTAGTTTTCGGGAACGTTGAAGACCAAAAATCACCCTGTATGCCCGATTTTAGCTTAACATGTACAGCGATTTTTGTAAAATATATTTTGAGAAATCCATTCTTAGTACTTCCTCGTAGTCCTTAATCCGATTTCAGCTTCATACAAATAGCGGTGTTCGTAAAAATTTGGAATTCCCGCTGATCACCTTCCCGTGGGAATATCAGGAAATTCTTATAGCCTATGTTCATCCAGGTCCAATAAGGATTCTAACGGTGAAAGAATTTTTGAAATCAGTCCAGTAGTTTCGGAGACTATTCGCTGCAAATAAACAAACAAACATACAAACAATCAAAGTTTACCTCTTTATAATATTAGTATAGATTGCTTGTATGTATACATGTCCTTGGGACATTGTCTACATGTAATTTTATATGATTTGTAATGATAATGTTCTGTTATGCATATTTAATTTGAAATAAAATAAAATAAATAAATAAAGATGTTACTCTACACTACTGATGGCGGCGCTGCTTGTACTCATAGTAGCCTTCACTCATTGGTAACCTCCACCCACCTCCACCCAGAGTGAGGTTATCTATCATGCATAAATCCTTTTTGCATCAATAAATATCATGCAACTGTAAAATACCTAATGCAAATGTACGATAAAATACAGGGTTTATAGTTGGTTTTCTCGAGTTTCTGTAAACTAAACGAAATGCACAGTTTAATGTGAAAAGTTTGTTCAGATTTAACTAATAACCTTTTCGAACTAGTAAACATTTCATAACGTTTCCACAAAGTCTAGATTGCATGGATAAATTCTGATGGTTAAAATTTTAGTTATATTGCTTTAACTAAAGGCTCAAATAACATAATCATAGGATAATACCCGTTTCCAATAACTTCGAAACCATGTGCGACCGCAGACCGCATAAATTAGGACAAACTCACATAATTTGTGTTCTAGCATAGAGCGGAAACACAGAAGAGGTGGCAAATCTACGTTTATCTGTAGAAAATTGTATCTGCGACAGCGTAGACTGTGGGTCAGCTCACAACGAGATGTGACGCTGCGCTCAAGATATTTTTCCGCTACGCCGCATGACACCTTAAGGCTAATCGAAACGCCGCCGCGCCGCGCGGCTAGGTGAACCGTGAAATCGTTGGTAGTACTACCGATTTTACCCGCGCATATCGTAGATGCACCGATGCGTGGAGTAACTTACCTATTCGGAATTCTCACAGGGAAATTGTGTTGTTTTACTTATGTATTTATTTAAAAAAGTACATTTGCAGCATCGCATCGTGTCGCGTCTCGAAGTGAGTTGACCCTAAGGCGAGAGATAACTGCTAGTCAATTAATGGTTGAAATTGCTTTTCGCAGCCTATATAAGTTTGGATTGGACTTTATTGACCGTCGCAGCTCCTTTATATATCTTCCTCGAGGTTTTTAACCTAAAACATGGAGACGAATTTTGAATTGTCGGGTTACGCCAGTCACATGCGGCTTTCTTGATTTGGTCGAGGCAAATTGGTAAGAAGGTACCTCCCAATTTCTGGGTAATGTACGGCCTAACCCTAAATTGATCTCGTAAAGCCGGCGATGTTGGGTTCCGTACGTGGAAATTCGTAATCCGAGGCACAGGTTCGGCAATCCTTAAAATTAAATGCAATTAACTCGTGTATCTATACTCGGGTTTATAGAGGCAATTTTGATGAGAAATTTGGTGTAAGGATACATTTTTCACGTGTTTAAGCTTTAGAAAAAACATAATAAAAAAAATCCAAAAACCAATCCAAAAACTGAAAAGAAAAAAAAAACAAGCACTTAGATGTCCGGTGGTCTAGAATTCTATAATATTATTATTTTTTATTGTGTACATTATTTGGTTCTTATTTAAGCAGTCGGGTTTTTGGATTTTTTAAATTATGTTTTTTTATTTTATACTTTTTTGTTACGAGTACTAATAGATACGCTTCAAGAAATATGCTCAACATGCTCGGCAGCAAGAAGTTTTCGTCTTGCTGCTGTCTAAAAACTTATATGTGAGAATGGTTGTTACGCAACTTTCAATCGATACAGATCCTAAATGGTTAATCTAATCGAAAAATGTTGAGAGAAACCTAAAAGTGATTTTTAAATACCTATACAACGATATCCCACTTGATATACATAGTTTGTCGACTTTAATTTTTTTCATTTTCACAAAATGGCGTCCAGTAGTCGCCATATTGGAGTGCTTTAAAGGAACATACATACATACATAGGCTGTTAAACACAATACCACTCCTTTGCGTCGCGCAGTCGGGTAAAAATTACGATAATAGTAAAACTTATTTATTAAAAATCATTGTATTGTGAGTTGCGTTAATCCGTCAGACATTCATTCAGGCAGGCAGGACAACGCTAGACAGGCGGGTTGGTGCCCGCAGTCTGATTTTTGAACTATGTTGTCAACACGGGAGACCCTCAGGCCAACGACTCATACAATAACCACGGGCAGGCATGGGGTGGTACAAAGTCTACTCTGCCGGTGGCACCACGCGTCAGTTACAATGACCCTCACATATTTATTTACAGCCAAACTACATATAAAACAACAATAATTCCCAATAAACCTAAACAATTCACGAACAACTAAAAGGCAATAAAAGTCCTGAATTTAATTAAGAGATACGTAATAAGTCGACTGCGGCCGGTTGTAACTACTAGATGTTTTGATTACAATTAAACTGAGCCTTGTTGCAAGGGTTAATTGGGTCCAAAGTTCGGAATCCGTTGCGGTATTTGTTAAACTAAGTTTTAATTAATGCAACACGGACCAAATTATAAAAATTGTTTAGTTTTAGCCCTGAGTAAATACATTTTTTTTTAATAAATAAACAAATAGGTAGCTGTTGCCCGCGACTTAGTTCGCGTTTACCTACTACATAACCTCAAGGATGCTACACCTCTATTACATTCTAGACAATATCGTTACATCTACACATCGGAGAGATCGACCGTGACAATTTGTCGCTTAGAGATTACCAAACCTAACAACGTTGACAGCGTAGACGATGTCAAAGAAGTTGTATCCGTGAGCTTTGTCGTTGTTGCAACGTTGGAGTGACACTTAGAGAAGAGTACTATAGAATGTACCCAATATCCTTTTTCATACTCTCAACTATAAATAAGCATAATTTCAAGAAGATTGGTTGACTAAATATTACGTGAATAGTTAACAAACAAAGAAATTACGAAACACACAAACTTGCTTTCACATTTACAAAATTTCTTGGGATAATATTAAGGATAGTAGACAGACAAAAGTAGAACCTTGAATGAATAAAAATTAGGAAAAACAATTTGTGTCAGCGCTGTTATATAAAAACAAATGTGAAATTGCAAGAATCCGAATGGGCTGAACTTAGTGCCGTTGATCTTCATAAACAAGATAAACAAAACACAAAATAACTACAGGGTACAGTCAACGTTTTTTGATTTCAGCCTGAAATACGCAAGAACCAAGCATAACTGCGCGCACAAACTTTAATACACTTCAAAATTTGCCTAAACACTTCACTTGAGTTCCGCTTGCCCAAACAAGTTTGTGTCGGCTTTCACAAAGCGTCAAAGACGATGTTTTTTTTTCTGCAAAAGTTTTTTCGCATTCTTTTATGCCAAGCACTCCTTTGTGAGAGTAGGTGGTTAATTCAGATGTTGTTCGGCTTCTTGTTTGTTATTTTATGTTTGCGCAACATTTTTAGTATAACCATATAGATGTAGGGTACTTGTGGGCAAAACGGTTTGAATATTACTTCAGATCTCAATAGCAGATCCGTTAGAAAACTTATGACTCGATAAAGGGTCATAGTTATCGAAATTTTTCGTCCAGTAGGAAGCGCGTTCGTTAACTGGACATCCGCTATCGGTGGAAATGATTCGATAACTTTACGAACTTCGCTGTCACTTGAAAAATTGATATTTATAGGCACCCTGAATAGGCACGTTACTAGTTACTACAAAGTGACTATAATTACATAACATTTTGAAATAGTCCTTTGAATCCGGATACCGCCATGACAATCAACCTAAGCCAACTGTTGAACATGCGTGTTCGGATTAAGTCCTGACTTCTGAAAGGCAGATGTGGAGTAGGGTGGGCATTGCCACCTTCACAACAAAGTAATAGAGTCCAAACTGCTATAAAGTAATGTGTGACACGATTATTAGAGCCCTTGACATGTTACCGCACAGTCACGGAGGACATTGCGTTTGGTTTTTTGATGACGGTTTTGATTTTGTTTATTTACAACGAGTTATTTACTTTTGATACGAGGTTTGCCTGTTTGCATCTAATTAGGGTATAGTATAGTATAGTATCCGTTTACGAAAATTGCCGACCGGATTCTGGCTTCTGATATGTGTTGTTGTAACCCTTGAATTTGATTTCACAGATATTGGCAGTATTATTGTGCCGTCCCTAAATCTAGTCAGCAAAAAAAAAGTTAGTTAAGAAACCTTAAAGCGCCAGTTGGTCAACAAGTAAGCGTTCAAAAATGCAGCCATAACTATTACTTCGTCGAAAAAAAAATCAACAATATTGATATCGTAGATTTTTCTAAATTATGTTTATTGATAAAAAACCTAGCTAAGCCCACCTACCTAAACCTACAGTAGATAATGTCCAACCATTAATAGGTAAAAATACTTTTAATCTGTTATTACGAGTAAACCAAGCATCCTTATATTTTTCTTCCAAAAAAAGGACTAGGAAACATTTTATTTCTCCTACCTACGTACACACGATGTCGAACCAGCTCACATCACTAACGAAGCATGACTTACCTGAGCTTGTCAGCCTTAACGAGCCTTCTACAGCTATAAGTATACCTATAGTCGTTGACACTTAATGAAGTATACTAGAGACGTGATAGCCACCTATGTAATGCTGGTACTTGTACTCGTATCTAATGAAAATTTTTTTTTTTTTTTTTAATATTCACACACTTCACAACACATTAACTTAGTCCCACATTAAGATCCATAAGATCTTGTGTCGTGGGTACTAAGCAACGGTATATAAATACATAGATAAGTATAGAAACATCCATGACTCGGAAACAAACATCAATATTCATCATATCAATTATTGCACCTACTGGGATTCGAACCCAGGACCTATGGCGCTGCAGGCAGGGCCACTACCTACTACACCAATCGGCCGTCAATTATATACAATTATATACATACATACATATACACGTGGTTATTTTCCCGATATGGGTTCGCCAAACTGTAGGGTCATGAGCGAGATCCCAGAGCCACTTTTTGCATAGCAGGGACAGATGTTAATGTTGAATGACAAGTTGAGAGAATACCCTAAGTTCGACTCTTATATTCTTACGACATGCACGGAAGGAGTTGATGTATTTTTACAAGCTTTTTACAAGCTTTTATTTAACTTGCAATGTATATTTGTTCGGGTGAAATCTTACAACTCAATTTTAAGGCACTTGCCCTCAACCGATTGGGCTGAAATTTGGTGAGCACGTTCAGTTCGGATAACAATGCATGATTAACAGTGTGACGTCATTCTAAATCCAACATGGCGGCATACCCACAATGGCGGACCAATTATTTTTAATGCATTCCTACAATATGGGTATCAAATTAAAGGGCTAGCTGAGAGTAACTCGAAAAAAATGTGACGTCACTCTTAATCCAATATGGCAGACTTCTAAAACTTGAAAATCTATTTTGAAACAGATATTTTTAAGCAATTGAGTTGAAATTTTAAGGGCTCCTCATTGAAGAGCTGGACTGTTCAAAATTAACTGGCAAACGACCTTGCAATAATGATGCGTTGAATGAGATGAACAGACTTAGGAACTTACCAGGTGAAAACTAAAAAGTATAAAATAAAATTTAGGTAAAAAAAAACTTTTTAAAAACAAGCTTTTATTTAAATGCGCTAAAAAGAAAAAATAAACTTTTACACTAAAACTTTTACTGTTAATTTATAACGTCATTACAAATTTAACACATTTGACACAATTTATATGTTATAAAAGCTTGTCGCGACATTTAAGTACTCGTATTTACTTTCTTAGTTTTAAATTTTTAATAAGTCAAGGTGAGGCCGTGCCGAGGACTGAGTGGCATGATGACATGATGTCGTGAACATACCACCTCGGGGCACCGGGACGAACCCTGTTGTATATTACTCTCTTACTCTTCTATACGAAGCTCTGGAAGGGTCGACGGATATTTCTTCGATATGCGTGGGAACAATATGGGAAAATCTGAAACATCAACACAAAGATGCTGCCTAATAAACATTTAAAAGTAAGAATGTAAATACGAGTACTTAAATGTCGCGACAAGCTTTTATAACATAATAAATTGTATCAAATGTGTTAAATTTGAAATGACGTTATAAATTAACAGTAAAAGTTTTAGTGTAAAAGTTTATTTTTTCTTTTTAGCGCATTTAAATAAAAGCTTGTTTTTAAAAAGTTTTTTTGTGAATTAGCAGAGGACATCATAGTTATATTCACTGAAAATAAGGTGGGCTAGTTACTTTTTTTTTACTTTTATAGTTCTGCCTATTTTGCAGATAACTCAGCATGTGAATTAAAAATATTATCATGTAATAATAATATAATTTGTTGTACAATGTTTGATATCAGGAAAAAGTGTGAGGTAACCATGAATTCTTGAAACTGTGAAAGCGAGATGGCTATCTATAGGTACATTGCTTATAGTAGTTTTTTGCTTTCACTTCAACAAAAATGAAATAATTCCTGCTTCAATAAATTGTAATATCATACTACATTTTACTAGCAAACTACTAAGCACATTTACAAGAAATTTGGAAAAAATAATAATTATCAAAATCTCAGAAACATTTTTAACGTGATTTCTGCTTCAGTATTCTGTGCAAACACAGCTTACGTGTAAATACAACTAGTATTCATAAATAAAGTTTCATCATCATTTACAGCCCCGAGAAGTCCACTGTTGGACATAGGCCTCCCCCAACAACCTCCACTCCGACCGTTCGGAAGCAGCCTGCATCCAACCGACGCCTGCGACCTTGGCCAGGTCGTCCGTCCACCTCGCGGGTGGCCTTCCCACGCTGCGTTTTACGATAATATCGTTTACGTTACGAAATAAAGTTTACGATACTAGTATCAAACCTGAAGCTTCAACAATGACAATCTAAAGATGAAAATACACTTAAACCTTACCCAGTTATTGAATTAGTTTAGAACCTTTCATCATAAGAAACATTAACTTCATACATGCCTAAATTATGTTAAAAAAGATCCAAGTAACGTGCTCATACAATATTATCTACGTACACTTTCCTCAAAAGAAAATAGAACAAGGAATGAGTTACAAAGCTTTTACTTCGTCTTAAGCAATTTATGCGAGATTGTAAGCAAGTCTCAACTGATCTCCGCTCTGTACCTAAATGCTTTAAGTGATTAGCGTAATTATATTAGTGCTCGTACCAAACGGTAACTTCTGAAAGTGGAGCAGTGTCAAAGGCGAGTGGGAATGCAGATGTAGCAGTGGAAAAATGTTATATGGAAAATTATTTATTACACGCGTTAGGCTATGTTCAGTAGGAAAGATTTAGAATGAATAAATGGTGTTAAATGTAAAATTTCGTGGCGGAAGTGGTTAATAAAAATGAAACTTTAGTTTTGCACCCACTTGCACTTAATTTACTAGGCATGTGAATTTATTACTTGTTAAAAATATATACTTAAAGTTTACTTTTTTTGTATTCTAAGTATTAGTAATCTTAGTTTTAAAAATTATTGTTATATTTCAAAAATAAATTGAAAATGTCGTCTAAGAAAATTTGCTTTAGATAACATTATTTTTCTGATATATATTTTCTCTGAAGTAATATTTTGAACACTGCTTTAGCTTTACACTGTGGTAACCTCTCACAGGAGTATTGTAATTTAGTGAAGTAATGGACACTAGAGTGACGGAGACTAGTATGTTGAAATATTAAAATAACTACATGTAACTGTACAGTGAAGATGTATGTTAGCGGCAGTTCAAATATTCGTATCAGGCTTTCACTAGTTTCAGTAGTTTTGCTTCGGCGTTGATGAATCAATCAGTTAGTCAGAATAGTTACTTTATTCATATTATAATTATTGAAGGGGTATGTAAGGCTAAATGCAATAATAATTAACTACCAAATAGCCCACTAATAGAGAATCTATCCAAAAATTTGAACACTTGAAGACGTTTATTTCCCAAGATTGTAACAACATTCCATACTATTAGGAAAAAATAAAGATGAATTGTGATTTTGTGATTAAAATTTTGTGAATAATTTCTTTATAGTTGGTTATTTTCATAGCGTTTCGCTTGATATATAGCTTTTGTTACCCTTCACGTGGACGAAGTCACGATCGTCCGCTAGTAAGAAAGCTATTTCAACTAATCTATTCAACGTTATTGAATTTAAAGTCGCATTCAAAATTGCATTGAAATGTTAGTTTAAAATTATTATTGTCATTAGTTATGTTAATCATAAACTAGGCCATCAAATTATTAATACATTCAAAATTATTCAGGCTTCAATATTACATGTAATTAAGTTACAGTCGTGATTGTCATATATTTTGTGACTGTTTTAACTGAGGAGAAAATCGAATATTTTATTTTGTTTCTATTTATTATCTCTTTATTGAACTTTGATTAAACAATAGATAAATACATAAAAAACTTTTCCAAGCAATTCGTCACTGATCATTGATTTATTCACCGTCCCCGCTAAATTAAACGTGACTGTGTGATCTTCTTCATGATCTTGCCGTTCTGTCTAGCCTGTTCCGAGAACACAGCCGTGTCTATATGTGTATATGTATCTGGAAAAATAATCATATGATTTTCGAGTCTCCAATTTGTGTGGATATGTTCTTTGATCTACCTACGGCTATACTATATTCATCATCATCAGCCTATTGCAGTCCACTGCTGGACGTAGGCCTCCCCCAGAGCACGCCACAAGACTGCCATGGGGGGTATTTGCCCTTAGTCACCACGCTGGGCAGGCGAGTTGGTGACCGTAGTTTGTATTTTGAACTATGTTGTCTACACGGGAGGCGCTGCTGCCCACCTCCCGGAAACTCTTAATCGCCTTGTACGATACCCACGGGCAGACATGGGGTGGTACGAATTCTACTCTGCCGGCACCACGCGTTACCTATAGCCAATATGAATATAATTATTCATAGTATTTCGGTTAATAAACTCCTTTTGTTACACTCTGTATACAATGCACGAACGCTATGTTACCTCTTCCCAACAATATAAAATACTAGTGGACGCCCGCGACTCCGTCCGCGTGGACTGTGGAAAAAACAAAGTCGAAATTATCCGGGATAAAACCTTTTCCCGGGATAAAAAGTAGCCTATATGTTAAGACTAAGTGGGACCTGTCACAATGTATATTCCTAAAAACTGCATCGAAATCGGTTTAGCCGTTTCAGAAATTAGCGTGCACAAACATCGACCCGTTACAATTTTATTACATATTGACGAACTTGCATACTAACTTTCAACCCTTATTTCACCCCTTAGCTGGTCGAAATTTCAAAAATGCTAGAACAAATGTTTAATGATTTCTTATCAAGTGCTTAAATATAAAGTTTCATGGTTTTATCTTTTAAAATTAAGAAATCCCATACAAACTTTCAACCTCTATTTCAACCCCTTCATCCCTTTTTTTCGAAATAAAAAGTAGCCTATGTTCTGTCTCAGGGTCTAAAGATTGTCTGTACCAAATTTCATCAAAATCGGTTGCGAGGTTTAAGCGGGAAAGCGTAACAGACAGACAGACAGACAGACAGAGTTACTTTCGCATTTATAATATTAGTTGGGATTCAACTTATAGAGTAAGATCCCACTGCGAACACGACACTCATCTGTTTATTGAATAAAACCTCATTATTACAACCAACCTGCATACAGGGTGTTTTGCCACCCTTAACGAAGGGTACGTACTCTATACATCAAATAAAGTAAGTTTATGCCAAAAAAAGGTACGCTTCCATGGAAAAAGCGGGTGGGGCTGTGTCGGGGCACACGGCCGTTGGTTTTAACGTGAAACGTCTATGTTAGCGAATCGCTTTTAAAGTAAAAGATTGAAATGAAAACAAGATGGACGCTGTTTTAAGTATTTTAATAAAAAAAGAACAGGTACGTAATAGAAACATAAAATACATAGCAAATGTTTATATATTTATTGTCACTTTCTGGTTATTTTAAATAGCAGCCGCCCACGACTTCGTCCGCGTGAGGGGGCGTTGTACCCGTGCGAAGCCGGGCAGGTTGTTGTATAGACTGTAGCCTTCCTTGGTAAATGGGCTATCTAACACTGAAAGAATTTTTCAAATCAGACCAGTAGTTCCTGAGATTAGCGCGTTCAAACAAACAAACAAACAAACTCTTCAGCTTTATAATATTATTATAGATATAAATACTGTCCAAATTACACTTATTTTTGTATAAATCAATCGGTTCAAATAAACTTGACAAACACACGAAAGAATCACCACGCTATAAAGTCGGAGTCACGAGTTACACTGAATAGAAACAAGCGTGAGCGCCGGTTTCGCACAGTTATCGCAGTATCCCTCCCCCGCCGCCCCGCTTGACCCCGACACGAACTCAATGTCATAACAGCGAGCTGACTATATAAGTGAAATATTTACACCACATTTTTGTTTCTAAGACCAATAGTTTTTTAATTATTAAGGTACGATGATATAGACCTTTTCGTTACGGTCCAGTTTTTAAACCTGGTACCCGTATGTGTCGGCGCGATTTTAAAGACGTTTCACGTCAAAAAATGATTGTGATGACGAGGAGTTTCGGTAGTTTTCGGGAACGTTGGTGACCAAAAATCATCCTGTATATCTACTGGGTTGCCTATCAAAATATGACCGCTAGTATTTCAAATTGTTTTTTTTTTTAATTTCATATTTTGATAGGCAACCCAGTAAATAAATATTCTCCTAATCGTAAAGGTTTGTAATAATGAGGTTTTATTCAATAAACAGAATGAGCGTCGAGCATCTGCAGTGGGATCTCATACTATAACACAGCTCTTACAATATGTTCCCTAATATGCCGAAGTATAAGCTGCAGTACTTTAGCGTAAGATGGCGTGACTGCAGTACTTACGAGCAGATGCCGAAATATACCATTATGTTTATAGCCTCGGTTATATTCTTTGTCGAATATGTCGATACACTATTTTATTACTAAACTGCGCTGCCTTACGCCATTAAAAGTGAGGTGTGTTTGTATCGGCCATACAAAGGTACGAATACAAAATAGACGATGTTATAAATGACGGCTAAAATACATTTTTATAATTTTTCTACCTAATTTATTTCTTTGTAGATATTATATAGTCGACTTTAAACTTCATGTTTAAATTATTTATGTGTTGAAAATGATTAATAATGGTTAATTTATTTTAGTTGAGACATAGGAGATGTTATATTAACTCAAAATAAATATACTCAGTTGGTTAGAACAAAAGCACGGTTTGCGAGATCGTGAGATCAAATCTCACTCGGGTGATTTTTTTTTTCATTTTCTTAATAATATTTATAAAATATTACTTAGTTGATGCATATGAGGAATCCACTAAATTATATTAGTATTTTAATAGTTTACTTACTTGTTTGTCTATTTATATAGAAATACTAGTGGCCCGCCCTCGCTTCGCTTCGTACATATACTTAACGTATTCACCGTATAAACCTTCCCTGGACTTCCATGAACATTTCAAGAAAATTAGCCAAATCGGTTCAGTCGTTCTCGAGTTTTAGCGAGACTAACGAACAGCAATTCATTTTTATATATAAGATAAAAATCATATTTTTCCACGAAATTAATATTATTCATTACTTAACATAATGCGTTACTCATAAAGCTACTATCACATACAATTCAAATAAATTAATGAGCATACACCAAAATATATGTAGACTAATTTAATTATCCCACTTCTGGCCATTTTTCCGTATTATTAATTCACATCATTCATATAATTAGTACGAGTAGAAAGCTTAGGTGTTACACGTTGAATGATATGAACAGTCACGCCATGTTTGGCGGATCAGGGATGGGCAGTTCCGAATATCAGGTTTTATGTTTATATCGTAGAAATAATGTTGTTATAGCCAAGGAGCTGGCACACTTTTATTTGGGACAATTTGGGACATGAAGGTGCCGATCGAAGTGGAGAATATAGTAGATTATGTAAGTAGGTAGTACCCACAGTGGACGGTGTGTAAGAAATGAATTCTGACAAATGCATGCCTATGAAAAAAATGTAATACTTGATGCGCTAAGACAGAATATTGAGTATCAATAACAGACAAAACAGTTTCTACAAATTGAATTTAATGGAGTATAAAGACCCTCAAAATTTGAGTGTCCAAATCACATGTTTATTGGGCATTTAGCTTAACATACACCCCTTTGGTGATACTCTGTACGAGTATAACCCTGAAGAACCTATATTGTAGTGCACTTTAATCACAAAATTATTCATGACAGGGTTTACCGTAGAACTCTTTACCAATAACTATGTAATTACAAAAATAAATAATTTATTTTTAATCTCAAATGAAACTGGTGGATACGTAAATTCCAGATTTATTAAAATAACATTTTCTCTCTGTAGGTACCAATATTCACTCGTCGAAAACTTAAATGTTTACCGTCGTAATAAATACGATTAAATTGATTTTTGGTCATCAACGTTCCCAAAAACTACGGAATCTCCTTATAATCACAATCATTTTTCTCCATGGAAGCATACCTGGGAAGTGTCTGGTTTCCAAAATATTAGGGTCCAAAGTTGAGTAAACAGACTAAAAAACAAAAACACTTCTCCATTGATAGGTATAATCCGTTAGGATATGGTTGATCGTTTCATCTTTAAACATTGTGCTGAGGGATTCAGCTTTGTTTGCCGAGATTTGGCTAGTATATAGCTATCGGGATGAAGAATAACGTTGCCAATATGTAATTTAGAAAAGAGATGGTAAAATTCGTCATCCGAGTAATTGACCCGGTGGCTTAGTGGTTATAGCGGCTGGCACGGTTAGCAGCGGTCGTGGGTTCGATTATTATTAATAATTTTATAAACAGACTACGTTTTTCTGCATAAATGCACATTGACGCGTGTAGCAAGATTTTTCAAGATAAATTATTAATATCTGTCTATGAAAAAAGTAACATAAACACTGGACACTATAAATTTCACGCGATCAAGTTTTTTTTATTTTATTATATCTTTTCCTAGCATTTTTATTGGCATAAACTTACTTTATTTGATGTATTGAGTACGTACCCTTCGTTAAGGGTGGCAACGAAAAAACACCCTGTCTATTAACTGTAGGTCCAAAATAATATAGATTATTCAAAATTACACAATGATAATACAATTGTGCTAGTAGTATTTCAAAAATAATTTATTTGAAATGAAAACTGTTACTTTGAATAGAAAATATAATTCTTAATTGGTTAATTTCGCCTCCTTACGAGTATGCTTAAGATAATTTAGCTGACATTAAGGTAAATTAATAATTTTGTTGAGTTACTAATTTAAATTCGCAAATAGAACGGTTCTTTATTACTATTGAAATTATAAATATCTACTAAATACTTGGACTAATAAGTCTTGTCTTAAGAGAATGTTTACCTAATATCAAAATAAATAAAGCTATATTTATTTAATGAAATAAAGAGGTATATACTTGAGGAGTAAAGAAGAGCTTAAACTAACTACAATTACACTTTTACAATGTCTGAAAATAAGCTTAGGTAGGAACTCAATTCGATGCAAATCTTTTCTCAATATAATGTAGAAATGTAGAAAATTAAAATACTTTTTTCTTAAATTAAAATATAATATTTAGCTTATCAGAAGAATAAAGTTGATGTTGTCTTTCTCTAAAACTCGATCATGATAAAGACAGCTAAATATAAAGAAACTCAGATTAGATATCACAAAGCCACATTAAGAAACACAAAATTGCATACACAGAACAAGAGTATTTCGTCGTCTAGTCGAGTCACGTGCTGTCATACCGATGGGAAGTCTGCAGAGCCCGAATCCCCCGACTCCCTGACCGATTTCGAGCAGTCGCGTGAGATGGATTCAAATTCAATAATCGATTGCCTCTCGATTCCTATTTCGGTTTGGTAAGCCTTAATTCGTCTCGCACGTCTTATCGAATGTAGTTGCCGATTGAGGACAAGTTTGACCTATAAACACGCTGGATTAGATTTGTATAAGCAGCCGTGCATGTATTGTGCAGTTTAGTAGCTACGAGTACGTATCCTAATCCCACAGTGATCAAAACTCGACTGCAATCAAATTAATTATATTATTGTGTACTCCGTCTCTATATTAATTCATTGAATGGTCTCGTCTATACAAAGGCAGGTATATAGGCACACACACAGTACCTAGACGATTGACCTGGTTATAGATGGTAAGTACGCCTTAGGTATTTCGAACGAGGTGTTTGAATCAATAGTAATTATTTGCAAACGCGTATTTGATGTGATTTACGCATTTGTTACCTAATTTACTTTATGGACTAACCTTTTAGAGTGCCACTACTCGATAATTAAAATAAATCGATCAATGAAAATATATCCTTTTCTATAAAATTTGTTAAATTATTGAGTAAATTGGTGAGTAACTCTATTTCTTCAGGCCAGACCCAGCCAGGGGAAATAATGTTATAAGTTGTTCGACACGTCGCTAAAAATATTTTTAATACACTTTCTACAAGGATGACTAGAGGAAAAGGTTATAACATAAATTGTTGAATCATAAATCATGAAACAAGTTAAAAACTCCGGCGAGTTGGATAATTGGGGACTTACTGTAGACTTTTCAAATTTGTTAGATTATACTTATCTTACTCGCACTTGATTTATTTTCACGTGACGAGGGGAAAGTAATGCTTTTGATATTAGGAAATCTCATGTCAAATAAAATGTTATAAAGGTGTAACTTCCGAATATATTCGCATTTTCTCTGACCAAATCGGAAAGACAAGAGAAAGGGCAGGTCATGAAAGACGCAGAAGCGAAATTGGTGTGTCAAGACCATAGCTCTATCTCTCCACGAAATGTTTGTTGTGATATCATGTATGTATGAATCGCGACATTTGTATGTGTAAATAAGTTTGTAATAAAGTAAGCTTTTGTAAAGACACATAAACATGATCGTGTTCCCAAAATGGTAAGGACAGAAATACCAAATTATACTAAAAAGACTATTCTTAGATGCAAGAGCCATCAAGGACATGCATCAAAAGGATCGCGTGATCAAAACAGTTTGGGAAATCGATAAAGCACCACCAATAACCGACTTACCCAACCCATAATACCACTTAATAAGCACTTTTTCGAATATCAAATTATGAAGGAAGGTGTGATACTTCCATCGAACCTAAGGCTCGATTCATATCTAACGGAAAATCCATCGCGTATTTGTCAGTCGCATAACGTCAGAACAGGCAATTATAAATGACATTCAACCTATGATGCGTTACTGCATTTGCCTATACCTGGAGATACGCTCGATGCATCTTCCGTCAGATATGAACGTGGCCCAAGGCCGGCGATACACCGCGTACAGCGTTGACCGTTTCGCTCGCAGTGATTTTCAAATAGCCTGTGATGAACTTTACACAAAGTAACATTATTTCTCGATCGATAGGTTTATCACCGATACCTTCTTACACCTACTTTATACATTTTCTCCAATAGGAAGCCTTCATATTCGCGACTTTGTCAAGTCACGTGATGAAGTCTAACCATACCACTAATTGAAGGATTGTAACAACGAACGATACTCAACGATGTAACATTGTCTAATCCAGCATAGCTTTCCTCTAGCAACCGGTAACGAATATTTTGGGAAATATATCTAAATATATACTAGTGGACACCCGCGACTCCATCCGCGTGGACTGCAGAACAACTTATTCTACGAGTAGTTGACCGAATTATGAATCTAAACAATTCTCGAACCCACTTAAACACACAAAAAATTTCATCTAAATCGGTCCAGTCGTTTCAATTACAATCGCACGAACAGAAGATTTACATATTATATAAAGATTACAGGTTGTTAGCGCCAGCTTCAGGGTGCACTTAGCAGGTGAAGTTAACTTTGGGTCCTTAGGCTGCCTTTCGACCAGAGATGTACTATACTAAAACAATGCTAAAATTAATATTACGGATCAACGAACATGATTGGTGGATATCATACGCATCCATAGTAATCACGTACTATATTTCTGTAGTAATAGCATAGCATATTTTCGGTGGAAAGGCAGCTTTAACCTATTAGTCCAACCCTTCAACACTATATTATTATAGGTAGGTACCTACATAATATAAATTCGATTCAAAAATATGACAGAATGCAAAATCAGTAGTTACCGCTGATTTCGTATTGTCTGCGCAAAGCTGCGAGAAACTTCAGTGAACAACTTTATGTTGAAATTTCAGAAACCAGCACAAAAATAAATAAACTTGTAGAAGCTTAAGTACTTTCTTTTTTTATCTGGTCTGTATAAAAATACAAAATAATAGGGATTCGAAACTAGGACCTATAGTGTGTTATTACAAAAGAGCGCCTAAAGTTAGACTCGATTTAAATATGACATTTGACAGCTAAATGTATGGCATATCTGCCAAATTTAGGGCATGTTTAGCTTAAATACTATTTAAATTAATTTGTAATAACACGGAGTGTCGCAGGCAGGTATAAAGGATCATCATCATCGTCCTGCCCTTATCTCATTACTTATGCGGTCGGCGCAATATGGTTTCTTTCGAAACTCACATTGCCAAATATTTGGCATTCGTTTTACGGCCGTCTGCCTGCCTGATGCCAATCCTTCTCGGGTATAAAGGCAAGTATAACGAATTAAGGAGTCAAATATGCAAACTATAGTAATATTCCAAAATACATTTATTAAACTGGTGTTTCGGTTCCGGAGTAAGCAGATGTTATTTATTATAATGAGAATGCTTGTGGCTCGAAAGGAGCCAGTTCACGTTCTGCCAAGCATTTTGAGGCACGGCGCCCTTAGGCGGCGCCTCCTTCCGTTGTGGGCTGCTAGCGCTTCGTTACGTTTCATTTTCTAAATTAGATATAATATATTTTAATATGATAGTGAGTCTAGCGACGTCGTGGTTTATTCTTAAAATGAAATTTCCAATGCATTTTTCCTTATTTTGTATAACCAACGTAGTAGGTGTGAGTTTGAGTAATATGTGTTAGCTCTAAATGAAGCATTAGGTACTTTGCAATCGTAAGCGTTAATTAAATCTAACTTAAAAGAACATGTGGACTGGTGTACCCACTTACACTACCTACCTAAATGCTTTCAGTTTTCCTGAGAACTCGTATAAATGAATAAGTAAGACATCATATAATTATTAGAAGCGGGGATAGAAAAGTATGCGAGATTTGGGCACCTTGATCTATTGGACTTTTAAGCATCAGATGAGTTAATATTATGATTCAAATCAGATGGATACAAGATAAAAATGTGTATTTACACAAAACGGAATCAAGCCCGCATCATTTTCTGTACGAATTATCATAATGTAGGGCTCGTCACAGGGATTTCAAGTAGACGCGGTAACGAATATGAGTAACACGATTTACGATAGGCATTGACTGACGGCTTCTGCGGTGCTACTGAAAGGTGAGTCGTTAGAGGTTTTATTCGTTTTTTTACCGTGACGAAAAAACGGTAAAATGTTTATTAATTCTCGGGAGATTTTCAGTGGTTGTGGAACGATACGTAATTTAAAATAACGAAACTTTGTTGCTGTATTTTAGACATTAGGTCCGTACGCGTGTAAAAAATAAACTAAACTCGTTTTCATGTGCTAGCTAATAATGACTAACCTATCCCATTTGGAATAAATAATACTAGTGAACGCCGAAGATTACGTCCGTGTGAACTGTAGATAAAAGAAAATGATAAATTTTCCCGGAAACAATATTTTGTCCGAGATGAAAAGTAGCCAATATCATTTCTCAGACTATAAGTGTACCAAATTACAGTACAATCTGTTCATTAGTTTTGTCGTGAAAGCTGGACATGTACTTTCGCATTCTTTATAATTATTTAATATATTTTAGTATTTCTAAACAAAACGATTTACGATTCTCGGTATAGGTACCTACTTCAACCTCTTTATCAATTACTAGTGGCCCGCCCTCGCTTCGCTTCGGTACATATCAGTACATTAGCTACAACTTCATATGTAGGTACAGCGGTTTTCGTAAAAATTTGGAACGCCCGTTGGTTCCCTTCCCGTGGAATTTCCTCGGGGTCCCAAATAAATATATATGCCCAACTTCAGATTCATATGTGTAACCGTTTTCGTAAAAAATAATTAATTCCCGTTGGTCCCCTTCCGTGGGAATTTCTGGAAATCCGTTCTTAGTGCTTCCTCGCAGTCCCTAATGAACTTATATGCCCAATTTCAGCTTCATATGTATAGCGGTTTTCGTAAAAATTATGAATTCCCGTTTGTCCCCTTCCCGTGGGATTTCGGGAAATCCGTTCTCAGTGCTTCCTCGGGGTCCCAAATAAATATATATGCCCAACTTCAGATTCATATGTATAACCGTTTTCGTAAAAAATAATTAATTCCCGTTGGTCCCCTTCCCGTGGGAATTTCTGGAAATCCGTTCTTAGTGCTTCCTCGCAGTCCCTAATTAACTTATATGCCCAATTTCAGCTTCATATGTATAGCGGTTTTCGTAAAAATTATGAATTCCCGTTTGTCCCCTTCCCGTGGGAATTTCGGGAAATCCGTTCTCAGTGCTTCCTCGGGGTCCCAAATAAATATATATGCCCAACTTCAGATTCATATGTATAACCGTTTTCGTATAACCGTTTTCGTAAAAATAATTAATTCCCGTTGGTCCCCTTCCCGTGGGAATTTCTGGAAATCCGTTCTTAGTGCTTCCTCGCAGTCCCTAATTAACTTATATGCCCAATTTCAGCTTCATATGTATAGCGGTTTTCGTAAAAATTATGAATTCCCGTTTGTCCCCTTCCCGTGGGAATTTCGGGAAATCCGTTTTTAGTCCTCCCTCGCTGTCCCCAATGAACATATATGCCCGATTTCAGCTTCATATGTATAGCGGTTTTCGTAAAAAATATAGAATTCCCGTTGGTCGCCTTCCCGTGGGAATATCGGGAAATTCTTGTAGCCTATGTTCATCCAGGTCCAATAAGGATTCTAACGGTGAAAGAATTTTTGAAATCGGTCCAGTAGTTTCGGAGCCTATTCATTACAACCAAACAAACAAAGTTTTCCTCTTTATAATATTAGTATAGATTTGATTACGCCACGGAGAATTAATATGTATGGCTTGCCAGGTTGTATCGAGTTTGGATAAGGATGCTGCTTTCTGTATTACGATTCTATGTGACTATATAATTGGTAAGATTTGATAAGTAAATAGATAATATAGTACCATCCCATCGATGTTTATATAGGAATAAAAAACATTTTAAGTAGATAGAAATAGGTATAGCTAGATACCTATATAAGCCTTTATTTGTCCTCTTATTTAATATAAGTAAGTATGTATACGTTACATTCTGTTATTTCTATTTTATAGTAACTTGTGGGGTCTCCAGGGGATTTTTTATGCTTTAGTTGCATTTTTCTGATGATCCTGGACCAATATCGGTTTGGTATAAGCTCATAAATACTTATCTGATAAAAAAAAAACAATTTTGATTGGTACGTTTGAAGATAGTTCTAAAAAGTAATGTTTAAACTGAGTCGACAGCTTTCTGATATTGTTTATTGTACAAACAAACTTTGGACCATATACTTAGTGACTTCACATAGTTGTAAGTATAGAGAGTGTACAAAGGCGAGCTTATCTTTTAAAGAGATTTATTACAGTAAACAAAAAGTAATAATAACCGTATTCAGTACTTAAGTATCATATAAATATTTTTGGAGGTTTCTAAGCAAATTGTTAAATTTGTCAATATTTTAATCACAGATTAATCAACGAGATTAACACTTAGCTATTATGCCTCGTAATCACTTAAAAAGCAAATTTTAAAACGGTCAATTCCAGAGTAAGGCATCTGAAAGCTGAAATTGCCGCTAAAATCTTGCCATTCTTCTTTTTAAAATCAAAATGAACGCCAAAAATATCGTTTCCACTGAACACTGATGTTTAGCTCCTTTGTCGTCGAAAATTGAGTTTTGAGTTGTTTCATTCGATTTATCAGAGTCACGTGTTTGTACTGAAATTGAAAGAGAATGTTTTCAAGGAGTTCGCTGATACGTGATCGTATTTTCTGACAAAATTTACTACGGTAGTACAAAAAATAAATAGGCTAGAATAGCAGGTATGTGTTTGCAATTACCATAATTTGAAATATTATAGATACTAGTTATATATATTATAACAGGTAGGTAAGTACTTGTCATAGTGGGTCTAACAAAATCTTTCATTTGGCCAACATACCACCTATATTTGTTATCATAGTGAGTCATTGAACCATTTGTTTATTTATAAAATATATATGCTTTGGAACCATATGACATTGATATACCGCGGCCCAAATCCCGTAAGTATAATAATTCACCGTGATAATGTACCAATGTTTGAAATTACTTTTTTCCTGGATAATCCTGAGAAAGCTAAGCGAAGCGAGGGCAGGTCGCTAGTATGTTGTATAAATAATATGAACAGCAACAGACCCCAATTAACTAGGCCGAGATAAATGCTGGCCCTAAACTGAGGCAGTTGAAACACTCGTTTTATCCTACGTCATGAGTTTTAGGAATCAACGGGAAAATGGATTATTTTTCGTTCGAACCCACTTTTGACAAGTCATAAACTACATTAGTTTGTAAGTCCTACTTTAATATTTAAGTCGTTGAATTCCAGGTAAATATAGGAACTTTTCAACTCGCTTTGTCTCTTTGTTGCTCGGTTAGTTAAGTTTTATTCAGCAGTTCTGTGCATTCAAATGCATTTACTTGTCGTATTTCTGCGTTGTTTATTTGGCAATGAACTCTTGTGAGATGTTGTCTAAGGTTTGGGATCATTTTCTTTAAATATTAATGTTTCCAAAAATTATAGCCATAGATTATCTTTTTTTTTTCAACAAAATAAAAGTTGAATACCAAAGTTTATGAGCTAAAAAATTATGCAAGTGTAATATAATATGTACCCACAAATTTTTGTTCTTATAACTATGAAGTTATTATCCATGTAGTACGTATTATCATTTTGTAATACACATTACTCTAAATTTGCTTACCTTTTTATATTAATTAAATCAGTACACTTAAAAACTGACGTCGACACAACAAAAATTATCTACCGACCCCATGTTCGAAGTTAATTTCGCACTTGACCGCCTTTTTCATTAAATTACTTTCGTAATGAATAAATGTATTACACCGGGGATTCCTTTCTTCGCCTTTTCTTCCTTATTTTATTATAAACCGTAGAAAAGTGTCTTATGGAGCAAGTTATTTTTTATCTCGGGTGTAATAAATTTTATTTTAACGTCGCTTGCCGGATTAGGTCTAAATGTAAATGAACCGCGGAATGACGCCGGCGCCGGTGTCATTCCTGACTATCCGTTTTAGTGATGGCCCTCGTTTACTTAGTGAAAATGGTTTTAAATAATAATTCTAATTTCTTAATGTACTTCCGACGTTGAATTTTAAAGATTTTATTTTGTTACAATACATGTTATTAAATATTAATGAAATAATATTGACCTTAATTTCAATCTGAGGGTAGCAGTTAAAAACGGTAAAATTATATTTTATCATTATAATACATATAGTAGATAATGCCCATTATCCCCCTAAGAGGTTTAGCAAAAGTGTGCAATTTACACACTCACTTTTCACCAATTAGATTAAGTCCCACATGGTATGGGATGAGCCTACCGCCGCTTTTTGGATACAAATACAACAATTTAGTAACAAATCCAATGGGACTTGCACCGAGTAATTCTAAATATTATTGTAAGCTCTTATTATAATATCCATATTTAAATAAAACAAAAGACAATAAATAAGTAAATATTATAAAACAAAACGCAAAATAATGAACAATAATATGAATGGGTTCAAAATGTAGGAATACAGGCACTAAGAGGCTTTACTAAGTGAAATTGTTACTGAGTTGTTACATAGACTTATGTGCTTACGATTTTGCGGTTACGATTATTTTCATAAAATAAGAGAAATAAGCTACAATTACAAAATAGGGCTGAAATGGTTGAAAATTATGTCATTTTTAAAGCATTCTGAAATTTATTTATGAGCTTTTGGTATAATGTAAAATTTTACGTAGGTATGCGTGGTTTACGCGTATAAATGCATGGTAGAGTTATCGCCTAATTCGCAGTAGCAAACCGAAGCAATGTGACAGAGAAAATTGAGAGTATGCGAGTACGCGGGACGAGGTCCGGGGCGCGGCAGAATGTCCCTCACAAAATTATGTAATAAGGCCTAGGGGTAAAAATAGCATTCCACACAATCGAAGTCGCGGGTGTACACTAGTAATAATAGTAATAAACGTACTGTTTTGTACGATTTTTCACTAAGCGACCATAGCTATAAACCTGTTTAAACTAGAAACTTAATCTTACATCTTACACTATAAAAAATTGTGTTCAAAACTATAAACGGTTAAAATGTAGTCGTGACATGAAAGTCTAAATGTTAAGTATTATTTAAGCTTTATGATAACGCTTATTTATACAGTGTAGTTATTATGAAGGGCGAAGTAGATAGGTACTTGGGCCCACTTTGGCCCAATCTCCTTTGCTATAAAAATGTGTCTATGGAGTTTGAGATTATAACAATTATACAATATATACATATATAACAATTGAACTAAGTACTTTAATAAGGCATAAATAGGGTGTAAAAACAGTAATATATAAAGGTGAAGTGCAGGACATATCTATTACTTACTTCATTAACATTTCAATATAAAATGCCAGTCCAGTCGTGACGTCATAATGTGTCAGTTTTCTTATACCATGAACGAAATGTTAAATACATATATATAGTCACGCCCATTACCCCCAAAGAGGTTGGGCAGAAGTGTGCAATCTTATCTATACATATCATCATCATCAGCCTATTGCAGTCCACGGCTGGACGTAGGCCTCCCCCAGGGCACGCTACAAGACTGCCATGGGGTTTATTTGCCCATAGTCACCACGTTGGCAGGCGGGTTGGTGACCGCAGTTTGTATTTTGGACTATGTTGTCAACACGGGAGGCGCTGCTGCCTACCTCCCGGAAACCCGATACCCACGGGCAGACATGGGGTGGTACGAATTCTACTCTGCCGGCACCACGCGGCCTATCTATACATATAATAAATATTAAATAAAGTGGCTGCCCACGATTTCGTCCGCATGTGGGGGCATTACACCAGTGCGAAGTCGGGGCGAGTTGCTATATTTGCTATATCTAACACTGATAGAATTTTTCAAATCGGACTAGATTTTCCTGAGATTAGTGCGTTCAACCAAACAAACAAACTCTTCAGCTTTATAATATTATATAAGTATAGATTGTAATTATTACAATATGATAATTTTCTCTTGTTTCAGTATCAACAGTGGACGTGGACGCAGTGTTGGGCCGGACGGCGTCTTTACCATGTGACGTCAGGCCGGACGTGGCCGAGGATCGAGTCTACATGGTGCTCTGGTTTCGCAAGAGTGGCGGAAAACCTATTTACAGGTAAGATAAATACAACTTGTTCCCTTTCTCACATCAATTAAATAGTTCTAAGTAGTTTTAAGTTAGTTATAGATATTTCTACAATTTCTATATCATCTAATTGTCTCAATTAAATAGGCACTTCGAATTCTTTCTTAACCCGCGTTATGATACATCAATAATTCGAAGACAAACTCTTGTGTGGATGGATAGGTACGTATTTGTTAGCCCTACATAAAAAATTACCTAAATTTATACCCGTACTTAGCACATACAGACTGTGTAGTACCTATGTAATTTACGCGGACAAAGTCGCGGGTGGCCGCTCGTATTGTACATTGCCAGAAACGTGTCAAATCAACTGCACATGGTGTGGTCGTCATTAGGCCATTCGAGCTGCACCCAAGCGCATCCGAACAAATGTTTTAAATACAATCATTGTGTCTTTACTCACAAAAAAAATGTTAGTTTGCTTAGTTTACATAGGTATGTTTTTGTAATTCAGTTAGTATTAACTTTTTATGAATAGTTTAGTTTAGACATGATTTATTTTTAAGTTATTATAACTCAGTAAACCAGTTAACTACATATAAGTAGGTACATACAGGATGTTTTTTGTTGCCACCCTTAACGAAGGGTATCTCTAGGTTTATGCAAAAAAAATGTTCCTTGATGGGCGAGAATGCTAGTTGTTTGATAGACAGATGTGATCGTACACGCGTCAATGTGCATTTATGCAGGCAGATTCTTAATGTATATGTCGTGGCCATATCGTTGAATTATTTATATCATGAAATTCAAAATGCCCTTGACCATATGGATAATGAATTGATCATTTCATGATACTAACCTAACCTAACCGACCATTTCATGAAATTACTATTAAAGATTTGGCCACGACATATATACAGGATGATTTTTGGTCGTCAACGTTCCCGATAACTACGGAATCTCCTCATCATCACGATCATTTTTCTCCATGGAAGAATACCTGGGAAGTGTCTGGTTTCCAAAATATTAGGGTCCAAAGTTGAGTAAATAGACTGCGTTTTTCTGCAAAATCACATAGACCGCGTGCAGGATTTTTTCAGGAAAAATATAATTCTGTCTAAAAAAACTATAAAAAGACACTAATTTCGCAAGATCATTAAAAAAAAAAAAAAAAATCCCAGCATTTTTTTTGGCAACACTTTAGTAATTACCCTTCGTTAAATGGCCAAAAAAAACATCCTGTAAATATAAAAATAATTACATTATTTAACAAGTAATTATAAATAAAATAAATACATCACGTATTAAATAATTTCATCGGTAGGTACACATTAAGTTTAATGTGCATGTGTTTATAATTAATTTCGCTGGCTTTATATACGAGTCGATCCAATTAGTGATTGTAGAGTACGGAAACCTGCAGATACACACGTAAAGATACACGAGCAAAGATATACACGCAAACACACATATGGTAATGAGCCCTTGGCACATCGGGTGCTTGCAGACAAACGGATGGTAGGTAGATATTTCACGATATTACAATTATTATAGCGGTGATAGCCCAGTAGTTATAATGTGCGCTTTTCAAGCGGGGGGCGTAAGTTCAATCCCAGTCACGGGCCTGTACCAATGTATTTATTCCATGTACGGATCTTGATGTAAAATTGTCACTTAGCTCGTGTTTGGGAAAAGCACGCAAAGCCGTTGGTCCTGTGGCTGCCTGATCTCTCTCCGGTCGTGTTGGCTCTCCGGCCTATCGGACGATGAGAGTGATGTAATAGAGAGTGCATTGTGTTTGCACACATACTTTTGCACTATAATACGTATCCCCTGCGCACCTGGCTAACCTCTTCTCTCCGACAGCATTTCGGTCAAGGCGATAAATCTCTAGACCGCCTTGACCGAAATGCGGTCGGAGAGATTATATAATAATATATTGCAAGAAAATTGTGAAATATGTATAGCGTAGCCATCTATCGAACACAGAGAGAACTTATTAAAATCTCACACAATGATTAAAATTTACAGACACATGGGTCAAACAACAAATTCTAGCCCGGTGGGGCCGAAAGCGCGTTCTTTTTCATAACCCCACATGTGAACGGCTATGTTCATATACTGCTAAAGCTGAAGTTTTCCTTCACGTCGCCACAACCTACCTAGCGACCACAACCATCTCGCTAAACTCTGGGTGGCTAGAAGTGTAATTTCATGGAGGAGATCCTTAGCATAGCAGGACTAGATGTTAAAGATTCGTACATTATTGAATGATAGCTCATCGCCTGAGGGAACTCTCCTGAGATCCATAGTCGACTCTTACGACATGCACTGCACGGGAGGGCAGCTGAAGTTTTCTATCAATAAATATAAATAAAAAATACTAAAAAAAACTAGTTATATTATCATAATGGTTCGGACAGAAAACATTATATACTCAGCTAATACAAAATGATTAGGAATTTTACGCAATATTGCATTGTATGTTTTTTTATTGATGAAGCGTACCTACGCTTAAATTATTTACGTAATTTATTATGAATAAATAATGTATTATGCCTCATTCACAAACATTAATGATAATAAAATAATGTAAAATAAATCATCTCATAATTTAATTCAGACTTATATATTTTTAATTTGAGAAAAAAAAAACAAAAAAAATGACAGCCGAATATTATTTTCCATAAAACTGGAAGTGACATAAAGACTTCTGTTTACAGAGGCAACGATTACGCGAAATTGCAATTATAAGTATCTCTGAGGCAATAATGGGGGAGGGAACCGTTTGCGGATAATACCGTCATAAAAAAGCTGCTTAAATTGTTAAATTTACCTGGAAACAGCGGGGTGTACAATCAAATCATCTCTCTCAAAGCTCGTTGCCATATAAATTAGGATCGAGGTTGGAACATTGAGAAAATGTAGCCAGTGCGGAAATTGAAAAACTTCACCGACCCGCGCCATCTTTTATTCTAGAATTTGACAGATTTTTTTTTACGGAAAATGAATTTAAGCTCCGTCCCACGTGGCAATTTACGCGCTTTAATAAAAACCGGCTATCTTTACCTAGACGAATTTGTTTTTTAAATTAAATCGCGTTCTCGTTTCAGTTTATTTGACAAACCTTGATGGATTTTTAATGTTGTTATATGTGCTCTTTTATTTGCATACAATTTCATGAACTCTTCGTTAATTTCCTACAAGAAATAGTGTTAAAATATTTTTTCGCAGTGCCTTTCTACTTATTTTTATTGAGTTCAAATGTAGTTAAAATAAAAAAGCCATAATTTTATTTTAAAATGTTTTTCATATTTTATGATACTTTCATGTACATAACGTTTTTTATTGACTTTATTTTATAAAATACCTACTCTTACTCTATTGCGAATGCTAATTAAGCAAGATTAGGTTAAATTGCCAATTGTCCCTTAATATTTATTTAGGTACATTATATCGTACAATATTTCCTGCAGTTCAGGACAAAGAATGTACCTATATCCTATTCCAATCCTAAGATTATCCTTTTCTTATATGGATTCGATGTTTTTTCCTTATTCGATAAGAAGCTTGGCTTATACATTAAAAGATGAACTCGAAATAATGTTCTCTATTGCTTGGGCTATAACGTATTATTTTTTAAAGTAAAGAAACTAATAAATAGGGTTTCTGTTATCTACTTTTCGTTTTTTTTTTGTACCAAATATCTATTTTTGTCAGTAGGTAAGGCGTATTCCTGTAGGTTTTCTTCCTGGTATCGCAACGTAATATTATTGTGGTTGTATTACACCACAGATTTTGAAAATCCTTCCTCAGCGGAAATCTTCCACTCATAATTATATATTTATTCATTGGCCTTTCACTTTTATACTTATTAAAATGATGCTTTGTTTTCAGCTTCGATGTCCGCGGCCGTTCCTTCAACAAGGCTCTCCAATGGTCAGACCCTGGGGCGTTTGGACCCCGCGCGTACTTCGCAACAGTGGCCAGACCAGCCTCCTTGACCCTCAGTTCGGTACAACTGGATGACGAAGGCGTGTACAGATGCAGAGTGGACTTCAAGAACTCTCCGACCCGGAACTTCCAGATTAAACTTACTGTTATAGGTAAGAACATGGAGGTGATTGTGGGAACACACATAATTTTTGTAACACATATATTTATGTCTGCATAGTTGCATAAGGCTGTAAATACATTGCCTCGCTAGTCCCGGGAATGTCGGGCTACGAGCGTGTCGTATCTGTACTCATAGTATATGTATATCTGATTTGATAGTCATATTACTTTCTATACTAATACCATCTTTTATTATTACGATAATCCCGTGGCTCAACATGATTTTGAAGTCTCAAAAGCTACCTTTTCAGGAGGTGCTATGCTACGTTGCTTGCTGCAGATGCGTATGATTTGTTCGTATAGTGTATGATCACAAACGCGATCATACAGCCACGCTTAGCAACGGGACCAGATGTTAAAGATCAGTGACAAGCTAGCTCATCGCTTGAGAGAACGCCCCTAAATTCCTGTAGTCATGTTCCAGACACAAAGTAAACATCATATCTAATTACCAATTAAAGTTTACTAAATTGAAACTAGTGAAATGCATTTGATTATAGAATTCTTCTATCTGAGACTTAAAAGTAATTTCTTCTAGGCCCTTAGTTACTCGGCTTTCAAAAGCTACCTACTTTTTTTATTTTATTTTATAGCTGCGTATAGGATGAAGAAAATATTGGTTATTATCAAACAACGTCTCGCTGGCTGAATAATTGCATTTAATCTTAATATATTATATATTAGAAGCTTGTGAAAGCCGAGTAATTAGTTAATATTAATATTTGGATAAGCTTAACGTAATCTAATGGTTCAGTCGTTAAGTAGTAGAGTGTCCTCAAGGTAGTTACCACTTTACCAGTAAGAATAATAAGAAGGGGCGTAAGATTTCATACAAAAAAATGTAGTTAGGTATTGTTTATGCATTTCATTTATGAAATCCTTGATTGCCTTCATTCAAACTGTAAGATTACTCGTAGCTGTGGATTTTTCTTATTCTTATTCTTTTTTTTTCTAATGCTTTATTGTACACAGTAAAGTTTTCACAAATAAAGTTTATGACAAAGAAAATGTACAAAGGCGTGCTTATATCTAAAAGAGATTTCTTCCAGCACACCAATCGTGAAAGAGAAATTAACATAAGAGGTAGGTATGTGTGCACACAAACAGACCAATAAACTAAATCTATACTATATATATATAATATTCTTATGGATCCAAGGTGTAAAAATAAATAGGTAAGAACAAAAATCAACGTTTTATATTTAGTACATACAGAGAAAACTTAAGCTAACACTTATGACCTAATTCTAAGACCTAATTTGCCCTACAATGACCGTCGCCTAGTATACGTCCGTTCCGAGCCAACGCGCCGCCAAAAGTGAAGTCTGCAACACAGGTCTGGAACGTCGTCCATCCGCATGGCGTTCACGTCGGTAGTGACGTAGCAAGGTAAAGGTGGTGCCATCTTTATTCTTTTCGACAAAACGGCCGTTCCTGACTGCGTGACGTCCTCGTCAGCTCTATAAACAGAAGATCCACTGTCGTCATCAGGATGCTCGTCGGCTGCAAATAGCAAACACAAACTGTTATGACTAGTCAATACTAGGTAAACAACCGAACCAAACAAAATTCTTGCATTATAAAGTCTATGCGCACTTAAACAGTATAATGCAAGAACACCTTTCACAATCACATTCATAGAAGAGTAATGCAGGTACCAAATATACATTCAATCAAACTTACTATCACACGTCCTTTCATTGACAACTAACTATGGCCGGCAAAAGTAAATACCATGAGCTCCCATGATCATATATGGGACAAGTAAAACGAGCAGAAGGAATACGAGCGTTATGGTCTGCCGCGATTCCACATCGCACTGACCCCAGCAACAGTGCAGTCTGCCGGTCAGAGACCGTACTACGAAAACTCGTAGTCTGCCGGCTGAAGGCCGTACTACGCAAAATCGTAGTCTGCCGGCTGAAGGCCGTACTACGCAAAATCGTAGTCTGCCGGCCAGAGGCCGTACTACGCAAAATCGTAGTCTGCCGGCTACCGTACGCAAAATCGTAGTCTGCCGGCCAGAGGCCGTACTACGCAAAATCGTAGTCTGCCGGCTGAAGGCCGTACTACGCAAAATCGTAGTCTGCCGGCTGAAGGCCGTACTACGCAAAATCGTAGTCTGCCGGCCAGAGGCCGTACTACGCAAAATCGTAGTCTGCCGGCCAGAGGCCGTACTACGCAAAATCGTAGTCTGCCGGCCAGAGGCCGTACTACGCAAAATCGTAGTCTGCCGGCTGAAGGCCGTACTAGCAAAATCGTAGTCTGCCGGCCAGAGGCCGTACTACGCAAAATCGTAGTCTGCCGGCCAGAGGCCGTCTACGCAAAATCGTAGTCTGCCGGCCAGAGGCCGTACTACGCAAAATCGTAGTCTGCCGGCCAGAGGCCGTACTACGCAAAATCGTAGTCTGCCGCGACTCTGGAGTCGTCGTTGTAAAAGATAACGAGCGGTACTCACTCTCAAAAAACATTGCACACGTCTCAGGTGTCCACTCTCCGCGCCACGGTACCATATATTCTGCGGCGGCTCTCGTACATTTCCCGTACGAGCCAGACAATAATTCAAGTTCATAGCGGTTGTGTGGCAAGACTGACGTTATCTTGTAGGGACCCCTCATACCGGAATCTAACTTCCCAGTGCTTTGTGCTTGTTTTATGACAAACGCAAATTCACCAACTTTATAAGCACGTGGTTGCTTACGACCTTCATTAATTACATCGTCTTGTCGTTTTTGTCTAGCGGCCAGTCTTTCACTAGCGTGCTGTCTCTTTAGCACTATCAGTGCCTTGCGGTTTCCGCTGGTATTACTGAGAGCAACGTCACGTACTAGAGACCGCAATACCGGCGTAGTTGCGTCAATACCCACGAGCAATTGGAGTGGTGATACGTTTGTGGCGGCGTTCTTGGTCATATTAAGGATAAGTTGAACTCGCCATAGAGTGTCTGACCACTCAGCACCCCTATTATTCGCTTCTACCCTTATTAAGTTATGAACCGTACGACAGTAGCGCTCGGCCTGGCCATTCTCATGATGCATTTCAGGTGTTATAAAATGCATTTTACTGCCTAAATCAGATACTAAACTCTGAAAACTATTACTTTCGAACATTCTACCTCGGTCACTAACAATAAGCGAAGGAGAACCAAACAAAGAAACTGTATTAGTAACAGCACGTTTTAGCTCGTAGCTATGGTATTTCGTTTCAGCGCCTTGTGTACGAGTAGATTTACTAAAATATGCAACTACCCTCTTTTGCTTATTATGTTCTTGCAATAAGATTGAGCCGTACCCGCTCGCGCTTGCGTCGGTGTGTAGTTCTGTAGGGAGGCACGGGTCAAAAATGGCAAGGACTGGTTCATCGGTAAGGCATTTAATAATATATGTGCGCGCCTCTTCCTGCTCGGGCCCCCAAACAAAGGGTATACCTCGTCGTGTAAGCCTAGCAATGCACGCTGTCTTTTGAGAATACCCAGAAATATAACGGCGAAAGTAGCCTGCAAGGCCTAAAAACTGGCGTATTTGCTTAACATTTTTTGGACGGGGTGCATTACTTAGCTATAATCTTTCGTGGACTCGGCCGTACCTGACCTAATGTAGGTTACACCGTCGCGATTCTAGACATCGGTCCCTATTAAAACCGAGGCGTTCATGCATGTCTTCGGCACAACATATAAACCTACTTCAACAGATATTTCAGGAAACTCAACTACTAAAGTTACGTAAGAAGTACATTCGATTTCTTGACTTCCTATGCCCCGCAATACTCGATAAGTGGGTACTCTGTTACAATTAAAGTATTTAAGAACATATTCAGATATTAGGGAAACACATGATCCACTATCAACAAGAACATCTAGTGAGACGCCTTCAACCACGGCCGTTATAACATCAACATTAGCTACAGTGTCCCGTTTGCGACACAAATTAACGTTATTTGCACGTTTGTTATTAGTACTTATTAGTTTCAACGCGTTGCTTCGCAAAACATGTCTTCGCACTATGACCTGTCTTATGGCAATACGAGCAAGTGAACACCGTTTTATTATTCGCAGTTGGTGTATGTGAAGAAGTTGACGTACCCTCACTGAATCTATTGGCACTCGTAGGTGCGTTGCGAGTAACATTTTCCACACGCGAATTTTTAGGGCAGAAATTACGTTTATGACTAATATCGCCGCAATTAAAACACTTCATTGACCCATTATTCGTTCTACTAAATTCCCGCTTACGCGCATTAAAATTTGCGGGTAGATTGGAACGGACAGGATCATGGAATACAACACGCGTTTCATTTTTAGGCTTAACAAATACCGACAGAAAATCGACTATTTCCTGTGGTTTCAGTTTAGCATTAGTGGCAGATGCTTTAATCTGTGAATCCGTAATGCCTCGAAGAACAATTGCCGTCCGGAGGTCATCTGATAACCCGGTTACGATGTTTAAGCGCAACAATGTACGACGCGCATATTCAGCATATGTAGCGAAACCTTTCGAGTCAGTACGCATAACATCATAAAGCACAGTTGCCACGTCTATATTTCGTGGACAGAGGGAACGAAAATCGATTTTAAAATTACTCCAGGTGCGATTATTAGTCACCCAATCGCTAAGCCACGATCGAGCATCTCCTTTTAAACAATTAGCAACACGCGATAAACACTCATTATCTGCCCAATGGTTTACGATACGTGCGCGGTCAACCTCTGTACACCAAACATCAAAATCATGTAATTGAGGATCGAAAGACGAAATGTAATAATGGGTCGGTCTTACTTGAATCAGTGACGAAAGCGCATCCATGATCCTCTCCGTTACCTCGCCGGAGGGCGTGTCGCCGCGTGAAGTTGTCTCAGACGCCCTAGGTTGTTCTGGCAGAGCCTTGCTGCCGTTGACAACAGATGCGTAGCTGTGATCAGGACTCAACAATGGCGGTGGCAGAGGAGGTGTTGTGGATCGATCTGCAACAGGAAAAGAAACAGTACGACGTTCTAATAATCCCGGAGAAAGCGGCGGCGGTGGCGTTGTAGATGATCGTCCTAATCTATCTTCCATTGCCCTCAATTTACTTAAAATCGTACTCAATACTGCGTCAGTCTCGTGACTTTCATTTTGACCCCTATTACTAGAAATGCTATCCGCCATTTTAAATAAACCAGTAACTATCTACGAGTAACTACAGAGAACTAACTATTTACACTTTTAATTCTAACCACTGCTAATTTTATTTAGAAAAAGTACCACTCTTGTATTTTAAAGTAAAATCAAATTTATAACGAATTGTCTGGATGCCACTGGCGTAAATTCACTATCCCGCTTTCTGATCTTATGGATCCAAGGTGTAAAAATAAATAGGTAAGAACAAAAATCAACGTTTTATATTTAGTACATACAGAGAAAACTTAAGCTAACACTTATGACCTAATTCTAAGACCTAATTTGCCCTACAATGACCGTCGCCTAGTATACGTCCGTTCCGAGCCAACGCGCCGCCAAAAGTGAAGTCTGCAACACAGGTCTGGAACGTCGTCCATCCGCATGGCGTTCACGTCGGTAGTGACGTAGCAAGGTAAAGGTGGTGCCATCTTTATTCTTTTCGACAAAAATATTATAAAGCTGAAGAGTTTGTTTGTTTGTTTGTTTGTTTGATTGAACGCGCTAATCTCCGGAACTACTGGGTCGAATTAAAAAATTCTTTTTGTGTTGGATAGTCCATTTATCGAGGAAGGCTTTAGGCTATATATCATCACAGTGCGACCAATAGGGACGAAGAATAAGAGGAAAATGTGGAAAAAACGGGGAAAATTATTCAACTTTGGAGACTTCCGTTGCGTGCGCTGCGTAAACGGTTCAAGTTATCCAAAAAATATGTATGAAAGAATAAAATGACGTAGAAATGATATGAAAGAAAAAATTGAAGGTCTAGACTGCCTGATGCAGAACCCTTAGCAGCCCAGCTAAACTTTGAGAGATATGAAAATACCGTCTTAGGAAAAGTTGCTCAGCATGATAAGCACTTTCTAATAACGTAATAAAATTGAAGGTCTAGATAACCTGATGCAGAACCCTTAACAGCCCAGCTAAATTTTGAGAGATATGAAAATACCGTCTTAGGAAAAGTTATTCAACATTTAAAAAGAATTCAATTCCCTGTTAAGTTATCTTTTGCTGTAACAATTAATAAATCACAGGGGCAAACGTTTAAACACGTTGGAATTGACTTACGTCAAGACTGCTTTTCACACGGCCAATTATATGTCGCGTTGTCAAGATCGGGTTGCGGAGAAAATCAGTATGTTCTTCTGCCTCAAGAAAATAAAACAAAAAATATAATTTACGCAGAAGTACTTTAAAATATTTTATTCTGTTTGTTGACGCGGACGAAGTCGCGGGCAACAGCTAGTAATTAAATAAAAGAAAAGACATAAACCTAAAATAAACAAAAATACCTAAATAGACTACATTCTTTATTGTACACATTAAAGTTTCACAAATAAAGTTTAAAACAAGGAAAATGTACAAAGCCGTGCTTATCTCTTAGAGAGATTTTTGTTGATGAAATAAAAAAAAACATCATTTATAAAGGGGGCTAACATTTAATTACGTTAAAACTTAAACTTAAAATGACTTGCTTTTTAACTTTCAAAAAAGTCTGGCGATTATTATGCAACTCACCATAACATCCTTTCTTATGGAGTTTAAACATAATAAATATAAATGTCACGCCCATTATCCCCCAAGGAGGTGTGCAAACTACATACCCACAGATAAACTGTATCATATTTGTTTATATAGATCGATTTGTATATTACACTCTTGCTAAAAAATAAGTCGACATTTTCTCTATTCCCAAGAATATAAGATCTCAAACGTATTTATTTCCCATTTTCAAAATAAAATGGTTAATATAACGTTGCCGTACCTTTTATATGGCTTTCGTTGTGAATTATTTCTTATATTTTTATTGCACTTTAACGGAACAAGCCTATTAGAGGTTTATTCACGTACGGGGGCGGGCACGCGAGCCCGGACATGTTTATGAAAATAAAACGGAATAATAAACCTTTTATTGAAGGGCCATCAAGGTAATAAGGGCCATTTAATTAATAATGCTCTTATTAATTATTAATACTCTACTTATATTATTAAAGATTTTTCTATGTTTATACGTTTAATAATTTGTGAAACATGTACAGGGTAAAGTGATATGTACCGATAATTATCAGGTGAAACAAATTATTAAAAATGGCATTTTAAGAAACAAATTATGGTATATTATGCATAATTGATAAATATAATTAAGTAGTGCTGTGAAGAATAAATCCTAATTCCATATTCTTATTCAGTAGGTAGGTACTTTAAAAATCTGTCGCTGATACGAAATCCTTGAGCATTATTAACTTCATCCCTCTTAATCTTTCTTTCTGTTACAAACTCCATTTCTCCCCATTAAAATATAATCTTTCTTGACGAATAAAATAATCATTATTCATAGATATCTCTGAAACGCCATTTAAATCTAATTTCCTTTTAATTCAATCTGTCTCCTGCAGATGTTATCTATGTCATAGTTGTTTTTTATCTACGGGACGTCGCCGCAGTCCGTTCGTGGCAAGTCGTAATTAAAGTGTCTGTTATGTCATTACTGGCGGTTGATGGTGACCACAGTGGAGCTGGGATACAGTGGATCTTGACATTGAAATTTTAAATGAATTTGTCCTGTGGCTTAGTTTGCTTTGCTTTGCTAGTTTGTGATTTGTTTTTGTGACTTTTTGCGTTTGTGTTATAAAAATCGATAAGTGACATTGAAAATATAATGAAATGTCTTGAATATTGATAGAAATATAAGTAGAAACTTAATGACAGGTATAAGAATGAACTAAATAATTATTCTCTATTGAGGGATCGCCCGCCACCGGGCCCTATACCCTCCGCTGACCCTCGGATCTGCCTACTCATGATCACGAACACAAGACACTACAGTCGCAACTGGCTTCTCGTTGCGACTGTAGTGTCTTGTGTTCGTGATCATGAGTAGGCAGATCCGAGGGTCAGCGGAGGGTATAGGGCCCGGTGGCGGGCGATCCCTCAATAGAGATTTGAACTTCCGAATAGTGACGCCTGATACAATTCAATATTAAATAATTATTATTTATTTACTCAAAACACCGTACTTACTTAAATGAAAGTTATTGTATATTACGTTAAGGTCAGTGACATGTTTTGCCGAAAAATATTTCATGCATTACTGCATCGAGATTATTTTAAATAGTTACTTATTTTATTGCACTTACCTTTTAATACCAAAACATGTAACGTTAGCCCTGAATACTCTTGTTTGAGTACTATATCGAGTCTACTCTATGTCTCAACCCAAAGAGCCGTAATGACTAAATTGATTCTCCTTCGTCGCCTTGTAAAATTTCAATTAAAAAGAGTTTAAGGGTGTCCTCTCAGAAATTTGGTAGTCACTTTGTTTTAATGTGAAATAAAAAATTGAGTATCGTACAAATTTTTCGATCTGCCCAATTAATGTCGAAAATAATTTATATTTTTATAGAAACCTCAGATGTCACTAATTTATTGATGTCTTCCGACAAAACAAAAAAATGTTTGAAAACTCAATCCTAGTAAAATTGTCATACAAAAACGGTACCACTTACACCCTATAGGTATATACATTAAGTAACAGAAGGGGTATGTTATATTATGCTAATAGAGAACCTATGCACAATATTTAAGACTCGAAATCACATGTCTATTTCCCCAGATAGTATAGAGAATTACTAAACAACCCAAGAACGTTCATATACACTTTAAAAATAACGCGGCTTCGCATATCATCATCATCAACCTATGCAGTCAGCTGCTGGACGTAGGCCTCCCCCAGGGCACGCCACAAGACTGCTATGGAGGGTATTTGCCCATAGTCACGATCATAGAGATTCATGTATATACCCTGTGTATTTGACAATACAAATGTTATATATTGTTTGTTCTAGTGCCACCACATCAGATTCTACTGTACGATAAGTCGGGGGCCGACGTGACAGGAGTGGTGGGGCCGATGGAAGAAGGCTCCTCTTTAGTTCTCGTCTGCGAAGTCAGAGGCGGTAAGTAGTATTGTTACTAGCTGTTGCATGCGACTTCGTCCGCGTGATCTACAGAATATAGCCTATGTCTTTCTGGGTGCTCTCAGATATTATGTATGCAAAATTTCCAGAAGATTTGTGTAGGAAATAAAACGTGGAGTGGTGACAAACAAACATGCTTACTTTCGCATTTATAATAATTTGCTGGTTAGGATTAGCCGATGCTCGCGTCTTCGTTTTGTCCCTTTTGAAAACCAGCGCTGCTTGCAAGGTAGGCACGCCTATCTTGTCTTGACGGTTGCACGTACACGGGTCGTGACTGACGGGCTCCAAATAGGGCACACAGTTCTAGTTACCGTTCTTCGTTTCATGTTGGTTCTACCTGTCTACTTACTTCTTTTGATTTTTACCCTATTTCTATTGTCTTTTTCTATGTTACTACTGTCCGTGTATGTGTAATTTTCAAATAAAAAACTATTCTATTCTATTCTTCGTGATATAGGCTAAGTTTCACCGGAATTATTTCAGTAAGTTTTTGCATCAAAAAGAAATAAACTTTCACAAAACTAATCTTTTTAGTTACATGTAGGTATAATGCTGAATCAATACAGATGCTTTTCTTGGATTTTGATAAATGAGACATCTTATTAAATTCAGAGTTTCTATCAGTTTACATTAATTATATCTTACCTTACTATATAAGATGGTAAAACTTATCTATAAGTAACTGAAAAGCCAATCTTCTTTGAACGTTGCTACGAGATCTGCTACGAGGATTCGCTACGACAATTTGCTACGCCAACTTGCTACGAAGCGTAGTTAGACATTAGACGTAGTAGCCGCCATATTTTCATAGTTTTAAGTAATTAGTTTCATACTAGTGGACGCCCGCGACTCTGTCCGCGTGGACTACAGAAAAAACAAAATGTCGAAATTATCCAGGATAAAAACATTTTCACGGGATAAAAAGTAGCCTATACCTAAGTTAAGTGGGACCTGTCACAATATATTCCTGACAACTGCATCAAAATCGGTTCAGCCGTTTCTGAGATTAGCGTGCACAAACGCACAGACAAACAGACAAAAATTCCAAAAATCATTCTTTTGGCTACTATTGCGTTGATAAAGGTCTTCTATAATATTTTTTCTCATATATCTTTCATGTACAGACAGCGATCCGTTACATTTTTATTATATGTATAGATATATCTCTTTTTATTTATTAATTGAAACATCTTAATGTTTAAGAATTTAAGATGGTTTTTGAACTCAGGATATATAGGTATTTACGAGTCGGTACAATGCTTAATAACAACTATTCTGGCACGTTTTATTCATAAGAATTTTATATATCGAATATTGACATTTTCATATACTCTTTACAACCAAAGAAAATATCTTTGTACAACCGAGTAAATAAATGAAACGTTAAGATTACAAATATTGCGTCTAAGCTATTACGAATAATATATTTTTGACATTGTGTTATTCTGAATATACTACTATAATTAAAACCCATCGCGTTATCGAAGAAAATCAGCGGTAGGCTCATCTTTTACCACGTGGGACTTTATAGGCCATCTTTCTTACTAATATTATAAGCGCTACAGTTTGTAAGTATGGATGGATAGATGGATGGATGGATGTTTGTTACTCTTTCACGTAAAAACGGCTAGAGCGATTTTAATAAAATTTGGTATGGAATTAGCCGACACCCTGGATTAACACATAGGCTACTTTTTGTCCCGGGAAAATATTTTTATCTCGGATAATTTCGACATTTTGTTTTTTCTGCAGTCCACGCGGAATATTATATCCAATAGTATTTATTATTCCATATTAAATATGACCATCACAATTTCAACATAATGCATAGGTATATTATACATATAGTGATATGTAGGTACTCATTATTTTCTTACGCGGCTCCAAAAAATATAATATCACAGCTAATCTTTATTATAAGGTATATTAATATTTAACGTTACTTTACTAAAATTTATTATATACATGGTGTTTTTGGTTGTCAACTTTCCCGAAAACTACGGAATCTCCTCATCATCACGACCATTTTTCTCCATGGATGCATACCTTGGAAGTGTCTGGTTCGCAAGATATTAGGGTCCAAAGTTGAGTAAATAGACTGCGTTTATCTGCATAAATGCACATAGACGCGCGTAGCAAGATTTTATCACGAGAAATAATTAATATCTGTCTATGAAAAAACTAGCATAAACACTGGACACTATTGGACCGATCATACAAGAAGTAAAAAAAATAATTTAAAAAATTTACATCGTTTCCCAGCATTTTTTTTTTGCATAAAGTCACTTTATTTGATGTATAGAGTACGTACCCTTCGTTAAGGGTGGCAACGAAATAACAAACAGATCCGAGGGTCAGTGGAGGGTGTAGGGCCCGGTGGTGGGCGCACCCATAGTGAAAAAACAACCTGTAAAATAGTATAGTATGTTTTTAGCTTACCGTTCGATTAAAATATTCTTTAATGTTTTTCTAAAAAAACATGGTTATAGTAAAAATAAGCTCCAGGCCAAACATAATATTACCTACCTGCCGTTAATCAACAACTCAATTTTCAAAACTCAAACAATCCGCTATCTTCCTGGTTATCTCGATCCCGCGCTATCCCGTCAGTCCCGCCAGTCCCGCGTCCGCACTGCGCACTTTTCAATGCAACCATTCAGACGGAATATCTCGCAGCGTTGCCAAAAGAAATCAGCCTATAGAAAAATTGAAATTGTTCATTTTGATTCCTTTGGGTTCAGTAGCTCGGATGGAAAACGCGGGAAGTTTAACAATGACTGTCGCTCTGATTTACTTTTAAGAGATTTTGTGTTCGATTATATTATGTAGTTATCGAGAGTTTATGAGTTTCAATCTAGAATGTGTTTCTTAAAATCTTTTGAGACTTGGACTATACCACGACTCCAAGTTGCTATTCGACTCTCACGTTGACTCAATAGTAACCAAAGCATCATGGGCCTTGGGTTATATGGGTTATGCGTAACTCCAAGGATTTTGTCCAAGCGTGCGTGCGCGCAACGAGCGCGAGGCGTCATCCCGCGCCGCGCACCTAGCCTCGCGCAAACAATTCTCTAATTTCGCTATCGCATTGCTTCGGCTCTGCTATTGCAAATTATGTAATCAGGAGCCGGTGCGTTGAATCCGCGGTGATAATAGGATCGTTTACAGTTTTTTTATTTGTAGTTATATTAAAAGATCATAAAATAAAAGAAACATTGGCGAAAGAAAAACTTCGCTAGCGTTAAAACTTTCTGGGATATAACGATTTCAAAACGCTCCATACAAACGGCTACCACGACGTGACGTCACTCTTTAAGCAACATGTATGCGCGTAAAAGAATTTTTGTTCTACAGCTATATTAAATATTTCGTTTATAAATATGGTCACAAAACAAAAGTTGCTGTAAATGATGCAGGTGGACATGTGATATTGTAATTTTGAAAAATGGACTAGCCCACTTAACTTTGAAGGCTTATTACTGCCTCATTTGGACACATAATCATAATTTTACAGATAGGTATGATTTTGATTATTTATTCTGATAAGATTAAGATTCAACCATAGGAAACTACACCATTGTGGGCGGACGCGGACCAGTCCGTACCGACACGCACCGTGAAGCCACTGGAAAACGAGATAGAGATATAAAATTTGCGGACTGTCAATCATATCTTCAGTTATTTTTATATGAAATTTAAATCTTGAACTTAAAAAATGCAGAATATATCGATGAGTTAGCCGTTAGTACAAAATTCAGCGGATTGATTATAATTATTAAAGAAAAAATATCATATACCTATCATAAATATCGAATTGAGAAACCTCCTTTTTCTGTCGGTTAAAAATAAAGCAATACCAACATTTATGCAACTTCGTCCCAGCCACAATTTCACCCAGCATTGTCCTCGTACAGGAAAGAAGCGGATTAAACTTTTTCTTCCTGAAACGCCAGCCACGGAACCCACACGTCGCGCGAGTAAATTCGTTTTGTCACGTTTTTTTTGGAAATCATTTCCGACGTGCGACTGAGTGGGGGAAATGCTTAGCCGAAGATAATAGGGGCTTTACGTTTCAATGTACTACGTGGATTCCGTGGAATATTGCGAACATATATGCAGTGGGACAATTGGTTTACGTCATTTTAGAGAATGTCTGGCTATGTCTGTCCAGTTTTTGTTATAAGGAGCTCTATGGCCGGTTATATTGCACTATTGCCTCTACATTTTGCGTGGCTGTTGCCGCCGTATTTTATAGATTTTGCAAACGTTACTTACTTCTTTTGATTTTTATTTATTGTTAATTAAAGAAGATTATTGAGTGTATCGGTATCTACCGATATCTATTGAGTGTATCGGTATCTAGATAAAACTTTACAACAGAAGCCATTTTAGGTTAATAATATAATGCTAAGCACGAGATTTATCATATTTCCATGCTGTCTTCTACGATATCCATTTCGTTTTTCATGCTGTGCTTGATACATTGAAACTAGTAAAAAGCCCTCTGTAACATAGTACGAGTAATTCTGCTTTAATATACGAGTAATAGAGCTAGATACCAACACACGGACGAGGGGTAGCGTATAGGCGGCGGCAACAGGGCATGAGAATTTTCATCGATACTGGACGGATCCACCGACGTCGGAATTCCAATTTTTTCGTTTTTGCCATAATTGAATATGTAAACGGTTTACGAATATAGTCGAGTTTACAGTTGATACTTTACTATTATATTATAAAATAAAGTCTTAGGGGGGATTTTTTGCCCATAGTCACCATGCTGGGGTTGGCGACCGCCGGACTAGGTATATTGTCAACACGAAAGGCGCAGCTGCCTACCTCGTGAAAACTCTTATTTGCCTGGGTGCTTATGATATATTATAAAATAAAATCTACTAGATAGTCTGCCGACCGCCGGAAAATTGTCTACGAAAGGCGCTGCTGCCTACCTTATTCTCTACCTATAACTAGGAACATTGGCTGTTGGCTGTAAATTTATAATCTTCCATCATTCTTTACCAGGTCGACCAGAGCCAGTAGTTTCATGGCTGGTCGACGATATGCCAGCGCCGCAGTACATCGGAGTAAAAACCGATACACATGTGGTTGTCAACCGGTTGGAGCTGCAACACCTCAAGAGAGAAGACCTGAACACCACCTTCAAGTGTCGAGCTACTAATACCATGTTGGTACCTGCTCAAGAGAAGGGTGTTAGGCTAGAAATGAACTGTGAGTATTGTGCTTGGTTCTGCTTGGTTCTAGGATTTAAGTCTAAATGATTTTTATGCTATACTAATAGTTACTTAAACTGAGGGGCAATTCTCGAAAAGTTTCGAGTTGGATCGAAGCCGAAACGGAACCGTTGTAAACGCTCCAAGAACAAAGCAATAATTACTTTATGGCTACGTAATTAGACACATTTTAGCGCGAGACAGATATATGTTTTTATTCTGTCATACTCGTGACCGACTCGTGCTAAAATATACCTTAATACTCTAGCGGTAAGTAAATATTGCTTCGCACCGCGTTTCGTTAATGGTTCGTTAGTGATTGCGTTTCGGCTCAAAAATTTTCAAGAATTGCCCACTGATCATTTAAGCCAGTAGAATTATTTTAATTCCGAACACATTTAGATTTTCCCGAGAAAATGCATCTAATATTACATATACTAAAGATCTCTAACCTGATAGAAAGTTTACAGCCTGTAATATCACGTGTATTGTAGATATAAATGAAATTGTATTAGGCGTTACAATTCGGAAGTTCAAACATTCACTATGGATGCGCCCAACACCGGGCCCTACACCCTCCACTGACCCTTGGATCTGCGGATAACTGCGAAAACAAGCACTTGCACTACCTACAATCGCAACAAGAAACCAGATCCGAGTACCTAGCACGCAAGAAGCATGCAAGATAGTAAATCGCACTATTCCGAAATCAAGATCTGGTTTCTTGTGGCGATTGTAGGTAGGTAGTGCAAGTGCTTGTTTTCGCAGTTATGGGTTAACAGATCCGAGGATCAGTGGAGGGTTTAGGGCCCGGTGGTGGGCGCACCCATAGTGAATATTGTAGATATAATATAATGTAGTGTATTGTACAATGAAGTGTATGTCCTAAAAAAAATTATATGCCGATAAACCTTTTAATATAATACCTTTTTTCCAGTGGAGCCGGTGTCTGTCTCACTCCTGAACCGACCTCTGCAGCTGATAGCTGGCGCAGCGGCTACCATCCGCTGCGTGTCCGAGGGCAGCAGACCTGTGGCTGTGATGACCTGGTATAGGGACAATAGAATATTTTCTAAAGACAAGGTGAGGATAAAGTTAATTTGACATTTATAGGTACATAACCAGTTGCCTGCGCTTTCGCGGAAACTTTAGAATTCCCGTTAATTTCCGTTCCCGTGGGAATGTCGGTAAATCCTTTCTCAAAGGACCTATAGTCACAGAATGAAGGTTTATAGCTTCAGTAGCTTTGCCTCGGGGTTTATGAGTCAGTCAGGACAAAAGTTACTTTAATAATAGACTAGCGGCTGCCCTCTACTACGTCCGCGGAAAATTTTATTTGTCAGTACCACCGCATGGTGCCGGCAGAGTAGAACTCGTACCACCCCATGTGTGCCCGTGGGTATTGTACAAGGCGATTAAGGGTTTCCGGGAGGTGGGCAGCAGCGCCTCCCGTGTTGACATCATAGTCCAAAATATAAACTGCGGTCACCAACCCGCTGCCCCACGTGTGACTATGGGCAAATACCTCACATGGCAGTCTTGTGGCGTGCCCTGGGGGAGGCCTACGTCCAGCAGTGATCTGCAATAGGCTAATGATGAGCGGCTGCCCTCTACTTCGTCCGCGGAAATTTCGTTTATGGGTCATTTTCAAAATAATTGCTCATTTCAGAGAAAAAATCTTAGAGTGTTCATCTTTCCTTAATTTCTACAAAAAAACTGTAATGGCAATATTAATAAAATACTGAACATTACAAAGAAGCCTTTCTTTATATTGTATTATAATGTCATTGTTGGTAGTTGATACTTCATTTTTATATATTGCGAAATTTTAAAGCATGTTTCTGGTCTTCCTACAAAAAACGTGTGTCCAACTTCCAGCACTGATATTTTAAACTTGAAAAACATTAAAAGTATTTTATTTATTATCAAACAAATTGGCTATCCTCTCTAATAACACTGTAAAATGTGTGTAGAATCCTTGAAAATTCATTTGACACATTAATTTTAGTTATAAATAAAAAATAAAACTGGTCTCAAAATTACTTCATCGATGTTATGTCATTTATGTAACGCATTATTTAGTCGCGAAAAGGGTATTTTGTTAAACTTTAATACTGGCAACATTTGCTGTCACTGTCCGAACCTCAGGCGACAATCACAGGGCAGCAGCCATTTTGTTCTCGGCAAAAAAGTTGGGTGTATGGTGTGCGTCGATAAAAAACATTTATCTGGTTTCTTTTTGGTAAATTGGAAAAATACGCAAGGTAAGTAAATTTAAACTATTTTTAATTGTCAGGAACTATTATGATAGTGCTATTCTGTCGCTAATTAGCTGCAACGATCGAGTGAATTATGTTCTGTGATTTGAGGTTAGTTTGTAAAAACATGCTTACTTGTTCCTTTATGTCACACTTATGTAACATTTTTTTATGTTACGTTACATAAAATTGGATTAAGACGTGTCCACAGCATGATTTTAAAATATTATATAAATTATAATTAAACCAATAGTAAAATAAACATGTTTTTCTATGGTCGTATTCAGTGTTTTGAGTGATGCTTGGATAACTTAAAATCCTCAAATTGGCCCTATAATAGCTGACTGTAATTTACTAATCATTTTATACCTTCGTTTTGGTTTATACTGTACAAGTTGCGCGATCGAGTGTATATTGCGATCTGCAGCTTTGAGTTATTAGTGTAATATATTTATTTAATATAACCCAAGTATTTTCGTCTAGCATTAACAGGCTCTGACTTATTCTAGCATGACAAGTTTGATACTATTCTCAATGTTCAAAATACTTGTATACAATGTGATTTGTTAATGTGATGCAAAATTTAATTTTCACGTTAAATTTTACGACGACGTATGCTTCAAAATAGACTGCTTTTATCGTTAAATATGATTTTTTTAAATTATTTTCTGAGTTATTACATTGTATTTTTTATTCTTTACAGAAAATATGCCTTTGTCTGCGGCAGAGAGGCAAAAACGGTACCGAGACCGACTAAAATTGAATAATCCTCAAAATGGAAAGCACTACAGGAAAAAAATTTAGAAAGAGCTAAAAAATTCTATAAAAAAATTGGGGAGCTATCGGATCGAGAGAAAGAAAGCAGGCGAAAATATTGGAGGACTTTAAAACAAAAATCAGACTATAAACAAGAAGTTATAGAAAAGGGTAAACTCGAAAAGAATACCAAAGAATATATCAGAAAAGATATAGAACATTAACCAAAGAAATAAAAATATGAAGAAAAAAATTGAATTATTAATCAAAAAGAATAAAGCTTTAAAGAAAAAATATATAGATACAAAATTTTGCAAAACACAAAAGAAGACGAAGAAAAAGAAAATATGTTTAGCAGAGAGTCATTTTATACTGTGTCAAGCCCAATATCAAAACCAACTCATTTGTTGCTAATTTAAACACTACTGAAGAAGAAAAAGAAATTATTAAAAGGAGTTATTTGAAAAGAATGTGTTAATAGAATCCTTAAAAATACATATAATGCAGCAGGAAGTAATGAAAAGAGAATGTATTAAAAGAAATTGTAAGTAACGACATCGTAAAAGGGTATAAAATGAAAAGTAAATTACAGTCTGCTATTGGATTAAATACCCAATCAGACGTAATGCAAAAAAAGTTAATATTAAACGAAATAACCTAGCAAATAAAATTTAATATTTTTTTAACCAAGATGATGTCAGTCGAGCTACTGCAGCTAAGAAAGAAACTAAAACAAAAATAAAGTTAAAATGCAAAGACGATATTTGCTAGATTCGATGGTAATTTACGGTTAAAATTTGTAAAGGAGACTGGATTCCAATTTCATACGCCACATTCAGACGTTTTCAAGCCATTTTACGTATTGATCCCAAATTTATCAAATCGAAATACTTGTCTTTGCAAAAGACACAGTAATATAGATTTCAAGTTTACATCCCTAAAAACACTAAAAAAATTTAAGGACGGTGATACTTTGGACACCGTTATAAAGTCTACAGTGTGTGATTTATACTCCCAAAAGTGCATGTATTCAACATGTGATATTTGCAAACAAATCAATCAGATATGACTTACTGAATATAAAATTGAATGAAGTGTCATGGCTAGAGTGGACGGTCAAAACCATAGAATATGAAAAGAACAATGAAAAAAATCAACCAAAAAAACAATTAACAAAATAATATCAGGTATGTTAGAATCTCTATTATCAAATTTTGACACGGAATTAAGAGGCTTTTAAAATTCATATTTACAACATTTCACATCAATACAAAATTTATAAATCATTGAAGGAGAATTTACAAAGAAATGAAATTATGCTACATTGTGACTTCTCAGAAAATTATAATTGCAAATTTCATAATGAAATACAAGCAGTACATTTTGGAGCATCACATTCACAAATCACCTTGCACACAAGCATTATATATAATGATGAAACTGATCCCGAATCATTTTGTACATTTTCCCAACTGCACAAACACACACCGGAATCGATCTGGGCTCACTTGGAGCCCCTGATGCGTGACATTAAACATAGATTTCCTTTGAAAGACACTATACATTTCTTCTCAGATGGTCCGTCAAGTCAATACAGGCAAAAGAAGAACTTTGCCCTTCTTACCAAAATGATAGAATCTTATGGTTTTATTTTTGCAACCTGGAATTTTTTTGAAGCGGCCCATGGAAGGGTGCAGCGGATGGGGTTGGGGGAGTAGTAAAAAGATTGTTAGATAAAAAATATCATACGGACATGATATACCTGATGCTGAAACTGCGATTCAATTACTTGAACACAATACTGCTACCACTGTAAAATTATTTCTTATTGATCAGGAGGACATATTGAGAATAGAAAATCAAATTGAGGTTGTAAATTTGTGGCCGTTCCAAATACGCAAAAATACACCAAGTAATACCAAACGAAGATAATATAATTCAATATCGAATTTTAAGCTGCTTTTGTTTAAAGCCCAATATTTGCCAATGTTATGCCATAAAAAGTCACAAATTAATTACTGATCATGTTAAACGTTCAAGAGCAAACGAACTTGTTATAGAATCTACATCTGAAAGTGAATCTGAGCAAGAAGACCTAGAGATGTTAGTAACCAATAAAGTTTACCTATTCTGATGATGTCGAACCTATAGGAGAAACTAATCATTATCATGTCAGTAATGCATCTACTTCAAATGTTACTATTTTATCTGATATTAAAGTAAATTTTAAACCTAAGGATCTAGCAAAGATGGTTAAAAAGCCATCAAAATATTATAATGTTTTCTACGGTTGATTTGAAGAGAAATTTCTGGATCTTTTTAGTAGCGATAGTGAATAATATGTATATTATAGGTCTACCTATTCATACACGAAATATTTTAAGGGTATCATCTAACGGTTTTTAACTGTTAGACGTTTAACGAAGCCATTTCAAAAGTTTTTTTCTAATTTTATTAAATATATTTACATTAAATAATTTAAAATTACTTGAGCTACAAAATAAATACTGGTTTCTTATTTTTTGACCTTTAACATTCAGAACGTTTATTTATTTACTTTCATTTAAGGGGTTTTCATTAAAGGTTTTATGCAAAAATATAAAAAAAAAATTGAATTATAATAATTTCGTAAAAAGAAAAACACTTAAAATATTTTTTTTTGTTGTTTTGTATCTTTAGATACGACTTAAGAAGCTACTGTTAAAATATTCATGTATGAATAGGCAGACATTATATATAAATATTAGTGGAATCGTGCGAGACTTCGTCCGCGTGAAAATTGAATTGTAAGCGTATATGACACGTTTGTCGGTTTTACCAAAGCAGCGCCATCTATTGATTACTTTAACTCAACCAAGTCGCAGTATAAAGCAAATAATTAGCAATAAATTAAAATTGCGACTATAATTGCGATTAAACTATCCTATCTCTCAAGTTGGATTAAACTGCACATGGTGTGCGAATTTTATTATAATCGGTTAAGTTGTTAGGAGTCCATTGAGTGACAAACATTGTGACACGGAGATTTTTATATTTAGATAGGAATTTAATCGTGCAGTATTATCATGACGATAGAGAGAATGTTCAAAGTTCGCATTTTAATATATATTTTATTTCGATTTATGATTAAACTGAGTAACCATCTCAAATTAAACATAACCCTGACGGTTTTATTATTGTCATTATTTTGTATGTTCATGTTTTTGTTCACTATGTCCAGTACAGCGCGGGTCTACGCTAAGCTAGCTATTCATGTGAGTGACTAAAGAAATGTAGGAGCGCGACGGAGTTACGCCGATATAAACCTAACCTGTGTCTATGTGCACACTCACACAAATGCGAAAGCTCGCTTAAACTCTCACGAACTGTACATAAATGTACGTTTACGTGTTTGATTATTATTACAATATTATACTAAAAACTGTTTTATTTACCACTGTGAATGCAGCCCTTGTTTTCTTTTATTGTGACTTTTATGTTATTTGACATAAAAGTAACATTTCTGAAATGAGCAATATTTTGCAAATGACCCTTATCTGTAGGTAAATTAACCAGTCAGTAACGGTAGAGTTTTATGTGTATAGATTAGATAATATATTATTTTACTGTCACTATATTAAGGCTTCAGTATTTTAGTTCTCTATAGGCTATTCTATTAATTAGAAATTACATTAATTAACTTCCTGGACTAATTAATTATACTAGTATATAGAGGTGTTATAACACATAATATCTAGATTTTAAATAGTGCTTATACGACACTACATATAAAGTGTATTGCAATTAGTTTACACAGAAGTTTCCTTGACTGCTGCGTTGTATAGCGTAAAAGTGTTGAGTTGTTGGCTTGTAGCCAATGGCGATAAGCTGAGCTGTCGCCTGCGAGGAAGTTAGTCTGTAATCGTTACTACACTCAGGGTTAGATCTATGGTCTTTAGGCATATTGCCTCTTTTAGAACCGGCACTAAAAAGTAGATTTGAGAAAAATAAAAGAATACTGACTTCATACATAACATCAATTATATTTCAAAAGTAATCTTGGAAATACACTTACTTATAAATAATTAAGTTGAATAATTATTGCTTAACGTTTAAAAAAAAAATTCAGGGTGTAAGTGACAGCCAGGCAAGTACTGAAATGCTGAACAAGTACCATTGTGTTGTGTTATACTAAATACTGTCATCATTCGCAGGAAATGTATTTTTAATCTGATTATATTATCGGCAATTTACCTATACTTTCCGTATTACACCCTGCGTTACAGTTATAAAATAGTTATTTCTATTGAGTAATAGGTAGGTAATCTCTATTAATTAAAAATGAATACTACATTCTCATGCAGGTTAGTGACCATTCGAACGAGACGTGGTCAATCAGCACGCTGGTGTTCCACCCCGCGCCCGAAGACAACGGGGTGGTCATCAAGTGTGTGGCCACCAACCCCACGCTGCCGGCCAAGTCCATTGAAGACCAGCTCAAACTCAACGTTGTATGTTAGTATTATTGTCGTTGTCTTGAATGCTAAAAACATGGTTATCATACTTGTAGTCATGGACGTATAGAAAAACAATGGACGGAGTGTTGTCACTACACAGATTGAAGCAATCATAGTAAGCTCAGCAAAGTGACTACATATACCATAGATTAGGGAAGTGTATTCCCAAATTAGCTAAGTACTACATGCAAACCATAGTAAGCTAGGCGTTCTTTCTTCTGCTTCTTTGGCGTTCATTATTATTTGTCAAAGTATACACTTAATAGGGTCTACCTAGTCTCGTAATTCTCGTATCAAAAATGTCTTTTAAGTACTTGTGCTATAAAATCAACTATAATTAGTGACCTTCTATCAAGTAAGCGATTGTCTAAAACTTATACAATACAACAGGCCATGTTGAGTGCTTCGAAACCTTAAGAATAAATCCTCTGTATATACATCTAATATACACTCTTGTTCTTCAGATAGTCCACTAGTATCTCTAACACTAGGCAGCACCCTCAACCCTCAAGACATCAAGGAAGGCGATGACGTCTACTTCGAATGCAACGTCCGCGCCAACCCGAGGGAACATAGGATATCGTGGTACCATAACGTAAGTTCTAAATTCAAATGATGTTTAAACTAAAACGTATAATTTTAGAATTCCGCATAGTGTTTTTTGAACCCACACTGCGTTAAGCTTTGTTTACACATCGCGAAATGCAGTGTAAATTATACTGTTAAGTTAAAAGATACATATAGATACAGTCTGTGTTCGCGAAATGCGGTAGTCAAAACTGCAGGATAATAATAGGATCCCACGACTATGTTTAGATTAGTAGGGAATTTTAAAAATACACGTAATTTTACTTTACAATGTACCTGCACTTAAAACCTGCATCAGCACTACTCAATGTGGTGTAAACAAAGTTTAAGAAACGAGCTAATATGAAGATCTGGGTAAAATTAATAAATTGAGCAGAATTTTACTCGTATTTCATACAAAGGTAGTAAAACTTATAAAAGATTTATGTAGGTATATGAGTATTCTTTAGTAACTATACAGAGTGGAAGTGACAGCCAGGCAAATATTGATATGGCGATTTCAGACCATGGTTCTGAGGCGAAAACCACTGATGATTTTGCGGGAAAATTCCAAAATTTTCTGACATTCTGACATGTGTAGTTTATTTAAGTAGGCCTTAGATAATGACTTAAAAACAAAATTTTACCTATGGATGATTTTCAAAAAAAGTTGGTCCCAAAAAAGTTCAAAATACTGATCAACTTAATGGAGAGTCACAAGTGGTGCAAACAACAGAAATGTATCACACAATAACCAATAAGCCCATATAACTAGTCACAGCATCGCCCGATACAATTGGCGCGGAAAGCAAATATTGCGGATAATCAAATTTAAAATGCATTTCCTGCAAGTAATAACACTGTCGTAAAACTTAAAACAATAGTAGTTGTTCAGTATTTTGGTATTTGCCTGCCTGTCATACACACCCTGTATAGGAACAGGCATAAAGTTATACCGTTTTCACGTGTTTCATACTACTTAAAACTTCAGTGAACTTTTAATTTATTGAGGAACTTGTAATACCCATTTTTAGTACAATTTTAAGTGATGTTATTGTAGATATGAACATTTGAAAATATGTACAGAACCCGTGTTCTATTGTACTTACACTTGGCAGTTCTTCCCGACATTAGGCAACTAAAAGTTTAGAATGTTAAAATATACGCCACGGGGTGGTCGGGTTATCGTTGAATATTTCAGTAGCTTTAGGTGAAAGTTCCACTACTTTACTATTAATTTATTTAGGTATTCATTTAGGTATAAAACCTAGAACCGGTCAAGAATAGGTACCCTAAACTGACGAGCGTGCATGAAGAGTATCATGAAAGTAGATGAAGTGAAAGAAGTGTGTCAGGATCGTAGTAAATTGAAATCCGTGATCTCTGGCTACCCCTCCGGGAAAGAGGCGTGATTTTATGTATGTATGTATAATAAATGCAATATTAAATCTATTTGTTTGTTAGCTCTTAACGCTTCATTTACTCAGCCAATTTTCTTAAAATTTTGCTAATATATATCTAGTTAGGAGTATGGAGTAGGACATAAGAACAAATTCTGTCGTGAATGCGTATTAAGTTGTAGGCAACAGCTAGTCTTTCTTAAATAATAGTTAGAAAGTCAGCGCCAGACTCAACGTCAGCCTCACACTCCATATTCTAGAAACCAAGTACACACTTCAGAACACATATAACACACCTATAATAAATATAAGGTCTTGTGTCGTCAGTACTAAGCAATAGCAAATGGCAAAAATAAACAAATTATCGAAGCATGACTCAGACATTAATATCAATATTATAGTTAATTGAAATATAATACTAGCATTAAGTTCGCTTTTGTGTTATATTTTAATAGTGCAATAAAGAATTTTCTTACCTTAATATCTGTTCATACCAAGCTTCGAATCCAGGACCAACTTCACAAATCATTCATAAGATAAGATAAGATAAAATTTATGTCTCAGCGGACATAATAAAAGATGTTTAGAGTCTACACGTATATTTGTTCCACAATCTGTACAGTACTTAATGCAATTTATTTAATTTTGTGCAACACAGAGGCTGATCTGATGCCGGTTGAAAGTAGACAGCTGTCAAAAGTCGAATGTCAGGTAGTACAATGGACTGTGGCCAACACTGTGATTGCGTAACCAAAATGAAGCTAACAAACGAAATTTGTTAATTACAAATGTACGTATAAATAGTATCAACGATGCAGCCACAAATTGAGGAGGTTTAAGGAAGATGAATAGGTAGGAACGGGGTTACTTTCCATGTATTTGACGAATCCAAATGGCTGACACTTTCCTTTAACGTGTCCACAACTCGATGATGTAGATTTGCAGATGATGTCCTGTCACGGTCGCCAATTTTTTGTCTCAGCGGACATAATAAAAATGTTTAGAGTCTACACGTATATTCGTCTTAAAACACGACTTACACAAAAAATCCTTAATTTCTTTACATGTCTCGTCTATGTTTTCTAAACCCGCATTTACTCTCACACGGTCACGTAAAAGAGTTTTCCAGTAACTTGTAATGGAAGGGATATAGAGTTACTGGTTCCATGTGATTAGGCCTTTATATACGGACTTGTTACTAATTAGAGAAGGCAGTATATTAAGGGTGTTCAGGTTACTTTGATCAGGCATGTAATATAATTATGTACAGGCCTTATATGTAACGTTACAGGATATTGGTCAGACTAACTTCATTTTATTTAGTATTATCATTTGCGATATAAAATTGGGGTGCAAAGTTACGAGTTTTACCTATGTTGATTTCATGTTAAATATTTATAGGTATATGGAAAAATAGACCTATAGAAAAACTGTTTTTAACACTCCTTTATAAAAATTGTCAGGTTTAATAATTTTGAGATAGTAACTGTTTTTCCAGCATTTTTTGGTATAAAAATAAACTACATCTAATTAAAATAGTTAAACTATAGTTAATAATACTACAGCTTCTTCTCTTCCCGGACAAGTCAGTAGAAGGACAAGAGGGTCTTGGTGTTTTGTAGGCGATGGGCTGACCACCTGTCACTACTAACCAAACTTGTACAATGTACATCTCAACTATACCCTCAAAATTGGTCAGAAGTGGCACCATGTAGTTCTATCGACCCTTGGTGCTCTACCTACCCCGTAAGGGATAGAGGCGTGATTATATGTATGTATGTAAATAGTCAAACAGAAATACATGAATGAAAGGTGAGTAATGTAATATTTCTATTTGTAAACAATCCTAAAAATAATTTTAATCGCACAACCCTTGGTATTTGCACTATTTTCCTAGATTATATTTAAATTGGGAAATTGAGAATATGGGTACATTTGGATTGATAAAAAAAAACCTCGATTGCGGTACATTTCATTATATTAGCCTGTGTACAACTAAATAAGTATAGCAAGCAATACAAGTAGGTATTCTTATAGCCTGCTACTAATAAACCGCGCGTAAAGTTATATCCTGTGGGGTAAGCACGAACCTTTTTACGCGGCGTAACGCTAGCGACTGGCTAGCAAAATCTATGAGATTTGACAGTTGGACGATAGCGTTACGAACTATCGAGAGGTTCGTACTTACCCCTCTGGTTATAAATGACTTTTGACATCTCATTTTATAGATGGACGACCAATACTCCTAAATAGATCTCTTAAAGAAAATTTTTTGACCTCTGCAAAAAAATGTCTAAATTTGATGAGAAATACTCAAATATGGAATATCTGTCAAATTTAATCGAGTATAGTTAGTTTAAAGATTTTTATTAGTAAGGCCCATACATTATAGATATATTTACTACTTGTGGACGCCCGCGACTCCGTCCGCGTGGACTACAGAAAAAACAAAATGTTAAAATTATCCAGGATAAAAACTCAACTTTGGACCCTAATATCTTGGGAAGCAGACATTTCCCAGGTATTCTTCCATGGAGAAAAATGATTGCGATGATGAGGAGATTCCGTAGTTTTCCGGAACGTTGACGACCAAAAATCAACCTGTATGTACTGTTTTTCCACCTTTCGAAGTACTAAGACATGATAAGTATATGCCAATGCTATTATACCTTGATCTGCGAATAGTGTCTATGATATAGACAGATATTAATTATCAAAATCCTGCTACCGCGTCTAGTGCTATCAGAAAAACGCAGTCTAACCATTGATAATATTTTGAAACAACTTCCCAGTATCTTCCATGGAGGAAAATGACGTGATGATGAGGAGATTCCGTAGTTTTCGGGAACGTTGACGACCAAAAATCAACCTGTATGTATAGATGAAGTACATAGATTAAGATATATCTATATACCTATCCTCTCGACTTTAAATATCACAAAGTCACCTGAAACTACCTTACCACACTAGATCGCTAGACCACTTAATTTAGATTCGTGCTTCCCGACTCGAGTTACCGTAGCGATTATTCGAGTTGACCGCTTTTCAATAGGATACCGCTAATACCTCAAATGGCTCCAACTTGCTGTGTCTAATCGCACAAAGCCATATTATAGTATGCAAGTGTGATTAAGATATGCTTTACCAATAGCGCCAACATCCTGAAATATTATACCTATATTACATCAACCCGAAAGCGGCGGTAGGCTCATCACATCACGTTGGACCGTGTGAAACGTGGGTGTGTAATTTGCACACTTCTGCCCAATCTCATTGGGGGATAATGGGCGTGACTATATGTACATTAACCTTCATTATTTTAAATCGTTGACTAGAACTCCAACCACACTAAACCATTGTAAAATAACTCTTATATAAAAAAAAAACAAAGTGCTGCTACCTTTCACTCGATCGCGTTACTATACCCACGGGCAGACATGGGGTGGTGCTTTTCTGCTGACACCACACGGCACACTCTAGTACCTAAGCTGCATCTAATTAACTTTGAGTCCACGTTTTATCCTTTGTGTTTTATACAACACCCAACTGTGCCAATGTATTAATGCTTTTTGTGCATACTCTTCACTCCTATTTTAGCTGCAATAGTTCCTATTCTAACGAAATAACCTACTCAGGACAGGCCGGTGACGCAGAATATGACGTCAGGCATCATCCTGTCAACCAGATCTCTGGTGCTGCAAAAGGTGACCCGAGGAGAGGCTGGCAGCTACTCTGCAGAGCTGCCAACTCCAGGGGAGAGACTTCCAGTGATGTAGTGCGGTTACGAGTGCAATGTAAGTAAAAAAAATATAGTTAAGTCACTTTTATCATGGACTGGTTATGTGTTGAATGTAGATGCGGGGCTTCACTAGAATACATCAGCTACATATCCTTCCGTGCATGTGATAAGATCAGGGCTGTCGATTCTCTTTTCTCTTTGCACTGCAGCGTTAAGAACACAGCCGCACACACATAAATGTATGTAACCGCTAAATGTAAAATGTAAGTAAACGTGTCATTACCAAAACTAATATCTCAACATCCGCTTTAGTATAATAAATAATACAAACTAGGGCCATCTCGGTTATTAGGTGCAGTAACAAAAACCCATAAAACGGTACCGCCCATTTTGCGGACCGACAAACCGTACATACAGAAGCAGAATCGTAAATAAAAAAAAAACCCACACTACTTTTCCTGTCATAAAGCGATAAATATAAATCAGCTGGGCAATAATGTTTGAACGGCGAATTATTTCGCCTTCCTTCACGCATTGGCAACTGCTGGGGCTTCCCCTGGCAAACAACTTTTAACAAGGCTTCGCCGCAAATTCTGCCTTTTTTAAAACAGAGTTGTTGTATGTAACTTTTGTTTCAGAGCACTCTATAGGTTTATACAACGTGCTCTTACGTGCTTTCTATATTACTTATCTGCAAAAGTAATTTTTAAAACTAATGTAACTAAATTACATTACTGTTTTTCGCCAGTCAGCCGAGTCATTCTAAATATTACCTATATATAAGGTGTTAATTATATAAAAAACATAATTTAAAAAATCCAAAAACCCGACTGCTTAAAAAAGAACCAAATAATGCACATAATAAAAAAAAACTTAAAAGAAAAAACAAGCACTTAGATGTCCGGTGGTCTAGAATTCTATAATATTATTATGGAATGAATACTATTGATGAACAGAACGGGTTTTTGGATGTTTAAATTATGTTTTTTTTTTTAATACTTTTTTGTTATGAGTACCTAGCTACCAATAGGTACGCTTCAAGAAACATGCTCAACATGCTCGGCAGCAAGAAGTTTTCGTCTTGCTGCTGTCTAAAAACTTATAAGTGAGAATGGTTGTTACGCAACTTTCAATCGATATAGATCCTTAACGGTTGGTCGAATCGAAAAATGTTGAGAGTAACCCAAAATGATTTTTAAATACCTATTCAACGATACCCCACTCAATATAGTTTGTCGACTTTAATTTTTTTTATTTTCACAAAATGGCGTCTAGTAGTCGCCATATTAGATTTTCACTAACATCATCTTAATATCTTTAGTGACACTCGCCGGACTAAGAGGAATCGATTGACTCATATGAATCATATATAGGTATATGAATCATAACAGTCTGCCGAGGCGTTTGGTCTTAGTAGTGCTTCAAAGGAACATACATAGGTACATACATAGGCTGTTAAACACAATATCACTCCATTGCGTAGCGCAGTCGGGTAATAAATACATATTATAAAATTATTAATAAAGAAAATGAAAAAAATTCTTCACCCGAGTGGGAATCGAACCCACGACCGCTGCAAACCGTGCCAGCCGCTATAACCACTAATACATAAATACATAGATAATAATTCGCGTTCGCCGTGTTAGTAAAAGATCCAATACAGGCAATACGTTCTAAGGAAGCCTGGTATTAAGTATTCACCATCATTTCACCGAATAACCCTATAGTGGGAAGCATAAATCTTCCAGACCGGACATCGTTGTTGATTTACATAGGCCGAAGTATAATAAGGGTGCGGCTGTAAGCCTATTTATTTCACAATTGCTGGGCAAAAATGCAAATGGCACAAAATACACCCCTGGTGGGCAATTCCGCAAAAATTTCGAGCCGAAACGGAAACGGGACCGTTATAGAAGCTCGGTATGAAACAATAATCACTGTACAGTAACGTACCTAATAAGACACAATTCAGCACGAGACAAATATTTGTCTCAATTCTGTAAAATTTGTGACTGCTGCGTGCTTGTGTAATATAAGGTATATTTTGTTATTAACACGCATTTTGTTAACATTTCGTTAGTTGTTGAGTTTCGGCATTTTTGCGGAATTGCCTCTCTGGTGGAACGATTTCGCGCCGTAAGTGTAGGTATTCATATTCACTGTCGGAAATCTAGAATTTGCATGATGCATGTAAATATGCTTTTAGATTTCCCAATGCTTTTACGATCGATTTGATGTGGCTGGATGCATTTTATATTTCAGTTATATTGAGAAAAGATCTGTATTTTATATAGGAAATAATAAAAAATGTATGCTATAGGGCCGGAATCAATTCGGCGAACAAACAAATCGAAACTTCTTGAACAGAGATAAATCAGCCAGCAGTTTCAATTAATTTTTAGTAATTGAAATTAGAACATTGCAAAATGGTCATTTCGTCAATATTGAAGTAACATTTATAGTGATTAAACATTAATTTTCTGGTGAATATTATTTTCAATTCAAATAGATTCAAACAGTTTGGCATTCAATAATTTATTTATAAACTGCATGTGAATTATTCTTTATGCACTGGTATTTTAACAACCATCAAAATTCTAGTCGACTTCAGTACAAATAACTAACACAGCTCTTTACACCTTAAATTCTACAAAGAATGTGCAGAAGGTTAGCTTTTATAATAACCCTATAATGAACTATAGTCAAGCGTAAGCCTATTTAATATTAAAAAAAACCCTTATAATAATATCATTATTATTTTAACGATTATTTTAAGTAGCAATATGTTACATAATAAGACGTATAACTATGTCTAACCGATGTGACTGTAGGGTCTCCTTCGTGACAGCCGTGTATACAGGGTGATTTTTGGTCGTCAACGTTCCCGAAAACTACGGAATCTCCTCATCATCACGATTTTTCTCCATTCCCAAGCATACCTGGGAAGTGTCTGGTTTCCAAAATATTAGGGTCCAAAGTTGAGTAAATAGACTGCGTTTTTCTGCATTTTTCGATTGGAAAATAACTGACGTTCGGGAGTTACTGTGAATTTTATTCAAGTTTCGAGTGTCGTAAGATGTCAGTCCATAATGTTTATAGCACCGTCTCGTATACATACATACATATACAACTGAGTTCCCGAAACGGGGAAGCCAAAACTGCAGGATCATAAAGAAAACCCCACAGCCACGTTTATACAAAGGAAAATATCTGTTAAGTTTATTCCTCTATGGTTAAGTTCACAATAATTTCCCTGTTGCTATTGATTCTATGACAAAGTCCGCGGCAGATTGCGAAGTTACATCACTAATATTAGGCAATAATTTGGATGATTTACTAGCCGTTGCCTGCCTCGGTAGCAATTACTATGCGGTCGGAAGGAAGGCGAGCCGGCGATTGGAACCGCAGTCATTTGAATACCTACCGCCCGAGTATTTATAGGCATGTAATTCATACGTTGTGACATTTTATTGTATGTACCTTCGTGGTGAGGCAAGTTTATTAGGGTAACGGGGTTATGCTAATGTATGAGGTTATGTTTGATTTGTGATTAAGTGGGTTAGGATGTTTAGGTATTGCGGCGGTTAAAAACTTTAGCATTTACAAGCATGTGTGGTAAGCGGTTTGCAATTTTGTATTCGGATCGTATCTTAGTAAAACTAATCTATGACTAGTAAAAGATATAAGAAGAAGATTTCCCGACCGTATTTCGGCCAAGGCGACCAATCTCTATGGAGATTAGGCATGTACGCAGGAGATATTATAGTGCACAAGTGTGTGCACAAAAACAGATGCACTCTCTATTCCGTTACTCTCATAGCCCGATGGGACGGAAAGCCGACACGACCGGAGAGAGATCAGGCGCAGGACCAACAGTTTTACGTGCTTTCCGAGCCACGAGCTTAGTGATAATTTTACAACATTAAAATCTGTACATGAAATAAATTCATTGGTACAGGCCCGTGACTGGGATCGAACTTACGCCTTCTGCTTGGAAGGCGCACGTCTTAACTACTGGGCTATAACCGCTATATAATCAGTAAAAAATATAACTCATCTAGAAAGAAACGTAAAAATATGTTTAACTTATCTGCATAAAGCAAAAAGATAACATTATTTTAATATCTTTTTACACAAAGCGATAAAGCTAAGAATTTTTTTTTTTTTTTTGGATAAAGCAGAATTACTTTCGGCTCTTCCTTAGGGGATGGTCACACAGAACAGACGTAAGACACGGACCCGTCGTAGTCGCGACGTCCGTTTAATCTACTTTCATACAAAATGTATACAGCCGTCGCGACGTAAAACATATAGAAAAGACGGGCGACGCGACTGCGACGGGTCCGTGTCTTACGTCTGTTCTGTGTGGTCGTCCCCTTTGGCTGTTCAAGCCAGAGTTGCTTCAAATAACTAGTTAGTTGACTAAACATAACATTTTCTCTCCATAGATGCCCCAGTATGCGTAGAATCAATACCGCAAGTAGTCGGAGCAGCATTGGACGAGGCTCTGCGTGTCCGATGCTCTGTCCATGCTGATCCTGCTGACGTCAACTTTGTCTGGCAGTTCAACAACAGTGGAGAGAGTTTTAATGTCTCTCCTGCTAGATACGGTTAGTAGGTATATTAAAATGTGTACTTTTTTTTCATTTGGATTTTTGTCATTATTCCTCTAATACCATAGGACCCAAAGCCAACCTCGCCTACCTGTGGTGGTGACAAGCTAGCTTATAATGTCTATTTAGATTGACTCGGTAACATGTCCCATTGGATTTCGTTACGGGTAGTTAGTTATTGTTGTATTTGTGAAAAGCGGCGGTAGGCTCACCTCCTGAAAGTTGGGCGTATAAATTGCATACTTCTACCCATCCTCTCTAGAGGATAATGGGCTGACTATATGTTTGTATGTATGTGTTATAACTATGGCATTTATCAACGCGCCATACATATTGAATTAAATACTACGAATAAAACTTATAGCTTAGAAACAAGTTTATAGATAGTTTTTTCATGGTTTGGTATTACCTTTTTTATTGGAACGGATATTTAATGAAATTCTCTTTTAAAATAGCTATTAATATACATTTCGATGTAATTACCATTGTCGTGACTTGATCGAAATAGCTAAGTAATTATTTAAATTGATTGATAGAGGTTTGTACACGTGGACCTAAACTATAATTACATTTTGTGAAGTTTCATAACTTTACTAATAATTACTTCTATAAATACATTTAATAATCTGTAACTAAAGTTTTCTGTACATTGGAGATATGGCCATAAAATAATTATGGGGCTTTTTAAGGCCCAATGGAATCCAAAAACGATACTCTAGAATTTGGTCTTGCCTATATGTTTGTTCGCGCATCACGCAAAAACTGTTGGACGTGAATGTGATTTTCACTTTTTGCTTTTTTGCTTTCTACGCGGACAGAGTCGCGGACGTCGTAGTTACATAAAACAGTATTATGTCTAAAAGTGAGACAAATTTAACTCCTACACAATTTATAATTTAAGCCTTTAGTTTAAAAATAGTACATAAATCAATATCGTGAACTGTAAGCTCTTAAAGCTACATCGGCCTTAAATCAAATTACTGTAATTTGTAATAAATACCAAATTATTTTTCAGGAGTATTTTAGATACCTATTATATAAACAGATGTTTGTGACTGAAAAATGTACTTTAAAAAAAAATATGTTACATAAAAATAAAACTCATAGTTAATGCACAATTCTCCAATAGGTACCGTAAATGGAAGTCTAAGCGAACTTAGATACACACCAGCCAGCGAAAGAGACTACGGTGCACTCACATGCAGGGGCACTAATGCGGTCGGTACCCAAGCGCTGCCATGTGTCTTCCAGATTGTTCCTGCAGGTAAATCGTACACTATCTGTTAAGTAAAATGATCGGGTTAGGACGAAATGAGACCGCATAACCTATCTACCTACATCTGGGTATACATATACTTTTATATCTAACACTATATTAAGACGCGTAGTCTGGCCAGTACCAGAAATTGCGTACTTTCCTACTCCTTAACTCCATAGATGTCTGAACCAAAAAATTGAATTGAATTCAGATGATTGAATAACTCATTTAAAACTATTTAGGGCTATGGCGTATCTATGGGAGGTCGGAAGAATTGAGATGATGATGATTTACCTCTGAACTTCTCTACTCTGGAGTTTTACTTTAATATTAGTTCCTAAAATCTGTATCAACTTCTATAGCCAGACCATCACCTCCAAGAAACTGCACAATATCAGCTGGAAACGGTTCCAACTGGGTCGAGGATTCCGGCAGGGAAGAAGTGGTGGAGTCCCTGGTGGTGCGATGCGTGGCTGGGTACGATGGTGGGCTACCGCAGCTGGTGGTGCTAGAGGCTTTGGAACCTACCAGTGGTACCATCAAGTTTAGTGTAACTGCCAATGAGACTGGTAAGTTGAAAGATGGGTGTGATGATGATGAGTATCCAAAAAAGTGGATTGTCGATACTTTTGTTAAATAACGTAATTATGTAAGATTTTAACCAAACACACACTTTAGCTGTGTTGATGCAAAGATGGCAGTGAATCGTGTACCGCCAGTTAATACTTCTCCCTTTGACAGTACTTTACAGAAATTATCATCATCATCATTTACAGCCCTGAGAAGTCCACTGTTGGACATATGCCTCCCCCAACAACCTCCACTCCGACCGGTCGGAAGCAGCCTGCATCCAACCGACGCCCGTAACCTTGGCCAGGTCGTCCGTCCACCTCGCGGGTGGCCTTCCCACGCTGCGCAGAAATTATAGTGATGTGTGTATGCGAAATATTCGATGAACTGCACTCTAGGCAAAATGTTTAAGGTTGTAGTAATCATGATGTTTATGTGGTGGAATGTTTATTACTTATAAATGGTATATAGAAAAACTTATAAAAGTTTACATTATACCTATGTGTAAGATATAATTATGTGTTAAATGATGTGTGATATAAATAAAATAAATAAATAAATAAACGGCGTCATTTTACTCTGTTCAACTTAGTTTGAGTAATCTTCGTGTGAAGACGTAATATGCTCCGACTAAGATTTATGTTTAAAAATATTTAGTGTGAATATTACGTATATTAACTAACCTAACCTAGCAAATTTATTTGTTCAGATGGAGTAGCACAGTTCCTAATACCTGCAGGGGTACTCTGGTCCAGTGGGTCAGCTCTCCGCCTCACTGTTCATGCCCGGAACGACAAGGGAGCATCAGAGCGGCTGATGCTTCATGCGCTGGCTTATCAGGACCCTGAGAGGCGTACTGGTAAATGTATTTGTTCTAAAATCTCTGAGCGTTATTATTATACTTAACCATTATTATAAACTAACTTCGGCTTCCTTGGTAGTTCACCAACGAAACTGGTTCGATCTATTAGTGTAAAATCCCTGATGTGTTTGTTAATTGACTTGTATTTATGTAAAAGTGATCATTTAAATTACCCTTTTACGTTAGTTACTATTAGAGCTTCTGTGTCTTTTGATATTAGCTCTAGCTAATGCCAAGTATGTCCTAAAGTCGATAAAATCTTTGTTAAAAATAAAACTTTTGCTTTCCATAGTAACGTTCAAACGTAACATATTAAATTATTTATTTTTTCTTTTAGATGGTGGCCTAGGTCTGATGGCTGGTTTTTCCAAAATGGCATTTTGGGCTATAATTCTTACAGTTACAATTTGCGCGTTCGCAGCAATATCTACAGGATTTATTCTTAGAAGAAGAAGGTAATAAAATTAATTTGTTATCATAAGTTAAGTTTATCAAAGCATGAGATATCAAAAGAACTAGGATAGGAAATATTAATAAACATGAACAGCTCTTTATAACTAAATTGAAAATTATACAAAACCTATAGAGTCGCATCTTACTAATGATATACTTGAAAGTAGTGAGAATATGAAGATGTTTTCTAACTCTTCCACGAAGAAACTACCAAACAGATTTTGATGAAATTTAGCAGATATAAAGCGCATCGAAATAGAATAAACATTATAATTTACACACGCAAATTAACTGGCGAACATCATTTAGCAATTAAAAACCTTTCTAATTATTTTATATCCTAGAGGAAGACCACCAACAAAGCAGCAATCACAGGAATTGCAGCTGAATTCTGGTGATGGACAATACGTAGTGGCGTACACACTCAAACCCCCAAAGCATGCACAGCCAGACATCCTGAACCCTCCGCCTGGTAAGTAATTTCATCCGATGGTGTACTAAACGCATCCTAGTTTTTATTTTATCTGTGAATTAGCACACATGCCGTATTCGGACAGAGCCTTATTGAATTAAGATTATGTTTAAATTGTGACATACACGAAGGTATAAATATAAAAGCTTAGACAATGAACATACATAGGTATATGGCATGACAGATAATATAGCACGAATATGTTTTGTTTTTTAACCGACTTCAAAAAGAGAGGTTATCAATTCCTCTGTATGTTTTTTATTTTATTTTTATTTTTTATGTGTGTTACCTCAGAACTCTGTCGTTTATGAACCGATTTCATTTTTTTTTATAGTTGGTCATGGTATACTTCCAGGTTGGTCCCATATTCACCACATCAGGATCTGATGATGGGATCTTGGAGAAATCGAGGGCAATCCTCAAATATTGTAGGCACATGTAGTCTGTTTTTATACTTTTACTGAGCGTTTTGATCACCTACATATAAAACATAATATCTGATGATGGAATCTCTAAGGAATCTAGGGATATCCTCAAATATAAAGGGCACGAGTCGTCCGTTTTTTTAGATTTTTATAGAGAATTTTGGTCAGCTACACATAATATAAAGGAAACGAGGGTCTGATGATGGAGCTGCCGAAAAACAGATAGTGGAACTTTTTAGTAACAAAATCCCCCTATGGCAGGGGGAGGCCTACGTCCAGTAGTGGACTGCAATAGGCTTATGAAGATGAAGATAATTGTGTTAAGTGGTGAAATTGTATGTTACGTTAAGCTGTGTCCGAAGTAAGATAGTTATAGAGGAAGAGGTAGACATGAGAATAACGAGATGACGGATAATAGAGATGAATGAAAGAAGAGTACCTACATATTGCACCGACCTCAAATTATTGGGAACAGGGCAGGAAGAAGGAGTGTAATTATATGTTGCTGAAATAAGAGTGTACATGGCTGTTGTGCTGCCAAATTTCTTATATTCCTCCGAGGCGTGGTGCATGTACCGTCGCCACATACGCACTCTGGATCGATTCCACCTCAAGTGCCTCCGATCCAGCATGAACGCCAACTTAGTAATATCTAGGAGTAGAAGTGGTCGCCATGACCGAAATCAGTCGCAGGTCATCATTATCATCATCATCATCATATTGTCAGACGTAAAGTTTCGAAGCCTAGTCCTTTTTCTCTTTTGTCATGTGGCCTATTTAATCATTTGCTGGCATATAAATCTGACAATATTATGCCTCCTAAACTTCGTACACGGCTTAACGCAATATATATGTATTTGCCCTTTAGTAAAATTTTACTTTAGTAAGTTCGAGTTTTGGGAGGAAGTCGGTTTTTCGTTTAAAAAAAATTATTGTACATTCCTACTCTAAATAAAAAAATCTGTCTCGTTTTTTGAATATTTATACTTGTATTATCGCTGGTGACGTACAATGCGCTCACGCTGAGGGAGGATACAAAGCTCGATGAGCTGGAAAAGGAAATGAGTAAGTTGCGGTGGGATATTGTAGCGTTATCTCAGGTCCGAAGACAGGGAGAGGATACAATAACCCTGAAATGTGGCAACTTACTCGGGAGGGTGATCATAAGTCCCAGGATAGTGTTGGGTTTATCGTCCACAAGTCCCTCGTAAACAGCATCGAATCCATTACGAGTGTGTCGAGCAGGGTAGCATGCCTGATACTCAGAGTATCAAAAAGGTACTCGTTGAAGGTCATCCAGATATATGCGCCAACCTCGACACATCCGCATGACGAGGTGAAGGTTATGTATAAGGATACGAGTAAAGTACAGCCATACATACCTCTAAAACTAATTTCTGTGTTGTTATGGGGGACTTCAATGCGAAACTGGGCAAGCGGGGTGAGAATGAGTTGAAAGTGGGACAATTTGGATGCGGCGACAAGAATCCCAGGGGCCAGAGGCTGGCCGATTTTCTAGAGATGAAGGGACTCTTTATGATGAACTCCTTCTTCAAGAAGCCGCCTCATAGGAAATGGACCTGGCTCCATCCCAACCAGCACACGAGGAACGAGATAGACTTCATATTGATTACCTATAGACGAATACTCAATGATGTCTCAGTGATCAACAGTGTGAAAACCGGTAGCGTTCACCGAATGGTTCGAGGCACATTAAAATATTTATGTCAAACAGGAGAGATCACGACTAGTGAAGTCTACACTCCGACCCTTATCCGTGCACGTTCAAAACCCCGAGAGCTATCAACTCGAGCTGACAAATCGCTTTGGTTGCCTAGAGGATTGCATCTTAGTGGATGATATGAATAACAGGCTGGTAGAAACTGTCCACACGGTAGGGTCTAAATTCTTCAGACCTAACCGTAAAAATAGACCTCAGAAACTAACTGATCGATCATTCACTCAACCTCATGGCGGACAGGCGCGTAATGTCTCTACAGTCCTCTGATGATGCTGAAGCATATCGGCAGCTCAATAGACGTATCTCCAAGTCTCCGACATACGCAGCTTTAATACTAGCTGTTCGCAAAGTGTTCGCAAGAGAATTATCTTTTGGGAAAAGCCAGTTGACGAAGCTGAAGACAGAGAACGGTAGTGTAGCATCTACCATACCAGAGGTGCTAAGGGAGATTGAGAGGTTCTATGGACAGCTATATACCTCGGTCGCTAAACCTATTAGATTAGGCAAAAACCCAAGAGCCAAACGTACCCGACACTATACTGAAGACATCCCGAATATCAGCCTGTACGAGATTAGGACTGCCCTTAAACAACTCAAAAACAACAAAGCGCCGGGCGACAATGGAATTACATCAGAGCTTCTAAGAGCGGGTGGAACTCCATTACCGAAGATCCTCCAGAGACTATTCAATTTTGTCCTGCTCGAAGGCGTAACGCCGGAAGCATGGAGCAGAAGTGTGGTGGTGCTGTTGTTTAAAAAAGGCGATAAAGCCTTGCCGAAGAACTACAGACCCATCTCGCTTATGAGCCATGTCTACAAGTTGTTAGTCACGAATCGTCTTGTTCGCAGGTTTGATAACTTCCAGCCTCCCAAACAAGCCGGTTTCCGAAAAGGGTTTAGTACTATAGACCATATCCACACGCTACGGCAGATTATACAAAAAACGGAAGAGTATAATCAGCAATGCCACCATGTCGGTACGAGTACAGGAGCGGAGCACTGAGCCGATTTCATTGCAGAGGGGAGGGAGACAAGGAGATGTTATTTCTCCGAAGCTCTTCACCAATGCAGTGGAAGACACCTTTAAGCTTCTCGAATGGAAAGGACTCGGCATCAATATTAATGGCGAATACATCACTCACCTTCAGTTCGCAGACGACATCGTGGTCATGGCAGAATCGCTGAAGGATCTAAGCACAATGCTCGATGGCCTCAATCGAGTCTCCCAACAGGTGGGCCTATAGATAAACATGGACAAGACGAAGATCATGTCGAACGTCCATGTGCCGCCCACTCCTGTACTGGTTGGGAGCTCGATGCTCGAAGTTGTTGACGAGTATGTTTACCTAGGACAGACGGTTAACTAGGTAGGTCCAACTTTGAGAAGGAGGTAAATCGGCGAATCCAACTCGGCTGGGCAGCGTTCGGGAAACTACGAAGCTTATTTGTGTCCAAGATACCCCAGTCCTTAAAGACGAAGGTATTCAATCAGTGCGTGCTGCCGGTGATGACCTACGGTGCCGAGACGTGGTCTTTAAGTACGTGCCTCATAAAGAAGCTTAGGATCGCACAGCGAGCGATGGAGAGAGCTAAGCTTGGGATCTCTCTGCGTGATCGAATGAGGAGATCCGCAGACGTACAAAGATTACCGACATAGCTCGAAAAACTGATGGCCGATGGAGTCGGAAAGTTCTAGAGTGGATACCACGTATCGGCAAGCGCAGCGTGGGAAGGCCACCCGCGAGGTGGACGGACAACCTGGCCAAGGTCGCGGGCGTCGGTTGGATGCAGGCGGCTTCCGACCGGTCGGAGTGGAGGTTGTTAGGGGAGGTCTATGTCCAACAGTGGACTTCTCAGGGCTGTAAATGATGATTATGAGGAACATTTTCTTTGACTTACCGATTATTTATTTTACAAGCCATATAAAAATCTACGGCATGTTCTTATTAAAAGAACGATTTCAAACTTTGAACGATAATAACTACGTACGTACCTACACCAAATACACAACAAAATCACATTAGCGAAACAAGAGCAGCAGTCATCAGTATTTTTCCGGAACTCAATGTAACATTTTTTACAGATGGGGCCCTCGAGAAGTATGACCCCGAGGGAGCGGTCCGAAAGGACCCCCTTGAGCCCCTCCGGCTTAGTGACGACTGGAGCGAACACGCCGATGGGAGTGAAGCGTGTAGTGTATGTATTTATCTTTATACATCCTGTAGATTTTCGAATTGTTCCGCTTTAGAGCTAAATACAATTTGCTTCTTTTCAAATCAATAACACAATTATTTTTTATTTACTTTAATAATGTGTCAGCATATACTCATGTCTCATTTCGATACAAAGTACATTAGAAAAGTCGATCCAGTGTGGTAAATACGAATCACTCGACTGTGCGCGCTATCGTCTCATTGTCAAATCTCATAAGTTTCTCTTTCGCGTCGGTAACGTTACGGAGCGTAAAAAGTTCATACTTACCTATATAAGTCTGGTCTATAAGCCCCGCAGTATTGCGACTAGACCAAACATATTGTTGTCTAAGTACCATACAATTTTATTATTTTAACTTATTCTTCTATGCTGCTCTGGGAGTGAAAAAAAAAACCGTATAATACTACAGCCGCTTCTCTTCCCGGGCATGCTGTACAAGTCAGTAGAGGGACAAGAGGGTCTTGGTGTTTTGTAGGCGATGGGCTGACCACCTGTCACTACTAACCGAACTTGTACATCTCAACTATACCCTCAAAATTGGTCAGAAGTGGCACCATGTGGTTCTATCGGCCCTTGGTGCTCTGCCTACCCCGTAAGGGATAAAGGCGTGATTATATGTATGTATGTATGTTTTCTTAAGAGCATCCTGCTTCAGGCGATAAGCTAGCAAATTATCATTTACTACCGACCACACTATGTTAAACTTAGCAATAAGATCCCCTTCGTTATCCCACATATTTATGCGTGTATTTTTAAACTACTCTTTGAAAGATAGAATAAGAAATGAGGTGATCAGAAAGAAGTGTGGTATAAATGAGGACGCGGTGACGAAGATTGAGAAGGGTATGTTGAGGTGGTTTGGGCATGTGGAGAGGACGAGTGAAAGTAGACTGACAAAGAAAGTGTACAACGGAAGAGTGGATGGAAGGGTTGGAAGGGGAAGACCTCGCCGGACTTTCACCGATCAAATTGGTGCAATTCTAAAGAAAGATCAGGTCAAGAGTACCCTAAACCGACGAGCGTGCAGGAAGAATATCATGAAAGTAGATGAAGCGAAAGAGGTGTGTCAGGATCGTAGCAAATGGAGATCCGTGATCTCTGCCTACCCCTCCGGGAAAGAGGCGTGATTATTATGTATGTTTTATATATTTCCAGTTACTACCCTCATCGAGACAGCCCGTAGGCAGTAAGACACCAGTAACCCTAGGTACCCTAAGTAGAAGGGAGCATCTCATCGCAGAAGAAATTCCTGGACCAGAAAGTTGTGTATAATGTGGTATTTTTTATCTGTAAAAACAATTTTGTATATAAACTGCTATTCGTGTATATAAGGACTGTGAAATTGTGATAATAAAAATTGTATATAATAATAATACAGAACAAAAAGAAGAGTAAAATGAAGTAAACAAGTACCTAATTTGTTTTATTTTCCTTAATAGTAGGCACTATGCTATTTGCTAAAAAAATAGAGGTATTTCAACGTAAGGAAAAAGGAGTATTATAAATAATGGAAAATACTTATGTACCTATGTATAATGTCTACTAGTATGTCTCAAAATATAAATATAAATTCACACACTTCACAACACATTAACTTAGTCCCACATTAAGATCCCTAAGGTCTTGTGTCGTGTGTACTACAGCAACGGTATAAAAATACATAGCTACTCGTAAGTATAGAAACATCCATGACTCGGAAACAAATAACAATATTCATCATATGTATTTTATAATATATAATATCTTGACTAAGATGAATTTATAAAAACACTTCTCCATTAATATAATCCGTTAGGATATGGTTGATCGTTTCATCTTTAAAACATTGTGCTGAGGGATTCAACTTTGTTTGCCGAGATTTGGCTAGTGTATAGCTATCGGGATGAATAATAACGTTGCCAATATGTAATTTAGAAAAGAAATGGTAAAATTCGTCATCCGAGTAATTGACCCGGTGGCTTAGTGGTTATAGCGGCTGGCACGGTTTGCAGCGGTCGTGGGTTCGATTCCCACTCGGTTGAAGAATTTTTTCCATTTTCTTTATTAATAATTTTATAATAATTATGTATATTAAATCTGTTCCCGCTATGCTGAACGTGGTTATGGTGTCTCCTTTACGATCCTGCAGTTCTAGCTACTTCCTTTCCTCCTACTTACAATAAAATACATTACCTATATTTTCTTTATTCACCATTAAAATTAATGGTACATACCTAAAGAGGGAAGATAAAAAAGTAAAAAGGGAAAATTGTTATTACATTTTTGTGTAAAAAGGATCAAACGTAGTGATTTTAATAGATGGACCCTTTGATGATGAGCTCTTAAGGATATCAAGAAGTAGGTAAGTACCTACTCGTGGACTTAACGGATCACGATGGATACTACTGAATAAATAAATAAATTAGCCTGTATATGTTGCTAACTGGTATCTACAGCCATTTATGGGAATTAGACGTCAAAGCTATAAAAATACACATTTTAGCTATGATTTATTACCACAGTAGGATAGAATATAGATAGGTTGTGTTCATAGTAAATGCGATAAAAATTTATAAACCGCACAATGCGTTTCGATAGGTACAATATTTTTTTGTAACTATTAAAAATGTAGTAATGAGTGACAAAGAAAGATACAGTTTGCATGAGCGCAAAAGAGATAGCAATACTTTACCTATGTATAAGCAACCGCGCTGAAGTGCACAGCACGCTTGTCATATGGGAGTGGTAGCCACGTCATTGTCATAAATTATGTAAAATGAAAGATGGCCGTAAAATTGACAGCTTATATGTCGGACTCGAATTATGATTTAAATAATAAATGAATTTAAGTTACCGGTGAAATGTAATTCCTAAGCTTTTATTACACATTTTAAAATAAGATAAAAAACCGTGTTCGGGAAGGCTCCTCTAAAGAAAATAAAATCTCATTGCATTTTAGAAAGAATATTGATATAACTAAACTGTCGTTACAGTTACGTCAAGTTTCTCGAAAGCATGTTACAGCTAATTGTCCATAACAATGTCCCAAATCTATGTTAAATTGATGGTCAACAGCTGGTAAGTTTTAGAAATCGGAGGTAAAATATGCACGTTGGATATCACATTTCTTGTCGGAAGGTTTACGGTTCCTTCCGGGTTTAAATTATGTTTTTTTTACTTGTGGCGTACGGGGAGGCCTACGTCCATAAACTGTAAAAGAATTATGTTATGACGTGATCAGTAAATACATGAAAGAGTAGAAAACATCCATCTTCCTAAAAACTGATGTTTAAATAGGAGAATGAAAGTTTTTCACAGAAACAAAAATGTAATAAAAATGTCAGCTTGTCATTGCTCTGTCCTAGGCTTTATAGCTCGCAAACTTTAGCCCAGACTCAAACCTATCATCAAAAAAATTAAAAACTGACCCATCCGACATCCGCCCGCAAAGCCGTTTCAATTTCTGTCCATCAGAATATTTAAGCTTTGACATTTCATAGCGGTTTACATTTTTTACGATTTTTAGTTTTTAGATTTCATTTTATAAATCACTTTTTATTTTTTTGTAGATGGGTAGGATTGTTGAGTCTGGTTCAGACGTTGAAATTAAGTAAAATTTTATAGCGTTTATCATAAAAATAATAATTAAATACTCAAGTATTATTTTAAAAAAATACTTTAATTACTATAGAGTTGTTATGTTTATTTGCATGTACTAAAATAACGTAAATACATTTTTTTTTTGTGCAACTAAATTATCTTCATAAATATTTACATAAGTTCATGGTTAGTCTGGTTATTTATATAGGTACCTATTTAAATCTACTTAAAAAGAAACCTCAAAACTTGATAAGGAATAAACACACACGAGCGATTTGGCAAAAGGTCATAAAATTTTAATTTACCTTTATGAAAGTAGGTATTGTTATGTGATCCGACAACCACTGCTATTAGTCCACGCTCGTATTCTTAGTGATAACTCTTGAGGGCACTCGGTTGAGGGATAGCAGTATTTAGGTTTGAATATGGAAAACTTTTCATGCAATGACTGTGATTTAAGTTTGAGTAAACTATTAATAACTTTATGGTTAGGTTTCCATTTATAGCTATTTCTTTAGTCATTTCATGATGTTAGTATGTATTGTAAGGAGGAGAGCGGGCTGCGTCCCGTCCCGCTCAACGCTTGTCAAACTGGCAGTTAATGTACTCGTGGCTTAAGACGATGTTTTTTCCTTTGAAAATTGGCGACAAAATCGTTCTTCCTTAGTTTTTTTTTTAAATATCATGGCATAAATAGATCAAACTATTGCCAATATTAGATTTACCAATGCGCCTCTTGTCACTTTCGATAGCCACCATTATCAGCAAGATAGCTCATCTGGGCAGACCCTAACCCGTGCTTAAATACTGCAGGTGGCCACCATTTGCCTAATGCATGCAGGTTAATCGCGCCAAGTGAATTATGCAGGCCAGCGGGAATCCCCGAAATGAACGCTGTAATCCGCCCGGACCGCTTAGCCAATTACAGGCTAGCAATTTAGACCACTTATTCTGTTTAGAAAATATGTGGAGATTATAAGGCTATAACGGTTTACCGATATCTGCAATATACTTGGTTTTATTTTAAATTATTAACCAGGATTAGGTGCTTGTTATACATATCTTTACATAACTCAATCAATACCCATTTAAAGAACATACTTTATATCAAAGAAAATAAAGTACTGCAATCTCTCATCAGAGTTCCTTAAGGGCAAAGTAACCACATAGAACACGAGCTTTAGATACTACATCTCGTCAAGCCTCCTTAAACTCGACTAATTTGTCTACAAAGATGCAAACTAACAACAGTATGGCCGCCTATAATCTCAATATTTATTACGTTCAAGGATCGCGAGAATTGGGTCCCTGTGAAGCATAGTACCTACTATCCGAGTTACCACAGTATAGTATCTACCTACTACCGTGGTACTACAGACCGACTTGAATTTGAACATGAATGTCAAAAACTCGCACTACTGACGATCGAAAGAGCGTAACTCGAATTCAATAAGTGTTACCATCGACTCCCCAAAATCGATCCAAAGCAATGTTTTTTATTCGATATAGCATTACTTAAGTTTCGTTCTTCCGATCTCGGATATGAGCTCTCAGCGTTTTAAATTCGTTAGTCGTCAGGGTTTTATGTTTAAAGCTTAGAATGTGGCCAAATTAAATGAGATGACGGAAAATGGGAATGAATAGAAGAAAAATAAATATTACGCCGACCCCAAGTACAATGGGAACAGAGCGAGAAGTAGAAGAGTCAATCATAATGGTGTGTGAATTTATGATACTTAGGCTTTTCAAACAACAGGCTATTAAATAGATTTCATGGCAGACCATAATAATAAGAAGCTGATAAAAGTCCCTGAAGGTTTATAGATATGTGTTTTAAAAGGTCATAAACGTAACGACAGGCAAGAAACGTATCAAATGAGAGTATCCACATTAGGTCATAGAGGAATAAGATGTCATAGAGTACTAATGTCATACTAACTGCCTCGATGCATCTTTAGACTTTTTTAGACTTTTCGGTGCCTTACAATTCATGACCTTAGCACTCTATAGCATCTTATTTCTCTGTGATTAGGTCTACTTTGGTATGTACTTGAGTACCTTAGGTACTGCAGTGTTTCCAAAATGAGATAGCTAGAACTGCAGTATCTCGAAGGAGATCCTATAGCTGACCACGATATTATTTCTCCGTGGTATTATGGTGCACGCAATCGGTCAGGTTTTATACTATAGCGTAATGTGGGCCACGGTCTAGAACCCCCCCTAAATCATAGAGGAGAATAACTATAGAGCCCTAAATTCAAGCCTGTTTTTAAAGCTTATTTAACATAGAAATCTCTACCTTTTATCTTTATTACAAAATGAATTAAATACTAAAAAACGTTATTCTAGATTAAGGTCCCACGTGCAAGTTAACCTAGAATCAATTACTAAAATATTGTACATCTTTATGTACCCTTACTACTCGTTCCTACTGCTATTATCTGTTATATCAGCGCTGGCTGATAGAGAAACAACAATTTCAACAATACAAGAAATCCTATTACATTTACTCCTGTTACAAAATAATCCCAAAACTGTAAAGATATAATCTACTAGTGGCCCGCCCTCGCTTCCATTCGGTACATATCATCTAAAATTTGGAATTCCCGTTTGTCCAGTTCCCGTGCAAATACGGGAAATCCGTTCTTTGTGCTCCTTAGCAGTCTCTAATGAACGGTTATACGGTTTAACGGTTTTCTTAAAAAAATTGTATTCCAGTTTGTTCCGTTCCGGTGGGAATTTCGGGAAATATGTTATAATAATAATAATAGTCCTTATTTGCATTAAACATGGTATGTTACAGGTGTATAATATAGTTAAGAAAGTGCACATTTTTAACAATAATATATTGCATGCAAATCTTTGATAATTAGTTTAAATAATGAGTATTAAATAGAAATTACAAAAATGTAAATTATAATTTTCTCTCAAGCAGCTCTTTTACATTATAATAATTGTTTTCAGCTAGCCATCCGTATAGTCTCTTCTTGAATAAATTTTGATTAAGTCTTAATGCTGTCTGGAGCAGTTCTCAGTTCTTTCTTACACTCCCTACCGAATATACCTGTCACATTTCAACTCTATATGTCATGTGTTTTTCGTAAAAACTTGAAATTCCTGTTTGTGCCATTCCCATGGGAATTTCGGGAAACCCATTCTTAATAGTCTATTACACCCCCTAACAAACATATACACCAAATTTCATCTGTGTATATTAAACGGTTTATTTTTATACTTAATTGAATAAGCTTTTGTTCCGGTACAGCGGAAATTTCGGTAAAAATTAGGTCTGCCTCGTTCCCATGGGAATTTTGGGAATTCCGTCCGTACTCTCTTACACCCCCTAACGAACATAAACACCAAAAGGGAGTGGGTGTAATTTACTAGTGAAATTTAAAATTTATTTGTATGTGTCCGTTTTTTCGTGGTGTCATGTAGGTATGTTGTTTTCGCAAGTCTTTTTGATTTTGACTTATTTTACACTCGTTTTTGAGGATTTTCCCTACGTTTCCATTCATCATCGTTATCATCCATCATAAATTCAGAAATCATCAGTACTAAAAACAATGGCTGTATGGATGCTGTATTCCTCATGCTCTTTCTTCGGGATAAACCATACAAAAAAAAAACAAATTTCATCTGTCATATTGTACGTCACAGAATAACATACATTCCCAGAACCCGTGATCACGCACACGTTTGAAGCAACTTTTTAGTATGTCAGATTTTTACAACCTATTTACTTTATCTAAAAAACTGATAATATTTATCAAATTGGCAATAATCAGCAGGTAAGAAGAGCGAAAGATGCGCGATTTTTGACTCGTTTTTGCTTCACTACCCGGAATACATCTGTCATTGATGACTCCTTCTGGGGACTTGTTATTCTATGGTGTATGTCAAACGTATACCTCCATGCGTCAAATGGTAAATTTTTATTGTATTTAATTCATATTTATTCCAGCCCAGTGGAAATTATGCGAAACCCTATAGCCTATGTTCATCCGGGTCCAATAAGGATTCTAACGGTGAAAGAATTTTTGAAATCGGTCCAGTAGTTTCGGAGCCTATTCGCTGCAAAAAAATAAATAAACAAACAAACAATCAAAGTTTACCTCTTTATAATATTAAGTATAGATAACAAGCATTTAATAAGTATCAAATTAGTCTAAAATTGAATTACGCACTCACGCCTCCCTCCTTCCTATGCCGTTCGCGAAAAAATATCTGTACTAAACACACAATATAGCACACATTTAAATAACCCGAATTAAATTCACCCTTATAATGAGAGGTATATTTCCCCGAAATTACATTCGTCAGCGTACATTTGTCTGAGTACAGGAATCCTTACGCGGGGACGCGTAAGCATTTCTTTCAGAGAAATTCCGTGAGAAAGAACCAGAAATTCCCAAGCGTGTGCTCGTTTAGCCCATAATTTTTCATTGAGGCTAAGACTGGCTGAGAGTAGGCAAGCCTCCAATTAAGTTTCTCTTTACCGTTTGGTCCCAAGGAGGGGAGGAGAAAAATGAACAACTTGTGAGAGGACACGACGAATCCGTAGCGATGTTCTGGTCTTTTGTCTCAATTAATTAGAGTCTGCTAGTTGATTAGAGAAGCTGGGGAAATGTTTGGATTTTGAATTTAATACTGTTGTGTTATTATAACAGTATCTATAATAAAATAATAACTCATATAAGATTTAGTTTTATATTTGATTCATAAAATTTTATACCAATCTTCATGGCAACTAAGGCTTTATCTAAAACGGTATTTTATTGTTATATGTATATAGGTAAATGACAGTGCATGGATAAGGTTGGTTCTGGGTCCTCGTAGTTGAACAAACCACCACCAATGAGGCTAAATGAGGGATATAACCGGTGTTTTGCTAATTGCTAACGAAAGGAAAACTGTAAAAGCGCACCTATACCCATTATGTTAAGTGCGTTATAAAACTGACCGTTCCGACGACGTCGAGCCACTCATTTTTAGTACCACAAGTATTAGACGGGTACGTTTACGTTTTTAATTGGTTCGGTAACAAAAGGAGAAGCTTTTAATGCGCAATGTGGATACGGTTGTAAGTTTTTACGCGGGTTATTAGCAGTTTCAGGCATAGACCGGTATAAATTTAAAATAGTGATATTTTCTTGTTGTTCTAAAGCCTCGAGCACACCGGATGCGTATGCGTACACGTAATCGTAGACATACACCTACTTCTGAGTTGTAATGTATGGCACGGGCAGACCGGATGCGTATGCGTAGACGTAAGCATAGACGTCAAGCGGTGACAGTTCCATACATTAAACTCAGAGGTATGTGTACGTCGACGCTAACGTGCACGCATACGCAGCCGGTGTGCTCGAGGCTTAAAATGTTAGGCTGTTTTTCTTACATGCTGATGCGTTTGATATCCACCGCAGATTCGTAGCAATGTGTCATAGCACATCTCTATTGGAAAGACAACCTTGTTGAGGTTTTTGCTCCATAAATGTTTATGGTAAGATTGTAAATACTTATACTGATTGTTATGTGATATTAGCTACACACTTGTGACTTTATTCTCTTCAAATAAATCTTTTATATTTGATCTCGCTATGCTGTACCATAGAGGAATAAGATGTAGACATAGAGTGCTAATGTCATATTAACAGTTTCGATGCACCATTAGACTTCGGTGCCTCACAATTCCAGTCCTTGACACTTAGATTTCATTACTATACATTACAATACATTAGTTATGTAGTACATTACTATAGATTACACTAATATAATCTAAGTGTCAAGGACTGGGATTGTGAGGCACCGAAAAGTCTAATGGTGTATCGAAACAGTATGACATTAGCACTCTATGACATCTTATTCCTCTATGGCTGTACCTGGCTGTACGATCTCTTTCGTTATCTCGATGTTCTCGCAATTCGATTTTCAAAACACAGGCGTGTGTACATCATCTTAATCCTATTACATCCACTGCTAGACGTAGGGCTCCCCCAGGGCACGCCACAAGGCTACTGCCACAGGGGGTTTTACCCATAGTCACCACGTGGGCAGGCGGGTTGGTGACTGCAGTGTTATTTTCGGACTATGTTGTCAGCAGGGGAGGCGCTGCTGCCCACCTCCCGGAAACTCTTAATCGCCTCGTACGATACAAACTCTACTCTGCCGGCACCATGCGGCTATGTGTGTACATGTATGTATTAAAATATACAAACGTTCTGGTTACAAATTAAAATAGGACTATTATACGTGAATATGCGAATTTAGTAGTTTAGCCGTAGTTGTAGATATGTATGAGACCTACCTTATTAGCACTTTAGAAGTTGTAGCACGTCCAACAAGCTTTTGACTACTTCTTGTAAGTAACCCTATAATAAGTAAATTCAAAAGTAATAAACTCTCTTCGCTTTATCTATAGTATAGTAAGTGAAAATAACTATGAAAACGTTTTTCGGTATTTGTACAATTTGACAGTAACTTTAATAACAAACTTGCCCCACCTTTCACCGATATCATAGTCAGTGGGGCAAATTGCAAAAACTTTAGTAAATTGAGAATAAACTTAAAGAAAACATAACCGAATGCTCTCAAGGAAAAAGTTTCTACAAAAATAGGTACAAGCGTCGATGCATGTACTCGTTCGTATATTGTATAGGCATAGACTTTTTTCGAAATGAAGCACGTTTCTGAATATGCACATAGAGGCACGCACACACAGGCACGGACATAGAGGCACGGACATTGCCTGAGCTGTAAACGAAACATTATTTTATTGACGTTTGCCTATAAATTTACTCTCACCTAGAGCTCGTAAAATTCGGTAGGTTGATTGAGTCAGTATTTTTATTGTTTTTCTACCGTGAATCAATGGCGAATGTTCGAGTAATAAAAGCTTTTACGATTGTTTTCTCGGCAAAATTTGTGGCCCGTGAAAATACACTTCCGCAGTCATTTCCGTGGAGCGTTTTGGAGACAGAGTTGATATCCTCACAAAGGATGTAATTTTAATGATTTCTCACTTATTTGCGGAATTCAGCTATAAAATTTGATATGGGATTTCGTCTGAAGTTTGAGTCTTCGAGTTTGGAGAACCTATAATTATAGGTGCTATATAAAATGTAAGTTGGTAACCGGTATTGGTTCTTTTGAAATTTGCCTCTTAATTGAATACTTGAGTGATATTATTTGCTACTTTACTATGAACTTCAAAGATATTTACCAAATTTTATGGCGAAATTAACATTATTTCTGGCAGTATAGTAGGTATAGTAGCAAATTATAATTTTTTGACAGTGTTTGAGTCAATGAATATATGAAATAAAAAGCTTCTTAGTATTTCTTACAGAAGGAATAGCAGCATATATTATGTATTGACATAAGACCATGCTATGATAAACGTGGCTGTAGGATTTCTTTCGTGATTCCGCACTTCTGGCTATCCCATTTCAGGGAACACAGCCGTGTTTATATCTATACTAATATTATAAATGTGAAAGTGTGTGTTTATGTTTGTCCGTCTTTCACGGCAAAACTACTGAAGCGATTTAAATTAAATTTGGTACACAAATAGTTTAGAGCTCAAGAAAGGACATAGACTACTACTTATTGCGGTAGGTCGCACTACCGCGTGATTATCGAATACCGCGCGGACGAAGTCGCGGCAACAGCTAGTGAATGTATAAACATGTTTTGGTAATAAATCAAATACAGTATTGCGTAATTGGTGCGGAATCCATTTGCTGCTTATTGCACGAGTCCAGTGCACCTGAATGCACAACTCCGTGTGAACTTTGGCCACGTTACTGCAACTCTGTTACTAGACACTTAGGGCAGTGAGCGGTACTTTGCGTTGCTCTACATGTACTACAACACGTACGTGCTAAGAAACTTGAGATGTTAACCCGATGAGGCTGGTTTACTTTGTACGAATTGGATTGTATATTTCCTAACTGATTTCGTGTGTTATTACTTATTATAGTATTGGATACAGTAATATTTAAGTAACAGTGATGATGCTACCATTGTTCGTAGCTTGCTACGAGCTGCTACGATATGCAGCTACGATATGCTGCTACGACAATCTCTAACTAAACAAACTACTATACATAATAAAATTAATATATATTAATTAGAAAAACGAATATAGTGCTGATTCACCTATAAGCAAAGGCAAATTACTAACTCAAAGACCATGAAATTTTTCGATTTATTAAAATGTTTTTTACATGTAGGCTATATACCTGAAATCTTCGTTTAGTTTTTTTTTTTGCAGTCTACGCGGATGTTGAGTTCTCTAGTCGTGGAATAAAAAATCTAGAATTATGTACATATTTAATGCATGCTTAGTTCATGGGAAGCCCCGGATTATTAATAAAAAACTAATGTTTTTTTGGGATAGCAAGCAACAATCCAATCACGGGTCTGTGCTAACTGGATTGGGTGTAGATGACCGCAGCGGACGTCCGCTCGTAATACGTAGGTGTAGTACAGCCGGCAACATTAATATATATACTTTTAGTCAAATTTATTTAGGCTGTAATTTAAGGTTTTAACACAAGACCAAGTAACAAATAGAGAAGTGAAGAAACAAGTATCGACATCGACGATATACTTAGGGTAAATTAATATACCTATTCTTTGTATTATAGCTTCTATTTTACACGCTTGGCATCTCTCTTCTCTGTTTTAAATGAATTTCTTATCATTAAACAGGTTTAAAAACGCAAACATAAGCGCTGTATGTATATTTATAGTTGGTTAAAAATAATTATTGATTTCTTAATTAGTAAAACTTAAAGTTGTTATTATTTATTCTGGAGATAATTGGGGGATGTACTCGTAGCAGAGGATTTCTTATAACAGAAATTTATTACTTTCTGTACACCACTACGACATTATTACAGATAATATAATAAAATGCATAGAAAAGTATACTTATATCTGCAAGTTCAATAAAAAAATAGTTAACTTGAATTAATTTAGAGACTTTATCTACTTTCTCAATTAAAAAGCTGCATTATCAGCATTATTAATCGACTCGGTATACTTAGAACTGTACAGGCTGTATTACCGGGTTAACTAATCGCAGTAGAGCGGATGTGGGAACAAGGCAAATGAAGATTTATCATCCAGCCTCCCCCGCCGCCGCCGCCCCCACTACCCGTTAGCTACTCTGCCTGTCAGGTGTAGGTTGATGTCTTAATGTTCATTGGTGATCTGTGGTGGAAGTGTGCTCTTATTTTTATGTGAACTGTACTGACCATCAGCTTTCGTAGATCACTATGCAACAAATTGAAAAAAAAAAAAAATTCACTGGGTTCACTGTATGTAATTATGATTCACCACCTTAATACTGTTTGAAATATTGAAATAAAATTGTTGTATCACATCAAGTTTATTAGTGAAACGCATTTATTGATTTTATTTATAATTGTACGAAATATGGACATAGATTGTTATTCTACATTAAAAAAAACATTTTTTTTTAACGATTGGCTTTCCTCTTATAGTCAGTAGTGTCAGTATCCCTCTGAAGGCTCCAACAGTAATCTCCAAGCATCGCTGGCTCCCATCTACCTTGGTAACGCTTCTCATACTCTGCTATTTCTTGATGAAATCTTTCACCGTGTTCATCACTTACTGAACCCATGTTATCCGGAAAGAAACTTAAATGGGAGTGTAAGAAATGAATTTTCAATGACATATTGCATCCTAGTTTGTGATACGCATCCAGCATCCTGTTAATTTTTTCATGAAAATCTGGTGATTTATGATTGCCGAGGAAATTTCTTGTAACGTCGACAAAAGCCACCCATGCATTTTTTTCAGTAGGACTAAGGCTCGATAAAAAAGCAGGATCATTGATTAATTTTTTTATAAAAATTCCTTCTTTAATTTTCGTTTCACTTAGCGTAGGAAATTTTGTTTGAAGAAACAAAAATCCAGGTTTGTCTTTGGGAAGTGCTTTTACAAAATTCTTTATCAAACCAAGTTTGATGTGTAACGGCGGTAAAATGATTTTCTCAGATGGTACTAATGGTTCGTTTTTTACATTTTTCTGACCAATCACTAAACCAGATCTTAAAGGCCAATTTTGTTTAATAAAGTGTTCCGAACGCGCTCTGCTATCCCATTCACAGAGAAAACAACAATATTTTGTATAGCCAGTTTGCAACCCTAAAATTAAAGCCACTACCTTTAAATCTGCACATACATGCCATTTGTGGTCTACGTAATTGATCTTTTCCAGAATTTGTTTTAAAATATCGTAAGTTTCTTTTAAGTGAGCGCCGTACGCTACAGGCAAAGATGGAAGTATATTGCCATTATGGAGTAAAACTGCCTTTAAACTTCGCTTTGATCCGTCAATAAACAATCTCCACTCTTTTGATATATGTTTGTGACCTAATGCTGACATTTATCCATCAATATTATTGCAAAACACTAATTCATCTTCTTTTGAATAAAAGGTAGCTAAAGAAATGTGACGTTTTCGATATGTTGTAATCTTAACTCCAGTTTGCAATAGATTCCATTGTTTTAATCTCGAACCTAATATTTCAGAGTTTTCTTTGGTCAAATCTAAATCTCTGACAAGGTTATTTAATTCTGATTGGTTAATCAAATGTGGTTCTGCACTTTTTTCATCTACAAATACCTCTCCACTATTAGAAGGGACGGCTTCGTCTTTTTCTTCCATAAAACTAGATAAACTTGATGAACTAGAAAATCTTGATGAACTAGAAAATCTTTCCGGTACTGGAATATCTGGAGAATGTGGAAGCGGCATTGACACTGATGACACATTAGCATATTTCACCGAATGTTTTGATTTTTTTGAAAAACCTTTCAAAGTTGTTAAACAGAAGTAACAGTCGTCTACGTGATTTTTGGGTTCACGCCACTGCATTGGTATACCAAAAGGCATCTGTTTAATATTACCCTTGTGCCAACCCGTCAAATATTTGTAGCATTTTAAACAACATATTTTAGGCACCCACGATTTGTCTTTATTTTTAATAGCAATTTTAAAATAAGCTTCATAACACGTCTCAAACAGAGGCGAAATTGGCTTTTTTTCACTTTTAGGAGTAAATTAACCACAAACATAACAAAATAAGTCAGGAGAATTAGCACAAACACGCGGCATTTTGTAGATTTATAAGTAATCTAAATGTTTTGATGACTTTTGTACACATCAATAATAAAATTTTATAACTACCCTCAACCAAATGTTGCGGAACGTGAATAAAGAAAGATTTCTATTATTTATGTTTTGGGACGTGATACAAAGTTATGAATTTGTTTTCTGTTGTTTACTAAGTATACCTAATACGAATCATCACTCGGGGTATCAGTGATTTTTTTGGTGTTGCATAGTGTTACCTTTATTATTGTGATGTAGGTACATACACATATATACAGGGTATATGTGACAGCCACGCTTGATACCATGACTTCAGACCATGATTCTAAGGCGGAAATCACTGAAAATTTTCTCAGGAAAATTCCAAGATTTTCCAATATCTTTTTCATATTTTCAGAAAAAAAAAGTTTAGTTTAGTTTAATTAGTACTTAGATAATGACTTTAAAATAAAAAAATACCAAGAGATGATTATAAAAAACATTGACCCCAAAAAAGTTCAAATAACTGATCAACCCTAATGGAGAGTCACAAGTGATCCAAAAAACAGCAATGTGTCACACAATAAACCGCTACTAAAATATATTTTCCTGATAAATGAAAAAAATGTCGGAAAATGTTGGAATTATCCTGCGAAAATTTTCAGTATTTTCTGCCTCAGAATCATGGTCTGAAGTCATGGTATTAATATTTGCCTGGCTGTCACAAACACCCTGTATACATACATACGGCTATCCTTCCGAAATGAAGTAGCCATAACTGCAGGATTATAAAGAAGCTCCCATAGCATTGTTTAGCACCTTTTTCAGCCTATTGCAGTCTACTGCTGGACGTAGGCCTGCCCCAGGGCACGCCACAATCGCTACTGCCGTAGGGGGAGTTTAAAAAAAATGACAATCGACAAATACGTTGATTGATTAATGAAAAGTTGCTCTCATCACTTAAGAGAAGTCAGAGTTCCTTAGTCGACTCTTACGATATGCACGGAAGAAGATGCAGCTGATAAGACTAAATTGCTAATTTTTAAAACTGTTTTTGTAGTGTTGTACGATTGTTATCTATACAGGGTGTTTTTTTGTGGCCACCTTTTTACTCTATACATCAAATAAAGTAAGTTTATGCCAAAAAAAAAAGCTGGGATTTTTTTTTTTTTCAAAATTTTTTTTTAATTACTTGATCTGGCGAAATTTATAGTGTCTAGTGTTTATGTTAGTTTTTTTATAGACAGATATTAATTATTTTTCGTGAAAAAATCCTGCTACGCGCGTTTATGTGCATTTATGCAGAAAAACGCAGTCTATTTACTCAACTTTGGACCCTAATATTTTGGAAACCAGGCACTTCCCAGGTATGCTTCCATGGAGAAAAATGATCGTGATGATGAGGAGATTCCGTAGTTTTCGGGAACGTTGACGACCAAAAATCACCCTGTATTTATACCCATTATTAACCTTGAATAACTGTACGAAAGCTTAATATAAGTTTTTTTTGCACCGAACTTTGACATTTCAAAGCGAATATTGTACAATTTTCGCTATCGCTTTGATTCGGCTTTGCTATTGCTTTTACGTAATCAGGGGGCGGGTTTTACTTGATTTTTGACAGTAAAATATATGGAATATTTGTCAAATTAAACTGTGAACAGCTTATGCCTAGTTAAAAGCTTTTTATGAATAAGGCCCTTAGGTTATAAATACTTGGATTAACTGTCCTCTACGTTTTTAAGTAAAACGGTACATGACGCTTTATATGAGATACTCGTAACCCACCGGAGTGCGTATTTCCGGTGTATCCGAGTCTGCATTAGCCAATTTTGCCATCGACCGGCGCGACGTCGATTACTGTCGATCGTACATGATTTACTGTCGATGACGGAACAATCGAGACCAATCAACGTTATTAGCAAGTTGACTACTAGACCATAGATTAAAGGATTAAGCCTCGAGCACACCGGATGCGTATGCATGCACGTAAGCGTAGACGTACACGTACCTCTGAGTTATGTATGGAACTGTCACCGCTTGACGTATATGCTTACGTCTACGCATTCGCATCCGGTGTGACCGTGCTTATACAGTTCCATACATTACAACTCAGAAGTAAGTGTACGTCTACGCTTACGTATGTGTACGCATCCAGTGTGCTCGAGGTTTTAAAGTGGTTTGTAATTATTACATAAATTGTGCAGATGTGGGTTTCACTAGAATACATCAGCTCCGTGAATATCGTAGGAGTCGACTAAGGAACTCGTACATACTCTCGGGCGATAAGCTAGCAACTTGTCACTGATCATTAACATATATCGCCGCTAGGCTAAACGTGGCTGCAGTATTTCCCATATAATCCTATAGTTCTGGCTATTCCATTCCGAGAACACAGCCGTGGCTATATGTAGGTGGGTATGTGTACTCGTAACTATAATACGAGTATTACAATGGAGCGGTAGATGACCAAAGATGCATTTTGTAATGGACAACTCAGGATATCTTATTTTGGGTCATAAGAGGCTGACGTGTGAAAAGTGGATATGTAATTTATACTCAATACTCAATAATTTATTGTATTCTTATGTATAGTAGTTAAGGATCTTAATTAATAATTGACAGATAACATACTCGTATGACCCTGTTGGGCACTGCAACATGTTTTTAGTCTGGTAGGCAGACTGAAGCATTTCATAGTTAATTTCGCGTTCAATTTTAATTGCACCATTCGTCATGTTAATTATGATTTTTTATTTATTTATTACACATTATCATGTACTTCTTGTAGTAGGTAGTATATTTATAATATTTTATTCATTTTTAATTTAAAGTCACGATTGGATTAATATTTGGATTAATATGTGTAGGTAAGTACGGAAAGGAAAGAAACTTACCCACTTCTGTCCAGCTTCTTTGGGGGTATTCTTCGTGTAGATATAATGTGTGTATGAGACTTTAATATAAGTCCAAGCAACTATAAATTTGGGAAACAAATAACCGGCTAATCTTTAAAAATCATAATTACCAATCTTTATCTATAGATATAATAAAATTGTAACGGATCGCTGTCTGTACATGGAAGATATATAGGAAAAAATATTATATACTCGTAATACCTTTATCAACGCAATAGTATCCAAAACAATGATTTTTGGAAATTTTGTCTGTTTGTCTGTGCGTTTGTGCACGCTAATCTCAGAAACGGCTGAACTGATTTCGATGCAGTTTTTATCCCGGGAAAATGTTTTATCTCGGATAATTTCGACAAATTGTTTTTTCTGTAGTCCATGCGGACGGAGTCGCGGGTGTCCACTAGTACGTAATAAAAATGGGCTAACATAAAGCACATTTTTGGGCATAAGACATAAAACACACAAGATTATATGATATCTATGGATTAGTCTTTATTTGTACAACAAGGATTTAAAAAAGGTTTGCTAGTCTGACTGAATATCGTATAGAGCAAACACGCTTGTAACGTGTTTTAAGTCATCGATATCATATTGAAATAGATATGTATGTTAATTTCTATAAAAATTTATCACATTCCTGAAAATCCAATTAAATAAAATCCACCCTTATATTATGATATATGAAAAGTGTATGTATTTATTTAAGCTGGTATCTTCCGGTATCATCGTTTTGTTTCCTTATTCCATACAAAAGAAGAAAAAAAAGAATGAATACCAAAAAATCATCATCTTCTTATCATATTACGTATTTAAAAAACTCACGTAGCCAAAGATTGTGCATTTGTTTTACGGCCGGCTGCCTGAATGGCGTCAACCCTCGATTATTAGCTAATTGGCAATTTTAGATAAATACCAAAAATATTGACGAAAATTTGTGAGCCATGTCTATTTTTTTCTATACCAATATTCGGGGACTTATTTCATGCGAAAGTAAATACCCCCAAAGATGAATTTTCTCGTACGTGAAATAAAAAAGAAGTTTTTAATATTTTCCCCTTTGATCTTCGAGTACCTGGGGTTCCATATTGCCGGTTATTTGACTTCCAATGCACATGACATGAAAAGTTGATAAGACGCAGGTGAAAATAAATGTAAATGTAAGATTTCTACATAAAAAAATCATCAAGTGTTTCTTTGAGGTTTAGCTTCGCGTCTGGGAGTCTTTATTTACTATATGATATATATATATTACTACCTATATACGAGTATACCTAGTCCGTAATACTCGTATAGAGGGATTGATGGTCATAATTGTTTATAAGATCTTTCTTACATAACAAATTACTCTATGATAAGATCGCTCAGTTTTGGTCGTTTATTGAGGAATCTTTATAATTAAAAACTTACCTATAAACACAGCCGTGAACCCATTATGGTATAGCCAGACTTGCAGTATGACGCAAAATCCTATAACCATATTTAGCATATCAGGGCACGCTTAAGGGCGAATACTGGATGTCTGCGATTTGCGGGGCGACGGCGGCAGCGGGGCGGGAGCGGTACGATTCACACATAGATTCTTATTGAAGGTGTGACGGTGGTGAAAAGGGAAACGCTTCCGGCCCCACCGGGCCACTAGTCGTTATTTGGCCCATGTATATATTTCAATCGTTGTGAGAAACCTCGATATCGCGTTCTAGGATTTTGCATTCGATTGTGGTTCTCTTCTGCATCCGATAGATGGCTCCGCTACAAAGGGAACTGGATGGCAGCGGCGCGGCGGTGGCGCGGGGAGCGGCATCCGAGCAACGAGCGATAGTCAAGGTCAAGCGATCTCCCAGCGATTGAGTTGACGTAGTGCCGTTCCTGTTTGTATTTACAAGCTATCCGCGCTCGCTCCCGCCCCGCTGCCGCCGTCGCCCCGCGAATCGCAGACATCCAGTTTTCATCCTAACACGTTCGTGTGTCTTTACTAATACAAAACACCTACATACTTAACATAGATAACTATATAGCCACGCCCATTATCCCCCAAAGAGGTTAGGCAGAAGTGTGAAAAATACACACCCAATTTTCACCAGTTAGCCTATTAAGTCCCACGTGGGTGAGCCTACCGCCGAATTTCTTACATACTTAAATCTGGTAGAATCTATACTTAATTCTTGCCTAAAATTTCCAAGATACGAGTATTATGAAGAAAATAGCATAAGGATGAGTAAGGTCATCCCATCCGCTTGTCCGCTCTCTTCATCACTCAAGACACTAGGCTTCCGGGCGGATATTACGCGCTCCCCATCCACCTTAGTGAAGACCTTAGCAAATGACCTTTTTTACACGAATATAGTTGCTATGGAAAGGACTATATAGTTTTAAATTTAGTGATACATTATCTATTTTTGTTGAGTAAGTGTTCTAAAAAATCTAATTCAATTAAAATTATTGCAATGTGGTTTTATTGTTTGTATGTACGTAGTTTTCACTTTTGTCAAGACATTATGCAATATATAGGTACAATGCACGTATTCACGTATCTAGATCTTGAAATATCAGAAAGACAGACATCGTGGCTTATAGCATTATCGCTCTTCAAAAATTTAAAAAAAAACCCTCGACCCAAAAAAGTACGCAATCATTATGACAAAAGGTTTAAAATGCTTAACCCTATAAAAAGCAAAAAATAACTTTTAACACTACATAAGTACCAACTAAAGCATGTCAGACTATCTACTCGGGACTTTGTGCCACGTTTATGTCGGAGGCATAACCGCTAATTTTGAACTGCAAATGGTTATCTTGGCCTGCTGTTGACCGTACGTATGAAATTTTTTATTAAATTTTGTCGCGTCGGGGGACCGCTCTAATTTATTAGCCCAACGTTAGAAGCACACATTAAGAAGTCCTCAATCCCATTGTTATACAAATATAATTGTAATAGTTTATCCCTTTTAGAGATAAGCTCGCCTTTGTACTATTTCTTTTTACAACTTACTGTCTATGATAAAAATTTATGTGTACAATAAAGAATACTAAGAATACTAAGCTTATTTCACTTTAATTCTGAATACCTACTTACTTTAAAACATTATATCAGTAATTATAAATATAATTTTGTTTAGATAGGTGATTTTTTTATACGAATGTTGTGATTAGTTAGGAATCATTTGATTTAGGTAAGTATTTTTGAAGGTAAAAGCGGTCCCCCGACGCGACAAAATTTAATCAAAAATTTCATACGTACGGTCAACAGCAGGCAAAGATAACCATTTGCAGTTCAAAATTAGCGGTTAAGCCTCCGACATAAAGGTGGCACAAAGTCCCGAGTAGATAGTCTGACATGCTTTAGTTGGTACTCGTACTTATGTAGTGTTAAAAGTTATTTTTTGCTTTTTATAGGGTTTAGCATTTTAAACCTTTTGTCATACTGATTGCGTACTTGTTTTGGGTCGGGGGTTTTTTAAAATTTTTTGTATATTATTTTTATTTCATGCTTTTTGAAGGAGCTCCTTAATTTTTCATTCTTTAATTTAATTTCTTTTATTTTTCGCCGCGTAAAATGTTTAGATGGGGTCGCTATATGCGATCTCGACCAAAGGAAGCTATTTAAAAATCCTCATGATAAACTGGGTCTGGAAGAATTGCAGAGATTAAGAAACAACGAAGATTAAACTTTGGTCATTCTAGATTTTTAGCAAAAATATAAATCGGTTTATTCTTTTAATTCTGGCATTCCAGGGTTTCATCCGCCACATCCCATTTCCAGCATCAGGTCCTCGTCAATTAGAAACATAAAGAGAACTAATTAAGACAAATCCAACGAGCCCAAACTCGATAGGTTTACTAAAAGGCAGTTCAGGGTTACGTCTCCTATCTTCGAGCCCTAACAGCAGACCAGCTCAGTGGTTCCAGAAGACATTAGTGTTTCAAATGTCAGATCCTACATATGCTTGCAAGCAAACTGAGCGTGTAACATTCCTATCACACCTAACAAACGACCTGATGACCTTGAAAACCTGAACCGATTTCCACCAAACATAGCTAAGAACACTCTCGACTGATATTTCAAACAAAAAAAACCGCATTAAAATCGGATCATCCGTTTGGGAGCTACGATGCAATAGACAGACACATACACATTTACATACACACACACAGAGAGAGAGAGAGAGACACGTCAAACTTATTATAACATCACGTCGTTTTTGCGTCGGGGGTTAAAAATAGACTTCCAAACAGCGAGCGACACTACCTGAGAACATTACCAAAGAGGCAACTATATCCACTCAAGCATTTTTTTCCAAATCATAGAATATCAAAAGTTCCTCCAATCTATAATAATATTATTAATAGGAAACTAATTCCCGTCTGTTTGTTACGCTTTGATTTCAAAACCACTAAATTATTTTAAATGTAATTTGGTATACCCATGCAGCTAAACAAAGAACATACCTGGGCTATTTTTTCCAGAAAATTTTGACATTTCGTTTTTGTCAGTCCACGCGACCGGAGTCGTCGGCGTCCACTAGTAAACAATAACCTGACGATACAGAGTTCATATCCGGAGTCAGGAGCCGAGCTACATGATGGAGCGGCCCTACTTCCGCCACATCACCTTGTATGGATTACGGTGCTTGCCGATGACTCATGACTTCCCTTGTGACTATCAGAGCGGAGTACCGATGCTAAATATTCAAAGTGGAGTTGCCACGACATAACTTGGTTATATAGGAACATATTGTATTTATATTCTGTGACCACATGCCACAGGAGGATAAATTATCTAACATTATATTGTAAAAAAGCTAAATGTATAGGTTAGCTTTTTTACAATCTAACATTAGTTTTAAAAGTTAAGACAAAATGCAGGATTAAGTTTAGACGTTTATTTGCATGATTTCAAGTTACAGTTACAAGTTTCTATTTAAAACAATATTTTATTTTTACGGTGGTTTTCTTATTTTTATTTGCATATTCAATCATCCAGCGGCATCTAGGTTAATGAACAGTCTGCCAATGGCACATAGTATTGCTAAAGACAGCGAAATAGTTATTAGTATGTTACCACTAGCTGGTTCATCGGCAATGGGCGGAGGTGCCTTGCGGCACATTACTAATCTAACCTATCCCATCAATCGTCAAAGAATCAAGGATCAGCACTAACAAGGAGAATCAGATTTTTGGCACATAGCGAGTGCAGAGGCTAGCGCTACGGAACCACCTAATAGTAATAAAAGGCAATTAGTTGAATATCCGGCTGCTGCCCCTCCAGCAGCCCCTCCAGCCGCAGGAGGCATTTTAATTTGTCACAGGTTTGCGGAAATCTTCTTACGCCTTAAGCATGTAATAAGTAATATGTATTCTTGTTTTCTTAGTTATTTTCCGAGTTCTTGATAGTTTGTAGTTCCAGCTTGAGAGTTTTATATAATCCATCTTCAGAATATAATGTAACAGATAAGTTTATCCATCTAAAAATCCTGCTTTATCCAATAGTACTTTAGCGACAATTAACATGGCTCCAAGGAATAATGATATGGCGATGTAGGTGCCATAGTCGGTGGGCTCTTCAACTACAACTGGTCCTGACTTTTTACACATCACGCTTGCTCGTAGTGACCTTTGTGACAGGAAATGAGGACTAGCAGAACGAGGTATAGCAGGGCGCTATGTTTCTTCAAAATGCTTTTCTTGTTCTTGATAGTGAAGGTTGGTTTTGGAATGTATTCTAGAAGAATTCAGTTTTAGAGAATTTCTTAGAATAGTATATGCATCTCGCCATCTAAAGATTTGTTCTATCTGAAATCTGCTCAGGAAATGTTAAAATTGCAAAAAACCTGGTTTCGAAAACATTACGCTGGTGTCGTCCAAAATTGATTTATTCTTGCGGGATCACGAGCAGAAAATTTGTAAATCGCGTTGTGATTTTCTTAAGTTGGTTTAATTTTCACTACTTTATCTAGGCATTTTAAAGAGAAACTAGATTTAGATATTAGTAAAGTGGCTGATGATTTTGTGTGCTATTGAATGAAAATTGTTAAAATTCTATTTTGTTGACATTTCTTCATCTGTCATGACAGATGATGATAGATTGTCGTGCGCAGTCTGCGCAATACTGAAGTTTGTAATTTTTTTATTAACAATTTACTCTTTGGTTTTTAATCTCGATTACTTATGAGTTATCTATCGAATCCATAAATCGAATTGATACACGATCGATGAATAAAGTTATTATTTCAAAGACAGACCCAAACGCAGCTAATAGCAGTGCTTAGTAACGATATACTACAGAAGTATATGCATAAAGAACTCTTCGTTCCAATGCAGGAACACTTTATTCCTTTCTAATCTTATTTAGCTGGCTAAGTGTTCTCTATAGGTCCCTCCATTGCGACCGGATGGAAACGGTATGCATCCAAAAGATGTACTTGCCGGTACGTGGTGTCCAATCTAGAAACCTTCCCATCGGCTATCGGTTCTTCGACCTGCCTATGTGCCTTGCACACTATCACCTTAGCTCCCTGTACCGTTGAGCTTTGTCGATGACCTTTATTCATCTACGGATCACTTCGTTCCTGATTCGATTAAATTGTATTAACCTTATATGCTCTCTTCTAGTTATATACCTACTTGTACTCGTGTCAAAGAGTCGCCAATATGAGATAATTACAATGTGTAATAATTAGCTTCGTTCAAAATTGAAAACGCGGAGACGGAATATTTAGCAGAGCTGCTATAGCTTTAGAAAAAGGTGGTGGACTAATTTCAGTGCCGCGTTATTTATCGCGCAAGCAATAGCCTGCTGGATATTAGAAGTAATTGAAGTTAATATATCTGAACATGTATTTTTATAGGTAGGTACTCGTCGCGCCGGGTACCCCCTTATTAATTGTAGAAGAAAACATCCCTCTTAAAACAACCAGACGAATCGCATTATTCTCTGTTAAACTTTTCGCGTCTTTGGTTAACTACCAAGCAACTGCTCATGAATTTAATTACTTTGTATATCGTATGATATAATATGTTTTGCTATGAACTGTGAATATAACTAATAATAAGTTATTATCTTGTCATATTGTAAGGTTTAGAAGGTCCATACCATCTTGAGTAGGACACAAGCAATGGTGTGTGAAATTATGTTAAAAATATCGAGGAATGATAACTTTAGGGTAAAACAAGGAATATTACTAGGTGCAATTATGCTATGAAAATAACTCACTGTAGGTTAACCTAACCAGAAAATTTTAGACTTCAAATCACACCTTAGGTATATAATCTTATATTTAGTTTCTTTCAAATAAATATTTATATAAATTTAGTTTATTTATATGAATTTTCTGAAAAATGGATGGGCAATACATAGCGAAATAGACAAAAGTAAAGCAATTTGTTCATACATTTACATTACCACGTTTGTTGTAAGTTGAATTAGCATAGGTAATTTTATTCCTATCATAGCTTCAACATTATTTAAGATGTATGATTTTAATGAAACAGAACTAAAATGCCATTCTCAATTCGAACACTACCTGTAGTTTTGAGGTTAAGTATAGATGATAAAATACGAAGCCACAAAAATGCATGGAACCTAGGTGCTCGGGGAGATTTCAAGCTATTTATATGCCAGAGGAAGCGGGAGCGGAAGGAAAACCAACCGCTCGCAATTTCATAGCGGGGAATAAATTTACTGGCGATTTTTAGTACTAACGCTTTTAATGTGATACCTGGTAGACTTGGTTTCTAGAAAACTTCCAGAAAATAAAGTATTACTGTCCTTTTTTAGCGGATGAGGTGAAATAAACATAGCGATATAACTTTTATAGCTCCTCGAGATTATACTGCTGAATTTTATTAAGTAAATTAATTTTATGAGCCTCGAGTTACTTAACTACTCATCATTTATATTTTACTATAATACTGCGTTATACAAAATATAATATACTCTTACTGACTTGATAGTTTTTGCAGTTGTGGTTAATGAATGAGAAGGTACACACGGCTGTATTTCCGAAACGGAGTAGCCAGAAATACAGGATCATAAAGGAGATCTCACAGCCACATTTAGTGTAGTGGAGACAGATATAAATGATCTGTGACAAGTTGCTAGCTTATCTCCTGAGAGAATGCCCGAGTTCCTTAGCCGACTCGTACGATGTGTACGGAAGGAGATGCAGCTGATGTATTCCACTGAATCACCGCATCAGTACAGGACATGAATAGCAACCTGTAAACCTTATACCTACTAAAGTAGGAGAAAATGAAGAAATAAGGTTATGTCTACTGCGAAGTAAAGTAAGCATAGTAAAGAAACTGACACAGGAAAACAGTGACTTTGCTATATACAATTTCGGCGCTGGGATACGATATTATATTATTACTAGTTCATGCTGACAGGTCGTCATTCACACTCACTCCTGCATGCTTGGCTGGCCCGCACCCCTAGTATTTTCCACCCCTAAAACATTAATTTGTCTTTCTGGTGTCATATTACTAGGGGATGCAAACATCCGCCAGCGAATGATGTGTCTAAGAAAAATAGGTTGATGATAATGTCTATCTATTATTGTACAAAAAAGCCAGAGAGGGAGCCTGTGTATTTTTTTGCGGTTAAGCAACATTATTTTCCTAGATTTGCGAGTGGTAAGTCAACGGTATGGATTGGCGAACACTCGTTATATTGCACATAATATAGGTATATTGACGTCTTAAAATAACGTCTTTTAGTATATTTGTACAAAGACATACATATCACAGGGCTGTGTTCCCAAAAATACGCTAGCCAGAACCACGAAAGAGATCCAACAGCAATTTTTTTTTTTTTTTTCATAACGTTTATCATAACGGGGTCAGATGCAAAAGATCAGTGACAATTCCTTAGTCGACTCTTACGACTTACACGGATGATGATGCAGCTGATGTATTCTAGTGAAGCCCCACAGCAGCGCAGGATATCGGTATTAGTTAGTTTAGTAAAATTCATTAATCATTAATAGCAATCAAATATGAAATAAAATATTATTGATAATATTTTAAACATTATTACTGTCACATATTTCAAATATGGTTGCAAATATCTCATCAGTATTCCGATCGTTCACCTACATAATAATTGAATTTTTGATAGCTATTAACCACAAAGTACGCGTACTCGCAGTTATATAAATTGAATTCGATTTCGACATGGAGCACATGTAGTAATGCAATTTTTTTCTATTTCTTTGATGTCAATTATATTTTATGCTACTTGTTTACTACTACTTACTCCGCCCACGTAAAATATGACTGTAACGATGTTATTACAAATGAATTTCAACATTGTTTAAGCTAAACATCGCCTAATTTGACAGGTGGTCCAGATAATTATATTCCTTAACTATGGGTGCGCCCACCACCGTGCCCTACACCCTCCACTGACCCTCGGATCTGATAACTCATAACTGCAAAAACAGGCACTTGCACTAATTACAATCGCCACGAGAAACCAGACCCGAGCACCTAGCATGCAAGATAATACATGTATTATGAACTTCCGAATTGTAACGCCTAATTTAAAAAGAAATTAAATTTCATTTAATTATTATTCTGTCAAATGTCATTTTTAAAAGTCTTATTCTCCCCCGACAATCTCCACTGTAACTGGAAGTGGCCTGCATCCAGCAGATACTCTCGATCTCGTCTAGATCGTCCGTCCATTTTACGGCTGGCCTTCCCACGCCACTACTCTAGAACTTTTTGGCTCCATCGGCCATCGGTTCTTCGAGCTATGTACCCACTGCCAATTTAGCGTAATTAATCTTAACCCTGAAGCAGTTATTTAGATGACCATGTTTTAAACAAGCTCAAGAAAACAATAAAGGCCTTCTCCAACAAACAGCCGTTTCTTACTTTCTGTGCTTTGAAATTCAGCTGGGTAATGACACACGTTAGCAGACTACGAATATGGATGATTTATGCCATATATGGGTAATTGCAGAACGAACAGACGTGACGTGCATGTCTGATTGTTGATTGTTATGTCGTATAATGCTGTTTTACACGGTACACATATTACTAGGGAATACTTGCGATTTGACTTTATGGGAATATTCAAAAAGTAATGTATTTATTATATGAACGCGACACAAAAGTTAAGTTACTCGTAACCTATCAAGATTACACTCGTGCGAAGCCGGGCCAGGTTGCTAGTTCTACATATAAACCTACCTCATTCTATCTATTAAACACCGCATTAAAATCCGTGATGTAGTTTTAATGAACTAAGCATACATATGGACAGGCAGACAGCAAAAAGCGACTTTGTTCTTTATTAGAAGTGAACTTTGATCACTATAATTTAGTAGTAAACATTTTTAAAAATTGTGAACTTGGTCAAAGCAAACTGATGTTACTTCTAATCTCCATTTTTTACTAAATAAATAAAACAGTAAAGTAATACTTAAGTATTTAACAATGTAACTACTACGTTACCCGTAGAGTACCTTATTAACGTTAGTCACGTGCTTGTGGAGTGGAGATACTCTTTAATAGCGCCTCTTACCCAACCGTCTCTTAGTTTTAAAACGTTAACTATTTCATAATAGCTTAAAACTCGAATGAAATATTATCAAAGCTATTAATTTAAAAACGCGCACAATACAATCGCATACTATGCACCAACTCGATCACATGGAAATCTTGCGAGGTATTCCATCCGGACCTGAATATTAGAAAAGTTTTTCGATCCCCTGAATAGCTGGAGTACGTGAGACACAAATATCGCACGGGATCCACCGATAATCCCCTGGCTTCGAGCCAGTTCACAATATGTAAGCGTAGTTTTCAATAGAGACGTTTAGGTATCTTTCGATGGCTATAGCGGTATGGCAACTTTGCGGATATCGTTCGCTATAATTATCGCGTAGGTGCAGAATAGGGCCCCGATTTTCATACTTTATTGGTTTACAGTTGGTGCGGTTTGATGTGTGATTTGATGAATTATGCATGTCTACTACGAGTATCTCTATGGCCTAAAGTGGTATACTCTGGACAGCGAAATAAATATTTTTAACGTTTTAAATAAGTACCTACTTATATTTAAATAGCACAATGTGTTTGCAATATATCTCAATATTCTAATATGTAACTAAAAAAATACTCGTATTGTTTGTAAAAAGAACATTTTCCACGATTTTAAGATACAGACGGTTGATGTGAGATATTATAAAAATATTATTCGGAGTATGTGAATTGGAGTTTAATCAAGTCTAAATTAGAATGATACTACCTACCTACGTAAATGATACTACGTAGGTATAGTAACAATTAAACAATAAAATTATCTACAAAAAAAAATTACATTAATTTTACAGCTATTTTTCATTCTCCTACCTACAACTTTAGGTTTGCTCACTTAGGATAAATTTAGCATGAAATTTTATTTACAAAAGCTCCTTTGTGACGATTAAGCCGAAATACATGAAGGCACTAAAGCACTATGTGGCATTAAAAACCCAATGACTTGGCCGTCTTCAAATGACCGTCTAATGTAAAAAGGACTCTTTTTATAAAAAGAAACACAGGACGAAACACACTTACTTATGCATTTAACAATTTTTTAACTAAATTGTACCTGTCCAAACGTATCAAGTGATTAGCCACACCCACTAACTTAATCGAAAAGTAGAAACAATTCTAATCTACTTGTTTAGTTGCGTACTAAATTTTAACTTGCAACTTAATACTAAATTAATTATTTACATGCAATAAGTAACTTAAAATTTAGTTAAAATTTACTTACCTAGTTGACTACTTAATACGTGTATCAGGCATAATGCCTGAAACATTGAATAGTTTTAAAAATTAGAACACATATGAGAATTATTTTTAAGAAAGAAAATTAATATACATTTTGGGTTATGTTTTCTATTGATAAGTGAATATACGACGCGACTACTAGCCACACCATTTTGGTAACCCCATTTACTCGTACCAATATGAATAAAATGCATTTGGGCTATTTATTTCGCGTTAAAATATGTTCGTATTACGAGGAAACTTTACTAATAGGTACAATATTATATTATTATTAGTATTATGCTTCAGTCTAGACGTGTCCATGAAGAGCCACACTAAAACCCACCATGTGGACCTTTTGGCAATTGCCCAAGAATTTTCATCTCTATTAGTCGATACCTAAAGATCGTTATTTAAAGTACCTAACAAGTGGATGCTAGTGGACACTTGAATCTACGTTCCCATCATCATTTTTATAAAAAGCTGATAAATATTTTTATGTATTTTTAGTGCTTCTAATACAAATTGAGCCGTCAAACACGACTTTAGAATTAAACAGTGTACTCACCTATATCATATCCTACTTCTTACAAATGTTCTAAACGCACAAGTTTGTGAGTATGGATGGATAGATGGATGAATGTTTGTTACTCTTTCACGTAAAAATGGCTGGAGCGATTTTAATAAAATTTGGTATGGAGTTAGCTGACTCCCTGGATTAACATATAGACTACTTTTCATCCCGGAAAAATATTTTTATCCCGGATAATTTCGAAATTTTGGTTTTTTTTGCAGTCGACACGGACGAAGTCGCGGGCGTCCACTAGTACAATTATATTTTTTTATTAGTGAAACTTTTTTTATTTATGTGACAATGTATTCATGTTTATAAATTACCTTTGTTAAAAAACTTTGTTGCATAAACTCAGTGTAAGTATTTGATCAATAATGACTGTTAGCTAAATAAATATATTTAAATTAACTAAATGAATCCCAATAAACTGTTGCAATAAAATATGTTTTGCAAATCAACTTAATATAACCACGTAACCACAACCTCATGTTGACAGGCTGTTGTCCCCGATGTCCCCAAGATTTGCCTTAGAACTCGCCGGCACGCGCTGCTGGCCGTTCCGCCAGCGCTAGCAGCGGTAGCTCATAGAAACTCGCCACTTCTCCGTGCATTAACATTGCTAAATGCACTCTTGGCATCAGCACCAGAGTGTGATCTGTTTACGAGTGCATGGCTGTCTGTGAGTCGTGAGTGTCTGAGATACTGTGATATGGTGAATGAGTGAGCATGAATGCCTATTTTTATCTGATATTTTTATGCACATTATTATTGTTAAATTTATCATAATTTCTACATTTTAAGGCGCATTGGCGCAATTGCTTTGTAATATGGTTTTTGTTATAAATAAATAGTAATGCAATTAAATTACCTCCTCCACAAATTGTACATCTACATTCGACTAGATAAGGCTCTCTTGACACTAGCCGACGCCGACAGTGGCCCTCGGGCGGGCCGATATCGCGTAAAGTCAACCACAAAACTGTATTTAGAAATATATAAATAAATAATTTTACAACCATATTGTGTAGAACGGGTTGTGATAACGAGTAATACGCTTTCAAGTTTGTGAATTTCTTTTCGATAATATGTACAGGGATTTTATATGTGTTTTCTGAATTTTTATTTTAACCCCCGACGCAAAAACGACGGGGTGTTATAAGTTTGAAGTGTATGTATGTGTATGTGTCTGTCTGTGGCATCGTAGCTCCCAAACGGATGATCCGATTTTAATGCGGTTTTTTTTTTAAAGGGATAACAGTCGAGAGTGTTCTTAGCTATGTTTCATGGAAATCGGTTCAGGTCTTCAAGGTCATCAGGTCATTTGTTAGGTGTGATAGGAATGTTACACGCTCAGATTTGCCACAAGTAATCATCAATGGCGAGTTAAAGAAACTTTCAAAGGAAATCAATTTTATTTATAACATAATTTACAACTTTATTAGCTTGTTTATTTTTCTCGTAAATATTAATTTATATCTATTCATTGCTCTGATATATTTATCGAGCAAACTTATTAACATTTAGAATGGTTTGTAATGATATTTAAAATGAATGTCATTTAAGCAATGATGGTAAAATTTAGGTTAGATTCAATTTTTAATATTTTCCAACACTTTCGGCTTTCTAAAGGTATTATCTAAAACGATGTTTCATGTGATGTCAGTTGACACAATAGTATTAACATTTAAACTTATGGGAAATTAGTGCATTTTTCTGAGTAGTTGTCATAATAACTTACATAAGTTTTATGCAGCCGCGTATCAATAATCAAGCTATAACCACTGACCGGCGATGAAAGAGACAACTAAACTGGAAATCTATGAAAATGTGTCTGACACTACAGAATAATTCACCAATATCAGAAGCCACAAACTGCTGCTACTATAATGGAAAACACCTGTAATCGCGCTTACATTATCTTGCGATGAAAATGCTAAAACCTCACGTTCCGACCCCATCATCACCCCCAACGAGAAACCTTGGCAAAACTCTATATTGTAAACAGACTAAATTCATTATCGTTAATAAATAATAATAATAAATCTGAAATAGAATATTGCTATCGTGGTTTAATGGCTCTCATTCTGTGTTATTATAATTGTGTATCACAATTATCCAAACTGTTTTTTTTCTCTTCCTTTCATTTGGCTGTATCTATGTACAGACATATTAAAATAAAATGAAATGAAATGAAATAAATCTTTGAGTTGACTAACAGGTTATATCTTTTAACCATTAGAATACTAAAATCCTTCCGATTTTTCCAATGGTCAAATAGCCCATCTGATAAATTTGATGCTGTCATTCTCTTCAACTTTATCAAGAGAGACAACATCTACTTTTTCCTTCAGGGGGCCAATTCTTGAAAAGTCTCGAGTTGGAACGAAGCCGAAATGGAACCGTTGTAGATGCCAGAACAAAGCAATAATTACTTTATGTTGACGTAATTAGACACATTTCAACAGATTCAGATATTTGTTTTTATTCTGTCATACTCACGACCGATGCGTGCTAAAATATACCTTAGTACTCAAGCGGTTAGTATATATTGCTACGCACAGCGTCTCGTTAACTGTTCGTTAGTGGTTGCGTTTCGGTTTTGGGGGCGGCCATGCTATGTCCAGCAGTGGACTTCCCAGGGCTGAAATTATGAATTTAGCAAACACACAGACGACATCTAAAACGTATCTACCTATATAGCTTAAAAACAAGGGCGGCTCGTACGTGGCTCTCAGATGATAAACCGTTAAGGGCTCACAACCTTATATAATTATTAAGGGCATTTTACATCCCCTTTCGAGAGATCGACCGATGAATCGCCAAGACAGAGTTTTCACTTAGTAATTTTAGACGTGGTTTACTTGATGGTACTAGAAAGATCAAGGTGGCTTACTGAAAAAGGAAAAGGTTTTTATGAAGATAGACCTGTCATACCTAACTTGCGGTCTCAAAACATTGTTATCAAAGGATTATACTGATCTGTCATCTTTATCTCTAGGCAGGTGGGATTTTGATCTGCCCCCCAGTTTGTAAGCAGAGAAGGGGGACAGATAAAATATTCAGAAACCTAGTCTGAAATCAAGATTTTAATAATAATACACCTGCTCCCTTGTAACTTGTGACCGGTTACAAATTCGAAAGAATTACCATCAAACATGAAATCATTTCATTATACTAGATAGATCACAAAATACAGATTAATTTAAATTCGTCACGTACCTAGTCGTTTTTTAACGTTTAGCGATCGGTTGCTGACCAGTCGCAAGACATAATAAGTAGGCATAGTTAGTAGGCATATAACTTACTAAGTACATCGTAAATGTTGAGCGTCGAATATCTACACTCTACCGCATTCACCAGTCTCCTCGACCTTACTACTATAGACCGTTTCATAAAAAAACTCCCGTATCCGATTTCGAAACTAACATTTTTAACATACAGTCACACATATAATGTTATCATACACACAGCAACTGGCGCCATCGTTCAAAGGAACTATTTATTGAAATGCACAGTAATGTACTTTCTTCAATATCAACCAATGTCACGACAAATGTTTTCGGGTTGGTACGAGTGTCTGGCGTGCAGCACGCAAATACCTTTATAAATTGAAATTTTACAACTCTAGTCATAGTCAGAAATTGGTGAATATTTTCTAGGAGTCAATATCTCAATATTGCTTTTATGAAAAAAGTTACTGTAATCTACGGAACGAAGACACAGACAGACAGAGACAGACATGACGAATCAACAATGGTTCCGCTTTTTTAATATTTGGCTTCGAAACATTAACCTGACAAACTTTGTTTTAAAGTAATTAGTCGAAAAGAGTTGTTTCCTCTATTTTCCTAATTTTTACTCTATACATAATAGAACTGTATGAAACACACCACATATTAAGCTAAATTTAACTTTCACCAGTTTGTTTTTAATTCAGTAAATAAAATTGCAGGCTCCAAGCCTGACGTCAAAATTTAATTTGCGCATTAGTGCATTCATCATAAGATAGCTTTTACATAATATATTGCCTACGAACCTTATAGACTACTAGCTGATAGCCCGCGATTTCGTACGCGTAAACTTCTGAATCTCATGTTCGCATTCCCGTTTTTGCACTGTATGTTCATCCATAATATGCATTTAGTAAAAAGTGGTTATTTTAATACACCAATTTCATTTATATCTGTATAGATATATGGTACTGTCTTCAAAATCCTTTCGGTAGTTTTTACGTGAATGACCCTATTATAATATACATACATACATACAATCACGCCTTTATACCTTACGGGACAGGTAGAGCACCCAGGACCGATAGAACCACATGGTGCCACTTCCGACCAATTTTGAGGGCACAGTTGAGATGTTCTATTGTATATATTCAAGTTTCCTATTGTACATATTAAAGAAAAAAAACTGAACATTTTATATTTTGCTATCACTATAAATATTTCATTTTTATCGGATGGAATAACATACAAATACAATTACGAAGTCTTTTGCATAAAAATTAGTTTATCTATAAAAACGAGCAGATCGACCGTCATTCTGCATTCACTCGTGAACCCTGTTTAGTATTCACAATGAAAGCTCTCACAGTAAATCATTTTATCCTGGGAAATGCTAAAGTGACCTTTCTATACATATTTCTTTTAATATTATTATGTGCAACACGAATCATTCGGTACACGTTCACGGTTGAACACAGCTATTTTACTGTATTTTGCTATCGTTTATTTCAACTAATACCAAATTTGTACTGACTTGTCCTGTTCGTAGTTTTACTAGAATACTCGTACATAAACTGCATCTCCTTCCGTGCATATCGTAAGGGTAGATTGAGGAGCTCAAGGGTTTCTATGTAATCTTTTACAATGGAAATATTTTTTACTTTAGAGCCTTGCGTTGTCTAGGTTTTAATGAAATAACAGGATATCCGGAAAAAATCTTTTATCTTCTTTTTACATGGACATTTAAGACCTGAAGCCTAACTCGTAAATTTAATTTCAAAGGGCTATTGACTTATAAATCGCTTTAGTTTCCAGAGCTGCCTCCGAAAGGTAGAAATTCTACTTAAAATCAAGCGAAATTTTGAAGGAGGCCTCTGATGTCGGATTTTAAAACCACACTTAGGTTAGCATAGCTACACCGCAGCTTTGGTGGTTAAGATTAATAATACCTATATAATCTAGAATATCTCAGAATTCCTTATAATAGGATAGGATAAGCTAGTCTCAACCACAAAACGAGTATTCCACAACAAACTTAGGTAAATTCCATTTTAGAAACCGATATTCACGGCACTAGGAAAACCTGTTCCGCAAATAGGAAGTAATCTTTTCCGCCTTGTTCAAATTGAATTTATATACGACAAAGCTGTTTCTGGGCCGCTAAAAGATAAAGCGAGATTTGCTGGGAGCAATTAAAACTTTACCTTGCAACTAAGTTCGTTAGCAACTAGTGTTTTCAGAGTAATATAAGCAAAGTTGAAAAATATGTCCGCCCTTTATAAATTTGAAAGAGTTGGAAGCGTTGAGGATCCTTAGTAAGATCTAGGAAATTGAAGGAGCCGCAAGTCGTGGCGTGTGCATGAAATAAGCGTGTTTTATTCTGAGAAAAATTAACCTTTTGAAGTTGTTTGCATGCACTGCGCACTGCGAGGTTAAAGTCAATGTATTTTTTGGTCATATGTGCATGTGTACCTACACGATGTATTCTTTTTAAACTCGATATGAATGTAGACAAAAAAATATCAGTAGCTTTGCTAGAGCTGTCTCTTAAAATTAGTTAACTTTTATTAACACGAAGGTAAGTAGATAAAATTCAGGAACTTTTAATATGGGGATAACTCAGAAATCATGAAAAATATTTACCTTTTATTGGCTTTAGGATCTATGTCGCCGACCTAAGCGCCACAAGAAAATATTAATGTCGGTTCTTCCCAATACCAAACCATATGTTCTCTACAAGTGCTACAAGTTCAGTTACACTTCGTAAAATGAAATTCACGGCAAAAATATCAAAGGTAGATGTAATTTAAAACGGCTACTGAATGTTGAATTAAAATAAGTAATTTAAACACCAAGATTCCTCAACGATCTCAAAGAAAACCTTTTGAAAGGTAGGGGAATCCAATCCAAACATCTTTCATGATAACTGATCGGCTTAGGGATCGGCCAAACCACTTTATCTTAAGCGGGTTAAGTAATCCCTTTCTTTGTTTGTCTTAATCTTAAAAGGGATCATAAACAGGACTGAAATAATTATTAAGGTTTTTTTTTCAACTCATTAAACTCGAGTTTTACTCAAATTCAAATCACTTATTCGACATGAAAGAATACACAAACTTATTTGTTGATTATCATCTTTTATCTGTTTCTTTCTTTGTTCGCACTTTAAAATGAAACCGCTCCCCAAAAATTACTCAATATTTTATTTATTAATTCAATAGAGTAGCTGATGAGATCTTTAATCATAAGAGCCCTTTTACATTTGATCATAAGCGGCCCTATAGTTTTTTGGTATGAAAGCAAGGCGCTATTGTGCTGCTTGGGACCAAGTGTGTAAGACATACTCCTAATGTATGTATATTTACGCAGACCATGTCTGATTTTCATTCTATGTTATCTAACGATAAGATGTGGGTAAAACTTTATGAAACATAGTAAAACTCAAAAATTATGAAAAGTAAACAATTTTCATTTTCCTCAAGCACATTTTATCGTAACCCCACTGCATCGCACAAACCGGTCGCGTTGGCACCTGGTTTGCTGTAGAATAAGTCAACCAAACAAATGCAATCTACCCGTACATGTGCGACTGGCATGACCGCACGCGTGACATCGACGCACGAACGAAGCATGACGAGGAGCTGTGACTGTGAACACGATCGTCTGGCCTTCAATCATAGATCCTGACGACATGACACAGGCGCCTGAGGGGGTTTTAGTTTTCATAGTTAAGCTGGCCAATGTAAGATAGTGTTTCCATACCTAACAGTGTAAATATGCTCTCTTCCTATGAGGCTCTCGTTCTTTACCACACTATTTTTACCTAGTCAAAGCTAAGGACTTAAGTAGTCTATGTACATGTTTATCTTTGTTTACATGATAATACAAGTGCATCGCTTCTCCTTTTTATCCTTGCTCCACACATCGACCACTTAATTTACAGGCGGCCCTGTAAATACAGTCCACTGTAATTCTGTTACACCCTGTACCACTGATAAATTGGTCCCGGACCCAGCCAATATTTTTCATTACTATGCTAATTTCATTGTACCAATAAACGGGCTAGCGTCCCGCAAAGAGGTTAGCCGTTTTTACTTTGTCCACTGAAAATTTGAATTCGCTTTTGGAAGCTGGTTAATTTGAAATGAAATGCAGCTGGATATTCGGTTTTTTGTCACCGGCTCACGGGTTGAAATGCTGGCTTGTGAAATCGTAATATGGTACGGTTTTTGTACTGTGTTACCGTTTTGGAGTACCTTAAATGTACATAAAATATTCTTATGATCAACAGTTGTTTCTACCCGAAAAGTGGGGTTTGGCTCATCGTGGTAAACATGGGACTAAATAAGCCAACTGGTGAAAAGTATGTGTGTGATTGGCACACTTCTGCCCAACCTCTTTAATCTTAAATCTAGAACATATTTACATACCTTATTTATATGGAGAGTTCTTAGCAAAATAACTTTTAAATATACATGCCTTAAATTATATGCGAGATATTAAAGGGCAGTACATTTCGGCCACATCTTGAATTTGCCATAAAAGCTTTTATAGGCTCCAGAAAGGTCGCAATGGGATTAGCCTGCGAAGGAAAACTTCTATTGGCAGTTAGATAATGTTGGAAGTTTGCAAGCGACACAGTTGCCCTTTATAATGTTGTAGTTGAAAACAAGTTTTCAAGATCGTGATATAGGCTCGTGCAAAGAGCAATAGGGAATATGCATCTGACACAAAAACAGTTTTTTTTTTATTCGAAAGATATTAAAAATACAAACCGAATAGTGCAAAAATAACATCAATCGGTTAGTAAATACCAAAGTTAAAGGAGCTTAAAAGTTTGAAAAATTTAACGAAAAAAATTCACAACAAAAAACGAGTAAATACATAAAATTTTACCCATATTTTGAATTATCTCATTGATTTAATAAATACTCTATTAATATCTGCACCTATTAATACACAATTTTTTTTTGACAACAATACACGAAATATAAAATATTACGTTTATAAAATATTTTTTTCATTTTTGCATTGCATTTTTTCCCCATAATAATTTGAGACGGTTGTCTTATATGACGTCAAAGTCTTTGCTATTTTAGTATGGAACAAACGGAGCGTTTCAAAAACAAATTTTACCGGCTCGTATTTTTGAATTGCCGTAAATCCAAAACGGTTAAAGTTAGATATGCCATTCCAAGGGCAAACCTATTGAAGCAACTAATCCACAATTTTAGTTGATCAGCAGTCAACTTTGTATAGTTTTTAGAATTACTTGTTGGAATAATCTAACTGTTGTAGTTGAAAGTAAGTATAAACTTAGTCATGGACCCTATAACCTATGGTAAAATAGAGCAAGAACTTTTATGGAATATCGAATTTTAAAATTTTATTTAACTTAATTAATAAAGAAATGAAAAAAAAATCACCCGAGTAATATTTTGAATTAGAAAGTAATATATTTGTTTGCTTAATACTTTTATATTTCACTCTTAATACTACATACTCAACCAATCCTCGTATAATTATATATATTATATACTTAGTTTGGAATACGCGCAACAGCTAGTAAATAAGTAAATAACAATAGGCTATTTTAAGAGAAGTGGTGAAAGTTCATTTTTTAACATGCCTCAAATGTCTTTCGTATTTCAAAAAAGATCCCTTAATCTCTGTGATGTCACGTAGACAGCTAGCGGCATACATACTGGACCGTGCTTGGGGGTATTTACTTCGGCACAACACGTGTAAATACCACTCTACGTACAAGTACCATATTAGATAAAAAAAAAGAATAAACAAAAGAAAAATAAATTGAATTTCTTCGAAACTTAAGTCGAATTGGAAAATTATAAGTGACTTGTAATTCAAGTGTCGTACAGTATTATTAAAATATTTCTGAGATTTGGTGATGAAGCCCAGTTTAATGGTTTTGCAGAAATCGTGCAATAGTACTAGATGATGTTTGTAAGTTTTGTATATTTATTTTTTCAGTTTGAAGTTCATTTCAGTTCAGTTCTACCCGTCTTGTATGAGAGAGAGAATATTGCGCTTTGGGTACCTACTAACTTATCAGTAGCAAGTTACCAAGTATTTTGAAAAATGAAAGGGCCATCTTATGCATTCCATATTGTGGACGTACATGCTGAATTAGCTACCCAAAAGCTACCTAATTGACTATGCAAAATACTGATAAGCTAATTGAGATGTCAATTTATTCTTCCGCTATAAGCAATGTAGAGCGAAAAGATATTGCTTTGAGACTTCGTGGTAAGGTACAAAATTATTATTTCTTTGTAAGGTTTATTTTATACTTGTGCTGTAAAACACGAAACAATATTAAGTCTGGGCATTTTCTAATCTTGTCAACATGTACAACACAGATAGGTTTTTTTTCGTTAAACTAACAAAGCAACGTCATTATTTCGGCGAACTAAACGTGCGATTTTCATGACACGGGTCTAGAATACAAAAGTCGAAACGAATTAACGTACCTATTTCTTACGGCAAAACATCTTTCAGCTTCTAAATCTTTAACCTCCCTCTAAGAAATGTAATCTTTTATTTTATTACACGCCGAAAATTCGGATTTTAGGACTATTAGGCTGTCTGATAAACGTCTAGACCATTAGCTCTGATACAATGATACAGGCTCGTTGGAATGCCTATTCAGATATGCAAATTTTCAAATGAGACCTTTTTACCTTTCAGCCAAATCCTCTTGAATTTCTTTGTAGATATACACTCCATTGTGTATAGAATGGACCTTTTCATAATAATGTAATTGTAGGGATTATTTTATTGTAGGGAGATACCTATTAGGGTTTAGTTATTAATTTAAACAGATAATAGACCCTTGTAATTTAATCTTTGTAATCATCTGTTACTTTTCGGTCAGTGTTAGGCAAAGTTGTGATTTCTACTGCTCTATGAAGTAAAGCATCATTGTACTGGCTGTTGCCCACCACAGCCGTATTTTCGCATTATAGTTGTAGCCTTTGCCCGCCCTCATATCCTGAACTATCCAGAGACGGCTCGTGATTTTTTTAGATGGGGAATCACAATATTTTAAAATTTTTATTTAAAAAAAAATGCGAATTACTGAAAAAGCCGACATGTTTGTTTGTAAACATAAAACGGTAGGTAACATCGGTAACATTGCATATGCAAGTTATCCCCGCGCGCCGCGGTTTGGCAACGCCGCGCAGGAGCGGCGCTCCAGATTAGGCTAATTTCTCAAACAAAATCTTCTATTTTACGCGTCGGCCTATGTTGATGTGTCTCTTTCGCACTCATTGAATACAGTACTAGGGATCGTACCAAATTTCGTTCCATAGGAGCGTAATCTCTGGCGCTCCACTCGTTACAATATACAACTTACTCGCACCTACTATTACTTGACACAAACGCGTAGCAGGAATAAGTAGCTAATATGTTAGACTATTGTATAGGTATAGGCAAAGTAAATAGAAATACAATTATATATAAGTACATATGTAGCAAAATATAAATATGTATAAAGAAATATATTGTGTATATAGTGGGAGTGCACTGCACCAGAGCTCTTTAGGACGACCCGCCTCCGGTACTATCTATGTACCAAATTTTATTTTAATCGGTTTCAGTAGTTTCAATATTTTTGGCGTGATACCGGACAGACAGACAGGGTTACTTTCGCATTTGTAATATTAGTAAGGATAGTTTACTCAATTCGATGGCTATCCTATCCCACTAATCCGACCTATACCTATACAATTATATGTGAATTTATGGATGTTTTTTAGTAAAAATACTACAGATTTAAGTAATTATGTAACTCATAACAATTATTAAAATATCAGAATAACACAAAGAGTCAAAATAGATATCCATTAACAATTGCCTATGTCCTTGATTGAAAAGAACGACAAGGACAAAATAGTTAATACGTCTAAAACATTGTTACGGAACGCGAAATTGTCTGGAATTACGACAATTTTGTCGTGGCAGTACCAGGCTTTTAAAATGTTAATTCAATTATTGAATAGGTTACACAAGGTTACTGGGTCAGTGAAATTGTTGTGAAGATTCAAATAGATAACATCAAGGTTGAATTAATAAAATAAAATATTTACATTTTTAAGCGAAACATGTCTCTGATCTAATTATGTAATAACTTAAAATATCACGTGTGTTTAATAAATAATAATAATAAGATATGTTCCCTTACCAACCCGCCTGCCCATTGTGGTGACTATGGGCAAATACCCCCCATGGCAGTCTTGTGGCATGCCCCGGGGGAGGCATACGTCCAGCAGTGGACTGCAATAGGCTGATGATGATGATGATGTTCCTTTATGACCATGTTCAGAGAAAATACTTAATAGGCATATTGATGCCGTGCTGTAATAGGTAGGTATATTGAAACCATTTATTCGACATTTTTTTATTCTAATTTTTAAAAGGGGGTTTTTACCCAAGGGAGCATGTCAACCCCATTGTATCACCTTATTTCACAAAAAGGATAAACATTCTATTATTAACCAACTAATGCAGGACTGTGATTAGCTTGCATAACATAATAGCACAAGTAGAAATCGGCTCAGAGAGAATTGTTTGCATGATTCCTACATCGAACAAATTTATCTTAAACTCCCTCATCAATAATTCTCTCTCACTTTGGTTTTTGATACATTCACTAACAAATGTTGCACATCCTCTATTTTATCATATGTATCACAATTAGGTGTATCTGATTTTTTCATGAGGTATGTAAATTTATTTGATAGTATGTGCCCAGAACGGAGCCTCATTATCAATTTTACATATTTTCAACTTAATTTAACGTTATTGAACCAAGGGATACGAGGTGGTTGTGGTTGTATTGTCCTATACCATATACCTTTATCTCGAGATCTTTTATTATAAAAATGTTTCCAATTGTGATAGTTTTTTTATTTTATTTTGTGAGTACTTCCAAGAAATCGGGTTCATAGGTAATTACATTACCTTGTGATATGCCAGATTTAGCTAACCTATTAGCCACCATTTATTCGACATGAAAGCATATAAACGTATTTATTGGTTGGATTTTTTCATATATTACTTTTTAATTCGTTATTTCTTTTATTGTTGAGTTATGCTTTCGGGCCTTTATGGCCATTGCACTAACGTGAAACTTATAACGGTTATGATCGCCTAAAGATGAAATCTAGGAGCCTCGTAATAAAAAAGACAGTCACTTTACACTGCCGACATGTGAAATGTTCGTTCAGTACCTTTACATATGCACCTCTATCCTAGGACGCCATAGCTTAACTACATACGTCCCTCTACATGCGTTCCCTGTATTTTTTCCAGCAAACACAATCGGATGTCATTAGCGTTATTTATGTGCGCGGCGCGGCTTGGACGCAACGGACGTGACTTCAATCACAAACCGCGTTATCGTGCCGCTTATATTCGCATTGATTGCATTTCTTTACACTATTGGTGTAGACGACATCGTGGTGCAATGTTTTGAACATACAAAAAAAATACCCGACTGCGCTAGAAGGAGAGTTATGTTTTTCAAGTGTATGTATGTATATTTATTTGGCACGGTCTAGAGCGAAAACGAGTTTAAGAGGTACGAGTATCATTAGATTTGTCTTAGTCATGAAAGTGACACTGGGTTAAATTGGATACAGTTATGCAAACGGGAACCAACCCACTAATGTATTAAATAAAATTTTAGGCTACTTAAAGCTTATGTATTCAAAAATGAATAAAATAATCTGTAAATTTTGATAGAATTCGATTTTACTGTTTATATGGGTTGGTTCCCGTTTGCATAACTACTCGTAACTACAGATAATGCAATTCTATATATGTATTCATGAAAAATAAATAGTTCGAAAGCAATTCAATTTCTGCATTCTTTATCAGATGTATGTAATGCATATGGTGTCATCAAAACGATCATATTTGAAGATTCTTATCTTGTTAAAATAATCACGTGTAAAAATCATTAGAACTAAAGTTTACTTACACATTTTAATTTTCTCTTTAAAATAAATCAATTATTTATTAACCTAGGCTTGGATAAAACGCATCAATTATCTGAAAACTTTATTGAATTTAACCTTAATTGAATAAAATATTGTTTTCTATCTTTTTATCACAGACTATTATTAAGTAATATTGGTATAAAGTAATTCACATTCAAAGATAAAAGGGAATAATGCGTGCGTAGCCCATTTATGTACCTCACCACGTCAATGTCAAGATCGATACGAATTTCAATATTTTGTGCACCATTCGATAAAAGGAATATCTCGAAATATATTACGTGTGAAATGAAACGTGGCGTGTGTCAACACCCGGTTTAATAATAAGAAACGCAAAAATCATGAAAGCTACGCCTCGCGGATTTATCACTCGCTCTACAAGATTACTGAGACGACAGTGACGGATTGACTTCTCTCCCCTCATCTCTTTCTTGCCTGTCGATCGGGGTATACTTATCTCGTTCCCCCCTCGGTAATTAGACAGCACCTGCATTTGTTCAGGTCACTGGGGATAGTGGGAGACTCTATCTAGACGCCGTGTTAATGCGCCAAGATTGATGGATTGAGGAGAAAAGATAGACTATGTTCAAGAAAGATAGAGGGGTAATTTTATTAGATTTATAATTTTAAATGGAAAGAAAGCTTTATTTTATTTCGAATTCAATTGGGGATTATTGGAGCCATTGACATCAATATAAGATGTAATAATAATAACTTAATTTATATAAAGAAAAACATCCGATTGTAAAAAAAAAAAATACCCAATGTCACTCTCACAACTACGACGAATCTAATGATATCTCTCAAGCTCAAATGTGACAACCCGTTTAGGCTCTAGAGCAGTGGTTCCCAATTAGTTTTTTCTACGTACCACTCTAAGAAAGACCTCAAACTCGCGTACCCTTATTGCAGGAACGATAAACAAATAAGAGATAAAATCAGATATATTTAGAATTAATTGCTATCAAAACACAATACAAAATGACAGAGAACACCAGTTTTATTAATGTGACAAATGGGCACGTTTTTCTTTGTACAACTCTGAAAAATCCGGTTGTATAAATTTTTTTTTGTAATTTTAGTAATTTTTGTTTTTTTTTTTGGTACGCGCCGCATACCCCTTGATGTAACCTTGCGTACCCCTGGGAGTACGTGTACCACTAATTGGGAACCACTGCTCTAGAGTATGCCGAAGAAATATACATAAACAGGGTGTAACAAAAGGGGTATGTTAGCGAAAAGCTATGTAAATAACCCACTGAAAGAAACCTACCCACAAAATTTCAGACTCAAAATCACATGTTTATTTTTCCAAATAGTATGGAGAATTTCTATACAACTCAGGAATGTTCATATAATCTTGTAAAATAAATATGTGATTTCGAGGCTCAAATTTTCTCTATAGTGGGCTATTTACATAGATTTTCGCTTAATGTGTTAAGTTCCTTTCTGTTACACCCTGTATACAAACAAATGTACACTCGGAAAACATAACCCTTCTTCAGTGGAGTGTAAATAATCTCCATAAATAAATTTCAATTCAAAATGTTTGAGTTATATCATTATATTTTATCAGGTAAATCTGAAGCAAGCCTGAAATCTGTGCCTATAACATTCGCTATATAAATTAAAGTCCACGAGCGCTCCCAATTCCCTGCTAATGTAACCTCCACTCCCTAGAATCCCCGACTACTACCAGTTTATAAAAACTTTATATAGTATGATAATATTCATTTTAAGCCTTACATCCAATATATTTGCTACGAATATTAAGCTGATTGTATCTTACACGACCTACCTGAAATAACTCGAAAATCGGATTGCCCCCAGAAGTCTACAGAACCAAAGTGCATTACATAAATAATTCGACCCGAATCACTCATATCAGGGGCTTTATTACGATACAATACAACCTCTTATAATATTGTGGTTTTATTTTACGTTATTGTCATTTTACATTAAATGGAAATTTATTGTACAAATAAATTTTTATTGTACAGTAAGTTGTAAAAGAAATAGTCTTCTTCTTCAGCCTATTGCAGTCCACTGCTGGACATAGGCCTCCCTCAGGGCACGCCGAAAGGCTACTGCCACAGGGGGTTTTGCCCATAGTCATCACGCTGGGCAGGCGGGTTGGTGACCGCAGTCACCCTTAATCCCCTCGTACGATACCCACGGGCAGGCAGGGGTGGTACAAACTCTACTCTGCCGGCACCACGCGGCTAAAGAAGCTAAAAAAAATAGTACTCGTTTCTATTTTATAGCTTTACTCGCTCATCGTTTCTGATGGGACAAGTGCCTAACATTGCCAGCTACGAGTTAAATTAATATGCATTAAAATTAGTTTTTTGATTCTCCTGTATACTTTGGATTTTGCGATTACTGACTTATTGGATGGGAGCGTCGATATTTCGTCTAGTAATTTTGTTTGCTTGAAAATCTTCGATAAACGTAATGTTTAAGCTTGCCATGAGCAACCTGTGACCTTCGGACATAATACATACAACTTGTATGTATGTAAAATACATACAGGGTGATTTTTGGTCGTCAACGTTTCCGAAAACTACGGAATCTCCTCATCATCACGATCATTTTTCTCCATGGAAGCATACCTGGGAAGTGTCTGGTTTCCAAAATATTAGGGTCCAAAGTTGAGTAAATAGACTGCGTTTTTCTGCATAAATGCACATAGACGCGCGTAGCAGGATTTTTTCACGAAAAATAATTAATATCTGTCTATAAAAAAACTAACATAAACACTAGACACTATAAATTTCGCACGATCAAGGAATTTAAAAAAAAAATTAAAAAAAAAAAATCCCAGCTTTTTTTTTGGCATAAACTTACTTTATTTCATGTATAGAATACGTACCCTTCGTTAAAGGTGGCCACAAAAAACACCCTGTATGTACAATACATATTTTGCCTATACACAGTTGTATTCCCGGAATGTTGTTGACAGAACTGCAGGATCGTAAAGGAGATCCCAGAGCGCCTTTTAGCACAGCAGGGATTAATAATAGTTACCATTTGCTAGCCTGAGAGTATTCTAAAAATTCCCTACTTAAATCTTGCAACATGCACAGAAAGAGATGCAGTAATTATGTAGTAAAGCCCTGCATCAACACAAAAAAATAAAACGTATAATAGAAACAATAATACAGAATGAATCCTTTTAAATAGACTATACAGGATAAGATTTACGGAGAAGCGGTTTTATTGAATTCGGAGACATTCAAGTTATATTATTTATTGGAAAAGTTGGCAAAGTCGAAGCAAACACTCCGCTGCTCGTATGGGTACAAGTATATTTGGTTCTTAAATTTTTTAAGGGTTATATGAATTTGCAGGTAACAAGATTTATTACATTATTATACCTATAAAATACTGCGACTTTCACGACTAAGTCAATTAGGTGCGTACCTTAGAACTTGTACGCACCTTGTTTACTAGAAAGTGTAAATTTTATATTGAGAGATAATGAAGTGAGGCGCACACGGTATTTCCGTGAAAGTATGTTTATAATCTAAAGAAAATAAATCATACTGTTAATAAAAACGTCAAAAATATAATATTTTTAATATAATCTACAATATATATTTTCGCCGCAGAATAAAGTTATATTCAGCATCGGAATATCAATCTTTAAGTTTAGTAAGGATATAAAAGATTTAGCTAGGCCAAATGGTTTAGTTGAAGAAATCTCTGATGGATAAGCACGTCTTTGTGCAATCAAAATAAAATGTTATTCTGTATAAAATGTTTATGTACAATAAAGAATATAGATTTCTTGACAATATTCAGCAGATGCTCAGCGAATTTCCGCCTGTCGGCCAAAATTTGTAGAGCTCATGTACAACACAATTTTCCTCAGTGTTCGTCACGGCACGGTCCGCTTCGCCCATCTCTAATCAGATTTGCAGTATTTAATGTATCTAATGACTTGTTTCGTCGTATTAAAACTTGGCGACGATGCGACGTCGAAATAAACTCAATTTCGAAAGCTCTCCTATCCATTTATTTGACAATGAATGGTGGAATTTACACATTTTTGTTTTACTTAATAGGTGTGTCTCTTTACTTATAATTTTTAAAATAAGCGGTGAATAACTTATAAACACGAGATTTGACAGCAAAATATATCGAATATCTGTCAAATTAAACATTAGCCAAAGTAAAATACTTCATGTATTGTATGAATTAATTTACATCTAAATAGGTGCATAACTACTTTTTAAATTAAATTTCCTTTATGATATGGACTGTGTGAGAGAGGATATGCATGTACTGGGGTGAGCAATGAGATGACGGATAATAGAGATGAATGGAAGAAAAGTACATATTGCGCCGACCCCAAATAAATAGGAACAGGTCAGGAATTTGTAATGTAGGAATATAAACACCTCATAATGTAAAAAAATATTAGAAACGGTCACAGTGGTTATTCGGGGTGGCCTATGTTTAATAGGGGACTCAATGGGTGCAAAAAGAAATTATTAAAATTACATACCCAATAAATAATTGGGTAATCCGTTATAAAAGGATTAAAAACAAAACCGAAATTTGACAGATGTTCCATAAATTTTTCTGTCTTTTTGCAACAGTGCCTAACTTGGGACGCGGTTTTGTAATACTACCGAATTAGTTTAAATTTAAAAAATATATCATACATACCTTGTATAATAAACTCACTTAAAATTGAAGGTTTCCAAAACAAAGCGAGGAGAATGGACACTAACAGATCCGTCACTGACACTGAATACTAATCGCTCCGAGCCCAATTCAACTTTAGAACCGTCTAAAGAATCGGCAAATTAATCGGCTCATTTGATCGAGTGAATAGCCCCTTAATAGAGTGAGAACTGTCGCCGGGTCAGACAAAAGAAAGACATTTCTTTGTTCTACGTATTACCAAAAACACGTTTGACTCTTCGGCAGCGCTAGTACCTACGTCTTAGTATATCAGACTGTTGTGTCTAGAAAAGATCCGTTACTGTTCCGTTGATGGTATAGATTTGTTCGATTGTAAATATATCTAGTAGTGACTCGTTTGTCGTTCTTATATCACGCCGATTCGACTTTTATGGGCACTATACAAACTAACTGTTACTCTTGATTTAGTTTTGCGTTTCTCTAAATCTTTGTAAGCAGTGTAAATAGTGATGTATTGTTAAACAATGTTGTTTTCCACTTTTATACTTTGCTATGTATTTTGTCATTTTAACTATCATCCATTCGGTAAATAGATTCCCATATCGTTTTTAGTATTTGTACAAAACAAATCATATTATAGTGTTGCCAGTTACCCGTTCCTATCTAGTAATTACCCGTTCCTTTCGAACCTGGATCTCACCAATGAATGCAAAAACGATGAGTGAAAGCAATACGTAGGTAGTATACCTACCTACATATGGATTAGGGTCAACGGCGCCAAACATCATTAAAAAGCTTTATGGCACAGCACAGAAATTTTCATAGTTAGAATTTTACGTTGGTGATGAAAATCTAGCTCTAAGTTTGATTTATGGTATATTTTTACCGATACAATCACGGCACACACTCGCGAGTGCGTCAAAAGAGTCATTTATCACGGTTATCGCTGTTGCCGCATTGTTTAACCGCTGCAATGGACCGCATGTACGCTGGTAGACTTAAGCTGTAATCACATACGAATAGTTATCACGTACAATAGGGTAATCATGCGCCTTTTTACGCGCCGTAAAGCTATCGACTCGCAAGCAAAATCTATAAGATATAACAGTGTGACGATAGCGTTACGGAGTATCGACAGTGCTAGATCCACAGGCAAGTACTTACTTACGCGTGTGTATAACACGCAGTGTTCCGAAAAGAGTATCCAGAGCTGCAATATCAATAGGAGATCTCACCGCTACATTTAGCTAAGTACAAACGTAAACGATTAATGACAAGTTGCTGGCTTATTACTTGAGAGACCGCCCGAGTTCGTTAGTTGACTCTTACGACTTATATGCTACTTGTTTCAAGTAAAATGTTTTATATGTCATTTTGTTTAAATCGTAGTTATAGGTAATATAGTATTAAGGAGTTCGCTTTTCATATGGAGGTGGAAGCAAACTGAAAGGATATCATTAACTCTTCGCTTGTACACCGTGATCAGTGGGGCACCTCTCTTTTACAATGGAAATAATTATTTTACTTAGAGACTCGTGGCAGCCTATTAGAACTGGTAAATGGTAGTCTTATCAGGTTTATTATTGGGTTTATAAGATGTTATAGCCTTTATATTTTCTGTAAACTTATTTGATTTATACCATAAATTTGCCAATATATCATCACGTTTTGTATAATTTTGTTTGCCTTTTCAATGAGAGATGTTATAACAGAATATGTACTTAAATATAGTTTAAGTAAAAATATTTTTTTTTGTATTACACATAAAACTTACATTATTGAAGGTATATAAAGGTATTTCTGGTCCCCTCTGTTGATCCAGGCTTATAGGAGTTGCAGAGGTAGGAATGAGTGGTGGGCCAATCCCGGTAAAACCTGAATATAAAATTAGAATGTAAGATGTACCTAACATTTGAAAAGTATAAAATTATTAATAAAGAAATGGAAAAAATTCCTCACCCGGGTGGGAATCGAACCCACGACCTCTGCATTCCGCGTGTCAGTGCTCTAACCACTGAGCCACCGGGTCAATTACTCGGATGACGAATTTTACCATCTCTTTTCTAAATTACATATTGGCAACGTTATTTTTCATCCCGATAGCTATACACTAGCCAAATCTCGGCAAACAAAGCTGAATCCCTCAGCACAATGTTTAAAGATGAAACGATCAACCATATCCTAACGGATTATATTAATGGAGAATTTGAAAAGTACATAATAAATTGTTATTCATCTGCTTGTCTACAGATATTAAAAGAGTGTAACCTTAAAATTATCAAAATCTAGTCCCTGTATATCATCCTAATAATGGGCTATAACAAATAAATTCAATGGCAATCCACATAAAACTAATGGTTTGAAAGCGCGTCAAGTGAAGCGAGAAGTTGCGATAAAAGTAATCAAAGTGTCGTTAAATTATTTTAGCTTTCCATCATTGAGGCGAATAATTTATTGGATAGATAATTGAATTAATAATTAATTTCATAGATAATTGCAATTGTTTTAATAGTGATTTTAGTTTACCTAAATAAAATATGCACTTAAAAACAATGCAATACGTTTTTTCAGATTTCTTTCTCATTTAATTGCTGGATAAACTTTATCTAGAGAAAATTTTATTGTTAATATTCCTTAAACATAGCATATATCAAGATAGGAGATCCAAGAAATAAATACAACCGATTCCGCAATATTTGCCTCCACTTCAAATGATTGGTGACTTATTGATATCATCTAACTACACCGCAATATCCGACAATATTTGTTTCATTTTTTCGACATACGCGAACAGTTTTCAAATTTATGATACTCGCCTCGTCTAGTGTTCGGCCCAAGGGGCTTAGTCTGAAATGGACGCGCGCCGAGAAAAATATATTTTCAAGTTTACTGGCCCATAAATAACAGTGGAGTGACAGTGCGATGATAAACTCCCGACTGGAGTTCATCTCACATCGCTTACTGAATATTGAACGAATGTGGAAACTGTAATTTTGCGGTTTACGCACTTTTTACTTGCATGCATTACGCAGTGGATTTTTGACACTTAGTTATTTTATCACTAGTGTATAGTTGCAGATAAAATAATTTTTATCATGAGTATCTCTTATTGTGGAGTTATTTACGTGGGTTGGGTATTCAATACCTAGCAAAAATATATTAGCGAAATTCTTCGCGTTTTATTAAATATTTCAACGATAAAATATATATGTAGGTATACGCCATACATACAAGGAACGTTTACCAGGAAGCTTTTCAAAGTTTTATTTTAGGGAGCATTCGTCCCAAATCTGTATTGATTGTTCAATAAATTGATATTTATCTTCGTAGAAAAAGAAACTTGAGAAAATCCACTCGAACAAAGTAAAAGAGGACAACTCCACTAAGCTACTTTTTCCTGGACATCGTATTTTGCAGCTCCCAAAGGAAAGTCCATTGAAAACCTGCACTAAATACTGTTTTCAGCGTAAGTTTCTTTGTTCTGAAATTCTTTGTTTATTCAGAGATTGTGCGCGAACAACACAAAAAGCTTCGAATTTAGCTAACAACCTAAGGCTACGGCTTTAAAGATAGGATAGTCGTCGCGTATTTAAACTGTTTATCTTAAATTGATAAAAGGCTTCGTCTATTCGTAGGTATAAAGAGCTTGGTATAGTAAGCGCCGGATATTAGAAAAAAAAATGTATTTTCGGATAATCAATCATATTTATCTTAATCGAAGGAATGAGTTAATACGAATATTCCAATATGGCCGCCCAATTTGTTTTTTTTTCAATATAAGTGTCTATTACTATGCTAGAAATGTTTCGCCTCCTTTATTTTAATTAGTATTAGTTTATATTGTTACCATGCTATTTTCATACCTTTGCTTCGTTTTAAAAAATAAATGTAGGTATGTTTTAAAAATAAAAATATTTTAAAGTGCTAATATTTTAAAGCCTTAAAGTGATTCCTGTTGAATACTGTTTCGCAAAGCCAATAACACTAGAGTTCGCCACGGACACAACTTTAAACAACTTTCCAATTATAGCTGTTTAAACGCAACATTTTCATTTACCAGGAGTCGAGACCTAAGTTTAATAGAAGTATTAATGGCTTTAAATAAGTCTACCTACACGGGTTGCATTTTAGCTCAAATGATGCTAGATCATATTTTACTATAAAGTACAGTATTTAGAGAATAAAGTTGGAAATAAAACATACATACATATAATCACGCCTTTATCCCTTACGGGGTAGGCAGAGCACCAAGGGCCGACTGAACCACATGGTGGCACTTTTTACCAATTTTGAGGGTATAGTTGTACAAGTTCGGAAATAAAACGCCCGCAACGATACCCACTGTAACATAAAGTTTATTTTCTGACGACTAATAGTGGAATTGGTAACACGAGTAACCCTGCCTGTTTCGCCACGGGAACTAGGTTTGAATCCCGATATCCATGTTGATCCGAGTCATTAATATGTTGCCTTAAAAGATTTATTTATTGTTCTTTTGAGCATTATTAAGATTAATCAATTATCTGTGCCTGCTTTGTATATTATCTTGAACTATTTATGCAAAGCTACTTACAAATAGGTAGCATGATCAGGTCAGTAAATACACTTGACTAAGATTGACAGTGAGTACATTGGGTTGTATTCTAAAACCGTATATTATAAAATATAGCATTATTTTTTTTAGATCTTTAAAAATTGTGGCGGTGCTAATACAATCATCGTGTACTCCTTAGTAAAATCGTCTCGGACAAGAAGAGAGTATAATTTGTATGTATATATTATTTTAACAGCCTCGCCGATCGTATTCGAAGACGGACCAATCAACTCAAGAGTTGAGAAGGGATTAATAAGCTCAACCTAACCCAAGCTTCTAAGCTTTTATTATAGCCGATATAAATCCAGTAGTAGTTCCACGTTCTATCCAGATGGTAGTAGTTCTACGTTCCGCATTATACCGGGGCCACAGTTCAATTCTCGGTAAAGGAAATTATTGAGATGAGAGCATACTGTATTTTTATAGTTGCCCCCAACTTTTTCCGGGCGGACTACAGAATGTAGGCTCTATGTCTTTTACGTACTTCTAACTATATATGTATGCAAAATTTCAAGATGATTCAATATGATTTGTTGAGTAAATAAAGCATAAAGATGCAACAAAATCATTTTCGTATTTACAATGTCAGTTGGGATGCTAATACTCCGTGAATCTTAATTCGCATTTGTTAATTAGATAATTTAATCCATAACACAGTAATTTTTCTTATAACTAGCAGTCTACACTGTATTTTTCTTCCACAAAATAAATCAATTATCCAAAAAGTAACCAATCGCGAGCAAGTAACAAAGTTTACGGCACACCTGCGCCACCTATAACCCGCTAAGTAAATAACGAGTGCATTTATTATTGGTAATAAACCGAACGGTTTATTGGAGTGTGTTGTGCCAAGAATTTGGGACTAAGCACTTATTGGTGTCGACTGCTTGTAAATCAATGTCGATATTAAGAACCTCCACCACGTTACATAATTGCTGAAAATATTTGTATGAAAGATTTACATAAAAAGGCTGGAGAAGCGTTTTATTAAATCTGTTTTTAACATACTCGTACCTACTGCACAAAAATTTTCAAAGGTTTCTAAATTATTCTGAGATTTTTATTTTAGACTAGTGGACGCCCGCAACTCCGTCCGCGTGGGCTATAGAAAAAACAAAATGTCGAAATTATCCGGGATAAAAACATTTTCCCGGGATAAAAAGTAATCTATATATTAAGTGGGACTTATCACAATATATTCCTGAAAATTGCATCGAAATCAAATCAGCCGTTTCTGAGATTAGCGTGCACAAACGCAGAGACAAACCGACAAACAAAAAAAAAATCAAAAATCATTTTTTGGGTAGATCTCCTATAATATTTTTTCTTATATATCTTCCATGTACAGACAGCGATCCGCTATATTTTTTTTATATGTATAGATAGAAGATAGATTTAAATTAACTATTTAAAGTAACAACATGATATCTATTCCAAGACTTTCTTTAAACGATGCAAGTTGGTGTATTCGTAACAAAATCGAACAAACTCAATACCCTCGCTTGTAGGTACCACTCGACAAAAACAGTCCATTTGTGGAAACGAAATAAAGTAAGTATTGCCGTGAACTGGACCGTGAAAAGCAAGTTTAGTGGTTAGGTGACGTATATTGTGATAGATGGACGGACGGACGAAGCGACTTGACCAGAAGTAAGGGATAAAAATGAAAGGACTAGGTGTAAAAAAGGGGTATGTTAAGAAAAATATTACAAAATAGCCTACTGTAAAGAACCTATCCGCAAAATCTGAACTTCTTATCCTTCTACTTTGCAAATTGAAAATGATGTCCAATTACTGGATTAAATAAGTACGTTTTACTGTAGATTTGACTTTTCTATCCATTAATTTGACTTTGTGTTAAATATCCTATTTTATTGCTAAAAAAGCCTCTTAGATTAATGATTGGTCTTCGCTCCGCTCTAACTAGATATAGTACTATCAATAAACAATAGCTCTGTGAATGCGGCAATTTTGTCATGATTGATGTTATGACTGACATGACAATTTGCAAGGATGCTAGTATGCGTGAAGGATTGTGTTGCCAACTGCTTAACTGTTACCCGAATAAAGGAAAACTAATGCAGGAAGCAACTAAAATTTTGCAATAAATTAAAATGGATTACGATATTAAGAGAATTGGGTGGTGTGAAAGAAGACGTAATGACAAGAATAGAGAAAGGTACGCTTCGATGGTTTGGTCATTTGGAGAAGATGGATGGAAGGCAATTAACGAAAGAATAGATACCTTACTTTGCTGACAATGAAACAATAATTAATATTACTTTTTTTAATTATATCATAAACATTAACTATTAAAAAATGCATCCTCGTCGAGATTAGATCCCATAACTTCGTTTTTCTGATTTCCACCAAATTTCTTCTCGACTAATTTGTACCTACTATAGCAGTCCAAGGATCAGAAATAACTGGATGAGCAGGAAATCTGCACCAAGCAAAGAAATTTTGGATGTTGTTATTCAGTTAGGTACCTGTTTATGCAAAAACAAACTAATTTAGATAAAAGTAGGATGGGCAAAATGTCCCCACTGACCAATAAGAACCAGATGTATATCGTTGGAAAGCGCTTTATGTGAGTATGAATTCATAAAAACTTGCCTATTAAGTAAGAAAAAAAAACATTTTTATTATAATAGTTTTTACCCGACTGCGCGACGCAAAGGAGTGGTATTGTGTTTAACAGCCTATGTATGTATGTTCCTTTGAAGCACTACACAGAGACCAAACGCCTCGACTGATTTTTATGATTCATACATCAATCGATTCCTCTTAGTTCGAGGAGTGTCACTCAAGACATGACGTTAGTGAAAATCCAATATGACGACTACTGGCCGCCATTTTGTGAAAATGAAAAAAATTAAAGTCAACAAACTATATCGAGTGGGGTATCGTTGAATAGGTATTTAAAAATCATTATTAGGTTTCTCTCAACATTCGATTCGACCAACCGTTTAGGATCTATATCGATTGAAAGTTGCGTAATAACCATTCTCACATATAAGTTTTTAGACAGTAACATAACAACTGAACAGTCGGGATCCATTATCCGACAGCCAAGCTAATATTTCAATGGATCTTGGCACGTTGTTACGTTACGATCATTAGAAAATATTTTATGTTCTTCAATAGTATTCATTCCATAATAATATTATAGAATTCTAGACCACCGGACATCTAAGTGCTTGTTCTTTTCTTTTCAGTTTTTTTATTATGTACATTATTTGGTTCTTTTTCAAGCAGTCGGGTTTTTGCATTTTTTTTTATTATGTTTTTTTATTTGAGATTTCTTTTAACTATAACTTTTTTCAACGCTTTGAGAATCACCTTATAGTAACAATTGATAGTTACAAAAATAGCTTTGCAACGATATAGATCTGATCGTTACTGATCGGTTTTTATACATTTTTGCCCATTATCCTTTGGCACTAATTTATCTCTATTTCATGGGAATTTCTATTGTGCACCTATCATTTACTCTTAGATAATAATAACCAATTCACATACTACAAAATCTGCACCACGGGGAACTATTTTTTGTATCGGCGGCAACACTGAATGTCATTTATTATTCATGATAATTTTATATTGAAATTTCATAATTATGAGATCCTTACTGATGGTATGTGATCTCTAGTCTCTTTTTTATGCATTGGAGTATTATTTTTTACACAATTTCACTATGCAAACAGAAATTTTACTACGAAATATGATTAAAATTTAATAACACCGACAGTAGTCATCTTGTTCATCATATTGTTGACAACTAGACTGTGGAGGTTCGAACTCGTAAATGACGTGTACGGCATAGTATTTGTTGCTGAATTAATTTATAATTAAGCCGAGTCCTTCTACAGAACGGAGCGAATCATTATTCTAAGAACAACCTATTATAGCCCTAGAAAGTTTTTCTGTTTAAACTGAATTAGGATGCGTCCTACTGTTTTCCATTTAAAAATATAATAATGTAATAGTCATATCAGCCCAAGGTTTTGAGTTGAAAATTGTATGTGTTAGAGTTATTGGTTTAAATTGAAAATTTTAGGGTATAGTTATGATAAAATTAGCATTGGTTTTTAACTTCAATTATTTGTCTACCTTTTGTTCTTTATAAAGGCTATTGGGCCGCAATTACTAGACTAAAGAGTGTTATTAAGTGATATAAAATTATAAAAAAGTTATAGGATATATTATGTTTATTTCTGTTTTTTTTTTTTATTAAATTACTCCACTTTTCTCTTTTCTATAACAGGTTTTATTAACTTATCAGTCTCCCATTACAAGTCTTATGATCACAAATTCTTAACCTTCTATAAATACGAAATTAAAGTCTATTAATCAATAGAAGGACATAATCAAAATAACCTTACATAATTAACAATTATAACAAAGACAATGTTACAAAATATCAAAAACAATATGAAATTACTAGAATCTAATTTAAATCTTAAGGACCAGCCTGAAACTTAACACTTAATATCTAGGTATCTGCAATTTTCCTGGCATAGTAATCATTATTCCAATTTTTCAATCTTTTATAGTTTATGAATGGAAATCTTTGAAACAATTTCTGTTTCTTGTAAAACATAAATATATATTGCACTTTGTGCACATCACATTAGTCTTCATCTTATGACATCGTCTGCACCGTTTTTGAATCTCTGTCATTTCCGGTAGGTGCTTGGCACCTTTTCGTCTCAATCTTTCAGACGGAATTTGGACTAACGTGGGACGTCCTCTACCTCTCGTCTGTTCTTGGTTTTCATCTTCTGAGTAACTATCTGTATCTGTAACTGTATATCCTTCTATCAAACTTTCCCCGAAGTCCAACTTGAAGTCTCGCAGTTGAACGATTTGTCTGGTGGGGACTCCTTGTGAAATTTTGTGAGATTTATAGACTAGCCAAGAGTTTGACAGGGCAAGGTCGACCATGTGACTAAAAATGCGCTGTATCCATTTAGCAGTTCTGTAGCGGTTGGGGCACACTGACAATAATCTGTCAGCCAAATCTACCCCGCCCATGTTATCATTGTAAGCTTTTACGACAATAGGTCTTTGTATTTGCACATAGCTTTTTTGAGCCTTACACCATCTTCTGCACGTGTCCATGGGTTTGTTTGCGTGAATTGTTGATATCAAAGTTACCGCTTTGTTGTCGTACCATCTAGTCAAAGCTAAATCACCTTTTCGGTTAACTAATACCTGTGTTGTTCCTCTGCCTTCAGTTTTCATTTGTCTGTCTTCTTTTAACATATTTCTGACATCTGACGGAACCCTATTTTTCATTATTGTGCCAGCGCAGAATAGATTATTAATTAAAAGTTCTTCCGCAAGCTTTATGCTAGTAAAGTACCTGTCAAAATAAAGTATATGACCAGGAATGAGGTTTTCGGTCAAATCAAGCACAGCTTTCATACCAAGTCCAAAATCAGTATCATCATAATTCGGATATGTCGTTTGTCCCTGATAAATTTTAAATTACAGACCATCCCGTTAGGGTTTGCGAGTACAAATGCTTTCAGGCCTGTTGGATTAGGCTTACCCGGTATATACTGCTTGATGCCGCATTGCCCTGTGAAAGGTACAATCATCTCGTCAATAGATAAACATTTCTGTTTTACTTGCTTGCGACATCCATTCACAACTTTTTCAAGCAAAGGTCGGACTTTCCACAGCTTGTCTTTGGAGCGGTCCTCTCGGCTAACATCATCGTCATAAACAAACTTAAGTGAATTTCTTAATTGCAGAAATCTATTTCTAGGCATATTGTCTGCGATCAATGGGATTCGGTATTTAATTTCCCAATACATTCTAATTCTAGGAAAATTTATACTAGCCATAACCATTGTGATGCCCAGATAGACATAAAGCTCCGATTCGATGAGATACAGATTTTTCCCAAATTTTTTTAAGTACGTCTGATTAGATTTGGCAACAATGGTTTGAATTAAATCATGATCAACATATTGTCGAAAATAATCAAAACTATCAGCAAAGTTTTCAGGCTCAAAATCTAGGTAGGCAGGCTGGGTAAACTGTATATCAGTTGGTATAAAATCATCTTCAGTCCAATCTGGTCTTTCAGGATTGTCCCTGATATTAAACTCAGCTTGGTGGATGTTTACACGTCCCCTACTTCTAGATGCTCCTCCACGAGAACGAACACGGCCAGAGCCAGGGCGCCTAGCTCTCCCTCTGCGAGTACGCGGTGACATTGCAAAATTACGCTACCATCAACCTCATCTGACTCAATATTTACGCGTCTACTACCTCGGGTTGATCCTCCATGAGTACGTACATGACCACGGCGACTATATATGCCTCCGCGAACTCGTGGTCCATTTCTGGTACTTAAATCGGGTAGAGGATTTTCATCTTCAGAGCTGGTTTCTGACGAGCTGTTATTTGCGTTATCACCATGATCTACTACAAAATCTGCATCTAATTCTCCTTCGTCTTCGAACTCAGAATTTTCGAGAGTGCCATCATCCAAAAACGGCTTGTATTTCATCATCCCGTAAACCTGTGAACAAAACACCTTTATGTGTATAGGCACCTACAGTCATCCTGAACCAGGCTCACAATAATACAAAAAAACAGTACTTAACATATACCATGTACTCTACAGACTAGACGTACAAAAAAACGTACATGTTTATCTCAATAATACCCTCAAAATGGTCAGAAGTGGTACCATGTGGTTTTATCGGCCCTTGGTGCTGTGGCTACCCCGTAAGGGATTAAGGCGTGATTCTATGTATGTTTGTAATATTTCACAAAACAACATAAAATATTGCCACAAATAAAACCATTAATATTTTTTATATACTAACTTTGACCCAACAGACTTCACAAAGGACATATTATTTCAAACCGAGATGTCGCAGGATTTAAGCTCTGTAACTGTGAAATAGTTGATTACGTTTGAGTAATACCTATACATTAACAATTTTCTTGCATAAAAACATACTTGACAGTCACTGATTATCATGAAAATATACGATTTACTTACCATGTCTTCGTGAGGCATCCATACCGCCGTTTATTTTCTTAAAAATGACATCTGTCAACTGTCACAGACAATGGTAGCATACCGGAAATTGTTTCCTAATGCTGCGTTCCAAAATATATTAAAAGTATTTCTATAACCCGCCAAATTTCAAAAATCTATACAGAGTTTTTTAATATGGGCTATTGAAAGGCGCGTGAGCTGTTATTGAAAATTAGTTATTAAAAGTTCTGGGCTGGAGTTGCTATGTTTATTTTGGTTTAACAAAAGGCGCGTGGGCGCCACGAGGATAGATAGATAGATAGATAGAATTTATTTGACAATTACATATACACGGACAGCAACATATTATTTCCCTAAAAAGTTTTTCTGTTTAAACTGATTAGGATGCGTCCTACTGTTTTCCATTTAAAAATATAATAATGTAATAGGGTTACTTTCACATTTTTATTATTATCTATTTTCTGCCATTGTCGCCAACAATGTTTCAATAAACGTACAATTCGGTGGAGGTGAAAATTGTATGTGCAGAGCACCTGCGTCCCGGCATTACTGAAGAAATACGAGGACTTATTAGTGTTCACGCTTGAATTTCGCATTATTAGGTTCGTTCTTTTATATTTACACATACAATGTTTCATCACCATTGCTCTACATTTCGGATTAAGATTCTATTTAATCGGTAGATCGAGAGTAGAGAATGCCATGGAAGGCATTATACCCTTGTACGAGTATAAAAATCCGTAGTACATTTAAAAATTATATCTATCTATCGATCGACAAACTCTTAGCAGGCGAAGTTGAAAGTATTACCTGAGTAGGTATATAATAGATACCTGTAGCGACCGTCAATTTCCAAAAAGTGATTTTTTCCCTTGAGAGGTAAGTTTTTGTAACAGATTGCTGTCTAATGTAGTTTTCCTTGAATTACATTTGCTTTGTCATGTTAGAGGGTCAAATAATTCAAGTCATTTTGCCGACATACTAACAGTAGATATACCAACTATTACTTCAATCACAGGAGAAAAGTAGCAATAAAAAGTAGCTATATACCTACGTAGATATATTTTAAAGTTTCCAAGATTTATGGGATAAGTTAACACAATTATTGACATTTATTGTTGTAATATTATTATGTAGTCCTACACACTGTTAAAGTATTTTGTTAAAAAAGCTAAGAATAGTAAACCTACTAAACCGAAGTGATTAATTTTGTTTATTCTTTAATAGAATTCTCTACTTATTCTTATTTTACCAAATGGAGGTTTCACTACTTATCTAATTATTTCATTAGCACTTTATCTGAATCTATCACATGTGATAATCAAGAAATTCAACGTTGATCTCGTAATGTCTAAATCAATTAAATATTTAATTATTAGATTATACTTACTTAATTTACGTACCATAAAGTCTGTGAGAAGGCTGTATGTATTTAATTTATTATAAAGTATGAGTGTGTATGAAGAGCAAACATGGTGGTTAGGGTGTGTTTGCTGACGCGACGTCTCGCGACAATTAGCCACTGTAGGACGGGGATGTTTGCTGGTTGAATGCTAGAAGTGACTAACATATAATTATAACCCCTGTAGGCATGAGCTAAATAAAAAAGTCTGAAGATGATTCTAAATATAATTTTTCATTAGAAAATGTTCATCTTCCAAGTTTACATAACATATCACTATGTCTTATGAAGTCATCACATATTTTTTCATAAATTATACAGGCATTCGTATGTTCTAGAGATTCTGTATTTTCGGTCATAGTCTTAGGAAATTAACTGCCAGATTTTTGTGTGCCAATCAACGCTATATAACAGTAACAATTATGTCGCAGCTAACTTCCATACGTTAGTTATAATAAAAAATAAACATAAAATTTCTACTGTTCTTACATTTTTAGCACTTTCATGTCTCTTCCAGTTCTTTTGAACTTTGCAAACATAATACACTGCATACTAAACGCAATTAATATTTTTGTTTGTCCAGGTCACCCATTATTCATGTATGAAGCGGGTACACCGTTTATAGCAAAAGTGATTTAAATTAAAATAACGGATGACATGGGTCGAAGTTGATTTAATATTCTAATGTAATTTACTGAGTTATATAGATGGTATAGAAGATATCGAATTGTTTTTTAGTAACAGTTGCTATTTAAACTAAAACCTACAAAATACAGGGTGTAAGTGACAGGCAGAGAAACACTGAAATGATTAACAAGTATCATTCTTTAGATTGAGTTTAACGTCAGTGTTTATAATAAAAAAAAATATATTAAGTTCATTTATCCTCCCTGTACAAGATTTGATTTAAATAAATAAACTGACCAAAAAAATTGTTTACCATAGTCAAAATAAATTCTCACTTTTTAATCAGGTGACGACATTGAAAATTCTAATGCAAAACATAATTTATGCTGAACTATGCATGTTAAAAGAGAAATTCTCGTTTCGCAAAATGACGTCGTTTTATGAAAATGCAACGGTGTATTTTAGCGTATAAAATTTAGGTAATTACTTTATGTTTTATGCGCCCTATACATTTACCATTAGGCCTGCTATTAACTATAGATTCACTATTACCTACCGTTTAAATAACTACGCACCTACTTTACTTTCATCGCTTAAGGCATTAACAAAAAATAGCAACACAGGTTTTGTGCTAAGCAGGGACACATACATATAGACACGGCTGTGTTTCCAAATTGGGAAGCTACCTGCAGGATCATAGGTCCTGGGTTCGAATCCCGGTAGGTGCAAACATTGATATGATAAATATCGATGTTTGTTTCCGAGTCATGGATGTTTCTATATTTATCTATGTATTTATATACCGTTGCTTAGTACCCGCGACACAAGACCTTAGGGATCTTAATGTGGGACTAGGTTAATATGTTGTGTAGTGTATATAAAATAAACAGGTACGTTTAGCATAGCGGGGACAGATGTAAACTATCAGTGACAAGTGCTAGCTTAGCGCCTGAAGGAATGCTCTAGTTTCTTAGTCAACTCTTACGACATACACGGAAGAAGATGCAGCTGATGTATTCTAGTCGCAGAGATTTTTTGAATTGCGTTAAAAATCCGTGGCTCTTCATTGTAGAACGATGGTTCAGCCATTGCCTGCGGGAATCCATCATTTTATCGCAAATCCTTTCAACGATTTTCATTACCCCTAAAACGTTCGCAGGAATTTTAGTACAATATTTAACAAATCCTAGAATTAGGTTACATCGCAATTTCATTTCCTCGAATATACATTATGTAAAAACACAGTTCATCGTTATTTGTTTTCATGTTTTATACATTTTGACGTGAAACGTCTTTAAAATCGCGCCGACACATACGGGTACCAGGTTTAAAAACTGGACCGTAACGAAAAGGTCTATATCATCGTACCTTAATAATTAAAAAACTATTGGTCTTAGAAACAAAAATGTGGTGTAAATATTTCACTTATATAGTCAGCTCGCTGTTATGACATTGAGTTCGTGTCGGGGTCAAGCGGGGCGGCGGGGGAGGGATACTGCGATAACTGTGCGAAACCGGCGCTCACGCTTGTTTCTATTCAGTGTAACTCGTGACTCCGACTTTATAGCGTGGTGATTCTTTCGTGTGTTTGTCAAGTTTATTTGAACCGATTGATTTACACAAAAATAAGTGTAATTTGGACAGTATTTATATCTATACTAATATTATAAAGCTGAAGAGTTTGTTTGTTTGTTTGTTTGAACGCGCTAATCTCAGGAACTACTGGTCTGATTTGAAAAATTCTTTCAGTGTTAGATAGCCCATTTACCAAGGAAGGCTACAGTCTATACAACAACCTGCCCGGCTTCGCACGGGTACAACGCCCCCTCACGCGGACGAAGTCGTGGGCGGCTGCTATTTAAAATAACCAGAAAGTGACAATAAATATATAAACATTTGCTATGTATTTTATGTTTCTATTACGTACCTGTTCTTTTTTTTATTAAAATACTTAAAACAGCGTCCATCTTGTTTTCATTTCAATCTTTTACTTTAAAAGCGATTCGCTAACATAGACGTTTCACGTTAAAACCAACGGCCGTGTGCCCCGACACAGCCCCACCCGCTTTTATCGAAATAATGTTACATCGAAGTTTTGTTACCCATATTTTTGTTTCATCGTAAGTTTCAGTTAGCAAAATAATTGAAACATCGATTTTTACTTCAATAAATCAATGGACATGGCAAAATACGATTTCATGCAATTAATTAGTTCTTCTTGCTAGGGCATTATTTAAAACAAAAATTAGGATGAATAAAAAAGTATTTAAATCGACTCAGTTTACCCCGACTCCACGCAGTCTTGTCTGCCCTACCCAGTGACGTGATTATTCATCTAAGGCCCTACCCCTAGAGTGCAATGTAAAAGCGCGTAGGCGCGGAGGGGCAAGGCGGCCCGCGAGCTGAGGAGCAGGCGGATCAGTGCCGGTCAGTGCAGCGATGCGAGCGTTACATTCATCTGCGACGATAAGCTCGCGTAACGCCTGGGCCCCGTAGCGCCGGAGCCGTGATAGAAACCATGCCTGCTGCATGCTGTATGTTTGCTTGCATGCTGTATGCTTGCTTACATGCTCGCTTGCGTGCATGTTACATAGTTGATTAATACTAAAAAGTTGTTATGTGAAAAAGTATTATGGGTTCCGATACACATTGTAACGTGTTTTTACGAATAGTTTCATCAATAACTTAATACTATTATGATATGTAAATTCGATATACCGTTTTTCTGGTAATCAAAACAACTTTAAAAGACTTTTTTTAGGAAACGATTTTCGATTACATATATGAAACGGAGATAATTAACTTTTCGATGAATTGAAAAAATATATATGTCGGAGATCAAGATGTCATATCCTACAGTCGGATCTCCAACGCCATCTATTTTCAATCGTTGAAGTTAGAAACGTCAAGTCGACAGCTATCACTGACTGGAGGACAGCTGTCACTTGGGTAAAGACAAGACAGAGTACTGAGAGGGCGCCACTGTAGATGTACAACGACCACCGATTCGTTTGAATTGAGCCGGAGGGTATTCTGTGCTTGCGTGTTGCGGCTGTCGAGCGAAGCACGGGTGCTAATCAGCCTCTGTCTTGTACTTACCACGTTTCTACGTTATCCGCTAGAATCCTAGTAATCTTGTGCGTAGATACAGTGAAAGTGTTTGTGATTCCTAATTAAGCTTGTTTACTACACGCCGCATTCTTTATTTCGGATTTTGGAAGATGTCGGACACACCTAACGGCACGCCACTCGACCCATCTACGTCATATATTAAAAATCGTGGAATAGTTTTCGGTAAAATGAAATTCGATATAAAAAAAATCTGTATTCTAATAGACACCCATTGTCTGCAGAGCATAATTGGAGCAGCGATGAGATAACTTTTCCCCTTCACCCACTAAAGTGAAGCTGAAATTTTTCATGAACAAATGGCAACGAAAAAAAGGCATCTCCTTTTCTTGTATTCTTTGTCTGAGTCTAGTAGTCAATGATTCTAGTAAAGCCCCTTATCAGCCCAGGAAGCTGGGATAGGTACCTTACATAATATCCGACACTTAGACAACAGTATGTCAGCTGTAGAAAATACTTAATTACCGCTATTGACGGCGATATTCTCCTTAAACATCCGTCCACATTAACCAAAATAACAAAGTTTATTCATAAACCATCACATCATACCGCTTAGTTAAAAAACAATTACTCGTACGTACATGCAGCTGCGCTTTAATCGCGGATTGACCTAGTACAAACATGGCTGGTGCATGTAATCTTCAGCGCACACAAATTCGGAGGCAGATTTAATTAATAGCAACCATGACAGTGGCGTCACATTGTGACGATATTCGGCTTCGGCAACTTCCGTAACTCCCTTGTGTGCAAGTCTTTAGGGTAGGAGCTAGCGGTGTTTGAATTTAAAATGTTTAATAATTAACGTTTTCACGACTACCAATTTAATTGCTTTAGATACATACAGTGTACGGTTTTGCAATTACAAATGGATCTTAGTTTCTGTAATTGACATAGTTTATAACGTATTAACAATTAACATAGGTATATTTAGTAGCCACGATTGCCTGTGGGTATCGTACGAGGCGATTAAGGGTTTCTAGGAGGTGGGCAGCAGCGCCTCCCGTACTGACAACATAGTCCAAAATACAAACTGCAGTCACCAACCCGCTAGTGTTGAGTAGGACTGCCCAGCGTGGTGAAGAGTGCTATTTTAAATTGACTACTTCAATTTTCTTGCAAATACCCCCCATGGCAGTCTTGTGGGGGAGGCCTACGTCCAGCAGTGGACTGCAATAGGCTGACAAAAAAGAGGCTACTCTTACAAACTCTTTTTCAAGTCGTGTCCTATCAACACTAGATGATGATGATGATCTTTAGTAGCTGTTTAGACGTCGAAACATATAATGTGTATCTTGGATATCGTTTATTCATACATAAGATACACACCGCTGTGTCCCCAAAATAAGCAAACCAGAACTATAGGATTACAAAGGATCCATATAGCCACGTTTATCAGATCAGATGTTGATTATCAGTTTTTTACAAGTATAGGAAGGGTAGAAATTTCTATAACTTAAAAACTACTTAGGGCTAGCGTGTATATGGGAGATCGGTTTACCAGTTCCGGTTTTACAGGATGGTAAACCAGTCGCCGTTATCTGGTAGCGATGATCAGTTTTGTTTATTTTTATACTTTAAAAACTTAATTTTTTTATCTTTTTACACCTACCCTGTAGACCTAGGAAAAGTTAGAAAGTTTTACTTTTTGTTATCCGATTCTAGCAAGAAAAGCTGCTGATGGCCCATTAGTATAATCTATATATCTATATACATATAATAAAAATGTAACGGAGCGCTGTCTGTACATAGAAGATATATGAGAAAAAATATTATAGGAGATCATATAGATACAGATATCAATGCAATTGGACCCAAAACGAGCAAGGACTAATTTTTTTTTTGATTAAAGAAAACAACAGTTTTTTTAAAGAAGGTTTTAGTCTGTTTGTCTGTGCGTTTGTGCACGCTAACAGACTCATAGAAACGGCTGAATTTAAAAGAAGACAGAAAATCGATTTCGATGCATTGGACCCAAAACGATTTTTTTGAATTTTTTTTTAAAATTTTGTCAGGAATATATTGTGACAGGTCCCACTTAACATATAGGCTACTTTTTATCCCGGGAAAATATTTTTATCCCGGATAATTTCAACATTTTGTTTTTTTCTGTAGTCCACGCAGACAGAGTCGCGGGCGTCCACTAGTATAACAATAATAGTCTATACGCTCCTTACCTATAACCTAGTAGTTCGGGTTTCGGGTTTGGTTCCAAGTATGTGATACAAGATATCTTATTGAAGGCGCTGCTGTAATAGTGAGACAATAGATTATATTAGATAACTTCTTCTGCATTAATATTACACACACATTAATTATAGGCACATTTGTAAGTAACGTTGTCTATTAATGTATATGTAAACTAGTGGACGCCCGTGACTTCGTCCGCGTGGACAGCAGAAAAAACAAAATGTCGAAATTATCCAGGATAAAAAGTAGCCATGTGTTAATTCAGAGTGTCAGCTAACTCCATACCAACGTGAAAGAGTAACAAACATCCATCCATCCATCCATCTATCCATCCATTCATCCAACCATATTTACAAACTTTCGCGTTTATAATATTAGTAGGAAGGATTAGGTATAAGTAGATATTAGGTAAAAGTAGAATAGATCTTATTTAATTTAAAAAAAAAGTGAATGTTAACGGTTGCATTCAAAAAACGGTTTGACGTCACGCAAGCGGCTGGCTAAAGAACTACGAGTATCGCGCTGAAAGAAGTCGAAATATTTCAATACAAAAGAAAAGTAGGACACAACTAAAGCACATAAGTTAGTTGCAGTCCTAGTAATTCTAGTAGCGTAAATTATTTAAATAAATTGGCAACGGAGTTTTAAATCTATTTAAAATTGTCTAAAAGCTTTGCTTAGTTAGTTGTTTGTAAAGTGTAAGATACATTGTAACGGAAGTTTACTACACACGGACATATAGTTAGACCGACTAAGGAATCAATTATTATTGTTACCTGTTTTAATATATGGGTATTTTGATTTTAGAAACGTTAGCTCGTTTGTACTAGTATAGCTTGACTATAGCAATTTAATAATTGAATAAAGATTATTTAGAAACAAACATTCTTTAAACTTTCCGCAACTTTCTTCTCATGATCTTTAAAACAATTTAAAAAATTACATACCAGAATATAATTATTTTCAAAGAAAGTAAACTTTTGATATATCAGTCTGATTTCGAAAATTTAGTCTCGTGATGCCGAAGATGAAGTTGATGAAGTTTTTTTCATCCTTCAATGGACTAAATAGCGACTGAACGTTGAATAAGACTTTGTTGACGAAAAAATCAACCTGGTAATAGAAGTCCTATTTTATTAAAATGCAGATATTCCTGCGGCAGTACATAAGTTAAGTGTGCTCGTAGGGATCCGTCCAATTCCTTTAAATGTTTCTATATAGAAACATAATGTAGGTACATATGACTGCGTTCCCGAAATTGGTTTCCAAAGCTGCAGGATCACAGAAGAGATCCTATAACCACGTTCAGCACAGACGGAATGTCAATTATCAGTGACAAGATATCAATCGCCTGGGAAACGCCTACGTTTACTTTTACGACATGCACGGAAAGAGATTCAGCTGATGTATTACTAGCAAATCATAATTGGAAAGAAAAAAACATCTAACTTAATATTTATTCATGAGGTTAACCCTACCATAGCCCACCCGATCCCCATACTAAGTTAGTAGCTTAAAGTAATAGCATAAGTTAGTAGAAGCAACCAGTTTTTAATAAATTTTATTATTAATTTAACAGTAAAAGATTTTTCGCTTACAAAAAAATTGAGGTCATTTCTTGAAAACCGAAATGTTGCACAAACTCGCCGACCATATGTTAGTCTTGTTACAGCAGTAGAAGCATAGCGCTCTAACGACCTAGTACAAAGTTTTAACAGCAACGCCGCACTTTAAGGTGCAGTCACAGAGGCGACCGGAAAATTTGTAATTGATATAAAAGAACCGCCGCCATATTGAATTTTAGAAAATTAAATTTGTTTTACTCGTCAATTAAACGAGAGGACATCCATACTTACAAGCTTTCCCGTTTATAATATTAGTATTATAGGATGTCACTTGTTATTTTTAAAAAATGCTAAAGGCTTTTTTCTGTTATATTTTCTTAGCTATGGGGAGTCTTTTATTTTATTGCCATACTAGGGATTCGCTCCGGCTTTGTCTGGGTGTAATGTCCCTTTCAAGTGGACAAAGTCGTGGGCTGCCGCTATAGAAAATTGTTGTTTTTTTAGGCAATTTTAAAAAATTTTCTCTCCGTAAGAACTATCCTCGTACTTCAAGGAAGATTTAAAAAAAATAATTAGCTAAATCGCTATTGAGGGGTCGCCCACCACCGGGCACTACACCCTCCGCTGGCCCTCGGAATCTGCCGACTCATGATCACGACCACAAGACACTACAGTCGCAACGAATAGTGACGCCTGATACAATTAAATATTTAATCGGTTAAGCCGTTCTCGAGATCTGCGCTTAGCAATTCATTTATATATTTATTTATAGACGACGTTGGCTAAACATTTTCATGAGTTTATCTGCAAAAGAAATTTGTATAAGATATTAATCGCGAATAACAATGAGAAGTGGTGAATACTGGTAGACTATGTTTTATACCTGCCCCATAATACCAAACAAACAAGGTCTTCTCCCAGTATTTCTATACAATACCTACCCAATAGATTAAGCGTACATATACAAGGAAAGTTTTAGTTTCATCAAAAACCAGACAACTCTCATTACAGTTGCAGTTGGCCGCCTACCAAAGCCACGGGACCCACGCTACATCTGATCCTAGCCTAATTAGAGACGGCTCTATCATAAAGGAAGAACAAATAAGAGCTGGCAGAGTGACATTTGTTCATAGACAGTAGTGTCGCTGTTTAGCGGGCGATGCGACGGGCGAAGGGTAAAGTATGGTAGTTGGTTAACTTAACTAACGTTGACCGAACGTCTACATTAATCGCAGGTCTAATTTAGGGCCATAGCAAATTGGGTGACTCTACATAGACGCAGCGACATGTAGCGAGCGAACGCGACTACTCTACTATTACTACTACACTATTTCTGTCGTCATGACTTCAGCATTCTGACGCCAAGTTTGCGAAGCTTTGGACAAAATATACATCTATGTATATTATAATTGTATTATAAATATTATTAAGAAAATTGTTTTTTTTCACCCGAATGAGATTTGAACTCACGACCTCTTCGCAAACCGTGCTTTCGCTCTAACCAACTGAGCTATCCGGCCAGTTAACTCGGATGACGAATTATACCATCTCTTTTACATTACGTTTTTGGCAACGTTATTCTTTCATCTCATTATAAATTTGTAAACTGTTTTTCTCCATAAAATGTTTGTGTATAATAAAGAATATATGAAATTGTCGGCCGCTCCTGTCACCCTGGTCTAGTCGCCGATCTGTTGCTGTCGCCTAGACTCACTATGCGACAGGTGACATGTTAACTATCGCATATCTTCGTTGTCCTTCTTTCATGGCTGTATCTTGTGCCAAGGCCTTGTATGGTATGACAACGTAAAAGTCCAATTGTACTCGAATAATTGGCGATATGCAGAGGTTTTTGACTAGTTTTCAGCTGTATTCAATATTCACCTTAAATTGGCGATGGTGTAGTCGAGTGTCAATTAAATACTCCAATTTCACACTTTGCACAATACTATAGTCCCTAGCTTTCGTTGCCTGTGGTACTCGTAGCCACAATGAACTGCTATAAAAATTAACATTAAAATTTATCTATTACTTTTAAGTTAAGTGCTGTGCAGATACTTATTTTTAAAATTAATAAAGTAAATACCTTCTCTAAAACATACATTTACCCTGCATTAACAATTGATTAATTGCTACCAAAACTTACCTATACTACACGTAATCTCCTTAACTTTACCGACAAAACAGAGCCTAATAGCTTATATTGATGTGTGGTTTTGACATTTCCTTACTTAGTGACCCTTTAGGTCCTACAAGAGACCTTCGAACATGAGCCCAAGACCCTTTGTAAGTTTGAATGGCAAGCGAGGAAGGAGAGCTCGATAATGCGTGATTAATAATTCCTTGTCAGTTACAGTATATCGGAGGTACTTACCCGTGAAGATGCTGTGTTATGGGTCTTATGTAAATTACACAACAGGTAAATGTATGTTTATATAAAGGATGTACAAAAGGGGTATGCAAAATGCCCACTTTAGGTACCAATACGAGACTTGAAATCACATGTTTATTTTTAAAGATTGTGTGAACATTTCTGAGTTGTTAAAGCAATTCTCCACACTATCATCCGAGTGTGTATAATTGCTATAAGAAAAAGACTCAGCCTCCTTCTTCCTTTATGGGGAATGGCTAGTATTTTTACAACACATAACTTAAGATGTACCGAACTTGTACATCTCAACTATACCCTCAAATTGATCAGAAGTGGCACCATGTTGTTTTATCAGCCCTTGGTACTCTGCCTACCCCGTAAGGGATAAAGGCGTAATATGTATGGCCTAATAGGCGCGGAATATGTATGTATGTATAGCTTAACATCTTGTATTGAAAAGTCAGAATGTTTTAGAATTTTTACATTTCACCATAAGAATTATCGTAAAGATTAGAAACGATTGAGCTGTTTAAAATTCGATGCAGTAAATTACATACGACCAGTAAATATTTATGCCACTAACTGATACACTTTATTTATGTGCAATCCCGAATAAAAGTATAATTTATTGATGTCGAATGGCATCAATTTTTTTATTGCTGACTCGTAAAACGTCGCTAAATATTTCGATGGACTCCATTTTATAGTACTCGCTGCGATGGCAGATTATATTTTATGAATTATATTCCATAACTAGCGTACGCACAGGACTATGTCCATATAAACTTTTCAATTCTCGTTATTTCCCATGGTCGTGAGGTAAATTAATGAATATACGAGCCAAGGTAATAGATGACACTTCAATATTGGTAGTCAAAATGGATTCAATCGAGGATTTCATAAGCTCTATCCTATCCCCAGATCATAAATATGAAAACTTTTGCGTAGATGTTCCTTACTGTCTATCGCAAAAACTACTAAACGGATTTTGATAAAACTTGGCAACAGCCTCTAGTTGTTCTGATGAAATAAGCTATACATGTAACGACATACTTAGTTTATCTCATCAATACAAAAGTACCTAAACTATACAATTTTAAGTCACGCGGACGAAGTTACAGGCGGTTCGCTGTAAAGAAATATTCATTTTCCTACAGTCACTTCGTAAACCTTCATGCTACATATAGTAATTTATCGGAGACAGCAGATTTAACCTGTAGCCTAGGGATGGCGATTCTTTCCGAAAAAGATCGATTTTTTTATCGATTCGAATCGTGACCTGATGAATAGACCCACAAAAAAATTGAGGTCCAAAAGATCGATTAAAAAAAACGATCTTTTTTCAAATTTGCCTTTACAATGTACGTATAAATCAATTTAATTAAAAACAAAAAAATATATTATAATTAACGATCTTATAATCAGTAAAATCAGGGAATTCGATATTTTTTTTTTTTATCAAAGTACTCGTATCAGATCAGGTAGAAAACAAAACATATATTTTCAAAATTTATTGCTTACAAAGCAAATAGATAATTTAGCTTATAGTTCCCAATGCTTAATATCTAAACTTTTAAATTAACCGACAGCACTCTTGTAATACGGGCATCTTCAACTAATTGTATGGTTTACACCAAAATAGAAAAAATTGCAATCGATTCAGTACATACTACATATCAATTTAAAAAATCGATAGTTTTTGGCTCGAAAAATCGATTTTTCGATTTATCAATCTCAGATCGCCATCCCCACTCTAGCCGTGTGCAGATGTCAGTAAATTCGATTGTGGTAATTGGTAGCTTAAAGGAATTTATTTCCAATTTGCCATAATATGAGGTTTCAGGCATCGATATTAACTTCCGCAATATTTGTCAGCATTTAGTAGCACGAATGGTGACTTTAATGTAAGGGTTATAATAATACAATAGGAATATTATATTATACCTGCTTCTGCTTTGCTGATTCTGTTTGACATTACAGCAGATTAATTTAATAGCGGAGCCGGCAGAGTAGAGTTTGTACCACCCCTGCCAGCCCGTGGGTATCGTCCGAGGCGATTATGGGTTTCCGGGAGGTGAGCAGCAGCGCCTCCCGTACTGACAACATAGTCTAAAAATCACACTGCGGTCACCAACCCGCCTGTCCAGCGTGGTGACAATGGGCAAAACCCCCTTGTGGCGTGCCCTGGGGGAGGCCTACGTCTAGTAGTGGACTGCAATAAGCTGAAGAAGAAGAATTTAATAGTAGGTATATTAATGTCTCTGTCCCCACTATGCAAAATATGGCTGTGGGATCTCCCTCCAGTTTTGGCTACTCAGTTTCGGAAACATATCTTTATGTATGTATAATATCTTATATATAAAATTCTCGTGTCACAGTGTTAGTTCCCATACTCCTCCGAAACGGCTTTAACGATTCTTATGAAATTTTATATGCATATTCAGTAGGTCTGAGAATCGTCTACTATCTATTTTTCATACCCCGTCTACGCAATAATCCATGCGAGCGGAGCTGCTGGCAACAGCTAGTGTAATATAGATGTGTGGACTGAGAGCAAACCACGAATATGCTGGACATTATGTTTTCATCAAAAAACGAAATCACACCAGCAGTGATGCAAGCATTTCAGGTAGGTTTAGTTTAAATATATAGGTATGTATAGGAATACTACTTGTACATCTCAACTAACTATACCCTCAAAATTGGTCAGAAGTGGTACCATGTGGTTCTATCGGCCCTAGGTGCTCTGCTTACCCCGTAAGGGATAAAGGCGTGATTATATATATGTATGTATGTATAGGAGTATCCCTATATTGATGCAGAGCTTTAATAGAATTGATCAAGTGCATATCGTAAAAGTCGACTAAGGAACTCTGGCATTCTCATAGGTGATAAAATAAGCTAGTAAGTTGCCACTGAGTATTGATATTTGTCCTCACTACGGCTAGACATAGGATATTCTTAATGATGCTGCAGTTTTCTGACATAGGTACCTTAAGTTACGCGTCCGGCTAACAATAAATATTCATTCCATAATTAGGGTAAAGAAAGACAAATTGCCCTCGGATGGACCATGTTTTGTGTTTAACTTTCAACCTTAATATTATTAATCGGAAGTTTATATTCCTCTTCATAATAAAAATATTAAAAAGACTGGATTTGTAAAGGTAAATATTTGTTCTAAATTGATAAATCACAATATAATATAACATAAAACAGCCCCTTTACATGTACAAAATGATATCTGAAATAAGTTATATTTCCAATATCATTTACATCTTTGCTTATTTCGAACCTTTTTTTTTATGAAAAACACATAAAGGCATATCTTTTCAAATTCAAATACTCGGATATTAGGAATGGTAGGTACTGCGTTTATCTTTTCTGGAACAGTCAGATTAAAATAATATATATTTTTTTATTATCTAGGTATCTCTTGGATATAATTCTAACTAATATTATAAATGTGAAAGTTAGTCTGTTTGTTACATTTTTATTAACTCAAGCAATCTTTTAAAAATTTTGTATACCTAATTAAGTATAATACATACTCGTACCTATAATATATACAATACAACCTTCATGTAATACTAACATAACACAGTATGGATCTACGAGTATATACCTATAGATATTTGTCCGAAATAAATGAGTCCGGAGTATGAATAAGGATATGTGCATATATTCTGTAGTCCACGCGGACAACAGCTAGTACTTTAGTATGTAATAGTGGACGCCCGTGACTCCGTCCGCGTGGACTACAGAAAAAAACAAAATGTCGAAATTATCCGGGATAAAAACATCTTCCCGGGATAAAAAGTAGCCTATAAGTATAGTAGTTCAGCCGTTTCTGAGATTAGCATGCACAAACGCACAGACAAACAGACAAACCGACAAAAATTAAAAAAAAATTTTTTGGTTACTATTGCGTTAATAAAGGTCTCCTATAATATTTTTTCTCATATATGTATCTTCCATGAACAGACAGCGATCCGTTACATTTTTATTATATGTATATAGATTTCAAGTAACTAGATAACGAAGTTCACGATAAATAATAGAAATCACTAGAACCAATTTTTTTTATAATCAGAATTTACGTATCGACCGAAATACAAAATTTTCGTAACCGTATATTTTATTCCGTTTTTCTGAGCTTACGAATGGGTACTGTAAAAGATTATTTATTTTTAGATCATAAATAAAATTATTTATTAGGTAAAGATAAATTAATTATTACCTATTAGTACCTGGAAAATATCAAGTACCTAGTAATAGTAGTAGTAGATATAAGTCACAAAATTACGCTAAACTATGCATTTCCTGGAACTCAATTTAAATTTAATGTTAGAGCGCCCAAGTTGTAAATTTAATTTATTCAAATTAATTGAGGCGGCCATAGACGAAACGTTATTAAAGCATCTCTTTGACTAGGCTGGTCGAGCGGCTCCGCTCGACAAGATCCGGGAAACTTGAAACTGTTCCACTTGAGTGAGTTTCGTTGTGACCTTGCTATTTCAGAGGCCAAACGCTTAGAATTAAAGGGATACTATTTGTTCCTTAACAACAAAAATGCTGTTTGCGACTTCGCAGCAAAAAAATATTTTATAGTAAAATGAACCATTTTCTATTAAATCTATTAAAATTTGTAATTTTTTTATTGTTATATTTTCCAAAACTTATGTTTCTGTCTCAAATAAAGCATTCATTCAAAGTACAAAAAAAATTACGGTACATAACAGTATACTACCACCAAAGATCTGGAGTCTAGGTATTGAACTATAAAATTGATTGGCGTGAAAAGTAATTAGAGCTATTATACCTTAATTTTAACGTATTTACCTACTATTTTTTGTAACGAGAAAAAGTACTGCTACAAAACCATTAATAACCATAGAAGACTTGGTAGAAATAAGTGGAAAACCGCCTTTAGCAGCTTCATTTGTCACAGCGCCAGCGCCCCCTAGCGAGTCCAACTAAGCATTAAGCCAATTAAATTTTCATTGAAATCGGTCGAATCGTCTTCTAGCTTTTTTTAAAGTGGCTGTATGTTTGCAAAAATACGCCCTCATAAAGGAGTCGGTCATCCTAACATACCATGACCGTAATAGCAATGCGTCAGGTATGTATCGTTTCATACACGGTTCGTCCTCTTACGGGTACATTACTGGTCATATAAAATACAGGGTGTAATGTTTATTTTTCCAGATAGTATGGAGAATGTTAGACTTACAAGGAACAATGAGAAATGTTTTATTTCTATATTAACCCTTTTATTTTAGATATGTAACTTTGTAAGATATGTATGGTGACAGCCAGGCAAACACTGAAATGCTGAATAAGTACCATTGTGTTGAGTTATACGACAATGTTATTACTCGCAGGAAATGTATTTTTGATTTGATTTTCAGTAATCTTTGCTCTCCGCGCGAATTGTATCGGGCGATCCTGTGACAAATTAAATAGGCTTATTGGCTATTGTGTGACACATTGCTGTTTTTTGGATCACTTGTGACTCTCCATTAGGGTTGATCAGTTATTTAAAAATTTTTGAGGGCGACTTTTTATTGAAAATCATATTTTGTTTAAAAAATTATTTTTATGTCATTATCTAAGGCCTAATTAAACCAACAAAAATATTTTTTTCCTGAAATTATAAAAAAAATGTCGGAAAACTTTGGAATTTTCTTGCGAAAATTTTCACTGTTTTCCGCATCAGAATCATGGTCTGAACTCATGGTATCAATATTTGCCTGGCTGTCACAAACACCCTGTATAATTTTTATTTATTATTCCGACAATTCGTAGTAGACCCTCAGATCAGTTCCCGTAAATGTATTAAAGCAGTAGCTGTTGGACCGGGTGGATGGCCTCTGTTATTAGCAGTAGCAACAAATAGGTAAAATAGTGTTAACATTTTTGTATCGCGAGCGTGGTACTTTGTCGTTTCTCTATTGTACCCTGAACTTGTGATTTTTTGAAAACTTGATGAGGTTATGGTCACTACTAGCCCATTGGTAATCAAAGGCTAATGTTAACCATTGACCAAATAAATAATTCCTTCGTATGCCGTCTAAGGGCCCATTCACATTATGGTCTTCATTTTACTGCACCGTTTAATCCGTTACATTTTTAGATATTTATTTTGTATACAGAATACTGTGTCTTATCTGAAGTCGGTGATACAACATCATCATATTATGCTCATGCCCATCATGCCCATACATGATGACAAAATAGACCAGTAAAACGGAGATCATAAATATGTGAAAAGAACGAGATCTGTCAGTACCTATTCATCCAGTCGTTCTGCTGGTCCCTTCGAAAACTTCAATGAAAACGAAACTAAAGTTTGAAGGTTGACGAAGGTATGCGCCCTCACGTAGCGTAATTAAAGACGTAGGTACCTTAATCAACCCGCTTCAGAACCCGATATCGAGATCCTGTGCAGTATCAAATTAACGAAGTGTAGCAATAATTAAACGCTACCCAGTATTAAGTAAGGCGTCGCTGCGTTTCACTATTGCAAATTAAACTAAGTTATAGAGAACGAATTAACTTGTGAACTAACTACCTGTGTGCTCATGCCTTTAGACGCTTTAATCAGACAATTTTAACTTATACTGTGTTGACTTAAAGTACACCGCTGGGGGCTTGGAAGGTGGAGTGAGTTAGCTGTTTGTCGTTAGTACTTGTACCTCAAAAACTTACTAAATAGCAGTTGCTACAAGCAAAGGGATGACTAACTAACTACCTAATTGAATTTATATTCAAAAAAGGCTTCCAGGAAGGAGTTCCACAAATTAACTTTGTTACATTAATTTTATTTTGTTTGTGATAGTGGCCTAGAGCTAAATAAGAAGATACCTACAGTGATGAGAGCTATTTAATAGGTAGCTAATATTCGCTATCATGAAACTAAAAGATAAACTCTGGTAGGTACAGCAAAAGGGTACCTACGTATAAAATAAATAGATTTGATAAATCAATTAGTAATTTAGTACCTACCTACTGCTAGAAAAAATTCACTACCTGGCTCACAGACTTGTTGACTGCCAGCAAATAATAAGAATGAATTATTTTTAGACATAAGATCCTCCGTCGTCTCCCAAATTATATCGTACTTACATTTTATACCGACATTCGTTTGTATGTATCGCTAGAAATAAGCAATATACGAAAATTGTAACAGCGCGTCGCATAAAAGTTATATTTGCATTCAATGTCGAGCAAAGACGGAAAATAATCTTTGTTGTAAGCGCAGCATGGACTTGCTTGATTAAAATGCGAACACATTTGCGATTCAAATCTTTTTTTTACTGATCATAAAGTATTCAAATGCTCGAGTTAATATTTCCGACACGTCGGCGAGCGACGTGGTGGCATTTTCATTTTTTTTCCAACCCCGCGTCGGATTTATTTTTAAGGGACGCTTCATTTAACCGCCATAAATTTGTGTACTGCGGTGTTATTGTTTACAATTCAATAACTGTGCGTTCACGGTTTTTGTGATTCGTTAAAAATGTTACGCTGAACTTGTACAAAATCTTCTTACTAATATTATAAACGGGAAAGTTTGTAAGTATGGATGGATGTTTGTTACTCTTTCACGTAAAAACGGCTGGAGCGATTTTTATGAAATGTGGTACGGAGTTAGATGACACTCTGGATTAACACATAGGCTAATTTATATCCCGGGAAAATATTCGTATCCTGGATAAATTCGTCATTTTTTTTCTGCAATCTTCGCGGATGAAGTCACGGGCGTCCACTATGTCCTATAAATGGTAACTTTTACCAAATTAATGTTGTTCGGGGCGTATCAAAATTGGTTATGAATGATTTATGAAAATGAATGGATGCTTTTCGTTTGGCTCTCTGAAACTCAAAGTTGAAAAAACCTTAGGAAAAAACCTATTTTTCCGGTGATGATCCTACAAGTGGTGTTAAGGAAGGACCACTTATCTATAATTATATAAAGTAGATATGTAATGTAATTATGTCTTGACTGATCAACACTGCGGCGTTAATTTAATTTTTTGACTCTTAAGGTATATTATAATATAGGTTTTCCCGTATTTCCATAGGAACAGGAAAATGATAAAAGTTCTAAATATTACACGAACGCAGTCATGAGCAACCACTAGCGACAAATAAAGTCTACTGTATTGCTTTATTTTGACTGTATGTCAATTGTACCTAATTGCCTAATTTCTATGAATTCAATAAATTTGTATACAACATCAAAAGGACACTAATATTGTCAGAGATCATAACAAATAAATGTTGTCTAAAGAAGAAAATTAATATCTCTACTTTTTCATAAACAAAATCTAATAGACATGTTAGTAAATAAAGCACATTAAGTAATTTTTTCTGTCTCAAAGCTTTCCTTATCTTTGTGAAACCTAAGCTATTTCAGGAGTGTTTGTTTAGGCTCTAAATAAAAACGATCTTGTTACGGACAGGAAGTTAAAAATAGATCTCATGTTTGTTTTGTCTGAGACTCGAGCTGATATACCTATCCCGATCTGGTAATGATTACGTCGATGAGAAAAAACCCTACCTAAAAGGTAATATTTTTTGGTAACTGAATTACCATATACTTTGGATTATAAATGGCATAATAATTATGGTAAAACCATGTATGCTATTTTAAAAAGACTTCATTGCTTCTATATTCTCAATGTCGTTGTGGACTCTGAGGACGCACGTAAACACGTGTATGAGCACAATTTACGTTCAAGTCATATAATAAAGCTAAATGGCTTCAGTTTTTCTTGAGGGTATCATTATTCTAAGCATGCAAATCTAAATTATACTTCAAGACCTCTACCGACAAGTTTAACATTTTATTTCTTTGGCGTTTGCTATGTAGGCGTAAAAAAGCATCATAGTGTTAAGTTAAGTAACTCTTGCATATGTAAATACCTAAATAGAGATATTTTTTAAAGTACCTGAGTAAAATACCTCATAAAGCTGATTCGCTTATTACATTCAAAGTCTAAAATTTAAAAGCGATCAGCTATCCAAAATAATTGTTGATTGCAAAACATTTTAGAATTCGTTTTTACATAAACTCCTACCGCTATTTAGCCTTCGTGTAAAAACCGATAAGAAAAAAAAACAGCAAACGGCAAAAATACCCTACATATCTATCACACTCACATTTATCGACGAATGTGCCTTTCCTGGCACACGTCGCCTAACGCACTCTGTGGGCATTCGCGCGAATGTCGCCCAAAGGAAATGACGAGAGTGGCGACCTCTATAGCTCGCTGTTTTATAGTCTAGTCTGATGGAAGTGCGCCATAGAGCTCTATAATATTTCTTCGCTAAAAGGAATGATAAAAGTTTGTACTTAGGTAAAATAGAACAGTGTAGTGTATATTGGGAATGCGTTTTGTGTGAAGCATTATTTAATGCGAATGTTTTTTTATTTTCTGTGGCCTAACTTGAAAATATTAAAACCAAAATTTCTAGGAACTAGGAACAAGGTTTCTAGGCAAGACGAAAGAGCAATTTTTAAGAGATCAAAACAGTTACTACAAATACATACTACAAAGATAAATTTAAGATAATATATTTTTTAATTATTTTGCGTGTTAGTGGGAGCCTTTACTCCCGGAATATTAATAGAATAACAGTATGTATTTATGAATGAAGTATCTAAGGAAATATCCATCTCCATCCATCATCTCATCAAACAAGTAAAAAAAAACAAAAATGATTACAGAAGTTCAACTTCAAGACTAAAAACTCGCATTTAATAAAGGCGTTCCAAATTGACTGGAAAAAATATCCAAAGTATTTATTTGGCATTAAGGGTTTACGTTAAGTTTCGTCAAGGAAAACAAGCGGGTCTGGTAAGAAATATAATTTAACTTAGTCGCTCAGAATGTTTTCATCTTAAAACGATTTCACCGGGGTCGTAACAAATTCAATCTGCAGGCAATCCTTTATTCCCCTCCCCTTGTGACTTGTGAAAGATTATTAATCGCAAATTTTACGGTGAAACTGAATGTTTAGGCTGTGGAGCAGATCTGGAATGGATGTTCTAACCACCTTTGTTCGTAGGAAACTGTATTACCCATATGAAAGTGAAAACCAAGGTACGGCGAAAAAGTTAGGCAGTGATTTGTAGCATATAAGCTACATTGACGATTACATAGCTACCTATACATTGATTGTCACAGCTCTTACCTGTAACAGCTCCATGGTCTAGACGCTTTCGGTAGCAAGATGATGTTTTATTAATGAAAATGTTATTAAACCATCTCATGCCCGCGCCAGTATTGTAGGCCGAAGGGAAAGAGCCGTGTTATGCAAATTATAACAAATGTATCGAAGTATACCCGATTTCTTACGCGTGGACTGTAGTATGATTAACCCGGATAAAAGCCTACTTACTTAAGAACAAATGAAGGGGGTAGCAGAAGGGGTATATTAAGCAAAATGCTATGTAAAAAAGTCCACTTCAAAGAACATATCCATTTCATTTGAGACACACATTTCTCAGATAGTATAAAGAAATTCCTTAAAAACTCTTCATCTCCCAAACTCTTGAATATTTATATTGGAGTCTGAAATTTTATTAAATCCATAAGTAGATATAATAATCATAGATAAAGTAATGTTTATTATGGTCCTAAAGAAATAGAACTAACATTACAATTTTTAATTTAAAATTTAAATTACCTACTCATTACAAAATCAATATTAAGCCAAACTAACTTTTAAATACAAGTAAACACAATCTCAATATACAGTAACCCTGCAAACAATCACTGTTCATCGAAATCATACGTCTACTAATTTTAAACTAATGCCAAACAAATTAAATGCTTTGCCCATACAAACTTGAGCACCAAACAATTTGTCTAAACCAATAGACCTTTTCACTATTTCACTGAAATCAATGTAACTTGTTCTGAGGAAACTTTTCTAATTCTCGTGGCCGCAAACATTTGACCGGTCCTAAATTCCTAGCATTTGATGGACAATGTAAAATGGGACTAACAGGAATGTAGTCGTGAATGACCTTGGCCATATAATATAAATCGCAATTGGTCTTGGTGTTTTATAACACTCAAAATTGATGTGTTTTGATTTTTTTTTTAAAGGATACATCCATAAATTTGCAAATGCTATGTGTCTGAAGAACATCGAATTCTTTATTTTATACTTTTAATATTTTTAGAGGGGTAGGCAGAGTATAGATCTTCACTTGATACGGTCCTGACACACCTCATTCGTTTCATCTATTTTCATGGGGTTATGGTACGATATTCGTTATGCGCGCTTGTCGGTTACTTTACATAATACTCGTAAATACCTATAACATTGCGAAGCGCTGCCGCTGTTGTTACTAAAATACTCCATTCGATTAATATCAGATCATAATATAACAGCTAGCTAGATTTAGCTACGAGTATGCGGGCGAAGAAAGTGAGCTCAGCAGGTTTATTACATGGGGCAAAATTAACTTTTATTGCAACGGAAGGGTGTCCGATTGAATTAATTATTCTTTTTATGAACTGCGTTTAAAACGCTGAGTTCAGCTATTCTTACAGTTACTTAGCTAAACCGCACTTATTTTTAAAAACGGTTCCTCAATGTTTTATTTCGAATATATTTTAAGTTAATATACTAATTTAACGTAGTTGATTATTATGTACCTATTTAATCTTTTAAAAGTGCATTTTTGTTCCGACACGTGATTAACTTATCTGCCACAACAGTAACTGATGGCTTTTGTGTTTCAGTATTAAATTTCTACGACGTCACGACATCTTATATTGTGTAGTTTAAGTAGCTAAGTATACCGACATTCTACATGCAGCTTCTGACTCCAAGTAGCTGACCTCAGCGGACTGCAAACGTGCCGTATCTGCCGACCATCTGGCTTGAACCCTTAAAGCCTCATCGAGCCACCTCCAATAGGTTACCAATGGATCCGATATGAGAAACCAATCTCTTATTATTTCATTGTTTCTTCAAAAAACCAAAATTTATTTTTAATAATGTTCGTAATTATAATGTTCTTTAACTTGACTTGCTTGCTGTTTACTTGTGTATGAATGTTCTTATTTTTATTACTATGACCTTCGATAAGTCTCTCCAATCGGAAATTAAAGTAATTTTTTTATTATAATTATTACTATTGAATTAGTTAACGAACATGAAATTAATGAATAAGCTAGAGTGGTTTATTTAGTCATTTATTTTTATCAGAATGCAAAAATGTTCGAAGTTCGAGACCAACAAAACGTAACAATTACTAGCATGTCGTTGTAACGTTGAAAAGCTTACTTTAGATGGGCCCCTGATAACGTAAAAGCAATATCAAAGCCGAAGCCACGCGATCGCGCGCCGCGCCCCGCGCCTTTCCCCCCGCACACACCAACTCTCAATTATCGCGATCGCGCGGCTTCGGCTTTGCTATTGCTTTACGTAATCAGGGGCGGAACTTTTATTACATATTCGCTATGCGATATGCAATAATTGCATATTATTATTGTATAATTATTGTAGATCTTCATGGACTAGCTATTCTTTTGCGAAATCCAGCTATTAGCCACTGAAATATAATACAAGGTGTGACAGCCAGGCAAATATTAATACGCTGACTTTAGACCCATGATTCTGAGGCGAGAACCACTGAAAATTAATACGGTATATATTTTGAACTTAACTTTTAATCCATTCGGCACTGGTATTTCGAGAATTAATACAATCCAGTTGACTTTGCGAAATACTTCAGATTTGTCGAAATAACTTCCCAACTTTAGATAAAGGGCTGTAGTTAACTGTATCAGGGCCGATGTAATTCAATTACGATTTGGCAGATGGAATTTCAGGAGTTACACTTGCTGCGAACGTATATTCTGCCAGGAGCACGAGCGTCCATTGAATTTTGGTTATTATATTTTATTTTTACTTGTTATGCTATCTGTAACTTGAAATATTAAGTAGACTTATATGGATTGCGAATTAATGCCTTCTTAAGTGTTTATTAGTCAAATCTAAATGCAGGGTTTCACTAAAATACATCAGCTACATCTCTTTTTGTGTATGTCGTAAGATTCGATTTTGGACATAGGCATCTCTCAGGATAAGCTAGCAACTTGTAAATGACCATAATCATCTGACTCAGCTATACTAAACGTGGATATAGGATATCCTTTATGATCCTGCAGTTCTAGTCACCCCAATTCTATTTTCTAGCTAAGCTTCTATTTCTTTTGTTGTGACTATTATTGTAGTGTAGTGCAGCGTATGCAATCATCCGAACTTAATATCGCATTTATACCATAAATAACCTAACGACCTGCTAAAGGGAAACGATTTCGCAACTTTTTCCATATCACAGCACATATCTGACACAATTCTGCCAGATTAAAACGCGTGTTGTCATATAAAAGAAACTTTGCGCATGACACTCTCAGACAGTTCCACCATAAGAAATCCAATTTAACTTTGTCGTCGAACAAAATGCTCCAATAGAAATAATTTCGTGAAGGACCACCAGATGTACAATTCAATCAGGGGGAAGGCGACTGTTTTACTTTAGCCGGGACGGAGAATGAAGAAAGTATTGTAAAAATCAGTAGAGTTTTAGAAAAGAGTAGTAGTACTAGAAAATAGAGGAAATTGAAGTGTGCAATGGTAAATATTTTTTCCAGTCGAGGACCCAATTGTATGAGTAATAAAGGTAATTTTGTCACAGTTCACAATATAGTAAAGTAAAAATAATAATTCCTATTTGAGATTAAAACTAATATAAATGCAGGTTCTTTACTTGAACTGGCTCAGGTTGTTTACTTGGAGTTTACTTATGCTACCTCGTGTAAGATAAAAGCTCTGCATTTCGCAAATAAATTTCATATTATTATGAATTCATCGTTAAATCAAAATATAGTTTGGTATCTATTCATAAACATTTAAAAGTTATATTGGAAATTCAAAGGTAATTTGCTTTCTTTGTAAGTAAGTTTATTTTTATACATACATACATATAATCACGCCTTTATCCCTTACGGGGTAGGCAGAGTACCAAGGGCCGATAGAACCACTTCTGACCAATTTTGAGGGTATAGTTGAGATGTACAAGTTCGGTTAGTAGTGACAGGTGGTCAGCCCATCGCCTACAAAACACCAAGACCCTCTTGTCCCTCTACTGACTTGTACAGTATGCCTGTACAGTATACTTTTTTTCACTCCCAGAGTAGCATAGAAGGTTTTTATACAACTGTAAATAATTCTAACCCTGCTAATTTTCAATTTAATCGAAAACCCGAATCGATTGTCAGTAGGTAGGTACAATACTTTAAAATATTTTGTACGATAATGATGTGCAGCACGGCTGTACAATTTCATTTGTCCCGAAGTGTTTTTACGTCGAAAAACTTGGCTAATGTTGTCAATTCTTTTTACACCTGTTGGAGCTGGAGTTTCTAGTGATTTTTTAATTTGTGCTCATTTATATTTTTATTTTTAACTTGATTAATTTTGTGTTTACGAACTAAATATTAGGTGAATTAAGTTATTAAATATTACTTCTATGCATGGTGCTTTATATACATTTAGCTGGGATGCATCTGAAAAGATACCAAATGGCAGAGACCAGACAAAAAATACCACTTGACTTATCTCTCTATCTTATAAGGTTTGGAACTTAGAAAAATGAGTCTCATTGTCCCAGCACTTACATACCCATTTTAATTATCTTGGACCATTCACCGTAATAAGCACAAAATATATCTTCAGTCTCCAACAACATACTTATGTAACTGCACAGCTTTTAAATTGCATTTTCAAGTATTTTATTTTAAACTGAGCCATTATCGTCGGGGGATATGATCTTATAAAGAAAGTACACAAAGGAGGGAACAAGGTTTATCTATCTATCTATATCCACACATATAAACTACTTTAACCTGGACTGACTGGTCAACGCACAACCTTTACTGCTCTAAGAGACCAAAATGTTGAAGGGTGTGTTTTTTGACAGACTCAGGCATCCGATAAGAAAGGATTCCCCGAAATTCTTACGGGAATTCTACATTTCACGGGGACGAAGTCATGCGCGGTCGGTGATGGTAATTACAGGGTAACATCGAAACGTGTTCAAAGGTGACCTATGGTTATAATTAAATAAATAAATTATTTAATAACCGTGATTATTTAATGTAATAGTGATCTCACAGTCTTTGATGCAATTCTAAACTACCTTATCATTTCACGGCTAACACGCTAAGGGAAATTTTAGTCAATAATTGGTTTATTACTGTCTACTATTAGGTATTATTGTATACATTGCACCTCCTCATTGTTTTTTGTTCACGTGCGACCTCGATACCTGGTAGCGCCCTCTGGAATAGAATCACGTAAAATATGATTTCGTCGATCGTGTCCCGGAATGCGACAGAACTGCAGTACACATTTATAAAGTTGTTATATTTCTGCTTGGCTATTACCTTTTTTTTCGAGAATTTTGTGCATCAAATCATTATGACTCCAATCCAGTGGTAGAAAAGTTATTTTTAAGTTATGGAACACCTATAAAATTGCATAAGTATATCATATATATAAATATTTTGAATCTTTAATCTACTAGTTCTTTTCGCTTATTACTTTTTAGCGGTGTAAATCAAACCCAGAAACTCTTTTTAGGATAGCATACTGTTTAATCTAAGCTTAACTACTATCGATAGAAGTTGGCGTACATAAGGCAGGCGGCCTGTCATGACAACTGTTACCAAAAGATCTTGGCCATTCGTGGCCCATGTACGCACTATGTGCAGCACTTCCGTCAGTAACTTACGTACTGTTTAAACATATTTATCAATCAAATAAGTTGAGGAGCAGTTATAAGGAAACCTTAACCAAACATCATATACCAAAAGCATCAATGCAACAAAACTGTACTTTTTCCATTCCCAGATATAATAAAGTAAGTACTGAAGCAACGAATAAGCCGATATAGAAAGCAGCAGCGCATAATAGAACGTGACGTGAACGCAGTTTATATAGCAACTTACATGGTTCATGTTCGTTCAGGTCTCCCACGACACCTATATGTCAAGCGCAATTTACAGCAAGCAATGTTTAAGTTCTCAGAAATACTTCGCAACTATTCCTTTATCAGTTCCCTTGAAGTACGATTCGATGCAAAGGAGCCATCTTGAAATTGCTAAGCGATTGTATGTATCGCAGGAAAATTGTTAAATTCAATATCTATGGATAATACATGTATGTGTGCGTGTAGTGAAAACTATGTACCTACCTCTTTAAGCAAACTGTGCGAATAGGTGAAATTTGATACAACTAAAGATATAGTGGAGAAGAAGTGCATCTATATTTTTAACCAACTGTTTCGTCCGCGTGGAAATGGAAACAGAATGTAGCCTATGTCCTTCGCACTCTCAGCTATAGGTACGTATATTATATGCAAAATTTCAAGAACCTTGGTTGAGTAAATAAAGCAAATCAAATCAAATCAAATATTCTTTATTTGTGGATCATAGGTAAATTATAAGGTGTTTGGTACATGCAAAAGTATCTCTATGTCCTACCCGTGGGCGTACAAAAATTTTAAATTCCAAATAAATTCTAATACAATAATAATAAATCAAATCAAGTCAATAATAAATGTCATAAATTATTTTATGGTCACAAATAACAAAGTCTACAATAAATTATACAATACCACCAAGCCATATTCATAAAATTAAATGTGTTATAGTAAAAAATATTATGGTCAAATAATACTATAGGTATCCCAAAATGGTTGGTATTCAAATATTATGTCAATCAGTTAAATAGCTTACAGAGTATCATAATTTGTCATCTAAGTAATCTTTAACTGCATAATATGCCTTTTCGATAAGAAGTGCGCGCACATTATGTTTAAAACTATTAATAGTTATATTACCCCGCAACGCTTCTGGCAGCTTGTTGAACAATTTTGCGTGACCCCAAATAAATGGGAATAGGGCAGGAAGATGATGATATAATAGTAATAATATTAGCCCGCAGGGCAGCTTTTGGTAGCGTTCTGTTGAGAGGTAGCGTTCCCACGGACCTGAAGTGCTCCCGGGGGAAGACCCTGTTCCTCATCTCCGGCGCCGGAGTGAGGTCTGACGAGGAACAGTTCCCCTACCTCTGCCTTGCCTTTGTAGGCCGGGCAGAGTGGAGTCGCGAGAGCTATGACAGCTCGAGCTAAAGTCCAAGGGCACCCCTCCACCCTAGCCACTCACCAAAAGTTGCCCCCTTTGTCGCTCCGTGCGTTCGGCCGTTTCAGGGGGCCCATGAAATGAGTCGGCGAGTCACCGCCTGCCACCATTGTAATTTTGAGACTTGGTTGTAATGGCAGGCGTCCGTTAGTCTCGGCCGGTGGGTTGGGGCCTTAGGGCCCCCGCGGACCAATTTCACCCAGAGGAGGGGGCTATACCGTCCCTCTGCGTACAGAGGGGCTTTGGATGGCCCTAACGCGGGCCAGCAATGGCTCGCTTCATGGAGATTCCCCAAAGAGGGGAGTTCGTGGTTCCTGTCGTGGCTCGGCATCTACTGGATCGAGGCTCTGTATCATGGATTAACCCGCTCTGTACCCTTGGGCGGCTCGGGAATGCAGAGCTGCATCGCACTTCGTATTGCCACCTGCTCTCCATCCCAGCCGGGTCACCGCTCTGCACCCTGCATGCTCTGCAACCGCTCCAGTAAGCTCTGCGGTATGCCACGATAGGGCCATGAGGTGGCAGGCCTCTCTGTTCCGACTGAACGCGCAGGTCCAGTCGATGCGGAGAGGCCTGGGTGGTCAGTAGGTCCAGATGAGGTGGGAGGCTGGAACGTGGGGTGCTGGTCGAACCCCACTAGTACGCCTCAGGAGGTCGAGCTCCTCAGGAGGGGGAGGACGAGGGGGTCCCATGCCGTATCTTCTGGCAACTCTGTATGTTCTGGCAACATGCTCTGCGGCATGGGACTACTGGGAGTGCATATCCCCGGGAGGTGGGGTCTTGCGCCGTATCATACTCTGTATGTCTTTGCAACATGCTCTGCGGCGCGGGCCAACGAGTGGTCTCCCTTGGAATAAGGGAGACGGTGGTGGGCTCTCCGGGCTGCGCACCGGAGTGCCCACGGTGAGGGCTCGGGTGGCAGTTTCGGGGCAGGCTGTCACCCATTGCACGAGTCCTCAAGTCGAACGGCGCGTGCTTGTCATCCCACGCGCCGCGAGATGATAGGGCGCCGGAGGCGCCCTGGGGCGCTCGCAGATTGGGGGGGCGGACATGCCGCAGTACGGGGTCTGAGGTAGAATGCTTCGGTAGTCCCACGACCCCGTGCAAGGCGGCAAAGAGGACACCGTGGGGGTTTAGTGGGTATTCGCCGGCCATTTTCCATCTTTTTCCACATAACCCGCTGGCAGCCCCAGCGCCCTTCTCAGGGCGTGCCGCGGGTATCCGTAAAGGAATTACCCCATGTAAAAAAAATGCACTTACAGTCCAAGGAATAAATGAATGTAAAACTAGGAAAAAAGATGTATTAGCTAAAGAACAAATAATAATGTGCATAGATATAAGGAACTTGTAAAGCACAAAAACATAGCAAATAAATATTAAAAAGCTGCACCCTTAAGATCCCAAACCTAAGTTGGGAATGAGAATAGATAAATATACAGATTAAGCGAGTATCCCTCTCGCTCGAAACACACCACACTAGGAACACACCCATAGTAGGTATGAAATAAAATATGGGTAGAATTTCGGTTAGATGAAATAGCAAGATCCAAGAGATCTTTTCTTATAATGCACAGGATAATAAATATACTAGTTTATAAGGTCCCGCAGAATACCTGTACACGCGGGAAAGCAGAAAAAAAATAGTCTTGCACAAGGCGGGGACCATCGCTGGGTGTATCATATTGTGCGGTCGGCGGTGGTATCCGCCATGTGTATCCCACACCATATTAAAGTTCTCTAAAAAGGGCCTCTACATCTTGGCCACGGCCCGATGCACGCCTCTCAAAGGACCGGGACTCTGTAGTCCCGAGAATTTAAACAAAGATACAATAATATTATAATAGTGGTTGTATACCCAAATGCTATCATGTATTATGTGTATAATATAAATGTACGTCAAACAGTTGATCTCAGCGACAGTAATTGTCGATAAACTATGGAGGCTACAACACATATCAGTCTATTGCAGTCGACTGCTAGACGTAGGCCTCCCCCAGGGTCCCCACAAGGCTACTACCATAAGCAGATTTTTGCCCATAGTCACCAAGCTGTGCAGACAGGTTGGTAACCACAGTATGATTTTCAGACTATGTTGTCAACACCAGAGTCGCTTCTTACGATACCCTCGAGCTAACATGGGGTGGTGCTATTCAATTCTGTCGACGCAACATGGAAGTGTATTACGGTAAATGCTTGTTAACTGAATCTGACTCCACTAAAAAACTAAATAAAAAGAAAAATTTAATAAAACAATGTAAAAAATCAAAAATACTATTATGTAATAAATATCAAACTACCTGAATCCGTACCCATGAATTTTGTAGCAACAAAATATTGTTACATTTTGCCACAACTACCGAAACCTTACCTAGCCAGGTCCGTATTTGGGTTCGAATCATCGATAGTCATTATCGGCCGCGCGGGTTTAAGAGCTCGTGCCCAGTGGGACCTTTACGGGCGACTCATCCCACTGCTCGATAACTATGCTAATGTTATTTGCGCTTTGGGCCCGGGAACGACGGTTTTCTCTAATGCGGTCGCACCCAAGGCAACGGTAAGGTACGCTCTTTAAGATACTGTATGAAGGCTAGTGTAAGATAGTTAGGTTATGGCTTCGTGAGTCGGGATTTTAGTAGCAGCTTTGTTAAAGAGAATGTTTAATATTAAATGATTCATCTATATTTAAAGGTAATAAATAATTTAATGGTTTCTTATCTAATATTTTTGATATTTAATGCTTTTTTGGTAGGCAAGAGGCAATAATTCAGTCTTTATAAAAAATGTTTCATCTCAAATCACCTCTTTGACTCCAATATCAAGCCAAAGGAAAAAGCAATACTTGATGTGAAAAATCGTATTTTAATTTCGATACATCCAAAATTCACAAAGTGAGGAAAAACTTGATAAAACGACGAAAATTAAATATCTAGATTTTCTCGTAGATTTTTGTTTAAGTTAACCTTAACAAAGTACAACTACAAACATCCTCTCAGAATCCTACCTTACAAGGTTGTTTACAGCCATGTATCTGCCTCATGGCTGCAAGTGAGGCTCCAGCTCTTTGTATTCATGGCGTCGCGAGCACGGCACGCCGGGATAAGCCGGCCTAAATGGTTACACGGTGTACACTGCGGTGCTCTATCTATTACTGTTTTAAAGTAGTTTGTAGGAAGACAGATGGTGTGCTTCGGTTTTGATGGGCGTGATCTTTCCTCAGTAAGAAAGCACTAGTTTTAATTAAGTAACGATATAATAAATTTTTATATATATAATAAAGGAGTCGGAAAGTTCTAGAGTGGATACCACGTATAGGCAAGCGCAGCGTGGGAAGGCCACCCGCGAAATGGACGGATGACCTGGCCAAGGTTGCGGGCGTCGGTTGGATGCAGTCTGCTTCCGACCGGTCGGAGTGGAGGTTGTTGGGGGAGGCCTATGTCCAACAGTGGACTTCTCAGGGCTGTAAATAAAATAATAAATTTACCAAACTAAAACACAATGAATAGAAAAGAGTAAAATATAATATTAGGTAAGAGAGCTCCTAGAGGTGGCGAGCGGGTTAATCGTGCTCGCTGTCAAATTGGTGGCTCACTACAAGTTTCTAAGTACGAATCAAACAAAGATAGGAACCAGTGTACGTTAACAAGAAACATTCTACTTGTAACCCGTATGTTACACGTTCGTTACTAAACGAGATTTGTAATGAATGTCGCTCAATGCTATGCTTATTGATAAAGTAATTTATAAGTACTTACTCGTATATGACGGCCTTTTTAAGAAAGGGACTCAATCTTGTGTCATCATCATCATTCTCTGCCTTGGGAAGCCCACTGCTGATCATAGGCCTCTCCCAACAACCTCCATTGCGACCGGTCGGAAGCAACCTGCAATCTTGTGTACAAACCAGAAAATCTTCATTTCATTTAAATTTTTTGTAGAATACATTGTCTATGGTACCTACCCTTAGGTACGTAGTTAGTATTTTTATAATAATGAATATTATGAAGTTTCAAAATACAGGGTGATTTTTGGTCGTCAACGTTCCCGAAAACTACGGAATCTCCTCATCATCACGATCATTTTTCTCCATGGAAGCATACCTGGGAAGTGTGTGGTTTCCAAAATATTAGGGTCCAAAGTTGAGTAAATAGACTGCGTTTTTCTGCAAAAATGCACATAGACGCACGTAGCAAGATTTTTTCACGAGAAATAATTAATATCTGTCTATAAATAAATTAGCATAAACACTAGACACTATAAATTTCGCCAGATCAAGTAATTAAAAATTATTTTTTTGGCATAAACTTACTTTATTTTATGTATAGAGTACGCACCCTTCGTTAAAGGTGGCCACAAAAAAACACCCTGTATAATAAGTGAGTATCATGAGTATAATAAGTGTAGAGTATCGAACTCTTACACACTTGACCATCTGAACAATTCTCAACAAAGAATAAGCCAAAGTAAACAAGGAAAGCCGTATTACACACTCCACAGATAACGAAAGTTACCAATAAAACTGTGTACAGGTTGCGGCCAACAATTTTCTATCATCAACCGTAGGTACACTCCTATTGGAAAACTTTTTCGATCTACTGAATAGTGCGCCGTACGTGGCACATAAACGAGCCAGATGAGCTCTCCTTACTATTCCGCACACAATACTTAGAAAACTAAACATTTTACTGTTCTGTCCGTGGTATTTTGTTGCGTTATGAGCTGAAACATACGAGTATCAAATGCGCTAGTTTGTTGCGGACGCTAAAATTGGCTGTTTTGTGGGCGGTGCATTCGAGAAATTATGTTTTTCATTTCGCTACCGGTTCGTCGAGGCGGGTTGTAAAGAATTTTGTTGTGCTGGAATAGCCAGTTTACACATTACTGCCACAAACTTAGGTAAGTTTGTGGAAAAATGCTAAAACTTTGGTCGCCACATATATGGGTAATTCAAAATAATTTATGAAATGTTACACTAAATGAGGTGCATCATCTACAACTAATAACGAAACACAAGTATCTTTGAGAACGTCTTCGGTGATGCCATCATACTTTTTACTGTGGGAAACACAAACTAAGTAGAGATGCTACCGGAAACTATAATGATCTCATGAAAACATTTAAAATCAGTTTAATTTTTATTTTATAAAAGTTTCACTTTGTAAGTAGGTTTTTAATTCTCTTATAAACTTTATGGTAAGTAATATACTCGTAAATTTGAAAATTTGTGCTGGTGATGACCATTATAAAAACTTGAAACTATTATTATAATCAAGCAAATTAATTCAAAACACTCCGATAAACATTTACCAATTTAACCGGATAGACATCAAAATGGTCTTAACACCTCAAACAGCTACCGCATTAGGGCACTCGTCTGTGTCATAATCCATTAGTATTATCATATCTGTGCTAATACTGACAATATCTTATTGCAATAAAAAAAAAACTATTTTTCAAATTATATCAATAATTGCAAAATTTCAACCAATTTAACTACGTTGACGTATACATAGACACGTCTAACAAAATGTCGCATACGCATATTGTTATAGCCATTGAAATTCCGGTATATATATATATATATATAACATATTATAAACCAAAGAATTCATTCAGTATTTACATGGACGTCGCATGCTAAAAACAAGTACTTTTACTACGGGACCAACTCTGAAATCGTGAAAAAAGACATTTGTTTCATACCATCTAGACTAAAATATATTGAACAGCTGATTTTTTTCTCGACTTCAGAGTCTGTCTGTGATCAGCCTTATAGTAAAAGTTGTTGGTTTCTCCTACCAAGCCCCGCGTTAAAAATAAGCTAGCTAACTTACGTCATTTTAATGTGGTGTCCTACTATTGGACAAAGGCCTCTCCCTTTTGAGTCCGTACAGAGAGATCTTATACAATGTATACCTATAATACATAAACGTATAGGTACATATACCTATGTATAATATATATAATAAATAAAATTAAATAAAAATTATTTATTTCAGACCGAAGATCCATATTTGGGTTAGTGAAAGTACAATCACGTTGGTGTTATTAATAATAATAATAAAATGTAATTAAATAAGAAAATAATAATAATATGGCACAACTACAATATAGGAAGACTATTGCGGACAGGCACAATACGCCCCGGCAGGTCTCCTGTCTAAGAGGAGAACAATAGTCGTAGACTAGCTGATCACCCCTCGCACGAAACACCGCCACATTGGCGAGTCATACCTATCCGCAACAGTCTCTAGATCTAATGATATTGGTGACACGGCTAGTTGCGCAACCACTGGTCGCCTAATAAGGTGCCGCCCTTAACAAGTTGGCAATAAATTATAAGGCCCGGTGTACACTGGGGTGGGTGGGGGCGCAGAGATAAGGCACGACCTGTTTCTACGTCGGACTGTGCATACATCTTGCCGCTAAGTGATTTTGGTAATTATATCGATTTGTTTACACACTGCAAAAGTTCGTTGTGGATATGTTAGAGGGTTGGATTATTATTATTTTTTAATTATTGTTTATTCAGTTTAGAGATCTCAAAATTAAATTCAATTTAGAAACTGTTTGATAGCGTCAGGTGCGCCTGCGACTTTATGCTTATTTATCTATTTGTGGAGTAAAAATCTAACTTAAAAATAAAAGAATTATTTAATAGGTGAAGTATTATGGGCTTACGTGTTCCTATAGGTAGACTACGTAACATGGCTTCTTAGGGACTAGAAAATGAACTAAATATGCACTAAATATAAACACGAGATAAAATTTTATGGAAACGATAAATACTAAGAAAATGTGTATTGAATAAAATTAGTAGGTACGACACGTAGTCATATAATTTAGTCAACCTACCTTTAAAGAAGACACCTGTCTACCTGTTTCTTGACGACTCCCCTAATTATACCGAATCTGAAAAGACAGACGCAGGGTAAATATTTTGAACATACAAAGTCGATGAACTGAAAGAGGTGTGTCAGGACCATGGCAAGTGAAAATCCGTGATCTCTGCCTAACCCCTCGGGATAGAGGAGTGATTTTATGTATGTATGTACAAAGTATGATATTAAAAAAACATAACATACTTTTTTTTTACTACAACATACTCGTAGTAATGGAATATATTACGAGTATATTCTGGGGACAACAGCTACACATTTGCAACACTTGTCCCTAATGTAGCTCCATGAGATATGTCCCCAACGGGAGTGACGACCGTTGATTTTACTCGGGAGATAGTCCTCGTATATCTTTGGGCCGCATATGTGTTAACTTTATGACTTTTGAGCCGCATTGTATCTGTATTGGTTTTGGTTTCTGTATAAGTATATTCATTCATACATACATACATACTAACCCAAACCACGCGGCTAAACACAATGCAAATATTTTAGACGTAAGTGCGTATACCAATAAAAACCTTTTTCCTGAGTTTCTATACAAAATATACATACAATACAAAATGAATGAAGTTTCATTATTTTTACTTGACTACGTGTTCATACTACGCTTTTGTAGCATTCTACGAATTCGTAGTCAACTACGTACATGATAGAAGGTTAAAAAATGCGTTTAATTTCTGCAACAAGGTGCTAATTTCTCATATTTTAGGCCAAATTGTCTTATCAAATCTGCTAACTAATAGTTAAAAACATCAGTCAAACTATTTAGACATATTTATATTTGGCATACATGTATTTTCACAAGCTTGACTAGTAATCAAACAATTTGGCTTTAAACACGATTATTTATTTGACAAACGGTTAATATTTTGATTCAGTTTTATTCATCCATCAATTGATCCCTCTCTCTGTTATAATACATAGCCGATTACATTATGTATGACACGGAAAATGTAATAAATACATTGCTACTATAACGATTACAGTCTACTAGGTTTCGCTGTTGAAAAAAGGAATGTACTGCCCAATTTTCACTAAAAAACTAAACAGTTTTTCCTGTCCAACTGTACAATTCGAAATATGAAAAATACTTTCTTCACAGTCGAATTGAGATGAGCCACGAGAGCTGCCGAAGGCGACCGAGGATGCACGAAATCCTCACCTTTTGAACACGTCCACCAATAACGAATCAGTGCGAATTCGCGTCTCGCGGCGGACGGACGCGTGACGACGCTCCGGCGGCCGTACGTACGAAAACCAACTAATTGAAATCATTACCGGATATTACCGATCAATCAAAACTGTGCTCTGTGACTCGTGATTGACGATAGATTAATTACGTATGTCGATTAATGCAGTGTTTGAATGTAGCTTTAATGTTTATGTCGCTTTATTGCGGTTATAATTTTTCTTGGGTTTTATGAAAACCATTTTTATTTTTCATTTATTTTTACTATCACTTTGGTAAGTAAAATATTCATCACATACGGTAGAGATACATAATTAGAAATGTCTATACTGTTTTTCGTGATTCGGTCTTCGTGAACTAAAAAAACATAAGCTAATAGTAGAGATGTTCCGCCTATATTTCTCGGGATTAAGAACATGCTTTAATATTCAATATTATTTAAATTGTATAGATATATTTTCTGCTGTTTAACGTGAAAAATTTTAAGGCTTTAATAGTAGGTTAGATTGTATTTCCGAACATTATTATTTAATTTAAGTACGAGAAAGCAAGTGAGACCAAATTCTCATTTGGAATAAGAATTTGATTTTTTTAATTTTTTTTATTAGCATTTATTAGCATGAAAATGAATGAGGAAAATGACGGATAAACGGGTTGTAATACTAAAATTATTATGATTTTAGCAAGGAGCAATATCTAATATTACTTACATATACGAAAAAGAAAAAATGTGGAATCCTTGAATATATTTACCTTGCTACTAAATAACCGCTCGTAAAGTTATAATACAACCCTATACATGCTTGATTTTTGACAGAAAAATATATGGAATATATGTCAAACTAAACTATGAATAGCTTATTTTAAAGCTTAGTTTATAGTTTTTACTAAAGCTCTTAAAGTCTTATTCTTAAATAAAACCACTCTACTATTTCAAACTCGGTATATGCGAGTGATGCTAGGATTAAATAATAAAGTTCGTTTATCCTTCAACCTAGTTAGTCTTTTAGTAAGAGCAATTAGTGCTAGTTGCTTTTATTGTGTAACTGGCTGATGCCCGCGACTTTGTCTGCGTGGACTATACAGAGTGTTTTTTCGTTGCCACCCTTAACGAAGGGTACGTACTCTATACATCAAAAAAAGTAAGTTTATTAAAAAAAAAATGCTGGGAAACGAAGTAAATTTTTGTTTTGTTTTTAATTTTTGAAATGGACTAAATTTATAGTGTCCAGTGTTTATGCTAGTTTTATCATAGACAGATAGTAATTATTTCTCGTGAAAAAATCTTGCTACGCGCGTCTATGTGCATTTATTATGTTATTTATTAATATCTTGGGAACCAGACACTTCCCAGGTATGCTTCCATGGAGAAAAATGATCCTAATGATGAGGAAATTTCGTTGTTTTTGGGAACGTTGACGACCAAAAATCATTCTGTATAATTTAGCCTTCTGCGTATTCCCAACTAAAATATGTAAATATGCAAAATTTGAAGAAGATTGATGGAGTACAAGCATGAAGATGTAACAAATAAACAAACAACTTGCTATCGAATTTAAAATATTACAAGTGGAAGGCCGCGACTGTGTCCGCATGGACGACAGGAAAAAACAAAATATCGAAATTTCTCGGCGATAAATATTTTCCCGGGATAGTGAAAAGTCCTTTCCAGGTTCTGGACTACCTGTGTACCCAATTTCATTTAATTTTTTTTTTTTTTCATTTTGACATGAAATTCATACCGAAAAACAGTTACTTTCGCATATTAATAAGGAGTATGGATTTGGGACGATACCTACAAGTATATAAAGAACTTTAGGCAGGAACTTAGAAGTAATAGGTACGCGTATCGACTCACATTTGAACTGTTTTTTAGCATCACATGGAAGGAGCCGCGGGAAACAGCTGTTGATTAATATTAATACATTAATTTCATAAGTAAATACTAATTACGAACCCTAAAGAATTTGTAGTTAATAATTTACTTTGTGTTCACTAAAATTCTAAATAGATTTATATTAACACACCTTTTACGAAATTTAATTAAGCATCTTTTTATAGAACTATTTAGACCTAATATTTTTATATTATTTTATTAATAATTTTATATTACCTAATATTTAATAAAAAATATACAATATAAATTTCTTATTACATTCCACTACTAGGCATAAGTCTCTGGCTCTTTTTTCCTTGGCTCGAAATTAATGTGTTATTTTTTAAATCGTGAAGGAAGACGCTAGGCTATTATTAGTAATCGACCCGGTAGCTCAGTTGGTAAGAGCACTTGCACGGAATGCAGAGGCCGTGGGTTCGAGTCCCACTCAGGTGAAGATTTTTTTCCATTTTTTATTAATAATTTTATATTATTAGTTATATAAATTTATTATAATTTATTTTATATTATTTATATTATTACCTATATAAGTACCACAACTAAATAATGTAGTTTAAGGGAATTATTATTCAGTTTCAAGTGAGTCCCATTATTTATTAAAATCATTTAACATTCTTCAGTTGAAATATTTAAATACATGTGCTCAAAAATGTACACCTTTATATTACAATACTAATACAAAGAGAATCCAAAATTACGTAATTAAAATAATTCCCCATAATCTTGTTTTTAGAACACCAAGGGCTTTGATAAAATGTCGGAGATATAAAAAAAAGTGTCTGTACGTAGATATAGGTAGTTATCAATTAATTGCTGCCTCTATTAATTAAACTGGCTTTAATTGGCCATGCTTCTTCGCTTTTTGTACGAGAAATATTAATGTACGAGTAATTTATGGAATTACAGCTTGCTTGATGTCGCTTTTCATTTGAATGTCTACAGTTTGTGATGCTTCATTTATTTATAAATTAAACATTTATAAATTTAACTTTGTTTATTTTATGTCAAAAGTACAATAATTAACGCATTATTAGTTTTATTCCGAGTTTGTCATGTTTTTATTTTTAATTACCAAATAAGTTACATTCCTGATTCGTCACGTATGCTGTTTGAGGATTAACCGAAAAAATCCATTAAATAAATATCCACTAACTGTTTACACACCAACACATACGCTGTGTTGATATTATTATTAATATGAAATCTAGATAAAAATTATTAATAGGAAAATAACAGATTCCGAACAAATTCATCTAATATATAAAATTCTCGTGTCGCGGTGTTTGTTACCAAACTCATTTGAAACACTTTGGTCGATTTTTATGAAATTTTATATTATGTAAGTATCATAAAAAATTCACCCGAGTGAGATTTGAACTCACGACCTCTCGCAAACCGTGCTTTCGCTCTAACCAACTGAGCTATTGGATCAATTAACTCGGATCTATTTTATATGTAAATTCGGTAGGTCTGAAAATAGGTCGTAAGTTTTAAAGCCCCTTCCATGAAATAAGCGACATCCACACGATCGGCCCCTTATTACCTAATTAGCAAAAGTAAAGCGATAGCGAAAATTTTCGCTTTGCTTCGGCCTTGCTACTTTTACGTAATCAGGATCACGTCACTGTAATCAGGGGGCCGAGCCGCGGGCATTAGCTATTGTGAACTAGGTTGATTTAAAATTATCGATTCTGATATTATTAGTCTTATTAGTTTAAAGTTGTTCTTAGGACTAGCAACTACTATTTCTTAACCCAATTAGTGCAGACATTGTAACCCATCCTTAGGGCTAATGTGTGGTCGATAGATCCAACCCTCATTATTAGTAATAGGGTCGATATGTCGATAGATTAGAACTGGGTTGACTTATTATTTTAAACATGAGACGTGGGTTAGTAGAATAATGAAGGGCATTTATGAAGCAATTTGTCCTTATATTTTATTAAATAATATAATATTTTTTTCATTTATTTAATATTTTCATAGTATACATACGGTTGTATTTCTAAAAAGGTGTACCCAGAACCGCAGGACCATAAAGGAGTTCTTACAGTCACGGTAAGCAGAGCGGGGATAGTTGAAAGATCAGTGACAAGTTGCTACTGGCTTATCGCCTGAGAGAATGCTTGACTACCATAGTCGCCTCTTACGACATGCTCGTAAGGAGATACAGCTAATGTATTCTAGTGAAGCCTCGCATCAGCACACTATTTAATAATATCAAGATAAATGGTAAACAATCACTATGTACACACAAATATTGTAAATAATGGATTCACAAATAGCAAGATATTTGACTTATTTTTTTTATACATTTACAGTAGTTTTCTAATTAATTTCGAATACCTCCTATTAGGGAGTCGATGAAGTTGAACTTCAAACAAAATTAGAACAGAGTCACGTAAATGTTAAGATGTAAATATTGTATTGTGTGTTTAACTAAGGCTAGGGAAATTTGTGGTGAGACTTGTTTATTTAGTTCTGTTGCGGTGAATAATTGAAATCTGCTTAGCGGTTTTACGATTTACCTTATTTGAATTATAAAGAACCGAATACCTGATTTGGTTAGAGGGATGTGATCAGCAATATCTATCAGAATAAAAAAAAAATCTTGTGATTCATAGCTAAATTGAGGTATTAAATAAATTGTGCTATGTTCAATGTAGGTGTATAGCATAACTTATTTAAGTTTATATTACACCTACGAGTATATCGTGCCGATTTTTATAAACATTATCATGTCTAAGGTGTTTTGCATATTCGTAGATCTGGAAGAGGCTTATGATAGATTGAGAAGGAATGAGCTGTGGTTAACATTATCTATGTATGGAGTAGAGAGCAGTCTGATACGTGCGCTGAAATCCTTGTATGAGAGTTCCAGCGCATGTGTCAGAGTAAACGGGGTATACACTGACTGGTTTGACATCCAAAAGGGAGTTAGACAGGGATGTGTAGCTTCGCCATGGCTCTTTAATCTGTTCATGGATAGTTATCTGAATGATTTGAAACAAAGTGAATGTGGATTATGATTGGGTGAGTTACTAATCAAATGCCTCTTATACGCCGATGACCAAGTAATCCTTGCATCATCGGAGTATGAGCTGCAAAAGATGGTAACAATTATGGATGATTCGTTTCGAAAGAAAGGAATGAAAATAAATGTTAGTTAAACGAAAGTGATGGTGATTGAAAGAAATGAAACAATGACCGAATGTAAAATAATAATTGGAAATGAGAGAGTGGAACAGGTGAAAGAATTTGTATATCTGGGAAGTATGTTTACAAGAGATAGCAAGTGTGAATGTGATATAGAGAAGAGAGTAAAAGCGGGAAATCAGGTGAATGGGGCAGTGCACTCTTTTGTGAGCAGTCAGAAAATCTCTAAAAAGGCTCGTCTGGCTGTTCACAGAGCGGTGCTCACCCCTACACTGATGTATGGCTGGGTGTGGGAAAAGAAGCATATAAAAAAATAAAAATGACCACCTATAAAATTAATTTAACCTATATTCTTAGGATTATAGAAGACATTAATATACATACTTTTAATATTCAATATTCACACACTACACAACACATTAACCTAGTCCCATATTAAGATCCCTAAGGTCTTGTTTCGTGGGTACTAAGCAACGGTATATAAATACATATATAAGTATAGAAACATCCATGACTCGGAAACAAACATCGATATTCATCATATCAATGTTTGCACCTACCGGGATTCAAACCCAGGACCTATGGCGTCGCAGGCAGGACCACTACCTACTAGACCAATCGGCCGTCAAATACTAAATGATAAATGCATTAAAAAACCATTATCCTGAGCAATTAACAAAAAAGCCTTCTATCCCCAAATCACGCACAAACAACCCTGATTTACTGGAAAAGAAATCAACTAGGGCCATAATTAAAATATTTTCAAGGAAAAAATCGTCACCGGCGTCTTAATAAGCCGGTTTTAAACAAATCCGGGAATTTTTGCCGAAATGAAATTAGCCGAAAAGGCACGCCCATTAAAATTACATTAGCATAAATAAGAGGAATGCTAATCTAAGGAAAATAAATCTTTTTTACTTTCAACCGACGAATGGAAAAATAAAGTATTGTGATCGCAAAAAAAATGCGGACAATTTTCTTAACACAAGTTTTTAAAAGCGATTTAAAATACCTGCAAAATCTAGTTATCTCATCCCAACTAATATTATAAATGCGAAAGTAACTCTGTCTGTCTGTCTGTCTGTCTGTTACGCTTTCCCGCTTAAACCTCGCAACCGATTTTGATGAAATTTGGTACAGACAATCTTTAGACCCTGAGACAGAACATAGGCTACTTTTTATTTCGAAAAAAAGGGATGAAGGGGTTGAAATAGAGGTTGAAAGTTTGTATGGGATTTCTTAATTTTAAAAGATAAAACCATGAAACTTTATATTTAAGCACTTGATAAGAAATCATTAAACATTTGTTCTAGCATTTTTGAAATTTCGACCAGCTAAGGGGTGAAATAAGGGTTGAAAGTTAGTATGCAAGTTCGTCAAATATCACGTCATAAGAAACAAAAAATCGTTTGTTCTAGCATTTTGAAATTTTTACCAGTTTGGGGGTGAAATAAATTTTGTTTTTTCTGTAGTCCACGCGGACGGAGTCGCGGGCGTCCACTAGTTCTTTATAAAAATCGAACACGTCTCTAAAGGAGATAGATAAGCCAGTCGTTGTAAAAGTACTTTTCAAAAAGCTACGAATTTCAATAAAACAGATTACTCTGTACTTGAAAATCTATACTAATATTATAAAGCTGAAGAGTTTGTTTGTTTGTTTGTTTGATTGAACGCGCTAATCTCCGGAACTACTGGGTCGAATTAAAAAAATCTTTTTGTGTTGGATAGTCCATTTATCGAGGAAGGCTTTAGGCTATATATCATCACAGTGCGACCAATAGGGACGAAGAATAAGAGGAAAATGTGGAAAAAACGGGGAAAATTATTCAACTTTGGAGACTTCCGTTGCGTGCGCTGCGTAAACGGTTCAAGTTATCCAAAAAATATGTATGAAAGAATAAAATGACGTAGAAATGATATGAAAGAAAAAAATTGAAGGTCTAGACTGCCTGATGCAGAACCCTTAGCAGCCCAGCTAAACTTTGAGAGATATGAAAATACCGTCTTAGGAAAAGTTGCTCAGCATGATAAGCACTTTCTAATAACGTAATAAAATTGAAGGTCTAGATAACCTGATGCAGAACCCTTAACAGCCCAGCTAAATTTTGAGAGATATGAAAATACCGTCTTAGGAAAAGTTATTCAACATGATAAGCACTTTCTAATCTATACTATTGACTCATTATAACCTGTATATCAATATTTAATTGTGAAATAAATTGTACCTTGACATAACTTAATATGAAGAAACAAATTAGAAGTTACTACAATAATTTTAAATTTTAAAATAGCTCTGCAATAAAATTGACACTCGACCGGTCTATCCTCTCGCTCACAAACGGTACGAGTGAAGGGTGCAGATGTATTAGCACGTCGTAGCCAGAGAGAGAGATGGCATGAATGCCGCCTGGAAAGATAATATTGGTATTAGAAAGGGATAGAACATACATATCCTTATCCTTACTTCCTTACTAATATTATAAATGCGAAAGTAACTCTGTCTGTCTGTGTGTTACGCAATCACGCCTAAACTACTGAACCGATTGAAATTAAATTTGGTACAGAAATAGTCTAGAGCCCAAGAAAGGACATAGGCTATTTTTTAATGCAAAAGAGGGATGTAAGGGGTTGAAATAGGGGATGAAAGTTTGTATGGAAATTACGTCATTTTTTAAGCTAGAAGCTTAAAACTTATTTTTTAGGCTTTTGATTAAATATAAATAAATACCCTAAAGGGGGTGAAAGATTTAGTGTGATGACGTCGGCAAAAAAGCAGTGAGCGCGGAAGGATGTTACAGCAGTGTAAGCTGTTGGTTTGGGATGAATGTACGTTGTCCCACAAAAGGGCAATCGAAGCACTAGATCGCACAATGAAAGACATCAAAGGTAACCAGGGTATCAATTAGCCCATAAAATTAAAAATACTGCCGAAAGTCACTATTTCACGCGGACGAAGTCGCGGGCACAGCTAGTCTAATAATATTTAAATTCAGTGGGTATGTACGTACCTACATACCTAACTAAATACACATTGCTGTGTTCTCGAAATGCGGTAGTTAGAACTGCAGCATCAGAAGAGAGATCCTGCAGCCATGCTTAGTACCTATCTATGTCGGAGACAAATGAAACTTATCAGGGGGCAATTCTCGAAAAGGCTCGAATTAGAACGAAGCCGAAACGGAACCATTGTAGACGCTCAGAACAAAGCAATAATTACTTTACGGTGACGTAATTAGACGCATTTCAACACGAGACAGATATTTGTTTTTATTCTGTCAAACTTACGACCACGGCATACCAAAATATACCTTATAACTCAAGCGGTAAGCATATATTGCTTCGCACCGCGTTTCGTTAACGGTTCGTTAGGAATTGCGTTTTGGATCAAAAAATTTCAAGAATTGCCCCCCCAGTGTTATTACCGCTGAAATTTTACAGTGTTATTTTTATTATATGTCAACGTCAACCAATAAGAAAAACTGATCACCCTGAGCTCCTTTCTAGTTTATAGCAATAGAATTATATTATTATATAGTAATCAGTACGACTAAAGTAAATTAAAAATATCTATATTCTTAACGAATCACGGAATAAGCTGCATAATTTTATTCAGAGTGTCACAACTGTCATACAATTTAAAATAATATAAAATTAATTTAGCAAAGTTTTAATGGTTTAACCCTAATTTATAAATGGAGTTTCGTTCGAAATTTAATTAAAAAACACGGTTTTGCGGCATTATAAAGTTACTCATGTATAAAATAATAAACGGGGTATTCGTAAAATTATTTCGAGCTAATCAAATCAATGTTCCATTTGAAATGCTTATTAATTAAATACGACGCAATGTAAATATATGAACCGATCAGTAGACAGAGAAGGTTTCATAAAAATGAATTTGTACACCTTATTTAAAATCATAATTATGTGCTAGCGGACGCCCACGACTCTGTTCGCATATAAACTTTAGAATCCCGTTTTTCCTGTTCCCGTACAAAAAATCCTTTACATAATTCTACCTATACGTCAAAGAAAAACCCACCCTGCAAATTTCAAAATTGGAGATCAGCGGTTTACTTTAGGCTTTAGTTGATCCCTCAGTTATTCAGGACACAGCATTTTATATGTTTAGATAATATCTAGCCGCCTCTTAGGCAAAATTATCTTCAATTTGTTAATTATTATCAATTTGTTAGAAAATACCAATATAATCCGTTAGGATATGGTTGATCGTTTCATCTTTAAACATTGTGCTGAGTGATTCAGCTTTGTTTGCCGAGATTTGGCTAGTGTATAGCTATCGGGATGAAAAATAACGTTGCCAATATGTAATTTAGAAAAGAGATGGTAAAATTCGTCATCCGAGTAATTGACCCGGTGGCTCAGTGGTTAGAGCACTGACACGCGGAATGCAGAGGTCGTGGGTTCGATTCCCACCCGGGTGAGGAATTTTTTCCATTTCTTTATTAATAATTTTATAAATACCAATTGCTTCATCGTTTGCTCAGTATTAAAATAAATTCAAATATCAAACAAGCTTGAATAATAATAAATACAACTTACGTACTCTACATGTCAGTAACTTGTCTGGTCAGTGCTGCCTGACTCCTGAAGGAACGCCCCTAAGTTCTTTAGTCGACTCTTACGACTTGCCCGAAAGGAGATGCAGCTGATATATTTTAGTGAAGCACCGCATCAGCAGAGGAACAATAATGATGGCGTATAAAAATATGCTTAACCAAAACAACGACAAAAAATATAATTCCCAATAAATTTAACATTTCACAAACCTACCATACAAGGCCCGCTCGTTCATCAGTTAGGGAAGTTTAACACTCTTTTATTCTAATTAACCTCTGGGGATGGAACTCAGAGGGTTGAAGGGACAGGATAGGAAGGGCTAAAGTCTATAGGGAGCCTGCTTAATACCGCGTTAGCTTGGACTTAAACGTATGAGTTGTTGGAATTAGACAGTTTTAATTTCAAACAAAGCAGAACAAAGTTGTGATTCATTTTATTTGAATTTGTTGGAGTTTATGCCGGATTAGGATTTTAGTTAATAGTATTTCGGATATAATTAGGGTTTCCAGTTTTATTTATGTGCTCGTATTTTTACGGTGGGTCCATAATAGTAACATGTTTTATTACTTTGTTAAGCAATGTTTTTTCTTAAATAAACTTTTTATTGGATTCAGCTAATCGCCGGGAAGACCCCACTCAATATAACTTATTTATAATAATCATTCGTCCATATCAATAAAATATGCAGCAACAATATACAACTAGTGTTCTCCTACAAATAGATTAAATTCTAAAGGTAGATGAAATCCCGATGCATCTAGCTACTTGCCAAGCACTGTAATTATCTAGACAGATAAAATATGTACGGTCTTGACGGCCGATTGGTGTAGTGGTAGGGACCCTGCCTGCGACGCCATAGGTCCCGGGTTCGAATACCGGTAGGTGAAAACATCAATATGATGAATATAGATGTTTGTTTTCGAGTCATGGATGTTTCTATACTTATCTATGTACATACATAATAATCACGCCTCTTTCCCGGAGGGGTAGGCAGAGATCACGGATCTTCATTTGCTACGATCCTGACACACCTTTTTCGCTTCATCTACTTTCATGATATTCTTCATGCACGCTCGTCGGTTTAGGGTACTCTTGACCTGACCTTTCTTTAGAATTTCACCAATTTGATCGGTGAAAGTCTGGCGAGGTTTTCCCCTTCCAACCCTTCAATCCACTCTTCCGTTGTACACTTTCTTTGTCAGTCTACTTTCACTCATCCTCTCCACATGCCCAAACCACCTCAACATACCCTTCTCAATCTTCGTCACCACGTCCTCATTTATACCACACTTCTTTCTGATCACCTCATTTCTTATTCTATCTTTCAAAGTGACTCCACATATACTTCTCAATGCTCTTATCTATGTATAGGTATTTATGTACCGTTTCTTAGTAGGTACCCACAACACAAGACCTTAGGGATCTTAGTGTAGGACTAGGTCATGTATTGTTAAGTGTGTAAATATTTTTTTTTATAGAATAATTAATTTTCGCAGTTCACTGCTACGATTTATTAAGCTTCGGACTCATAGGCGGAGAAAAATAATCCAGAACAGGAAAGATCTAGGTTAACATAGCAACCCTATGAAAACTTGTGTGGAAACCTCAACTTTTCATTCGATTGCGTGTGCAGTTAATCGCAGGGAAGACGCCAGTTTTACCCGCGTTCAGCCGTGAAACCCGGCAATGCTCAAAGCGACGGGAAATATTTTACAGTTTAAAAGTTTCTAGATGTTGCATTATATTATGTCACAAGTTATGATGGCTGCATCGGGAATGGAGGTTTATGTTTCATACCTTTATTTTTCCTCTAATCTAGGGGCTAATTCTCGAAAAGTCTCGAGTTGGAACGAAGGAGAAACGGAACTGTTGTAGACGCTCAGAACAAAGCAATAATTACTTTACGGTGACGTAATTAGACACATTTCAGCACGAGACAGATATTTGATTTTATTCTGTCATACTCGCGACCTATGCGTGCTAAAATATACCTTATTACTCATACAAAGGATATATTGCTTCGCACCGCGTTTCGTTAACGGGTCGTTAGTGGTTGCGTTTCGGCTAAAAAATTCAAGAATTGCCCCCCAGATATCTTATTTAAAGTAAATTTGTTGCTAGCTTTCTTCAAAGCTTGATCAAGATAAAGACAGCATTATATTCTTCAGATAGGCTATCTGACCATTAGAAAAATCGGCCGTAAAATACATGCAGAGTGCTTGTGACAGCCAGGCAAATATTGATACCGTGACTTCAGACCACGATTCTGAGGCGGAGAACACTGAAAATATTCGCAGGAAAATTCCAAAATTTTCTTATTTTTTAAATATATTTTCGTAAAAAAATAGTTTAGTTCATTTAATTAGGCCTTAGATAATGACTTAAAAATTAAATTTTAACCAAAAGATTATTTTCAAAAAAATGTTACCCTCAAAAAATTTCTAATAGCTGATCAACCCTAATGGAGAGTCACAAGTGATCCAAAAAATAGCAACCAATAAGCCCATTTAATTAGTCACAGGGTCGCCCGATACAATAGGCACGAAGAGGAAAGATTACTGATAATCAAATTAAAAATACATGCGAGTAATATCACTGTCGTATAACTCAACACAATGGTACTTATTCAGCATTTCAGTATTTTCCCACACCCTGTATAGGGTTCACACTTGTAATATTTATTTATTATGTACATATGACTTGTGCGTGTAATAACGACATATAACCTCAATAAATCTAGAAATTTCAATAAAACTAGATATTCTGTCAAGAGAATGATTTGACGGCTGCCGCTTATCGCATTAAAAGCCTCCACACTAGCGTCTTCTAAGCGTCTTCTAAGCGTCTTTTGAACGTTGGCGTCGGGCTAGCGCATAGATTACCATCAATATAGCATAGAGTAGCATCTATGCGACGTCGGCGCTGAAGTGGAAGCCGAGCGCTCTAATTACGCTACGTGAGCGTCGCGTCGACGCAACGCCAGCGCCGCGTTTTCTGCCATATAATAAAACGACACGACGGTTTGCGCTGCGTAATTACCGCGCTAGATTGGGGAGTCTCTAACGATTTTTGATGCTAAATCGCTGCCGATTAGGTTCAACTATATTGATGGGCATCCACCATTGTTTATTATAGCTACATTATCGTATAGCAAATCAGATTTCGCAAACAATTTTAATATACAGGGTGTTTGTGATAGCCAGGCAAATACTGAGATACTGAACAAGTACCATTGTTTTGAGTTATACGACAGTGTTATTACTCGCAGGAAATTAATTTTTGATTTCATTTTACGCAATGTTTGCTTTTCGCGCCAATTGTATCGGGCGATCCTATGACTAGTTAAATAGGCTTATCGGTTATTTTGTGATCCGTTGCGGTTTTTTGGATCACTTTTGACTCTCCTTTGGGATTGATCAGTTAATTGAACTTTTTTGAAAGCAACTCTTTTTTTTTAAATCGTCCAAATTTTAAAATTATATTTTTATGTCATTATTTAATGCCTACTTAAACGAAAAAATGAAAAAAGTCGGAAAATTTTAGAATTTTCCTGCGAAAATTTTTACTGGTTTTCATCTCAGAATCATGGTCTAAAGTCACCATATCAATATTTGCCTGGCTTACACAAACATCCTGTATAGGGAGGTACAACTTAAAACTAATTTAATCCATGCATTACTTAAATTTTAGTCAAAACAATGCAGGTACCAGGCTCATATAACAATGCAGGGGCTGTGTTTCAACTTGCACAGACATTAACGTAGCCCATCCACCCCGGCCTCGACCCGGCATACCAGTTTTTTTATTATACACAAAACTATACGGCGATTGACTACACTAATGGGGTGGTAAGGTAACATGGTATGGCTGAATAGAATCGATTTTTTACTTGCTTTCAGCGTTTTCTTTTGTGTTAGAAAAAACATTTCATTTTTATTTTTGCATCGTTTAGTTATTCGAAAAGCTTGTTTAGATAAGATACACTAACATACCTTAACTAATGTGTTTATAATTTTCAACAAAATGAGAAATCTTAAAATCATACATACAGACAGACTAACAATGACAAGCAAGAATATTATATATAATATAACAGTAAGTACTAATAACATAGTATTCAGTAATATTTACAAATAATTCGAAAAAAAATCCTAAAATATTTGCATAAACGGAAATACAAAAGGACGGGACTAAACAAAATCACCTAACACAGGCCGCTGACTCGGCATTTTATTCGGCGGTCCCACTTTTCAGCACGTACGTAGCTAGAACATTCCGGCCGAATTCAATCCTTACGTATTCCACGTTCAAAAATAGTGGAATCCTCCAACGATCGATGGAAGCTCTGGAAAGGATGGCCTAATATCACAACAGATGTCCACGACGGTTATGTCAACCGGCCGTCTATTCACGAAACTAATAAAAGATTCAGCATTGTCGTTTGCCTAAAGGGTCCTTCCACGGCGCCCCGGCCCATTTTGCGCGATGTATGCAAGGTTTTTGGACCGCCGAGAACCTTTGCCCGTCGTTATCAGAGGTTATGGTCTTTAGAACATGACTCGTAATTTCGCGCGTCATTTGCTTTTTTTCTTTACTGGGCTGTAAAACCTTAGAACGGTAGTTTGAGGTTATTTTTTATATGACGGACTTTATTGTTTGGATTTCAAAATATTTTTGATAATTATTGAATGAATTTATAAAAATAACTATGTACATCATATGTTACACTAAGTAAATAGTTGCTAATCTGTCGTGTCGAGTCTCAAATTTTGTAAATATGTTCTCTATAGGCGTTATTTTCAAATAAATTCGCTTAACAAACTCCTTCTTTTACACCCTGTCTAAGTGCCTCGTTTGGAGTTGTAGTAGTATAAAGATGCACTAAATATAATATATTTATTATAATGGCTAGGTAGGCTACCTACCTTCACAAGTTAGGTATTAATGTATAACCACACATTACTAGTATTTTTTATTTAAATTTACCAATGAAATCCGAGGCAACCCTATTCATATTACAGGCACGACTTTCATTGCCAAAACAGAGAAAAATCTAAGAAATATGAGATCCAAAAGTTACAGAATAAAGTATATATCAAATAGCAATTGCCAATCCGGGATAGGAAGGTTCGCCCTATAAAGTACGTGGGCCGGTCAAAAACAAACTTCGGCAATAAATAACCCTATCGGATAAGAGAAAGGTACGCATTCAGCCATTTTATATTCAATAAAAAAATAAGACATACAAACACACAATATTGCTGTTTCTCTATACAGGGTCGTGTTATTCCAGCTAATATTATGAATGCGAAAGTAAGTTTAGTTATTTGTTTGTTTATTTGTTACCTCTATACGCTTTATTTACTTAACTAATCTTCTTGAAATTATCTAATGGTTAGGAGTACGGAGAGTCAGGAAAGGACATAGGCTACATTCTGTAGTCTACGCAGACGAAGTCGCTGGCAACACTAGTCAAATATATTGTCATGAAGTACTTCATGATTTTTATCAAATGATTTGGCGAATAGATTAATTCGTAATATTTGCTAGGATTACAAAGTGCTATACTCGATTTACATTGACATTCGTTATCGTGAAAATATCCTTTACCTAATCGCGGTTAGACTTGACTTGACTTGACTTTATAGATACCTATACTATAATAATTAAGTAGAATTACATACTTGGAAACATTTAATAATTCCAATGGTTTTATTATGTACCTGTCGCTAGATTATATTTGTGCCCAAAAACGGCGGTAGGCTCACCCCTTAGTTAGAACTTCCTATGTACTTTTTGTGTTACTTTCTTACCTCTAGGAATAATAGTTGTGATATGTATTTAAAAGTAACTATTCAATAAAATCATAGCAACAGTTAGCAACCTTTAAACTTTTTATTCTCTACATTAGGGTCAGCGGTTTCTATACAGATTAAAAGACATTATTTACCCTCATGTAGGCACGGGTAAATGTAGCCAAGCGTCAAAGTTTTATATTTCTGACATGGGACAGAAAGTTGACCCTTTTTGAACATGTGTTCTGTAGCTTGTCAGGTTCAACCGCTGTTTGTGAGCGAACAAATCAGTTGGTTGATGTTGTTTTAATGTCACTAATGTAGTAAGAATGGAGCGGGCGTTTAGATGGAATTTAACTTAAATAAGGTGTTCGGTGCTATTTTCCTACATTGCAGGTGCTTTGAAAATAATTTCGACATATAACCCTCGTAAATTGATCGCGATTGATAAGTCGCAACAACAACACCATGGTTTGTTGTCACGATTAGTCGTGTTTTGTCTGATCTGCTAGCCGTTATAATAATCTGTGGTCACTGCAAAAAAGTCGTAGACGTTTTGGTGGTTAGTTAATCATTCGTGCTTATAGGGTGTAAGTGACAACCAGGCATATCTTAATATATATAAATCTCCTGTCACGATATGGAAAACTACTTACCGATTTAAATTAAATTGGCAAGCAGTAACTTGTCAGAAATGTGCAATTTTATTTATTGCAAATTATTTGCTATAATTAATTGACAGTACAATGACTTATTCGATACTTTTCGACTGGATTGAGTAAGTAATCAATAGATGGCACTGCTATGGTAAACCGACAAACGTACTAATAGGGACTTATTCTTATGTGTCACTGTGTATGTTCCATCCAAGTTCAAGTGCCAACTTCTCTTTGATCATCAACGTTGGTTTTAATCGTACGTTCCATAAGTCTGCAACAGATGGCGCCTTCTGAATTCTTCTGTCTTTTCTGCAGTCATGATTTTATAACCCAATAGTCAGAATGTGTCGCCAGTACAATACTTATGTCCGTAGTGCTCTCTTTGACATTTTTAATTGTAATCATGATTTTATGAAATATGTCCGTAGTATAATTTTGGGATGATTAATTTCTTTCTTAAGTTTATAATTTCATGTTTGTTTATTTGTTTTCCGTTTATTAATTAATTATTACTTATTTTATTGTTTGCATTATTGCAATAAATGATTATGTATGATTTGAATGCACCTACTAACATACTCACTCACCCCACTCTGTATCCCATTACTAACCCTTGTAATAATTCGTTTTAATTTTCAATTAAATTAGTCACCAATGTGTACGTTTTATTGTCTTTTGCTTGTATGTATGCATGTCCCTGGGTCATTGTCTAGATTAAGATCTACATGTAATTTTATATAATTTGTATTGATCATGTCCTGTTATGCATATTTAATTTGAAATCTATACATATAATAAAAATGTAACGGATCACTGTCTATACCTATACATGGAAGATATATAAGAAAAAATATTATAGAATACCTTTATCAACGCAATAGTACCCAAAACAATGATTTTTGGAATTTTTGTCTGTTTGTCTGTGCGTTTGTGCACGCTAATCTCAGAAACGGCTGAACCGATTTCGATGCAGTTTTCAGGAATATATTGTGACAGGTCCCACTTAACATATAGGCTACTTTTTATACCGGGAAAGTGTTTTTATCCCGGATAATTTCGATATTTTGTTTTTTCTGTAGTCCACGCGGACGGAGTCGCGGGCGTCCACTAGTAAATAAATAAATGTTGAACATGTACCGCTTGAAACTATACGATTATCTCTCGTTGCGAAATAAGCGAACGCGCCTTTACCCGAACTCCAATGGATCAGCTTTCAGGTTCGTGCTGAGATTTATACCAAGAAAGGAAGTAAATAAAACTGTCCATACCAGCATCTACATACATTACGAGTATGTTAAAAAAAGTTTTAGCAATAATTTAATTTTTTACCAGAACAAAAGCCAAGAAATTCAATTTCCTCTCAGATAAGTGCCGGCCATCTCCCTGTCTTACCTATTGAAATCAAGATGCCAGCCAAATGGACTGAAGGAATAAGAATCTATAAACTCAATTCAATTCTATGTTTTGACCTCTCCCATGTTCTCCCATCTTTTTTATGTTGATGCGTTTGTAAAATCACTCAACGTAAGATATTACATTTAAAAAATGTCTAGATAATTTTACTCTGATGAAAACGTACTGTTGGCTAAATGTTCTTCTCGGATCTATGTGAGTTTCTATAATAAAGAATATTTAGATGTATAGATTCACCTCTCTTGCAAATATACGGACTTTGATAAAACTTAAAAGTTATGCAGTACGAGTAGCTTAAAAATATTAAAATAACACATTGGCAAAAAAGTTCACGCGGAAAAAATCACGGACTTTCACTATAGTATAGGTATATTAGAATACACACACTATAGTATAGGTATACTAATAGGTTAAGTTTCGATCATTTAATTTTGGCAATATACAGGATGTTTTTTCGTTGCCACCCTTAACGAAGGCTACGTACTCTATCTATCTACGTCCATCAAATAAAGTAAGTTTATGCCAAAAAAAATGCCGGGAAACTATGTAATTTTTTTAATTTTTTTTTTATTACTTGATCGGGCGAAATTTATAGTGTCCAGTGTTTATGCTAGTTTTTTCATAGACAGATGTTAATTATTTATCGTGAAAAAATCTTGCTACACGCGTTAATGTGCATTTTTGCAGAAAAACGCAGTCTATTTACTCAACTTTGGACCCTAATATTTTGGAAACCAGACACTTCCCAGGTATGCTTCCATAGAGAAAAATGATCGTGATTATGAGGAGATTCCGTATTTTCGGGAACGTTAACGACCAAAAATCATCCTGTAAAGTTATGTACAAAGCGATTACCCACCTACCTACCTAAAAATTGACCTACTTACAATATTATTTTCTTTCATTTATATTCTACTAATAGCTCATAATCCGAAAATATGGACTCAGTAAAACAATTTTAACCTTTCCGTCGAACCTTTTCGGACAGTAACGGAAACGCGGCCATTTAACACACATGAAAATAATTATTACACCAGCAATTAATACGTAAATTAATATGTGGACTTTGTACGAAAACGTGAAACACTCATTAACTTGATATTCTGAATATTTATGGAGCGAAGTGATGATTTACTGTGATGTGTCGTGAAGTGTAGTGACGCCATGATGTAAATTAGTAAAATGTGTTCGGTGAATTGGGTGATGTTCCTGATGGTGGTGGCGGCGAGCTTGGCACAGGAGGGGGAGTGGAGTGAAGATGCTGAGGACTTGGGTAAGTTCCTCCCTCCTTTATTACTTATTCACTTTATCTGTCATAGGGATATTGCCGTTGATGAGATTAAATGCCCACAGTCTACACCTGCCAATGGTGCAGAAGCAACGGACGAGGCTCTGACGCTAACAACTTGTATAGATTCGTCATCCGAGTAATTGACCCGGTAGCTCAGTGGTAAGAGCACTAGCACGGAATGCAGAGGTCGTGGGTTCGATTCCCACTCGGGTGAAGAATTTTTTCCATTACTTATATATGTCGTGGCCATATCGTAGAATAGATCATTTCATGAAATGGTCGAGCATTTCATGAAATGGTCGCATTTCATGAAAAGTTCAACTGTCTATTGGCCACATCATGATATGGTTTGGGCAGATCGATGATAAAAATCGTTTCTCGATATGGGTAACTAAACGCCCGATCATTTCATGAAGTGGTCAAGATTATTGATCATATCGTAAAATAGTTACATGAATCACCGGTAGAGGCGCTGAGCGCGTTTTATTTATGTGTGAAGATGGCGGATTTTTCTTTTTAGGTTATAAAACAAATTAAAGAGAGTAGGGTGACTATGCAGAAGAAGTTCACGGATAGTGTGTTATATTGTATAATGTATATTAGACTTAATGGTGGTTTATAATAATATTGTTAAACAAAAACCTTAGATTACGATAGGTTAGGTTAGGTTAGACTATGACAAATGACGCACGAGCCGAGCGAGCGGAGCGAGCGTGCCCAGGCAGCGTCCGGCGATGTGCCAGATGCGAATCGCTTTTGTAAAGTCTTTTATGTTTTTAAATATTATATTGTGAAAATATCACATAAATAATAGCAAAAAAAATCATACCATCATACCTTATGGTATACTTATATATGGTGTACGGTATATATTATTTATATAAGCTCTTACCACATTCAGATTTTATGGACATCCTGTTAATACGATTTGGCCAAACGTGGATGACAAAATCGTGAAATGTAGACGATTTAACGATCTGGTCAAATTGAATTGGCCACTTCATGAAATGCGACCACTTCATGAAATGCTCGACCATTTCATGAAATGATCAATTTTACAATATGGCCACGACATATAGACTAAAAGATTGTGTGATTTTCCACTTCGATCGCGTTAACGTATACTATTCAACCAATCACGTAGTGCCGTCGATCTCATATTTATTACGTCACATCATTATGCCATAATGTGATTTGTTGACTGCATTACACTAATGAGAACGAGTTCGAAATAAAAACTTACTTTGTTTAGGAAAACTCGGAAATTTGATTAGTTTGCAATCTCTAGATTGTGACCTCACTACCTGGGACTTATTAGTGGACGGCACTTTTGGTCCGCAGATTTGAAAAGTCCACAAAATGCTTTATCAATCCTATACATATTCTATGCATGGATACATAAATTAAAATATGATAGCGATTTACCTTTACCTTCCTAAAGAAACTTAATTGATCTTTATCAACAATACTAAATCCGATACAATACAAAAACTACACACCAGTGTTATTTTAGGAAATAGCATTACAAAAGTCGAAGTACAAGGCACGTTCCCCGATCCACTGTCTTTCGACCCGACAGGAGGCATTAGTATTCCAGCTCCATTCCACCGCGGGTAGAGCCAGATGTTAGAAAATTAAGATCTACGAACATACCCACTGTTTTCATTTTTCAAAGTGTTGCTCTAACAAAATTGATCTGTGTTTTCTCACCTAAAGCGGATTGGATCATCCGATCCAATGGATTGCGGAACACTGAAAAATGCATAACCCCGAAAATGTTCACATGCATAAACAATAGAAATAAAAACCTTTACCGGTTATGGATGCGGTCTATAAAGGTGTGTGTATAATGAATAATAGTTTTCAGGTAGGCCTGAGAGCCTATACTATAAATATTGATTGAAGATCATTCATTGCTGAGTTGCTACCTAGTTATCGCTGTACCAGTATACAGGGTGTTTGTGACAGCCAGGGAAATACTGAGATACTGAATAAGTACCATTGTTTTGAGTTATACGACAGTGTTAAACCTCGCAGGAAATTAATTTTTGATATAATTATACGCAATGTTTTCTTTCCGCGCCAATTGTATCGGGCGATTTACATACTAGTTACATAGGCTTATCGGTTAATTTGTGATACATTGCGATTTTTTGGATCACTTTTGACTCTCCTTTGGGGTTGATCAGTTAATTGAAAACTTTTGAAAGCAACTTTTTTTTGAAAATCATCCAAACATATATTTTTTTAAAGTCATTATTTAAGGCCTAATTAAAGGAACCACACTATTTTTTCCCTGGAAAAAAAAAGAAAAAAATTGGATTTTGATATATTATGTTATATGTTCTTACGAGAATACTTATACCTATATAATAATAATGTTTCCGACCGTATTTCTACGGAGATTAGCCGCGCAGTTGGCGCGTTGGATATTATAGTGTTCAAATGTGTGCGCAAACACAGGTGCGCTCTCTATTCCTTCACTCTGATAGTCCGATGGGATGGAAAGCCAACATGACCGGAGAGAGATCAGGCACAGGGTCAACGGTTTTATGACAATTTATTTATGTGCTAATTTTTTAATTGTATCAGGCGTCACTGTTCGGAAGTTAAGTGCTAATTATATGGCTGGATATATTATTTCTTTTCATCCACTTCTTAACTTCAACACATACAGCTATAAAATTTCATGACTGCCAAAAATGAGGGAAGTAATAAACCGATTATTATTACCGGCACATTCACCATTCGAGGCCACACCTCGCAATGAATTGGCACGATCAAATGAAACAAAATCGCACGAACTCAAGTGGGAATCGAGCTTAACCCATTAAACGCGATTGCTTGTCGAAAATGAAAATGGGGAAATATATTTTCGTTGTTTCCCGATTGTTATTCCCATGTTTTTTGCCTGATTTCATGCAATCCCGATGGGGCTGCGTTTACACACAACGAATTGTTCACTTTGATTGAGAGCTTCGATTTTGTGTTACTTTGTACCGAACAGTAATTTTTGTTGCGAGGGGCTTAAACGAAATATTTCTACGTTTGTAAAACAGATAATTTTTCCCTCAATCGGAAAATTACATCAAGTTGCTAACATTTAATTTATTAAATATATTTTACTGTGTTGATAAATCCCTAGTCAGAATAAAATGAAAGAGTGTATTCATAGCAGGATTAATAAGTAAAATATTGAAGTGGTTCAATTTATGTTTTTCTTAGAAACATTTACAAAGTAGGTACTAAAAATAACGCTTGACATGAAAACAATTTTGCATACCTTATATACGAGAAAGAATTTATTACATAAATTTCTAAGTATCTACTTATCTCACATTCGAGCACGTATTCTGGGTAACTGACTCAAGTTCGATTACTCGTTTCAATGGCTGCCAAAGAAGCAAAAAGAGCGACCCAATTAAAAAGTGTTCATGCATGGGCGGCTCTATTCGACTCCAATTTTATCGGAACGATTAATTTTATTGCAAAAATTTCTGGACAGAGCGGAACGAATGGAAAACGAGAGTTTCAACGGCCTTTTGTGGTTTCGATGGATGGGTTTATTCGGTATCTAATCAGCGCGTGGGAGTCCCAGTTATTGCGAGCTGATGAATGAATGAGTCGAAATTTTCAAAGTAATTGGAAACGTTGATGATCGAAAGGCTCAATATCGATATGCCGGAAATAAATGACATTTCCATAATGAATTTCGGCCGCGATGGGTATTAGATGGATAAAACACGATATTGGATAAATGGGGAAACCGTTATCGCCCGTTTTTTTACTTTTTATTTGTTTGTGTGATATATTTTTGTCATTGTATATTTGGATAAAATGCTAACATTAAGGTATTGAACATATTTTACAGACACAAGAAAGCGTCTCTAATTTTATGACTTTTTATAGAACTAAAGAATAATGTAAAAAATATTACACTTTGGTTTATCCCGAAGGAAAGTCAAGGGGAACTAAGCCCATACAGCTTATTGTCTTTAGTAAATGATTTTTGAATTTATGATGGATGATATTGATGATGATGAATGGAAACGTCGGGAAAATCCTCAAATATGTGTGTAAAATTAGTAAAGATCAAAAAGAATTTGCAGAAACAACTTACATGAGCCCATGAAGAGATCGTATTCCGACTAAAGTTTACTTACCTTACATACATACATACATATAATCACGCCTTTATCCCCTACGGGGTAGGCAGTTACTTAGCTTACCTGTATATAAAACCATGCACACGCACTACATTCACATCACAAGTAAACAAAATGTAACTTATCTACCAGAAAACATCACTTTATGGACACATGCAAGCCATTTACAAATAAATTTAGATTTTCACAAGAAAATTACACCTACACATTTTATTTTTTTATAATTAGCTAGGCAAATATTTGACCGCCATCGTGCCTGATGTTAAGCAAGATGCGGCCTAAGGTGGTACATGTTTGCCTAGAAAGTGCCTATTCACTCTAGCTTTGAAGAGACCAATGTTGTAGTACTCGGGAAATATATAATATATTGACGTATTTAATAACATATTGTTATTTACCCCGTAAGGGATGAAGGCATGATTATATGTATGTATGTATGTATGTTATTTTAAATAGATTTTGTATGCTACTTTCTAATAGAGTAATTGTTTGATACCATTGCTATAATCTTTGAATCTTGAATCTCACAAATTTATTAGTTTTAACAACATAATTTTTTTAAACGAAAAACCGACTTCCTCCCTAAACTCGAGCTCACTAAAGTAAAATTTTACTAAAGAGAAAATATATATTGCTTTAAGCAGTATACGGCGTTTAGAAGACATAATATTGTCAGATTTATATGCCAGCAAATGATTAAATAGGCCACATGACAAAAGAGAGAAGTGACTAGGCTTCGAAACTTTACGTCTCACAATATATAAGCAATATATAATTACACTCCTTCTTCCCGCCCCGTTCCCAATCATTTGGAATCGGTGCAATATGTAGGTACCTACTCTTCTTTCATTCATCCCTATTATCCGTCATCTCGTTATTCTCATGTCTACCTCTTCCTCTATAACCATCTTACTACGGACACAGTTTAACGCAACATATAATTACACCACTTAACACAATTATCTTCATCTTCATAAGCCTATTGCAGTCCACTACTGGACGTAGGCTTCCCCCTGCCATAGGGGGATTTTGTTACTAAAAAGTTCCACTATCTGTTTTTCGGCGGCTCCATCATCAGACCCTCGTTTTCTTTATATTATGTGTAGCTGACCAAAATTCTCTATAAAAATCTAAAAACGGACTACTCGTGCCTATTATATATGAGGATATCCCTAGATTCCTTAGAGATTCCATCATCAGATGTTATGTTTTATATGTAGGTGACCAAAACGCTCAGTAAAAGTGTAAAAACAAACTATATAGGCCTAAAATATTCGAGGATTGCCCTCGATTTCTCCAAGATCCCATCATCAGATCCTGATGTGGTGAATATGGGACCAACCTGGAAGAATACCATGACCAACTATAAAAAAAATTTAAATCGGTTCATAAATGACGGAGTTCTGAGGTAACACACATAAAAAATATAAATAAAAAAAAACATACAGACGAATTGATAACCTCTCTTTTTGAAGCCGGTTAAAAATAGAGGCAGGTCACTCGAAAATTACAAAATGATACATACAATATAAAGGTACATACATATACTTAACCACGAGTGTTCCCGAAATATCGTAGCCAGAACTGCAGGATCATATAGGAAATCCTACAGCCACGTTTAGCATAGCACGGACAGATCTGTAATCAGATTCCTTAGTTGACTCTTACGACATGCACCGAAGGAGATGCAACTGATGTATACAAGTAATGCTCCGCATAAGCATAGGAATTACATATATCGATACCGTACTAATAATAATGATATAGGTATCATTGTGAAAGTTTGTGCGAAATAATCTTTGAATACTTGTTGCTCTGGTGAATTAATGGAATTTGATGAAACTTGGCAGCATATGTTATGTTTTTCTTTGCTTGAGAGTAACACGGTCATAATTAAGACAGAACTTTTAAGCTACAAGTATACTATTGTAAAATTTTCTTTCGAAAAAAAAAAAGGGAAGTACGCCTAAAACAAAATGGAAATAGGAGCTCGTGCACAATGAACTCGTATTCCGATTCACTTACTTAGCCGCGAGCCGAGTAGGTCAAGTCAGACGTGTCTCTACAATAATTTTATTAATATTACCCCACCGCGCTGTCACGCGCGCACCGCCCTCGTATATCTTAGCCTTGGAAAAAAATATGATATATTGAGAAAACGAGACACGAGAGCTTTTCCTTGCTTCTCTTCAGTGAGCTTGGCGTCTTTTAGTGTCCTCATTGGAAGTAAGAAAAGACGTACATATATTTTCACGTTTCATAATTTGCTGATAACTTATCTGTAAACAAAATGTTTTTTTTTAATATTGAAAAGTAATCGGCAATTTATCTATGTTCAGAAATTTGTGATTTTATCGATGTTATTTGCAACATTGGAAACCCCAAATCGAATTATAACTGTTATAGTTTTCTACTATTTAAATTCACTATACAGTAACTATATTGCACAACATAAAAAGCTTCGTCAAAATACAATTTCAACTTAATCGGGTCAAAAATAGCAAGCCAAAAAGCGTAACGAAATAGGCTGTTAATTTTTTATGCCGCTCATATTTAGCCACTAAACGCTACAAGCGGCCTTCACACATTGCCAATCATCCTCCTTCCACGTTCCCCAAAATTGATCCACACATGTAACAGAATCGCTTATCGTGACCCACCGCCACCACTCACCACATTCGACACTATAATCACGAGTACCAATTCCTTAGTGCGCTCTAGCACGACACCATCTGCGAGCTACGTTATAGCCCACCATTATACGAGCGAACCCCCCAATCTAATATAATTTATATTTCCGATACATTATGCGTGACATTCTCCAAACTTCGAGCTTTGTAAGTACAGCTTTATTGTGAAATTATTCTGGCTTTACTCGGCGGTGACATAGAAATAAAGGGGCGGGACCGATTTTGGATTTCATTTCGTAGCTTATCTTAATGTGGCTTGGCTGTGTCGTGCTGGGACGGGATTCCGGATTTTTTTTATTGAAGGTTCTCGTGCCAGCTTTATGGACCTGTGGCCGGCTTTGTTACAGTCAATTTCTGTAAATGTTATTATTAAAGCAGTAAGACTTATCAACAGAATCGCCGCCCACGATAACTTCATAATAATTACGTTTTTAAACAAACAAAAAAGTGTAATTGAAGCGATTTGAATAAATAAAAGTTACCTTAAAAAGAAATTAAAATTTAATTATTTTGTACTTTGTTATATTTTTATGTTACGTCACGCTACTATATAGCAATATGCTCTTAGATTAATGATTGGAGCGAATCATTATTGTGAGAATATGCTGTACAAAATTACGTCTGAAAAGGGGTCTGGTTTCGGTAAAAATACGTAATTTTCCAGGACAAAAACTGTCATTTCGGCCACTAATTAAAGTTTAAACGAGGTATTTTGCTCGCACAATTGCGGCCTGTCTATTAAAGGCTATATTTCGAAGCCATTGTGAGAGTCTATAGCACGGGCTGAAAGGCTTATTTGACGCAAACAGCCAATAAAAGCGGTTTAATTAGAAAACATACTGTGATTTTCTAAGAAATAATGCCAGTTTTACTGTAGATTACATTTATTTAGCGGTTTATTTATTTTTGATCAAAGACATTATTATGTACCTATTTATTTACATTTCGTAAATCTATAAGTCATGGTCCTCTTTGTCCTCATAAATTCGATATGAATTCACATAAATATAGGTATTTTTGGGATAATAAGTAAGTACAGTGATAGCAACCAATGCAATGCATTAAATCTAACTGGGTCCTAGCTCCGCTTATAAACCAACAATGCAACAGACCTATTCCTTCCACACAAACGTGTTCTCATAAGGAAGCTAAGTGAATATTACTGTTCCACGTTTACTGCGTTACGATTCGCGGCATTATTTTTCTTGGCGTTAAAGGGACATGAATATAAATAGAGGTAATATCAGTGGCGTGGCGTTCGCGCCGTGTGAAAATAATCCTCTTTTCTTTAAGGGAACCTGTCACCGTGCTAGTAATATACCTCATCAGTCATACTTAGTAGGAGTTTTCAATTTTCTCAGCGGGTGTGGCCAAATAAAGATGGATAGCTTTGTCTCCTTGCGGTGTTTCTATCTTGCGTTAGGGATACGCGGTCCGGTGAGGATGATTGATTTGTTTTGTAAATAATATACCAGTGTCTCCTTTGTTATGTTATTGTGTTTGCTAGAGTGTTTGGGTTATTGAGTTATATCTTGTAGGGTTTTGTTGATTCGGGCCTATTAGTACGGTTAACTTATGTTATGAAAAGGTGTGCGATAGTGGAAGTCTATTTCTATAGTATTTTCATTACCTTAGTTTGTCTATAGTTTTTAGGACCACTTTATTTTTATAACTCTCTAAACATAACCAAAATATCTAAAATATAAGGCAAATTTATTTTCACCTGGTATATTGCATAGAATATAATACCATATGATTCATATCACCAGCACTTGACATTCATCTCTACTCTCAACCAATTGATATACAAAATGTCGACGTGCACGTTTCATTCGAAGATATATTTTTAACACATGTAGTACTTTTATTGTACTGGCAACTTCGCACAATTTCAGAGTGGGTAATTCGAAAACAGAACTACCCTACAACCTACGACACTATTCCTAGTCTACCGATAATTTCCATCATTCTTTAGAGCATCACAAAATTTTCTTAGTTTTAAGGGATCTGGGAAGGGGGGGTTTTATCTTATATCTTCGAATGAAACGTACTCATATAATTGTGATAGAACTTCACTTACAGGTAAGTTCGTTTAATCACCAATTACATTTCGTACGTTTCATTCTTTGATATATTTTTAACACATGTAGATGTTTAGAGGTGAAAATTTTGGTTAATGAGTTGTATACCTAATTATTATTGTAATTATGGGAAAAAGAGAACACTACATTTTTACAAATTTTTATTTATAACAAAATATAACTTTTTAAATTAGATTAATTTACAAGTGATAAAATCTGCTTATAAATTATTTTAAATTTATGATGATTGATTGGACAGAAAGACTGATCTTGCAAAGTGAGCATCATCAGTCACTGGACGGTTATAGAATTTACCAAATGTTTCTGAGGCCTGCGACCGGCCAGCAGTTCTCCTAATAACGTCTAATGAGACACCCTGCGCTCGCGCTGTAGATGTGGGAGCGTGTCGTGTGCTATGAGAACTCCATGCTGTCACATCCACCCCGGCTTCCGCCAGGATCTCCTTAATCCATCGGCTAATGGTTTGGGTGCTAACAGACTTATATGGTCTTCCAGACGTTATTATGAGATTTTCGACTGTGTTCGGTCTTAAATCATTTGTAACTAACAAATAATCTTGCAAAACTGTAGCAGGACATATATTGATATTTTCTGTAAAATAAGGCAAGAACAGAATTGGCTGGTCGCGCCCAGCTGCTGATGTTTTTATAATGTCTGAAATTACAATTTTTATACCGTTCAGGCTGATATGGATATTATTAGCTTTAATGAGAGAAAGTGTCTGTGCTCTATGCGCAGTACATAAGGCCAGCAATATTACGAGTTTCTTAGAAATTTTGGCAGAGTTAAATCCTTATTAGGGCCCCATGAGGTAATATATTGCAAAACTGTATGAGGGTCCCATGTGGATGCGTATTTTGGAATATTGGGCCTTAATTTATATATACCTTTCAATAGTCTTTTAATTTAATCATGAGATCCTGACTCATCTCCGAAAAGCAAACTTAGAGCCGAACGATGACTATTCAAGGTGCCATAAGCCGCATCTTTATTAAACAGTTTTGTCAAAAAAGTCAACATTCTTGGAACGGAACATGTGTATGGATCTATATTTGCCTCAGTGCAGTACTGCCACCAATACTTGTAGGAGACACCATATTGTTGCAAAGTATTTTCGACAAAGAAGCCATCATAAGGTCCAATGATTCGATAGGGACACCTCGTTTCAGGAACGCGTCCCTGAGAGTTTGGCTGCACCCAGGATTTATAAAACTAATATCGGATGTAACCATTCTTTGTAACAGTGGGAACCACGGCTGGGAAGGCCAGTATGGAAATATTAGAATGCCTTCAGCCTTGTCCAATATAATTTTTTCTAAGACCTTTAATACGAGTGGGAATGGTGGAAAAGCGTAAAAGTATACGCCCTTCCACGAGATAGTGAAGGCATCCACAGCAACTGCATCTGGATCTGCCTTCCACGACACATATCTTTGGCATTTGCATTAGTGCGAGAAGCGAATAAATCGATATCTGGCTTACCTAAATCCGTTACTAGTATATTAAATACTTCATCTGTTAATGTCCACTCAATGTCCGTATTAACCTTTCAGGACTCTTCATCAGCTTCTCTATTGTCTTTACTTTTAATATAAGAAGCAGATAACCATATATTTCGCTTCTAGCATCATTGCCAAATTTCTCGCGCTAAATCATTTAGATGAGGATACTTTATGCCACCATGCGATTAACGTAACTCAACGCCGTAGTGTTGTCAATACGTAATAAAATAGAACAGTTTCGGATATTACGTGCAAAGCATTTGAGTCCAAAAAATACTGCAAGCAACTCTAGAAAATTAATATGAAAATTTATTTCACTAGCTTTCCATTTCCCATTTATTCTTTGATTTTTACAAAATGCACCCCAGCCAGACCTGGATGCATCTGTAAAGATCTCTAGTTCAAAACTACTCGATTTTAATGGGGTTGATGTCGATAAAATATTTTTTGACCACCATTCTAGGTCAGGCAATATTATAGATGAAGGACGAAATTTAGCTTCGTATGTTTTATATATTTGTAATGCTAAGTATTTAATTTGCTCGAGACGTTTAGTGTAAACCCAGCCGTATTTAACTGCTGGGCATGCTGCAGTAAGGGTACCAATGAGACAAGCAAGATCTTTTATAGTGCATAATGGTAAGGATTGAAATTTCTTAACTATTTTTAGTATATATAATCTTTTATCCATAGGTAATGATAATGTCATGTCAAGAGTGTTATAAATAAAGCCCAGAAACTTTGTCTGTTGTAAAGGTCGTAACGAACTTTTTTCATAATTTATAACAAATCCTAAGCTTTCAAGTAGTGCCACTGTTTCCGTTACATTATATAAACATTCAGAATGTGTGTGGCCGATGCATAAAAGATCGTCTAGGTATATAACAGATATAAATCTTTTGCCGCCGTTGGCTTTAGGAGCTAAAAATATTTTAGAGATAAATTGATCTGTCTGTGGCTCACACTTGTATATTGCGCCTAAGTCTAATAAATTGTTAATTGCCTTAGACATATCACGCATTTCTGCTGTGGTAAAATTATTACTATAGGGTACACTATTTTGGTAAACTTTTTTCGAAAAAGGTATTTTGTAGCCATTTTTTATCCAGGAAAGAACTAATTTATTATTAGTGATTTTCATCCAGTTATCATAAAAATATTGCAGGCGACCCGCATGTACCTGTTTATCTAATGTCGCGTGTAGGCTCGCTGCTGACTGCTCTGGTTCGAGTAGGCACGAGATCGTGTCAGTGTCGTCGTCGATGTGGCTCCGCGTCTGTATGATGTCGTTGTTCGTGGAAAGCCTCCGCGCCCCCCCCCTGTTCCCTGATGTGTAACGAAGGGGGCGAATCTTGTTTCCCGGAAGGCGAGATCTTGAAGTGGATGGGCCATTTGTATGTGCAGGTGCTGTCTTATGTGTCGGTTTCTTAATTTGTAGACCTTGTCTGGAAATAGCCTTTGAGGCTTTTATGGTCTCCGATAGTTTATCACCAAAGAGCGTGCTGTCTCGTTCATGATCTTTGATTAATGGCGTAAAGGATTTATCGAGGCAAGGTGTTATAAGTTTTGTTCTGAGCTCTGTTTCTATGTAATGTACGTCAGTCAAGATCCTGCAGCTATCCGACAGTACCTCTATTGCTTTTATCTTATCATCTCCAAGGAGGAGTAATGTAATGGCTTTATTAATTGCTGTTATTCCAAGCCCTAATTGGTCTTGCTTTAACTGAATATTTTTATCGCGATTTTTAGTGATATCAGATACAGCAGCTTTTATTTCGGCGTTTAATGTCGGTGCTTTTAGTAATTGACAATTTTCAGGTACCTGGTATTTTTTAAGCAATTTCCTTTGGGTCTTTATTTAGTCCCTTCGCTAATATAGGCAACCAGCGTTGTGCCAGAGTGTGGTGAATTTTTTCACCAAACATCGGTTGCTCGTCCGTTGTATCATCCAACGCTAATAAAAGCTCCGGGTCGAGGTCAGGTGTATCGTTTTGAGCTTCCGGGGTTATATTAACTTCTACCGGAGTATTTTCCAGTTTCTCTTGGACTCTGTTGCTGAGGTGTATTGAATTACATCATCTTGTGCGGTTCCGTCTAGAACAATTATATGTGAATTTTATTTTATATATCATTGAATATCTGACTATACACACTATATTCTGAATACCGTCGTGTTGACCCGCAGTCAACCTCCCGGTTAATTTTTTGCATCATGTTAAACCTTCGTGATACCCTCATTGTGATATCCTCCAGGTTAACTTAAAGATGCTTATTCTGAATACCGTCGTGTTGACCCGCAGTCAACCTCCCGGTTAATTTTATGCATCATGTTAAACCTTCGTGATACCCTCATTGTGATATCCTCCAGGTTAACTTAAAGATGCTTATTCTGAATACCGTCGTGTGACCCGCAGTCAACCTCCCGGTTAATTTTATGCATCATGTTAAACCTTCGTGATACCCTCATTGTGATATCCTCCAGGTTAACTTAAAGATGCTTATTCTGAATACCGTCGTGTTGACCCGCAGTCAACCTCCCGGTTAATTTTTATGCATCATGTTAAACCTTCGTGATACCCTCATTGTGATATCCTCCAGGTTAACTTAAAGATGCTTATTTTAGTTCACTCCAGTTCGCTTCTTGTTTTGGCTTTCTTTTAATTTCTTAATTTTATTTAAGTAATAGTTAATTTCACTAGAAGCTTTGCGTTTAGGCATGTTCTTAATACTCTGATAATAAATTTGAAAAATAGAATAAACTAAACTATAATACTAGAATTGAAAACGTGTGCTCGTTGCCGCGCACAAAAAAAGAATGATGGAAATTATCGGTAGACTAGGAATAGTGTCGTAGGTTGTAGGGTAGTTCTGTTTTCGAATTACCCACTCTGAAATTGTGCGAAGTTGCCAGTACAAAAAAGTACTACATGTGTTAAAAATATATCAAAGAATGAAACGTACGAAATGTAATATCATATGATTCATATCACCAGCACTTGACATTCATCTCTACTCTCAACCAATTGATATACAAAATGTCGACGTGCACGAAAACTGAAACCCAAGTTCTTGTAGCCCAGTCTAATAGTGAATCTCCATTGTTTCAGTGTCTACAGTGGACGTAGACGCGGTGTTGGGCCGCACTGCTTCCCTGCCCTGTGACGTCACACCGGACACTAACGAGGATCGAGTGTACATGGTCCTCTGGTTCAGAGCTGGGAAGGCCACTGGTGGGAAGCCCATTTATAGGTAAGATAAGATAATTACCCTCAAACTTATCTTAAACTTGTTTTAAAACGCTTCATAAAGTAAAATAATGTTTTAGTTTTAGTTTAGTTTTTAGTTTACTAATAGTTTACTTCATTTCTTGTAAAAGTTGTGCTAGCCTGTAATTGTGATACCTACATAATGTTTTCTTGTACTCTTATCCAACTTGTAGCTTAACGGAACTATTTCGAATTCAATAAAATAATAAACGTGTCCTATGCTGACGCGGGGCTTGAAAAGAATACATCAGCTGCATCTCCTTCCCCGCATGTCGTAAGTGTCTACAAAGGAACTTACGGGTGTTATTTCAGGCGATGAACTAGTACCTTGTCTTTTACACCTGGCCACGTTACTCTATAGAATCGGCTTCTTGAACATTCAGTATTGATTACCATATTTTGGTAACACAGCCATGTTTTGAATGTATACTCGTATGTTTTGAATGTATACTCGTATGTTTTGAATGTATACTCGTATGTTTTGAATGTATCCTCGGCTATTATTCACATGGGCTCAATGTTGTATTTACACATGCAAGGTAAGGTTTTGTACAAATGTCTGTATTTGTGTAAGTATATTACTTATATTTATTTATTTGCCTAGACATAATTCTTGATTTTATATCAGAATATAAATAATTAGCCCATTATAATGATTAAGACGGTAGGTATATTTTTATTCAACATTTATTTACACAATACGTTGATTAGTACCCCACGGCACAAGACGATCTTAGGCTAAGAAGGATCTTAGTGTGGTACTGGGTCAATTTGTTATGAAGTGTGTGAAAATTTATTTATTTAATACACAAATCTATGTAATTGTCATAAACATGTCCACGAGATAAAACAAATGAGACTCCGCAACAATTGCGTTGAATATTTCTGTGGCCTATTACAGTGACCATAATGTCGGCCTAGTCAATTAATAAAGCGGCTGGCGTCAATACAGCCCGAAGCGCAAGATAAGCCTGCCCGGCCTAAGACATTAATCATCAGCTGACAAATTTATGTGTATCCCCAGTTATCTGACAACTGTGGTTCATGATGCTAGCTCTGTATGTTAAACTGTAAAATTTAGTGTTATGCGATATATGGGATGTCGAATTTATAATTGCTGTGTGAAAAATGATATACGAGTCAGCTTTCTCGTATAGATACACAATTGTCAAAAATTTAAATAAAAAGCAATTGCGCCCTTTTTCTGAAGGTACGAATTATGAGTATTGATGAAAACTACGATTATTGGGGCAATTAAATAAATACCATATTACAATCAATAATTTTATAAGTTAATCGTGTACTTGAATCACACTCAACTATTTAAAAAATATGTTCTGATAAAGAAAAAAGTTGAGTGTCCTCAAGGGAAAAGTTACCACTATAAATACGAGTGTTAGGTAGGCCCCAGACCTTTGCGTGAGGGTTTTTAAAGGTCAGTCGACCTCTAACCATTATTTACCTAAGTGCTTACTAATGTTCTAATGTGTTTATTTACTGTTACCAACTAGAAAGCCTGTCTGAACTAAATCTGGAGGTCAATACATGTTATAATTTTATTATTTAATGTCAATGTCAATGAGCAGACACTTTAATGAAAAGCGATCTTTAAAAAGCACTTCAAACTTTAATTTCAAATGATTTTTTTATCACAACGCCTAGGCTAGTTGACTTGCAGCTAAGCTATTAACACCAGTTTTTAGGTAATAACTTAGTGCATCAAAAAAATCGATAAAAAGGTATGTTCATGGTCTAGTTTTTTTGTAAAATTTAAAAATTTAAAAACTTTATTATTTTTTATTTCATTTTTTACTTTTTAAGTGTTTTTTAAATATTTTAATGGGAGATTTTGATAAACTTTTTGATGTCAACTTATTGCCTACTCTTTTAGATTCTTTTTTACGCTTATAGGTCCTGTAGATCGGCATATACTCGCATAGCTAAATAAATGAATCCACCCGGACTCAGAAACCAAAAAAAAAGCTGCAATTTTTTTAATACGAGTAGTATGGATAAAAAAATTTACAGTGGATTTGTCGATAAAATTGGTCATATTACTGCACCCCAACGGGTCGGACACTGGTGACCAGACACACTGTAGAACTCCGCATTTTAATATTATGTCTATTTTTGACAAAAACCCTTAGTTTCAAGCATGACATTCATTCCCCTTATCCGTGAACCCTTATTCTATTCTATAAGGCGATTATAGATGCCATAAGTAGTTATCAATAACAACAAAGGGGCATCAACATAAACTAATATCCCTTTGTGTGTATTAACAGTAATCATTGTACCTTATGTGATGTGAATAAGTTATGAAAGGCAAATCACACGTAGCCCAGAACAAAGAGATATATCACAGTGGATTATGTTACAGTTCCCTCCTAGCAATTAAAGTTAGAATAAATAAATAATTGTCTGGGTTCCGTTGCCAGAATTAGTTTTGAAATAAGATAGCCGATTCTAACTTGGAGTTTTATTGGAGTATAAAGTCAGCGAAATTGTTTATTTATTATTAAATCTGAGGAAATAGTCCATGTACAATATATAAGGTCTACCATAAAGTAGTGATTATCTTTTGACACGAAACTAGGTAGGTAAAAAGAAACAACTTTCACTATGGGACCATCTCCCAAATAGTGAAAAAAAAATCAGCTGTTCCATACAATCTTGAATAATTACTGCACTGTAATGTATGGAACAGCTGGTTTTTTTGTCACTATTTCGGAGTTGGTCCCATAATGAAAGTTGTTTCTATTTACCTACCTAGTTTCGTGTCAAAAGTTAATCAGTACTTTTTGGTGGACCTTATATAGGTACATGGCATCACCTACCGGTCTCGTAAGGTCACTGGGAAGGCATTATTTCCTTGTATTAATTGATATACTAAATGTTTTTTTTTAATAATTTTCAGTAAAATAAAATAGAGTACTCGAGATAAACTGAGTTTAGATGTGTAATATTAGAACTGTTGGACTTAGGTATGCCATCGGTATTTGTTTTTATTTAGCTATATTTAATTTACAAAAAGGCTAGCTCCAGGCAACAAAAGAGAAATATTTTAAAATATTTAACATTTTCGAGTATATAAAACAGAAAAATGTATTACAAAATGTTCAACCCTCACAACTTTCCTCACAAAATGAACTTCCTAACAATATTTCAGAGTAAGTATACTCTAACATTGAGTGGTCAACCTGAAAAATATGAAGAGCAGCGGACTGTAATAATTCTGTTTAACCATTACCCTGCGGAACCCCAATAGTGTGCCGGATTGATTTACTGTAGCCGCTGATATCCGTATCTGAGATAGGGACTTCCGCGTCACATATAAATATTGCTGACCCCCAACGAGGATACAATTCTAATACAAGGAAATATGGCCTTTATACTGCGGCAATAACTTCAAAAATATAGGTTGTTGATTCTGAAAACGCTGTGTAACAGGTTTTTTTTACAGGATATATGGACAGTGATAATTTTTATTCTTCATTCTATGTTTTGGGCGTAGAGCATGTTTGAAAAATATGTGTGTTATTTACTCGTAATCTAACATGAAATAAAATAAAACAATAAATTAAAACAATCTATAATATAAAATTATTAATAAAGAAATGGAAAAAATTCCTCACCCGGGTGGGAATTAAACCCACGACCTCTGCATTCCGTGCCATTTATAATATGACTTTTAGCGTTACAGTTATACCGAAGGATAGAATAGTTTTGGATAGTATCAAATCTAACCTTGTTTATAATATACTAATAATATTATTATTTCGTCGTACAATATTTAGTTACTAGCGGCTGCCCACTACTTAGCCCACACGCGTAACTTTACACGTGTTTACATTTTGGATTGTTTTACTATTGGTAATAATATTATAAACGCGAAAGTTTGTGAGTATAGGTGGATGGATGGATGAATGTTTGTTACTTTTTCACGTAAAAACGTCTGTAGCGATTTTATTAAAATTCAGTATGGAGTTAGCTGACACTCTGGAAACACATAGGCCACTTTTTATCGCGGTAAAGTATTTTTATCCCGGATAATTTCAACTTTTTGTTTTTTCTGCAGTCCATGCGGATGAAGTCGCAGGCGTCCACTAGTTGGTAATAGATTTCACAATTAATATCATTTTTATCTAAGTCATAACCATAGAAAAACCGTGCAACATTATAGTAATGTATAACAATGGGCCGGCAAAAAAGGAAACGAAGTAATAAGTTATAGAAAAATTTAATAAAAGTAAAATAGGATGTCTGAAAGGACACCATTACCGTAAGTTTTCCTTATCCGGCTCAAATTGGGAAACAACCCTTTTCTCCTCCGTTATGTTTACATTTGAAACAAAATATGCACCCCATGATACGATGAAAGCTCGCGATCGTTATCTTTGTTGGAGAAAACGCAACCGGAAACTGTATCGCCATTTACACCACTTTTCATTGTCACAGAAATAAGTCTTTTCGACATATTCGTAAAAACCGTTAATTGTCCAATTTATTGGTGACACAAGATAGGTCCAACAAAGGTTTTGTTTATATTAAATGCACATACAAGCATACAGTTGTTCAGAAATTAATAACAAGCTGATAGCGTTTCACCTGAGTTTATTAAATACCTAAAGCGGCTCGTAAATCATAAATTTGCTTTAAATTTCTTTATACTTCAAATATTAATGATGGATAGAAACATAAATGTAAACTTAGTTTAAATCAATAACTTTAAAACTATGTTAACCTAGAACGATTTAAAACATAATTTCAGCTGAGGTAATAAATTCAGTATAGCTTATCGGTATGAAAAATAACGTTGCCAATATGCAATTTAGAAAAGAGATGGTAAAATTCGTCATCCGAGTAATTGACCCGGTAGCTCAGTGGTTAGAGCAACTAGCACGGTATGCAGTGGTCGTGGGTTCGATTCCCACTCGGGTGAAGAAGTTTTTCCATTTCTTTATTAATAATTTTATAATAAATTCAATAGCAAAATGTTTAATTATTCCAACAACATTTTAATTAGTTGTAAGTTATTTGTTGAACATTTTATGCCTCCGGCCATAACAGTTTCGTGAAATACCTCTACGTGGCTTTCAAATCACGCAAGTCATATACTATAAATCTTATAATTATGTTCGCTAAATACTGCGGATACCGCACACCCCGTTTTTGCAATATGTAAATTTAGATACTGCTTTGCCTATACATTCCGTATGGGTATGATATAATAGGTAAAATAACCGCAATTTACGTTGAGAAATTACAGTGAAGCTAGAAATCCTAACTAATATTAAGTATAAAAGTAGACATGCATGACGTCACTATCGGTTCCAACGGAAGACCAGCGCTGGTTGATTACAGCCAGCAGTAAGCTGAGGTGGGACCGAGTTTGTGACAGAATACTTCCTCTAATGTAAATATTTTATTATATTCTTTGTTATGTTTCTGTCTCAAATAAAGCTTTCATTCATTCATTCATAAATATATAGCCGCGTGGTGCCAGCAGAGTAGAGTTTGTACCACCCCATGCCTGCCTGTGGGTATCGGGTTTTCGGGAGGTGGGCAGCAGCGCCTCCCGTGCTGACAAAATAGTCCAAAAATCAGACTGCGGTCACCACCCCGCCTGCCCAGCGTGGTGACTATGGGCAAAAACCCCCCATGGCAGTAGCCTTTTGGCGTGCCCTGGGGGAGGCCTACGTCCAGCAGTGGACTGCAATAGGCTGAAAAAGAAGAATTAGGTGTAAATAGGAAAGTTAGACAGATTATTTGTTACCTCTTCCTTCACGCGTTAGTCGCTTAACCAATGTTCTTTAAATTGTATTCATAATTATAGTTTGAAGTACTGAAGGCATAGGCTATATTCTGTGGTCTATTAGAAGTAGGATTACCTACATATACATATAGCTATAAAAAGAATTACAATGTTGTAGTATTTGAAGGTAAATAGTTATAAAAAAAAAACTTTTTTTAATGCGAATTTGCATTATGTAGTAGAGCCGTATAAACATGCGTTGACCGCACTGTGCGGTAACAATATTTTAAAATTATTGCTTTTTTTATTAAAAATTTACATTTTAATTACAAAAACACGATGGCGTGAGTTTTAATCCTGTAGGTTAAAGGTACAAGCAAAATTTGCATAAAAAAACCAACTATGTTTTAATAGCAAACATATGAGTAGGTAAATGTGTTTATAGGTGAAACCATCAGGAATGTTTTATATTTAGGTCAACATACAGGGTGTTTTTTGGTGGCCAACCTTAACGAAGGGTACGTACTCTATACATCAAATAAAGTAAGTTTATGACAAAAAAAATGCTGGGAAACGATGTAAATTTTTTGAAAAAAAAAATGAATTACTTGTTCGGGTGGAATTTATAGTGTCCAGTGTTTATGCTAGTTTTTTCATAGACAGATAATAATTATTTCTCGTGAAAAAATCTTGCTACGCGCGTCAATGTGCATTTATGCAGAATAACGCAGTCTATTTACTCAACTTTGGACCCTAATATCTTGGAAACCAGACACTTTCCAGGTATGCTTCCATGGAGAAAAATGATCGTGATGATGAGGAGATGCCATAGTTTTCGGGAACGTTGACGACTAAAAATCATCCTGTATATAGCCTAATCTATGGTTATAACAGTATATTTATTATACTTATACTCGTACATATGTAGATCCTCGCTAATATTATGCTTCACATACCTCTTCTGTTTATCATGACTTACGGATCCGAGAAGTGGAACCTGACGGTGGGGCTGACTCACCGATTGCATGTCACTCAGAGAGCTATGGAAAGGTCAATGCTCGGATTCTCGCTAATGAACAAAGTCCGAAACGCGGTTATCCGGCAGAAGACCAAAGTGACAGACATAGTCTCGAAATGTAGCAGACTGAAGTGGCAGTGGACCGACCACATCTGCCGTAGAACCGATGGACGGTAGAGTAAACGGGTTCTCGAATGGAGACCGCGCCTCAGCAAGCATAGCGTTGGGTGCCCTCCGGCCAGATGGACCGATGACTTAAGGAGGACGGCTGGTAGTGACTGGATGGCAAAAACGGAAGATCGAGCCATGTGGCGTACTCTGAGGGAGGCCTACGTCCAGCAGTGGACTGCAATAGGCTGACAACGACGACGACGACCTCTTCTGTTAGTTTTTTCTACTCATATATGTATTATTGAGAAACCAAGTTTAATATTATTTAATATTCTAGTAACATAAAAATCTAAAAAGAAAAAAAACAAACAAAATAGATCCCAAACAACCCTTACATTAAATATTTACGAGTAATATGAAATTGGAGGAAAATTTTAAGCGTTGTAAGCAAAACTAATTTGAACTTATTGCGGGCATCAAATTGGGCGGAGCGATTCATCAAATAATTGATGACTCGCACTTTTTGTTGTTGCGTTTAATACTGTTAAATGTTTATGAGAAAACAAATTGTGACACCCGTAAACGTTATATTCTATTTTGCGATAAATGGTGTTATAGTTTTTATTCGGTATTTTTTGCGTGAAAGAATAAGAAAAATTCATTCTCACAAACTTTCATATTTATAATAAGAACGAATATGAAATTTTCTTGTATAAAGTATGGAATACCCCTGTAACAAAGTGTACATTGTTCCAGCTTTGACGTTCGCGGCAGATCATTCAACAAGGCCCTTCAGTGGTCGGACCCAAACGCGTTTGGGCCTCGAGCGTACTTCGCCACAGTGGCGCGTCCAGCTGCACTGACTTTGGACACCGTTCAGTTGGATGATGAAGGGGTCTACAGGTGCCGGGTAGACTTCAAGAACTCACCTACAAGAAACTTCCAAATACGCCTCTCTGTTATCGGTAAGTAATTGAGAATTCCTTGTTAAATGTGTGATATAAATATTAATCGTAAAATGCTCATTCCCAGTAATTATGTTAAACGCTATATAAATACAAACAGTAATATGTGTATAGGTAGGAATATATTTAAAAAAAAATCAATTACGAGTATAGCCGTTTGTCTATTACGAGTAGAAAACAGATTTTTTTGATATCCAATTTCATTTTACCGAAAACTATTCCACGATTTTATTTTTTTTTTCAATTCATCGCTGTTTCATATCATCTAAAAACGTTTAAAAAAATATTTTAAAGTTGTTTTGATTACCATAAAAACGGTACATCGAACTTACATTTCATAAGAGTAAAGTTATGGATGAAACTATTCGTAAAAAGATGTTACAAAGTGTATCGGAACCCATAATACTTTTTCACTTAACTACTTTTTAGTGTTGATCAACTATGGAACATGCACGCAAGGATGCAGCATGTAAGCAAGCATGCAAGCAAACATGCAGCAGACATGGTTTCTGTCACGGCTCCGGTGCTGCGTGGCCCAGGCGGTCCCACGCGAGCTTATCGTCGGATATGAATGTATCGCTCACTACCGCGGCTGAGACCGGCGCACCACCGCCTGCTCCTCAGCTCGTGGGCCGCCTCGCCCCTCTGCACCTACGCACTTTTATATTACACTCTAGGGGTAGGGCAGACAAAACTGCGTGGAGTCGGGGTAAACTGAGTCGATTTATTTTTTTATTCATCATAATTTTTGTTTTAAATAATACTCTAGAAAGAAGAACTCTATTTCAATAAAATGTATGAAACCTGAAAACAAAAAACGATGAACTCTATTATTAGGAGGAAATGAAATTGCAATGTAAACTAATTCTAGGATTAGTTAAATATTGTTCTAAAAGTTCTGCGAATCGTTTTATGGGTAATGAAAATCGTTGAAAGGAATTGCGATAAAATGATCGATTCTTTTTTTGACCGCCATCGTGACTGATGTAAAGCAAGATGCGGCCTAGGGTGGTATATGAGTGGCATTTTTGATGGCACTCAGTTAATGAATTCAAAATTAAGGGAAGATTGTCTTGTCTAGGGGTAAATTACATTTACTTATAAAATTATTAATAAAGATAATTGAAAAAATTCTTCACCCGAGTTATTTCTTTCAAAATAACACTGTTTTAATATAATAGTTCTAAAGAGTCCTTTGTCAAAGCTTTTTTATAATAACCATTCATACACCCCTATATACAATATAAATAAAAATTATTACTGCAATGAAAACATATATTTCAAGTACTTAAAATATTCTAGAAAATAATATGCTTATTCCAACATTTTAATAGAAATGTACCTTGGAACTAATTAAATTTAAAAGCTCTTGGTTCATTTCGACTTTAATGCTGTCTGAAAACTACGAGTACGTAAATATTTGAGTATTTTCGTAACTTATTATTTTATGAAAATGAAGATATTTTTTAATTATTTGGACCAACTTATACTTGTATTTGTCTAAACGTAGTCTTAATTAAATAAAACTTATTTACTTCGATAATTTCTACTTCATAAATGAATATATTAATAAATGAAGATATATAATTTAATAATTAATAACACAGAAACCTAGTCCCTCAATAAGATGTCTAATGTCTTGTATCGCAGGTACGAGTAGGTTTATTAATTTTACTAGTGTAAAATTAGTATAGAATTAATTAGGTTAAAGATGTCTAGTCATAAAACAACAATCTTTAGCCGGTAGTTAAAACGTAATCACCAACACTTAACCAGTGAAACGGTTCAGCGAATAATACCCGCGAACGAGCCCCAAAACTAGAATTGGAATCGCAGCTGTCAGCGCTCCCACGCTGAAAAACTTTTGCACAGAATGTCTGCCATATGCTGGAAATTTATAAGAGAACCTTATCTAAAAAGCCAGCCTTTCAGCGGCTTTGCCGGGAGAGCGATGCAAAACAAAGCTTTGTTGGAGCTCCTTTGAATTTCGGTAAGGAAAATGGGAGGTTACACACGACCGTGGTACGTCAAAGAAGCGGAGTGCTGTTATTACAATAATGTACTGCGATATCACGTTTGGAGTGGCTGGCTTTCAGCCACTTAGGAGGTATGCACACTGAAAAGGTACCTAAGATATGCCCGAATGCTATGCGTGGCTTAGTTAAACTGAAACTATTCGCGAGGATTACACAATAGTGTTAGAATTAACTTGCTTACAATACTATTGTTTGAGAATGTATTCAAAAACTATTGCACATATATAGGTATATGCTCAGAAGTCTGTGAATTTCCATGAAAATAATTTTCATTAATTCTGCAGGCAACTAAGATGGGTACGATAGGCCCACAAATCGTTTTAAAAAACAGCCCATAAGTCATTAAACCCATATCGCTTTCGCAGTAATCTCCAATTTCAATGCTGCAAAAGTATGGTTATGGCTCTAAAATTAGATTATAAGCCCATAAAATTTAAACTCAAATCTATGTTTTATTAGCCCGGATTTTAATTGAAACAAATTGACCGGCCTCGGAGGCCAGGAACGCGGAGAATCGACTAACAATGCCATTTTATTAACCCCACTGCTATACTTGGCTGAGGCAGGACTGTAAATTTATTATGCCTGCCTTATCTACATATGTTTATCGCGGAATTTTAAATTGTAAACGAGGCTCGCTTGGTATACCAGTGAGGTACAAAATTTGCCTTATACTTGCCTGGTTTGTTGTATTTTCGTATATTTTAGTGAATAATAATACGACGGATCTACGTAGATAGGTTTTCAGTTGGAGCGTACGAGCGTGCATGTTTTATGTTAACTGAAAACTGGTTTAGTTTTCTTCGTTCATCTCTGAATATATTATTTGTTTAAAGTATTTAATCCTCTTTATGTAATGAAAACTGAATAAAAGAGAATGTGTAGATTTTAAGACGTTTGTAATTTTTAATGCAAAAATATTAAACCGATTTTAATGAAACTCGACATTACAGTTACATGATTTATAAATCAGAATAAAATACAGAGCATACATTCACGCGTATAAAGTTGCAGGCATAAGCTAGATCATAATAGTGCCAAGGTATAGACACATGCGACTTCACTTCGCCGGCGCGATGTTATAATAGATTTTTTTCACGAAAAACCAATGATTTTATTCAGTCTATAGAAATCTCATTATAGTTCGCTCAGCAAATAATCGAGAACATTTTCGTAACAAAAACAAATTTTAATAGGCAAGATAAAATCAACACTGCAGTAAAACAGATATGATAGACAATCCAACACAATAACACGACCGCAGAATGCCCGTAAAATTTCATAAATCCAGTGTATCATTTACTCCGGAACTACAAATCACGAACATAAAACATACAACGCCCTATTTAATTAGCTGATATTACCAGCATGTAGCCTCACCGTTTTTCCCCATCGAAATTCGGGGTGTAGCCTATTTATTTGTATGCAACTTCACTTTATTAGTTCCCGCTTAGCCGACAGCCGGCAATTTATATGGGTTGCAGTGTAATGTATCTGTGTAGCTACGTCCGTGGCTTGCAGTTTACTTCCGCGGTAATTCTTTTTAAAACCGGGTTTTGAGTTAAGCGAAACAATAGTACAAGAGTCGACGGGCGTGTCGGCGCGCTATTTCATCGCCTTGATCGTGGTGTTATCTAACAAGTAGGTAGTATAACTTTAAAAATATCGTAGGGAAAAAACACGCTGTATTTTAGGGAAATTTGCGACATTAGGGATGGATATGGACCATCATCATCATCAGCCTAATTGCAGTCCACTGCTGGACGTAAGCTTCCCCCAGAGCACGCCACAAGTCTCGATCTCCCGGTTTTCATTGTTCATGTTTTATTTTATAATTATTTATAATCTCAAAGAATTAAACCTTATCTGTCAATGTTGTTTTTTCTTTTAAGAGTTTGTTTGACTTTACTCAGTATTTCCGAAATGAAACACAGTTATGAAATTGTACGCTGTTTGATATTTTCAAACTACTATGTCGGTACGGCATGTAGTAAAATACGTAACTATCTATCACGCTGTTAGAACTACCGCGCCTTAGTCACCGATTGAATCATTTGCTAGCAACCACTTTCTATTCATCATCATCAGTATATTACAGTCCACTGCTGGACGTAGGCCTCCCCCGGGGCACGCCACAAGACTGCCATGGGGGGTATTTGCCCATAGCAACCACTTTCTACTATAGTCACGCTATACCTTGCCTTTTAATAAGCTTAATAAACAAATAACCATTCAACTGTAATAATTTAAAGAAAAACTGTCATAACGTACTTTTATTTGAATGAATCAAGTGTATTCTTTTTTTGTTTTTTTCGCTACAGCAGCAACAGAAAGCCATCATCTGTAAAAATTTATTACTTTTAACTTACTTGATAATATGTAATTATTAACACAATTAAATAAAACCATAATAATTGATTGTAATACTGGTAATGCTGTATATGCTTACCGCACTAAAAAATGGTTATACCTAGTTATATCTGTAAATAAATCAAGATCTTAAACTACATAATAATGCAATAAATTATTGAGTATTAAACCCTAAATAAACTGAATTAACTTATTAAAACGGACACAGATTATAAATTCTTCGCAGCTTTCCGGAGACGTGATTAGCGAAGTGTCAAACCGTAAATAATCCCCTATTGTTGAGTTCTGTTGATTAGTGAGATTTCATTAAAGTATTTTAAAATTGGCTTATACGGATTATTGGATATTTGATTACTGGAAGAAAATACGCTACAGAATGAACTTAATTCCAGTATAATCGTGTTATAATTTTCATATGGAAGTAACTTTAAAATTATTTATTTTTTGCAGTTTTGCTAAGATCTTCCAGCACCCGTATAATGAATTTGGTGAGAGCGAGATATCTCACTTTTAAACGTCAAACTCACAGAGCTATTAATAACTAGATAAACTAAGTGTATGTATTTTGCATGTAAAAATAGACTTAAGAATTAGAATAGACACTCGTTCTCGAGCCAGGACCGAGTGAATTAGGACTGATAGAAGTGGTTTGCAATTCCTTTTTACACACCAAGAGGAAACACTTGCCTTGTCTAGTTATTACTTAGCTCTGTGGATTTGACGTTTAAAAGTGAGACATCTCGCTCTCACCAAATTCATCATGCGCGTGCAGTTTGTATTTATTAACCGACTTCAAAAAAAGGAGGAGGTTCTCAATTCGTCTGTATGTATAATATTTTTTTATGTATGTTCACCGATATTTCCGTCAATTATAAACGGATTTCAAAAATTTTTTTTTGGTTGGATAGAGTTCACTTCTGAGGTTGTCCCATTTTCACCAGGTCAGGATCTGATGATGGGATCCAGGAAAAATGTAGGGCAACCACCGAAAATTGTATGCTCGTATGGTGCTTTTGTTACGTATTCATGTCTTACTTAGGTATATGCTTCAGGGTGTCAACATCTAATGCTGCTGTGCTGATGATGAAGCTACAGAACTCCTTAACGGTTAGGAGTTAGAATACAGTACTGCAATTGGTCAATGGAAACTATTTAGTAGTATGTAGGGCTAACGTGTTACTTGAATAAACATCTGATGCTGCTGTGCTGATGATGAAGATACAGAACTCCTTAACGGTTAGGAGTTGGGAGACAGTACGACCATTGGTCGATGAAAATTTAGTAGTATATAGGGCTAACGTGTTACTTGAATCAACATTGATGCTGCTGTGCTGATGATGAAGCTACAGAACTCCTTAACGGTTAGGAGTTGGAGACAGTACAGCAATTGGTCGATGAAAACTATTTAGTAGTGTGTAGGGCTGACGTGTTATTTGAATCAACATCTGATAGTGCTGTGCTGATGATGAAGCTACAGAACTCCTTAACGGTTAGGAGTTGGGAGACAGTACTCGCAATTGGTCGATGGAAACTATTTAGTAGTATGTAGGGCTAACGTGTTACTTGAATCAACATCTGATGCTGTTGTGCTAATGATGAAGCTACAGAACTCCTTAACGGTTAGGAGTTGGGAGACAGTACTAAAATTGGTCGATGGAAACTATATAGTGGTATGTAGGGCTAACTTGTTGCTTGTGAGGTATACTTGAATCAACATCTGATGCTGCTGTGCTGATGGTCAAGCTACAGAACTCCTTAACAGTTAGGAGTTAGGGGACAGTACTGCAATGGTCGATGGAAACTATACAGGGTGTTTTTTGTGGCCACCATTAACGAAGGGTGCGTACTCTATACATCAATAAAGTAAGTTTATACCAAAAAAAAATGCTGCGATTTTTTTTTTATTTAATTAATTGATCCGGCGAAATTATAGTGTCTAGTGTTTATGCTAGGTTTTTTCATAGATAGATATTAATTATTTCTCGTGAAAAATCTTGCTACGCGCGTCTATGTGCATTCATGCAGAAAAACGCAGTCTATTTACTCAACTTTGGACCCTAATATTTTGGAAACCAGACTCTTCCCAGGTATGCTTCCAAGGAGAAAAATGATAGTGATGATGAGGAGATTACGTAGTTTTCAGGAACGTTGACGACCAAAAATCACCATGTATAAACTAGCACTATTTAAGTCCACAACGCATTAACACAACTAAAAATCGAGAAATAAACTGACTTTTAGAAAAAAATTTAACCGACTTCAAAGTTTAACTAAAAAGCAATAAATAACGTAACTAATTTATCTACTTAATACATATTGAATATCTCAAATTATTTTAATATTTACAACTTAATACCTAATACTTTAACAAAGTCATCTTTAACTATTTAAATATTTATAATTATAACTTATTTTTTGGAGTCGGTGCCAGCCAAACAAATAAATGTATTAAGAAAACTGACCCACACTAAATAGTAAAACCAAGAATAGGAAATTGCATTACCGCTGCCTACTACACCGTATTGTATTTTGCCGCGTGTGTGTGGCTTTGCCAGCTGCGCGCGTCCATCAACACAACAGACTACGTTACCTAGGCTGGCACCGACTCCAAAAAATAAGTTATAATTATAAATATTTAAATAGTTAAAGATGACTTTGTTAAAGTATTAGGTATTAAGTTGTAAATATTAAAATAATTTGAGATATTCAATATGTATTAAGTAGATAAATTAGTTACGTTATTTATTGCTTTTTAGTTAAACTTTGAAGTCGGTTAAATTTTTTTTCTAAAAGTCAGTTATTTTTCATCATGATTTCAGTCATAGGAAGTCCACTGCTGAACATTGGTCTCCCCGAAATTAATAATAACATTGGATTCCAACTTTTGAATTTTAATTAGTATGTAGTGACTTTAGTTTTTGTTTAGCATGTAGGTACCTACTCTCACAAATTCTAAGAATTCGTAAACTACTTAGATTTTACTTTCAATAGATTAACAAAGCTAAAGTCTCTCTACCTATCTCTTAATAATATTTGAAACCTTATAAGTAATAGAAACTTTGAACAAGTATATAAACTAGATAGAATTAAAGTTCGTGGAAAGGAAATCTATTTAAAATTGAAATCTTCGATCCTAAATTAAGTAAGCAGAGGAATAAGATCTTCAACTCTGTAACTATACAGGGTGTAACAAAAAGGGTATGTTAAGCGAAAGGCTACGTAAAAGCCCACTAAAAGGAACCTACCCACAAAATTTCAGAATCTTGGAAATAGGTTCTCTATAGTGGGCTATTTCCATAGCTTTTTGCTTAACATACCCTTTCTGTTACACCCTGTAGAAATGACTAGTAGGTACCTATGAGTAGTATGTAGTACTAGTACTACCTATTAATGTACTTTCTAAGATAGGTAAAGGTAGGTGATAGCCCACTGGTTAAGACGTGCACCTTCCAACCGGGAGGCGTAAGTTCGATCCCAGTCACGGGCCTGTACCAATGAATTTATTTCATGTACAGATTTTAATGTTGCAAAATTGTTACTTAGCTCGTGCCTTGGAAAGCACGTAAAACCGTTGGTCCTGCGCCTGATCTCTCTCCGGTCGTGTCGGCTTTCCAATCGGACTATGAGAGTAACGGAATAGAGAGTGCGTCTATGTTTGCGCACACATTTGTGCACCATAATATCTCCTGCGTACCTGGCCAATCTCCGTAGAGATTGGTCGCCTTGGCCGAAATACGGTCGGAGATCATTAAGATAGGTTGAACGTATGCAGGTGATTTTTGGTCGTCAACGTTCCCGAAAACTACGGAATCTCCTCATCATTACGTTCATTTTTCTCCATGGAAGCATACCTGGGAAGTGTCTGGTTTCCAAAATATTTGGGTCCAAAGTTGAGTAAATAAACTGCGTTTTTTTGCATAAATGCGCATTGACGCGTGTAGCAAGATTTTTTCATGACAAATTATTAAAAATCAAACAAATTTACATCATTTCCCAGCATCTTTTTTGGCATAATCTTACTTTATTTGATATATAGAGTACATACCCTTCGTTAAGGGTGGCAACGGAAAAACATCCTGTATGTAATGAACTTTGTATTATTACCGAGGTATTATTTTGAGAAAAGTTAATTATTAAGTACTTCTGTTTGAACATATAATTAAAATAGACACCTACCTATTTCATAAAAAAATGTATGAATATTGTTAGTCTAGCTGCAAAATTTGTATGCAAGGTACATTTAAATTCATACAGAAATCATGTTTCGTACCTGACCCATTGAAAAGTGATAAAGATTTTTAAATGTTTACACTTTTGGATGTTTGTTTTTATTTCACGTACAAACTACAGAGTAGATTTGGATAGAACTGAGTTAAATAATAGCGCCGGAATAATAATTTACCTTCACGTGGACGAAATTCCAGGCTTCAACTAATAAGTGATATTCGTAGTGTATTCATTAATATAATATTACCCATTTCGCAGTGATATTACCAACGTATTCATATTATGTATGTTAGTTTGATATTAATTTCGTACCTTGTCGGTTGAAACGTAATTTCAATATGTTGCTATTTATCTATAAAGGTTAGCAGCCTATTGACCGTGCTAAGGTATTGATTTTACAGGAAATCTACCTACTTATTTCTCAACCGGTGAATGCCACGAGAAAGCTGTCCACTACTACTAGGTCACCTATTTACCTACTGCAATTGATTTGATACCTTATACTCGTATATGAATATAGCCACATATATTATTGACATGCCTACGGTGAGGGTTATTGCTATTTTATCTATATAGATACTTATAAAATGCTTTGTCTTGTATTACGGATAAATCAACCTGAAACTAAAAAGGAGTGTCCTTATTTTTTTTTAATAAAAAACAATTTTTCGGAATTCTTATTTTTCGGAGTTTATGCGTATGAAGTCGTAAGTGGTTGCTTGTTAGATTTAGATATCGTGTGAATAATATTGTAAGTAGACTGACCAAGAAAGTGTACAGCAGAAGTGAGGATGAAAGGGTTGGAAGGTGAAGCAAGACTTGCTCGACCAAACCGGAGAAATTTTAGAGAAAGGTCAGGTCAAGAGACTATCATGAAAGTAGATCAAGCGAAAGAGGGGTATCACGACCTGCGCAAATAAAGTTCAAATGGAGTTGGAAGAAATCTCTAGAAGAGATATACACACCTTTGGGAATAAATCCTTTGTAGGCATTTTCTGTTGTACATTTCTATGGACTTATTGTAGTTTCTTGTGTACAAGATTCTCTTTCTATCTTGATCAAGTTAAAGAAAAGGACAACATTAACTTTATTCTTCTTAATAGAAGAATTAAATTTATTATAATTATTATATTTGTTTATACACCTATCTACCCTACTACGAAGAGGTATCATTCTATGTATGCATTGTGAAAAATCATAATGTAATCAAGTTTCTAATTTAATTGCTCTCAGCTCAACATAAGTTAAAAACTGTGAAAAACTGTTGAAAAAATCTCGTTTCCCAGCAAATAAGTTTAAAATTCAAGTGTCTGTTTACATCATGTAATTTTATATGAGTCTCCCATAAAGACGAGTTTCACTCGGGTAACGTGATTATATCAGAAACTTTATAAGTGAATCGCTCGACATGGAGTTTCACAACTTAATTGTTCCAATATAAATGGCTTAACTGACAACTTTGCTCTCACACAATCTTGCTATTTATATCTTGCGAGCAATTTGCGTCACTCTTTAGGCTTTATTCGAGTTATGAAGTCCTCTGACTTAGGCGCTAGTGTCCTTATTAAATATAAGATGTTTCATATATTCTATTTAGTTCCTTAAATATCCGCAGGACCTAATGTGTTCCCTTTTCCCCGTGCGTTTGTACTCATAATGCTTTCGTTATGCTTCTTAAGGCATTGCTTTAAGGATAGATATTGCTTGTTTGGTATGCAAGGAAAATAGTAGAAGCACTTAGATATCTGTGAGTAACTTTAAATTTTAATACCTGTGATAATAGAGATGTGAACATGATCTACGTAGTAAGGTGCTTTAGCTGTAGAATTAATATAGTGAAAATAATGTTTCTTCTTCGCTTACAATAATTTACATAATTTTATGCCTTAAGTGTGAAATATTTCTTATAGGGTTACATAGATTATATTGCTAATCCTAATCTATTACCCAATAATGCCTGATCTCAATAGACGTGTAAATAGTTTGTAGATTTTTCACGTACTCAAGTTGAGAAAGATATTCACTAAACTCATCGCAAAATAAAAGGCCCGTTTTGACATTTGTCTTCACGACCTAACTAGTGATGTAACCATACGATTTAATACTCGATACTCACAATAAATCGATTCAAGTTTGCATGAGTATTTTGTCTCCATGAATATGTATTGTAAAGTGCATTGGATTAAAGTTCTGATTTGTAAATATATCATTTTAGGCCAAAGTTTACATCGATCATCGTAATAAAAAGTTTGTATGGATGCTTAGATGAAAACAATTTTGTTTCTATCTAAGTATGGATGGGTGAATTTTTGTTACTCTTTCACGCAGTAACAGCTTGATGGATCAGGCTGAAATCTAGATCAGAGAAAGGTTATATTATAGCCTGAAATAACATTTAGGCTACTGTTTATCCTATTAGCTAGTTTTCTATATAAATATCTTGATCGATTTATTCTATCCTTAACCGATTATTAATATTCTGTGGACAATATGAACAAATCATATGCACAGCACTTAGCCGAGTGGGCGGTCATTTCGGAACATTTCGATCAGTAAAAATCGGATCATCCGTTTGGGAGCTACGATGCCACAGACAGACACATACACATTTACACACACAGAGAGAGAGAGAGAGACACGTCAAACTTATAAGACCCCGTTGTTTTTGCGTCGGGGGTTAAAAACTAGAAATATTTATGGGCGTGAACTGTCAAAATGGGCCTTTTATTTTGCGAGTTTAGTACCTAATTATGATCTAACTATAGATCATAATTACTAGTGAATATCTTTCTTAAGTTATTCATATAAATAAGAATAAGATAAAGAAAGTAAAAGTTCATCGCCAATTTCCACCACATTTGCTTCAATACGTTCCAATCATAAAGCTCGACAATTAAAACGATCCGACGAGAACCCTTTCACGTTTCGCGGGAATTTGTCGAAATTTCCAGCCTCGAGGTGGCGCCAAGAATATAAAAAGCAGCCGCGACGTGCGCAGAAAGCTCCACCCTGAATTAATAAGTACAACACGAAATTTGAATTTAATGAAACAAGTTGGCGGCAAGTAGCTGAGAGCGTATCGATCTCGAAACACTGACGTACGTGTACCTACCATACTGCACCTATACATCATTAAAGCCTTGCAAATGTAAGCGGGATCTTATTACCAGTAAAGCGGGGTGTTTAAACTATGGAGCAGGTTACAAAGAGGAAGCATTTTTAAAAACTTAAGGGTTCATATGATTCAGGGTTACCATTACAAAATTTATGGGAGGAAGGCAAATAATAGCCGCATGATAAGGAGGTGTTCTTACAACGTTTATTTTTGGAACAGGTACATAGCGAAGTCTTAGGTTAAAAATTTAATAAGTGTAAAATAAAAAACTTGGAGGATGATGAACAAGGAGGATGAAAAACTGAGTGCTGTATTTTGTATGGTGTCTTTTATGTTCTTTATTAATATGCATACGAGTATAACTATACATAATGCATTTTTGAGGTTTTCTCTCTAAGACTTCGATAGATATATATAGAAATATCTATAGTACCTAATATACCGCAGCACTTTGAGCAAGGTAACATAGGATTCAAGTATGGATTATTATAGGAAACTTTCAACATAAACGACGATGAAAACTCACGCTTAACACGTCCCATATGATCAAGAAAGCTTGCTGTGAATAAAAGACGTTACAGCTCCTCTATGTATCGGCTCCATATTCCAAACAGCAGAACACACTGCAGCCAAGAGTTGGTGCCGCTTCCACTGATAATTGCAAACACAGAGCGCAAAGTTTCCCAAATTAAAATTATGAAAATCTTCCCGAGCCCCGGCCACGCTCAATTAATCTCGCTCCCGTGGGATGAAAAATAAAGCTTTATTGCCCTCGGAATATCAAATAAGTCCTTTTCGTAATAAGTATGTGTATAAAAAACAAATAAAACTTTTTCAACCTTTTGTCTGGATGTCACTTTAATGCGAAAATCTGGTCAACAATTTAATACAGAAAGCCTTGGGGAATTACAGAATATTTGGTTTGCGTTATGTTGATCGTTAAAATATTTTACCACTTGTCAATGAGGAATTTTCTGATTACTATTAAAATAGTACAAAGCACATGATTTGTATTATTTTCGATATATCGATGACGTAGGTGGCGTGAGCGAATCTCCTACCGAAATTCTGTTTTGTTATTGGTCACGTACAGGGGCCTCCTCACGAAGGGTGGAGGAGCTTGCTAGGGATTTTTGACAATTATTTTTGTCAGGAAATCCCTCATTGTCATGTTCTTTTGTAAATTTAATTTACAGTAATTTAATTTTGAGCCTCAAAGCAAAAACCAAAATTGTATCGTCAAACTTTTGATTACATATTGAAATAATTATGTATTACGAGGTATGTAGCTTTATTTTCATATTTATAAAAAAAGAGAGAGAATATAGGAAAAATATTTTATTCTACGTTATTTCCCCACATATCCCATTTATATCATGTGCTGATGCGGGGCTTCACCGGAATACCTCAGCCGCATTTCTTCCTTGCACGTCGTAGGAGTCGACTCATGAATTCGTCCATTCTCTCAGGCAATAAGGTATTTAGGTAAGCGTGACTACGGGATCTCCTTTATGATCCTATAATTCTGGCCACCCTATTTCCACATTAGGTGATTTCTTATTATGCCAGGTTATACCTGTATAACTTTAATATAAAACATAAGATCTGAGATAAAAATACACGGTCTAACAATAAGTAGAGATTAAAATGCTTTCTTAGACCTTGACCCGGTACCATAATAAAAGTTTTCATGTCGGTGCCTTTACCACCCTAGCTTGGTACATTATGGCCGGCGAAGTATAACGGAAACGTAGAGAAATGCATTAAAGAATGTTAAAATTATATACAGGGTGTAACAAAAATGGGTATGTTAAGCGAAAAGTTATGTAAATAGCCCACTATAGAGGACCTATCTACAAAATTTAAGACTCGAAATCACATTTATATTTTTCAAGATTGTATGAAAATTCCTGAGATATTAAAAAAATCTCCATACTATCCGGAAAAATAAACATGTGATTTCGGGTCTCAAATTTTGTGGATAGGTTCTCTACAGTGGGCTGTTCATATAGCTTTTCGCTTAACATACCCTTTTTGTTACACCATGTAGAATCTCGTTATTACCATGACAATAACAGTTATCATAAGTTTTTTTTATCTACAAAAAGATGCAGATAAATACTTGACTCCTAAAACATCAAGAACCTCAACCGATATTCGGCTCTTTAGTCAACTCGCCCTACCTGGAACTCGGACCATGAGATCAGTTAACCAAACGAATTTACTTTAATATTTTTCTTTAGTTAAGTAGCCCTACTCTTTATTTGGGAAAAAAATCTATTATTTATTTCAAGCCGGTGTACAGACGTGTTCAAAAGTGTTAAAAAAAACACATAATTCACTTATTATTATACAAAATTAACATAAGTGTTTTGTAGTTTTGAATTGCATAAAATAAATTAAAATGTTAATTTTACCAAACAATGACCTTTAGTAATTTCACCGCTCAATAGTTGGTTTATTGTAGTTAATTATTTGTTTTTTCTCAATAATTATTATTGCCGACCATTAAAAATAAACATACCTATAGCGAAATTGAAAACCTTTCGTCGCGATTGTCCACATTAAAAATACAGATAGTAGGGCTAGTTGACCAATTCAAAAATTCGTTAGGTCGACTGATCCCATGGTCCGAGTTCCGAGTAGGGCGAGTTGACTAAAGAGCCATTCATCGATAAATACAAACAAAGTTAGTAGCATAAGTAAATAATTTTAAATAATAAATGTAAAGGATGTGCAATTGCTGTTCTTTAAATACTAAACAAAACATTTATCACATAAACTGATGGGGTTGACTTAATCTTAATATCAACCTTACCTGTCCGTGCCCGTAGGGTACACACCCTGCTAAGTATATAAGGTTGTGCAAGGCCAATCGATCGATCGTCGATCGACGACATCGATCGATAGTTAAATTATTCAACGTCGACCAATGCCAATCGATCAATTGTTTAGCCGAACGATATCCGAAATCCATCAATCAATTAAAGCTACCATACCGGTCGATCAAATTCGATCAAAGTCGGAATGAAATGGTGAAAATAACTGGTGAAATGTGGGCATATAATTTGCCCACTTCTGCCCACCCTCTTTGATTATATTGACTGTATTCATCAACTTCTTTATTTTATCATCTATCTAGCCAAAATACTAATGAATAGCCTTAAACATATTTAAACGACAATTTTCAATGTAATACTGAAAATCTGCAGAATAACTTTAAAATCGTGTTTCGTGCCGACGGTCCCCGTGCGCTGTTATTACCACCTATTGTCCACATTGTCCAGCATTGTGCCTCGACGAGAGACCCGATTCTCACATCATTAGACAATATTCTCTAAACACGGCATATTTTTCATACCAATACTTATAAGATGTACCTACTTGTAGTAGAACATTCAACATAAACAATATGCCCTCTCTGCAAAACAAAATGGCGTGTATATATGTATGATCTGTAGTTCATACATAGGGCACTTATCGTTAAGGTATGCTAGCATATAATGTCATCTCTACAGCGCTAGTGCGATTATATAGCAAACGCCGATGCCAAACAATCTTTCATATTTTGAGCGCAGCAATCCCGACCACCTAATATAGTATCGAGTGTTACCAGTTGCAGTTCATTATTTAATGAAAAGCGTAGTAGTTATCATCTTACATCAAATGTCTCTACAACTTCTACAAATAATGTCGAGTAGATAAATGTCGACTTATCAACCGACGCTAGAATCGGACCGCAGTCCCGTTTATTCTGATTGTATTACTGGGAACGGTTCATTGACTCTGTAATTTTACATTCCGAACGTGTTGCATTATGTGCGAAAAGTCGTATTCAGAATCGGTGCGGTTTGATTAAGGATAATAAATATTGTGTGCGCTTTAACGCATTTTCGCTTTTGCTGACAAATAGCTGATTTGTCGTAAACGTATAAAAGGGATTTAACATGAAACAGTGTCTAAAGTTAGACACTTTAAACTAAACATTTGACTGGAAAATATATGGAATACCCAGGGAGTATCAATTAGACAAAGCTAGCTTAGCAAAACATTTCTATTTTTGTGGTATACCTACCTAAGCCAATGTACGAATAAATTCTTTATTTCATCGACACACCCAAAGTCTCATATAAATCTTTTTAAAACAGCGTAATAGTCGACTTATTTTATGATAATTTCTCACAGCTTTCTGAACCATAAAATACTGCATGAAAATGCTATAATCGTGGAATCAAAAACTATAAACATCTAGTTATTATTCTATAAAACAGCAAAACTATAAACCGAAGTGGCAAAGTCGGGAATCGTAACATTCTAAACAAGATGTGTCCGATGTCGTAAAAGTTACTGTACGCTCACGTTACGGCTACGCTGTATGGACATAGCATAATATCATAAAGTGGGTCAACTCCTCAACTCCTAAAAACTTACGTCGTCACACGATTCTGTTAGATATTGACGTATGTACCGTATTTATTAGGCATTACTGAAATTAGGGACCGTTTTAAGAATTCATTTATAGCAACCTCCTCGTTTCCACTAAAACTATGAAATAAGAGTTTTGGTTTACTATTATTTCCAGTAAAAAATCCATTTTATTTCAAAATTGAAAGCTGTTTTATTTAGTCGGAATAGATGAGTACGTAGTTTTGAATAAAACTTCAATACGTATACTTTACTAAAATATTATTAGTATACCCAGATAATTGAGCTTTTACTAAGTAATACCGTAGAGTAGGACTCGTAATTTCATTTTACGACAAGCTCTAACGTTCATTTTACCCACTGCACGATATATATTCTATGGCACGGACAAATTTTCGAGCCATATAAGAATGGTTCTCGAAAACTCGTAAACTGTACCATATAAACGCATACTTGCAGTAAACTACGCCAATTTGTGTACGTAAAGTGTTATGCTATATTCACACTTTATAGCATCAAGTCTTATTAGATAGGAGGTACCTACCTAGGTTTTTTATGGGGTGGTATTACCTACAAGTCTTTTCGCATAATTATAGGCTTATTGGAATTTTTTTTCGGAGTTACCGTGATTTTTTACTAGTTCCCTCCGGCTATTATACCTTATCAAAAACTTGCGGGGAAATAAATTATATTTGGCTGTTTGACAAGAAAACTTAAGATAGAGCTGCTTTCGAATAATAGGTAATTTACTCAGGAAGTATTGAGGCCGACACAAGTTATTTATATAAATATTTATTTTATTAGTAAGGGCATATTTTTATTATGTTTAAGGCAGGCTAACTGATGAATCTTGATGCTGTCTATCTTTAAAACTTAAGCCTAGAGCACACCGGATGCGTATGCGTAGACGTACACGTACCTCTAAGATTAATGTATGGAACTGTCACCGCTTGACGTCTATGCTTACGTCTACGCATACGCATCCGGTCTGCCCGTGCCTATACAGTTCCATACATTACAACTCAGAGGTACGTATACGTCTACGCTTACGTGCACGCACACGCATCTGGTGTGTTCGAGCCTTTAATCAAGAGACAGCATCAACTTAATCTTTCAAATAGACCTATCGGACCGTGAAATAATGAGCACTATAACAACACTATAACCAATGACATATAAGTAGGTATTTATCACGTGAAATGTTTTCCCTAGCACAAGAACCAGGGTCAGGACCTAGGTCAGGTTCTATAATTAGTCGCAATTAAAAAGCTGTACAATGTAATTGAATGTAACCGTTACATTCAACATTGTAATTTTTAATTTCATAATTTCTGTCATAAACTTTGCAACAAAGTCATTTAAAAAAAATTAACAATGTTGCTTAAAAATACAGTAATGAACTTTGAATACACTAAACCACCAGAGAGGCGGTACACACAGGCTGATTTTTGGTCGTCAACGTTCCCGAAAACTACGGAATCTCCTCATCATCACGATCATTTTTCTCGATGGAGGCATACCTGGGAAGTGTCTAGTTCTCAAGATATTATGGTCCAAAGTTGAGTAAATAGACTGCGTTTTTCTGCATAAATGCACATAGACCCGCGTGGCAAAATTTTTTCACGAGAAATAATCAATATCTGTCTATGATAAGACTAGCATAAATACTGGACACTATAAATTTCGCCCGATCATGAAATAAAAAAAAATACAAAAAAATACATTGTTTCCCAGTTTTTTTTTTGGCATAAACTTACTTTATCTTATGTATAGAGTGCGTACCCTTCGTTAAGGGTGGCAACGAAAAAACATCCTGTATATTAAATAAAAATAACATTTAATTTGGTAAACTTTATCCTGTATAAAAAAAATGTGAATTTAAAGTTTCCAATAAGCAAACATTAGGTATTCCTACGAGATTATCCTGTCATCTATCACATATAGTTTAATATAAAAGAACTAAACAAGCTGTCGGAGCTGAGAAAAATAAATCCAATCTTCATTCACATTGAAATTCAATATTCATCACATTTTAAACTATGGCATTTGCTTATTTCAACTCAAAAACGTTTTAGCTTTTCCATTAGAACATCTTTTATTTGTAATAACTTCCTTTTTTCTGTTCTTTTGGTTTAATTAGGTAAATCACAAGATAATCACGTGTCCAAACTCATTTTATACTGAATGTACTAATTAGTCTGATAACTAAAACACATCAGCTGCATCTCTTTCCGTGCATGTCGCAAGAGTTGACTAAGGAACTCAGGCATTCTCGCAGGCAACACGCTAGCTGTCCCCGTTATGATATTCCTTATGATGCTGCAGTTCTGGCTACTCCGAATCGGGAACTCAGCCATGTATATAAATAAAATAAATAGTTATTCCGTTCCGTGTTTTTTTGGATAAACGTGAACCAGCCTTAACCGGGCAGTACCTCACCGAAAACGTACCTAGTTTTATAACCGGCTGGCGCGTTTCAGTTAATGCATAATTCAGGAGCCATAATTCCGCCTGTATTCTCGGCTATGCAATTTATGGCCACATCAAACGTGTCTAGAGACTTCGAGAATCGATACTGAGGAGTTGATATGATTAATATAAATGTGTCGATTCGAATTTATTGGTAAAGGAGTGGTGTTATCTCATGGATTCTTATGAGTGAAGTAAACATAAAGGCTTAGTTTATTTATTTGTTGGTAGATCTACATCAGGCTGTATGTAGATCCATCAATAAATAAATAAACTAAGCCTTTACATTTACCTCAGTCAGATCCAACTTTTTTGTCTCGAAAACGTTCATTTTACTGCACTAGCCGCGTGGTGCCGGCTTAGCCGTGTGGTGCCGGCAGAGTAGAATTCGTAACACCCCATGTCTGCCCGTGGGTATCGTACGAGGCGATTAAGGGTTTCCGGAAGGTGAGCAGCAGCGCCTCCCGTGCTGACAACATAGTCCGAAAATCACACTGCGGTCACCAACCCGCCCGCCCAGCGTGGTGACTATGGGCAAAACCCCCCTGTGGCAGTCTTGTGGCGTGCCCTGGGGGAGGCCTACGTCCAGCAGTGGACTGCAATAGGCTGAAGAAGAAGAAGTCTATAAATCAGATGGAATGGAATATTTTAATAGAACCGTTTAAAAACTACGGTGCCATCGCTATTTTGCGTCTAAAGTGAGACACAATTCAAAAATAACATTTGACACCAATATGTATGGGAAATGGGTCAAAATTTAGACAGTGTTTACTTTAAGCAATGTTTAGATTCTTTTATCACACAGAAGTTTGGCGACATATGCACCAATTGAACAATATTATTATGAGCTATATAGGTACAATCTGTTTCATGTTTCTACCTTTAACTTTGTTTCTGTTGTACCTATTTCTAAGTGAATTAGATGCATTGATCACTCATACACTGCATGGCGGATAGCCGGGCAGCCCTAGGAACATATAATCCCTTTCGTGGAGTAAGGCAAGCTGACATCCGTATATACAGTTTGGGCATATTGAAAATTTTGTTTAGGAGACATGTTAATACTCAATACCTAGGCTGTACTTTACGGAAAATGTTTTCGGGAATTACTTTCTAATATACAGTTATTTTAGATTTTAAAAATCCATTTGCAAAAAAGATTTAATGAACTAATTGAATAAACGGCACATTTTATATTGTGCCAGCTTTATTAAAATTAAACGGTCACACTCTGGCTATCCCATTCCGAAAAAAGCCGTGTGAATATTTATATATATATTAATGTATCCATTAATTCCATAAGTTTGGCTTTAAAAGATCCTGTCGCTATAAGTTTAATCTGAAATATTCTTTTGAAAATGATTTTAAAGCAGAACGTCGACAAATTTTCGTTTCCTATTGTTTTTATTTTGATTACGACAATTTTGATTCCAACAATGGTCATGAAATTCATTCTACTGAAATGAAATTCAACATAGTTAAATAACACCCCCTAAATTAATAATTTAATTTAATTGAGTTAACCCCAGTTTCAACTAACTTCGTAACTAACGTCACAATTATTGCTTCACAACAATTACGAAAACATCGCTCCAATTAAAATGACGTAACAACAAGTTCCTGTTCTATTCGAATTTGTACCAATGTAGACGCACTACTTTTGAAAATATAACTTTTAATTAGAAAATAGTTGTTGTAATTTTTGTGGATTTCTACTGAATACCTTAGAACCCAATCACTTTACTTGTCCGTGGCGCAACCTGCTATATTTAATGGACAGGGCTCTAGCGCTAACACTCTTTAACATCTATTTAGTGACTCGGAAATAATTTCCATTACAGTGACAAAGTTGTTGTTCACACACAAAAATTTCACTCCACACTTCGTGAGCATTAATAGGCTTACTTCCCGTTGAGAAGTGAGTGTGTATTTATGATCACGTTTGCCCAATCTTTTTGGGATAATGGGCTTGACTATATCTATACATTAATATGTAATTACGTTGATTACATTATGTCACATAGTCATCTCCTGAAAGGAGAATGGGCAAAATTGTATGACATTTGGTTTATCAGCTATCAAAATAAAATTTATTTCCTTCTTGATTTTAGAGAATTATGTGTTTAAACTATTTTTAAATAGCGGCGCTAGTTGACATATTGCCTCGCCTAAAATTAGATGCTTCGGCCGGTCACAGCTCTAGTTAAAATTTGTGAAAAGCTGCCCTTGTAATGACTACTAACTAGCCGCCAAGCGCGCAGCGGTCGGGACTTCCATTAGACTATTTAGGTTAGGGGCCAACGCTTACTTTTGACCAAGTGGAGGCGTAAAGAGGAGCTGGCTTAGCAATATTTATTCATATAAAAAACACGAGTGTGGTACACTATACTAGTGTAAGGCAATAAATGTTTGCTAGTAATTGGTTCATACGATGTAACAATATTATCGAAAGCCTCTAATCCTCCTAAAATCCTAAAGTTTCCAGCTGAAAATCATCCGAAATGATACCATTGTAGAATTGCGGTACGCTGCAATAATTACACACCGTGCACATTCCGTGAATCCATTTTGATCCATTATTGCAAGAATACGAGAAGAAGGGAATTTCGGCATTAAGATAAATTCTTTATTGCGCTATAGAAATATACAAAGCCGAACTTAATGCTACATAGCGTTCTCCTCCAGTTTACGATTGATTCGCACCTCCTTTAAAAGTTTCCTTCATGATCGCGTACTTTCGGCCCGATAGTGGAAAGGGCGTAATTCGGTTTGCGGTTGTCCCTCCTGGAACGTGCTTTCCAACTATTGTTTTGTTTGCCCCCGACCGTAATTAGTATCGTTTGTCATGCCGCGACAGTACTGTGACGCTTCGGCGCAACGAGGCAATTTACTAATCGTTCATCAAACATCAGGTTTTTGGACGACTAATGCGTTGCGTTAGATACTCGTAACGTAAAATGGTTCTGAGGTGGCGATAATGTTTTGTGTTTGACGTGATATATGGGTAATGATTAGGTGCCTTTAAAATACAAATCATACCCTTCTAAAATACTCTTATGATAAATAGTACTACTATTCTTATAAATATGTTTTAAGAAATGAAAAAAATTCTTCACCCGAGTGGGAGTCAAACCCACGAACTCTCGCATTCCGTTCATAGCTCTCACCAACTGAGTTACCGGGTCAATTACTCGGATGAGAATTTGACCATCTCTTTTAAACTTTTTATTCTTACATTACGTTTTTGGCAACGTTATTTTTTTATCCCTATATTATTTACTATTACTATTGTTATTTAGCTAGACGTCCATATGATTTCATTCAATATAACATTGAATTATTACCTAAAAATGCACAGGAATAAGATAACATAAATCCCCGACCCTAATTAAACTGAACAACCTGATTACGTCCACTATATCCCGCCTTATCCAATCACAATCCAAGTGCCCAGAATTCCGGCGGCGATGGTGGACCCAAGAAGGAAGAACTACGTGGAAATAATCCAAGAGCCTTTGATCATAAACAAAAGAAAACTGCATTTAAAAGACTGAATACTGAAATACGTAGCCATATTAAAGGCGCGATAAAAGGCCTTTCACTATACAACCCGAGCCATATCAACAATATGTTATAGGTATATTGACAATGTTACTAGTCACTAGTCTACTACTAAAAGATAATTCATACAGTGCAGCTTAGGCTAGATTATCATAGGTCTACCTACATAGACTAACGCATATCTACCTATACTTAGTATTAAAGCTTTCTCATGAATGACTAACGGATCAACGCAATCATCTACCATAGAGACTTGGAGAGTGTTTTTTTTAACACGTAGGCTTCCGATAAGAAAGGATGTTCCGAAATTCCCACGGGACCGTGAAAAACGGGAACGAAGTCATGGGTGGTGTTGGTCCTCTAAATACTTCCTTCATGTACGGACCCATGTTTTTTGCCACAAAGCCGGGACCCTGCTCACAGCGAGGACGTCGACGGCCTCTATTGTGTTGTCACATATTGTTGCATTATTCAATTGCCCACGATAGTATTACTGAGGAGGGTTTCCTCTCGGTGTGTAATACAAAGCTTCTACAAGTGATACAGGGGGTCCGACATAAACGCTTGTTGTCTAAGTGGGGTGAGCCTTCCGATTCATAGAGCAGATGAAACGCGGAGCTGTGATGTCATGTGAGCATCAATGTAGCCGTATACGAACCGCTAGCAAGCCGCCAGTTTATATTATACATACCGTGTGTATATCATCGGCTGTGTAGCCAGAACCGGAGATTCCACCGCTACATTTATCGTAGCGGGGCGTACGTAAATGATCACTGGCAAGTTGATAGCTTATAGCCTGAGAGTCTTAGTCTTACGACCTGCATAGAAGGAGATGCAGCTGATATATTCTAGTAACGGCCCGCAGGTTCAAATAAAAAGGCTAGCTTGACAATTATTATAATGCATAGGCTGTAAGTTCATGCATATAAGGTAGCTATTAGTCGATAGTTTGACTACAAACGTTGATCGAACCTCACCCATGTAATTACCTTTATGTAAGCCTTCCGTTCCTACGTCCACACCCCGTTGGTGGTGTTCTATAATGTTGGTTTAGTGAGAATTATGGTTTATTCGCAATAAACCCTCTTTATGTGATGTGTAAGTCATTGAAATTATAGTGGGCGCATAGTAATCTTAATTAAACCTTTCTCCATTCATGTTAACCTAATTTTGTTGTCATCACTTTCGCTTAGGATACTTTATTATCCATTTCTATTGGGCTGTGGTTTCCATCATATTTTGATACCTTTTTAACTTTGTTATACCTATTATTGGTTTGCCAGTCAAAAGCCAGTCTGGAGATGTTAATTTTGAAAAATAAACGCGTGATTTCGAGTTCCAAATTTTGGGGATAGTATCTCTACAGTGAGTTATTTTTATAGCATTTCGATCATTGTTACACTCTGTATATGTAATTATTTACTGATATATCTTGCCGCGTGGTATCGTACGAGGCGATTAAGGGTTTCCGGGAGGTGGGCAGCAGCGCCTTCCGTGTTGAAAACATAGTCCAAAATACAAACTGCGGTCACCAACCCGCCTGCCCAGCGTGGTGACTGGGCAAATACCCCCCATGGCAGTCTTGTGGCGTGCCCTGGGGGAGGCCTACGTCCAGCAGTGGACTGCAATGATGATGATATCTGTTGTTATATTAATACATCCGTAAAACCCCATTAAAACATGTGCCTCTCTTGTTACAGTACCACCTCACCAACTGATCTTGTACGACAAGTCGGGGAGGGACGTGTCGGGCGTGGTCGGCCCGCTGGAGGAGGGCAACGAGCTCGTGCTTGTGTGCGAGGTCAGAGGAGGTAAGGGCTACCTACTACATGAAGATTTGTACTTTTAATATATTTTTTATTGACTATAAACTCTGTAGAATTAGGCACCCGTGAAACACGACATTTGACAGAAAAATATATCGAATATCCAGTCAAATTATACATTGATTATGTAGTAGCCTAAATAACGCTTACTTTTTATGACGCCCTAAGTATATGCGGCTATAGTAACTCTGTATCGTCCCGGTGTTTTATGACCAAACCTAACTGCAGAAAATTATAGTTTTAAGTTAAATCGATAATTAAGAAACATGCTGTCTTATTTTTCTTGGCATATGAGTAAACAGAAAGAGCTATCATGTGTGCTAATCTTCGATTTACCTTAATCTAGATTTAAGCATTTGCTGTAAGTGCTCTTTAGAACCATTCTTCATATAAAGTAGACTGAGTGACTGAGATTGCATCTACGGCCACAGTTTGCGTTGCTAACTAAATACAATATAAACCTTTATATTTGCTCTACTATTTTCCTAACACTATAGTACCTACTCAACAAGAAACCTGAGTAATTAACCAAAAGCCTTTGAAGTCTAGTATGTTAAAGTCTGGAATATAATGACAAGCCATCAATTTTAGTTCAAATTTATGTACCAGTTAGTTGAAACAATGTTACCGAATTAAGGCTACCTCTAATGTAAATTATCGGCTTTTTGGGCAGTACATAGTGCTATATAGTGGACTCAAAGTGAAAGAGGTTAGCTTCGTTATAGTTGCAATATACCTACTCTATTTAAAACCTTAGTTCTACTGTACTAAGGGTTTTACATATAATATAAAAAGGCTGTGTAACACGTGTAATTAGTGTGACACGTGTGACCTATGCAGTATTTCTGCTAAGAGTTGTGAGATAAATAACTAGATTTTTTTTCATTGAAATATGGGTATTTCCACATGTAATATACATCCACCGCCGGGGCACCATCAGTACTAGAACCTGTTGGCCTGGTGCGCGACGATGGCAAGAGACCCGACGGCATGACCCTCGTGCCTTGGAAGATGGGGCGCTCTCTGGTGTGGGACGCAACCTGCGTTGACACCTTAGCAGCGTCCCATCTCCCAGGCACAACAATCAAAAGTGGCTCTGCGGCCAATGCAGCTGAAAACCTCAAACGACGCAAATACGCAAACCTCAGTGGTGACTACCTATTTGAGCCGTTTGGGGTTGAAACCATGGGGCCATGGGGTCCAGGAGCCCACAACCTTTTTAAGGATATTTCAAAAAGGTTGGTCGAGGCATCTCATGACCAGAGGGCTGGCTCATTTTTTGGACAGCGAGTAAGCCTCGCTATCCAGCGGGGCAACGCTGCCAGCCTTTTGGGCACATTGCCAGCGGTGGAGGACTTGCAAGGAGTGTTCTATTTGTAAATTTTATTTTATTTTGTAGCTCTAGTTTTTTTTTTACGTAGGTTTAGTTATTATTGTAAATAATTATAGATAAATAAATGATCCTTCCATTTAACCTTTATGTTTCGTATTTTAACTAGCCTGGTATATTAATAACAAATATACATGTTATATGTCATATAACCTATATATGTCATATAACCGATACCTCTTATAAAAATATATTGTATTTAAAATTTAAGATTAACAACAATAATAAACTCACGACTGGACTGCAAAAACTACAGAGGCATTAGCCTACTCAGCATTGTCGGCAAGCTGTATGCAAAAGTGTTGATTGAAAGGATTATGAAAGTAACCGACCAGAAAGTGTGGGATGCACAAGCGGGATTTCGAGAGGGCATGGGATGTACGGATCAAGTCTTTTCCTTACGATGTATAGCCGAAAAGTTTCTGGCGAAAAGTCAGAAGGTCTATTGCGCTTTCATCGATTTGGAGAAGGCTTATGACAGAGTAGTGAGGAAGGAACTTTGGAAGGTTCTGTCTATGTATGGAGTGAGTGGCTTTCTCATTCGGGCACTGAAATCCCTCTACGAGGACTCAAATGCTTGTGTGAGAATAAACGGGTCCTACACAGACTGGTTTACCATCGAAAAGGGTGTTAGACAGGGATGTGCAGCGTCACCGTGGCTATTCAATCTATTCATGGACAGTTGTTTGCAAGGTTTGAAAGACGATGTTTGTGGTCTAAAAATGAATGAGTTACTTGTCAAATGCCTTCTCTATGCCGATGACATGGTTTTGCTTGCGTCTTCGGAGGAGGAGTTGCAGGAGATGGTAACAAAAATGCATGGATCATTTGAAAGTAAAGGGATGAAGATGAATGTAAGTAAGACGAAAGTGATGGTTTTTTAAAAGGATGAGGTAATGGCGAATTGCAAAATAATGATTGGCGAAGAAAGATTGGAGCAAGTGACTGAGTTCGTGTATCTGGGGACTTTGTTTACAAGGGATGGTAAGCATGACAAAGATATTGCGAGGAGAGTGAATGCTGGGAATCGGGTGAATGGGGCACTTAATTCTTTTATGAGTAGCCAGAAAGTGTCGCAAGCGGCACGTCTGGCTGTCCATGGAGGTGTTTTAGTGCCGACTCTTATGTATGGAAGTGAAAGTTGGGTATGGCAGAAACCAAAACATCAAAGTCAAGTGAATGCAGTGGAAATGAGACCATTGAGAAGTATGTGTGGAGTCACTTTGAAAGATAGGATAAGAAATGAGGTGATCAGAAAGAAGTGTGGTATAAATGAGGACGTGGTGACGAAGATTGAGAAGGGTATGTTGAGGTGGTTTGGGCATGTGGAGAGGATGAGTGAAAGTAGACTGACAAAGAAAGTGTACAACGGAAGAGTGGATGGAAGGGTTGGAAGGGGAAGACCTCGCCGGACTTTCACTGATCAAATTGGTGAAATTCTAAAGAAAGGTCAGGTCAAGAGTACCCTAAACCGACGAGCGTGCATGAAAAATATCATGAAAGTAGATGAAGCGAAAGAGGTGTGTCAGGATCGTAGCAAATGGAGATCCGTGATCTCTGCCTACCCCTCCGGGAAAGAGGCGTGATTATTATGTATGTATGTAACAATAATAAATCAGACAAAATACATTATGTAATGAATTTATAAAGAATATGAAAATGTAATAAAGGAAAGCATTAAAGTTTACAAGTAAAGATGATATTATTTGAATTCGAATCTTGTCCTTGTTTCTTGTAAGGAATTCAAATTTCCAAGGGATTTCGCCAGTTAGAGTGGCAGATATAAGATACGAGGCTGAAGGCGTTTTGTGCTCACTTTAGCTTGTCAGTCCGGTGTGATAAAGGTTCCCAGACAAAAGATAACTGCGTAATTTGGTGCAAGGGAATATCGCCCTTTTGGATACATAATCTGCTATCAAATAGTTTTGAGATATGGATGTATTTTGCTCATGGACGTATATTTTATGTATTTAATATTTATTAAATATTTTACCTATTTTGGAGTAGGTTTTGATTAAAAGCAAATAAATAGATAAGAATTGAAGATTATACGCGTTAATAATAATCAACCTTGCTGTTTGACTAGTTCTAATTATATTTTCCGCTACATAATTGAAACTATAGTTAAATATACATATTATATAGCCAGAATTGAAAAATTACAAGGGAAATCCAACAACCTCATTGAGCATAGCGGGTTAGATGTAAACGATCAGTTACAAATTATTAGCTCATCGTCTGTCGCCTAAATTCTCAAGTCGCCTTTTTACGACATACACGGTGATCTTCTGACGTTTTGGGCTCGAGCACACCGGATGCGTAACGTAACCACGTACGTCACAACGTCGTAGTCACGCACGTTGTTACGGCGTACCCCGATGTCACACCGGGTAACGCATACGTCTACGCACACGTTCACGCATACGCAGTTAGCTAGGTACGCAACGCAGGCTCTGCGTGCCCGGTTGTGGCAGCCATTATTTTTCGTTGCGATTTGCACGATGTCTCCAAACAACACTTAACTACATTATACTTACATACATACATAAAAATCACGCCTCTTTCTCGGAGGGGTAGGCAGAGATCACATCATCAACGCGACGTAGTTCTGCTCTGCGTGGGTACGCACGTAGTCACGCAGTCTTTTTGTATCTTCATGCATACGTATACGCTTACGTCTACGCACACGCATTCGGTGTACGTGCACGTCTACGTTTACGTGCACGCACACGCATCCGGTTTGCTCGAGCCTTTTTAGTGATACGATTATAGTTAGCGTAAAAGATTTTCATGTTATATAAATGATGTATCTGTAATATATACTATAGATAGTAACTATAAACAGTTGTTAATCGTCTCCTATCAGATGTCACAAGTTCTCTAAGGAACCTTGCCCTCAATCACGTTATCAGTCGACGAATAATCATAAGTTTGCGCCGAGTAGGAGGTGAGAAATTAAACCGTTTACGTTGATATATTGCTGTTAAACTTGTGGATAAGTCACTCAGAGTTGGCTCCAAATGGTACCCGTGGTAGACGCTATCTTATTAGAATACTAGAGGCGACACAACTAGTATACCTATACATCGAATAACATCACTCTTCATCTTTATACATATACAAATCTTCTGTTCGTGTTTTTATTTTTTTTTAATTAAACTCCTTCTGGACCGATTTTGATGAAATTTTTTGTGTTTGTTCAAGTTAGTTTAAGAATGGTTAAGATTCACAATTACGTTTTTCTGCAGTCCACGCGGACGGAGTCGCGGGCGTCTACTAGTTGCTGTATAAAAGTTGATATTCTTCAAGCGTATCTTGGAGCCGCGGGGAGATTTCAGGAATGCTCGTTCCCTTTGCTAAGTAAAAATATTTCTTTAGAATGGAATATATTATTTTTAGTCTACTCGTATTTATGTCGATTTCACTTATAGGAGATCTGATATATTCAAGTGTGGCTTTTACTAAGGGCCAGTTTCAATACAAATCAAAATCAGATTTTTGGGTCCAAATTTGAAATTGTACCAAAACAATTGAAGATTAAATATGAAATATACAAAAATCTCTCGAGCTCGGCTATTGAAATTGGCTATATTTCGTGGTTGCGTCTCTAGTATCCTAGTGAGATGGCACCCTTAAAGTTTATCTATCGCCACGAGGGGGCATCGCCTCCAAGAAAATTAGATACCTCTATCTTGATATTTCCGCAAACTTTACAAGAATATTATTCAGGTTTTACTAGAAAGATCTAACATTTATTACTTTTGGTTTTTAGTATAAGCGGTGATAGCCCAGTGGTTAAGACGTGCACCTTTCAAGCGGGAGGCGTAAGTTCGATCCCAGTCACGGGCCTGTACCAATGAATTATTTAATGTACAGATTTTAATATTGCAAAATTGTCACTCGTGCCTCGGAAAGCACGTAAAACCGTTGGTCCTACGCCTGAACTCTCTCCGGTCGTGTCGGCTTTCCGTCCCATTGGACTATGACAGTAACGGAATAGAGAGTGCATCTGTGTTTGCGCACACACTTGTGCACTATAATATTTCCTGCGTACCTGGCTAATCTCCGTAGAGATTGGCCGCCTTGGCCGAAATACGGTCGGAGTTCATCATCATCATCATCATAAGTGCCTATTGTTAAAAATGTGTGTGACAATAATGTTATTCTAAGATCAGCGTCATAACACAGGCGACTAGAAGTGCGTAAAACGGCGGCACCTAAAACTAGAACACCGACATTATGGTTAAAAATATTGTAGAATGATTGTAATCTTAAAAACTAAAACAGAATATTAGACTTTATTTTATAACAGCTAGTGTATGCCCGCGACTTCGTCCACGTGTGCTGCAGAATTAATAGTATACATGAATAGATAAAACATATACCTACTATGTCTTAAATTAACAAATACAAGAATCTTATTATAAAATAGTGAAACCCTAAAACATCTAAAGCGTCGTTTTGGCATCCACGAGTCAAATTACAGATTTATCATTATGTATAGCTAGACTGAGATCTCAAAAAGCGGTGTCAGACAACCGCCCAAATAAACATGAAGGCTGACTTAACTTTGATCTGTAATGGTTACGGAAATATCCTTGACGATGCAAAATATCTACATCCTTATACTCCAAGACGTTGTTTACAGTTGCTAATCCGGGAAATCCTTTAATGTGTCGGGAATTATGCGTAGCCTTTGGGATTAGGGAATTGTCATCCACGGCTCGTGGGATGACTTGGGTCGTGTTCATAGCGGTCTTAAAACGACGCGTGTTGACATGAATTAACGTCATAAGTTAACCTAAGACGTAAGTGAGGTTTTGAAAATTGGAGTAGGTTATTTGGGTGACGAGACATTCATTTTATTCTCTACTAGCGGCCGCCCACGGCTTCGCCCGCGTGAGAGTGCATTACTCCCGTGCGAAGCCGGAGCGGATCCCTAGTTATAATTATAAACCTTCCTCTTGAATCACTCTATCTATTAAAGAAACCGCATCAAAATCTGTTACCTAGTTTGAAAGATCTAAGCATACATAGGGACGGACAGACAGCGGCAAGCGACTTTGTTTTATAATACGACTATGTAGTCTTATTATAAAACAAACTAAACTTTCTTGCAAACTTGTAAACGTAATACGTTACCTTCAGAATTACAGAAATGATGATTGGTTGAGAGAACGCGCCATTTTAGCACCGAAGAACATTCATATCAATGCCTTTAATTTTCAAATTCAAGCGAAACTGCCAGGTGTAGTCATGACATATAAATCAATTGACAGTGTTATGAATCAAGATGAGGCAATGAATTATCCAATTGAATTTTTAAATTCATTGGAACCGGCTGGTATGCCAGCGCATTGCTTGAACCTGAAACTTGGTTCTTTGATTATATTATTGCGAAATATTAATCCACCAAAACTGTGTAATGGCACCCGATTGGCAGTGTAAAAGTTATAGCCAAATTTAATGGAAGCTACGATCTTAACTGCTAAATCAACAGGAGAAGTTTGTTTGATACCGCGTATCCCTATGATTCCAACTGATATGCCGTTTGAGTTCAAACGATTACAATATCGTCGGCCTAATTTGTTAAACTGCCAAGTCCATTTTGACATACTTTACAGGACGAAGAAAAATGTGAATAATATATCTATTAATTTAGCAATCAAAATTCTGAAAATCCCGTTTGTTACTATAATTTTTCTTGATATTTTAAAAATATAATTAGCAGTATACTTTAACGACATTCATAAAATTTAGGAAAACAATTATTTAGCAGTTTGTCGAGGTGGAATTTCAATTTGCTTCAGGACTTAGGAGTTTTTGATTTAATATTAGACTAGTGTGGTGTATAGATTAATTAATTGTTCAGTAAAACGAAGTAGATCAGTAATTGAAAAATATATTTGTTATTCAATATTAAACAATCAGTCTTATTTAATAGGAAACAAGGTTAATATTATATCTACTCTCACTTTAGTTTTAATGTTCTAATGACAAGATACCCCGAAGTACTTAGTTATAATTAAGGATCACCATTTAATATTGTTTTACTACTATATGAGTATATCACAATCAGTTAATATTAATTAACAATAATATAACAATTGAAACAATTCACCAAAAATCTTAATTAACAATATTTAAAAATCAGTCTGACACTTTGGTCACATTAAAGTTGTAATTAAACTTAAATTCTACTTATTGTTTCTTATTTTACTCATGAGGCAAGTCGTCATAATATTTATGATAATCTCCTGGAAGAGTCTTTTTTATTTGCTGCAAGTCTTCAAATTTTCGTGCACAAATTTTTCTGCGGTTCTGATGCAATTGAGACAATGCATTTATATCGCAAGGTTTACATTGCAGAGATCGCCTTTGTGGTAAACTTTGCCATTCATCCTTGAGGTTAGTTTTATAAAGAATTGATCCATTACTTTCATAACGTAGTGCACGAATGTCAGTCACCTTAAGGTCCCCTTTGGATCTTCCTGGACGAATACTTTTATAAAACTGAATTTTGTCGAATTTTTTGAAGTAGGTGTGGTCCAAATATGTTACACAATAGGGTACTGGACATTTTCGAGCATGTTTGGCAATAGATACGTATTCAGCGGGCACATTTACGATTTTGTTCTTTAGGTGTCGTTCTATAGTGGAATGCATAGAATCGGCCTCCATTTGGGTGTGTGTTGGGGAGGGTGTGTGTTTGTTTTCAACATGAGGTAGAATTTTTGGACTGGTATTTGGTTCATAAGATATTGTTTTGCCTAATGTTTCAATGGTACGCGTATCGGAGCTGTTTATGACATCTGATATCAAAATGTGTGTTGCTTGTGATTCAATTTCTGCTTGTGATGGTACTATAATAAAATTCTCGTCAGCGATGAAAGAATTGTGAGCAGCATAAACCGTTGACAAAATGTTATCATCTGAAGGTACGTCATTGAATTTAGTATTGGGAAATACTAAGCTAGGATAATTTGTACCATCTATATTGTCTGTTATAAAAGTACTTGGTAAATCAAGATTAGTCAGGGAAGTTAGGTTGATATTATCATTTATCTCATAATAAGTTTGGTTAGTAACTATATCTGGCTGTCTTGGTATAAACTCTCTTGATTCTGGACATAGTAACTTATCTTCTAAAACGTGGATAATTTTATTTGGATTATAATCTGACTTCGGAGCTACATGTTCAGATATATTCTTTCCTCCTCCTCCAGCCTCAGAAACCAAAGCCACGATTTTTTTCCCCCGATGCATTCTGAAAAAAAAAATGTAAAACAAGGTAAGCTGTGATAGCCTAATGGATATGGTAGCCGACTTGCGATCTTGAAGTCGTGAGTTCGATTCCTACCCATTACACTATCGGCGTGAAACCACTCGTAATACAAGCTTAAGCTTAGCACGAGGGGTTAACAAGAATGCTAGTAATGTGCGTTCCACATTGCTAGTAATCTTGAAAAATAGATATAAATTATAAAAGAAAATTAAAATAATAGTACCTAATAATATTTTTTTTCAATAATTTATTTAATGAGTCACATCAGAATCTTCGAAATTATATTTAATTAACCCGTTGATTAATAAATAACATTAAATTGATAAACTGCTAAATCCGTGTTCAAATACGACAATATAGTAAGTAAACCTGCTAAGTCCCTAATGTTTAGGTTAGGAGTTGAATGTGACTAAAAACATTAGATTTAGGCTCTAAACTTAAAAAAACTTACAATAAAACAATTTTAACTTACCTTGTTTATAATTAGTTGTTAGATCCATCCATATTTCACTATGACACGATAAATCTTGACGCATCGCTAACGGCACGTGAGTCTCGGAACGTTGTCAGTACAAAACTGAGGCCCGAACAGGATTTAACAGGTTTACGTTGTGGAGATTGACTAGTGATCAGAAAGCAGTTTTTCGGGAATAGCATTTGTCACTTTTTTTGGCTAATATCGCTCTTATTCTTTAAATGATACGGTATATATTAAATTGAACTTTTTAACGGATATAAAATGTAAATTTCGCTCAAAAATGGACTTAGCAGGTTAACGAATTAGGCCGACGATATCCTGTGCGTTTATCATTTGCGATGTCCATCAACAAGGCCCAAGGGCAAACACTTGACGTTTGTGGTGTGAATTAGGAGGAATCATGTTTTTCACATGGCCAACTTTATGTTATCTGTTCCACAGTCGGTACCCCAGCCGTTTGTTTATTCCTGCTCAAAATGGAAAAACTAAAAATATTGTTTATCCAGATGTTTTGGATTAAGTTTAAAATAGCTAGCAATTTATAACATGTTTTTTTGTTTGAAATGAATTTAATGTTCCAATATTTTTTTTTTTTTTTATTTCACTTTATACGTAGCGAAGCACGTACCGGGCCGCTAGTATTTTATAAATCGTTACAAATCGGTTCAGTAGGCACTTTAGGCGGTGACCTCGCCGCGGGCGCTCCACTATCGCTCTGTAGTTTCTGACAGATCCAGAATAGCCGCCATTTTGGGACCGAATATGGTACCTAGATAAGCGGTTGTTGATATTCATGACAGGTAGCCTAACTATGGACTGTTGTACGCTAAAATAAGCCTAGATATTAATGTTCGGGTATAGCAGTATTGTAAAAGGTCAAATATATTTTTATATAGTCAGGCCCGAAATGTTCAATGATCTCGGAATGTTCAATAGGTTTGTTCTTGTTATTCAAATATATTTTTATCTACACTAATATTAGAATATTATATTAATAGAGCGGCTGGAACGGCATGCAGTGGTCGTGGGTTCGATTCCCACTCGGGTGAAGAATTTTTTCCATTTCTTTATTAATAATTTTATAATACACTAATATTATAAAGAGGAAAACTTTGTTTGTTTGTAATTAATAGGCTCAAAAACTACTGGACCGATTTCAAAAATTCTTTCACCGTTAGAATCCTTATTGGACCTGAATTAACATAGGCTATAAGAATTTTCCGATATTCCCACGGGAAGGCGACCAACGGGAATAATTTTTACGAAAACCGCTATACATATGAATCTGAAATTAGGCATATATGTTCACTAGTGGACGCCCGCGACTTCGTCCGCGTGGACTGCAGAAAAATAAAAATGTTGAAATCACCTGGGAAAATATTTTTTACCGGTTTAATTAATAAAAACAAAAATCCAGGGTGTCAGCTAACTCCATACAAAATTTAATTTAAATCGCTCCAACCGTTTTTACGCGGAAGAGTAACAAACATCCATCCATACTCACAAACTTTCGCGTTTATATATTATCGATTCCCATTCGGGTGAAGAATTTTTTCCATTTTCTTTATTAATAATTTTATATTATATTATTAGAAAGTGCTTATCATGCTGAGCAACTTTTCCTAAGACGGTATTTTCATATCTCTCAAAGTTTAGCTGGGCTGCTAAGGGTTCTGCATCAGGCAGTCTAGACCTTCAATTTTTTTCTTTCATATAATTTCTACGTCATTTTATTCTTTCATACATATTTTTTGGATAACTTGAACCGTTTACGCAGCGCACGCAACGGAAGTCTCCAAAGTTGAATAATTTTCCCCGTTTTTCCACATTTTCCTCTTATTCTTCGTCCCTATTGGTCGCACTGTGATGATATATAGCCTAAAGCCTTCCTCGATAAATGGACTATCCAACACAAAAAGAATTTTTTAATTCGACCCAGTAGTTCCGGAGATTAGCGCGTTCAATCAAACAAACAAACAAACAAACTCTTCAGCTTTATAATCCGTTTGTAGAAAAATTCTGCACATCCTTTGAGACCTACGTACCAAGATTCATGGTCTTATCTTCAATTCAACCCCTATTTCACCCCCAAACTGGTAAAAATTTCAAAATGCTAGAACAAACGATTTTTTGTTTCTTATGACGTGATATTTGACGAACTTGCATACTAACTTTCAACCCTTATTTCACCCCTTAGCTGGTCGAAATTTCAAAAATGCTAGAACAAATGTTTAATGATTTCTTATCAAGTGCTTAAATATAAAGTTTCATGGTTTTATCTTTTAAAATTAAGAAATCCCATACAAACTTTCAACCTCTATTTCAACCCCTTCATCCCTTTTTTTCGAAATAAAAAGTAGCCTATGTTCTGTCTCAGGGTCTAAAGATTGTCTGTACCAAATTTCATCAAAATCGGTTGCGAGGTTTAAGCGGGAAAGCGTAACAGACAGACAGACAGACAGACAGAGTTACTTTCGCATTTATAATATTAGTTGGGAAGTTGGGATTATTAGAAAGTGCTTATCATGCTGAGCAACTTTTCCTAAGACGGTATTTTCATATCTCTCAAAGTTTAGCTGGGCTGCTAAGGGTTCTGCATCAGGCAGTCTAGACCTTCAATTTTTTTCTTTCATATCATTTCTACGTCATTTTATTCTTTCATACATATTTTTTGGATAACTTGAACCGTTTACGCAGCGCACGCAACGGAAGTCTCCAAAGTTGAATAATTTTCCCCGTTTTTTCCACATTTTCCTCTTATTCTTCGTCCCTATTGGTCGCACTGTGATGATATATAGCCTAAAGCCTTCCTCGATAAATGGACCATCCAACACAAAAAGAATTTTTTAATTCGACCCAGTAGTTCCGGAGATTAGCGCGTTCAATCAAACAAACAAACAAACAAACTCTTCAGCTTTATAATCCGTTTGTAGAAAAATTCTGCACATCCTTTGAGACCTACGTACCAAGATTCATGGTCTTATCTTCAATTCAACCCCTATTTCACCCCCAAACTGGTAAAAATTTCAAAATGCTAGAACAAACGATTTTTTGTTTCTTATGACGTGATATTTGACGAACTTGCATACTAACTTTCAACCTTATTTCACCCCTTAGCTGGTCGAAATTTCAAAAATGCTAGAACAAATGTTTAATGATTTCTTATCAAGTGCTTAAATATAAAGTTTCATGGTTTTATCTTTAAAATTAAGAAATCCCATACAAACTTTCAACCTCTATTTCAACCCCTTCATCCCTTTTTTTCGAAATAAAAAGTAGCCTATGTTCTGTCTCAGGGTCTAAAGATTGTCTGTACCAAATTTCATCAAAATCGGTTGCGAGGTTTAAGCGGGAAAGCGTAACAGACAGACAGACAGACAGACAGAGTTACTTTCGCATTTATAATATTAGTTGGGAAGTTGGGATTATTAGAAAGTGCTTATCATGCTGAGCAACTTTTCCTAAGACGGTATTTTCATATCTCTCAAAGTTTAGCTGGGCTGCTAAGGGTTCTGCATCAGGCAGTCTAGACCTTCAATTTTTTTCTTTCATATCATTTCTACGTCATTTTATTCTTTCATACATATTTTTTGGATAACTTGAACCGTTTACGCAGCGCACGCAACGGAAGTCTCCAAAGTTGAATAATTTTCCCCGTTTTTTCCACATTTTCCTCTTATTCTTCGTCCCTATTGGTCGCACTGTGATGATATATAGCCTAAAGCCTTCCTCGATAAATGGACTATCCAACACAAAAGAATTTTTTAATTCGACCCAGTAGTTCCGGAGATTAGCGCGTTCAATCAAACAAACAAACAAACAAACTCTTCAGCTTTATAATCCGTTTGTAGAAAAATTCTGCACATCCTTTGAGACCTACGTACCAAGATTCATGGTCTTATCTTCAATTCAACCCCTATTTCACCCCCAAACTGGTAAAAATTTCAAAATGCTAGAACAAACGATTTTTTGTTTCTTATGACGTGATATTTGACGAACTTGCATACTAACTTTCAACCCTTATTTCACCCCTTAGCTGGTCGAAATTTCAAAAATGCTAGAACAAATGTTTAATGATTTCTTATCAAGTGCTTAAATATAAAGTTTCATGGTTTTATCTTTTAAAATTAAGAAATCCCATACAAACTTTCAACCTCTATTTCAACCCCTTCATCCCTTTTTTTCGAAATAAAAAGTAGCCTATGTTCTGTCTCAGGGTCTAAAGATTGTCTGTACCAAATTTCATCAAAATCGGTTGCGAGGTTTAAGCGGGAAAGCGTAACAGACAGACAGACAGAGTTACTTTCGCATTTATAATATTAGTTGGGATTAGGGACTGCGATGAAGCACTAAGAACGGATTTCCCGAAATTCCCACGGGAAGTGAACCAACGGGAATTAATTATTTTTTACGAAAACGGTTACACATATGAAGCTGAAATTGGGCATATATGTTCATTAGAGACTGCGAGGAAGCCCTAAGAATGGATTTCCCAAAATTCCCACGGGAAGGGGACTAACGGGATTTTTTTTTTTTTTTACAAAAACCGCTGTACATGTGAAGCTAAAATCGGACATATATGTTCATTAGAGACTGCGGGGAAGCACTAAGAATGGATTTCCCGAAATTCCCACGGGAAGGGACTGTCTGTGCGTTTATACACGCTAAATTGGTTGAAGAAAAATAAATTTATAATAATATTAGCAGCTATGTATTTATGGTTTCATGCTAGGTGCTTGAATCTGGCTTCTCGATGCGACTATAGTGTCTTGTGTTCGTGATCATGAGTCGGCAGATCCGAGGGTCAGTGGAGGGTGTAGGGCCCGGTGGTGGGCGACCCCTCAATAGAGATTTGAACTTCCGAATGACGCCTGATACAATTAAATATTAAGAAAAAAACTATTTTATTATTTAACCACTACTTCATATATTTTGAAACTTTGTTATTAACTTAAGTATTTTGTTAGTATCTAAAATAGGTAACAACGCTACGTACAAAAATAAACATAATGACTTTGCTTTTGTGAAATACTTGCTGATGCCCGCGATTTCGTCCACGTAGACTACACAATTTAGCCTATGTCTTTCTCCGTACCGCCGACTATGTGTATGCCAAATTTCAACAATATTGGTTAGGTAAACAAAGCGTGAAGAGACAACAAATAAACTTTCTCATTTATTAGGAAGTAGGGATTAGTTATGGTTTTATTTTTACTTCAATAAATATGACTACAAACTTTTTCTATTAATCCAACCAAATTGATTTAGGTAGGTACATTTAACTAATAATTAAATAATTATGTACTTCAAATATTATTCGGAATAAAAGAAAAGTTTGTTTCAAATAACTCATGTGGAATCAATACCAACCGGGGTAAGTTTAACGTAATTATGTTTCTACCCTCGGACTACATCGCTCAGTATATCGGTATATCACGCGATTGGAAACTCAACTCAGAAGGATTATATATCTATTTTTGTTTGATGAACACTCACCTGTATTTTTGTGTTGGCATTTTGTGTTTTTGGTCGTCTCCTTTCGTTTGCTTTAACTTATAGATAATATATTGTAGGTATAAAGTCATACTAGCAGAACCCGACTGCAGTGCCAATTAGGGTCCATCCTGTTATGTCGGTCGTTCATTTTAAACATCCCTGGGCCCATCCAAAGCTATACAAAAATCTTCGAGTTTAACAGGTTCTCTCTCAGCTCTACTCGAGTTTTTCGTTTTTTTTCTAAAATACCTTATAAATATTCGCATCTACATTGATAAACGATACTTGCTGAAACTGATTAATGAAACTTACTGATTGGTCTATGGTAATTATGTGAAATATGTAGGTACATCAATTTCGATACAACTAAACATCGTCCAAAGTCTAAAGTGATCCATCCATAAAATCTATCGCTCGATTAATTTATATCAGGGTTGTTTAAGTTAAACCATTTTCGGTGGATAGAGTTAAGTTGTTCTGTTGTAAATTGCTTATTCTTGATGTCGTTTCGTAAGTAGAACTATAATGAAAGTCCATTAATAATTATTTAACTTAAACTTTGACTTCAACGAAACAGTACCTACATTTTAGCAGTATGAATAAGTTTGTACATTTGTTGAACTATTTGTATTTTAATAACACAGCCTGTGACAATCAATTTTTTTTTTAATACTTCATAAGCCACACTTTTAATTTTCTAGAGATAGTTAGTAAGTTAACTAGCTGCTTATAACTATTACGGTTTTATAATACCTACGGCCGAATATGTATATTTTTATTACATGTACGACAATCCATGTAATTTTGCATAAAGAAGCAATATAAGTAACTGATGCGAATCTATATAGAAACAAAAAATATGTAGGTGGAAACTGAAATCTAATTTGATTATAAGCAAATTGAGATTTATTCGATTGCACGGATATTCGTCAAATATTTTCATCAATCATTCGATTTCATTTCAATTCACGCAACAGTAGATACGGGGAATTTTATTTTATAAGGGCCTGTCCGCACTGAAAATTTTTACCACGCGATATTTCTTGTCGCGATTTATATTCCGTGCTTGAAATTACGCCTAGTACGCACTGCGACTAAAATTTCGCGCGATTTTTGTCAGTTCGATGCAGTTCGCTGCTAAGACGAACGTGTAAAATGGACATCAGAAAAATTTTGATTGACCTGATACTACGGCGGCGACGTAACATCTTGTCAACACCGTTGTCAGTGCACGACTGAGCGAAACGCGCGAATTTTATTTCGCCGTGCGGCCATAGTCATACTACTTCATATTGCACAAAATTTTCGCGTGGAAATAAATCGCACCGCGTCGCGTTCAATTTGAACTTCAACCTACTCATACTTAGACATGAATACATCTTCTTCCAGTAGTTTTTTTTTGCCCAGGTCGGCCGGCACCAACAGTGATGTGGCTGATCGACGGCCGACCAGCCTCCCAGTACATAGGGGAGAAGACCGACACCCACGTGGTGGTCAACCGACTGGAGCTCCCGAACGTTCGACGGAGCAACCTGAACCAAACGTTCAAGTGTCGAGCGTCCAACACTGCGCTTGTCAGCCCACAGGAGAAGACTGTTAGATTAGAAATGAACCGTAAGTAATGCATGATTAGGCATATGGTGTCAGTAGAGTAGACTAGCATCGTGTCTACCCGTGGGCAACGAGCCAGTTTTCGGGAGGTGGGCAGCAGCGTTGACAAAATCACACTGCGGTCACCTACCTGCCTGCCCAGCGTGGTGACTATGGGCAAAACTCCCCTAATAGCAGTAGCATGTCTGGAAGAGGCCTACTTGCAGCAGTGGACTACGGGAGTCTGTGTGTTATACACACACACACACACACATAGGGTATATAGTTCAATGTGTGCTTTATCTTGGAATAATTATGTACTACATTGACTATCAACCTATGACATTTGTTATATGATACGAATAAGGCAAAAGCTTTCTAAAATTCTTTTATGTTTACTCTCTTAACAGTTCACCATTTTAAATCATATCTTTTGTCTCCAGTGAAACCCACGATGGTAGAAATTCAAAATAAGCCAGCATCATTGTCTTCGGAAAAGTTCGTGAGTCTGACTTGTGTGTGCGAGGGCAGCCGACCGCCTGCCCACCTCACATGGTTTAAGGATAATCGAAAATTAAAAAATGGAAAAGTAAGTAATTTTTATTCTAATTATATACATTATTTATTATATACTAGTGGACGCCCGCGACTTCGTTCGCGTAGACTACAGAAAAAATAAACAAAATGTTCAAATTTATCCGAGATTCAAATATTTTCTTAGGATAAAAAGTAGCCCATGTACTTTTTCAGGCTCTAGACTACATGTGGGTTATTTTATTTCAATCGATTCAGTAGTTTTGGCGTGAAAGCCAGACATACATATTTATATTTATACTAGGATAAAAGCATACCTAGTGTCTTTGTTATAAATATACTATATACATACATATAATCACGCCTTTATCCCTTACGGGGTAGGCAGAGCACCAAGGGCCGGTAGAATCACATGGTGCCACTTCTGACCAATTTTGAGGGTATAGTTGTGATATACAAGTTCGGTTAGTATACTATCCACACAAAAGTCATTGACATAAACAAACTATAATAAGTATAGGTTACATTGTTTGTATTCTGTGACAATCTAACAATATCTATTCCTGAACGGTTTATACTGAAATAAGATGACAATTTCATACCACTGTAGTAAATTTGGTTTAAGTGAAGATACATGTAGTGTGGCTTCTGAAGATATATTTAAAGCCTATTAAGTTGGAAGTAATTAAATATAAATTACTTTTACGTAGATATTTAATTAGTCTTACGTGGGCTCACGTGAACCCTTATAAATAAGATTACATAATTTTGGTATACATATATTGATTTATATATAGCTAACTTAAGAAGATTGAAAAGATTATAATTCTAACCTAATATATAAAATACATATTTGGCTTCTGTAGATAATTACTGCTTATTATATTATTTCAGTATTAAGAAATTATTACGGCTTCTGTAGCGTCTATGTATACGCTACACACGGTAGTATATGGTACGTTTCGGATTAATTATATGTCCTCGAATCTTGGATGAAATGTTTGCTTCTGCCATATATCTGTGCCACATCTAGGCAAATTAGTATATTTGACATATTTGTATTCTTTGCTGCTAGACTAGTAAACCTCTTCAAGAGATAACCTCGCCTTTTTAAGAATGTAAAGATGTTGGTAAATTTTCGCGCACAAACTACCGAACTGATTTTAGTAAATCTGTGCAGCTACATATGTTATAAATCACAAAACAAATAGATTATATAGTCAACGCCAGTGATCAATGTTTTAACTATACTATTTATTAATGTTCACATACATCATCTTATTGCCCTATTCCCATTTATTTGGGATCGGCGCAATATGTACTTTTCTTCCATTCATGCCTATTATCCGTCATCTCATTGCTTGCTCCCAGTACACAATGTTCACATACATATACAGACGAAAATGGAGTATCCCGAACCGCAAGTTTGCGAAATTCTATGGGATGCTGCAGCCACTGCATTCTAGCGTTAACGTTTAAAATTAAGGAACTTCATTTTGTAGATAATCGAAGCCATGAACGAGACGTGGGTGAGCACCACGCTGCAGTTCATGCCAGTCCCAGAAGATGATGGAGTTCAGCTGAAGTGTCAGGCTGACAACAGCGCGTTACCGGGACAATCTTTAGAAGACTCCATCAAATTGGATGTTGTATGTGAGTACATAAGCTAATTGACCATATCTTAAGACAAGCGTAGTCTCAACTGAGTAAAAGTGTTGAAAGGCATGGGTCAAATAGTAAATTGTTAAACTAAATTTCCGATGAAAAAAACAAGATTTCTTGTCTGTATTTTTTTCTTTTTCTTGTAAACATGTAAAATTTTAAGTTTGATTATTACCTGGTACATTGAATCAATTTATTTACTATTAAATTATTAATAAAGAAATGGAAAAAATTCCTCACCCGAGTGGGAATCGAACCTACGACCACTGCAAACCGTGCCAGACGCTCTAACCACTGAGCTACCGGGTCAATTACTCGGATGACGAGTTTTACCATCTCTTTTCTAAATTACATATAGGTAACGTTATTTTTCATCCCGATAGCTATACACTAGCCAAATCTCGGCAAACAAAGCTGAATCCCTCAGCACAATGTTTAAAGATGAAACGATCGACCATATCCTAACGGATTATATTAATGGAGAAGTGTTTTTATAAATTTATCTTAGTCAAGATATTATATATATATATATATATATATATATATATATATATATATATATATATTTTTTTTTTTTTTTTTTTTTTCTTAGACTAATAATAAATAAATAAATATTCACACACTACACAACACATTGACCTAGTCCCACACTAAGATCCCTAAAGTCTTGTGTCGTGGGTACTAAGTAACGGTATATAAATACATAGATAAGTATATAAACAACCATGACTCGGAAACAAACATCGATATTCATCACATCAATGTTTGCACCTACCGGGATTCGAATCCAGGACCTATGGCATCGCAGGCAGGGCCACTACCAACTACACCAATCGGCAATTATAAAATTATTAATAAAGAAATGGAAAAAATTCTTCACCCAATTTATTTACTGTAAATCTAGATGATCAATTATACATGTACACGTCAGTGTCTCCAAAGATGGGGTAACCAGACCTGCAGGTCATGAAGGAAATCCCTCAGCCACGTTTAGCATAGTGGAGACAGATGTAAGCTCATCATCTGAGAAACGCCCCTAAATTACTTAATCAACTCCCAATACACTATCACTATAACAGACTTACTGTAATAAATTTACATATCCATTTAACATTTACAATTTGTGCGTCTCTAATATCTAGCTTATAATATATGAGAATAGTTTTTGATGGTAAATTGTAGAAATAACATATTCTGCAGCTTATCTAAATTACGTGCCATTAAGTCCGATTAACAGTTTGACCGGAGCACCATCCCGGGAATACTGGAACTAACCTTTACTTAAAATTAATGCCTCTAGGATTTCGATACTATTTAGCCTTTGGTTTTTAATTTGTGCTTCTATAGAAACGGAGATAAATTAAGGTATCTAAAGTATCAATCGAAAATTTAAATAATAAATATAAAAATATTTTGTAATAAATATAAATAATATTAAATTAAGGTTCCTATAACTCACATACATTCATACATACATATAATCACGCCTTCATCCCCCACGGGGTAGGCAGAGCACCAAGGGCCGACAGAAACACATGGCGCCACTTCTGACCAATTATTAGGGTATAGTTGCGATGTACAAGTTCGGTTCACATATCATTCCTTATCTTAATTACTAGCGATTACTCATAACTAATCATACATAAACTATACGTATTTAAATAACTAGCAGCCCGCGGTTCCGGCTTCGCTCGGATATTCGACTTTTACAGCTAAAATCAACATAAATTAAATTTTAAAAATCAATTGTAAACTTGAAACGAAGCGCCGCGCCGCGCCGCACTGAAAATTTTATAATTCGACACAACCATCAACGTTGTCTGCCCTCACGTGTCTGAATGTGAGGTCTTCCTAAGCGCGCGCTAGCGCGCTTCGGGTAGCGGGCCTGAGGGATGCCCCTGTGCCCGGGCAAAGTCTCGGCGCGCGACAGCGCGCCGGTCACTATTTAGCGGCCGGAGGCCGCGCTGCCTCGGCTTAGTCACCGAGGCAGCGAAGGACATAGCTAAATATATACAAGTGAGTGCATGGGGGAATGCCCATGCACTCTGAAAGATAGGGACGACACAACTTGTCGGTAGGACGGCAGGCAGACATGGCCGGGTAGATCCGCCGATCGGTCGGTGACGAGGAGATTTTGCCCCGCCCTCGGCCGATCGACACCCCCGCCCGCTACCGCCGCCCTACCGAGTAAAGACAAGACAAAGGACAGAACAAGTATATACAACTTTATGGGACAAAACATTATATAATAGGGACAAGACAACTATGTTATAATTTTGCCACCAGGGCATAGAAGCTATATACAGTTTCGTAGGCGCTTAGGGCCGATGAGTCGGCCATAGTGCGCCTACTTGTGGGTCAGTCCGGTGGTATGGGGGTCAATCCGGTATTACCCGGCATCGCTGTCGAGTGGGATACTCAACAGCTCCCTAGGTTGTGGGCGGCCGTCTGGCGGCCTCGCATGAAGCGGAGCTAGCCCGCGGAGATGGGCGTGCGGCCCGTTGTCGGCACGGTCGAACATTCGACGCGCCATTCGGGCCACGAATTGCTCCACTTTCGTCATTTTGAGGTCCCGAGCGATGACGTCATTACGGACGTACCGCCCGGCCCTCGCAATGCTGCGGAGGGTGGAGCTCTGCAAGGCCTCAATCCTCTTTCTGTTTGAAACAGAGCAAAGTTGGAACCAGGCCGGGGCCGCGTACGTGAGACGCGGCCGAACATATAACTTGTACATGGTCAGCCTGGTTCGGAGGGGAAGCGTGGACTGCATGACAGGCCGCAGCAGGGCGCGCGCGGTCTTCGCGCTGCGCAGCACGTGCTCAACCATCCCAGTCATCCGCAGCCCACGATCGATTTGGCAGCCTAGATACCTGACAGTATTCTGCCAGGCTATCGGCTGCCCTCGAAGCGTGAGCCTGGGAGGGAGCTCTCGCTGCTGACCCGTCAGCAGGGCAACGGTCTTTGCCGGATTGGCCGACATCCGCCATCTGTCAAGCCAGTCCGGAAGAAGATTGAGGACCCTTTGCATTTGATCCACCGCCAGTGGGGAGCTGTGCGATGTGGCAAAGTACGCGCTATCGTCCGCGTACAGTGCCAACATGCCTTCAAATTCCCATGGGAAGACCACCTTTACGGTCGGTATGTCATCTGTGTAGATGGCATACAAGACCGGGGAGAGGCAACTGCCTTGAGGGACGCCGGCCAATATGGGGTGGAGTTGCGAGCTCGCGTTTTCCACCCCTACGAAGAACCGCCGGTCATTTAGAAATGACGCGACGATTCTTATGAGGGCCGGCGGCAGTCCCTGGCCAATGAGCTTGCGCAGCAGACCTGGATGCCACACACGGTCGAAGGCCTTCTCCATATCGAGAAAGACTCCCACCGTGTACCTCTTGTGGTTCCGTTCTGCTGCTAAATGGTCCAACACACGCACAAGTTGAAGCGTCGTAGAGTGCGCGTCTCTGAAGCCGTACTGTTCCTCGCGTAGCGAAACATACGGCTTCAGGCGCTGCAACAATAGACGCTCAAACAACTTGGCGATGTTGGACAGGATGGTGATGGGGCGGTAGTTGGCCGGGTAACGCTTGTCTTTGCCCGGCTTTGGTAGCGCTACGACTCTACCGACTTTCCAGAGGTCAGGAAAGTGGCCAGTACGTAGCACTCCATTGAAAAGCCGGGCTAGACAAGCGAATCCTCTCCTAGGTAGGTACTTCAGAGCCATGACTGGAATGAGGTCATGTCCGGGTGCTTTGCGAGGGTTCATCCTGCGAACCTCACTCGCAACTTCGGCGGGCGAAATAAAGGAGTCTCCGCTGAGAGGCGGGACCGGCGCTGACATAAAGTCAGAGACTGCCTCCTCGGTCGTCCGATGAAACTCCATGATTCTCGGAGCGCTGCTGGGAGGATGTGGGGTGAATTGTACCGCCAAGTGTTCCGCGAGCACTCTTGCTCGCGACTCGGCGGTGAAATTGTAAGTGCCCGTGGGATCTATTATAGGACAAACCGGCAGCCTGGCTTTTGTTAGCTGCCGGTTTAGCCTATAAAGGCATGTGTCATCCTCACGGGCACGGTCTAGAACTTTATCCCAGCAGGCGCCCCGAAAAGCACGGACCTCATCGGACACCTTCGCTGAGAGAGCGTTGAGGTCTCTCTTGACCGAGGGGCAGCGAGAGCGCGCCCACAGGCGCGCTAGCCGCCTCTTCTCCTGGAGATCTCTCTTTATGCCCGCCGGTAGATCGTCACGACGTGCGGACCTTGAGCTTAAGGTAGAGCTGGCCGAGTCTATAGCCTCCTTGAGCTGCGCTGTGAAACTCGTAGCTGCGGACTCTACGTCCTCGGCGCTATGGACAGGTGGGAGATGATAGTTCGCCATGATGCCCTGAACTTTATCCCAGGCCGTTCTGCGTCCCGGTGAACGGGGCGGAACAGAGACGGCCCGGGTTGATACCGACACCAGTATCGGGAAGTGCTGAGACGAAGTTATCTCATATAACACTTCCACGGATACTGGCGCCGGTAGGTTCTTGTGAACTACTATGTCCAGGACATCAGGCCTATGTCGGGCTTCTGTCGGGACGTGAGTCGCCGTGAGTGGACCTATCACAGCGCAGCTACGCCCCTCTGCTGCAGAAAGCAGGGCTCTACCTGCCGCGGTTGTTGTCCGGGAGTGCCACGCCGCGTGTTTGGCGTTCAGGTCGCCAATCAACAGCGTCGGCGTGTCCCCCACAAACACGGCGTCAAGATCCGATGCCAGGAAGGTGCCTTCGGGCGGCCTGTACGCTGCGTACAGGTGCCACGCCCGTCCGTCGCTAAAAACTTTTACCCCGATAGAGCGGGTTTTCTGAAACGGCGGTAGGTCCAACTCCTCGTGCACAAAATCCCTGCGGATCAAAACCGCGGTGCCCCTGTATGCCGTATTGGACACAGGGGACACCTCGTCCCTTCTGTACACGAAGAAGTTGGGCAACGTAATCGCCGTCTCTGGACGGAGCTTCGTCTCACCCAGGAGGACCACGTGAATGTCCTGTACTGAAACCGCGGTCCTCAAGTCATGGAGTTTGTCCTTGATACCGCCTGGGTTCCAGTACAGGATCCTGAGCGAGCCTACTGAATCCGTTCTAGCGGAGGTAAAAGCTGGGACAGAGCCCTAGCAACGACAAGGCGGATATCACCGCCCGTCGTCAGAGCGGTAATGATGTCTTGCAGTGTCCCCACGAACAACTGCAAGACCTCGGTCACTTCCTGGCGCACGTCGGCGCCGGAATAGGGCTGAGATTGGAGCCCTGAGGCCGAGGCTGAACCTCGACGAGAAGAGGGCGCCCTTCCCCGGGACATAGAGCGCCCCCGCCCCGATGTTGTGGGGCGGGAGAGTGTGCAGGGTAGAGGGCCTGGGCGGGTGAAGCCCGCCGGCGGCATAAAGTGTGAGGGGCGCAGACTAATTTCCTGCGCCCCTGGGGCCTGGAGTGGAGTGGGTGTTGGCTGGAGAGGGGGGGCGGTTTGGGCCGCCACTGCTGTGGCTGCTTGTGCCGCTTCCTCTGCTGCCCTGCGGTTGGCAAGGCGCCGCTTCCGCTCTTTGCCACGACGGTTTTTGCGGCGGCGCCTTTGAGTTTCGGCGGTCTGTGGTATCACAGGCCACCGTTGTTGATGTGCCACCGCAGGCGCAGCTGCATTTATGGTGGGACGTTGGGCCGGGTTGGCCGGCGGCATTAGTGTGGTGGGGGCCACCGGAAGGGGCTGGCGTGGGTCCGCCCGCCTCGCCGGGGGGACCCCCACTGTATTGGGAAAAGTGGTCGACGGCGCCCCCTGAGTCGGGGGCGTCGGGGCGAAGCGCGCCAGCCTGGGGTCAGGCCGGCGGGGTTGCGTAGTTTGTACAATGGGGACGGGGGGGACAGGGGGCGGAACCCTGATGTTCCTACTCCTGCACACTCTTTTGTATTCCGGGCATTGCCGGTCGTTGGCGCTGTGGGGGCCTCTGCAGTTAGCACATATGCGTGCCTCGGCCCTGCCCAACTGGCAATCTGCCACCACATGTTCTCCCGCACAAAGAAGGCAGCGGGGAGTGCGGTGGCATGTCATCGAGCTGTGGCCGAAGGCCTGGCACCTGTGGCACTGTGCGGGTCCCTTATTGGGCCTCCAGGCTTCAATTTTAATCCCGGGGAGATTTAGCATGGTGTCGGTTTTGTATAATTGCTCGAGTTGAGCTACCGACAAATGCTCGAACTCGAGGAATATAACCGACCCTAACCTATTCCGGCGAGATGGGATAACACGGAGATGGCGAATAGGCAGGCCTTTGCCCTCAAAGGCCGCCTTCACTTCGGCGAGATCTGTGTCCGCCGGGAGCCCGCGGAGAGACGCCTTAGAAGGCAAGTTCTCCGCTACCGAGAACATGTGGAATTCTATGTCCCGGCACTTCTCCCTAGCCTCCACTAGGTACCGCTGTACTATGCGGTACTCTTCCGGGGTCCGGCTCATAAACCGGAACCCGGTCTTGAAGGGGCGGGCGTTGGGGGGGTGCCCCAATCTGTTGGTAAGGGTGGAGAAATGCTGCACCCAGTTGGGCAGCTTCTCCACCACTATTGGGGGGTACGATGCTCGCCCCTCCTGTGTCGGGGCCGATTCGGCGGCCGGACGGGGGCGGGGGGGCGTGGGAGGACGGGGCTCGGCGGCGGCTGGTGTGGCCGGCCTGGATTGGGCCGGGGACCGTCGCGGCGGGCTAGCGGCTGCCATCTCCGCGTATGAGGTACTGGGGGTCGGCTGAGGCGACCGGATTGGGCTCAGCTGCCCCGAGAGGGGGATAGACATCGACCCCGATGTGGATGGGGCCGAATTTGGGGACGACGTGGCGCTCGGCATAGTACGGCCGAGCGCGCGGGGTGCGGGGCGGGGCGCCGGTACCGGAGATCGTACCGGGGACTCGGTTGAGCGGCTATGCGACGAGTAGTCGCGGTGGCCGCCCATCAAGGGGGGCGACATTGACTCCCCCTCACTGTCCCTTGGCGCCTTCGCCAGTGTTTCCCCCTCCGGGGGTGAAAAAGATTCCGGCCGTGGTCGAACGGCCGGTTTGGTGGTCCGAGAGGGGCCTGCTTCGGGTGAATCGGGCGGGCCCTGGGAGAAAATTGGGAGGGGGGCCTCGGTTTGGGACCCCCCGAAAGTGAACGGAGCCCCTATCTGGGGTCGTAGTGGTGGAATAGGGGGCCTGGAGAGGGCCCCAGGTTTGAAGGCGGGGCGACATAAGGGCGGCGGGAAGATATCGCGCGCCACTATGGCCCCGGACATTCGGCCACGCCGACCCGGTATACGGGAGGGACGTGGCGGTAGCGGGGACGATTTGCCCCTGTCGGGGGCGGGCGGAGATTTCCGCCCCGACATGGTGGTACACAGATATTAAAATGAAATATATACAAAGGACAGAGAACAAAAAACGGAAATTATAGCCTATGATATTTTTACAATTAACGCCCTCTAGGACGGCGACACGGAACTAATTACTAACACAAATGTACATTTTGGGACATATACGACAGATGAGACACAGTGGGACCAATACAATTATATACAAATTGCGCCCTTCGAAGCCCTATTTACAGTAAATAGGGCCGTGAAGGGCTGAACTGTCGTACACGAGGGGGGTCGACTATGAGCCGCTCACCCAGGACACCAGAACGGCGCACACTTTGGGCCCGGTGGCTAACGCCACGACCACACGGCAGGCCACCAATCAGCGTACCCGTCCGCACAAGTTTAACTTGCCGGGCTAGGAACGCCAACCAGCGACCGACGCGAGCTGTCGCCGCGCTCGACACCGAGCACCCTAACGAAGTGGCGCCAGGCGCCCTATAGGACTGGTGTGTGTGGAACAGTAATCTACCAGCAGGCTGCTGGTTGATACTGCACACACACCAGGACCGGACACAAACCTACGCCAAGCGCGGCCCCTGCCAGTCGGTAGCACCGACTGTCAGCTCCGACGAGCCGCCGGCCAGTCCTGTATCACTTAGCTTTAGCGCAATACAGGCCTGACCACGGCGTCGGTATAGGCTAGAAAGATCCGGTGAACGGACACCTAGTCGACCGTGACGTCACTCTGCCCTCGGCTTGTACGCCCGCCCTTGCGGTCCACCAGTATGGTTTACCTAGGACGGACGTGTAAGTCGACGGTTAGAGGCGTCCTCTTCCCTGGTTGGGGGTACAAAATGCCAACCAGAGGCTCCTAGTAGCCAGCACGAGCTCGTGGTGAGCAAAACAAATGGGAACAGTGCAAAATCGCGTTCACTCACCACTACCGCTAGATGGCGCTCGCACAGAAGAGTCACGTGTCTGCCCGTTCGGGTCGCGCACCTCAACATGAGCCCACCCCCACCACCACCGTCGCCGCCGCCGCGCGCCGCCACTCGCCGCCACTGTCGTGCTATGCGGACCGACCGACTGACACAACGACGGAACGCAGCCGCCGCCGCCGCCATCTCTGCCCTCGGCATTGTAAATGCATCTTGTGTATTAATATTGACATAAAACTGTTATGATATGTATATATTCGGAATCCTCATTTCATCAGCTTTAATTTGATATGCATTTTGTTTTATGTTTATTGGTCTATGTCGGTAGGAACATCGAGTAATTGAAAAATAAGATATTTCGTAAATTAAACTTGAACACCACTAAAATCGTTATTGTGGCTAAACCTTAAAGGATAGACATATGCTATCGCAGACTTTTTTATAGAACTTTTTGAGAAGAATAATTCCCCCATACATTGTTATTCTGTATTTTGAGTTATTTCAGCAGCGCACGCAATGCAAGCCTCCAAAAAGCTCGTTTTTCTTCCGTCCGTCTGATAACTGTTACGATTACTCTAATAATTTCTTAAGTAGGTACACCTAAATTATACACCTATAGAATCCCTGGAATGTCTTCTTTCCATTATTGAAAACCGCATAGCTATTGATATAGTAGTTTTTGAGATCCTAGGTAACAAACACATTTTGGGCGCCCTTCGCAACTTCATTTTATACTATGTATAGATATAGATAGATAAATTAAAATAAATAATTCCTTCGAAATACAATCTCCTAATCTAGCGACTATTTTTTTTGGTAAATAACCAACAAAACAATCTAAAACAACTTTCGTTGATCCGAACTTCCCAGTAAACTTCTAAATGAGTCGTCCGAGGCGCACTTGGACATTAAATCGATTTATTTGGGGTATTTTTGGCTTGTAACTGGTAGTTACTTCAGGTGAACACTTATCTGCGGCTAGGAGCGGGCGTTGACACTTTATTGGCCATTAAAGACGTATAACGACGTCGCCCCGCGGCCCAAGGAAATGCTTCTCCAAATAAACATTTACGATTTCTCCGTTTAAATTGTTGCCGAAACGATTCGCGCCAGGAGCGGCGAAATTCTCCCCTCTCTAAATGCGTTACGGTACGTCGAGTGGAAATAAATAGAATTTATTTATATTTGGAAATTAATTCCCTTCGCCATAATAGAGTCGGTCTGTTTCCGAGACTTGCCGAGTGACCGGCCCGTTAGGCTCGAGACGTTTATTTTATAAACGCAATGCAAATACTTTGATGTCGGAGTTTATTTCATTTTACCTTACTCAACTCACTCAATAATGTTATTAACTTACTACATATTAGTCTCAACAGGTATGTTACTAAAAATCAAAACATAATACGAGTACCCTTTATTTTAAACGTGGTCTAAACTTTAGTTTAAAAAAAAAAATATCGCACAGTGCAGGTAATTCTCAGTTACCCGTCATAATCGAACATAAATGACGACCATGTAATTTATACGATTTATTATAAGCTGGAAAAGGGCATATTACGTAATTTTATCCTAATAAAAGCCTATTAGCAGTAGATAGTAACTACAAAGCTTAATGTTAAACTGTATCCATGTATTCAAAAATGTTGTTCACATGCTCAAATATTAGATGCTGTACTTAAATATTTTATATTAAAATATTTCCCAAAATGCCACGCTGGTAAAAAGACTATAAACAATATTTTTTCATTATTTTATCATGTTTTTAAACACTAAACAACTTCATAACACTTTTATAGGAGTGGAAAATAGATAACTTCCAAATTATAAAACACATATTATAAAACAAAATCGCTTCCTGCTGTCTGTCCATATGTATGCTTAGATCTTTCAAACTAGTGCACGGATTTTGATACGGTTTTTTTTAAATAAATAGAGTGATTCACAAGGAAGGTTTATAATGTATAACTAGGGACCCACCCTGGCGCCGCACGGGATTAATGCACTCTCACGCGGGCGAAGCCGTGGGCGGCCGCGAGTTTTTATAATAAAAAGTACAACATTTCACTATCAAACTATTACTGGCATAAATGTTTGTTATGTTAATATAACAAATAAAATAACTAACTACTAGCTACAAGTATCATACGACAACATTGAACGAATCTTTTCACGTGTCTGGTCCGTGGTAACTAAAACAGAACATTTAAATATAGTATGTTCTTTGAGATAGTCCCTTTCTTCTCCGAATATCGATCGTCAATCAAAATCCCTAACACGTTTACTATAATCATCACTTCTCATAATGTTAGCGTATACGAAATTGTATATTACCTAATAGTCTTTAGTTCTAAGACTTTTGTGTCATAAGATCGTTTGCTGTAATAATTAGATATCCTAAATTTTCTTGCTATAAAATCACCTGTCCTAAGTGCTATATTATATAATGTATGTTAGACCGAATGGTGGTTTATAATAATATTGTTAGCTCGAATGATGTTTATAATAATATTGTTAGTACATAATTATCTTTAAATGTAGGTTTATCTTGTTTATGTTATCAATATCATAAAGCTTAGTTATTATAAGAATTATTATCAAAAAAATCATTTTAACCGAAGACAGATTCAATTACATTTGAAATAATTTTACTGAGTATTATATATTGTCTGTGTGCATAATATACTTTCTTTAGTAGTTTTTTACTTTAAATTTAACTAAAATTTTATTTTATGAAGCTAAACAACCGTTGTGTTTTAAAATTCAGTGACAGAAATATATCGCTGTAAAACCGACACCACGCAGTCTTGTCTGCCCTACCCCTAGAGTGCCCTACCAATGTAAAAGCACGTAGGCGCGGAGTGGCAAGGCGGGGCCCGCGAGCTGAGGAGCAGGTGGTGGGCGGAAACAAGCTGCAACGATAAGGTCGCGTAGCCGCCGTAGATCCGCAGCGCCGGAGCTTTGACAGAAGCCATGCATGCTATTTGTTTGCATGCTTTAGGCTTGCATGAACGCTGCATGCTTGCTTGCATGCTTGCTTGGATGCTGCATGCTTGCTTGCATGCCGCATGTTTGCTCATATATTACTGCCGCATATATTACTCCAAATGTTTAGTTCTGTGTACATATTTGTGCAAATAAAACAAGTTGTTTTACTTACTTGAGCTAGTTGATTGGTGTTTCAAATATTATAGATAGAATATTTATAGCAAAAATTTTTAGGTAATTTTATAGTTATGGAATTTTGATTTTAGGACATGTTATATTATGAGATATTACGTTAGGATTTATATATAAAAAAATTAGGTCATATTATATTTAGGGATTTCGGTTTTCGGGCAAGTGATTATGAGACATTAGGTTAGGGCTACTTATCATTTGGACACATGCCGTGTTATTACAAAAGAATTTAAACATTTTTTAAGCTAAACTAGCCCTAAATTTGGTAAATATGCCATAAATCTTGCTGTCAAATATCATATTTAAATCGAGTCTAACTTTAGGCGCTCTTTTGTAATAACACCGATGATGATTTTGTCGCAAAACATTATGAGACGAAGGGGTATAAAAAAATTATGAGACGAAATAGAGAACCCTTCTTTAATCCCTGTGAAGCCGTTAAGCAATCCTTATTTCGGGTTCTAAATATACCGTATCCATGACGCCGGAGTATTGGTGGAGATATCTTGATTATGTCTATTAGTGGATCTCCCTTTACGTACTACATTAAAAAAGAGTGCGTTTTTCACAGTAGCTGACGCCAGTGACTTGGTCCGCGTGAACGATATACCTTACAATATTATTCTGCTGTATAAGCGAACTGCCAAGTCTCATCAAAATTTTTGGATAAATAAGTAGCGATCATTCAAACATCCATTCTCAGAATGGCCACCCGATCAACCGATCTCGTGTAGGTACGCTATAGATTTATGTAAATTAGTTATCGTTGATATTTTTACCTCTCCTATTATAGTATACTTACCTAATAAACTATTCCCTTTTTCAGAAACTTTCATGTTTACGATATTATTATGGTACGATATCTGTACCAATATTATTAAACCTTTGGCTACACTAATGCATGTAATTTTCAGTGTAACAGTCATGACCTTTCCTAACCTAAACCCTTCCAGTGTTATTACAAAAGAGCGCCTAAAGTTAGACTCGATTTAAATCTGACATTTGACAGCAAAATGTATGACAATCTGCCAAATTTAGGTCATGTTTAGCTTAAAATATGTTTAAATTCTTTTGTAATTACACGGTTCATCTTTATCAATTTGAAATCATCTGGACACAACATATTTTTTCCTCAGTTGATTGTGAACGGTAACAAAAAAACTGTTACATTGCGAAACCTCCTCCAACTTTATTCGTTCTTGGTCATATCCGAATGCCGAATTAGTTTTCCGTTCTCGTGTTAACAGATGATTTTGTGTGGCATCGCAACACTAGCCAGGTTTTAATTATGCTTTAGTGAGTCCCGACCATGGAGCAAAAACAAGGAGGAGATGCTCTTACGTTTAGAATATTGGGCTGGTGAAAAGGAAAGCGCTTCCGTTATTGTTTGGCCTATGTATGTGAATACTGATATACTGAACAAGTACTATTGTTTTGAATTATACCATAGTGTTATTACTCGCAGAAAATCCATTTTTAATTTGATTATCCGCATTGTTTGCGTCCCGCGCCAATTGTATCGGGCGATCCAGTGACTAGTTGAATGGGAATTGTGTGATACTCGTACGTTGCTGTTTTTTGGATCACTTGTGACTCTTCATTGGGGTTGATCACTTGATTGAACCTTTTTGAGCGCAACGTATTTTTTTAAATTCTTCCTTAGGTTAAAATTTTGTTTTTTTAAGTCATTATTTAAGGCCTACGTAAACGAACTAGGTACACTATATTTTTCCGAAGTCCGAATTTTTTAAAATTTTTCTGCGAAAATTTCTAGTAGTTTTCGCCTCAGAATCATGGTCTGAAGTCAGCATAATTGACGCTTGTATGGCCAGTTGCCTGTAGGCACATATCTATCATACGGATCATATATGTATTGCAAATTGTGCTTTACCTATACCTTGCTAAATCTATACTCTAGGGACTACAATGACTTTCACAGCTGCTCATTTTAACTGCTGTATGTGACTGTATGCTGCCAATGCGGGGCTTTTATTATTGTGTTAGGACATCTGTGTGGAACATAGGACAAGTCCTTTGTTAGCGCTGAGTAGAAATAAACTTTGCCGTGCACTCTACATAATAGGGAACATATTTCGGAAGCGTCAGCGATTATGTTCATAAACATACAGTTTTGATCGTAACTTTGTAAAGTTAGTTTCTATTACATAAGCTGTGAAACAACTCCGTTGTTTTAGTTAAAATATGTTCCGAATTTTCAGTTAAAATTTATAATGTTGATAGGATAAAGCATAAAAATTAAATGTAGCTTAATTTATACAGTTTAAAGGCGTGTTGTACACTTCATTTTATCGATAAAAACACCCCCGTGTGGGTCTAGTTTAACTGCCCACTTTTATTCGAGTACCTGAGTAGCGGTACCTGAGTGACGGGCTATGGGTACTCGCGCAAGGGTCAATTTCAAATAACAATAAATTCAAAACTATGTGACTCGGATCAATAAATTAGGCGTTGTTTTGTACCTATATATTATTACTAGGTTTCTGTAATTTACAAATATAATAAAATAACAGGCAAGTTTTCATAGCATAATAAGAAAAAAAAAACTGAAAAAGCATATGTTTTTTTCTAATATGAATGATAGACAATACTATTAGTTTTCAAACACAGTTTTTTCTTACTTGTTAGACCTTTTAAATCCAGAGATATTGACAAAATTTACCACTAACATGAAAAAATATATTTAAAACTCAAAATAGCTGTCATTTGTAAAATAGGGCAGTTAGACCCCACATGGGGGTGTTTTTATCGATAAAATGAAGTGTACAACACGCTCTTATAATATCGCTAACTCTATACCGGACACATTGTAGACCTTGGGAAAATGATATTTGGTTGGTAGTTGTAGCAAAGTATTAGATGCTTGTAATTAGAGCTGTAGCTTAGTATGCCGCGTGGTGTCGGCAGAGTAGAATTCATACCACCCCATGTCTGCCCGTGGGTATCGTACCAGGCGATTAAGGGTTTCCGGGGGGTGGGCAGCAGCGCCTCCCGTGTTGACAACATAGTCCAAAATACAAACTGCGGTCACCAACTCACCTGCCCAGCGTGGTGACTATGGGCAAATAGCCCCCATGGCAGTCTTGTGGCGTGCCCTAGGGGAGGCCTACGTTCAGCAGTGGACTGCAATAGGCTGATGATGATGATGATGAATTAGAGCTCACGATACAGGTAGAGAAAATGGTAGGAGTAATCTGTATTTCTCGTAGTTGATAAGGCGAATACGTACGTTGTAATATTAAATGAAATCAGTGAAAACATCTATTGGTAAACACTTATGATTCTTCATGTTTGTATAAATCATAGAGTAAACATAACTGAAATAGTGCGCTTTAAAACATATTATACCTATACAGGGTGTTAAGTGAAAAGCTATGTAAATAGCCCACTATAGAGAACCTATTTCCAAAATTTGAGACTCGATATCACCATTTTTATTTTTCAATTTTGTATGAAAATTCCTGAGATATGAATAAATTCTCCATACTACTCGTATCGGGAAAAATAAACATGTGATTTCGGGTCTCAAATTTTGTGGATAGGTTCTCTAGAGTGGGCTATTTACATAGATTTACGCATAACATACCCTTTTTGTTACATCCTGTATAATAAGCCGGAGACACAGATATGAAGAGAAAACCTTATCGCAGTTTTGCTGTCAATCAGTAGTGAAACCATAAAATTTAGCTTACGGTGGGCACTATAGAACGAAACGGTACAGGCGCTCTAAAACTTATGTGTACTCTATGGTCTAAACAAAGTGTGCATGTAATGCCACTAAGGCCATACCACAAAAATATTGAGCCGGACTCAATTGATAAGTAAATATTCCTTCGCACAGCGTTTATATTCGTATATGTTTCGTTAGTGATTGCGTTTCGGATCTAAATTTTTGCGGAAATGCCCCCCAACTATATCTACTGTTTATGAACACGGAAACCCAACCAAATTAAATCAGTACGTAATGAATATCCAAGCAAACCTGGCTCATAATTGGCAATGTTAAATTTAAACAACTCTTCTGAATTTTCAATTTACCCGTACGTTTGTGTGGATATCAGCTAACTATTGTCTAGTAGGCCGATTTTACATTGCAGTAAAATTACAGATATATTAGGCATTTAAACCTTTTTACCTATATACATTTATATAATAATCAATTTGTCGCTGATTATTTACATCTGATTTTATTGTGGTAATCATCTCTGTGGGATTTTACTCGTATCTTTATAAACCTAGTTCTGCTCTAGTAGCATAACCTGCGAAACACGTTATGATAAACCGATTTATTGTCATTTAGCCTGTCAAAATACGATAAATATTGCCGCCATTTTGAATTTTGTATAGAGACGATACGATATAGTACGATACTACATCCACGATGCGTGGTCTTGCTAGGAGGGCTGGTCAACCAAATTCGGGAACGCAGCCATATCTATACTCGTATGTACCGTTACGACTTGAGATAATAAATTGTAATTGTTACGTTTATTTAGTTCTAGGTAACCCCCAATATACTCGTACCTATAGGTATAATATTTGAATATATTTTATTATACTACAGTTACCAGGAATTTAATCAAGGATACAGCTGAGTAATCATGTACTCTTAAAAGATATTTATGTTACCTTTATTATATTAGTGACAAAGAACATTGTGACCTTTATTATTAAATTAAATTATCATATTAGTAGACTGCGTAAATAGATACAGACGACTCTTTTCCACAATGGAAACAATCCTGCTTTAAAAGTTAATGGTTATGGTTATGAATATCGTTGCCAAAAAGTAAAATCGCATCTCTTAAGATTACACCGCTCTCCTATCGAGGGGAATCCACTTCCTATGTAATATCACCCTAAGGCTCGATTTAGGCGCGTTCGATCAGCGAATTTATTAGCTGTGCCAAACAAATATACTTTGGTATCTAAATTTCTAAATAAACTGGATCGTTGATATTTCAGCGGTAAATAGGATTGTTCAGCGGTTTTAGATAGAGATTGCTGAAATTGTGGAACAAATAAATTTACTTAAATTTTAAACGTAATCAGCCATTATAGTACTTATCGAACTCTGTATCTATAAGTATAATTTAGGAATAGCTTTTAACTATTACAGTAATATTTAAATATAAATAATAATTATAGACTAGTCTTTGACCTCATGTTTATTGTCTAGTACACGAAAGTAGACTGGCCAACAACGCAGGGACAGTGACTAAATTCCATGAAAATGCTTATAAAGCCCCTCTATCTGTGCCGGGGCTTAAAAGTGAACATAGGTACAACCAATTAGTTCAGGATGGATGAAATGGCGACAGGTCACGGGAGTTACGTGCGATGCCCGGATACCTTTGAAGCTAAAGGGCGTTGTCCATGAGTGTGAATGGATACAAAGGATGAGGTAGACCAAAGAAGTGTTGGATGGACTGTATGAGGGAGGATATGCGTGTACTGGGAATGAGCAATGAGATGACGGATAATAGAGATGAATTTAAGAAAAGAACATATTGCGCCGACCCCAAATAAATGGGAACAGGGCAGGAAGATGATGATGAGGCCAATAACTCCTCCAAACAAATTTACTTAAGTTCTTTTCAGACATATGCCTATATAGGTACTATTATTATTATTTGTTATGTAGCTCAAATACTAAAGCGTATATTGTAAAGTATAATAAAAATAAATAACAACAGCTATTTCGATTCATCCAAAACTCAAGAGGACAGACGAGACGAACAAAGCCACTAATCCTCTAGACAGGACGTGTCACCCGGTGTACCAGGGCACGCCGACCGACGACGTAAGCTGTGTCAGAAGCCCGGCTCAATTAGCCAGAATTAAGGAGCATGTCCACTGTATTTAGTATTAGTTCAGCGACTAATAATATCAAGGTATATGCATTGTGAACTTTTTAAAAATTTACAACTGTAAACAGTTGTTTAAGGTAATGACCATAGCAAAACATCGGAAACAATCATTAAATATAACAAAATCTCTTTTGTTATTATGTTATTTGTATTTTTAAAAAGCGATTATTTTTAATATTACAAGCAGACAGACACTCTAATTTTCTTTATCTGTATAAATTGATCCTTATGAGTGTGTAGGGTCCTTATTTAAAACTAGTTCTCGAAGTTGTCCACTGGTGAACTGTCAGCGACTGTAGCCGCGTTTTACGCTCCATGGTCTCTATTTGGGACTAGGGTTGTTTTGCTTGTTTGCGTACACCAAATTTATTTTTGTCTGTGTATCTCAATCAATGTTGATTGATATTGTATTCGCATAACATGTTTCGAATCATAGCATCACTTTTAATTATTTACATACCGAGTCACTAAAGTTGCACAAAAAGTCCCTACGGCACCTTTATATGGTGTGCCCTGAGGAGGCTTATGTCCAGCAGCGGACCGCAATAGACTGATATATAGTATATACCAAGTCACGCCCAATTTTGCTAAATGGCATGTAAACCTTTTGAGGCTTTTGGTGCACAATTACTATAAAATCTGAAGGTTAACCAATCCTATGGTAAATTTCATCGAGACATTATTATATATATCCACACGACTTCATTCTCAAAAAATCATTAGCTAGCAGCTGTAGGGTACAGCAGGATCATGAAAGAGATCCAACAGTCACGTTTAGTAAAGTCAGATGTAAAAGTTCAGTGACAAGTTTCTAGCTCATAGCCTGAGAGAACGCTACTAAATTCCTTAGTCGCCTCTTATGATTTGCACGGAAGGCGTAATGGCGCAAAAGTGTTATAAAGCCTGACACCAAAGAATAAGAAGACTATGAGATTTGAATACTGTATTGTTGTAATACTTCAATTATATCCATTAATTACGTGGTAACACTACGGTTATTTTCAAACAATACAAGCAATTGTATACACCAAACAACCAACTATTTCCAGTTGAGCTAGTCGGCTCGACTAGACACACGATAATGAAGTGCTCGAACAAAACTACTTCCCGCTCGTCTGTGAAACAAGCCACATGTACTGCACATCCTAAAGGCTTCATAAATAAAAAATAAACGCTCATTAGTCTGTGTTCAAGTGAACAGTCGTGCGATTTCTTGGTTATTACTCGCTAAGTGTTTTGCTCCAGTTACCGACACCTCTTTTATTCGCCGTACCACTGACCTATTTCTATTATAACCGCAGTTGTTTTCAAAGGCGGTACAAATCGATTGATGGTTTTTAATTTTTGAGGATTGAAAGCTGTTTTTGTACGTCAGTTATTTATACCCAAAATATTGTAAAAAGTGTAAAAAGTTGTCAACAATCCGTTGTAGGCTTCGTCCGTGTGGACTACAACTATATATGTTCAACTTAAAAAATATAATATACAGGATATTTTTGGTTGTCAACGTTCCCGAAAACTACGGAATCTCCTCATCATCACGACCATTTTTCTCCGTGGAAGCATACCTGGGAAGTGTATGTGTGTAAATAGACTGCGGTTTTCTGCATAAATGCACGTAGACGCGCGTAGCAAGATTTTTCACGAGAAATAATTAATACTGTCTATGAAAAAAACTAGCAAAAAAAAATTTTGTGTCCAATGTTTATACATTGGACACTAAAATTTTCATCGTTTCCCAGCTTTTTTTGGCATAAACTTACTTTATTTGATGTATAGAGTACATACCCTTCGTTAAGGGTGGCAACGAAAAACATATGTGTACTATTATCAACCCAAAGACATAAATTTCCAATGAATAAATTCAGTAAATAAGATAATATTCTATGCATTGTAACATGGTGGTGGGGGCTTGTGAAACTACATCAATGACGAATTGATTTTTATAATCTCACGAAATATTGAAATTGGCGACGCACCATGCTATAGTACACAGGCTATAGTCTAAATAAAATATAAGTAACTGTAACTAAGTCAAATGTGTAAAATTTTATAAGACATATTATTATGAATACCTCGTACTATAATAACATAGGTAACAGAAAATGCTTCAACCCTTTTAAAACAACTTGAATATCGTTCTCACGTTATTATACTTATATGATTGTTTTCGAACAACTTTAGCATCTTGGAACCTTGGAACAAACGAAATAAATTTTAATTAGATTCCGGTAGGTGGCGCGTAACTGTGCAAATTTAATTAAATATACAATGTGTTCACTTGTATTGCTCTGCGTACATTTGTCCGTAGTTACCGGCTCGACTCTGAGCCGTCAAGATTGGTACCTGCCCCCCTATTCTGGCAAATTTTCCAGCTGAGACTCGACTAAAAAGAAATCGTTGAAGAAACGCGTGCGAAATAATATTTACTTCAAGTTTAACTATTTATTCATAGTATTAGCCATCATCGCGAGCACAGGACACTTAGATATCTGTAAAATGCATGTCTCATAACCTCAAATGTGTCTCACAGTTCACTTTAAAGTAAATATTGCTACATAAGGCCGTGCTTCGAAAACAGACACGTTCCGGCTCCGTTTCAATAGAAAACTGTAACAGAATTGGGGGTCTGTTTGACTATATTAAATACGTACAGGATTTATAAACGTTTTGAACATGCCAATTCCATGTTATTTACGGGCATATTTAATTAATAAGTTCCTGTTGGTATATTTGTAGAAGCTAGATCGTTGGATGTTTGTATGGAAAAATTAATTTAAATCTTCGCAGATTATACCAAAATCAATAAATAAGTAATCTCAAGATCGAATAGCGAATACAGCCACTAGAGCAAATTTACCTGAATAAGCTTAGAAATGACTTTTATAACAATAATTTATTAACTTCGTTTAACTTTCAGCAGAAAACGTATGTTATTTACTCAGAACATAAAATAATAGATATCGACAAGTTGCTAGCTAGCACAGTTTGAACATCCAGATTAAACATACGTACTCTTTAACTACCATCCTAAAATTGACTATGAACCCGACGCTGTGATTCGTCAGCGCCAAATTAACCGTAAATGGCCTCATCAAGTAAATAAGACTCAGTTCTGACTATACTACATTATACTTGATTGTCTTTTAAGCGCACAATAAAATTTGCAGCCACACCGCGCTTACGGAGCATCATAGACGAGACAATTAGTGTTGTGTAAGACAAAAGTAGATTTATTCGCGCTGCAGTTTTGTTACCTACGTTTCTTAACGTCAATTCCCCGTTGTTGACGTATTGCAACGTCAATGATACGAGAACGTTACGCCAGCCGAAAAGTTAAGCAAACAGAAAAAAAAAATTCAACTATCTGACATCTGACAAGGTAATTCGGTCACGTCACGACTCATGGTCAGTCCCGTGCGCTTCTCTGTGAATTATGCTGCTCCCTGGCTCCATCCCGCTTTATTTAAACAACTTTTAATTTTTCTATTAAACTAATTTCATACATGACTGTATCAACTTTTATAACCAATAAGGCTTATAATTTTAGAAAGTCGACAAAAGTATTGAACGGTCGGTTTCTTATGACATTCTAGATTTGGTCGGGTTACCACGTATACCTAATTTTTATGTTAATTTTAGATTAACTCATTAATTCATTAATAGAAATTTCTCAGACATATAATTGAACTGTATTTCTAATTATTTATTTAAGATTCAGTTACCACTATTACAGGAAATTCGTTTAATCGGTCTTCAAATATCTGTGTGCACGCCGTGGCCGATGCAAAATAAAATTCATTATAAACTTATAATTTTTAATAAACTTTAATTAGATATAGGAGACTAATGAAATTTCACTACCATTTAAGGGCAAGAATTACCTAAATAATAACGTTTTAAGTTTGTCTTTGGAGCGCTCATTGGAAGTGCTAGGACCAATTAAAGCCCATTTCTGTTTACTGAAATAACATCAAAACTGTGTATTATTGTAGATTCTTTTATTGTGTACCAAATTATAACTAATTAGCCGGATGTCCTGTAAAAAAATTATAATTATCCGCTCAGACAATTCTGGGTTTCATCAAATACTCAAACGTTACTCCAGCAGGATTTTGAATATCGTCGCAGCCATAGCAAATACAAATTAAGTTTTAACATTAATTTCTAATTCATATCTAATTATTTACATAACATTTATTTCAAAATATCCCTTAGAAAAAAAAAACATCTTAATGCGGTAATGTTACCCCAGCCGAATCAGCCGGCTCAGTTTTTCTCAAATAATTTTAAAACTATCACTTTACCAAATTTAAAAATAGGCTTACCATTTACAGTAGCTGTATTTCTAATTATCTATCACCCTTAGATGCCAATTTGCGCTACCAATGATATACGCCGGGTATATCACCATAATGTTGATAGCTGACTGATTTTGTAACTTGTTACTGGTCGGCAACTATTTGCTAAGCGTCAAAATGTGACTAATCCAGAATTATTAGTGTTTTGTTATCTATTAGATTAGAGCACACATATTTTAAGCTAGTATGATGATTCGAGTTATGATAAATTTGCATTGCACATGCAGCTCTCCTTTGTATCCTGTTTTTCATATTTTTGTGTGTGTATGTGTAAAAAATAATAAGAATATCAAGTTTTTACAGTGCCGACTTCCAAATTGCAGCCTTACAGCCAATTTCTATAACTGATCTTTTTAGATTTTTTTGCATATCTCAGATTTGATCATCAATAGTTTTCATACATAATTTCAAATTCGGAATAAATAAATCCGAGATTCTTTTTGATCTCTTGTATTAAAATTGGCCGTTAGAGATTCTAGTCTGTGACTTGATTAATGTGTGCTAAGTTTTTTTAATATTTACATAATTGTTTTATATTCAGAAGCTCTTATACTTTTGTACCAAACGATATACTAGTCTTCATAAGCAATGACTAAACAGAGCAATCGTACCGACGACACAATTAGGCAGGCCTGTTAATCTGCAGGGCCGTTTCTAAGCGAATATTCTTACAAAATATGCGATAAAAGCGCTCGGCTTAACCAGTTTGCACATCCCTAACGTCGTTAAGCTTAATTATCATTGCTACTTAAGCACTCGTTCAGTACCTACGACACACGGCCTGAGGCAACGTTGCCGGAAAATAAGGTATAATTGTTATGTACCTTCGTACTTGTGTTCTTTGTATGGCATTGTTGATTAACCAAGTTCAAGGAGGAGGTTGGTATGTCCTTTTTACCCGACTGCGCGACGCAAAGGAGTGGTATTGTGTTTAACAGCCTATGTATGTATGTATGTAGGTATGTATGTATGTATGTTCCTTTGAAGCACTACACAGACCAAATGCCTCGGCCGATTTTTATGATTCATACGTCAATCGATTCCTCTTAGTCCGGCGAGTGTCACTAAAGACATGACGTTAGTGAAAATCCAATATGACGACTACTGGACGCCATTTTGTGAAAATGAAAAAAAATAAAGTCGACAAACTATATCGAGTGGGGTATCGTTGAATAGGTATTTAAAAATAATTTTTAGGTTTCTCTCAATTCGATTCAACTGACCGGTTATATATATATAGTGTTGAGTAGGACATACAAGAGGCACTTCATTTGTCCCGGACATGACGTCAAAATGTAAGAGTGCCTCGAAATTTTAAATTGTACTACTTCAATTTTCTTGTCGCGGTCGAGCTTGAACGGTCGAGCGAGGCAGGCAGACAAACGACAAGCACGTCACGTGATCACGTCACGGTCGTCGCGTCTGACATTTTGAGCGAGAGAGAAATATATTTGTCTTCCATGCGAGGCGAGGCGCCAGACAGGAGAATTTAATGACTACGAATACAGATTCTGATTACAGAAGTAAATTTAGTCATTGTCATTCAATGTTACGGTAGCCAAGTGGTTCAAGCGTTCAACTCCGAAGCCAGAGGAATCGGATTCGAGTCCCGGTGACGCGATAACTCTTCTTCTTTTTTTTTACAATATTTGATTATAAATTTATTTGGCATATCTCGGAAACGGCTAAAACCTGTAAAAACTGATAAGAAACCCAAGAAGTATTTTGTCACAGGTTTCTGGAACAGGAATTTTTGTGTCACAGAAGCAGTAGGAACAGGTATAGGTTATAACCTAATATAACCCATCTCTACTACAAACACATAAAATTCATTTTTTATACTTGTAAGATTTATAATTAAAAATATTTGTACTAAACAAACAAATGACATGACAAAAGCACGTCGCGTCTGACATTTGAGGCGTCAGGAGGCGCGCATATTTCGTACTATAATAACTTCAAATGGTTCAGTCAGTAGGTACGCCTCGCCTCATTTGAAGTGGGACATTGTACTGGCTCAGGACAAAAAAGAGGCTACTCTTACAAACTCTTTTTCAAGTCGTGTCCTACTCAACACTATATATATATATATATATATATATATATATATATATATATATAAGACGAAAACTTCTTGCTGCCCAGCATGTTTCTTGAAGCGTACCTATTAGTAGCTAGGTACTCATTACAAAAAAGTATAAAATAAAAAAACATAATTTACAAAATCCAAAAACCCGACTGCTTAAAAAAGAACCAAATAATGTACATAATTAAAAAAAAAACAGACACTTAGATGTCCGACGGTCTAGAATTCTATAATATTAATATGGAATTAATACTATTGACGAACATAAAATATTTTCTAATGATCGTAACATAACAACTGAACAGTCGGGATCCATTCTTCGACAGCCAAGCTAATATTTCAATAGATCCTGGTTGTTCAGTTGTTATATTACGATCATTAGTTGTTGTGTCATCATGTTCTTCAATAGTATTCATTCCATAATAATATTATAGAATTCTAGACCACCGGACATCTAAGTGCTTGTTTTTTTTCTTTTAAGTTTTTTTATTATGTACATTATTTGGTTCTTTTTTAAGCAGTCGGGTTTTTGGATTTTGTAAATTATGTTTTTATGTGTCTGTTATAAGAATTTCTACCGGCCACCTATGACTTCGTACGAGTAATCATTAGGATTCCCACCGCAACGAGAAATAACGGGAAATCCTTTTTTAGTAAATCTGTTCATCATAAAATGAAGCCACGGTCCAAATATCGCTTCACTAGTTTGAGCTGGCACAACACATAATAATATCTTCTATAGGTATATAAAGTAACATGTGCTGACTGACTAAATCATTGCGAGGCAAAATTAGTGAAGCGATATTTGGACCGTGGATTTATGTGATCCTATCTTTAAGGCCATCAATATTGAGCTCAAACATCACTAGTCTAGCTTATTAATCCACCAATTTGATCTATATCTAATTAGGGACATGCATTATCAAAGTTTTCGGGACCAACTCCACAACGCGTTTCAAGTATCAATTTCATTCATCCAATAACACTACAGCGATAGTTCAACCTATGTAAGTGATACTTTGGCACGTTGCCACCATGGCAAGCTATTTACAATTAGCCATCTCGTTAGGGGTCATCCATAAATTACGTCACACGAATTTCATGATTTTTTGCCCCTCCCCCCCCCAGCTGGTCACATTTGTGAGAGCCCCCCTCTTTAGTGTGACGTCACATTTAGCTTTTTTTAAAATTTATATTTAGAGATTATTAAATGAAAATGTGACGTCACGAAATTTAGGACCCCTCCCACCCCCTAGCCACACAATGTCACAGTATGTCGACCCCCTCCCCCTTAACCTGTGACGTAATATATGGATGGCCCCTTACACACAAAAGGTACATGAGTAGTAAGGAATAGCGGGAGCTGGACCACTGACGTCATGGTCTCCTACGTCATAAACTTGAAATTTGCTAACTTTGCAAAAAGGTCATCACATATGGCTCATTCACATATGAGATGTTATTAACTAATGAGCTATGTGAGGGTAACGCCCCTCATTAACTAAGACACGCCTCCATTAGCTAATGACATATCTCATTAACTAAAAGACACGCCCCATAACCAATGATCAAGATAAATGGACCAATAGCAGAGCATGAAGTACTAATGACAAATCTCATTAAAGAATACAACGCCCCATACATTAGGCATCTAAGATGGCCGACTATATACTATATCACATGGTCAGCGCGTGATCCCCTGACGTTTACTAACTAATGACCACACGACAGCATACCTTTGTGACATCCTTATTAATTTTATCATAATGTGTAGTAGGTATTTAGGAAATTGATATTAAAAATAAAACATTTTTTTACAAAATAAGACATATTTTTATTTATAATAGGTACCTTAACCTAGTTACATATTACAAAAAAGTTATAAAAAACGATGTAAACATTTGATATAACAAAAAGTCATTATTTATAGTGTCATTAGTAAACATTCCAACAAAATTTCTTAAGCTCATACCTCTATACTTAAAATATAAATACATTATACAATATTCACCACACAGTGATGAAAAGATATTTTGAATAATTTTATTATTGTATATCCACATATTAGCATTTCTTTTTAAAAATGATAAATGATATCCAGTCGGCTTGCGACCAAAAGAATCAAAGTATTCACCAATACCACTCTTATTAACATATATTGCTACCCAATGAGATCCAATTTTTATATCTGGATCTAAATTAGTAATTAGGTAAATTGGCGCGGCAATATGCATTGGAATGCGATTAGCAGCAAACACGTTTTGTTCTAGAGAATGATTTATTTTTTTCAAACATTTTTTTATTTCTAAAGTATTCATGATTTCGCCGTAGACGTGTGTATTTCTTATTTACAGGTATTATAAGAATAGTAAAACATACATTCAGTTTTATAAAGTAATTTAGCTACTGTAATCTACATTAACATTTCTATTTTTATCTATTTCTTATATATATTTTTATATATATCCAGTCGGCTTGCGACCAAAAGAATCAAAGTATTCACCAATACCACTCTTATTAACATATATTGCTACCCAATGAGATCCAATTTTTGTATCTGGATCTAAATTAGTAATTAGGTAAATTGGCGCGGCAATATGCATTGGAATGCGATTAGCAGCAAACACGTTTTGTTCTAGAGAATGATTTATTTTTTTCAAACATTTTTTTATTTCTAAAGTATTCATGATTTCGCCGTAGACATGTGTATTTTCTTATATTTACAGGTATTATAAGAATAGTAAAACATACATTCAGTTTTATAAAGTAATTTAGCTACTGTAATCTACATTAACATTTCTATTTTTATCTATTTCTATTACATTATCAAATTCAGCATACACAATACAGTTAATTGTTTGTGTCAATGGAGTTTCGAATCTCACTTCTAACCTTACACAACCATGTCTAATAAGATTCCAATGTGCTGTTGAATTAGCTGATAAGTCTGGTGTCAAGTCAAAAGCTAGTAAACAATGACCTTTGGGATATCGATCTCTAGATATACCGTTCCCATTATTTAAGAAATGAATACCGGTTCCTGAGAAAAGAGTATTTGTAATAAGTTAAATATAATTATATGTATGGCTAATTATTGAACATATCATTATAAATGGTTACACAGTAAAGACGTTCTTTGTAAACTAAAAGTATGATTCATTTTGAACACCCATTTACAACTATAGTTGGTGGTCCCAGTGGTTGTGGAAAGTCCAACTTTGTTTGTGATTTTATTAAGAATATGAAAGAAATTTGCAATCAAGAATTTAGTGACGTTATATGGTGTTATGATGAAATGCAACCACTATACAATTTGAATAATGTAACTTACCATCAAGGAATACCTAACTTGAATATGTTTGACGGGAAATATCCACAACTTATTATTATTGACGATCTCATGAGAGAGTCCGATGGGCGCATAGTAGATATTTTTACTAAAGGAAGCCATCACCGTAATCTTAGTGGTTTACATTACCCAAAATATTTTTCATCAAGGAAAGGGGCAACGTGACATATCATTGAATTCCAGCTACTTTGTTTACTTTAAAAATCCACGCGATAAAACACAAATACGTTATCTTGCTCGTCAACTTGTACCTGAAAATCCAAAGTTCGTTGAAGAGGCATATAGGGATGCCACAAATAAATCTCATGGGTATTTAATGATTGATTTAAAACAAAATACAGATGATGTGCATCGTTTTAAAACTCTTATTTTTCCAGATGCATATACGATATGTTACATCCCTAAAAAAGGTATAAATACAACATCATACAATCAAAAACGGTTATTATAGGACAATGACATGCAAAGTAAAGACACATGTAGAATTTTTAAGAGCATTGCACGTACTTAAACCAAAATTTAGGAATGCATTATTAATAGCTTGCAACGATAAGGAGATAAATTGCATCTGTGAGTGTATTTATAACATTTTATTAGGAAAAATTCCATTACCAGAAAATAAAAAGCAGAAACTTGGCAAATATAAAAATATTCTAAGGAAACTAATATCAAAGGGAAAAAACAAATACAGAAAAACACATTATTATTCAAAAAGGTGGAGCATTTTTGCCTATTGTTCTCGGTTCAGTTTTAAGTGCTCTACTAGGTTCGGTTGTGAAGTAATTTAAATAATGGAAAATACAAAGAAAATGATATAATAGAACCAGAAGTAATAGAGAAACTAAAAAATGGTAACAATAATAGCAATGCTAATTTATCACACCTTGACGAAGAGATGCAAAAAATTTTAAATACAAAATTGGAAGATAGAGAAAAGTGGTCACTTTATTTACAATCTCTACAAAGATATTTGTATTTTATCGGAAAAGATCGAAAACCATTAGAGATACCTATAGTGTCCTACGATGAACCCGAAAACGAAAGAAAAGAACATGTAAAGTTAGAACCAACCTCAGATGTCAAACAGACTTTAACCAAGGAAGACAGTACGGGTGTAGGTGAATATTATGTTAAATCACAATTGCTTCAATTTATACCAAAATCATATAGACAGAAGGGTGAACTTTTATTAGACATACTTTTGAAAAATAAAGAAAAACTACGCTGGGATCATCAAGGTACAGTTTTTATTAATAATAAAGAAGTTCATAAAAGTAATATTGTCGACTTGTTTAACGATGTCATGAGACCACTTAAACATAGTTCACCCCGTGGTTGGACCGAGTTCGCTAAAGCATTAAAAGAGTTAGGAGTACCCCTGAGTTACATAGGTAATCCAAGAAGAGCGACATTTATAAATGTAATGTCTAAAACTCCAGATTATGAAAACAGCTTCAAAACTGCAACTCCAACGAATGAAGAGTTAAACTTTACACCAAAAAATACCAATTCGCATTCAAGCGATAGTGATACGATCGGTAAACAAAAAGTAAAAAGGAAAATCGATTGGAAGAAATGGACCCCTTATTAGAAATTCATAACATTTACTACGATGTATCCAATCCTGCTGGTTATAGTAGTTTGAATAAACTAGCAGAAGCTATGAAAACTAAACTCACTAGAAAGGAAACAAAAAAATGGTTGGAGTCTCAAGAAACGTACACTTTACATAAACCTGTCCAACGTCGTTTTCCTAGAAACAAGTACATATTGTCTAATCTTAATGAACTCTGGCAAGCTGATCTAAGTGATTTAAGAACATATAGCGAATATAATGATGGTAATAAATATATTTTATGTGTAATTGATGTTTTTAGTAAATATGCATTTGCTCGAGCTATCCCTCAAAAAAATTCCACTACTATAAAAAAATGTTTCACTGATATTTTTCTTGAAGCCAAAGCAACTCCTAGACATTTACAATCAGATAAGGGTACTGAATTTATATCTAAAGATGTAAACAGTTTCTTAAAGAGCTATAACATTAATTACTACACAACCAATAACCCTGACATTAAAGCAAGTATAGTAGAGAGATTTCAAAGGACGCTCAAAATGAAAATGTGGCGCTACTTTACTCATAACAATACCTATCGATATATTGATATTTTGCAGGATTTGCTTCATTCGTATAATCATAGTTTTCATAGAAGTATCAAAATGAGACCATGTGATGTTAATTCTAATAATATTATGACAGTTTGGCAAAATTTATATGGAAAAAAGCAAAGTGAGTCATCCAACATTACGAATGAACCTAAATTAAGGTTGGTGATTATGTAAGAATAACTAAACATAAACACATTTTTCAAAAAGGTTATGAAACCAATTGGAGTGATGAAATATTTATCATAACTTCAGTTGTATACAGATCTCCTTGGGTAGTTTACACATTAAAAGATTTACAGCATGAAAATATAACTGGAACTTTCTATGAAAAAGAATTACAAAAAGTTGATTATGACCCCACTACGGAATTTAAAATTGATAAAATACTACGTACTCGATACTCTGGTCGCAGAACTGAATTGTATGTGAAGTGGAAAGGTTATCCAAATAAGTTTAATAGTTGGATTTTAGCTTCTAGCTTAAAAAATAAACATGACTAATGATAGTTTTTATTTAACTTTACCTAGCAACAGTTCAATGAAATACTTTCCGCATAATAAAACTGCAAATTTTTCAACTAAACTGCCTAAACCCATTAAATTAGAAGGAGAATGGTCAGTTGGACTAGTAGAATTTCAATATCCTTGTACTATGTTTACTGTTCAAGAAAATCAAAATATAATGTATATTAAAAAAAGAATGACAGTTCCAAATGAGTTATCACCGTCTCTGGTAACTTACAAAAGTCACATACCCGCCTCCAGTTATGAAAATATTAATGATGTATTGACTGTATTAAATGCAAAAGAAACGTTCAAATTGCGGTATGATAAACTATCCAAATATGTTACTCTAACTCAAGATAATAACCAATTAGTTTCATTAGAATTCTCACCCATATTAAGTCTTCAACTTGGATTTGATCCATATACTAACATTGCTTCAAAAAGAACAGGAAAATTCCCTGCTAATTTGTATTTGGGATTAACATCACAGTTATATGTCTACTGTGACATAATAGAACCACAAATAATAGGTGATGTCATGTGTCCATTACTGAGAAATATATCACTAGATCCTGCCAAATATATTTATGGATCGAATAAGATGCATGTTTTTTCTCCACCACACTATGTGCCAGTTATGCGGAGAGAGTTTGACACAATAGAAATCGATATAAGAACGAGCACTGGTGAAAACATTCCATTCCAATTCGGAACAACCTGTGTTAAACTACATTTTAAACGTAGATAAATATAAAAATGTATCCTAAATACGATTATAATATTTGTCCATATGAAAACTACTATACACATCAAGCGGGATCTGGTATGGGTATCATTTATAAAGAGGCACCTTACCAGCAAGGACATGGAATTGGAAGTTTTTTAGGTGGTTTATTTCGATCAGTTTTACCTTTACTAACAAGTGGTGCAAAGGCTGTCGGAAAAGAAGCGCTAAATGCTGGAGTAGGGATTTTATCAGATATGGTTAGTGCAAAACCCATGAACGATTCGGTTCAAAGCAGATTTAGAGATGCAACGACTACCTTGAAAAGAAAAGCTGATGAAAAGATTGAGCGAGCAATGATGGGTTCGGGATATAAAAATAAAAAACATCGTGTTGGTAACCTCAGTTACTCACCAATTGTAAAGCAGAGAACAGTGCAAAAAGCTAAAAAGATAAATATAAATCATAAAGATATATTTGGTGATTTATAAAATGTCATTTTTACATAATAATTCATGTGAATGCGTTAAGTCTGAATTAGATCTATTTGCACTACCAGCTACTCAAACTAGTATTGAAAGTGGTCAGTGGATTCATTACAAACCGATTTCGTCTTTAAATGATGATGGTCCCATTGAATTTCAAATACCTGGAACTGGTGATCACTATATTGATCTATCTCATACTTTAATCCATGTTAAAGTAAAAGTGGTAAACCAGGATTTAACACCTCTAGCACCAAATACGAATGTAGCTCCGGTGAATAATTGGCTGCATTCACTTTTTAGTCAACTTGATGTTTATTTAAATCAAAAACTTATATCTCCCCCTAACAATACCTATGGATACCGATCATATATAGAGACTTTATTAAATTACTCTCCACCAGCAAAGCAATCTCATCTAACTTGTGGTTTATGGTATGAAGATACTGCTGGGAAAATGAACGCTACTGATGATGGAAACAAAGGTTTTATCGAAAGACAAAAGTTTATAAAAGATAGAAAAGAGGTAGAAATGATGGGTCACTTACATGGTGATATATTTAATCAAGAAAAAATTTTAATTAATGGTGTAGAGATGGCTGTAAAATTAGTCCGCTCCAGAGATGCGTTTAACCTTTTGTGTCAACCTAGTGATGTTAAGCTAAAAGTCACTATTATTGATGCTACTCTTATGATCCGTAAAGCCCGAATCAATCCATCAGTACTTCTTGCATATCAAAAAGTTTTATCATCAACCACTGCTAAGTACCCAATAACACGAGCTGAAGTAAAAGTTTTGACTATACCTTCAGGTGTACAGGGTAATACTTTAGATAATGTATTTCTTGGTCAAGTACCAAAAAGATGTATAATAGGATTTGTTGATAATACTGCTTTTAATGGTAGTTTTTCCAAAAACCCTTATGATTTTGAAAATTATGGAATAAACACGTTCAGCTTGTATATTGATGGAATGCAAATCCCTTCTAAAGCTTTACAACCTGTTTTCAGTAACAATCTATATACTTCTGCATATCATACTCTTTTCTCAGGAACCGGTATTCATTTCTTAAATAATGGGAACGGTATATCTAGAGATCGATATCCCAAAGGTCATTGTTTACTAGCTTTTGACTTGACACCAGACTTATCAGCTAATTCAACAGCACATTGGAATCTTATTAGACATGGTTGTGTAAGGTTAGAAGTGAGATTCGAAACTCCATTGACACAAACAATTAACTGTATTGTGTATGCTGAATTTGATAATGTAATAGAAATAGATAAAAATAGAAATGTTAATGTAGATTACAGTAGCTAAATTACTTTATAAAACTGAATGTATGTTTTACTATTCTTATAATACCTGTAAATATAAGAAAATACACATGTCTACGGCGAAATCATGAATACTTTAGAAATAAAAAAATGTTTGAAAAAAATAAATCATTCTCTAGAACAAAACGTGTTTGCTGCTAATCGCATTCCAATGCATATTGCCGCGCCAATTTACCTAATTACTAATTTAGATCCAGATACAAAAATTGGATCTCATTGGGTAGCAATATATGTTAATAAGAGTGGTATTGGTGAATACTTTGATTCTTTTGGTCGCAAGCCGACTGGATATCATTTATCATTTTTAAAAAGAAATGCTAATATGTGGATATACAATAATAAAATTATTCAAAATATCTTTTCATCACTGTGTGGTGAATATTGTATAATGTATTTATATTTTAAGTATAGAGGTATGAGCTTAAGAAATTTTGTTGGAATGTTATAATAAATAAAAATATGTCTTATTTTGTAAAAAAATGTTTTATTTTTAATATCAATTTCCTAAATACCTACTACACATTATGATAAAATTAATAAGGATGTCACAAAGGTATGCTGTCGTGTGGTCATTAGTTAGTAAACGTCAGGGGGATCACGCGCTGACCATGTGATATAGTATATAGTCGGCCATCTTAGATGCCTAATGTATGGGGCGTTGTATTCTTTAATGAGATTTGTCATTAGTACTTCATGCTCTGCTATTGGTCCATTTATCTTGATCATTGGTTATGGGGCGTGTCTTTTAGTTAATGAGATATGTCATTAGCTAATGGAGGCGTGTCTTAGTTAATGAGGGGCGTTACCCTCACATAGCTCATTAGTTAATAACATCTCATATGTAAATGAGCCATATGTGATGACCTTTTTGCAAAGTTAGCAAATTTCAAGTTTATGACGTAGGAGACCATGACGTCAGTGGTCCAGCTCCCGCTATTCCTTACTACTTACATGCAACTTAACGAAACTAGTTTGTACCATGAACTAGCAATCAGCGTAGTAAACGCTACGAGATTCGTAGCAGCTTTCTACGAAATGTGCTACGAAATATACATTGGGGGATGTCCTTTCAATAATCCTACGAGAAAATGTGTTTGTATATTTTGTTTTCACGACGAAATAGCTGAAAGGGGCTGACAAATCCAACTAAACAATACAATGTCGTAGGTTAATACAGAGACTTGGTGTAAAGCTCATGACTACCATTATACTATACTGTGTACTAAATGAAATAGATTTTTTTATTTATTGGCCACATATACAAAAATATATATTACACAGAGAAAAAAATTGTATAGAGATAGCCAGCAAGCCAAGCATATAAATGAAATTTTTAACATATAAAGGGTAACAATGTGCAATTAAACGAATATAACTTACTAGAAAATAACAAATACAAATTGTTTCAGACCCTCCCGTGGTATCACTCTCACTGGGCAGTACCCTTAACCCGCACGACATTAAGGAAGGCGATGATGTCTACTTCGAGTGCTCCGTACGAGCCAACCCGAGGGAACATCGCATCTCGTGGTACCATAGTGTGAGTAACTAAGATTTGCTTTTTTATGCTGCTTCCTTGTGTATACTAGAAATCTGTAAGACATTATATATACAGGGTGTAACAATAGGGGTATGTTAAGCGAAAAGCTATGTAAATAGCCCACTTAAAGGAACCTGCCCACAAAATTTCAGACTCGAAATCATATCGCACTAATAATACAATAGTGTTGTAACTCAAAATACATCGAATTTGACATAACACCATATACAAACGTAAAATTTCATTTCCTACAAGTCAATAAAACCGTCGTTATAGTAATGCTAAAAACAAGTAAGAGATGGTGCTACAAGACATTGTTGATGATTAACCGACTGTCATAACCCCTCCCGCGCAATATTGCGTCATCTTTAGTTGCGACCAACATTGAACGGGGAAGGACGCGCAGCTTCGCTTCATCGACGCATTAATTCGCATTGCAACATTATTGGTGAATCAGATATGTAAAATTTATAGTTTTATATTGAATTAATACATTATTGTTGATTTGTGACCTAAAATGAAATTGGTATATTTCTAGTTACTACAGTATTAATGATTTACACAAGCGCGATTTTAAAAAATATTTCTAATTACGACATTATTATTGATTAAGTTAGCAATTTTAGACTTGATACAGTTTTGTTGAATAATGCCGATTTGCCGTTTTTTTTTTAATTTTGTTAGTATTCAAAGAATTGTCTAATTGTTATTTACAGTATTTATATCGACGAATTTGAATATGTTACAGCCAAATTAGAAAGACACTTACTAATTATGTTATTTTGATAATTTAGAGATGATACACTCTACGTGACATGCGTGCATTGTAGATATTCTACTAACTACAGTCATTTGGTCTTGTTGTCAATCCCAGTAAATCCCAGGCAATGATTATAGCCAGTAGGCACCTGCATGGCTTATTAGGTCAGTCCGTCATACCGCAACTATACTATAATGGGACTGCTATTCATTATACGGACAAAGCTAAAAATCTTGGGGTTATCTTTGACAATAATCTCTCCTGGTCATTTCAGGTCAACGAGGTAAGTAGGAAGGTGCATTCTGCTTTTCATGCTCTTAAACGACTTCAGAACTTTCTCCCCTTCAAAACAAAAATCTCTCTGACCCAATCACTTCTTCTTCCCTTGCTAGACTATGCTGATGTTTGCTATCTTGATGCCAATGAGGAGCTGCTCAATAAACTGGAACGACTCCAGAATCTGGGTATCCGTTACATATGTGGTTTACGCAAATATGATCACGTTTCTCAATTTCGTAAAGAGCTAAGATGGCTCCCAATCAGACTTCGCCGGAATGCGCACATTTTAACTCTTTTATTTAAAATTCTTTATGATCGATCCTCTCCCCTGTATTTACGTGAAAGTATTGAGTATCTCTTCTCAAGAGACCATCCTTTGAGGTCTAATACAGCTTCCTTACTAAAAACTCCTCGTCACAATTCAGTTGCTTTTAACTTCTCTTTCACTGTCTATGCGGTAAAGCTATGGAACTCACTGCCTCACTCTGTGAGAGACTGTCCATCAGTTGATGTTTTTAGGAAAAGATTGAAGGTCCATTATTTATCTCTCCCATCTTCTTGATAAATAAATAAATAAAATAAAAATAATTACATTTGATGTTATTTTTATCCTTTAGTTTGTATACTATTTATCTATGCTTATCTATGTTTATGCGTTTTATTTAAATATTTATGTTTATGTAGTCTATTTAGATATTTTTGTTTATTTTAGGTTTATGTCTTTTCTTTTATTTAATTATTTAGTTTATTGGTCTGTTTGTGTGCACACATACCTACCTCTTATGTTAATTTCTCTTTCACGGTTGGTTTGCTGGAAGAAATCTCTTTTAGAGATAAGCACGCCTTTGTACATTTTCTTTGTCATAAACTTTATTTGTGAAAACTTTACTGTGTACAATAAAGCATAATAATAATAACTAGGTAGTATTTGTTTTATTTGTAGAATCAGTATGCATCGGGGGATTCGTGGGCGATTACTTGTTGATATGGCGACAAAATGTACCAATCAGGAGAGGGAAGGAGAGGAAAGGGAAAATGTTTTATTCACATAGTTTAAATATACGTATGTATGTGGGTAGAGGCATATTTTTAGCTAGATACCTTTTATGTCCTTTTTTGTGCATGCAACTGTTATTAAGTATAATAACATTAATAACTCAAACATGTTTTTCTTTTGGAGGGTTTATTTTGATTTGTTTTTTATTTCCCAAAACACAAAATGTTATGTTATGTTACAAAATGTTACGTTAAGTACAAAATAAGATTTCAATTATCTCTTTTTCAATAAATACACTGATTCATTACCTAATTTTATTTATTAATATCCTAACCTAAATCTTAAAAGAGTTGTGATAATAAACGTAAATAAAATTCCGAAACAAGTTTTCAAAATTGTTGTAACTCCAAAAAGGTACTTAGACCCGTAGGAAAAAAAGACAAATTCAAATTATAGTAACTCAAAATAATTCAAAAATAACGACACAACTAAAAATAATATCTTATTTTGAAAACTTTCTTCGGGAATATACAGTCTTAACTCAAAAAACTTAAATAATATCATTGCCTGTACTTTTTGAAATGATTGGTAAATGGATAATTACTTTAATTTTACTAATAAAACACATCAAGTATTAAATTTTTTATAATCAATAACAGAAAGTGAATAATCAGTTTTTCGTTGATTCTGGAAAAAGTTCCATTTTGAGTTACAACACTATTGTATTATTAGTGCGATATATTTATTTTTCTAGATAGTATGGAAAATTCACTCAGGAATGTTCATACAATCTTGAAAAATAAACATGTGATTTGGAGTCTCAAATTTTGGAAATAAGTTTTCTATAGTGGGCTTTTTACATAGCTTTTCGTTTAACATACCCTTTCTGTTACCCCCTGTATACTAATACAGCTTTGTCGCTTACTTTATTAAATCTATCTACCGATCGCAAAGTTTTGCTTGCATTCTTAGCGATAATATTTCATTTATTAATGTTATTAACTTTTATCAATTATAAATTTGTATCTCTTTTGAAATTGTCGAGACTACAGAGTCCCGGTCCTTTGAGAGGTTTGCATCGGGCCGTAGCCAAGATGAAGCCCTTTTAAAAGAACTTTCATATGTTATACATAGATTCATTTTTCGGTTATTCAGTGTCAATGAAGTTTGCTTGCGATTTATGATATTGAGGTAAAAAATGTATACCATTTCGCACTTCGAACAATCAACATAAACATGATTTATAAATTTGCTAAAACGCATTTTGAACAACGTGTTTTGTAAAATCGAGCTTAAATTCTATAGGCGCAGAAATTAGCTCTAAAATTAATAATCTCTGTCATTGCTCCAGAAGTATGATAAATGACATGTTTCTTTTTTACCAAGCATCTTAAATGGTTCTTTTATTGAATTAACATTACCATTAGTAAAATACTTATAAGTGCATTATCGAAATCGATAGTGAAATAAACAAAGAATTGGAAGCCATGAGTGGGGCTTGATCGATCCAATCCGCGTTCGTGTCGGCATTCGTGATACGAGTAAGGTTCACGTGAGGTTGTTAGTAAAGCACGACCGGTATAGGTACTTGACTAGATTTCGGTAATCTGATTACTGCTTAGCTTTTAACGAAAGTAAGATAAAACAAATCACTACAGGGTAATGAAATTAAACTACACTTAATTAAACAACTTGCTAGGCTGATGCGGGGCTTCGCTAGAATACATCAGTTGCATCTCCTTCCGTGCATGTCGTAAGTCGTGCATTATCGGGCGATAAGCTAGCAACTTGTCACAGATCATTTACATCCTGCCCCCGTAGCATGACCACGCATCGTGGATATCGTATCGCACGATATCATATCGTTTATATACAAAATTCAACATGGCGGCTATATTTATCGTATTTTAACAGGCTAAATGTCGATAAATCGGTTTATCATATCGTGCAGCAGGTCATGCTAGGTTTAATTCTGCATTTCTGGATAACCCGTTTCATATTATTACGAAGTTGCAACAACCACAGTTATAACATTTATGTAATCAGTAAATGAAAAATAAAAATTTAATTTATTTTTGTTTTAATAATATCTATATCTTCTATATGTCTATACATATAATAAAAATGTAACGGATCGCTGTCTGTACATGGAAGATATATGAGAAAAAATATGATAGGAGAACTTATTCAACGCAATAGTACCCAAAAGAATGATTTTTAGATTTTTTGTCTGTCTGTTTGTCGGTTCATCTGTGCGTTGGTGCACGCTAATCTCAGAAACGGCTGAACCAATTTCGATGCAGTTTTCAGGAATATATTGTAAAAGGTCCAACTTAACATATAGGCTACTTTTTATCCCGAGAAAATGTTTTTATCCCGGATAATTTCAACATTTTGTTTTTGCTGTAGTCTACGCGGACGGATTCGCGGGCATCCATTAGTTCTTAAAATATGATTTTTATGTTTATCATTTCTCATAAATGTTTTTGTCTCCTAATTTTTATGCAATATCTACCTATATATTCAACTTATTCGCTTGACAGTAAAATTTTACATGATTTGAAAAAGATGGGGATGAATTTGATATATACTCAGCTGATGCTTAAATAAAAGGAATTTGCCATCAGCCTATTGCAGTCCACTGCTGGACGTAAGCCTCCCCCAGTGCCTCCGCCACAAGGCTCGATTTCCCGTTTTTGCCATTCAGTCACTACCAGCCGCCCTCTTTAAGTGATCGGTCCATCTGGATGACAGGAATACGGAATTTCGAGTTTCTAGCCTTAGGAGTTTGTTGGCCTGTGTGTTGATACATCATTCAATCACTTGCCCTTACCTTGCCTTACCTAAATACAGGATGTTTTTTTGTGGCCACCTTTAACGAAGGGTACGTATTCTATACATGAAATAAAGTAAGTTTATGCCAAAAAAAATGCTGGGAAAAAATTTATTTTTTTTTATTTTTTTTTTTATTTCTTGATCGTGCGAAATTTATAGTGTCTAGTGTTTATGTTAGTTTTTTTATAGACAGATATTAATTATTTTTCGTGAAAAAATCCTGCTACGCGCGTCTATGTGCATTTATGCAGAAAAACGCAGTCTATTTACTCAACTTTGGACCTTAATATTTTGGAAACCAGACACTTCCCAGGTATGCTTCCATGGAGAAAAATGATCGTGATGATGAGGAGATTCCGTAGTTTTCGGAAACGTTGACGACCAAAAATCACCCTGTATGCTTATAGATAGATTTTACTTGAATGAATACAACAAACCTTTGCACTGCACTATCTGCAGTAACACGAATATCTAAATATCAAATGGCGTTTACCCGCAGATCGATGTGTTCGTGCTGGCAATCCGGCGCGTGATTAGCGCGCACGCGATCCTATTACACTGATAGAACTTGTAAATAACGTAATGACATCGCTGTTTGTTACATTTCATTAATTGTGTACTTGCATTTTTCGATTTTATAGTCTGATAGCTGGCTATCACAGATTATTTGACAAGATTGTTAAGTAATTTTATTATACAGGGTGTTTTTTCGTTGCCACCCTTAACGAAGGGTACGTACTCTATACATGAAATAAAGTAAGTTTATGCCAAAAAAAATACTGGGAAACGATGTAAATTTTTTAGAAATAAAAATTTTAGTTACTTTATCGTGCGAAATGTGTTTATGCTAGTTTTTTCATTGATAGATATTAATTATTTGTCGTGAAAAAATCTTGCTACGCACGTCTATGTGCATTTATACAGAAAAACGCAGTCTATTTACTCATCTTTGGACCCTAATATCTTGGGAACCAGACACTTCCCAGGTATGCTTGCATGGAGAAAAATGATCGTTATGATGAGGAGATACCGTAGTTTTCGGGAACGTTGACGACCAAAAATCACCCTGTATAGGGAAAAACTTTTAATCGACCTAATTTTGAATATAAAATAGTTCAGCGACGTAAGTTTAGGTAGAGGGAAATGTAATAGAACGTTACCTATTTATATGAAGAACCTACATATTAGTAGATAATAATCTTAGATGAATATAATGGAACAAAGAGTATAAATAGACAAGGATATTTCTATGTGTGTTCTCAAGGGGTAGGTATTAATATGCATTACGATCCAAGAATAATTTTCTTCTAAATACACACAGGTACTAGGGTACGAGAAAAGTCTAAGGCTACTTTTAATGCCGGAAAAATATTTTCACCCGGAATTTGACATTTTATTTTTTCTGCAATCCACTCGAATAGAATCCCAGGTGTCTACCAGTTTTTATATATTTTTATATCTTGTCCAGGATAAACAAGTCATCCACAACGTGGTATCCGGTGTGATAGTGAGCACCAAGTCGCTAGTACTCCAGAAGGTGGCTCGGGACCACGGCGGGGACTACTCCTGCCGGGCTACCAACGTGCTCGGCGAAACCGCCAGTCAACCTACCCATCTTAGTATACAATGTAAGTACATAATTAACTAGATATCGTACTAATATTCCACTGTAAGCAAGTACTCGTCACTTTCATTGCCCTTCGAGATCGCTCCAGCGCCTATTCATGTTTCTATCGAGAATATTGACTTAAAAAAAACGTTGCGACGTCGTTGCACGTCCTTGCATGCAATATGTTAATATTTCACATTTATAGGGTGTCCCAAGAAATAGTGTCAAGCGGAAGTCCAAGGATAGAATACCCCTAGGGGTACCCGAATTACCCCCATGTATGTTCCGCGACTTTTTGTAGTTTTCGAGATATGATTTTTTTTCATATTTTTTTGTTAAACCTTGGCTTATTTAACATTATTGGTCACAGAGACATCAATTGTTGAGATACAAGCTTGATTTTTTTTTCTGAAATAGGTGAACAGTAGCACTTGCAAAAACAAAAGCAATTGTGAGCCGATATGCTACTATTAAGCCATTAAAAAAATGTTGAATCCTAAGTTTGTTAAAATGTTTAAATTAAAGATCTCTTTTGAAACGATTTAAAAAAAAAAACTTATCCCAAAAATGTCTCCAAAATTATTTTTAAAAACTTGCCAATTTCGTCAGCTATTTGCCATGTAAATTTGATTGAGCTATCTCCACGACTTCATACTTGAAAAAATGTTTGAAACACAGTAAGTCGAAAAAACTTAATTAAAAGATTGGGCCGAATAAAACTAAAAAAATGTATTATTGATTGTTTATTATTAAATCACAAAAAGTTTTCGAAATGTCGCCCTTCCTGCTCGATACAAATTCTACATCGCCTTAAAAAAAATTCTTTTAGTCGTAAGAACGCTACCCTGTTGCTTTTTATTGTTTCTTCTGCTTGTCTTAGTTTTGTTCGTAGTTCCGCTATGTTTCTGATATCCTTGGCGTAAACTAATTCTTTATAATACCCCCAAACGAAGAAATCGATGGGGTTTAAGTCGGGAGACCGTGGCGGCCAGGCAATGGGCCCCCCACGGCCGATCCACTTGTCTCCAAACCTTTCGGTTAAATGTTGTCTGACAATCCTCGCGAAGTGACATGGAGCGCCGTCGTTTTGAAATATCATATTTCTACGCGTTAATAGGTCTACATTTTCTAAAAGACCGTCGAGATCTTGCCGTAAAAATTCCAAGTAGGACTCGCCATTTAATCGGTCAGGCAGTTGAAAGGGGCCAATCAGCTGTCCATTTAAGACGCCTGACCACAAGTTCACACTAAATTGTTCTTGAAAATTGGAGGCACGTGTCATGTGTGGATTTTCAATGCTCCAAGAATGATAATTGTGAATGTTGAAAATTCCACATCGTTTAAAATGAGATTCGTCGGTCCACAAAATCGTATTAAAAAAATTTGCGTCTTCAGCTTGACGCCGCAACATTTCTTGACAAAACGCCACCCTTCTCGGATAATCTTCGGGCTTAAGCTGCTGAACTTTTTGAATATGATATGGGTGAAATCCCTCTTTTTGTAGTATCCGATGTGCTTCTGATTTTGGAATTCCGGTGCGGCGTTCTATGGTTCTGACACTAACTGATGGGTCTCTTGCCACTTCTTCGACCACTGAATCGACCACATCTGGGTCATGCATTTGTGATGGACGCCCGGGTCTTCTACCTGGTAGGCGACCTTCCATGTAACTATTATGGACTCGAAAAATTGTACGATGATCAGGCCAAGTCTCAGGCTGAGGTTCACCACTGTTTTGTACCTGCTGTCTGTACAATCTAGCCGCTTCCGAAGCATTTCCTTTTGCATAGCCATAAAAGTAATGCATAAGCGCATAATCTCTTGACGAGAAAGACATAGCTCACCAATTTATTGCGCTTAGAAATCCCAATTGATGTGCACTCCGAAGTCCGTTGAGAAAGCCAAAGTCGTCTAAGAAAGTTCGTAACACCACACAAAAGCCAATCGATATGCAACCAAAGTCCGTAAAGAAAGCAAAGTTCGTCAAATAATCACAAAGGAGCTAGTAAAGAAGTAACGTCGGGCGCAAATGCAAGCAAATGGTCAACTGACCGGTAGCCGCCGAACACAATGGACCAACGCTAACCCCGCTCCCTCACCTCACGCTTCCCCTTGCCTTGCCGCAACTCAGGTAGTAAATTCCGAGAATTGCACTCATAATCACCCTTACAGCTCAACTGCCCCGTGTATTGAGTGACGTCACGCAATAGACCTGTTAACATGGTCTTGTAGACTACAAGAATTTTTTTTAAGGCGATGTAGAATTTGTATCGAGCAGGAAGGGCGACATTTCGAAAACTTTTTGTGATTTAATAATAAACAATCAATAATAACATTTTTTAGTTTTATTCGGCCCAATCTTTTAATTAAGTTTTTTCGACTTACTGTGTTTCAAACATTTTTTCAAGTATGAAGTCGTGGAGATAGCTCAATCAAATTTACATGGCAAATAGCTGACGAAATTGGCAAGTTTTTAAAAATAATTTTGGAGACATTTTTGAGATAAGTTTTTTTTTTAATCGTTTCAAAAGAGATCTTTAATTTAAACATTTTAACAAACTTAGGATTCAACATTTTTTTAATGGCTTAATAGTAGCATATCGGCTCACAATTGCTTTTGTTTTTGCAAGTGCTACTGTTCACCTATTTCAGAAAAAAAAATCAAGCTTGTATCTCAACAATTGATGTCTCTGTGACCAATAATGTTAAATAAGCCAAGGTTTAACAAAAAAATATGAAAAAAAAATCATATCTCGAAAACTACAAAAAGTCGCGGAACATACATGGGGGTAATTCGGGTACCCCTAGGGGTATTCTGTCCTTGGACTTCCGCTTGACACTATTTCTTGGGACATCCTGTATAGGTACACTGCATTTATACAACTATAATTTCAACAAATTTTATTTCCACATTAATTATTACATACATACATATAATCACGCCTATATCCCTTACGGGGTAGGCAGAGCACCAAGGGCCGATAGAACCACATGGTCCCACTTCTGACCAATTTTGAGGGTATAGTTGAGTCGTATAAGTTCGGTTAGTAGTGACAGGTGGTCAGCCCATCGCCTACAAAACACCAAAACCCTCTTGTCCCTCTACTGACTTGTACAGTATGCCCGGGAAAAGAAGCAGCTGTAGTATTATACGTTTTTTTTTCACTCCCAGATCAGCATAGAAGTAAATCTTTTGGCTGTTATTTAATTTATTATCGGTCCTTGCTCGTAAAAAAAATACTTATATCATGTTTAGCTTAAAAATGTAACGGATCGCTGTCTGTACATGGAAGATATATGAGAAAAAAATATTATAGGAGATCTTTATCAACGCAATAGTACCCAAAATAATGTTTTTTTTGTATTTTTATCTGTTTGTCGGTTTGTCTGTTTGTGCTAATCTCAGAAACGGCTGAATCAATTTTGATGCAGTTTTCAGGAATATATTGTGACAGGTGCACTTAACATACAGGGTGTAAAATACCATTGTGTTGAGTTATACGACAGTGTTATTACTCGCAGAAAATGTATTTTTTATTTGATTATCAGTAATCTTTAATATTATATCGGACGAACCTGTGACAAATTAAATAGACTTATTGGCTATTGTAGGACACATTGCTGTTTTTTGGATCACTTTTGACTCTCCATTAGGGTTGATCAGTTATTTGAACTTTTTTGAGGGCAGCTTTTTTTTATTTAACTTGAAATGTTTGTTGGGTGAAATCATTTTTGGTCACATTGGGCTGAAATTTTAGCACGTTTTCGGATAAATGCATGATTAACATTATCTAAATCCAACATGGCCTAATGGCGGACCAATATTTTTAACTACAATATGGGTAAAAAAACTATTTTTTCCTGAAAATATGGCGGAAAAAAATGTCGGAAAATTTTGGAATAACTTCGACGAGTATATTCAAAATTAACTGCAAATGACCTTGCAAATTTTGAATGAGATGAACAGACTTAGGAACTTACCAGTGAAAACTAAAAAGTTAAAATAAAATTTAGGTAAAAAAAACCTTTTTAAAACAAGCTTTTATTTAAAATGCGCTAAAAAGAAAAAAATAAACTTTTACACTAAAACTTTTACTGAATTTATAACATTTCCAAATTTAACAACATTTGACACAATTTATTATGTTATAAAAGCTGTCGCGAATTTAAGTCCTGGTATCTTTCTTAGTTTTATTTTTATAAGTCAAGGTGCCTGGAGGACTGTCATGATGACATGATGTCGTGACACCCTGGGGCACGGGGCGAACCTGTTTGTATATTACTCTCTTACTTTCTACACGGCTCTGGACGACGGATTTTTTCGATCGTGTGGAACCGGGAAAATCTGAAACATCAACACAAAGATTCAATAAAACATTTAAAAGTAAGAACGTAAATACGAGTACTAAATGGCGACAAGCTAATATATAATTGTGTCAAATGTGTTTAAATTTGAAATGACATTTAACAGTAAAAGTTTTTTTTTATTTTTTCTTTTTAGCGCATATAAAAGCTTGTTTTTAAAAAGGTTTTTTCCAAAATTTTTTATAAATCATTTTTGGTCACAATTTTATTTTTAAGTCATTATCTAAGGCCTAATTAAACGAAAAAAACTATTTTTTTCTTGAGTCGCGGGCGTCCACTAATCATATCAATATTTGCCTGGCTGTCAAATTCAAAAATGTTTCACCCCGGATTTTCGACATTTTGTTTTTTTCTGTTTACGCCATTTTACTAACCCCAATATAACAACAACCTAAAAACGCCATTATATTTCAGTAGAAATATACGACTATTACAAAATACATTGCGACGCTTGTGTACTCATCCGTTACGTTTACTTTACGGCGTGTCACCTTCGACTTACAAAAAATTAACTTAATATTGTTGTAGTATACACCGGCAAATACATCTATGCGTTCCATTTACGTATAATATTTTTTTTATCCTTGCCAAATGTTGTTGAATGGATATAATTTTTTTTTATGTTTCTTTGTAACATTATCATAGAGATAACTTGCATTGTACGTAGTAATAAAATATTTTTAAAGATTATTTTATATTTTGAAAAAAAAAGTAAAATTAGAGTATTTGTTCAAGATTGAGTTAACATTAGTCTCCACTACTGGGCCATACACACTCCGTAGAGTTCTTTGAATCATTAAATTAGGTATTATTCAAATCAGTGATCGGCCATTACTTAAATTAACATGTGCACATAACAATGAAATTACGTATTCAAGGGTATTATGGAAGCAAATAAGGTATTTTGATGAACATTTAATTAATTACATGTTGACGAAATGCATTCCTTTTTAAATTATTTACAGCATTTTTATATTTGTCAGATTCTACCTTACAAGTAAACATGTTTGTGGAGGTGTGTTTTCTGATATATTGCTTTCTTACTGTAAAATATTTCTTGAGAACCAGCGAATATAATGTGAAATTCACTTGAAATACAAAAGGTATAAAGCATCTAAAAATAATATTTTGAAGTCTGGAGTATAAAGTTTCACAATATTTGTGTCTTTGTGAGTTATTAGTACGAGTATTATATTTTCGTAATAAATAAACTTCGATAAGGTTTGTTCCTCGAAGTGCTTATAGATATAATTTTTTTCTTGGAAAACTGCTATAGGAGTGCTATGAGTGAAGATTGAGGTAAACAATGTATTAGGTATTGCATGATTACCTACCAAGAAATATCACAACATATTCAATCCCTGACTATTAGGTACCTACAACAAATTTATTAATATACTTAATAATATTGTATAACAATATAAAAGTGTGTAGGTAAATAGGGTGTATTTCAAATAAAAATATTCAAAATAAGGGAGGTAAAGAATAATTGCTGGGAACCTTGAAAGATAAGAGCACTAAATTTTCAATCGGAAAAGCTTGTCATGAGAGCATTGTGTCTAAACGAGTAACTGGTCTGATAGATACGTATTTCTCTTAAGCAAATCACCGGGGTCTTTGTTAGCCATTTTGAGCCAAGTGGCACTAATAAATTTCATTTCATCCCCTAAAGGGGCCGGTAATCGTTTGTCGACTATTATCAATCATTCCGTTAACATCGGTACAAAGATTTGTATAAGTCAACGGCTTAAGGCGACGAAAGCCGAACATTCCCAAAGCGAAGCGGATATGACAATATAAAATTTTCCAACCATCTTTTGTGTATAAAGAGCTTTGTCTATGAAACATTTGACCTTGTGTGCTTCGTCATATAAGGTAAATAATTATCACATAATGCTTCTCTTCCCAGGCATACTGTACAAGTCAGTAGAGCGACAAGAGGGTCTTGGTGTTTTGTAGGCGATGAGCTGACCACTTGTCACTACTTACCGAACTTGTACATCTCAACTTTACCCTCAAAATTGGTCAGAAGTGGCACCATGTGGTTCTATCGGCCCTTGGCGCTCTGCCTACCCCGTAAGGGATAAAGGCGTGATTATATGTATGTATGTAAATATCACATACATGTACATACGCGGCTATGTTCCCCAAATGGGGTAGCCGGCACTCATCACGAAGGAGAACCTAGAGTCACGTTTAACATAGCGGGGCCAGCTGATATAAACGATCACTGACAAGTTGCTCAGTTGCAAGCTCATTAGCAACGAGAACGCTCCCGAGTTACTTTAGTCAACGTACGGAGAAGATGCAGCTGGTTCTAGTGAAGCCCCGTATCAGTACAGTTAATAGAGATGAAATATTATAAAATTATTAATAAAGAATTGGATAAAATTATTAATCCGAGTGGGAATCGAACCCACGACCTCTGCATACCGTGCTAGTGCTCTACCCACTGAGCTACCGGGTCAATTACTCGGATGGCGAATTTTACCATCTCTTTTCTAAATTACATATTGGCAACGTTATTTTTCATCCCGATAGCTATACACTAGCCAAATCTCGGCAAACAAAGCTGAATACCTCAGCACAATGTTTAAAGATGAAACGATCAACCACATCCTAACGGATTTTATTAATGGAGAAGTGTTTTTATAAATTTATCTTAGTCAAAATATTATATATTATAAAATTATTAGTAAATAATTGGAAAAAATTCTTCATCCGAGTGGGAATCGAACCCACGACCTCTGTATACCGTGCTAGTGCTTTAACAATAACGTTAAAAATAACGTTGTTGCCAATATGTAATTTAGAAAAGAGATGGCAAAAAATTGTCATCCGAGTAATTGACCCGATAGCTCAGTGGTTAGAGCACTAGCACGGTATGCAAAGGTCGTGGGTTCGATTCCCACTCAGGTGAAGAATTTTTTCCATTTCTTTATTAATACATACATATATACATATACCTATAATCACGACTTTATCCCTTATAAGATAGGCAGAGCACCTAGGGCCGACAGAACCACATGGTGCCACTTCTGACCAATTTTGAGGGTATAGTTGAGATGTACAAGTTCAGTTAGTAGTGACAGGTGGTCAGACCATCGCCTACAAAACACCAAAACCCTCTTGTCCCTCTACTGACTTGTACAGTATGCCCGGGAAGAGAAGCAGCTGTAGTATTATACGTTTTTTTTTTCACTCTCAGAGCAGCATAGAAGAAATGGTGGTTCTTTATTAACAATTTTAAAATGTATAATATCTTGACTAAGATAAAATAGATAAATATTATTAGTTTTAGAAGAAGTTACTCGTTAGATAAACCGCTGACGATATACCTACCTACTTAAAAATGTTGCTAGTCTGTAATACTAAAACAGTACACCCAGGCTTTTATTAATATTAATCCATTTGGATACTAAAAAACTTTAGGAATTTTCTTCAAAACCCAATTCAGTACGAGGGATATATCACTCACGCCTCAATATCGCCGATTGGAATATCCACTCTTACTTGTTCCCAGGGGTACAATTTCGTCATCAGCTGCAAAGTATTGATTTGTAAGTGTCGTATTCTTAGTAATTTTATATTGACACTGTTCGAGTGAAAGTTGATTGTGACTCGATTAAAGATTGATTCAACTATTAATGATATGCGGGCATTAAAATGAAATTAAATAAATATCCATTAGTAAAAATACATATATTGCTATTGTAAATATTTCTTTCATAGTTTATGTATTTATACAGGGTGTAAAAAACAACAATGTTTTTTAATACCCCGTATTCTTTGTAAGGTTACGATCATTTTCATATATGGAACCAACCTTGGGAAACGACAAAAAATTATGAAAAATTACTGTAATTTTATTGCAAGCAATGTATTCCTTTCATGTGCAAAGTATAAATGTACCTACAAAACTAACATTATAACATTATGACTTGGTATCTTTGAAAAAAAATGTTTCCTCACCGATTTCAGATGGATTTATGTAAAAAAATGATAATAGTAATATAACTTTGGACCTCAATATCTTGGAAACCCGTGAAAAGGGAAAAAACTGAAAATTGGAAAAATGATAGTGACAAGTTGCTGTCCTGATAGAATGCCCTAATTCCGTAGTCGACTCTTACGACTTGCACGCAATGATATGCAACTGGTGTATTCTAGTATAGCCCATCAGCACGAATTATATTAAATGAAATCTTTTATACATTCTAATAAAAATGTAACGATTTTCTGTACATTAGATTTGAGAAAAAATTTATAGGATACCTTTTCAACGCAATGTCCAAAAGAATGTTTGGATTTTTTGTCGGTTTGTCTGTCTGTTTGTGCGTTTGTGCACGCCAATCTCAGAAACGGCTGAACCTATTTCGATGCAGTTTTCAAGAATATTTGTGACAGGTCCCACTTAACATATAGGCTACTTTTTATCCCAGGAAAATGTTTTTATCCCAGGAAAATGTTTTTATCCCAGATAATTTCGACATTTTGTTTTTTCTGTAGTTCACGCGGACGGAGTCGCGGGCGTCCACTAGTATACCTATATAAGCGTAAGAAATACAAGGAGATGCGTTAATTAATTAAGAATTTCAGCGTAGTATAAGCCAAACCTTTGTCTCCTTACAGTTTACCCTACCAGTCACCCGCTGAGCGACAACACTATTTTCTAATTGGTTGTAAGGCCACCTCCTATTTGCTCTTCCTCTATTATAGTCTCCTGACTTTGCAGGGGAAACATCAATCATTGGAAATAAGGACCGAGGCGTAATCGCTGATGGATACGGCAATAAACGGTACATAAAACAAAGAAAGTTCCAAGTCAACGTTTGTCATTTGTTCCTTTTTTCCTATACAAAGAAAAACTGTCTTGTTAAGGACTTGTTATAACCGAAAAAGTTATGTGTTGAGTTACGATTTATTCGCTTACTTTATTTTACATTCGTGTTATAAATAACAATTCTATAGGTACTTAAACTTGATACTTGCAAAGATTTAATAAGTCAAAGAACCGGTACCTACATTGAGCAATTTCTTGTTACTATCCTACTAATGATGTCCTACTGATGGATGGATGGATGTTTGTGTTACTCTTTCACGTAAAAACGGCTGGTATGGAGTTAGCTGACACCCTGGATTAACACATAGGCTACTTTTATCCCGGGAAAATAATTTTATCGCGGATAATATCGACATTTTGTTTTTTCTGCAGTCCACGCGGACGAAGTCGCAGGCGTCCACTAGTCATTAATATTTTCTTTTACTATACTTACTTACTATACCTGGAAAATATTACGGACATATTTTTCCTTACGAATATTAAACACGTTACAGTCTGAATTAGATATTATGTTTGTTATCATCACATTTCTACAGGCTTTTTATAATTTACAACCAAATAGATGGAGAACTATTAGGTACTATTCCCGCTTAAACCAAAGCATGTCTAAGATTTACGGCGCCATCCTCCGAATCGCGACAAATGTTCGCTTTGTCCCGCACACATTTGTTACCGCCGACTCGTTTGTATCACTTTTGTTTACTTTTGTTATTTATTGATCTATACCCACCGAACTTACAAATTGTTTGCTCAAATCAATTTTGAGAACCGCGGCAACGTATTTTACTAAATGATGCAATATGGACACCGTTTTACGTGATACCTACCTAGTTTTACTAATTTATTGTAGTGAAACAGAATTTAATTATGGTTTCATGAGATGATTAGATACAGGCGTAGAACAGCAATTTTCTCTAACAGCCCCCCATCCCACGTGTATATTAGTAAATTCTCAGGCAACGCATAAAGAACGTTCCAAACACATTCGTGATGTGATAAATTCAAAGGAGCCAAATATTTCCCGCTACGAACCTTAACGATATAAATTGCACGCGGTAAGCGATCACGAATAAGGGGTCCGTGTTCTGCTAATCCATAAACATATTTTCATATTCCCGGTGCAAATAATCCTTTCTCCCGCGCTGCTTAACGTGAGCAAATATATGGGGGTTTAATGAAAATCTAAGGTAGCCGGGAACACAGTTTTGTAAGTTGACACCTAAATGAATCAGTTTTCAGTCGCTCACTGCGCTTGCTCGAGGGGAACAGTCGGGCGATAAAATTTATATATCGCCTAACTTCTGTTATGATTTAACGAACTGGATTCGCGGCCCTCTTTCAGCTCTTTGTGTTAATTATTGCATTCCTCCTTTTGAAATTGAAACACAATGCTTTACAAATGCTAAGTCGCGGGATTGAATTCCGGGAATTTGTGTGAATTTATAAGACTGTTTGTCTTGTGTTTGTGTTGCGTTGAAATATCAAAAGTGAATGATATAAATAACTTTATTGTTTTGTATTTGGATCCATTTATTTGTGTCGGAAGAATTTAGCTTGAATTTAAATTGTTTTAATGTTTTGTATTTGTCATGAAATTCTAAATATTATCTCAACAAATATTTAATAAATGGTAAAAGCACTTGCACGGAATTTAGAGGTCGTGGGTTCGAGTCCCATTCGGGTGAAGATTTTTTCCATTTCTTTATTAATAATTTTAAAATATTTAATGGCTATTAAAGCGACGGGATGAAAGGCATATTTTACAGAGAGCGTTGTGCATGAGTGTGGATGGATATAAAGGAAGAGGTAGACCAAAGAAGTGTTGGATGCACTGCGTGAGGGAGGATATGCGTGTACTGGGAGTGAGCAATGAGATGACGGATAATAGGGATGAATGGAAGAAAATAACATATTGCGCCGACCAAATAAATTGGAACAGGGCAGGAAGATGATGATGAACTTTATATGCCTCATTAATACTTTGAATTAATGCCGTTAAATTCAAGGGTTTCATATTTTGTATATTGTCCTCAGATGCCCCCGTCTGTTCGCATACATCGCCACAAGTGCTCGGCGCGCAGTTCGATGAAACGTTGCGCGTTCGCTGCTCGGTTACAGCCAATCCACCTGACGTTACATTCTTTTGGCAGTTCAATAACAGTGGAGAGAGTTTGGATGTTTCTCCTACTAAGTTCGGTTTGTATATTTTTTAATCTTTTATAATTTACATACCTCAACTTTAGTTAACCGCACATGGATCCCTAAGGCCTTGTTTGTATAAATTTATATTAGTCATTTGGTATAATAAATTGTATCTGCCTGCATTATGCAAGATATAGTTTAGGTTAAGAAAAAACTTGACTGCCTCGGTTTTGTCAATCTCACGACTAAGACGAATCTAATGACTCCTAGAGCGCGCCAAAGACATATAATATTTATATAAACATATTCGAAACACATATATAACCCTCCTTCTGGCGCAGTCAGGTAACCATCAAATCAATCGCTCAGTACCAATTTTTTTATTTCATTTAGCTTATACTCTTTATTTATTTTTAATCATACCATTATCAAAAAAAATTAAATTTAAAGGTACTGCAAACGGCAGCACAAGCGAGCTAAGCTACAAGCCGCAGAGCGAGCGCGACTACGGAACCCTCACCTGCCGCGGCACCAACTCCGTGGGCAAGCAGCTCGAGCCGTGTGTCTTCCAGATTGTTCCTGCAGGTACCATTTACTTATAATACACCTAGTCATGTGCTGATGAGGGGACTTCACTAGAATACATGAACTGCATGCATGTTGTAAGAGTCGACGAGCTTTCTCCCACGCGATAAGCAACTTGTCACTGTATGCTAAACGTGGCTATGGCATCTCCTTTGTGGTCCTACAATTTTAGCTACCCCATTTCAGGTACATAGCCGTGTATATACAGGGTGTTTTTTTGTTGCCACTTTTTACAAAGGGTACGTACTCTATACATTAAATAAAGTTAGTTTATGCCAAAAAAGTTGCTGGGAAACGATATTAATTTTCTTTTATAATTGATCGGTCGAGATTTAATCCGGTCTTTAAGTTAGTTTTCTTATAATGAACTAATAATTTTCAACATTATTTTCGTGAAAAAATGATGTTACACGCGTCTATGTGCATTTATGCAAAAAAACGCAGTCTAATTCAACTTTGGACCCTAATATCTTGGGAACCAGTCACTTCCCAGGTATGCATCCAAGGAGAAAAATTATCGTGATGATGGGGAGATTCCGTAGTATTCGGGAACATTGACGACCAAAAAACATCCTGTATGTATACAGCTACCTATTCTATATTACGCACGCTAGTTGCCACCTAGAAAAATGTTACTGTTCCCTTCAATATTTTTAAAAATAACACAATCTTTGATGCGTGAACCATAAAAAATTAAGTATCGAAAAGTCGAAGTTTTCCAACAATAGTATGAAACGTGTCTTTACTAATATTCACTAATGGTTCTGAGGCGAAAATCACTGAAAATTTTCGCAGGAAAATTCCAAAATTTTCCGACATTTTGTTTTTTTTTTCAGGAAAAAATAGTGTAGTTCATTTAAGTAGGCCTTCGATAATGACTTTAAAACAAAATTTTGATCTATGGATGATTTTCAAGGCAAAAAGTTGGTCCCAAAAAAGTTCAATTAATTTATCAACTCCAGAGAGATGGAGAGTCACAAGTGATCTAAAAAACAGCAATGTATCACACAATAACCAATAATAAGATCGCCCAAAACAATTGGCGCAAAAAGCAAACATTGCGGATAATCAAATCAAAAATGCATTTCCTGCGAGTAAAAACACTGTCCTATAATATAATTGAATTGAACTTAAAACACACACAGCCTGTATAATTCTCATCTATACTTACGTATCTACGAGTGGCTAGAGTAGCTAGGGATAAAACTTCTAGAAAGGTTACGGCGATGTCTATTTGGCCAGTGTAAGTAGGGAGATAGATTCCTACTGTTTTATCATATACTTTTAGGTATAAAAGTACACTTTGTTAAAGTTCAAAAACAATATACGAGTACTTTTTATATTAAAACTATCTAACTATATTAAAACTTTGCATTCTCATAAATTAAATACTTATAGATAAACTATTAATATAACTTCAGATACGCCAATGCCGACGCGGCTTAATTACGTTCTTAACTAGTTCAATAGAAAACTATGTTTTTCTTTAAGTATTCAACTCCATTGCTGGGAACAGTTCCCCCACCTTGCCTATTTCGCCGGCCGGGCAAGTGGAGTCGCGAGAGCTTACAGTTCGAGGGGTGGACGTCGGTAGTAGGTGGCGATTGGCATTCGGTTTAAAGTCCAGGGGCAACCCTCCACCCTAGCGTACCAATGTTGCCCCCTTGTCGCTCCGTGCGTGCGGCCGTTTCAGGGGGCCCATAAAATTTGAGATCGGCGATGTACCGCCTGCCATTTAACAATTTTGAGACTTGGTTGTACTTATGGCAGGCGTCCGTTAGTCTCCTTCAATACCCAGGGTGTACCCAACCCCACCCAATTTCAGCCTCATAGCCATGACCTTTAACGAAGGGTACGTATTCCATCGCATACATGAAATCTGCACTCCAAGTAAGTTTATGCCAAAAAAAATGCTGGGACCATCGCCGGGTTTTTACTTGCGGTCGGCGATGGTTCCGCCATTTGTATCCCACACCATATTAAAGTTCTCTAAAAAGGGCCTTAAATTCCTTGGCCATCGTGCCCGAAATTTATAGCACGCCTCTAGTGACCGGACTTTATGTTCCGAGAATTTTTTTATAGACAGAGATACAATAATAATAATATAATTTTCGTCAGAAAAAATCCTAATCACATTTAATACATACTATACAATACAATGCGCGCGGCTATTACGTGCATTAACTATGTAGTTCAATAGAAAACGCAGTTTTTCTTTAAGTTTACTCAACTCCATTGGACCCTGGGAACACTTTATTTTGTTTAGTTAAACCAGACACTTCGTCGGTAGTAGGTATGCTTAGTACCATCTTGGAGAAAAATTTGATCGTGATGATGAGGAGATTCCGTAGTTTTCGGGAACGTTGACGACCACAAATCACCCTGTATATTATAGTTATAGTTTATGCATAGGTCATAAACTTCCCAGTATCATTTTCAAAACACCACCATTAAGATATCTCAGAAATGTGCATTTTAGGTCCCTGAAGGGTCCTAGACAGAACCATATTGTTCTCCCTATGCTGCTGTCCATCGGTTACTAGACTGTATCTCATAAACCTTGATAAAATGATAATATATGTGATATATATTTGCTATAACAACAAATACTGAAAACGATATAAAATAATTCTAATTATCAATGAGGCTCTTATAACAGACATGAAGTTTTTTAAGATAATGGTTCGGAAGCATTAGAGTGCGAGTCGTACTCACACTTGCCCGGTTTATATAATTTCTGAAATATAAACGCGGACCAAAATCTATGTGATTGCAAAAATAAAAATCTCTATGAATATTTGGCCATGTACATTATTTCCATTGCCTTACAAAAAAATACCTCCCTATTACAGCCAATATTTTCCGGCCACACATTGCCAGAAAATAATTCTACAAGAGTCACAAAAAGAATACGTTGAAGTTTCATGTAAAATACGAGAAAAGTTTGCAAATGATAAGGTAATTAGGTCGACCGACGCGATGTTTCTTTCACTGGAATATTTTCCTTCTTTCACTGAAGTGGTTATAGAATGAAGTAAATAAAACTAACTAGTAGTTTCTAGATTATTATTATTAGGTAGTGCTGGTATATTTTTATGATTATTTTAGTTAAGGTAATTACTCCTAATTGTCGAATTTTAACTCTAATCATTTGTTTATTTTTTAACTTAGTATGCACTATCCCTAAACAATTTAGAAATGTTCATACAACTGGAATTATAAACATGTCATTTCGAGTCTCATATTGTGGAGACAGGTTCTTTATACTCGTAGTAGGCTATTTTATAGCATTTCGCCTGACATACCCGTTTTGTTACACCCTGTATACAATCCTACTACTACGAGTATTTTTAGAACACTTACTAGCCGTGATATACCTAAGTATGTACAACACAGATTATATTTTTTTATTAACATTAAATTATAATATTCGTCATGAGCTATTCATAAATAGTACCGTAGAGACGAGGCCTGTGCCCAGGCAACGTAAAGTACATAATCTGATTTAAATCCCACGTCGGGTTATTTTCATTGAAATATACATTATTAATCTATAATATAAAAATGAATCGCTAAATGTGTTGGTAAGCGCGAATCTCCGTAAATAACCGAATAAGACTGAACCGATTTCGCTAATTCTTTTTTTAGCGTATTCCTTGAAGTACAGGCATGGTTTTAACGGAGAGAAAAATTTAAAAAACATGCCTGACATGTCTAAAACATTCCTTTTCTACATTCCCATACAAACAATTTGTTCGAAATTGCCAAAACAATTGGGTGACGTCAGTTCAAAGGCGTGGGACAGGACAACGTCTGTCAGGTCCGCTAGTTTATTATAAAATACATATAAAAATGAATTTGTTGGAAAGCGCGGATCTCGAGGACGACTGAACCGATTTCGCTAATTCGTATTCCTTGAAGTACAGGGATGGTTCTAACGCAGAGAAATTTAAAAATAAATCCCTGAAAATGTCTAAAAACAACCCTTTTCTATACTTCCATACAAACAATTTGTTCGAAATTTAAAAGTTCGAATATTAGTAAAGAGATTCCGGGAAGGCAAAACAAATTGAGTGACGTTAGTTCAAAGGCGTGGGACAGGACAAGGTCTGTCGGGTCCGCTAGTTTAATTTAAAAATTATTGTTTTACGTAACTTTCATAATGTACCTAGATGTATGTATACAGGTGCACCTCTCGTGTTGACAACATAGTCCGAAAATCACACTGCGCTCCCCAGCCCGCCTGCCCAGTGAAGTACTATGGGATTTTTTTTTTAAATATTAAATAGGCTTACGCTTGACCACAACGCGCCTGATGGTAAGCACCGTTGAAGTCTAAGATGGAGCGCGCTTGCCTAAAAGAAACCGGTTCACTCTCGACTTGAAGACCGCAAGATTCTAGTTCATGGGGAACAGCGATTCAGGCAGGGAGTTCCACAGCTTGGCCGTTCGCACTATGAATGTAGAAGCAAAATGCATAGTACGAGTTTTCGGCACTTCAACTGTGACCGTCCCCTTGACGTTTCCCTGGTCGTCCGGTGGTAGAAGGGTGCTGGGGGAATTAAATCCCCTCATGGCAGTAGCTTTGTGGCATGCCTATCTACGTCCTACATATAATTTTTGAATCTAGTAATCTACCTATATACAGGGTGTTAAGCAAAAAGCTATATAAACAGCCCACTATAGAACCTATTTCCAAAATTGGACATTCGAAATCACATGTTTATTTTTCAAGATTGTATAAAAATGAGTTGTTTAGGAATTCTCCATATTATGTGGAAAATTAAACATGTGATTACGAGTCTGAAATTTTGTGGATAGGTTCTTTTTAGTGGGCTATTAACATAGCTTTTCGCTTAACATACCCCTTTTGTTACACCCTGTATACCTATAGAATAATATAATATACTTATATATATAATATAATATATAATGTACTTTAAATGTTAGTTTCTAATATACCGACTTCAAAATCATAGACCCAAAATCAGAATACAAGTTTTAATGAAATTCATATAATTCACTACAACAAGTTCGTAAATTTGTAGTTGTGTCAGTCTAGAATTAAATTCAACGAGTCCAGAGTTGTTAGTTTAGGACGTAAGGCACCTTCTACCTACCCACTACTGCCTATAAAAGCTTACTTGTTTAGGCAGCAAATACTAAAAGGTATGTTGGCATTTGCCAACGTTTAGGACAAAGAATACAATTTAATATGTCTGATTTTAGTGAAGTAGCCTTTACATTTACATATAATTTGTTCTTGGTTGTTATATAGGTAGATATAATTTTTGATAGAGACAAGATTAGTTCTATTTCTCTGCCGTATTATTCAATGCAATAACAAATCTATGCGTATAACGCTCAACGTGATCACCATGTTTAAGGAGTGACCACACGATTCTTTAATTTATAGATTACCTACCAATATTAAACAGTAATAATAAATCCCTTGCTTTACACTTATCTATCACTTATCTTATCACTATCACTTATAAATGGTTCTTGTATACAGGATGTAACAAAAAGGGTATGTTAAGCGAAAAGCTATGTAAACAGCCTACTATGAAGACCCTATTTCCAAAATTTCAGACTCGAAATCACATGTTTATTTTTCAAGATTGTATGAACATTCCTGGGTTGTTTAGGAAATCTCCATACTATTTGGAAAAATGAACATGTGATTTCGAGTATCAAATTTTGTGGAAAGGTTCCTTTTAGTGGGCTATTTACATAGCTTTTCGCTTAACATACCCTTTTTGTTACACCCTGTATTTCGGTTATAATAACAAAAAACGTAATTGGGCGGAATACAAAACACTCCATTGTGTAACTTATAATTTGAATATTCCACTCTATTTCCAATACAGCACAATATACCTATACACGTATCAGTAACGAACGTTCTAATAGAACACTTAACAAAGCCAATGTTCGTTTAAAGCTTTATTCAAGCTTCTTTTGCAGCTACTAAAAAGCTACTAAATCAGCGTGTCAAAGGAATTATCTTTCACGCACCGTGCGTGCGCTGAAAGGAAAATTAAGTGCGGATTAGTAGGCATGGCGGCGGTTTAAGTCACTAATTTCTGCTTGACTTATCACTGAGTTGACAGTAACATGGTTGGCAAAAATTTGGACGTCGACTGGTAAGAGTAGAGTACTGGTCTTCTACTACTTAAAAATCCCTTTCTTTTTGCTGCTTGATTATTATATAACACAAATATGAATGAGTTACAATCCATTTATATTTTCACTCCCAAACTGATAATAGGATGGATCTCCACGAAAAATTGCAACCTTAGATGAATCTACTAACTGCTTAATTAATTATGCTTAAAGACTTCCAATAAACAACAGCAAGGACGATTTAAATGCACACAATTAAATAAAAAAAAATCACCGAAACAGAAATAGATATTTCTTAAAATTTATTCATTCACGTGAATGTAGTTCCAGCTAGAATGTGTATCAATGATATACATAATTAAATGTACGATGTACATACAACGAAACCCGGCAAATTCCATATAACATTTCCAGTCTTCAACTTACCACTATGGTAGCAATGATATTAAATGCTGTCGGTTACGAATTCTAATACATCTCTCAACACCAAAATTCATATGTACTTGTGCAACTATACGGACATTGTGTAAATGGAAATGTTATTAATTAAAAACAAAATATTACCTATCTGGTAGACTCAACCATTGAAAATCCTTTGTCATAGAATCTTCTATTCTATCACTACGTGGCTAAAGGTTACAATTAATTTGAAGTAAACGAATTAGATGAAACTTGTCAGTTATATACCTTATAGCTATACATAAATACGAATAAAACAAAGATTTATAAAGTTCACGAAAACTCGCGTAAGTCGTGGGTGTCTGCTAGTAATATTTATAGGGGTATACTCGTCTACAACATCTTTGAATTATTAGAGAATTTTCTGACTTGGTTGTTCAAAGTAATAAGATATAAAACTTCTATAAATTATTTTGGCTCGCTTGATTTGATTATGGAGTCTTCATAATCTCTATTGAGTCACCACCGGGCCCTATACCCTCCGCTGACCCTCGGATCTGCCTATCATTGATACGAATACAGTCGCAACGAGAAGCCAGATCCAAGCACCTAGCATGCAACCATAAATTAGCTGCTATTATCCGAAATGACCAAAAAATTTTAATACCGACATATGTGAGACTTCGCCAACACCCGTGGCATCATCAGGATTAGTTTTCCATGTTAGTTCTATCTACCGAACCAACTGTATTGCAAATCATTTTTATACCCTCAATCAACATAAAAAAATAAATGTTAATACTACTATTACATTAGTTATTAATTGTTAAATTATTAGAAGAAAAATAAATTTATAATAATATTAAATATATATAAAAAAAGACCATATCAAGGCTGTACGACTCATTACCTTTGTCCGATCCTATTGACTTTGACAACAGATTGCTGGGCTAGTGTTTACAAATCTATTTGACGAAAATTTGACCATCTCTTTTAAACTTTTTTATTTTTAGTAAATGTTCATTACGTGATTATGTTCCTTGTATCGAACATTAAAACTGTTATTTTTTCATCTGGTAAATAAAGTTCCAATTAATTATTTTGTAATGAATTATAAGTTAAACGCACAAATATGTCTTTTTTTTAACAAATTTAGATAATTTTTCTGAAAAACCTCCATAATATGTAAACTACCAGTTATGGTTTTTGAATCAAATTTAGGGTATAAACATTTGTTTAACCAAAATGTTTTCTGATAAATTAACACTGTCCAGTATTTATAGGTTCACAAGTAAGAGTTATGAGCTTTGGCGCGTGCTGCTAAAAGCCGCAGCTCGAATTATAAAACGTGAAACCAGCTCGCCATAGTTGATACAAACACCACATATTTTCTGTTTATTATTATTTTATATACATAGTGGATTATTTGTTATTTAAAAAGATTACAACATAATCAGATCAGCTACATGGCTTAGTATATTATTATCTTTTTGCCATGGGTGGAGAAAAACAACCAATGTACAGGATGATTTTTGGTCGTCAACGTTCCCGAAAACTACGGAATCTTCATCATCAATCATTTTTTCTCCATGGAAGCATACCTGGGAAGTGTCTGGTTTCCAAAATATTAGGGTCCATTGAGTAAATAGACTGCGTTTTTTCTGCATAAATGCACATAGACGCGCGTAGCAGGATCTTTTCACGAAAAATAATTTAATATTGTCTAAAAAAAATTAACATAAACACTAGACACTATAAATTTCTATCTCTTTTAAACTTTTTATTTTTACATTACATTTTTGCACGACCAAGGAATTTTAAAAAAAAATTCAAAAAAAAAAATTTAATTTTCCCAGCATTTTTTTTTGGCATAAACTTAACTTTATTTCAAGATGTATAGATAAATACCCTTCGTTAAAGGTGGCCACAAAAAAACATCCTGTATATTTATGATGTGATTATTTAGAAATTCATGTTATCTGTATCAAATCTCAACTAAATGTGTTGATCAATCAGTCCATGGACAAATGAAACATACTTATTTTAATGTGTTTAATATTTTAAAATGTTTTACTAATTTTTGCGTAACTAATTTCACGTTCATCCGTTTGCAAATTTCTTTAAAAAGGGGTACAAAGTTTTTTTTATCGTATTAATATAGATAACCGATTAGCGCCAATCTATATACAATAAATTGATATTAACCACGTCGATGCCGGTATAGAAGCCAGAATTTAATATTGTAAGCTCTTGAATACACAAGGGAACAAAATGAGACTTTTTTTTTGTTGCAATTAATGTTGTTCTAATACAGGTCGCTAATTTCAAATCTACCCGCATTTGGTTTCTAACAGCTCCCGTATGAGATACAGCTATTTGACGGGTTTTTGTAGTTGCACTTAAATTTTCATAAAGTTGTACAATTAAAAAAAAATTTTTTTTTTTAAATGTTGTCGTCATATCTGTAAAAACGATCCCAACTATTTCTGTAACATATGTGGTGAATATACATTCAAAGAGTTAGACTAAGTGTGTCGGAGTGTAAAACGGGTGTACTTTGATTACATTTCCTTTGGACACCGCGACAAGTATTGGGTGCCTAAAATGGTATGTAAAACATGCGTCGAGTCTTTGAGATTATGGGTGAATCGGAAAAGACCCCATTTCAAGTACCAAGCACCAATCTGGCGAGAACCTTCAAATCATCAGGACGATTGTTATTTTTGCGTTGTTGATATAAACGGGATTAACAAAGAAACCGGGCCAAATTTTTACCCTAACTTGTTATCTGTTACCCGACCAGTTGTACTCCTGCGATGCGTCAGCACCACAAGCTTCATCATCTACACAAAATGATCACGTCTTGGAAGAAGAAACTCGTCTTCAAGTGACGAAAGTGGGACAGCTGATTTTAATCCAGATATTTCTTCTGAGCCCCGGCCCTTTAATCAGGAAGAGCTTAGCGCATTAGTCAGAGACCTTGGGCTTTCTAAAAAAGCATCAGAGATTCTAGCTTCTCGATTAAAGCAAAGAAATCTTTTAACTCGAGAAACAAGAATTTCGTACTATCGTAAAAGAGACAGAATTGCTTTCATTTTTTTCTGAAGATGATAACTTTGTTTATTGTTCAGTATTCCTGGTTTATTGAAATCAATGGGAACAAGAATATGATCCAAAAGAATGGCGTTTATTTATTGATTCCTGTAAGCGTAGCCTAAAATGTACTTATGCATAACGCTAAGCTGGGGTCGATACCGATTGCACATTCAACTAAAGTAAAGAAGAATATGATACTGTAGCTTCTGTCATGAATAGAATCAAGTACAATGAACACAAGTGGCTGATATGTGTAGATTTAAAAATGGTGAATTTTCTTCTAGGACAACAAGGAGGCTATACAAATATGTTTTATTTGTCTGTGGGACAGCAGAGCTAAGTCTCAGCACTGGGTTAGAAAAGAATAGCCCCCCAGGCAAGCTATGGTTCCGGGAAAACAGAATGTGAAAATGAACCACTAGTGCCTAGAGATCGCATAATACTGCCACCTTTGCACATCAAACTTGGGCTCATGAAACAATTGTCAAAGCTCTGAACAAGAATGGTGATTGTTTTCAATATATCTCTAAAAAGTTCCATAATTTGAGTACCGAGAAACTGAAAGCCGGATTTTTGGTCCCCAATAAGAAGGTTGATGAAGGATGAAAACTTTCATATTACATGACCGATATTGAAAAAAATGCCTGGAATAAATTTTTGGATTGCACAAAATTTTCTGGGAAACAAGAAAGATAAATGCTATGCGAAGCACATTGAGGAGATGTTGTCGCACTTCCAGCAGCTTGGATGCAATATGAGCATTAAGGTACACTTCCTCCACAGCCATTTGGATCGTTTCCCTGATAATCTAGGTGATCTGAGTGAAGAACAAGGGGAACGTTTCCATCAAGATATTCGGACTATGGAAGAGCTACAGGGTCATTGGAATGCCAACATGATGGCGGACTATGCTGGAGCATTAAAAACAGCCCTTGTGAACCAAGTCAAACAAGAAAATCTTATAAAAGAAAATTTTTCGATGTGTAGTGGTTATTTTTCTAAAGTTCTTTTTTAAATAAAATATATTTTTTCAAAAACACGTTTTTTTTTTTAATCTCAAAAACTAAAGCTGATACAAAAAATCTGATTTCAGATCTGAAATCAGCACCCCGAAAATACATAATATTAGTCGTAATATTTCATTCAACAAAAATTATGTTCCCTTGTGTTATCTGTCTAGATACAAAATGCAACATGTGTATGATTTTTTCCTAGTAATATAATTTGAACATTCTCGCATACGAGTCCTCCATCACGTAAATTAAAACGGATTTCTGTAAAACGGTAAACAAACTCTACAGACTATTACGAGTAGTTGGTATTTACATAGCATCCTTCAATCTAAATTTAAAGCTTCATTAAGTATCTATTTACAATTATTCTAATATACAAATATGGGGTAGCACTTTCTTCTAATACATTTCAGGTATCTGGTAGGATAGCTGTTGAAAAAAGTTTTTGGTCCTTATCAAGTAATTTTTTTTTTTAAGGATGACGCGCCAGCGACCAATAACGAGCAGAGGTATATAGCTGGAAAGCTATTTTTGTCACTATCAATTGCAACTATTGGAGTGATTCTGAAATCGTTGTGTGAAAAAAAGTTGCAGCTAAAATAAATCTTGAAAAAACATTTGTAACATTAAAATATGTTCGAATGAAACGATTCTTAAAATATTTATCAAACTTCACATGAAGAATTTTGTTTGTAGGAAGGAGGCTTATGTTAGCCAGTGGTTCATATGGCGCTGCTAAGGCTCCTAATAGTCGAGTAAAGACGCTAATATTCCTCTCCCAACTCCTCTCTCTTCTGCATCCATCTACACGGACATGCGAGTAGTGGAGCAGAAGAACTCGCACACTCCGACGTATTGGATGCCTTGTGTGCGGCCATGCGTTTTAGAACTGCATACTTGTGACGAGACTGAATAGCATTCCTATTGTATTTGCGCCTGAGTGCAGGATAATTTAGATACCATCTACCTATTTGATTGCACTCAAGTATTGAGTTGGAGAAGGATGTTGGAAGTTTTGCTGTTCTTTTATGTTTGTTTGAAACGAGAAAAATATTTCCTTTTTTATTCCAAAAGACTCTTAAAAATAGCTAGCTATCTATATATGCATTTAATCATATTTTTAATTCACAGAACGTTCGTTGTTGTCGGAATGACTCAAAAGTCATACGGACAACACGAACTATTGTACCTACATATAAGACTGAAGCCCCATTTACACGCCTGTTTCATACAATTTTATTAAAGCAACAAATGACTGGCATGGTCATGCATGGTCTACACTGCCATTTTTAACACATTAGTAAACAAAAGCATATAAATTATATACATTCAATAATTGCTTTTGAATCTTGAAAAAATAGAAAATAGTATCATGTAAATATTCACATTTGTCTAGTATTGAGTATATTTTACTGATGTATCTATAACTACACATACATTTTCAACAGCCCGACCGACCGCCCCTCGCAACTGCTCCCTTTTGGCCAGCAACAACAGCATAGAAGGTGCTTCCAGCTGGCTGCAGGTCCGGTGTGTTGCTGGGTACGATGGTGGTCTACCGCAGAGCTTCGTTCTAGAAGCTTTAGACCCTATCACTGGCAGGACCAGGATGAATACTATTGTTAATGAGACTGGTAATATATAGTTTAATCAAGAGTTTCATGAAAGCATGTTCACGCTATTTCTCGATGATAAGGTACATCCCTAGTAAAATTTGATCGACAATCAATAGTTCGAAAACCATGGGTTAATTCAGATTTACCTAAAGTTGCTTATTATAATGCCCACCTCGTCGATGTAACTTAAACAAATTCAAAAGTATTTTAATATGAAGTAGCACTACAAAATGGCATGAGCTTTCATATTGGGAGATCCTCACGGGAGGGGGTTATTGTAATTTTTATTACACATCTAAAGAAAAATCTAAAATGTTTTTATGGCAAAGGAATATTTTTCAACTATCATAGCTTGGGATGACGCTATATAAAAAATAGTCTTCAGAAGCCGTACCATGAAGCGACCTGGCAGAGCTGTCTGTTTTAAACGGTATATAGATGCATTCACTTCAACAAATAAAACAGCAATGCTTACCTTCCACCCAGTCCATACTCTGTTCTTTAAATAAGTAGGTATTCAGAGAATACTCAATGCGAGCGTTCATATAGTGATGAGTAAAGTGAAATTTTGTAAAACCATACATTGACTGCTATCTTCTCAGACCAACTAGATTTTAGGTAAACCGTAACATTCCTTCCAGGTGATGGTTTAGCCGTGTTTAAACTTGATCTATTAAAACTATCATCTCCGGGCGACGGCGAAGGAGCAACTTTTAATCTACTTATCTTTGCAAAGAACTTAAAAGGCGAATCGGAAAAGACTTTACTGGAGAATATTGCTTACAACGACGCCCTGAGACGGACCGGTAAGATTTACTCTTTTTTTGCGTTTTATAGAGAATTAATAATAACAACAATCTGAATCAATTAAAAAAACTGAAGCTCTTGCTTATTATTTTAATTTATGGTCTTTTATAACTTTCTCAAATTTTGAAAAATAGATTAGGTACTTACATGTTAATGTAAGGATCCAGAAATCCCTATAAATTCTGCATCATATTTTTTAAGCATCATTATCACCACTAAATTACGTTAACATTTCGCACAGAAGGCAAAAACACAATGGGAGGCGTGACCCTCGGAATTTTAGTGGCCGCAGCACTAGGTTCTATCTTCGGTATAGCTGGTCTCATCACAGCAGCCCTTTGCGCGAGACGTCGTCGCTCAGCCGCCCCCCACAAGCACCCCCCGGGGGACATGCTGGAGCTCAGTGATGGTGGCCGCCGCTATGTGGTCGCTTACACCATCAAACCCTCGCCGGATTTGAAGACGCCAGATCCACAGCCTGACATATTGAATGCGCCTGGTAAGATTTCTTTTAACGTACCTCGTTTAGGGCCGATTTTTCCAATAGATAGGCTGTGTGAATAATAAATTTGATGCTTTAGAAAACTTCATTAAGAATCAAGCCAGAGACAGCATCAACTTTATCCTTTAGATAGACTATGTGACCAATAGACAAGAATGTCGAGTTAGATAGATTTATTTCATCAAACATAGATGTTAAAAATGCGAAACAAGTTTAATTGAAATAATAGGACTGTGTTTAAAATATTCATAATTTCAGATGGTGAAACGCAAAATGTACCATCAGCTATTGAAAGTGAAGAGTGGCCTAGTATAAAGGAAGTAAAAGGTAATGTACCTTCTATAATTAAGAAGTCATTGAAGATATCTTTATGTAATATTTGACTTTACACATCGCTTCCATCGCTTCAATAATCGACTTAGTCTGAGATCTTTGCTACAAAATATTGAATGCAATTAAATTGCGTTAAATTAATTGTGATCGTGCTTTTTTCCCTAACTTTTGATGATGATTTATTTGTTAAATTCTTCTCAATGTTAATTTATTTGTATATAGGTACAATTTAATTATCTTTTTAGGAGAGTGGGTTAAAACTGGAGCAGTTTTCTCAGCTGAAGACTTGGCATTATTAGATTCTGCAGGTAGACCGCAAGAAGTAAGTTATGTTATTTATAATTTTTAAGTATGAAACTGTTCAACTGGCTATTGATTAACTAACTTTAATATTTGCCATCAATGACGAAACGAAACTGAAAAATTGGCAGGCCTTTATTCAACAGTGGACCACCACCATACTTCTACCTCTACCTTAAAAAAATGTATCATTGATTATAAACATTTATGATTGTAGGTAAAGGTGGTCATAATATTTGTCAAACAATTAACCGACACTCATGTTTTTCAGCTACTGCCAGATGGTGATATAATAAGACAAGACGACGTCTTAAACCAAAACCTATCTCAAGGAATATTAGCGAATAACTTTAGATCTAATTATATAGTTTCCAATAGTCCTACTTTAGGTAGCCCTAACTTTGTGTGCCCAAATGGCAATGTAGGTTCCCCCTTTGGAAGTCAAACGTTGGCCCTTACTGGTCCAACGTTGAGTTCTGGCAGCTTAGCAACTTCGACGTTACATAGGAAAGGGAAAAATAATGTGCGGAGAAGAGAACATGTGTTGGCAGAGAACCTGCCTGGACCAGAAAGTTGTGTGTAGTCAATCTTCCTAAACTAGTTTTATTTTATCAATGACAAATAAATAGGAATATCGCATTTAATAATTTATTTTGTAAATTTTTCGCACGGTACCGATTGAGAGGATTTTAATACAGTCCCCTGTGTAAACCAGCCATAAATGACTTGCGCTCTACACGTTATGTTAAAAAAATTACCACCATGAGCACTTGTGTACCATGTGACAAGATATAGTTTTGCAGCATCTTATCGTATCCGTGATCATTACATAGTTGTATTGAAATTCCTGGCATATCCGAAGTACATAAGATAATATGTTCGTGGGATAGGTAGAACATTGTTGTGTGTAGTCCCCGTTGATACACCGAAATCGCTGTTCTTAATTGAAAACCACGGGGACTAAACACATCGAGTGCCTAAACTACAGACTCAATTTAATAAGTGACAAAAAGATTATCAAGTCTTTTGTATTGACTTGATTTGATTTGTTTGACCATTTTGACTATCAAGATCTGATATAAGCATAGAGTCTGACCAAAATTACTTTTGTAAATTTATAATTATGACATAGCAATTGTAGGGATTTATTTTGCCAAAATATAAGCCAATTGATTTGTCTAAATGACAATTTTGTAAATAGCATAGGTATTTTATAGTTTACTTGAAATAGAGTGTTTGTCATTTGATTAAGTAAATGGTGCAAATCTAACAATGAATTATATAAATTGTATTTTTGCTCAATCTGCAGTTTCATCGAAAGTTTGTTATGATGAGGAACTACAATAAATATAAGTAATTAAAGTTCCATAAAGTTTGTGCATAAAATGCTTGGTAAGTTTAAGATCATCTAAGGTCATTGGGTCATATAATATACTATATCTACTGGCTTTATCATAGCCTCGTTTAAAATTGTAAAAACATGGTGAGAGAGAAATTTTCTCTTTTCTGATAATAAATATTGCCATTCAAACTTAGTCTTGGAATTCCCAAGATAAGTTATATAAAGTTTAAAAGCAAAGGTATGCTCTAGTGGAAATATGTGACCTATAAGAGTACTTGTTCACGTTCATGATTTTTATCTATCCGATTCGAATACAAAATAGAACCGGAGACAGATCTCCGGTGTCTTAAAGAATATGAACTGGACCAACGGGCGTAGAATACGCTACCGGACAAAAGCCGTGAATGTTTGCAAGGTCCCTAATGGCGTAAGAGGATATCCAAAGATATCCTCATTACGAATGTCTATAAATCAATAAGATGTATATATTGTAGAAATCCTGTAAATTGTTTTATCAAATCGGTTGTGTGGTTGTAAATATTAGTCAAAAGAAATGTCAAGAAAGAGTAGAAATTTGTCTAAACTCCTTCGATGTGTTTTTAAGTAAATTTGTAAATATATTAGGCAATTTGTTACCTACTAGTTAATGATATTTGTAAGTAAACAACGTATAAAATTAAATGTGATGTTCCGTGTACTTTTATCTTTTGTTGATTATATTAGAGTTTAAAAACATTGAAAATGAGTCATTCAACCTAGAATAATAATGATGTCAAACTGTTACAAGTTGTCACACATTTTAAGTTGAACAATAAAGTATGACAATTTTATATTGATTAAATAAAACAGTTTATACCTAACTCTTAAGTATTATTTTATATCATTTGAGTTAAGTATCCTTTTTACCGACTTCAAAAAAAAAAAAGGAGGAGGTTCTCAATTCGTCTGTATGTATAATATTTTTTTATGTATGTTCACCGATATTTCCGTCAATTATTGACGGATTTCAAAAATTTTTTTTTTGTTGTATAGAGTTCACTTCTGAGGTGGTCCCATTTTCACCAGGTCAGGATCTGATGATGGGATCCAGGAGAAATCAAGGGCAACCACCGAAAATTGTATGCACGTATGGTGCTTTTGTTACGTAATCATGTCTTACTCAGGTATATGCTTCAGGGTGTCAACATCTAATGCTGCTGTGCTGATGATGAAGCTACAGAACTCCTTAATGGTTAGGAGTTTGGATACAGTACTGCAATTGGTCAATGGAAACTATTTAGTAGTATGTAGGGCGAACGTGTTACTTGAATCAACATCTGATGCTGCTGTGTTGATGATGAAGCTACAGAACTCCTTAACGGTTAGGAGTTGGGAGACAGTACTGCAATAGGTCGATGAAAACTATTTAGTAGTATATAAGGCTAACGTGTTACTTGAATCAACATCTGATGCTGCTGTGCTGATGATGAAGCTACAGAACTCCTTAACGGTTAGGAGTTGGGAGACAGTACAGCAATTGGTCGATGAAAACTATTTAGTAGTGTGTAGGGCTGACGTGTTACTCGAATCAACATCTGATGCTGCTGTGCTGATGATAAAGCTACAGAACTCCTTAACGGTTAGGAGTTGGGAGACAGTACAGCAATTGGTCGATGGAAACTATTTAGTACTATGTAGGGCTAACGTGTTACTTGAATCAACATCTGATGCTGCTGTGCTGATGATGAAGCTACAGAACTCCATAGTACTGCAATTGGTCGATGGAAACTATTTATTAGTATGTAGGGCAAACGTGTTACTTGAATCAACATCTGATGCTGCTGTGCTGACGATGAAGCTACAGAACTCCTTAACGGTTAGGAGTTGGGAGACAGTACTGCAATTGGTCGATGGAAACTATATAGTAGTATGTAGGGCTAACTTGTTGCTTGTGAGGTATACTTGAATCAAAATCTGATGCTGCTGTGCTGATGGTCAAGCTACAGAACTCCTTAACGGTTAGGAGTTAGGGGACAGTACTGCAATTGGTCGATGGAAACTATATATGTAGGGCTAACGTGATACTTATACGGGTAGATACTACTCCTGAGATGGTAATGATGAAAACCTTAGGTATACATGGTGTTTTTTCGTTGCCACCCTTAACTAAGGGTACGTACTCTATAAATCAAATAAAGTAAGTTTATGCAAAAAAAATGCTCAGAAACGATGTAAAATTTTTTGAAACAATTTTTTTATAGACTTGATCGGCGAAATTATAGTGTCCAATGTTAGTTTTTTTTATAGACAGATATTAATTATTTCTCGTGAAAAATCTTGCTACGCGCGTCTAAGTGCATTCATGCAGAAAAATAGTCCAACTCAACTTTGATAATATTTTGGAAACCAGACACTCCCAGGTATGCTTCCAAGGAGAAAAATGATAGTGATGATGAGGAGATTACGTAGTTTTCGGGAATGGTTTTATCAATCTATTTTCAAGATTTTCTTCTAGCAGGAGTCTAAACAATTAAATCCCACACTATTCCTTGCATTAGAAAACTAATCAATATTTCAATTAAGTGATTCATATTAGGTATTTATTATACGGCACCAGTGTGCAGACTCCCCGAGTAGTCATAAATATATATTACAGTGTTGCTACGCAGTGGGACTCAATATACTGTTTTATTATAATGAGAAGCAGGATTTAAAAAACTTAAGTTACCAGCAGTCCTGACTCTTGAAATAATTCTGTTAAGTCTATAAAAAAAACTAACATCACTAGACACTATAAATTTCGCACGATTAATCATAGACTTCGCGCTAAATAAATTAAAAAAATAGTTTTCGCGCGAAAGCCAGACAGACAAAGTTAGGGATTATTTTCTTTACCAGATAAAATAACTAGATTTTCTTCTACCAGCTAAACAATTAAATCATATTCCTTGTAGAAAACTAAAATATTTCAATTTTTCATATTTTTTATTATACGGCACCAGTGCAGACTCCCCGAGTAGTCATAAATATATATTACAGTGTTGCTACGTACTAATATAGTTGAGAAGCAGTTTAAATTAAGTTACCAGCAGTCCTGTCTTGAAATAATTCTGTTAAGTTTTTCTCCGAGTTAATCATAGACTTCGCGCTACATAGGTAGATAAAATAACTAGAAACTCGCTTGGTAGAAACTCGCATTTTATATTACCTTTAAAAATGTATTTTTGATATCAATATGTTTTTATCTCGCAACTAAAATTACAAAATAGCTTTAGCTTTATTATACCTGACCTTTTTATCCTTTATAAATAAATAAAACTTATTTATTTGAATTTATAACATAAATTATAAATAATTATGTTATAAATTCCAATAAAATAAATTCAAGATTCGCTATGTTGGTATGTATTAACAATTTGATACAAACGACATCAGACAAGCTTCTTTCGGTTTACCTATATAAAGATCAAAGAGCCTATTAATGGAACAAAGAAATCGATCTCAATCCCATTCGGTTATAGAAAACGACAGTTAATGCTTTAAAAGGGCAATACAATAACATGATTACTGGCTTGTTGACGCAAAATTGTGACGATTTGAGTAAATAATAAAAAAATAACGCTCCACTCCCTCCGCTCGCCTTGAGTAGGCTTCGCCGTTCAAATATTGACGGAGCAAACAAATCGAGTGTCGAACTGAAGCGTTTTTGTAGTTAATTATACCCGTAGCATCGTCTATGCTTAGGACTTTCGACGAAAATACTATTTTAAATAACGTACTTGGCTATGGCTGTACTCAAGTATATTGAAAAATAAAATATTTGTTTGTAATTCCTGTGTTTTCTGCCTGATCTTCCAATATTTATTAGATTACTTAATAGTACCAAATTCTTTTATTCAAATATAAGTTAAATGTTTAATACGAAAATAGTTTCCCTTATAAACGCAGTTCACTAACAATAAAAAAATAATGTACCTATACAGGGTGATTTTTAGTCGTCAACGTTCCCGAAAACTACGGAATCTCCTCATCATCACGATCATTTTTCTCCATGGAAGCATACCTGGGAAGTGTCTGGTTTCCAAGATATTAGTTGAGTAAATAGACTGCGTTTTTCTGCATAAATGCACATAGACGCGCGTAGCAGGATTTTTTCACGAAAAATAATTAATATCTGTCTATAAAAAAAACTAACATAAACACTAGACACTATAAATTTCGCTAGATCAAGGAATTTAATTATTTTTTTCAAAAAAAAATTTTTTTTCCAGCATTTTTTTTGGCATAAACTTACTTTATTTCATGTATAGAATACGTACCCTTCGTTAAAGGTGGCCACAAAAAAACACTATGTATAAAGGCCACTTACTTTTTTCCCAATTTATAGATAAATATCAGGTTTCTTTATTCTGGACACAAAATTGTTGTTTAATTAACTGTTTCTTTCTTCTAGTTTGCTTTTTTTTTATTCCGCTATTGGAAATGTCGACATATTTGATTCACAAAAGTTTAGCAACCAGCCATTTTGATTCTACAAATAGGCTATGAACTAAATTACAATCAAATACACAGGATTTCATTCCTTGCTCTTTTTACGCTTACATTACATTGGATTAATATGAAAATAATTAACGTGAAACCATATTGAATGTAAATGAAACAGCCATCTGGCAAGCTTGATACAAACTAATTGAGAATGAATGCGATAGGAATTTATAATTTTACCTAATTTTTAGACACAGGACCTAATAAATGTCTTGTCTAGAATGTCTGAGAGTAGATGTCTCATTCAATTAATTTATAGCAATAATTTTGCTTGCTTTGCTATATTTTGCTACTAAATATACACCTAAAGAACGTACACCATATTTTGAAATATTATTCGTGTAAAAAGCGGAGCGAAAACCAATCATTAATCTAAGTCTAAAATCTTATATCTGTGTATAACTGAATCACCCTACGTCATTGTAAAACCTAATAGTAAAGGATTATTGAGCGATTTATAATTGCCCAATTACACCTGTCCTGTGCTGATGCAGGGCTTTACTAGAATACATCATATTTCCGTGCATGTCGTAAGAGTCGACTAAGGAACTTGGGCATTTTCTCAGGCAATAACCTAGCAACTTATGACTGATTATTTACATCTATCCCCTCTATACTAAACGTGGATGCGGGATATCCTTAATAATCCTGCAATTTTAGGTACCCCATTTCAGGAAAACAGCCGTGTGTTTATGTTGTGGCCATATCGTAGATTTGATCATTTCATGAAATTCTCGAGTATCTCGAGAAGTGGCCAATTCAAATTGACCAGATCATTAAATCGTTTACTACTCGTATTCACGATTTTGTCATCCACGTTTGGCCGAATCGTATAAATAGGGTGTCTATAAAATATTCAATAAAAATAACTTATTTATGGCAATGGTATGGTTTTTTGCAATAAATATCACAATCTATATTTCAAAAACATAGAAGGCTTTACAAAAGCGATTCGCTTCTGACACATCGCCGGCCGCGGCGGTGGCGTGCTCGCTCCGCTCGCTCGGCTCGTGCGTTATTTATGATAGTCTAACCTAACCTAACCTATCGTAATCTAAGATTTTTGTCTAACTTTATTATTATAAGCCATCATTAAGCGTAACATACAATTATACAACATAACACCCTATCCGTGGACTTCTTCTTCGTAGTCACCCTACTCTCATAATCTGTTTTATAACCTAAAAAGAAAAATCCACCATCTTCACAGATAAACAAAGCGCTTGCAGTGCCTTTACCAGTAATTCATGTAACTATTTTACGATATTATCAAATAATCTTGACCATTTCATGAAAATATGGTCGCGCGTTTAGTTGCCCATATCGAGACACGATTTTTATCGTTGATCTGCCCAAACCATATCATGATGCGGCCAATAATACAGTTGAACATTAAAAGGGCAGATGATGACTGAACTTTCTCAATGGCAGTCTATCTACATAAATAAACCTACCTACAGCCAACCATTCATTGACTAGAATGTGTACACCATGTAACCTAATTACGCTACGCCTGCTCATTTCACCCAATATTCTTAGAACCGGAATGAAAAGGAACCTGATGGAAATAGTGTTAAAATTAGATTCTCATCGCAGCTTTATTAATAAGTAAAACGTTTATAAAGGAGCGTGCTAAGAAATCTATATTATAATTATTTTTCTTAGAACTCTTACATCTCAGCTATACCCTAAAAATTTAGAAGTGGTACCATGAGGTTCTATCGGCCCTTGGTGCTCTGCCTACCCCGTAAGGGATAAAGGCGTGGTTATATGTATGTATGTTTTTTTTACATTCAACTGGTTATTCGTACACTCTAAAGTATTTGTATAGTTCCCACCAAAGACCTTGCATTGCGCTAAGGTTCCAGCAGATTCACGAACAAAAACGTTAATAGTAGTAGATGACAGGTAAGAAATCCCTCCCCTTTAGCCTGAAATCTAAATATCTTATCATGTCAGGTTAAGTTTAAATATCAAAGTTTACTATTTACATACACTCGTACTTCAACCAAAACGGTTTGTATTTATAATTTTTTTTCGCAATTCAGTAGGCTTAGTCAACACGGTAGATTTCAATTCGATCTCGATCGCGTCCACGTTTCACGGCCAACCAATCATGTGACAACGTGTAATCGAAGTGATGACAACGGCACTACGTGGACTGTAAAACGTTAACGCAAACGAGTACGAATTGAAAACTCACACTTAAGCCCTCAGAAGATATTAATCTCAATAAATAAAGAGCAACTTTTTAAAGTACCCATTTTCCTTATCCATGGCTCGTTGACGCCGAATTGAGTCCACAAAGAAACGTACACAAAATTATGAAAGTAAGAACTGAAATCCGGTATAAGCTAGACATCTTGGAGATTATCCTCCCTAGCTTATTTACTGCAAAAGTCCGCAAGTGAAATTCTGAATCGATTCAACTTTCACGGGTTGCTTTTTCGACCATTTTATTGCGGTAAAAAATAATTTAATTCGCTATAACTTTTAATCGCTAATAGTATTAAATATTGAATGTTGTTAAAACTTTGCTGTAATAACTTTTTTCATACTTTTTGTAATTTAGGTATGTTCGGTTATTGAGTAAGCCTTAATTATTGTAATCTTGATCCGTTTCTCAGCAAATGAAGGATTTAAAATGAAAATTTTAGAAAGAAAACGAAATTTAATTTTAAAACAAAAACAGCATCTTTATAAGCGTTTTTTAAATTTATTTTGGACTCAGTTTTATTGAGTTGAAGATTAAGCTGTCGTACTGTTTTAAAAGTGTCAGATCACCAAAATTGATACACCTAAACACCATATACCAACTCGAGAGAAAATGATAATTCTACACCATGGAAAACTTATGATACGAGTAAATCTACCTCAATTTCTCTAGAAAACTAATTCCGTTAGAAATGTCGCATTACTTGGAGCTTCTATAGTGAGAGTCTTCGGTGTGTTTCTGACTACCCCAGTGGAGTGGGACATGCGTAAGAGGTATATAAGGCCCCCTCGTCCTCCCTCGAGTCTTCACCTATTGTAACGTTATAACATCACAATCATAATACTTACTAGGGACCGTTTACATCTGCGCAAAAAAAAACCGTAACTCTTATCGAATACCTACATTATACAATTAACATACATTACAGTTCGCTAAGATATAAGGGGTTTAGGCTATCGGTCATTCAGGACAAAGCATTTTAGTTATGTATAGATTTATGAATTGAATTATATTATATTATATTATATACAAGCATAATAATATGGGCGGCGTTGGAGGGTTACCATTAATTCTTCAGCAAGATTCTAAAGTGATCATTACTAATCCTACTAATATTATAAACCCGAAAGTTGGTAAGTATCGATGGATGGATGGATGTTTGTTACTCTTTCACGTAAAAACGGCTGGAGTTTAAAACCGCTTTTTGTTACATGGCTAGCGGGTAAAAACTGTGCAAAAATTTGTAGTCCATAGAACTTATATTCGCGGTTTTAACCGTAGTGTGTGCGTCTCGAGCGATTTTGCGGTTTTACCGCTTGCGGGAAAAACCGTAGTGCGGCCTTAGCCATTCTATGTGGCTGACAGGTAAAAATTATGTTTACGTATGTGCAACTTTAGCACTATATTTAGCAAATTTTCTCAAATTCGTCATCTTATTCCCAAAGTTATCTACATAAATGTCACTTTAAATTACGGAGTAAAGTTAACAACCGCACTATCGTGATTTTAATAACAAATTAACAAAGAATAAAACATGATAGCGCCGACAACAAGTACCAAAGACAACTAAAACTTATAAAGCAAGTAATAAGTTCTAAAACTCTTCAAATTTGCACTCCAATAAAGCTAAAGTAAACGGAGAATACAAATTTTCTTGTGACAAGTTCAATCAAAACTTCTGAGTAGAATTTGTGTCGTGTTTACCTGTTGACGTTATATCACTGGCGTGTATGATACCATGAGTTGCATACGTAGGTATAAACCACAACCTAAAGTTTAGTACGAAAACAAAATTGCTATATACTGGTGGGTTATGCAGTAAAATCGGCTAGTTCTTATTTGTTCGTTCATGGCCACGTCAAAATGTACAACTTAGTGAAAGGACGATACGGGGAGGACCCCATACTTATGCAGTGTCACTAGGTACTCATACCAAACCGCGGTGAATGCATGTACGTAGCCAAGGTGGGTTTAGAGTTTTCTTGCTCATAGTATAAACTTAATCTTGTTACTTTTGTTATTTTATTATAAAAGTGGATATTAAAAAAAAAGTGTTCGAAATAAAATAAAAAAACTCAAGCTCTTTGTTATTGCACATTGTATTTATTTTAGAATCTTCATTCAAACGCCTTTTTCTCGCATTTCAATTAAGTTAATTAATGTATTTCAAAAGGTTTGAATGCAATTCCTTTCCTTTATTCTGTACTTTTGATTGTAACTTTAACTTCTTTCTTTTCCACTTTTCTTTAATTATAATATCGGTAACTTATCTGAATGAGATAATATTAAGTACTGAATACTGGTGAGTATGTCTATCCTGATTGTTGAATGGCATTGCTGAATAAATTTTCCATATGATTATTTAAACCGGCGATTTCCTCCGCATGGACTAGTATGCAGCCTATATCCTACTTCGTACTCCCAAATATATGTAGGTAAGCAAAACCAAAAGATTTTTGAGGTGAATAAATAAAGCGTGAAGACAAAAATTGACGCATAATTAGAATGAATTAATTTAATATGTCATAATTTGAAGTACAGAACAGAAAAAGGTGTGTGAACGATGTCTACATTAAAAATTAATCCGAAGGGACTTGGCTATCATATAAGTAAAGATAATGGCAGGTATAGCTACCAGATATGCAGATGTAAAGAGGAATCAATTTAATCCATCCCCAACACCAACAGAACACGGCTTGCATATGCAAAGCAGTGTCCGGTGGGATTACACACAAACTCACTCGCTGCCGCATTGTCTAATGGTAGATCACCTTTCTGTTCGGAGGTGTGAGTTGCCAGTATTGTAAAATTATACATAGGTGAGAATACAAATACTTTAAACCCAAAAGTTTCTCTTTACTTGCTTGGCTTGCTGGAAGAGATCTCTGGTAGAGATAAGCTTGCCATTGTACATGCATCTCTTCTTTAATGTTGTATGCCATATTTCTTTTTGTGTATGTGCAATAAAGAATAAAGAATAAAGTTTGTTATGTCTATCCGCACCTTCTTCTCTCAAGCATATTTTTATATACCTATAACATTTGGTTCAAAAATCAAGATACAATATGTTATAAGCAGGTACCTGCAGATAAGACAGTAAAATTTTTCGTTTTGAGTTACAGGTATCTTTTTCAAAGTATTCATTTGTATCGAATGGTACAACCATAGAGGAGAATAACTATAGGGGGTACAACCCGTCACAAGTATTACACGTGAGGGTTGATGCCAAAATGAGGCAATAGTAGGATATAACATCTTAATAAAAATTCGCTAATTAAAGTACTTAATCTAGTATTAAGGTGTCATTCCGAACCCGGCTACAGGCTGCAGCTACGAACAACTTAAAATGGCAGCATTTCTAGGAAGTGTAAAAATACGTTCTGGTGACTTTCAAACACATTTCCAGCAAGGCAATTAGACAGCTTGGAGCAAACACTAGGTGGTCAGAGTACAGAAAATCCACAGCGTAGACAATTTAGCACGGTATCCTATGTTTATAGTTTACCTTTGCCGTAGTAGCACAATAGGCGTACCAGCCAAGCTGTCTATTGTTTGAACCAAACTAAGCCGGCCGGTGGTTTCCTGAGCGCACGGTACGAGCACATGTAGTGCGCAGATAAAGGGATGATGGTGTATACTAAATATATTGCTCAGTAGCCCATGTAAACAGCTTTACGGGCGTAATGCTGTGAATTTAAATGCTATTAGATACTTTACTGCGATTTTGTTTACGTGGACTGGTTAGAATTAGGTGATCATTTACACTTTTCGGCTACAATGGTGCAATGGAATCCTTTGTTGGCTTGTTCCCAGAAAGGCAGGTTTTGGAAAGGTATATTGATTTGTATCAGGCATTCGTACAAATTAGCAAATTATTTTCGCCCACCACCGGGCCCTATGCTCTCCGCTGATCCCCGCATTTGACGGCATAAGAGATATTATGAGGTCACAGACAAAAAGAGTGGCTTTGAGAAACCAGATCCGAGTACAAAGCATACAAAATCGGTATCTAGCGTATTTACTAAAAATTTCATAATTTTTATAATAAATTACTTCTAATTTTATCTTAATTTAACTTTTAATACGTCTATCATTATACAAGGTGATTTTTGGTCGTCAACGTTCCCGAAAACTACGGAATCTCCTCATCACCACGATAATTTTTCTCCATGGAAGCATACCTGGGAAGTGTCTGGTTTCCAAAATATTAAGGTCCAAAGTTAAGTAAATAGACTGCGTTTTTCTGCATAATGCACATTGACACGTGTAGCAACATTTTTTCACGAGAAATAATTAATATCTGTCTATGAAAAAACTAGCATAAACACTGGATTCTATAAATTTCGCCCTATCAAGTAATATATATATATTTTTTTTTTCAAATAAATTTACATCGTTTCCCAGCATTTTTTTTTGCCAGTATAGAGTACGTATCCTTCGTTAAGGGTGGCAATGAAAAAACACCCTGTATAGGTATGATTATAATCATCATTATCATAAGTAACATTGATAAGTTTGAGTTTTAAACATTACTATGTTAATAGGTACCTACATCAAAAGAGTAACCTACTTATTGTCTCCCTAAACCTTAACTTAACTAAATTACAGGATAGGAAAAAATTAATTGAGCCTGGATTCTAGCAATGTTATATATCACGGTTCTACCTGAAGACACTGCGGAAAATGTGCTGACACCCCGTCTTCGGATGAGGATGTAGGGGAACTAACTAGATTAACTTGGCGGTAAAATTGGTTTACCGTTTGCAGTTAATAGATTACTTTTACCTATTAGTGAGCTGTGGTCAAGTCATAGTTGGGGTTCTCATGGGAAGTAAAGGTTTTCATATTCCTGATTTGTATCTATTTTAAAATTTATTTTATAGCGTCGGATAAACGAGGTACATGAAGCACTAGTAACTATGACGTCGGTGGAGATACCGTCTACAATTATATTCGCCCTCGCAAAATTATCGGGCAACCTCTCCGCTCTGAGAAGACTTGCTCTCAGAGCGAAGATTTTGCCCGGAAAGTCTCCCTCAAAGGGTATCAAGAGAAAGGCATCTGCACCTTCAAAACTTAGAGACCTTTTAAATTTTAAGAAACGTTGGCGAAATTCGGCATAAGAATCGTTTAGAAGCGGTATCTATAGGTATATAATAATAAATTGCGATAAATTAACCTACCATAACCAGTCCACTTATATCAAATTCAAAATATTTTTTTTGACATTGTTTGTCGATCTCACCTAGATTGTATCTTGCCTAGATTCGCTTCATAAGGGAATAAAAATCGTTGAAGCTGGAGCTCTACCAACTACACGAGGTTCCGTATCTCGTACAGAAAGACAAAAACAAATGGAAGTATTACCGCAGACAATCTACATTTAAATGGATCTTTTTCCTCAATCCGTGAGCGAGTTCGGCGATAGGTATCGCTGGCGCCGATTTATTTGGAGAATTTACATTTGCAAACGTCTTTCCAGTCCGGTCTTGGAGACATGGTTTTAGTACTATTGTAAGATATAAACATAATGCTTCCTTTGGGAAAAGACGCTGAGCATATAACGAAACCTGTCGAATCCAGGGGGAAAATTTTCTTGATGGTCGAGCGCTTAATAGTTTGCGATGTTTATTTAACTCTAGTTTTTGTGCTTCTATTCTACAGGCATATCTAGTATAACCTTTACTTAGAGATGCTACACATACTACTTATTTCATAATAAATAACAAGAAATATTTTCAGACCCTACGACATTGTTAGCAACTATTACTTTGTTCAAGTAACGTCAATGAAATAATGGAATGACTCACCGCCAATTTCTATAACTGATCTTGAGAGATTTTTTGTATATCTGAGATTTAATCTTCAATTGTTTTCTTTTTTGGGTTTGGGCCTTCTTCTTTTTTGGGCCTTGCTTGAATACAGAATTTTAATCCGATTGAGTCACCAACCTATTACCATCTTGATCTGTACTGTGTTTTCTTATAGATACTTCAAAACAAATGAGATGGAGAAGGCAGACATAATACAAATACAGATTTTTACAATAGATTTTTTTTAAATCAGAGTCGAGTTAGTGGGACTATAACTGCAAGCTGCCAACCAAAGTACTCGTACACAGGACCGAAAAATAACTGATTTCGACCGAGTTGATAAAGCGAATAGACCGTTTTAATTTCATAAAAATGTCGCGGCCAGGGTTTTAAGAATTGTGATTTACTGACAGCGAAAAGGCATCGTGCCAAGACAATGTGGCGTCTTAAAATCAAATTCTGTTGAATGGCCGTTACCATTGACGCATTAAATTAAAGACTGAACTTAGTCCACTAAATAAAAGTTAAAAACCAGAGGCATTTATATTCTTAGTGAAAATTTGTCAAACAATTTTCAAAAACAATTTTGAACAAGTACAAAGTTGACAGATATTATCTCATAAAATAAGTTTTCATATAGTGCTAACTTATATTTTGTATGTTTGATAGGTAATAGCCCACTTCATTGGAATTTTGAAGATTTTACTTAATAGTATACCCATTGAAAACGTTTCTGTTTTCTTTAAGCGCTCTTGCGCGTGTTCTACCAGTACTAAGTTCATTAGCCGCCACGGTCACAATCTTCCATTAATTATTCACTTGTGAATGGGAGACAAAAGCATTAAGCCTGATAATGGCGTCTTCGGCTTCCGTTTCCGCCATCACTCAACACACAAATTAAGCAGACACACGGTAATAACGGCGGATAATGGTAGGTGATATATCTATTTACCTACGTTATCTTTGGCTCGAGATAAAACAATATAGAGAGCAAAATGAAACTATTATGAGAATATAATTATTATATTTCCAAACTAGCAGTCGCCTATAATATACGTAGGTATTAATACTATACCTACTCCAAAAGAGGGATTATCAGAAAATTAAGCTATTAACCAAAATGTGTGTCGCCAAAACACAATCAACACTAAATAAGCTAATCAACCTTTGATCGAACTTAGGTTAGCATGCAAATGGAGCAGCCAAACTATGAATTGTTTTACATGGAACGAGTAATGCAAATGAAGAAATTTCAACTACGAGTAGAACAACTGCATTTGATCCATTTAGAGCGAAATTACAGTTCGTTTTTGTATCGTAATGAGGGTTATGGCATACTTTGGTCGTAAAGGGGTTTTACATTTGCTGTGGATCGTTGTATTTTCTTTTAAGTTTCTAATGTGAATTTTTGTGTTTACTTTAAAATGAAAGTACTGAAATAATAAGCTTTAGTCTTTATATTATTGGGACTAAGTGCCTTTCGTTAGTTATACCCATTTATTGTATCGCATCGCATATCAAACTGTTGCAGAGAATCATGTATAATTTTTTTTTCTTTACATGATAATACTCCTATACCTTTAAAAGCGAGCAATTAAAAGAGAGAGAGAGATAATTCATCTACTTAAATTTAAAAAAATTATACTTTATTCATTGTAGCAACTGAACTTTTGATTGATCTACAAAAGGTTAACCTAATATACAATTATTTAAAACTTAGAATCAGTAATCGACAGTGTAAAATCTCTTAACCCTAATCCACATTACGGTTGGCAACTTAATTTAGTGCCTATTATTATTCGAATTTGCCATACTTATAACATGAAATTATAGAAATTGACAGCCAAAACGACGTATTTTATGCACTAAGCAGGGTAAGGTAAATTAAACATATACTTCGAAACGCTACTTTTACAATGGGCTACAATAATGATACCTTATGCCATGGGAATGTTTCTGCGTGGTTTCTACTAATAGTATACAACTGCTACATGGTACTGCGGTTATTTTCGACCAATGGACCTTATACTCAGTGTTGAAAAAAACAAGTGACTATATACTTTTACCCTGAACCTCTATTTACGTTTAAGTTTAACTAATATCCTTTGAGTGTATTCAGCGATGTAAATATTTATTATATATCGATTATTCACTGAATCAGCCGTGTGGTGTCGTCAGAGTATAGTAGCATCACCACTTTGTCTGCGTGTAGGGTATCGTATGAGGCTAATATTGGTTTCCAGAAGATGGCCAGAACGCCTTCCATGTTGTTAACAATATAGTCCGAAAATCTCACTGCGGTCACCAACCCGCCTGCCCAGTGTGGTGACTATGGTCCAAAACATCCTTATGGAGTGGTCTGGAGAAAGCTTACATCCAGTAGTGGACTGAAACAGGCTGTTGTACTTCACTCAAGCAACAGATATTATCCGATAACACAACAGTACATTTCCTTTTTACACCAAACATTTTCTAAAAATAAAATTCATGAGAAATAAATTTAGGTTCCTACGCGGATAGATTCTTGTACACATCCCATCATATTCGTAAGTCAAAGTAGTAAGTATTCAAAGTATATAATCTCTTAAATCTCAAAATGGTCAATAATCCAACATAAACACGATAAGACACTCCAGAAAATGTGAAAAGAAATAGCGTTAACCTGCTCATTACCAAACTTCTAACGCATCGCACAAACTTTGTTAAATAACGCGATCGTCGTCGTCGGAGAAAAAAAGCGTTTTTACATCATCTAGGTGGGGAACCTTGTTACTGGAAAACTTGAAAAGCTCTTAACCGTTGAAAACATAAACTGGGCACACGGGCGCATTTTATAAAGTTAAAAGGAACTCGATTAAGAAGGCAGGGCAAAGGAAGTTGAAGTGAGAAGTTTGCTTTAGGTGGTAGCGCTTGATTGAACACAGGGAAACTTAGCGATACATCGCATCGACTTTAAGCCGGCTAAGTTTCAGCGGTTTCAGGTGGCGCTGCGGCATGTAGGTTTAAATCTTAGACAAGCCAGAGAAAATGCTATAAAAAGTTTTCTGGCATATTTATTTGGTCGCGCACAGCTAAGATCGTAGGTGATGCATTTTCTGTGTTTCATATAATAATATTATGATACAAATTTCTATACTATAAACACAGTTAGGCAAGAATTATGACGTTAAATTCTACATGCCTACTTGACGAGTACATTTCAGTTTCTTAACTGATCACTGATCATCATCACATGATGACATAGCTCAACGGTCCAGCAAGCTAAAGTGGTAATGGGCAGGGCACATAGCTCGAAGAACTGATGGCCGATGAAGCCGGAAAGTTCTAGAGTGGATACCACGTATCGGCAAATGCAGCGTGGGAAGGCCACCAGCGAGACGGACGGAGGACCTGGCCAAGGTCGCGGGCGTCGGTTGGATGCAGGCTGCTTCCGACCGGTCGGTATGGAGGTTGTTGGGGGAGGCCTATGTCCAGCGGTGGACTTTCCAGGGCTGAAATGATGATCATCATCATCTTCCTGCCCTTATCCCATTATTTATTGAATCGGCGCAATATGGTTTCTTTCGAAACGCACATCGCCAAAGATTTGGCGTTTGTTTTATTTATCATTTTATACCTCAAGATTAAAGTTTCACTTGCGGCCAATTTCAATACGAGGGATCAAAAAGAATCTTGGATTCTTTTATTCCTAATTTGAAATTTTGTATGAAAATAATTGAAGACTAAATATGATATATGCAGAAAAACTGTCAAGATCAGTTATAGAAATTGGCGGTTAGTAACTAATAATATTATTATCATAATGATAACAATATCATGTGCCTAATTAATATAGTACGCAAATGTGACATGAATTATTTCCACCCAAAGTAATCCCAACTAATAGCTACCTTATAATTATAATGGTACGGTAATTATAATAAATAATCTAATGCACATTAATCCTGAATCCCGCTGGATTGTGGCAATCAATTGGGATTACCGCTCAATGCCGATATAATAACGTTGACCATGTTGACATTACTCCAGGGTACAGTCCATATACTCTAAATCCCTTCGGCTAAAGCTACGTGTGTATGTTTAACACGAGCTTTGACAACAAAATACAGGGTGATTTTTGGTCGTCAACGTTCCCGAAAACTACGGAATCTCCTCATCATCACGATCATTTTTCTCCATGGAAGCATACCTGGGAAGTGTCTGGTTTTCAAAATATTAGGGTCCAAAGTTGAGTAAATAGACTGCGTTTTTCTGCATAAATGCACATAGACGCGCGTAGCAGGATTTTTTCACAAAAAATAATTAATATATGTGTATAAAAAACTAACATAAACACTAGACACTATAAATTTCGCACGATCAAGGAATTTTAATTTTTTTTTCAAAAACTTATTTTTTTTGGCATAAACTTACTTTATTCCATGTATAGAATACGTACCCTTCGTTAAAGGTGGCCACAAAAAACACGCTGTATATTATAAATGCTAAATATTATAACAAGGATATAGATTGATTGTGTTCCTGAATATGCCAATGTACTTGGTGACCTACTTATATACAAGGCTGGGTTCCCAAAAATGGGGTAATCACGAAGGAGATCGCACAGCCAGGTTTAACATAGCAGGGACACCTGTAAAAGATCACTGACAATTTGCTAGCTTATCGCCTGACACATCATAAAATTTCTTGGTCGAATCTTAAGACACGCACAGAAGGAGATGCAGCTGATGTGTTCTAGTGAAGCCCTTAATTAGCACAAATTGGTATTACGTTATGTTGAATTGAATTATTAACATTTTTCGGTTTTCAGAGCTGCAATTTAGGTTTTTATTATTACTGTTCGGATCATCAAATATCAGATTCAAAAAGGTATCTGAACTGCAGGCTCCCGAGAGGATGAAAGGTAAGTTTATGACATGTTTATGGAATTATGATATTTTTATCATCTCGTGAGATCCGCCTTTGACTGCCAGATATCCAAAAACTAAAATTTATGAACTTATTTTAAAGTGACGCAAAACAATAATCTGGTAAGGCAAATGTTGGTTCTGGTTTTGGGCGGTTCTCCTAATAAGATGGCACCCTCAGGTGTACACAGATGTAGAAGGTTTGTACCGGCACGTGTAGTAGAGTACCTATATAATAGGGTATCTAACTCGGCCCATGTCCTTGTTCAGGGCACAATGGCGCTCAATTAATAATCCGTGTACAAATGTTAGCGTAATTGGACGTGTACGCAGCGTACATTCAATTGCAATCAATTCCATTTGGCCCTTGTTACAAATTGCAAAAATAATGTGCAATGTAAACATTTCGACGCGCTAGCTAGCGCTGACTTACTATATTAGTACATATGGAAACATGAAATATACTTATATTTGTAGATTATCTAAGTTAAATAAACAAGAAATCAAAATATATACACTAAGAGTAAGTACGGTCCTAACATGAAATGAAGCGTGAGACTACTCCATTAGTATAGGGATCAGAGAATCATACTCATTTAAAAAAATATTACCTTCCGAACATAATGTTCGGAGAAAAGAAAATAATTTACCTAAAAGTTATGAGTTATTAGCTTTTAAAAAAGGCCAATTTCAAACAAAAAAAAAGAAAACAAAACCAGAAGCCTTTCGGCGAAAAAGATTATTTTTTTTATCATAAAATACTTTTAAATTTTGCTAAACCTCAATCAGGAAATTCCCCAACAAGATAAAGGGTAAATTTGTTTTTGAAAAACTCGTTATTTACCAAGTAAACGTGCTATAACTGGTTTATCAGATGTACCAAATTGTATTTTTATAACGGAGCCAGAAGCCGGAGGTGAGATCTTGCTTCACTTATCCGATTTTAATTTATTTAAAACCGACGCCGATTTATTTTCACCACTTAGTAATAAAGCCTTCCATTTTCAAGAAAAAAAACCCGACAGCTTAAAAAATTTGATCCAGTTCCACACAAGCCGCTCTCTCAAGCTCAAATGAGACAAGTCGTTTAGGCTCTAAATCATACCAAAGGATTATGCCAACATACACTCGAAAAACATGACCCTCCTTCCGGCGCAGCCGGGTAAAAAGGGACTCAAACTAATCTATATATAAAATAAAAATGTAATGGATCGCTGTCTGTACATGGAAGATATATGAGAAAAAATATTATAGAAGACCTTTATCAACGCAATAGAACCCAAAACGATGATTTTTGGAATTTTTGTCTGTTTATCGGTTTGTCTGTTTGCCTGTGCGTTAGTGCACGCTAATCTCAGAAACGATGATTTCGACGCAGTTTTTAGGAATATATTGTCACAGGTCCCACTTACTTTTTATCCCGGGAAAATGTTTTTATCCCGGATAATTTCGAAATTTTGTTTTTTCTGTAGTCCACGCAGACGGAGTCGCGGGCGTCCACTAGTGGATAATAAAACCTGAGATATTCGATTTCTTAAAAGTTTAACGTCTGGAAATAATTTATAGACGCGCCATCCTGACTCAAGTTCTTGAAATGTAGATTTTTTTATTTTATGAAGTTCCTCCAATGGCGTTGCCCCTGATCTGCCAGATGTGCTCATCACTTAGTCACTTTTATTGAACGAAAAACTTATGTTAGATCGTATTTTTAGAAAACGATATCCAATTTTCTCGAATCACTTTGAAATAGTACAAAAATATCGTAATAGAGCTTATAGAAGACTTATGGATATTTAATGAGCTTGTGACAATAAAAAGTGCTCTTTGTACTTTGCAATTTAGTATTTTTTCCAATACTATTTGATGTAGAGTTTTAATATTGATAGTTTGAAATAAATGCTCATTTTAGTTAAGCACCTAAAAGTCTAGCAGCTAAGAATGTTTTATTAAACTGTTTTTTTTTTCTTTGTAAAAAACATAAATACACATGGATTTATTCCCGAAATTAGCCAGAACTGCAGTAACAAGAAGGGAATCCCACAGCCACGTTTGCAAAACATAAAAAAAATGTTGTTAATAAAGAATTTCAGGTATATTTCACCAACATGAATAATACAAGCAATCCCTTGCCAGCCGAGACCCGCCACCGTATGTACGCGACAGACACACCGACACGCTGACATGTACAATTATATTACACGCACTCAACGCAAACGCGTCACTCATTTTCACAGTTTCACCGTGTAATTTGCATGTTGTAGGAACATTGTTTTTCCGTGTCTTTTTTGATAATGGTAAACAATACAAAATTAGATTATTCTGATATCCATAAATTTTATATACTCGTAATCATATAAGAAATAAAGGTGTGTGGATAAGTTATATTTATATAATTTGACTATTAGTAAATAATAAATGTTATCTTTTTGATGAAAAAATTAAATATGATACTTCGTCAATATGTTGTTAATACTAGTTTTATTGTATATAAAGGCAAATTTATTTTATAATTAGATTAAATTGAAGTTGTATGCATCGATGGATGTAAGTTGTTCTCGACTTCGTTTACGTGAACTAACTACCTATACGAGTATATACGAAAGAAAAATTTCAAAACTATTGATTTAGTGAATAAAGCGTGAAGAGGTTACTTTCACATTTATAATATCAGGATTAAACAACATCTTACCTACATCTAGAACTCGAAGTGGCACCAACCTCAATGCCATTAGACGCCATGTTCCGGGCTTAGCAGTTTATAATGAGGTCCCAAGGCGTGCTCGGGTTCCTTGTGTACCATAAATATGACGCGCCTTGTGTGGTTCAGGCCGTTAGTTTATGCCATATCTATTAATTCAGTTGCCTGTTATTTAGAATGGATGTAGTGAGGCACTTCTTCTTCTATGCTGCTCTGGGAGTGAAAAAAACGTATAATACTACAGCTGCTTCTCTTCCCGGGCATACTGTACAAGTCAGTAGAGGGACAAGAGGGTCTTGGTGTTTTATAGGCGATGGGCTGACCACCTGTCACTACTAACCGAACTTGTACATCTCAACTATACCCTCAAAATTGGTCAGAAGTGGCATCATGTGGTCCTATCGGCCCCGTAGTGCTCTGCCTACCCCATACGGGATAAAAGCGTGATTAGTATGTATGTATGTAGTGAGGCACATTGGATAATATTTTTTTCATGGTACTATTATTAAATATTGATAATAAGTTTGGCAGTAGCTTTGTGGCGTGCTCTGGGGGAGGCCTACGTCCAGCAGTGGACTGCATTGGGCTGAAGAAGAAGAAGAATAAGTTTGTCTAACGATTAGACATCCGACGAACGTGCATAGAGAATATCATGAAAATTAGATGAAGCGAAAGAGGTAGTTAGGACCGTGGCAGAGATCCGTGATCTTTACCTACCCCTCCGGAAAAGGGGCGTGATTTTGTGTATGTATGTATTGATCCTAAAGACGCTCAAGTAGTTTTCATTGTCAAACACACATCTTGCAGCTACTTTGCCGCTACAGGATAAAGGAACGTCATGGGACTAGATTAGTAAGTTATTAAGTTTGTCAATTTTACCTACACTTTAAAAAAAGTTTCATATACAACCTAGAAGCGAATAATATTGGGATCAGATATATGCCTATTAGATAAAGTACATTAAGTTTTAAGTTTGAAATGCCTAACCTTAAATCAATTTCACGTGGTTTCCTAGAAAACAAATCAATCTAGATTAATCGTTACCCGCTCTCTAACTCAATGCTTCGTCTTTCATGTTCACTCGACAACTTCCTAACTGAACTAACCGAGCGGAAATCTATAGGAAAATTCATATTTCGCCCGCGTCTCTTCACGCCCGATATATACACTCATATCCCGAAGTGCGTAATCAAATTCAAACATTTTTATACAACAGCGCGTTCCCCTACCCATAAAAATATATTAACTCCTATAAATTTAGCATCGTCAGCGATTTATTCAGCGCTTAAGCGATACGCTCTCGACGGTCGTAAACAGGGCTCATCAAACTCGACGGATTATTGCCTACATGCGCACTTATAAAGTGAACTTTATAACATGAAGAAAATGCCACTACTAAAGGGTGGGGTGTGGGTTCGGCATAAAACTATATTGTGTGCTCTGGTAATACAGGTTGCTCTTTCCTGGCCATGAACTTGGAAGTAAAATATTTATATTATGCTATAGGGACCTCCATATGTCTGCCTGTGGGTATTGTAAGAGGCGATTAAGGATTTTCGAGAAATGGGTTGATAACATAGTTCGAAAATCTTACTGCGGTCACCAACTCGCCTGCCCAGCGAGATAGCTATATGGACAAACAGCCCCTATGGTAGTAACCATACCATACGTTCAGCAGTTGACTGCAATAGGTTGCTGTGATGTGTCGCTTATAGTAAGAAAGTAATATAAAGGTTTTTCGTGGCTTGCTATAAGACTACACCTAAAGATATACTTTAGTTTATTACCGGCTACTATTTATGTTCGTCTATATTATATACTAGTAGAACACTTACGGACTTAACAATAACTACGAAAATAACTCTTATTCTTTATTGCACACAAATTAAAAATATACACATAAATCACATAGGTATAGGAGAAATGTATAATGGCGTGCTTATCTCTTCAAGAAATTTCTTCCAGCAGACCAAAAGAAGTGAAGGAATAGAAGAAAAATAAAGGGTAAAAGAAGTGCACAAACAAAAATAATGCCAAAGATATGAGGCGTGTCTAGCAGACTGTAAAAATTAATCAAAAAACCAACGACAAGTGAGATGTAAATCTGCTTTCAAGTCGAAAAAATTTAATAGCAGTTTGTTTTTTCACACGCTCGCAACACAGTAACAAAAATCGGAACGTTTTATCACCCAGAAATCTAATATCGTCCAATAAATTTGACCCTTCAAAACACCGAACAAAAGTTTTAATTTCCAATCACCGATTCATCACAATAAATCATTAGGCGAAAGATCAAAAAAACGTTAGCTATTGCGTTCACGGTCATATGATCCCGTTAACAAAAACCGTTTTCATTTGCGTACCGTTGGCCTAAAACAAACAAAAATGTTTTGCATTTGCCTACAGTTGCTCCATTTACACGAGACGATAGGACATCCTCAGCGATATTGCGAATTGTCCCATTAAACTTGCGACTTGGAACTCTATCATAAACATATAAGACACAAGGCAGGGGTTGTTATTTGCGCCGCGGAGTACAAATGATGGATGGGCCCGTCATAGCTGTTCGATTACGTTTGACGGAATACGATACACCCAGCAAAATGCATTAGTATTCGTGCTGAATCACCCCCACATCACTCAGCGCTATGACGATAGGAAAGAGTCCAATACAAACAGGGCAGGAACATATACAAATATGTAACTAGCTAATCGCTTTTAATTATTAGATTTCAATGTTCCATTGGGTTTATTAGCTTTATAGTTTCAGGTTGAGTTTTATTTGATTAGCAGAGGTTTTGTGCAAAGTTTTCGGTTTATTTACTCTACATTACACTACGTGGTTACTGTTTTTTCACGCCTAAAGCCTATTATTACATTAAAATTCTCTATATCCGTCTTCTTTCTTTTTCTTTTTGTTTATTCTTTATTGTACACAGAAAATATACAGCAGGTAAGTATATAACATAGATAATGTACAAAGGCGAGCTTATCTCTTAAAGAGATTTCTTCCAGCAAACCAGTTGGGATAGAGAAAATATATATATAGGCGGATTTTATGTGTACACAATCATAAAATAAACATACATACCAAAAATTTACAATAACAATAAATACTAATTACTTATTATAAAATGAATAATAAAAAGTACATACTTACATACATAATGCATAGTGGGACAGATGACAAAAAAGAGAAGAAATTATAATGCAATGACTGCAGACCTATCAAGGTAGCGAGATCCAGTGATCCTTTATTTTTTTCTTAAAAATTCCAATTGTTCGACAATCTCGAACACTGTTCTGTTCATTCCACAGCTTAACTGCATACACAGTGAAAGAGTAGTCAAAGGTGACAGATTGATTCTCTGACTTCCTGGTGATTTCCTGACTAGTTTTTGTAGTTCCTTTATTTAATCCGTGATTATGATAGGTCTAAATTACTTTCTTATAATATCTTCTAACTTGTAAAATAGATCCATCTCTCACACAGAATCCGATAATTTTTCCTATATTGTCATAAAAACTTTCCAGACCGTTATTCCCACTATTGAATAATATAAATTAAGTATGGAAGCACGGACAGTATCGTCAACTCTTTGAGGTCGTCATTTTTTAATGAGAAATTAAGAGAAATTCAAGAGTACCTTCCAATTAAGAGAAGCTATAAAAACAGTTATAAAATTTATTTCAAATACGGCGGAGACTCGGCCTGCATTCCAAAACTTGCAGGAAAACTAACGACAGTTCCTGAAGAAAATCTTTTTTAATTCAATTTAGCTGTCATAGACAAAAGCTATTGAGTGCATTTCGTTCAGTTCATTCTTTTTGGGGATCCGTGGAACAATGGTTCAAACCTTGAAATCCATAAAAATATATTTTGTAATTATGGTTTAAAACCTAGGTACATAGCACATATACTCGTACCTATACATAATGTAATGAGAAATTTAAGTAGATATTTAGACAGTCTAGGCACATAAATGATTTATATACGAGTAACTAGACGGAACAATGTATATACCTTCAATGCGAATCCTCCGACTTTTAAAGTTTAATTTACTTAAATCATTTTGCATATTCTTTTACTGAATATCTTGAATATATATTCTATTGAATTGTATCAAACCTATTGAAGTTTCAAGTTGCCATTTACTATCTACTAAAATGTAAAGTAGTGATATAGGATATACGAGAAAAGAATATGCGTAATATTTTCTATGCCAGAAGCTTTAATTTTTACTACATATGTGCGTTTATATGTTTATAACATTTCTTTTATCAGCTGTAACCAAAATAAAATTATCTGTATTATGATACTTTGCTTGTAACTCCTAAAATTTGTGGGCGTAATCGCTGGCATTCACTAGTATAATTTGACAGATTTGCGACTCAACTGATTTAAATTCAATATTTATCTTGGCATTAATTACATCAGACCGGTTAATTATAAATTTATTAACATCACAACAGCGACACGTATTGTCGGTCTATCAGGTGTTTACTGTAATGGCCCTTTCATGAAAACTTATGACTACAAATCGAAACCATATACCAACAGCGTAACGTCAACTTTACATTGGCAAATTGGGCACAATAAACGTATGCATTTCATTGTAGTTTCCAAATAATTGGTATTTTGGGGCACTTTCGATAATTGCCCTGAAACGCACGTACTTATGTTGACATTGACGTAACCGTTTGATTGGTTAATTTGCGAACTACGACTAACTTGTTACATATTGTATCACGTCACGTCGGAGGTAGCGCCTCCTTTACTTATGAAACATGTTTGCGAGTGTTAATTAGGCACCATTGAGCAAAGTAACGTCGGAATAATGACAGACACGGCTGATTGCGCGACGCGACGCCGACTGAGCTGACTTGGAATATAGATTAAGATTTAATTAATTACAACATAGATTTACTTAGTACTGAGCTAAAATTATTAGAAGCAATGATAATTTAGCATAACTACCTACCTAGGTACACTAATGATGTTAAAAAAATATATTACTAATTTATATTTTTTGTGCTAAGTTGCAAGCCTAGTCAAACTAGGTGAGATGTTATTTAAAAAAGCTCCCTCAATATTCCAATGAAAATTTCACTTTCACCCCGCACCATAGACAAGAAACAAATACTGAGAAAAAAGAGCGACCCAATTTTTCACCCTAACCATAAACCTGGAAGATTTAGTGAACGACCCGAGTTTTAACGAGCCCGTGTCCTGCGTCCACTCGCGACGAAATATAGTTTTACGACAATGCCGACTGCTATTAAGCAATTTTCGCCACTTCTATGCGACAATGTAACTTTACTGTCGCAGTTTTCGATGATCATAACTGCAGTATAAAAATGGATATAGCTGGCGCCTCACAGCCCCGATTTGTATTGCTATTCTGATCGAAGAAGCATTTACACATTTAAAAGGGTGCGGTTAAGAAGAATAGTAAAATTTTTAACTGTTCTCACTCTTTTTTACGGTCTGTGGTCGGTATTTAGCTTTGTTATTGTTTAATATGCAAAAAGAAATAGAGCGCATTTCGTGATGAGAAATGTAGAGTTGTTTTTATGGTTTCTATATAATAATGGTCAATTAGGGAGTTTTTCGCTACATGATACGGACTTTAAGCAAATATCATTGTTATATTATTCATCATTTTAAACAAAGGCACACATTCTAGAACTTGATGAAAAAAATAAGAAGACAACACAATATAGAACGGGAGCTGTCGACAAAACGGCACAAGAAAGTCTTCAGATACCTAACAATACGCTTTGTGTCACTCCAAATTCAATAGGATATTCGGATGTATTGAACTCAGGATTTCCCTCATATTGAACCGTTCAAGGGAATATCGGGAATTCCTTTTAAAACTCTCACATAATTCAAATCAGACTCATTGTTTAGAACAATGGAAAAATTCTTTTCACTTTACTTGAAAAAATGTTTCTTTCTTTTGCTGTAATAACTAATACCTACATTTCTCAGAAAGACTTTACTTAATCAAAAAGATTTAATGAAATACTGAAATGTACTTATAACATATACCGAATCTGTACAAGAAGCGACTTTAATGATAGCCACTAACTTGCAGTGCAAAATACATAGGCCCAAAATGCAAACACTACAAAAATATTCGTTAAAGCCAACCGACTGAACTGAAAATTCCGTACTTGTATTGTTATTTTGTTTTTCAACATAAATTACATTCTCTTTAGCTACATTTTATCCACTACGAATTTACATTCATTTTACAATGTCGAGAAAGAAATTGCATAATTTACGTACCTACAATACTTTTGGATATTATCGTAGTCTCCTTAGTTTTGTTTCTAGTTTACGGTGTAATGCCCATAAACCTAAATAGGGTAAATTCATGCGAATTATTGCAATCCAAGATTTCATTTTTATAGTCTTTTATAGTCATCTTATCGTCATCATAGTCATCTTAGGAGTAAATCCTGACTTGATCGGGGTGGATCGGAGTCGGGGGGGATGAGAAATAATTAAGAGATAGGTATGTGTGCACACAAACAAAACAATAAACTAATTACATAAAATAAACATAAACATAGCATAACGATAGGTAAAAATAGGTAAATAAGATCGAATAAATTTTTACTGTGACCAGTATAAATATGTTTTAAGAAATTTAAAAAAAATCACCCGAGTGGGACAAACCGACGACCTTTGGCATTCCGTGCAGTGCTCTCACTAACTGAGCTACCGGATCAATTAACTCGGATGACGAATTTGACCATCTCTTTAAACTTTTATTCTTACATTACGTTTTTGGAAACGTTATTTTTTAACCGACTTCAAAAAAGGAGGAGGTTCTCAATTCGTCTGTATATATATTTTTTTTATGTATGTTCACCGATATTTCCGTCAATTATAGACGGATTTCAATTTTTTTTTATTGGATAGAGTTCACTTCTGAGGTGGTCCCATTTTCGCCAGGTCAGGATCTGATGATGGGATCCAGGAGAAATCTAGAGCAACCACCGATAATTGTATGCTCGTATGGTGCTTTTGTTACGTAATCATGTCTTACTCAGGTATATGATGAAGCTACAGAACTCCTTAACGGTTAGGAGTTGGGAGACAGTACTGCAATTGGTCGATGAAAACTATTTAGTAGTATATAGGGCTAACGTGTTACTTGAATCAACATCTGATGCTGCTGTGCTGATGATGAAGCTACAGAACTCCATAACGGTTAGGAGTCGGGAGACAGTATTGCAATTGGTCGATGGAAACTATTTAGTAGTATGTAGGGCTAACGTGTTACTTGATTCAACATCTGATGCTGCTGTACTGATGATAAAGCTACAGAACTCCTTAACGGTTTAGGAGTTGGGGGACAGTACTGCAATTGGTCGATGGAAACTATATATGTAGGGCTAACGTGATACTTATACGGGTAGGTACTACTCCTGAGATGGTAACGATGAAACCCTTAAGTATACAGGATGTTTTTTCGTTGCCACCCTTAACTAAGGGTACGTACTCTATAATCAAATAAAGTAAGTTTATGCCAAAAAAAATGCTGTGAAACGATGTAAATATTTTAGAAACAATTTTTTTATTACTTGATCAGGCGAAATTTATACGGTGTTATTACAAAAGAGCGCCTAAAGTTAGACTCGATTTAAATATGATATTTGACAGCAAAATGTATGGCATATCTGCCAAATTTAGGGCATGTTTGGCTTAAATAATGTTTAAATTCTTTTGTAATAACACGGATAATGTCCAGTGTTTATGCAAATTTTTTCATAGCCAGATATTATTTTATTATTTCTCGTGAAAAAATCTTGCTACGCGCGTCTATGTGCTTTTATACAGAAAAACGCAGTCTATTTACTCAACTTTGGACCCTAATATTTTGGAAACCAGACACTTCCAAGGAGAAAAATGATCGTGATGATGAGGAGATTAAGTAGTTTTCGGGAACGTTGATGACCAAAAATCACCTTGTATAAACTTGCATCTATTTAAGTCCACAACGCATTAACACAACGAAAAATCTAAAAATAAATAGACTTTTAAAAAAAAAATTAACCGACTTCAAACTTTACCTAAAAAGCGATAAATAACGTAACTAATTTATCTACCTAATACATAATAAATATCTAAAATTATTTAAATATTTACAACTTAATACCTAATACTTTAACAATTCATCTTTAACTATTTAAATATTTATAATTATCACTTATTTTTTGGAGTCGGTGCCAGCCAAATAAATAAATGTAATTAAGAAAACTGACCGACACTAAAATTCACAGTAAAACCAAGAATACGAAATTGCATTACCGCGTGCCCAGCCTACTACACCGTGTTGTATTTTGCCGTGTGTGTGGCTTTGCCAACCGCGCGCGTCCATCAACACAACAGACTACGTTACCTAGGCTGGCAGGCACCGACTCCAAAAAATAAGTGATGATTATAAATATTTAAATAGTTAAACATGACTTTGTTAAAGGATTAGGTATTAAGTTGTAAATATTTAAATAATTTTAGATATTTAATATGTATTAAGTAGATAAATTTGTTACGTTATTTATGGCTTTTTAGTTAAAGTTTGAAGTCGGTTATTTTTTTTTTAAAGTCTATTTATTTTCTGTATAATCTTTACTGTACATAATTGCTAGATCCAAGCAATACTTATAAAACTTTATGTGGTCTCAAGTACCAGGGCGACAGGTCCCGCGAGGAGTCCTTCTAATTAACACAACTCTCGCACTTTCAGAAATACGCACATTAGTCCCAATTACTCCGGCAGTAGACGTAGTGTTGTGTAACTTAGTTTAAATTAGTAGACAAAAAGTTTGTCCAATTGTAACAAGTATTTTTGAGTTTTATCATAATAGATTATGAAATAGGTACACTTTTGGTAATCATTGCGGGAAGGTTATTTTAGTATTTAGTTGGTAAACTTAATGGTAAATTTTATTGCCTAATAGTTAGGTATTTAATCAGTTGGGCGATCAACGAGTACACCCGGACACATCCGATTTAGAGCATTTTATTTTATTTGTAGATCGCAGTTTAGATGGAGTATTACATGAATCCATCATAAATTGATAGTTTGTTAGACATGAATACGTGAAAATAAATAAATGTCTTTATAATTTTTTATAGTAAAAATGCTCCAATACTTATAAATGTTATATTAACTGTACACCTATACGTTTAGATACGAAATCATTTAGATGGATTTAGGTGTAATATTTCAAAAACTCGACGTACCTATACAAAGACCTATGATCAAACCAATCCGAATAGTGACAGAATATTCCATATCGTAATTCTTTTTGTGAAAAATAATGGTATTCTCAGACAAGACAGAAAAGAAATACCTGTCGAAATATAATATTATTGAATATTGAACGCGCCTACTTATATAAATCTATTCCAAATGTCACCTGTGGGCTTAGCTCAAATTCAGTAACGTAAAATAAATAATCTGTCAGATATTTGTTAGATCGCGCTAGTATCTTATGCTTAGATTTATATGTCGCCTACATTCTATTGTGTTAGCGGAAAACCCTGATAAACGTTAATAATAATTTATCTAATTCAATAAAATTCTCCTCAACAAATGAAAAATACCCTCAATAACACAATAAACTCGAACAACAAAGACTTCTTTTACTAGAACTGGTCGATATTATGTACCTATAGGTATGTTTAAATTAAACCCGTAACTTTATAGTAACGTTATTTGGTACAAAATAATCAGCAATTTCGTATCAAATTACCCAGTTAAGCAACCGACGAGGTTAATCTAAGAGAATTAGGAAGATAGTCAATTACATTAAGTTTTACGAATCCACGTTCGTAACTACAACTTCATTGCTAGTAATTACAATAACATTGAGTCGATTCCGTGGTTTTTATGAAACCAGCGTAAATGTAACCAAGTTAATTACTTATATGTAGGTATTAGATATATGTTTTGAATGTAGACTATCTACAATAAAAATAACTACCCGCCCAGTTTATACTCTATTTCTTTTTTATTCATTACTAGTGGACGCCCGCGACTCCGTCCGCGTGGACTACAGAAAAAAAAATGTCGAAATTATCCGGGATAAAAACATTTTCCCGGGATAAAAAGTAGCCTATATGTTAAGTGGGACCTGTCACAATATATTCCTGAAAACTGCACCGAAATCGGTTAAGCCGTTCCTGAGATTAGCGTGCACAAACGCACAGACAGTCCCTTCCCGTGGGAATTTCGGGAAATCAATTCTTAGTGCTTCCCCGCAGTCTCCGATTTTAGCTTCACATGTACAGCGGTTTTTGTAAAAAAATTGAATTCCCGTTAGTCCCCTTCCCGTGGGAATTTCGGGAAATTCGTTCTTAGCACTCCCTCGCAGTCCCTAATGAACGTACAGGTCTAATTTCGAATTCATATGTATCGCGCTTGTCGTAAAAAAATGAATTCCCGTTTGTCCCCTTCCCGTGGGAGTTTCGAGAAATCCGTTCCTAGTGCTTCCTCGGGGTCCCAAATAAACAAATATGCCCAACTTAAGATTCATATGTGTAACCGTTTTCATAAAAAATAATTAATTCCCGTTGGCCCCCTTCCCGTGGGAATTTCGGGAAATTCGTCCTTAGTGCTTACTTGCAGTCCCTAATGAACATCTATGCCCAATTTCAGCTTAATATGTATAGCGGTTTTCGTAAAAATTATGAATTCCCGTTTGTCCCCTTCCCGTGGGAATTTCGGGAAATCCGTTTTTAGTCCTCCCTTGCTCTCCCCAATGAACATATATGCCCGATTTCAGCTTCATATGTATAGTGGTTTTCGTAAAAAATATAGAATTCCCGTTTGTCGCCTTGAAACGCTGTCCCCTTCTTCCCCTATTACAGGCAAGAAGTGGACAGGTCCAGTTAATGAATTTAAAACAAAAGAAAAATACGGTAAAACTAAGTGATTAAAATAAAAAACAATTTATGAACACGAGACTAATTTATTAAAGTAACGCGATAACAGGTCGTGGGTGACTAATCCTGGTTTCTCCGATAAATATTAAAATTGTTTACAAGGTAGGCACGTAACTTTGGCGAGACGTATCCCCGGTAGCAGCCGAGGCAGTGATGCGAAATGTCCGCCGGGATGCTCGGCAGGTGTGGGTGAGCTCGGCGGGCAATTCCCGTTCGGTAATATTCGGCAAATCCAATTCCGAACGAAAACCAATTCCGAACGAAATCCAATTCCGAACTAAATCCTAATCCGGACGTAATCGCCACCGAACCTGGAATTTAACAGATCCGGTGTAAGGCGGTGTGCCTCTTTCCAAATCTGCCAATCGGGTAATGTCTCCAAATAACAAATCAATTACAATTAATATTATCCGATTGGCAGAGACATTTACAAAGAAAAAAATAAATGGAGCTGAGTAGAAAAAAAATAATAATCCGAATATTCAGATCTAGCAATAAAAATTATATAAAAAGGTAGAAGGTGACTACAACTAATATTTGCAATCTGAATATTCGGAATAGGCGTTGAAAAAAAAACACAATAAATAATACACAATAATATAAAATACATTAGATTATATAAATACAGAATAAATAAATATATACCTATAATTTCGAATAATATTATAGAAGAGGGTAGTTATAGGTGCGTAGCTGGTACCTTGGAATCCGGATTATTACATAATAATTCCTTCTTATTTACCTTTGGTTTTAATTAAATACGTTCATATTTAGGGCTAAACTCAAATATGAACCCAAATCAAGGGTTCCACTAAAATAACGGTCATATTAAAATTGTGAGGTAGTCAAATAATCTAGATTCCGTCGCAGTACTAAGTGAATTCCAACTAAAATCTAAAATAACAATTAAATAATGGCATTCGTGGATAGCGAATTAGAATTAAGTATACAATTTATAATTAGGTACCTATAACACGGTCAGCTAATGAGATATAGTAGCTATCCAGAATCTAGACCAACGATAAGTGCTAGAACACTATTTAGCACAGCATAGAATGTATAAACCTTTTAACGAAGCTACAACGCACCTATAAATGCTACACGAAATAAATAGATAAAATATAGCTATATATATTCACTCACTTACCTAGTTCGAAGTGGCGACACTTATCACAGATTAAATTATTGAGTTGCACTATGGCGACTATTTGAATTGCAAAACAGCAGAAAGTAATATTTATAATAGGTAAGGAACGAGGAATTAACTTAGGCTTCAAATAGTTCCTAATCCTTTGACACAAGCTTTGGTAATGAGCGACCGCGCGATCGAGGCAACAGGCCTTGTCCGCACGGTTATTGACCTCAGCCTAGAATGGCCTTGCCATTGGTTAATATTTTAATATCCCCGCCCGGCGTAAATTTTAGAGATTTTATTACCATAAAAGGTAATCTTGGTGCCAAAAAGACGAAATTCCGGCTAGACTGGCAACGCCCAAAACGTTTTTGAAATAAAACGACGGCACCATGTCGCGGGAATTTTGAACAACGCGACATTGCCCCCCCTCGACAGAAAGGTTTTTAGGCGTAGAAGACGACGATAAAACCGCCAAGGACGAAGGAGTTAAAAAAACCTCGGAAACACTCATCAACATACATACGATCCATACATACCATCATCAATCATACATCATATTCATACTATGTGGGAGTTGCTGAAATTGCAATCACACTTACTCTGACACAATAGAGATCAGAACTAGAATATTAGGCTGACTCATGACAAGTGATCCTAGAACGAAATTTTGTCCTTAACGATAAGATTCGAGAACAATATAGCGATGCCCAGAAGATTAAATATGTTAGTTAGGTGCAGGGTCACTAACCGCCCTGCTGCGTTTGATGAGGCCTTAATTAAAAGAAAATTAAGGTATGAAGAAAAAAAAATGGCTTACTTAACAAGTCATCATCCGCTTGAGTGATAAGGCTTTGGGTTGACCTTCCTAAAATACCAAATCCTCGACAACCACCATTGATCTCGAACTCGCTGCCAATCTAATTACTCTCGAATAAAATTCCGAAATCACGCTAAACCTATTAAGAAATGAAAGCAAGAAGGTAACAATAAAGAAAAATTATACATGAAAAATTATATAGAATTATTAGACAATCTAAAATCTTTGATATGCCAATCCCCAATACTCTTCCCAGACATATCTTGTAAAGTAAAAACAAGTGAAGATTTCTTAGCGATTATCTTACACTTTTGAAATTTAGGAGCTAATTTCTTAGCAAAATGAGCACCTTTATCGCTTAAGAAATAAGTACGTTTCCAAACTATATCACCCACATTGTACACTGCTTGTTTCCTACGCAATTTGTAACGCCTCGCATTCTTTTCGTGGCTGTGGAATAACGCCAACTGAACGTCGTTAAAGATCTTCGATAACTCGCCTATATTCTCAACATATTCATCGCGAGGCCTGAAAATTACATAATTTGGATTTACATCCGATGCAGACTCATAAAACGAACCGCAGGAAACCAATTCTCTGCCATAGACTAGAAAAGACGGCGTATACTTAGTCGATTCATTGACTGAATTATTAAGTGCGAATTGAATTTTAGGGAGATGGACATCCCATGTGCGATGATCATCGTTAATATAAGATGATATAGCTGTGACAATGGTTTTGTTATAACGTTCAACGGTATTAACCTGTGGGGTATACTTTGGAGTAAAATTAATATTAGGAACTTTATATTTAAGAAACATATTATTCAATTCCTCACTGATAAACTGACAACCATTATCTAACACAACATACTGCGGCACTCCGTGTACTAGAAAAACTCCATCTTCAAGACACTTCGTTACAGCTGCAGCTGTTGCGCGCCTTAATGGAAACAAAATACTATACTTAGAAAAACAACAACATACTACAAAAAGGTAAGAATGCTGTTTTCGGGAAACCGGTAACGGACCTACTAAATCGATAGATATCATTTGGAAAGGACGAGTACACTCTTTAGCCTTGCCCATGAGACCCAGCGTGTTGTGTGATGGCGCCTTATATGCTAAACAGACGTCACACCCAGCACAGAAGGTAACGGTATCTTTGTACATACCAGGCCAGTAGTATCTTAGACAAAGTCTTTTGTATGTTTTGAAAATCCCGAAGTGAGCACAAGTCGGTTCTGAGTGATTAGACTTTAAAATATTTGCCCTTTCCTCCTGATAAATGACTTCCTTCCATTCAAATTCAGAGACCAAAGCATTATTACTACACATATAACGATACAACTTTCCATCACGGATATTGTAATTAGGAAAACTAGAAGGAGAATTTAAGCAACCATTAAAAATATTTAGATACCACTCGTCGGTCGTAACGGGTGGCACTATAGGTTTTACAGAAATAGCAGCTAACTGAGGTGCACGGGACAAGGCATCCGGAATGACGTTATCTTTGCCCTTACGATGAACAATGACGAAATCAAATCCTGACAATCTAACCCCCCAACGAGCCAAGCGACCTGTAGGATTTGATAAGGACAAAAACCACTTCAACGCTGAATGATCAGTGATGACGGTGAATATTTTCCCGTTCTCAATATAGCATCGCCAATGCTCCAAAGCCACAAGTACTGCAAGTGCTTCTCGTTCTGTAACGCTGTAATTGCGTTCAGCACCCGACAGTGATCTGCTCATGAAAGCGATTGGACGTTCAATACCATCTACCATTTGGGTCAACATGCCGCCTATACCATAATTACTGGCATCAGTGTGAACCTGAAATGGTAATTCAAATTTTGGACAACTAAGTATGGGAGTACTCCCTAAACAACTTTTTAACTTCTGAAACGAATTTTCAGCTTCCTCGGTCCACTTGAAAGGTGGTGCATTTTTCCTTGATGACGTTAAGGCATTTAATGGACCAGCAATGGTGCTGAATTGAGGTATGAAACGACGATACCACGAAGCTGTACCTAAAAATCGCTTCACTCCTTTTTTGATGTAGGCGTAGCGAACTGCAATATAGCCTCGACCTTTTCTGGATCAGTACGAAGACCTCTCGCATCTATAACGTAGCCTAGATACTTCAAACTGTCACGAAAGAATTGACATTTTTCATAATTAACAGTTAAATTAGCCTCGGTAAGCTTTTTAAGAACCCTCAGAAGTAAGGAAACATGTTCCTCAAAAGTGCCGCTAACAACAATTATGTCATCTAAATAACAAAAAACCCTTTGCTCGAATTCTGGACCAAATAAAGTATCCACCAGCCTCTGTTGAGTTGCTGGTGCGTTAGTAAGCCCAAAAGGCATAACATTAAATTGAAAAGTCCCTCTACCAGGAACATAAAAAGAAGTTTTTTCTCGATCTGCAGCGCGTAACGGAACCTGCCAAAATGCTTTAGATAGATCAATAGAACTCAAATATCTAGCGTCTCTAAGGTTATCAAGAATTTCGGAGATGTAAGGTAAACTATAAGCATCCTTCTTAGTTAACGAATTTAATTTACGACTGTCTAGACAAAAACGAGGCTTGCCATCCTTTTTTCCAACGACTAGCACCGGGGAAGACCAAGGACTCTCGCCAGGTGATATGACCTTCAAACGTAACATCTCGTCAACCTGTTCTGCGACTATCCTCTGCTTCTCCGGCGATAGACGGTAACACCGCTGTCTGATTGGCTCGGCGTCGCCTGTATCTATACAGTGGGTAACAATATTAGTTCTACCTAAACCTTTACATGACTCAGAAATTTGAAGAAATTGGTTAGTGACATTATCTGCTAACTCTTTCTCGACTTGAGATAATGAATCATACGGCTGCAGATGAGTAGCTTCCATATCTAAATGCGATATGGTAGAGAATTGAAATTTATTAAAAGTAGTAAAATTAATTTTAGGTAAGTATTTAGGACAAATAGAGAATGTAGACCAAAAGTCTACACCTAGAATAAGTGGTGAATCCACTTGTGGAATAATGAAAGCCCTAAGACAATGAGTAGAACCTTCAAAAATAAAATTTAAATCTAAATAACCTAACGAATACATGCGCTGACCACCAGCCGCAGTTACAAAAATATTATCGGCGGTCTTAATGTTAAGACCCCTATCAACAAAAACACTATGAAAGTTATCACCTAAAATGGTGATTGCTGAACCTGAATCTAATAGACCCTGAAGCTCGATATCAGGATAGCCTTGAAATCCAACCTTAACATAAGGACGAACGTCACCAACAGGAATTTTATTAAAGATAGTGGCCACCCTATAAGACTGGAAAAAATTACGTATTGTACTTAGCCAGTTTGACCATTCCTCGCGATCAAACTTAGGTGGACTGGGCGACGCACTATCGTTGACTAGTTTTTTGACTGTGACGCAACACCCTTACATTTAGGACAATTACTAATGGCGACACCTTTTTCGCCACATACCCTGCATACTAATGTCTTTGCACAAGTAGGACAATTTAAAATAGAAAACCCGTCTAAACCGCATTTAAAACATTTCAATTTTCTTGAGGAACCTAATGAATTGATTGCATTACATTTATTAATATTGTTATTATTATTAAAATTACTACGACCCTTGCTAGACTGATCATAACCATAGGCAAATTCAGGTGCAACCTTCGAAGATAGTGATGTCGACGGTTCCACAAAATCCGCCGAACGAGCCATAACAGTCTCGTACCTCTTGCAGATGGTACGCAATTGCATAACTGAATTAACCTCGGTTGATGTAGCTAAAACATTTGAATAGCAAGGTCTAATATTATTAAGTAAAATTTCCAATTTATCCTCTTCCGAAATAGGTTTTGACAAACGACTAAACATGCCATGCATAATCGCAATGTATATCGACATGCTCTCTGACCTACCCTGAGTGCGCTCCCTAATCTCCTTAAGCAGCTTGTAGTCGTAGTTAGGAATATCGAACTCCTCTTTCATAGAATCTACTAACTGCGACCAATCGGAGATATAATCTCGCACCGAACGGAACCAGTGTAACGCGTTATCAGTAAGTAGTTCAGGCATCATTCTAAAAATACGGTCGTCCGCAACACCACGCGCTTTACGCAACTCCTCGAGTCGCATAAGGAAAGACCGAACACAAGATTTCCCGTTAAACTTGAGCTTGAGGAGCTCGGATACATTATTGCGGTCGCATACCACCGTAATAGCAGGTGCAACGTCATTGCACTTGACGCACGGCTCATCCTTCACCGCAGGTAATGTAGGTGATGAAGGACCAGCCGAAGGATTCGGTGACAAATATAATGTCGGGGTTGTAGGCCGCGACATCTTGATTTGATAAAAATTAATTTAAATTTAAAAAACGTGAAGAAAAGAATGTAAAAAAATTAAAAAAAAACACCCCGAAGGTAGTACAAAAAATAAAATCCGTTGAAAATAACGCAATATCTGGATAACTCGCTAAATGAAAAAGGTAGTGAGTGAAACAGAAGAAATAAATATATATATATATAAAGAATAAAAATACTTATATAATATGCGGACCTGTGAAAATAACGGGTGCCCAATTTCTTCCAACAACCCCAAAATAAGGGTTGGAGTCTATTGGGTCGCAGTATTTCACCGGGCGTGCCAGGCCGCGAGCACTACTGCTATGATATAAATAAAAAAAAATACACAAAGCTGAAAAAGTACACAAGATAATAAATATGACTCACCAATCACCTAGAAACCAGGATCAATGTTATATAATAAAAACGAGTGGGCGCCAATGAAACGCTGTCCCCTTCTTCCCCTATTACAGGCAAGAAGTGGACAGGTCCAGTTAATGAATTTAAAACAAAAGAAAAATACGGTAAAACTAAGTGATTAAAATAAAAAACAATTTATGAACACGAGACTAATTTATTAAAGTAACGCGATAACAGGTCGTGGGTGACTAATCCTGGTTTCTCCGATAAATATTAAAATTGTTTACAAGGTAGGCACGTAACTTTGGCGAGACGTATCCCCGGTAGCAGCCGAGGCAGTGATGCGAAATGTCCGCCGGGATGCTCGGCAGGTGTGGGTGAGCTCGGCGGGCAATTCCCGTTCGGTAATATTCGGCAAATCCAATTCCGAACGAAAACCAATTCCGAACGAAATCCAATTCCGAACTAAATCCTAATCCGGACGTAATCGCCACCGAACCTGGAATTTTAACAGATCCGGTGTAAGGCGGTGTGCCTCTTTCCAAATCTGCCAATCGGGTAATGTCTCCAAATAACAAATCAATTACAATTAATATTATCCGATTGGCAGAGACATTTACAAAGAAAAAAATAAATGGAGCTGAGTAGAAAAAAATAATAATCCGAATATTCAGATCTAGCAATAAAAATTATATAAAAGGTAGAAGGTGACTACAACTAATATTTGCAATCTGAATATTCGGAATAGGCGTTGAAAAAAAAACACAATAAATAATACACAATAATATAAATACATTAGATTATATAAATACAGAATAAATAAATATATACCTATAATTTCGAATAATATTATAGAAGAGGGTAGTTATAGGTGCGTAGCTGGTACCTTGGAATCCGGATTATTACATAATAATTCCTTCTTATTTACCTTTGGTTTTAATTAAATACGTTCATATTTAGGGCTAAACTCAAATATGAACCCAAATCAAGGGTTCCACTAAAATAACGGTCATATTAAAATTGTGAGGTAGTCAAATAATCTAGATTCCGTCGCAGTACTAAGTGAATTCCAACTAAAATCTAAAATAACAATTAAATAATGGCATTCGTGGATAGCGAATTAGAATTAAGTATACAATTTATAATTAGGTACCTATAACACGGTCAGCTAATGAGATATAGTAGCTATCCAGAATCTAGACCAACGATAAGTGCTAGAACACTATTTAGCACAGCATAGAATGTATAAACCTTTAACGAAGCTACAACGCACCTATAAATGCTACACGAAATAAATAGATAAAATATAGCTATATATATTCACTCACTTACCTAGTTCGAAGTGGCGACACTTATCACAGATTAAATTATTGAGTTGCACTATGGCGACTATTTGAATTGCAAAACAGCAGAAAGTAATATTTATAATAGGTAAGGAACGAGGAATTAACTTAGGCTTCAAATAGTTCCTAATCCTTTGACACAAGCTTTGGTAATGAGCGACCGCGCGATCGAGGCAACAGGCCTTGTCCGCACGGTTATTGACCTCAGCCTAGAATGGCCTTGCCATTGGTTAATATTTTAATATCCCCGCCCGGCGTAAATTTTAGAGATTTTATTACCATAAAAGGTAATCTTGGTGCCAAAAAGACGAAATTCCGGCTAGACTGGCAACGCCCAAAACGTTTTTGAAATAAAACGACGGCACCATGTCGCGGGAATTTTGAACAACGCGACAGCCTTCCCGTGGGAATATCGGGAAATTCTTATAGCCTATGTTCATCCAGGTCCTATAAGGATTCTAACGGTGAAAGAATTTTTAAAATCGGTCCAGTAGTTTTTGAGCCTATTCATTACAACCAAACAAACAAAGTTTTCCTCTTTATAATATTAGTGTAGATATGCATTATTTCAGAATGACCTTCAAAACCAGCTTTGAATTATTAAAAATATTGGTATTTATTTTTCCTAAAAGAGGAACAAAGTAAAATATTAAAACCTTGATACTCGTAGTTGAGAGTATTGTACAGGATAATAGCAGCTTACACAGCTCCAAAGATCTGATCTATCCGACACTCGCGGCGTATACCACAGCGGATTTTCATGCCTGGGTTATATATAATAGTGGGACAATGGGATGTCGACCGCCCCGGCGTAGATACTCCGACGTAATGCCAGTTTTCGCCTTTTTGACAGCTGTGTATACTTTTTTTCATCTACCCGCCTTTCAATAACCAAATATTGGAAATCTGTTCACACGCAAATATCACTAACATATCTATTTATTTATTTATTTATTACAGCTCTGTGGACAACCAACAGCTTATAAAACAATATAATATATTCTATAGCAACAAAGAAGCCAATTACAGGTTATCACATGTAACAATAACATACGTAGTTTTAAGAAGTTAATAATTTCAATTATTACCTAATAGCAGAACTGCCTTAAAAATCCATGAATAGAGAACATTGACATCGTGTAAATTTATATATGAAGAACAAAAGCTGCGTCAGAGCAACAATACCCGCTGCCCAACTCACCACTACTGTTCCGAATCAAAGAATTTTACTGCTTATGTGCCGCCTAAGAATCGCCACACTCTTACCGTTAAATAAATTGATATCCAGTTCATACGCCAGCTCATTCAATGCTTTGCTAACCCTCCAAAGAAAAGCATTCTGTTGGTAGTTCGTACGAACTCTGGGGAGAGAGATAGGAGGATAATAGCGCCTAGACTTAACTGGTACAGAAATGAAATTTTTCCCAATAATTCCATAGAATCAACCGCTCCCGTAGTGATGCCTAATAAGTAGGTTAGATCTGCAATTTGCCGCCTAGATTGAAGTGGCAATAAATGATGTTTCCTACATAAGGCCAAGTACTGACTGGAATCGTATGGATACTTGCACCTAAAACAAGTGTACTTAATGAACCTACGCTGAATAGCCTCGATTCTGTCTATATAGATGTCATACATTGGGTTCCATACTTGTGTTGCGTATTCCAAGTTACTCCTGACTAAACTGCAGTAGAGAATTTTAAACGTTTTAATTCTGGAGAAACAAGATGAGCTGCGAAACACAAACCCCAGTGCTCGAGTAGCCTTCTTAATTATGCCATGTATGTGTTCGTCAAACAGAAGTTTGGAGTCATGTACGACACCCAAATCTCGGATAGTGGACAATCGTACAAGCAACTGACCTTTAAGGTGGTATGAAGTAGGCAGTAAAAACAAAAAACATTATTTTATGGAGTACGTTTTATATGTGTGTGCAGTCATACAAAAAGCAAATGTTTTTTATTGCCATCGTCCAGTCTAGGAACTATAATGATGTGAAATACACTCCAATGAACACAACAGTAGTAGTACGTTAATGGGAAAGCTACCCCCCGCTTTTCAAGCGGAGTGCTTTCCCATTAACAGATATAAATTTTAATAAACCGAACCTATTTAAATGTACAATCTGAATGCGACAATTGTACAACATCAAAATCAGTACATGAAATAAATTTAGTGGAACAGGGCCCTAACCTAACCCTATGCTTCGAACTGGGTGATCCGTGTTTAACGTGTAAGCAAGCATATGCTTGCGTGTAGTCATAATTGTTATGCGGTTGATTTTATTTAATTTTATTAGGTTTATATCTTTTTCAACTACTATTGAAAACCTGACAGTATTAAAACCACTATCATTCAGTCAGACATAACTGAAGTTTTCAGTTATATATAAGTGAAAAGTCTATTCTAATTATCAGCTCGCTCCACTTGTTTTTGGTTTTCACATTCGCATAAATAACAAAAAGCGATCATCGGTAGTACTCCGTCTGGTTCGTCATAATCTTCTAATTTGTGATTCGTTGGGTGTCCGTTACATGGCGTAAAGTATGGAAGAATATCCTTGTCTTCGATCATGCTTTGGGGTAATAAACCATTTATATACCATTTTCTGATGTCGTTAGTGAGATATTTTAGAATAATCGATTTATCTAATGACTGAATAACTTCTTTACATAGTGTCATGTTTGTACTTGCATTAATAATATTTATTCGTGCTTTGCGTCCAACCATCTGTGTTTATATTACGATAGTGAGAAGATATATGAGAATGAAATACTTAAATATATATATATATATATATATATATTATATATATATATATATATATATATAGGTAATAAGGGAGCCCTACGTCCAGCAGCGGACTGCAATAGGCTGATGAAGATATATAATAATATAACAAAAATAATGTGCATCATTCCACCATTATCAACCATATTGGTAAGAAGACAATCATTATGAAATTTGTAAAGCAACCTCAAACATTAAGCGTTAAAAACATTTGTGTTGAGCCGCAAAATGTAAGTCATCGTCATAACAAACTATTGCCGAATACAATTCGTTGTATTATTTGTGGGCCTTCGAATTGTGGGAAGACTAATTTAATGATTGGTTTAATTTTACATGAAAATGGGTTGAAGTTCAATAATATTTATGTTTATTCCAAAACTCTTTATCACCAAAGTATATTTTTCTTGAATCAGTTTTGAAAAGAGTGTCTGGTGTATCATTTCTTAAGTTTAGTGAAAATGATCAAGTACTAAGTACACATGATGCCAAACCTCATTCTGTAATAATATTTGATGATATTGCTTGTGAAAATCAAAGCAATGTTCGAGATTATTTTGCAATGGGTAGACATAAAAATATAGATTCCTTCTATTTAAATCAAACTTACAGTAAAATTCCTAAACAACTAATTAGGGATAATACTAATTTAATTATTATTTTTAAGCAAGACGAAATCAACATGAAACATATATACGATGAACATGCTTACACAGATATGACGTGGTTTGAGTTTCGGAAATGTGCGCAAAAATTTGGGAGAAACCATATAATTACTTAGTAATCAACAAAGATTGTAGCAAGAACAAAGGATGCTATCGTAATAAATTCGATACTTTTGTAGTCTTTGATTGATATTTACATATTTATTATGTACATAAATATACATACATATATATATATATATATATATATATATATATATATATATATATATATATATATATATATATATATATATATATATATATATATATATATATATATATATGAATGTTTTATTCTTACCATATTATTATCAATTGACACACGGTAGATAGCATAACAAATTTCAAAATGGAACAATCATTAAAACATAAATTGTGAACGCTGCTGAAGCTGTAAAGAGAAAAGTTCGCAAAATGCGTGACCTCGAAATGGATCGTAACAAAACATTGGAATCGGTCTTCAAACCTGTAACAGATCCTCTTAACGAAATTGTTCAACACAAATACAACACAAAGGTTTATAAGAAATTAAGTGAACCCTTAATGTCATCAAAAATGGAGGATGAGAACAAGTCGGTTATGAATAAAACATTAAAAAGAAAATCAAGCATCACTTATGACGATTATGCAACAGAGGAAGAAGAAATTAATAACGATGAAACTGATGATGAAACTTCTGACGGAAATGAATCTTTTAAGTCTATGGATTCTTATGTTGGAAAAATACATCATCGTGGTCTTTATCTTCTGAGGTACTAGATAACGTACCTTTTGGAGTAAGAATTACGAAGGGAAAATTAATGCTTGGTTCGAGTCCAATCGAATTTAATGATAACAGTATTGCTGTAGCAGGAAAGACGTATGAAACTACATCGGGCTTAAAACAACTTTTGCTCAAGAAAACCCCTGATCTAAGTATTATAACAAGTAACGATTTTAAAAAATATAAGACGATGTTAATAGATACTAATGCACATCGACGAGACTATGATCCAGAAAAACCTATAAAAAGTAATAAGGGTCAGAAGTACTTGCAAATTATTAAACCACTATTCCGTATGAGTAAAGAGTCACCTAGTACTATCACACAAAGGAAAGGAGAAGGTTTACCTATTCAGAAGCAATGGAAGAAAAATGTAGATTTTGTATATTGGGATGATCCGAACGAACTTGTTGATAGGTTAAAGTTGTTGATTGCATCCAAAGATGCTGGTAACACTGGACTAGATAACGAAATAATATCTATTGTAGAAGAATTACGTGAGAGTGGTATTGTCAATCAATAAATGTTGATGTAAAACTTAGTTTAGTTCACTTTACTTTCAACCTTTCAGCTTATTTAATCTCAACATGAATATCGATAAATTCGGACACCACGTTCATAAAAGAATGCGATTTATGGACATGATTGTAAATGAAAATAATAATAATAATAATATACTGAAATCGGAAAATGGAGAATTTAATTTAAAATCAACAAGATTGAGGGGTGTAAAAATGCCTACTGAATCAGATGACATTGTAAACAAAGAATATGTTGACAAAATTGTGTCAAAATTTTACACGAAGGAGGAAGTTGACTCTTTGCTTAACAATTCATCTGCAAATATTTTACATAACATTGAAACAATGATAAAAGCTTTAAAAGCATCAATACCACATCTTATCGAACAGTATCTTCAGAATATTTACAGTAACACGAACATGGATCGAGTTAGACCATCATAATGATAAAACAACAAGTTGTAAATGAAATTCATAAAGCTGCGCGAAAGAATTTCATTCGAAGGTCTGTTATGTTGAAAGGAATTGATGACTTATGGCAAGCTGATTTGATTGATTTCCAAGATTTAAAAAAGTTTAACTCAGGATTTAATTATATTTTAGTTGTGATCGATTGTTTCTCGAAATTTGCTTGGGCAGTACCGGTAAAATCAAAAACTAAAACCGAAATCTCAAATGCCTTCGCAAGCATATTACAAAAATATCATCGTCATCCTAATTATCTACAAACTGATAAGGGAACAGAGTTCTATAGTGATGTTTTTAGAAGGTTGCTATTGTCTGTAAATATTAAACATTATTCAACTTATTCGACTAAAAAGGCGTCTATAGTTGAACGATTTATTAAAACATTAAAAAATAACTTATTTAAAAAATTTAGTCTAAATGGAAATTATAAATGGGTAGGTAAGCAGCTGAATGATGTAATGTATACATATAATAACACAAAACATAGCACCACCAACTTCAAACCATCAGATGTCGATATTTCCAACACGGTACTAGTAATGAAAAATATTATAAAATCTCAAAATAAAAACAAGAAGAATAATTTCAAAAATAAGTTTGATGTTGGTGATTATGTTCGTATTAGTAAATATAAAAAATGTTTTGAAAAGGGGTACACACCAAACTGGTCAACGGAAATATTTACAATCAAAAAAGTTAATAATACCTGCCCTATAACTTATTTAATAGAAGACCAACAAAAGCAACCTATATTAGGTGCTTTTTATGAACAAGAACTTCAAAAAACTAAATATTATAATATTTATTTAATAGAGAGAGTTATTAAAAAGAAAGGTAATAAATTATTTGTGAAGTGGCTTGGTCTAAACAATGATAGTAATAGCTGGATTGATAAAAATGCTATAGTAAATTAATAAATCCGGTATATATTTAGCATATAATTAAATGTTCTAACATTAGTTATTAGACAATGCGTGGTGGAGGACTTGTTAACACAATCATAAATAATCTACCATTTGAAGCACATTTACCTGGATACAACTATTGTGGACCAGGAACCAGATTACAAGAACGCTTATTGCGCGGAGATAAAGGAATTAACGCGTTAGATGAGGCTTGTAAGCAACACGATATTGCATATAATAATCCAGATTTACCCGTGAGACATAAAGCAGACTTAGTACTGCTTAATATGGCTAAACAACGCTTAAAATCGAAAGATGCAGGTAAAGGGGAAAAACTTGCATCATGGTTAGTGAGTAAAGTAATGAAAACGAAATTAAAGATGGGAGCGGGTGTTAAGTCATTTAAAGAATTAGTATCAAATATACGATCTCAAATTCGAAAAAAGAAACCTAAAAATACAAACACAGCTATAAAGTATGCATATTTAGCTGCTAAGAAACTTTTCCCTAATAAACATAAAATCCGAGTACCACGAATCATTCCTTTACCCAAAACAGGAGGAATTCTTCCTCTAATACCGATATTTGCGGGATTATCAGCTTTAGGAAGTTTGGCAGGAGGAGCAGCAACGTTAGCTCGTACCATCAACGATATTCGACAAAATCGTCAGGGACCTGAATCGCGACGAAAGGAAACAATATCAATAGGTAAAGGTTTATACATCAAACCGTACAAAAAAGGAAGCGGATTATTTGTAAATTGTTCAAAAAACTAATCACGAGGCTACCCAAGCGTGCTTTGAGTAATATAGATATTCTGAAGTATACAAAAATATTCCATATTTTCGCGGAGTGTTCATGAAAGATCAGTTACCACCAAAAGTAAAACGCAACGAATGCGGAATTGTCAATTTAGATAATCAAGTTAATAATGGTACTCATTGGGTAGCTTACGTCAAAGTTAATAATTATTGTGAATATTTCGATAGTTTTGGTAATCTGAAACCACCAACAGAACTAGTTCAGTATCTCGAGAATAACAATATTTTATATAATTATAATAGATATCAAAACTTTAATGAAGTTAACTGTGGACATTTATGTATAAAATTTCTAGAAAGATTTTGGAATAAACAGCAAACGTCTATATAAGTTAATCTTCGTTATTTTATTTAACATTTTCACAATGACCTTTACTCTATCCATAACTGGAAACTCATCTGTCTTATCCACGTTTTATTCACCCACTCTTCAACTTGATGGTGAATATGAATGTGCTCTAGTGTACTTGTCTACGTTTAATTCTATTCCAAATATTGACAGTAGAAATAATAAATTTTATTATGACAAAAATAAATTAATTGAAATTCCAGAAGGAGTGTACGAACTTCAAGATATTAATGATTACATAAAAAGTAATATTAAAGATGCATCTTTTCATTTAAATTGTAACAATAATACATTGAAAACATCTATATTTTGCACTAAGGATGTTCATTTTGAGAAAAATAATTCACTTGGATCATTGTTGGGTTTTGACAAACAGTCTCTCAAAGCTAATATAATACATGTGTCACATCTTCCTGTAAACATTTTATCAACGACAGTGGTAAGGGTTGAATGTGATATAGTAAGCGGATCATTCATTAACGGAGAACCTAGTCATATTATTTATGAGTTCGCTCCAAACGTGCCACCTGGATATAGAATCATAGAAGTTCCTAAAAATATTATTTATTTTCCAATCAATCAAAACAACATTAATAGTGTTAATATCAGGTTGTTGGATATAAACAATAATTTAGTTAATTTAAGGGGTGAGGAAGTACAACTTTATTTACATCTCAAGAAAAAATGATAGTCTATAATAAATATGTAAGTTCAAAAAGTAAAAAGTTCAGTTCACATCAAGCTATCTCAAAAGGAACACCTAAACCTAAAATTCAACTTACTCAGGAAAACATAAACTTTCTCAAACAAATCGGATTGATAAAATGAACATGTTGGATATATTGTCGACCCCAACCTATGATAATACAGTGGACAGCATCGAATTTCATTCTTATAAACCATATATAACTAGTTTCAACAGGAACGATGAGATTCGCATACCTATTAATCAACAAGATTTATACATATTACCATCAGCGAGTACATTATATTTGGAAGGCAAAGTTATCGTAAACAAAAAGATAGCAAAGACGTAGCTACGAGTGTTCATTTTACAAATAATCCTTTGCTTTACTTCTTTCAAGAAATTCGGTATGAGCTAAATGGTATAGAAATTGATAAAATAAAGAACGCAGGTATCACTACTACTATGAAATCATTACTTTCTATGAATGAAAACGAGTCAAGAATGTCTAAAGCTTGGGGGTGGGATATTGATGGTACGAAAAATGTAAATTCTGGTTATTTTTCTGCTTCTATACCCTCTCTTATATTCTCGGATTCGCTGAAGATTACAAAAAGTTATAATAAACTGCAAACATGAATTAATCTTGTTGAGAAGTAATACTAACCTGAACGCTGTGAAACTGAGCACAGGTGAAGTATTAGACGATATCGAAATCACCAAAATTATCTGGCGTGTTCCACATGTTAAGGCATCTGATAGGGAAAAACTTAATTTGTTAAAAGTTTTAGACAAAGACAGATCCATACAATTAGTGTTCAGAAATTGGGATCTATACGAATATCCTTTATTACCAAAAACCACAAAACATACGTGGTCTCTTAAAACTTCAACTCAAATCGAAAAACCTAGATATGTCATAATAGGTTTGCAAACTAACAGGAAAAATAATGCGAGTGCAGATATGTCTCGTTTTGATCATTGTAATTTACGAGAGGTCAAGGTTTATCTTAATTCGACTTATTTTCCATATGAAAACCTTAATGTAAGTTTTTCTAAAGATAATGTTGGTTTATTATACGAGCAATATGTTAAATTTCAACAGTCCTACTTCGGACGTCGCATGGAACCTTTACTTAACCTCAAACAATTTAAGGATATTTCTCCGTTGTTTGTTATCGATTGTTCTAGACAAGTAGATAACTTGAAGACGGGAGCTGTAGTGGATGTAAGAGTAGAAATAGAGAGTGATACTGATTTACCCGATAATACTTCAGCTTACTGTCTTATCCTTAATGATTGCATAGTCGAGTATAAACCATTGAGCAGTTTAGTCAAGAAAATATCATGACTCCTGATATAATAATAGTTGATATCCAAGGATTTAAAGATTTAAACAATAAATTTATCATAAAAGAGATGGCGATAGCTACTCCATGTTATACACAGGCATTTTTAATTAAACCGCCGTATTCGTTTAACTACTTATCTTCACAAGAAAAAAAGCAAGTGAAATGGTTAGAAAGAAATCGTGGCATTTATTGGAGTGAGGGACACATCGATTATAGAGAATTTAAACGTATTATCTCACCATACTTACAGCATAAAACAGTTTTAATGAAAGGTGGGGAAAAAATAAAGTGGTTGACGGAATTGACACCAAATTGTAATCCACATGATGTTGGAGAAAAGGGGTGTAGTAATTTATTACAATTATGTAACCAATATTGTAAAGATTATGATTTTAATTGTATTTTTCACACAAAGCACTGTGCTTTAAAAAATGTACTTTGTATTAAAAAATGGTACATCGAAAATAAAAATATCCTCGAATTCGATTAAGTAATGAAAAATAAATATTATATATAATTGAGTTATCTATGTGTTTGATTTAAGCCCGCAGCAAACAGAAGACGTAATTAACGTGCGTTAGAGCGTTAAAGCATTCCAACCGCGTTGTGTTGTATTTTTTTTTTTTTTTTTTTTTTTTTTTTTTTACACAACTACACAACACATTACCTAGTCCCACACTAAGATCCCTAAGGTCTTGTGTCGTGGGTACTAAGTAACGGTATATAAATACATAGATAAGAATAGAAACATCCATGACTCGGAAACAAACATCAATATTCATCATATCAATGTTTGCACCTACCGGGATTCGAACCCAGGACCAATGGCGTCGTAGGCAGGGTCACTACCTACTAGACCAATCGGCCGTCAATTGAACTAGGCTATACCTATCCTGTCAAACAGAACGATACGCGATGCTCTAACACAGCGTTATGAACGGATGAACGGTATGAATAAAACGCTAACAACCGTACCGCGTGTTAATAACGTTCTATTTTGCTGACGTCTTTAACTAAATCACGACTATCAATAAAGATTAATGTATGGTGTGTATAGGATTTGAACATAAGACATGATAGCGAGACATTCATCTTTATCATTAGTAGGGATTTATTAAGATTAATAAAATACCAAATTATATAACTTATCCAAATACTTTATTCACTAGACATATAGATTATGAGAAAATTATAAACAGAATTCCTTTTTTACAATTAAAATGTCTTAAAAACCTACACTATAACCACAATTTTTTTTAGAAATTTTGCTAACCAAACTCTCCGCACTGTCTATGATTTCGTCGTACCCTTCGTCTGCAACATATTGTGCGTTTAAAAGTATATTTTCACTATCAATTTCTTGATCTTCATAATCATTTTATGTTCATAATTTTTATTATTAAAACTCTATTTGCCTTCGTTGATTTTCTGTTTCATTACAAATGATGGTGGTGCTCCGGGAGTACTCCTTCTATGGACTTTATTCTGAATATTCAGCTGTTTCTTATGTTTGGGCAAAGTTTTTTTTATTTTAATTTTGTTAACCAATTCGTTATTATGAACTTCTTCTAATCTCCATTCAGGAGATTGTGCGTTTTGTGAAAATAATATCGGATCATCATACGACTCCATTTTCTGTAACGAAGAAATTATAATTTATACAAACTCATAGTATTATTATCATAAATAGGAAGGTGACAATTAAAATAATAAATAATTGGAATGACACTTAATAATCAATCATCGTCTGCTTAGATACATCGCAAAACTATATTTTTAAAATATAGGTAAACTTACCAAATTGATTAGATAAACAAATCATCGTAGAAGGTTCAAGTCACCCAACTAACTGTTACTAGTGTTTTATAATTGTTTCGCTATATGCTAAGCGTACGACTAATAGAAAATCCTAATCGATCTGGTGTTTACATAGATATTTACATACATACATACATATGTGCATATATATGTGCATATAGTCACACCCATTATCCTTCAAAGAGATTGGTTAGAAGGGTGTAAATTACATACCCACTTTTCACCAGTTAACCTATTAAGACCCTGTGGTAAGGGTGAGCCTACCGCCACCTAGAGACTTACTTATTCCAAACGTGAATGTAATCTAGTAATATTGCTTTGGTCATCAAATTATATCCACATGAACAACGCGTAACACTGACCTATATTTCATTTCTGATCAGGTTACAACAAGATTATGTAAGATGCGTATAGGTATACTATGAATAAGGTGATTCATAGGTACCTACGCGACATATCTACTCATAGTTTTATTACTAGCAGCCGCACACGACTTCGTCAACGTGAACTCAATAGTCTATGTGATCAGAGGTAATTTTAAGCTATAAAACTGCTAATTATCATCAAAATACGTTCACTGGATTTTTTGTTGAAAAAGTAACAAACATCTAATCATCTTTACATTCTATCAACCTTACATTTATAATATTAGTAGGTTATTGAGATTTTATCATTTTATCTTCTATCAATCTATTTTATTAGAAAAAACTGTCTTAATGCATACTTAGTAGGCACACATAATTACATCTCGCTTCTACTAAAAATCCTATTTTAGAGTTCATGGTTACCCTAGGAATTAAAGGAAGGAAATTAAAAACTTATGTTTCAAATACATACTCAAATTAAATTTATTTTATAATAATTATGTACATACTTGGATATATTTTACATTTCAATTGATTGTATCTGTGTGATGTAAGCGTATATTACTTATAATTAATTTAACTTTATTTTACATTTAACTTAAAAGTAGGAACCTATTTGATGCAGGAGTAGAAGTATATTATTTTTAATTAACTGCGTACAATGGTCAGTGTATCATATTATCCTATTTTTGATTCAAAATACTCTGTATTCAAACGCGTTAGAGTGCATCTGGGTAGTACTAACGAAATATTATACAAGTTTAAGGAGTATAGTACATCATCAATCAGTTCACATAGTACAGAATTTATCATTAAATATAAAAATATTATACCTACACACGAGTATTAAAAAATAACAAAGGTAGGTACAGCGCTTTTTTAAAAATAAAATATAAAAATTGTCAAATTCAATTTTTTTTAAAGATTGCTGCATTTCCCCAAGCGCGAGTTGATATTTTATTACAACAAATGAATCTTTTATCATCATTATTAGATAAAGCAACTTTATCAACACTTTGAGTAAATAATTGATGTTTTATCGACTTAAATAAAATATTTTTTCGTTTAATTACATCGCTATTAAAAAGTACATTTTCGTAATCCGACACAGTTAAATTACGCACAACTGGTGATTTCACACCTTTAGCTTTCTTAATAACTTTGTTGCAAGTTTTTAAACAATATAATTTAGATCGCAAACCAACAAAATCAGTTATGATGGTCCCCCCCATCTCATCCTTAAAAAGACCAGGTATTTTTTGTTAACTAGAGGAAGGTTCCACATATTGATGGGAGCGTAATTGCTAGTATCAAAGTAAGTCTGAAAGGTTTGCTTTAAGTCAGAAAAAAAATCTTTAGTGGACAATAGGTAAACAAAGGAATCCGTATCCGTGTAACACAATTTTACTCTATCTTTGTAGAATGGTTTGATAACATTGTAGTGAAAATTATACATGTGAGATTTTGATAGTTCTAGAACCGTAAAACCAATGTAAATTGGTTTATCTAAAGTAATGTGGTCAAGATTCATTTGAATCGCAACTAAGTTTTCTGTGAACACTGAAACACTGTGAAAATATGGGTTGGCTATCAATTTCTCTGCTTCTAACGATTTTTGGTTGTATTATGGTTATCCGACCATGTATTTACTAATTTTACATTTACTCGTTTTCAGTATTTTCTAACGTTTTACCGAATACACTATTATTTAATAGCTTAAAAAAGTCCTGTTCAAATACGGTTTCGGCTTTTTGACGTAGTTCTGTATTGAGATCTATATATTTTTTCAAAATAAGCGTCTTGTTTAAACGTAATAGCTTTATGGATTTTACGTAAAACTAACCCGTGTTCCAAACATTTTTTCAAATGAACATAATGAATAACATAATTATATTTATTATACAAATTGGGAATGAGTTTGCTTGTCTTACCACCAGGTGGCACGCATTTTTCCGGGCAAAATGGTAGATCATTGTGTTCTTTATGTAAATGATCGTGGTAAAAGAGATCTACTTCAAGGATAAAGCCCCACAAAGCGTTATCTGGAATAATTTGAATATCTAATTCGTCTATTTCAAATTGGGTTAAGAATCTGAAACCTGAGTATGGCAAATATTGACACATACTATAGCCATATAGATTATTGCAATCAATATAAACAATAAAGGAATCTGGTTGTGAATCATTATAACTTTGCATGTATTTGTTGTTAGCCCGAGCATGACGATGAGAACACATACATAAACCTCCCCTTATGCCTTTTTGAAGCATGCGGATTATTTGCAGGTTTGATATAAGTTCTAGTCGAACACCGGTTTTTAACAACATCGCATCAAAAGATAAACTGGGTGCGGTAATGTAAAACGCCGGGTCAAGTTTGTAATGATGTTTACAAGTACGACGGAAACTTTGAAATATATCTGTTAATAACAAAACATCAGTTTTGAGGTACAAATCAGTATATTGTCCTAGATCATAAATATCAAACTCATCCCAAACTCTTTCAGCATGTTCATAGTCATCTTTAGTGATATGTTCATCAGTTAAAGAATTAAAAAATGATTCCTGAGCTGGTAACATTGTTTCTTTGTAGCACGCCCAGCTAGTAATATAATTATAAGGATACACTCCTTTTCGAGTCAACAAATTAAATTTATCTTCAGTAGGGTAATGCTGTCGTAAACACACAAAATCATCCTTTTTCATTGTCTTAGACAATTTATCTAAACTCGTACCCAAAAAGTTAAATGAATCTAAAAACCGTAATTGTATGATCTCATCATCAGAAATATTTATAAATTTAGAAAATGAGGTATATTTTTTCTTTCGATTTAGCTATTACAGTTACCCGGCCAGGTATTTCTCCGAGCTCTTTAATGAATAAATGAGCATCGTAACCACTTAGGTTATGAAAAAATATAGGAATAAATTTTGGTGTCTTATATTGCAGATTACAATGCAAATGTGCCGCACCGCGGTACACACCTGTCAAATGACAATGATCTCTAACTTTTTTCCCCCACAAAAATTGTTCGCATATGTGACATCGAGAAGCCTTTTCAAAATTGTATGCATCATTTTCTGTGAAAATCATAGGTTTATTCTGATTTAATAGTACCGCAATATCTTTAACGTCTTTATAAAGCATTTCAATAAATTTGCTTACACAGTCAATGCCTCTATAAAGTTTAAATTGATTAAACTGTTTGTCTACAGAAGAAACAATGTTATACGCAAACGCAGCAGGTATATGACGTTGCAATTTTACTGTGTTAGCATTATTATCAGGTTCATTGGTTTCTACCGGTTGTAAAATCGTTTCGAAATCCGCATAAATAACGTAAGGTATGTCTTGCTTACGACTATAGTTTTTAAATTGAATAAACGAGCCGTCTTTAGGTAAATGTGTAACTATACCTCCACAAGAATGTGTTTTTAGATGGTCTAAAGAAGGAAAAAATATTAAACAGTGTTCACAGAAAAACAATTTACCATGATGTTTTTGTAATTTGAGTTCTAACGAGACGAGCAAAATCTTTAATCAAACAGTAATGTGAGGAAGTATTATTTTCAAGAAGCAGTAGATTAATGTGTTTTGAACACTCGCTAATCATCGTCTCTGACTTGTACAATGGGCCAGTAACTATAGTATTTTTTAACCCATAAACATTAATATTCAGTGTGGGATTATTTTTTTCAAAGATAGCAATATCAGAAAAACTAATAGGAAATGTGAGATCCTTACAATTTAGTACATCTTGAAAATATGGATAAGATGATACTCGTTCAGGATGTTTAGCAGATGGAAATAAAGCAGCAGTTACTGACCACAAAAAACAAAAATTATCTTTATTTTTTATGTTAACACAAGCTTTTCTACTCTTTATAGACTTAGGAAGCTCTATAAAAGAAGATCCTCTCAAAGGTTGGTACTTATTTATATTTACTTCAAAATGATGGTTACTTAAGAACATCCACCCACTGTCACGTTCTTGAAATTCGTTAATTTTTGATACCAAACAACTAATTGCCTCGTTAAAAATCAAATCAAAGTTATAGTTTAAACAGAAAACTTGATTTTTTGTTGAGAAAGATTTAGTTTCCTCTTTATCACTTTTAGGTAACACAAAGCTCAAAAAAAATTCAAAATTGACTTTAATGGTAGTATGTTGATTTAATGAGCGCTCAATAAGTAATTTTACTTGAGATCGAATGTTGTTTAAAAATAGCTCAGGCAATATTTGAGATTCCTCACTACTAGCTAAGATTCTATAACTTGCAACACGATTTTTAAACGCTGACTTAATAATCTCAACGTTATCAAAAAGCGGAATAGTGGATTTTCTTTTGTGGTCATTACTACGTAGATGCCCTATCCATTGCTTTTTAGCTACATCAATACTGCAAAATGAACAAAAAGGCATTTTAACTAATAATAACTATCCTGAACGTATCAACTATGAAATTAAGCTAAAGTTAATAATAATCCACTACTAACACTATTCACTTTTCCGTTAACTATAGATATTACAATACACAAATAAAGAAACCTTAGATAGTTCTTATCATAAACCACTTTGAACGATGTCGCGTTGGCAAATACAGCATGAGTTATTAGCTGAAATTGATACAGTCAAAGCCTAACAATAATGGTGTTCACACGTTATAAGGTTGCTTTGTAACAGTACGAGTATATTGGGTGATGATGTGTAGAAAAATGTATGCTTACATAATAATATATTCGATAATCAGCCTAGTCGATCACCGCCGCAGATCAGCTCTATTTTGATGCTCCTGTGAAACTGGATACAGGTCTTTTCTGTAATAAAATATAAAATGGTTATACTATTTTATGTATGTTCATACTGTTGGAACACCACAAAAATAATTCTACATCCAACAGTGGTTATGAGAAAAAGTAGTCTAAAACTCTTTTAGACTAGTTGTTTAGTTAATAATAACTACTTTAAAAGTTAACATTTCAGTTTAGGTTCCTACTCAACTGTATTAGCAATGTTACTATAAATCCGTATAACTATAGATCTCAGCAACGTAAATTGCTAGGTTTCTTCATTAGCTTATGATATCTATGTTATATAATACTAGCGGACACCTCAACTCCGCCCGCGTGGACTACAGAAAAAAGTGTCAACCCATAAGTATAAAGTGGTTTACGTACTTCTAAGTAAAAATCTGGTTTTAAATCCAAGGCGCGCAAATACGCACCATCCTTATAAGGAACTATAGAGTGTTCTCTCAAGCGATGAAGCTAACAACTTGTCACCGATCTTATATATCTGACCCTGCTACGCTAAACGTGACTGTAGGGATCTTTTCGATCATGGTGGCCATCTCAACTAAGATTAGCCGACTGCGCAAGATATAATTATAGTGCGCAAGTGTATGCACAAACACAGAACAAGAACAGTAAAATTGATTTAACTGATACATACCGAAAATGATTTAACGAAGAGCAGAGTGACAAAGCACTGAGACGGTCAGCAAAATCCCAGCTTCAGCTTCTATTCCAGAGTCGTGGTGTGGTGGTGACAGCTCAAGTCCAGAGACGGTGAACAAAATCCCAACTTCGGCTTCTACGGCGGTGATGACTTGCTTCAGGCTCGGAGCGCTTCTACTTGTACTTTTAAACAAGGACTGGAACGAGTGAAGCATGTTTCGAAATGTTCGTGTTTTATACCATTCCTAAAATCGAATAATTAATTATTCAAACGAATTATGTTTCATTAAAATCGTATGTACTTACTACCATTTGCTTTAAAACTACATAATTACAAATTTGTTAATGCGGATATTTTTTTACCTTCAAAGTAATAATCACATTTAGCTTGCATTTTTTGAATGAGTATTATATTGAATCACTTTTATATTACCAATTTATCATTGCATTTGGTAATTCAATATGGGTACACTGAATGTATCTAGCTTGCACTTTTTTAGCGGTAATATTAATTAGGTAAATATTTTAGGCAAACTAGAATAAAATTTGAACAAATTTAAATAAGCATTTGATTACCTCGATTTCATTGAATAATTATATTTAGCTTGCACTTTTTGCACGACCTCATTACTGTTTTTGTTTCACAAATTAGCATTTGCGTTTGGCTATTCAATTTATGTGTAGAAAATGCCTCTAGCTTGCACTTTTTAGCAGTATATTTGATTTTGTCAATATTATTTTCGCTAAACTAAGGTAAAATTCGTGACAAATTTATTAATGCAGGTGTTTTCCTAATAATTACAAGTTTATTGCATTTTTTAACCAACATCTTTATCTTTGTAAATTAGACATTAAAAGGCCGGTTTAAAATGGTAAACCGTCACAAACAACCCGGACTCATCCAAAGGACTTCATTCAATAGACTCAAGTATAGCTACACTCCAAGCTGTGAACATCTAGCTGCACTTCTAACCAGGACCCACTCATAGCCAAGACAAGACTTCGAAGCCTAGCAGCACTCCTTGTAACGCGGTTACAAGTCAAGATCTTGCTCATCGCCAAGAAGCCGCGATCATCTAGCCGCACTCATAGTTGTGACCCGCTCATAGCCAAAACAAGACTTGGAAGCCTTGTTCATCTAATCGCAAGAAAATTCACCCTGAAAATGTAAGTCATAGTTAACATCACATTTCAGTTGGTTTCTGTGGATCATTTTATTAAATGAAAAACAAATCTTTTTCGTTACAGTCATGAAAATCTTAGAACGTTATGTTTGAATAAATAAGATGGTTAGATATTTATAAAGTGAAAATAATATTTTGTGTTTTTTTTTTTTTTCTCAGGTCTGACTCCGAAGGCTCTTCAGAATCAATCTCTAAAGGATCAAAAAACCAAATACAAAATCAAAGAAAAGGTCTCAAGAGCAAAATACCAAAAAGCGAGCCTCGAATCAACCCGAAAATATTAGTATGTATGTACCTACTAATTTTAATTTTTCGTTTAGATGATATTCTTTTATTTCATAAATAACTATACTTACCTATATATATAGTGGTACCTAGTGTAATAGTTCACCCATTACAATGAATTTGTAGATATTGTTTTTGTGTACCTTAAATATGTTTTTTATTGTTACAGCAAAAGAGTCAAGAACCACGATCTCTTTGGGTTGAGCAATAACAAAAACAAGCAAACCGAAGAAACAAACCTAGCGTGTTTCTTCGTAAACAGAGTGGCAAACGGCACCGAAAAGCGCACAGCTTGCCTTAAAGGAGACTTTATCGTCGATCTAAAGATCTACACCAAGGAAGACTTTATAAGCGTGGATGCGGCTGAAGCATGGCGCAAGGCCAGTGTGCGGCTCAAACTACAGCTAACAGAAGAGAGCACTCAATGGGAAAGGCTTACGGAGTTCGTTACTTCTGTAGACAACTTGTTTACAGACGAACCCCGTTTTTATAGTGATAGCAAAAAATAAGTAAAATTAATTTGTACCTAATTAGATATTATTCGTATTTTCGAGTTGTATGATGATCAGATATTATTTTCACAAAACGCGCAATCTCCTGAATGGAGATTAGAAGAAGTTCATAATAACGAATTGGTTAACAAAATTAAAATAAAAAAACTTTGCCCAAACATAAGAAACAGCTGAATATTCAGAATAAAGTCCATAGAAGGAGTACTCCCGGAGCACCACCATCATTTGTAATGAACAGAAAATCAACGAAGGCAAATAGAGTTTTAATAATAAAAATTATGAACATAAATGATTATGAAGATCAAGAAATTGATAGTGAAAATATACTTTTAAACGCACAATATGTTGCAGACGAAGGGTACGACGAAATCATAGACAGTGCGGAGAGTTTGGTTAGCAAAATTTCTAAAAAATTGTGGTTATAGTGTAGGTTTTTAAGACAGTTTAATTGTAAAAAAGGAATTCTGTTTATAATTTTCTCATAATCTATATGTCTATTGAATGAAGTCCTTTGGATGAGTTATATAATTTGGTCTTTTATTAATCTTAATAAATCCCTACTAATACAAAATAGAGCACTGTTAGTTTGCAAACCTATTATGACATATCTAGGTTTTTCGATTTGAGTTGAAGTTTTAAGAGACCACGTATGTTTTGTGGTTTTTGGTAATAAAGGATATTCGTATAGATCCCAATTAATTGTTTGGATCTGTCTTTGTCTAAAACTTTTAACAAATTAAGTTTTTCTCTATCAGATACCTTAACATGAGGAACAAAGATACAAGAGTGACTAGATCCCATGATGAGTAATCCTGTATCGAAAACAATGGAGATTCTCGTAAAGCTAACTCGACGATTCACGGCAATCGTTCCACCGAATAAATTGGACAATACTTTGGTTCTCGCCGGCTGGCGATTCCTTGGTAGTGTAAGTATGTAACATGCCTAACCAAATTCTTTTCAGTTGTGATAGCTCATTGAGCTAAACCTTGGTTAGGACCCTGTTCCACTAAATTTATTTCATGTACTGATTTTGATGTTGTACAATTGTCGCATTCAGATTGTACATTTAAATAGGTTCGGTTTATTAAAATTTATATCTGTTAATGGGAAAGCACTCCGCTTGAAAAGCGGGGGGTAGCTTTCCCATTAACGTACTACTCACAACTATAATGAATATCTCTGAGCATATTAGGTAGGTACCTAAATCTAATCCGACTTATAGTGAAACAATCTTTTCAGAAGAAAAGTTGTGACATTCCATAACTAAGTTAGACTTAGTTAGCAAATAGTGTTACAAAGAATTAGCTGAATCTTACTTACCTTAATTACATTGAGATCCGAGCTATTCTGTTTGGATAGGTAAACAAAAAAATACATAAAAATATTTGTAAGTCGTTTTGGAAGATTTTCACTAACTAGTTTCTTTGATCGAAGGGGTGTAAGTGGGTTTGACTAAATACCTTAGGACCCAAAGTCCACCTTGCCTGCCGGTGGTAGGTACACCCCGCACACCCTGCTATTTAACGGGCAAGCCTCTGACTCTAAATAGATGGGATTCGTTACCATTTGCTAGATTTTTGTATTTGTGCCCGAAAAGCGGCGGTAGGCTCACCCCTTACCACGTGGGACGTAATAGGCTAACTGACTTCTGCCCAACGTCTTTGGGTATTAGTTCATTCGATCAAACAGTACATAGGTATATGCTAACAATATATTTGATATTGTATTTATTCCAAGATTAGCGCGCACTATACATAGATACCAATCCATGGACCAAATCTCTATAGAATTCAAGAAAACACATTTTATTTCATACAAACACATAATTCTACGAATATTATGATCAAGTTGGCTCGCGAATGAATAATATTTTCCGTTAATAAAATAAAAATAAAGCATAAATTACATTAGCTGTAACCTCACGATTTTGTATCTAAGTCACTCGAATGTCCAAGTTATTCAATAGTGAGTCAGGGGGCCAATTCTCGAAAACTCTCAAGTTGGAATGAAGCCCAAACGGAACCGTTGTAGACGCTCAGAACAGAGCAATACTTACTTTATGGTGAAGTATTTATTACGCTATTTCACAAACGCACTGAATGTTAATTAACCTATTGGAGGTTGTTTCGATAACTTTGAGGACTTCGCTGTCGCTCGTAACATTGTTCCATTTCCATTGTCTACATCCTCTAAGCTGCTAGTTACTACACAGTTACTGCTTTAATCAACCTACCATTATGCCCTCGTCTCAAGTTTTACAAATCTTATTTTAGGTCGAAAAATATCTAAGCTAATAAAAGGTATCCGCCAGTACCTTTTCACGCGATAGCCTAAAACATGGTGTGGGCGGCATGTTTTCGAACCGGAACTGTAAATACTGTCCCCTGTAATCATTATTTGGACCTCGAGTTAACATTCGAACTCAGTACGTTTTGAGCGATAATTTGATTTGGCTACGGTCCCGCCCATGGAGCAAGGACATAGGCGAAATGCGAGCTGCCAATGTAATGTACAGCGCAACAAGTCTACATTTCGTTGTCATCGCCCACGCAACGGCGATAGTAGATATTCTTATTAATATTTTAAATGTGATGTTTGAATATTTATTACTCTTTCACGCATAAACTACTTGGAGAATTCTGAAAGTTTGATAGCTTATTGTTATTATCATCATCAAGGGAGCAATTCTTGATAATTTTTTGAGCCGAAACGCAAGCAACCATTAACGAACCGTTAACGAAACGTGGTGCGAAGCAATATATACTTACCACTTGAGTTTAAGGTATATTTTAGCACGCATCGATCGCGAGTATGACAGAATAAAAACAAATATCTGTCTCGTGCTGAAATGTGTCTAATTACGTCACCAAAAAGTAATTATTGCTTTGTTCTGAGCGTCTACAACGGTTCCGTTTCGGGTTCGTTCCAACTTCTAGAATTGGCCCCCTGATAATGATTATAGATCACACGGGAAGTTCATATGACCGCTTGTAGTCAATACGTGGCGATATACGAGTACGTGAGTCACGAGCGCCATGCTACAGGAGCATGTTGTTTACAAAGAAAACTGTCTAGCGTCGTCACCCACCGCCCGCCGATACTTGTAACATCCTGCGAAAGCATAGCCGCCATCTCCGATTTGTCCTGTCTTCACGGGCCCAGCAAACAGTCTCGCACCCTCTGGATATGCCCCTCATTAGCTACGTGTTTAAGGGAATAAATTGAAAAAGATTAACGTTCAGAGGTGAATCAGGGGTAGGTTAGTTTAGGATCCGAATGGAAGGCGTGAAATTACCTTATTTTTGCTCGATGTTTTTCAAAGGATGTTTTTCGAAGTGTATTCGGTGGAAGTGTTTTCACCTTTAGGTTTTTACAGTCTTAACACACGGTAGGGTTTTTAAGTAATAAAGTAAATAATGTTTCTTATTTGAGAAAACGATTTGAACGTTTTGTACAACTTATACATTTCATTGCTATGCACATAACGTTCCTAAAATCAATCGAAGGAGTTACAACCGCTATTTTTGAATCAATATGAAAGCACCTTTGATCACTATGATCAGTAAATTTTAACTTACAGAAAAATTGTTTTTGTAACACATAAAAAAGTTGGAAATTGAAAGTTCTAGAACCATGTCAATAGTGAAGAAGTGGAAAGGAAAACGTAATTAGTAGTTGGAGTTGCCGAGAAAGTAATATGAAGTTGTCGAACTCAATTAAAAGATTACTACCTCACTACTGATGGGGACTTGGGAAAAAATTACTCGGTAAAAACTTCGCACCGACTGCAATCAAGTTGAAAACGATGTTCGAGTTATCGAAACGCGGAAAAAATTACAGTTCAAATAAAAAGGTTTTTTGCAGGTTGTTTCTACGTTGAAACAAATATTCAGAAAACGTTTTTCTGTAAGTTTTCTGCTTACAAAACATCACTATAAACAGAACCAATCCAGCGATAAATCAATTTAGGACAGTGCATTGTTGTAGGAACCTAATTAAAGTAGGATCTAATATAAATCGAATCACATTAAACTATCAAGCACAAACGTGACAAGGCAGAGACTGAATATGGCTTTATGTAAAATTATTTTACAAGTTACAGGCACTAGAAAAAAAGACTAAATGTTACCTATATATATTATGTTCCCTTAAAAGTAAAACCTTTAGCCGTCTCCATTTTCTAGCGAAACCATTACCGTAGGATCAAAAATCTGATCTTCCATATTACATTGCCAAGAGTGAAATTCACTCTGCTGAATTATAGCCAAAAAAAGATAGACACATTCACCTTCGCATTTAATAATATTAGCACCGATTCAAGAAATCAATACACTGTACATGCATGTAGAGTCAGTATCCTATTATAGCTCCCGTGCACATTTTTTAAACTAAAATTTTTATACGCACAACACAGTTTATAATAATCGCACACATAGTAACTAGCGCCGCCATTAAAACAATTTGTGAATCGCACTATAGGTATAACTACTAGCCTGGAAAAAAGGTTCTTATTCTCAAAGCTTTCCTACCATCTGCAGAAATGCGGCGAGCTGGCGATTTCCAGCCGCACTATATTTTAACGACGCTCGGAAGAACGCAATCAAAGTTTAATGCACCTCTTAGCCAGGCATTTTTTATACTTCAGACACTTTGGTGTCTTTATGTCGTTTATGGACAGTAGATTGGACATGAGGTTGCAGGGACAATTATAAAGAAATTAGGCTATTAATTCGCAAATGAATGTCTCGTGATGTCGAAAGGAATTTGGGGCGTTTCATCAGGAGATGAGCTAGGAACTTCTTACTTACTGATCTACATCTATCTCTGTTATACTAAACGTGGCGGTGGCACCTCTATCTATCATGATCCTGCAATTTTGGGTACATCGCCTTCTATGTATATGTATGAATGTACTAACTTAAATCCTTATAAAATCCTTCAACGACTGTGTTGTAAAGTTACTAGGTAAGTCGTGAATTTATATTGTAGCAGAGTCCTAGATATTATAGCTGTCATTAGCTGTTTCATGGAGTATGTCAAAGTATGTCGTATAAGGCGACGTAAACGTAATAGGATCATAACTTCGATCTTTCAGCTTACGACTTTATTATTGTCGATTGGCTTTATATATTTATTTTTACATTTTGGTAACTTTTTTATTTTTCAAATTTACTTTATAGCCATCCCTGCGTTTCTCCGAAAACTAATATTTTATGTAACTTTGTTCGTATTACGTCAATATTTAAGTATATAAAATATCTTCCTTCTTCTTATATAAAATGCCTATTATTTTGTTATTTGTGCCTTGAAATAAATGGAAGAGAATAGTTAATTAATCTTTCAAATTGAGAGATTAAGCTATTCCCATGTTTTGTCAATAGTTATTTCTTACAGTGTCGTACCGTTGCATCCTGTCCATAGTATTATACTGGGTGCAGAGTTGTATGCAATTTGTTCGCCCCGAAATGCAATAAATCATTCTATGTGAATCAATAAAAGGATTTGATTGATATTTTTTGTAATATATTTATTTTGTTGACATAACAGTAAACTTTTAATATTATGTAGTACCAATTTCAATTGTAAAATCTACGCAGATATACCTAAATTAAAACAATATTTTTTTATATAGCATTTCATAGCAGCAAATATAACAGCAACGAATAGTAATAGGTATTATCAGTCATCTTATATAAAATATCTTCTATGCTGCTCTGGGAGTGAAAAAAAACGTATAATACTACAGCTGCTTCTCTTCCCGGGCATACTGTACAAGTCAGTAGAAGGACAAGAGGGTCTTGGTGTTTTGTAGGCGATGGGCTGACCACATGTCACTACTAACCGAACTTGTACATCTCAACTATACCCTTAGTCAAAATTAGTCAGTAGTGGCACCATGTGGTTCTATCGGCTGTTGGTGCTCTGCCTACCCCGTAAGGGATAAAGGCGTGATTATATGTATGTATGTATATAAAATATAGTTCATAAACTACCTATTACAAGTAAACAGATATGAAAGAAACTACAGCGAAAGCAGCATAAGCATAATCACATTATTCTTTATACAAAATACCATAGACAGTTCTCCAGGTGCTCTCATTCACCTCGTTCCCAGTTGCAAACACCTTCAGCCTTCAGCCAGTAATGAATGGCCGGCATTGTGTGTAAGGTAACCAAAGATTTTATAATATTAGCTAGCTAGAGATCCTTTTCTTTTTCTATATGCGCGTGAAAAAAGGATAGATGGCTCACTTTTCATATACCGAAACAATAATTGCAAAAATATCAAGGGAAAACAGCTAGGTAATTTTGGAAATGACCATGACTTAGGAATTTGAATTATTTAGATCTATTGGAAATCGTAAAAATGGTAAAAGGTTTCATCTGTCCCCCAATTTTTATGAATACATGGTGACAGATCCTACTTTATTTCGATCTGTACCCCTAAGGACACTTATCACAGTAACAGATTGGAATAATCCAATTTTCTTCACATTCCAGACGCAAGTACAATTTGCAAGTTCCTTGGTGCAAAGCGGGCGCCTTTTGTCTGCAGATTATGTCAGAGTGCAAACATATAGCTACGTACGATAAAGACAGAAATCTTTAAATGTATGGCTAATTTTACTATACACAGGCTCAGACAAGACGTTTTGCTAGAATTGTGAGCATCGAGAGGTTCAAAACAACCCGGAGTTCAACTTTGAAGATAACTCGCATTAATGTACCTACCTACATTCCCGTAGCGAGTCGAAGAAAAGTTATGAATATACATACACAAGTTCAAGTCGATCGTTATACATAATATCCTTGTTACATTTTCATTGGCGATAGAGGTAACCTGTTATTCCATAATCCCGACTCATAACGAGCTAGTTGTGAACGTGAGATAAGAGTATGTTATAGTCAGCACAATTTTCTTTCCAATAACTCCTGCGAGGAGGGAGTGAAGCTAACGACCTGCGTCAAACGAGCCTCCGTCACATGGAGATAGAGGTGTATGGAGGCAACACTCATTGAGAATGACTGAGAAATTCGTGTTAGATTTAGTACAGACTCGTCATGACTCATGCTACTGAATTTATTTTATTTACGGAGCTTAACGTAGTCGGCAGATGGCAATAAAAGATAGGCCAATGTCGATAAGCAATATGGTTTTAAAAAGTATATCGCGATTTTCCCAAATCATTGGTAGGTATAAGGGTAGGGACAGTGACTTATCGTATAACTATATCTTTTTAACTAATACCTACGTAGTCCTTGAAATGGTATTAAGTTAAAATACGTGTCAATAATTGACTCTATATAGCTCTAGCTTCATGATCCATCCAGTGGAGTGACGTGTGTAAACGCGGCTCGGGAACATGTGAATGAAGCACAGAGCAAATGATGCGGCACTGATTGAAACACCTCAACATTATGGCACTAAAAGAATAATTTATGTCCTACTTTGTTGTGGGATATGGAGGATTAACGTCTCTACTACGTCATTGTGCTGCCTACCTCGAAATAATGTGAGAAAATTGTCAAATACAGCCAAAGCTACTTAGCGCAAATACGCGTCTGCAAGTTGTGCAACAAAATTGTAAGAACTTTCCGCAAATTTTCATTTCGGATTTGAAAATTTAGGACTTTGTAACAGAAATGCAAATATTATAAAAGCAAAATAAATTGCATGTTAGTTATCTAGGTATCCAAACTTACTATAATATTTTAAGCAATAGCCATAACTATAAAAACATTAAATAACATACATGTCGAATATCTCCATTCAATGCATTGCAATTACTAACAGGTTGCCGTTATTTACTAATATTATTATTAATTAAAACATAGGCACTGCGCTTTGAACACATTAATTTTCATAATAAAGCTATGAAATAATTCTGAAAATTAAACTACAGTTATTTGTTTGAGCTTAATGTTGTGCGAAAAATTAATGTCCGCTTGCTAGCTAAGTCTATTAACTATCATTCAATTCTTCGACCAAATATCTTATATGGACGAGCTTAGAGTTAGCCATTGATTAAAAAGCATCCAAGTATAATATCCTTTGATTTTGTTTATCATTGATAAAGTTATTCATAGTTTGAATTTAAGGAATTGGAGAGATAATACGAGTATATAATATAATAGTTAAGTGCCGATTTTTTCAAACGTCCGATAGCCTATCAGAGGAATAAAGTTGGTGCTGTTTTTCTTTAAAACTTGATCATAATAGAGACAGCGTCAACTTTATTCCTCTGATAGGCTATCTGACGTTTGGAAAAATCGGCCCTTAAATGAACATCCCATGAATCTGTATGGATGATTTTTAAATAGTTCAAAAGTGTTTCGGAAATACATAATTATAAAATTGTTCTTGTATTTTAGATTATGTGGTGAAAGGATACTGTCGAGGTTATTTTTTATACTAATAGTATAAATGCCTAAATAGTATAAATTTATAATAATAGTATAATAGTACAAATATTATTTTGTTATTTGTGCCTTGAAATAAATGGAAGAGAATAGTTAATTAATCTTTCAAATTGAGAGATTAAGCTATTCCCATATTTTGTCAATAGTTATTTCTTAGTGTCGTACCGTTGCGTCCTGTCCATAGTATTATACTGGTGCAGAGTTGTATGCAATTTGTTCGCCCCGAAATGCAATAAATCATTCTATGTGAATCAATAAAAGGATTTGATTGATATGTTTTGTAATATATTTGTTTTGTTGACATAACAGTAAACTTTTAATATTGTAGTATGTAGTACCAATTTAAATTGTAAAATCTACGCAGATATACCTAAATTAAAACAATATTTTTTTATATAGCATTTAATAGCAGCAAATATAACAGCAACGAATTAGTAATAGGTATTATCAGAACTGATGCACTTAAAAAAAAGAATCATCAAAATCGGTTCATAAACGACGAAGTTATCCGCGAATAAACATAAAAAAAGCTTTTTTACGATCGAATTGTGAAACCTCCTCCTTTTTTCGAAGTCGGTTAAAAATAAAATATCATCATACCCTTTAGGGAAATAATACCACACAGACTAAAAACACAGCTCTTCCGTTGTTGTATCGACTACTTTATATTTGAAAGTATCAAAAGCAAATCATATTAATATATAATATTATAAATAAACGCGATAATGAAAATTGGCATATATATGTAATTTGGTCCAACTTAGATGATAGGATAGTTATTATTTAAATTAATGGTCTTTCTAATAATTAATAAAAAACTGATCATCAACGTTGGTTGTTGTTATTAATCGTACGTTCCATAAGTCTGCAACAGATGGCGCCTTCTGAATTCTTCTGTCTTTTCTGCAGTCCACGCGGACGGAGTCGCGGGCGTCCGCTATAATATTATAAACGCGAAAGTTACAAACTTTCGTAGTATGCAGTATGGATGTTTGTTACTCCTTCACGTAAAAATGGCTACAGCGATTTTAATAAAATTTAGTACGGAGTTAGCTGACACCCTGGATTAACACATAGGCTACATTTTATCCCGGTAAAATATTTTTATCCCGGATAATTTCGACATTTTGTTTATCCTGCAGTCCACGTGGACGAAGTCTCAGGCGTCCACTAGTATAGGGATACACTTAAAATGTCAAGTTGTAATAGAAAAGTGACATCTTGAACATTACACGTGGCGATCTTCACACCGCATTTTGTATCTGTCAACACACACAAAACATACCTTTCTCACCACTCTATGAGAAACGTGAGTGACAAGAGCTGACCGAGCAATATTTGAAGGGTTACGAAGGGATCGACCAAACCTTTCGGTTAAACCGACATCGTGTATACAAATGACCTTGGTCTCTACATGTAGAGGTCCGTATAGATATCTTGAGTTATAATAGTTTTGATTTATAGGTATTATAATAATTCTAGGGGTGATTATGTCGTATAAATCGTTTCAATTTCTAAAAAAATACGTAAATATCGGTTTTTGTAAATGTATTTTTGAAGTTTTTAATACCAAGGGACACTCTGATCTATTTCTACGAATTCTTATCACACCAATTTGAAGGATTATTAAGCAAGAAAATAAATAACACTGTGTGCTTGTAACTTACTGTGCGACACAAATATTTATTCATCTGGGATGTTCACGGTATTGAATTTTAACAAGAGAGACGTCAAAAGTAAAAAGCGAGGGAAAACATACCACAGACTATACAATAAAATTGGTTGCGTTCATAAGTCACTAACACAATTTGATAGTAAATCCTAAAAAATATGGAATGAAAAACGTAAATATAAATAGTTATGACGAGAAAATACTTTTTATACCTACTATGAAATAATTGGTGTAGGTGAGTAGTGGTGTAAATACAATCCTAAATATTAATAATATCTTCACTAAAACTAAGCGAGTTTGAACTGTTACAATTAAAACTTAAGTTTTGCTGATACGAGTACGCAAACTACAATACGAGAAAGGCTCAAGCAGTTCGCAGTTTCTTCCATTTAGAAAACAGATTTTCTCAAATACAGACCGAATGAACTTAATTTCGAGACTGTCGATGCGGCCTTTCTGCTTAGTCATCTTATAAAACAATTTACTGAGTAAAGTCAACCCGTTCATGCGCCATCACAGATTAAGCTAACGCGCTGCAAAAACGACGTATTAGCTAAAAATAAGTCGATAAGAAAATGCGGAGCTGGCATAAATTGGAGACTCAACTGGAGCGGGGACACATTAACGAAACGCCTCCGTTCCGGGAAACTACCAGGCAACCATGGCATGGGAGTTGTAGGAAATGAATCTTTTGTACTAAGACTCAAGATTTACGTGGCACGACGTAAAAAGATGGTGTTACAATGTGGGTGGCTCCTTATCCCAGTGTGAAACTCGCGTGTGACCCGCGCAAATGACGTGGAAAAAATCCCGCAATGACGCTCACTTGATCACCGAGGAGCTCCTCGTATGCTACAGTCTGGCTCTATATTAATACCGCGTTTTATAGTACGGAAGCGCGGAATAAGTTAATAATAAAAGAACGTATGGCAACTTAATATCTTTGTAAATATATTTTTTTATTAAGAAATTTTCCATTATTTCACTACTAATGGACGCCCACCACTCCGTCCGCATGGAAGCCAGAAAAAATAAAATATCGAAATTATCCGGTATGAAAATATTTTCCAATGATAAAAAAAGCCTATGTCCTTTCTCAGGCTCTAGACTATCTTTGTACCATTTCATTTTATTCTGTCCAGTAGTTTTGGCATTAAGCGAGACAGAGTTACTTTCGCATATACAATATTAGTACGGATTATGAAACAATTCTGTTAATTATTCAATGATAGAACGGCTGTAAGATTACTAAAATTTTTTTTCCCAGAAAATTTAAGCATTTAGTTATGCTTTGTATGAAAAAAAGAAACAGTATTGTATATAAATTAACTAGCGGCCCGCCTCGGCTATGCACGGGTGCAATGCTGATTATATCGATAGCATCGAAATCCGTTACATAGGGACAGACAGACAGAGGGTAGCAACTTTGTTACGTTATTGCGACGAATGGCTAAGGAGTGGAATGCCCTTCCTGCCGATGTATTTCCCGAGCTCTACAACATTGGTATCTTCAAAGCTAGAGTGAATAGGCACTTTCTAGGCAAACATGTACCACCTTAGGCCGCATCTTGCTTAACATGAGGCACGATGGCGGCTTAATGTTTGCCTAGCTAATTGTAAAAAAAAAACCATTACTATAATCTCTACCAATAGGGCGAGTAAACCTTAGAAGTTACACAAAAAGTAGCTGAAGGCTTGAATTAGCTAGTTTCAAAGTAGATGTGAATATAACATCTATTTGATATACCAACGAGTACCTTTATATTTATTGTCGTTTATCTCACACATTTTCTTTAGTACATCACAAAAGTTTCATAGCTTTTCAAGCCCATAGTATCGTATCACTAACGTAGGTAACCAATAAATTCAAATTTATTCTAACGTATCGATGTCGTACGATCGACTTTCATAAATATTTAACGATCTCTAATATTGTATGAGGTTCGATTTATTTTTATAAGCATATTAGTAGCTGGGTTTACTGACGATATTGGAATATAAACTTTATTTTTTTTACAATGTAAATAAAAGAGCGATAAAAATTAAAAATTTGCTCCCTTTTTGAGGCCTTCTGCGAAAAACCTGAACGCTTTTTTATATTTGCATATTGACAGATCACAAATTTCGGAAGCGAAAGGCTTGTTTCAGTATCGATACTACTGAAACAAGCCTTACGCTTCCGAAATTTGTGATTAAATAATAAAAAAGCCCCCATCAAAATATCAGCCGGTCCACCAAAGCCGCGACAAATTGAATATTCCTTTATATTCTCCTCCCTCGACAATAACATCAAACTACAATAACATTTATCGCCGAATTCCTTTTCCGCTCGAGATCGGAATCTGCAATCTACTAAATGCTTTGTTTCGAAATTGTAAACAAACTAAACAACCACAATCATCGCCGCGGAGTGCGACAACCATGGAGCATATACAAAATGGAGGTGTTCAGAATTGTGTCAAGCGATTTTTGCGAGTTCAAATGTAGCCAGCCATGAAAGAGATACAAACTATTCCCATATTATATATCTTACTAAAACAATTCAAAAGCAAAAATTTAACAATTATCGTCAAGCGCTTGTCAAATTCGTATCACGAAATAACATTCACAGTGGAATTTGCTATTCTTCTATCGCATTGCTACCACTTTGCCATTGCCAGATACCTGCGTAATAAAAAGCCTATGCCAGACGGTCACCAACTTAGCTTATGTACTAGTATAAGGACAATACATTGCAATTGTCTTAGCCCACATGTAATATGAACTTTGTTATTATATATTAGCAAATGCGAAGCGGTAGCAATGCGATAGCAAAATAGAACATTGCTTTGCGATTGCTGTGACGTAAAACGTACCTATTTTACAAGCGCTAGGCGGTTATTGCACAACTTCTCCTTTGCATTGCTATCGCATTGTTTTTTCAAGATACGTAGGTAATACGACAACCGCTTGTATCAGTTTCATGGCTCAGAGCGTTTTTCCATTGTCCGTCGTGAGATTAGATGACGGATATACTCGTAGTTCGTGTCTCTAAACTTTTTTGTGACATAATAGAAGCGTTTCTTTAGTTTCCCACAAAAGGACGTGACGCGATACGATGGAAGATAAATGACTGCGCCCAATCGTGACTTAGCAATGATAATTGCTTTTTACAACTGAAAATATATTGCTATAGTGATTTTGTATTTACCTTAAGTTATTAAACTATCAATCATTAATGAGACAAAGACAATATGTTTCCCATTGATACCAATCATCATTTTTCATCATCATTTACAGCCCTGAGAAGTCCACTGTTAGACATAGGCCTCCCCCAACAACCTCCACTCCGACCGATCGGAAGCAGCCTGCATCCAACCGACGCCCTTGGCCAGGTCATCCGTCCACCTCGCGGGTGGCCTTCCCACGCTGCGCTTGCCGATACGTGGTATCCACTCTAAAACTTTCCGACTCCAGATACCAATCAAGTCAATTAAAATCTTTCTCAGCTTCATCCTATTTCATGCTTTCGTTTTGGTTAATTCTAAAATTGACGTCACTTCGTCGTACGAGAGTAAAATCAGACCGTGGACAAACAACCCTAACCAAATTTCCACCCCTAGGAAGGAGCGCTAACGTGTTTAATTAATAAGTCGTTCGGCGACCCCTAAAAGCGATATCAGAGAAAGAACAGAGTCGGTAAGCTTACCGTCTGTGTCGTGTACGAACCACATCAAGGAGATCGGGTACCTAACTAATAATAATTTTGTATTCCCATCTTTACATAGGAAGAACGCCAAGGAGTTACATAATCAATGAAGATCTTCGACTACTAACGAAGTCTATGTAGCGCAGTATGTAATAATTACAGTCTAACATTTGTTTAATACGGCTTCGTATTGTGTCTATGTATTGATTTTTTTTTCTACTATATATTTAAAATTCAGAATTTATATTTTTGTGTCATAAAATAAAGTCTACTCTTTATACTTTATAGTTACTTTGGCAGATAAGAAGATAAAGCATCCCAAAGCGTATCTACTCAATTATAGATTATGCCTAGAAGTCAGTCTAGTAAGGCAGTGGCAGTGCTTGTCAAAAAACATGTCTAGACTAGGTCGAGAGACGAAAGAAAACTTTGTACAATTCACAAAATAAGAACATTTGTTTGATCTCTATTTTTTGTGTTACTCGCTCCTGAAATTCGACGATAAGTAGTATTTATTGCGCTCATAAAATATCTTATTATTTCCAGAAGTTTAAAAGAAAAAAATATTACAAAGCGGATCCATATGCTCCCTTTTAAACACACTATTACAATATGTCACTAGAAAAGGGGTCATTCTTTAACTCAATCAATCAAACAAATCAGCCTATTACTGTAGTCTACTACTGGACGTAGTCCAGCTCCCAGAGCCCGCCACAAGGCTACTACCATAGAGGGTTTTGCTCATAGTCACGCTTGGCAGGCGGATTGATGATCGCAGTGTGATTTTCGAACTATATTGGAAACCCTTAGGGTCAAGACACACTGTTGAAATGTTAACTCGATTAATGTTAACGAGGTCATGGACCATATAAAATGTATGTGATGGATATCTACTGACACGCGTGTCGTCACGTTGGGTGTTAACAGTGTGTCTTGACCCTTAATCGCCTTCTTAGATATCAACAAGCATACATGGGGTGGTGCTATTTTACTTTGCCGACACCATACGGCTTCTTTCTATCCTTTGACTACATGGCCCAAACTATGATAAATATAATATGTATAGCTCACACCAATTAACTACACCGAACAAAATCCAATCGACAAACCGAACAATCGCATAATCCTATCGACTCCTATCGTTTAATCGCATTACCATTGAACGCAATGGAATAGCTCTCACGCAAATTGAATACAAGATATAAATCTAGCGTTCTAATAACGTGCGGCGGATTTCTCAACGGGCCGTTTTATTTCAGGCCACAAAGCTTGTGACCCAGTAAATCCGGCGATATCTCGGGAATGCGACAGAATGCTACTGGCGTTCGCGGGACGCACTTCGGGTTAGCGCAGACGGACGTTTTCAGCCTATTGCAGTCCAATGCTAGACATAGGCCTCCCCCAGGGCATGCCACAAGGCTGCTGCCATAGGGGGGTTTGGCTCATAGTCACCATGCTGGCAGACGGATGATACTATGCGATAATCGGGTACTAGTACATATACATTGACTTATGACTTACGTTCCTGTGTCACCTAGCTGGGGCAGAGGGCCTCCACAGATCTCCGCCATCCCGTAAGTATATACATAGATATAGACACGACTGTGTTACCGAAATTGGGTAGTTAGAACTGCAGGATCCTATAGAAGATCCCATAGTCACGTTTAACATAGGAAGACAGATGTTTATGCTAAGTGACCGGTTGCTAGTTTCTCGCCTGAGAGAATGTCCCAGTACCTTAGTAGACTCTTACTAAAGAGTAGATATTTTTTTTACAATTATCCAGGCAAACATTTGACCGCCATCGTGTCTGATGTTGCAAGATGCGGCCTAAGGTGGTACATGTTTTGGCTTGATTTAATTACGCTCAATGAATGATGTTGATTTGACTTCGATTTCAACTAGTCTCTGGTCTGAGCGAGCATTGTGATTGGTTGGCGTTCAACCAATCGCAATGCTGGGTGTTGGAGGGGATGAAATCATAGTGAGAAGAAGCTCGGTCCAGCCGAGTCATTCTATATATGTAACCTCCAAGTAAAGTTTTTCTTTGTAAAAATTAGTTATTGTTTATTAGTAATGTTGATTATGTAAGCGGAAGTTCCTTGCTGTAAGGATTTATGTACGAGTGAGCAAAAACAGACGATTTCCTTTCCTATTGATATTCCTAAATAGAAACCTACGACGCCAGTGGATCCTTCGATGGATCTCAAGCATAACATGAATGTGACTTCCGCTTTTAGTAAAGGCGGTTTGAACGCAATATTCATTTATGACAATCAATAATAATAATAATAAAGCCTTCTTTATTTCCCATCACCTATAATAAATCACAAATACATACTTCTAATGGAAACCCCTGCTTACAAAGCTAGCCATTCCTTCCAGCTGTGTCAAAAGATCGGACGTCCTTTCATTCATTTAGATTTTGCACAAGAAACTTGCTTACAAATAGATAGATAAAGTATTTTATCACGAACATTTTGTATAACTTTTCCACACTTCTCGATATTAGCAATATTCTAGCCTATATTGCCAATAACACATATGTTATTTCCCTTGTTCTGTAATAAAATCTATTTTCTTCATACACGCTTCATTCATTTAATAAGTTGCTCGTATGCGCAGTCTGTAAATTCCCGACTGCGAAAGGACGGATATCGTTGAAATTTAAAATGCGAACGCGCCAGCTCCCAGCGGAAACAAAAGTGCGGGAATGCTTCAATGGGAGTCGGGGACGCCACTGTGAAATCACCTCGCAGCGTCGGACTACATCAGGTGGTATAATTTTAAGATAATATACCTACTTTTGTCTATTTTGTAAATATTATTTTGCTTTATTTTACTGTCGTTATGTTATTATAAAAGAGATAAGTAAACTTAAATAGCTTACTTATATGATTGAGTGGCATCCATAAGTAACTAAAATTATCAAAAAAAAATTGTATTACACCTACAAAAATACTAAAGCAAAGACTATTAAGCTATATGATAAATTAGTTTTACATAAAAGAACTTGCCTAACATATTTTGCAATCGGTTATGCACTCTAATTTCTGGCAAAAGTAGATTTCAAGAATTAATAATCACACAACAACAAAATTCAACTCAGGAATATAAAAATAAACTTGAATACATCACATGATGACTACATAATAATATTCTTTAAAACATTCAACTAAAAAACCCACCCATGTGGTCCGTGCTCACTTCGTCCTCATATAGTCTGGGAGACAGCGCGTTCGTTTTGCATAATGCTGCCACTTAGCGCACTCGCCGCCGCGCCTTAATAATGCGATATGTGAAACCGGTTGCCGATCACGCTGAAAAATATCTTCAGGTTAGGTACACTATTTTCGAAATTTATTTTCAGTATGCTTCTTTCTATCTATAGTAATATTGTAATGCGATAGTAACTTTATCTATCTGTTTTTCACGAATTGATTACAAATATCTAAAGATGATATTAGAATATACTTAATAAATATCTAGTCCGCTGAAAAAATATCGGAAAATTACGAAAACTTATATATTTGATGTAGTTGGGGAATATAATAGGAATTGACTTTGGAATTACTACTAGCCTAATAATGTGCCTAAACCACTAACTAATCGATACATATTGTTTCTAGATATTTAATTTATTTAAACGAAACTTGCCTGAAATAAAAGGAAAAGCCGAGACGATGCAGGCAAAGCGAGCAATGCGTCTTGAAATGCTTTATTTCTTTCGAATGCTAAAGCTTTTGAATCAGCTGAATCTAAGACAAATGGAATAAATTGGGTATCGGAAATGTATTAGGAAATTACTACGAAGCAATTTATGGCGTGGTATTGTAGAGCAGTCATACCTTTTTTGTACATCTACCTGGAATTAAGATTTCGTTATTGTATTATATTCGTATTGTTAATTCAATACTTAAGGGTCGATTTTTCTAATGGTCAGCCTATCTGAAGGATAAATTTGATGCTGTCCTCTTCTCCAAAACTTAATCAAAATAGAGACAGCATCAACATTCAGGCTATCTGTAGGGTAAGCATAAACCTTTTTACGCGCCGTAACGCTAGCGACTCGAAAGCAGTATCTATGAGATGTAACAGTGTGACGATAGCATTACGCCCCTTATTACCTAACTAGCAAAAGCAAAGCGATAGCGAAAATTGTACAAAAATTGCTGATTGCTTGTCAAATTCGTATTACGTAAAATGAATTTTGACATTTCAAGGCGAATATTGTACAATTTTCGCTATCGCATTGCTTCGGCTTTGCTGTTGCAAATTAGCTAATTAGGGGGATGGACTATCTAGAGGTTTGTGCTTGCCCCACTGACTAGTGGAAAGTATTCGGTGCTTATAGTAAAAAACACTGACCACATTGCTTGGCCAAAGTCATTATTTTTATTACTGTCAAACCTAATGCCTGATGTTGACACAGAACAATAAATTTTACAAGCACAGCATTTTATATCGTCGCGTAATTCCTAGTACGAAGCCTCGAAAATATAGGCAAAGCCACGCACAAGATACTTGTCGCATCATAAACTCCCGTTTTCTACGTCTCACCGAGAAAATCTATACATATAATAAAAATGTAACGGATCGCTGTCTGTACATGGAAGATATATAAGAAAAAATATTATAGAATACCTTTATCAACGCAATAGACCCCAAATCAATGATTTTTGGAATTTTTCTCTGTTTGTCGGTTTATCTGTTTATCTGTGCGTTTGTGCACGCTAATCTCAGAAACGGCTGAACCGATTTCGATACAGTTTTCAGGAATATATTGTGACAGGTCCCACTTAACATATAGGCTACTTTTTATCCCGGCAAAATATTTTTATACCGAATAATTTCGACATAATATTTTCTTCTGTAGTCCACGCGGACGGAGTCGCGGGCGTCCACTAGCAGTAAATATACTTACAAACTTCCTGTGCCGCTATTCAAATCGTCACTACTTACAGAAAGAAGTAAAAAACAACACACATACGAGTACACACACATGGATACCTTTTTTGTGCTTATCTACATATATACATACATACATTTGTACACGTCTGTGTTCATGAACAGATTATGATGAACAAGCAAGTAGTAGCAAGTTGTTATCGTCTGAGAGAATGCCCGAATTGAAGTCGACTCTTACGACATACACAGAAGGAGATGCAGCTGATGTATTCTAGTTAAGCCCCGCGTCAGCACAGGACTCTATCTTGTTCCATGATCATACCGGGATTCGAACCCACAGCCTTCGGCTCAGCAGGTAAGAACGATTCCAACTGCGTAATTCCAATCTATTTAAGGTCAAACATCTATTTCTACAGATACAAATAGGTACTGTACAAATGAAGAGTGTTTGCTTAGCTATGGGCTCTGGACTAAATAATGTGTAACTACACAACAATTGTTCAGTGTAAATAAACAGTTACATTGGTTCTAACAACAAATTGTCGATATTTGTCTAGACAATAACCATTATTGAGACCCAACCATGGTTATGTTATAAGCGCTCCGAGGATGTCTGTTACGATTTTACGAATACTTTTGGATGTGCTTTTTATTATAAATCCTCCTTAGTAGTATTGTCCCATCATTTCGTATTGGTAACATTATTTTCTAATCATAAATAAAACAATGTAAAAGGTAAACATCTTACCGTACGATATACCTAAAATCCGATATCAAATCGTAGACAATTTAATCAGAACATTAGCTCAATTTGATCAGAAACAAGTCAATGAAAGACTCTGGTAATACAAAAATATATGCAATACATTTTATATTATCTTCAGCGGGCTTAGACAATGTAATTAATCTACAGCGATAACCTAATCTAACCGAACTATTTGCTCCAATAGTATGTTCTCATTTAAATGACGTGATTTTGTTTATTTATCTATTTGAGATCAATAACTTTACAATGTTACAGTGTAGGGAACACCAAGCCACAGCTAAGTCCAAAAATACAAACATTATTCAGGGTGAAAGTAAGGGGATATGATGAATCCTAGCCACCATAGGTATATATGTTTTGATGACTTTGCGAACGTCGCTGTCGTAGAAAGTCACATACGTATAGGTATACATAAAAAGTAAGTACTTACCATGTAAAAGTTTAACCTAACTACGTACCTAACTCGTAGATAACATTTTAATTTATTATAGTCGTACCTAGTAATCTTTACAGCACGCACTTCACAGTAATAAAAACTTTAGACAACTTATTAAAATGTTCAGTCATGTAAAGTAATCTGCGAGGATAATAAACATGTTTCAAACTACTTAAATGAACACAGAATTCTTATAAGATATCTTTCTTAATTTTAGTATTCTCATAAATAACTTTACACCCTTTCGTTGAGAGCAAACGTATATTTATTACCTCGGTTCAATAGGTCTAACCAAGGTGTTCTAGCTGCATATATGTTGAGGAGTCCGCCAGCAGACGTGGACTTATGTGTTTTGTTCAGGCTTAGGCCAGAAGGGGGCAAGTAAGGGGCCAGTGGGCGTAAGGGGGCAAGATGATTAATGTGCGGGCGGTGCACTGCTTGAGGCTATACACTGGAGTCACATCTACTGACACCAATGTTCTTTTTGCACCAAATAATATTAGTCTTTAGTTTAATGTAATAAACGGGAATTTCTGCGGACAGATATAGAATGTGAGTTTATTATCTTTTGGAGAATTATAATAAGAGAAATGGAATATTTTACACTCTACGCTGAATATGCGGTTAGAGTGTGAGAGATAAAATATGTATCTTACCTATGCATAATCTCGCCGTGTTAAATCTCCTCGACAATTTCTTCGTCCTTATTGTTTTTTGCACTTTCAATTATATAACTTTGTAAATATACCCCACGCGTACGATTTTCTAGGCTATATTTATCTTAAACAATGTTTAACTTTTTCTGTACTTATAATAAAGATAAATCTTCTGTAATAGGTATGTTGACCCGGAAGATAGTAGGTATGTCTAGTACGGACACTTTTATATAATTTATTGTGAATAAGTTAATATTAAAAATCGATAAAATCAAATTATTATCTTAAAAAGCAAAAGATCAATTTTGACGTGGACTAAGAGATGAAATTGTAATTTTAAGATTTTTACGTTTTCAAAGTAGCTGTTCTAAAATTAGTCTATCCGCTAATAGTCTCTGAATATTTACAACCACGATTTTTAGCAGCTAAGGTAGATTTCACAAAGAAGCGAAGAAATTTTATTACTATTTAACAACTAATAAGCTACTAATTGTAGTTACTTATTATTTTATCGTTAAGTAGAGTGCGGTTTGTTATGGTTGTAATTTTAAAATCGAAACTATAAGTCGAGCTACCTACACCCATATGGGATCTTAATAAGCTTAATAAGCTATACAGGTGTTTTTTACGTACTCTATACATCAAATAAAGTAAGTTTATGCCAAAAAAAAGTGCTGGGAAATGATGTAAATTTTTTTGTTTTTTTTAAAATTCCTTGTACGGGCGAAATTTATAGTATCCAGTGTCTATGCTAGTTTTTTAAAGACAGATATTAATTATATCTCGTGAAAAAATCTTGCTACACGCGTCAATATACATTTATGCAGAAAAATGCAGTCTTATTACTCAACTTTGGACCCTAATATTTTGGAAACCAGGTATGCTTCCATGGAGAAAAATGATCGTGATGATGAGGAGATTCTGTAGTTTTCGGGAACGTTGACGACCAAAAATCACCCTATATACATAAATATAATAAAATTTAAGTAAGTATATCGGTTTTTCGGATGACCCAATAGTGCTCTTACGATACAATCAATTTACATTTATAATACTCTTGCACTACTGAGAACTTGAGTAAATAAAAAAATCCATGAAAATAATTAGCAAGCCAGTCTTAACTGCAAACGGGAATGCACTTCCTTTATAAAACCTGCCTTACCCTACCGAGCGGGGAATTAAATTGAACTATGTTTAACGCTAATGCTGCAATTCGTCAGTGCTTGTTTTAAATCCGCAGCACTGTAGAGCATCCGTTCAATTCTTTTAGCGCGGACAAGGCAATAAGTAACGCTTAGTCCGCCGTCCAGTGCCCAAGTTCTATACTAACATTAAATCTTATTTATTTCAGACTCCCGGGGAACAATGGTGCGCTTTAGTTACGACTCTTTGATTTTTACTCAAGTTTCGTGGAAGTTTGTTGGAGACTGTGAGGTGAGTGTTTGTTTTTAATCGACTTCAAGGTACTTGGGCAATGTAACACCGTTGTTGTAGTCATAATATTTCCACTATAAGACTATAGACTAAATTCAAGACTTCATGTTAAAACTTTATTGCGGTGACACAGCCCAATGGTTAAGACGTGCGCCTTCCGGTAGCAAGGCGTAGGTTCAATACCAGGTACGAGCCTGTACCACATTGAATTTATACGGATTTTCTAAAATTGTCACTTAGCTATATAGACGTCAAGCAGGCAGCTGGATATATAACGAATGAGCGAAAGCCAAATACTTGATAATAATATGAATTTTAAAAAAAAACTATTAGAAATAATGGGGTAAGGGCAGAAATATGATGAAGAGTGGTAAGACTTTATCGCATCATTTAATGATCCCGCTAATTGAAGGGAAGCCTTGGATATTTGAGAAAATGTCAAGCAAACTCTATCGAAGCCTCGAGCACACCGGATGCGTATGCGTGCACGTAAGCGTAGACGTACACGTATGTATGGAACTGTCACCGCTTGACGTCTATGCTTACGTCTACGCATACGCATCCGGTCTGCCCGTGCCTATACAGTTCCATACATTACAACTCAGAGGTACGTGTACGTCTACGCTTACGTGCACGCATACGCATCCGGTGTGCATTGTTACACGATAACTTTGTCAATATTAATCGACTTTGATAGTTCTTAATTTTTTGTTGGGTCATAATTTTTTGGTAGGCCATAAATTAGGTATAAACAAAATATGTTAAATATTTTACCACGACTTATGGTCGCTCAATTGAAGAGCCTCATATACTGTAAGAATAATATTTTCAACTAACCTACTGTAAAAATTCCTTATTAAGAGTGGAAAATCCTCCAGTTTTAATTACTTAAATCACAAGACACATTCAAAACGCGCAAGTAAACCGCAGGGACGCAAATACGCTCAACTACCACGTTTTGTTTCTTTGTAATTACTTCGTTTTATTTTACACAGTGAGTAAGAGGGTCGAAATTATGTACATAGAAAAGTTCGTTGATGAAATTTTTACTTGCAGAATAAAGATAATTTTATAGATTTAGTCTATGCTATGTTATATCGTATAGTAATAATAATAATAAATTCATTTATTCAGTCTACAGAGTATAATTATAGATAAACCACCCCACATCAAGTGACTGTGTAACCGCTACCTCGAGACACTGCAAATGTGCCGGCAGAGTAGAATTCGTACCACCCTATGTCTGCCCGTGGGTATCGTACGAGGCGATTAAGGGTTTCCGGGAAGTGGGCAGCAGCGCCTCCCGTGTTGACAACATAGTCCAAAATACAAACTGCGGTCACCAACCCGCCTGCCCAGCGTGGTGACTATGGGCAAATACCCCCCATGGCAGTCTTGTGGCGTGCCCTGGGGGAGGCCTACGTCCAGCAGTGGACTGCAATAGGCTGATGATGATGATGATGACACCTGTCCGTAGGTATCGTGAGGCTATTAAGAGTTTCCGGAAAGTGGGCAGCAGCGCCTCCTGTATTGACAACATAGTCTGAAAATGGTCACCAACAAGCCTGCACAGCGTGGTGACTATCCAAAACCCATCTACGGCAGTAGCCTTGGGGCGAGCTTGCCCTGGGGGAGCCTACGTCTATCTGTTGATTGCAATAGTGTGTGTATGTGATATGATGATATTTATTGCTTACAAGTAACATAACTTATAATAATGTATATTTATTACATTGCTTTCGAATTTTTCGATAACATACGAATGTTATACCTCAATCACTACTTCGCGTATTGATGGGTTGCGTGTAACTTGCGCGGGCGCATTTCGTAGCACATGCTACGAGCGGCGTAGAACATACTGCGAAGTAACCGTAGTAACTTTAGTAACGTCCATAAAGTGACCCACCATCAAGCTCCTATATCTATCTAGAACTACCTACTTAGAATTAATTAGGCACATAAAGCGAGTAAACCCGCAGTAGAGTTGCTAGTATCCATAAAACATAAACGCGTAATAGCTTCCCATTCGAATGATAGCTCGAACAGTTATACTTCGTCTAAGTAATTCTGTCTCCTGAAATCGGCGCTAGTGGCATATAAATTATAATGCAATATCATATATTTTAGTTACATTCATAGGAAACCGTGGGACAGCTTTATCGATATATAATCTCTTCGGAGAATCATTGCTTTTTACAGCAGTATTAATGAGTTATAGCCTATTAAATTATATCAAGTACATATTAACGATCGTTGTTTATGGGAGGGTCGTTGGAGAATTAATTAATTGGGTATTTAAATTAGATCATATCCGTATATTGTGTACTATTAAGATTGTTAGCTGACTTTATTTTAAAAAACTTTTACTTGGTTGGATACTTCAAACGTAGAGTAGTGACGTCATAATATTTTATTACTCCGGCATTCTCACAGGCGATATGAGTTGAAAACTTGTAATTAATCATTCACATCTATCCCCGCTATGCTGAAAGTGGCTGTGGGATCTAGTTTATGATCCTGCATTTCTAGCTATCCCATTACGAGTACACAGTCGTATGAATTAATAACAGTCCGGTATCTTAATGCAACTTCTTTACTTTATTTAATACATATTAGGGGCTGTGTTGAAAGTTATATTTTAGTAATATGTCCACGCTTTTGTCTATTATCAATTAATCTCCAAAATGTTAATGAAACTACTATGATTATATTAACCATGACAAAACACCGGTGCCGGTGATAACCTACGGTGCCGAGACGTGGTCTCTAACTATGTGCCTCATAAAGAAGCTCAGGATCGCACAGCGTGCGATGGAGAGAGCTATATGCTTGGGATCTCTCTGCGTGATCGTATCAGAAATGAGGACACCGCAGACGTACAAAGATCACCGACATAGCCCAACGGTCCAGCGAGCTGAAGTGGCAATGGTCAGGGCACATAGCTCGAAGAACTTATGGCCGATGGAGTCGAAAAGTTCTAGAGTGGATACCATGTATCGGCAAACGCAGCGTGGGAAGGCCACCCGCGAGGTGGACGGACGACCTGGCCAAGGTCGCGGGCGTCGGTTGGATGCAAGCTGCCTTCGACCGGTCGGAGTGGAGGTTGTTGGGGGAGGCCTATGTCCAACATGCCGCGTGGTGCCGGCAGAGTAGAATCCATACCACCCTATGTCTGCCCGTGGGTATCGTACAAGGCGATTAAGTGTTTTCGGGAGGTGGGCAGCAGCGCCTCCCGTGTTGACGTCTTGTGACGTGCCCTGGGGGAGGCCTACGTCCAGCAGTTGACTGCAATAGGCTGATGATGATGATGATGTCCAACAGTGGACTTCTCAGAGCTGTAAATGATGATGATGATGATGACAAAACACAACAGTAATTCATACTATCCATCATGCAATATCATCTATCCACAAATACTTAGGCGAGCTAGATAGAGAGTGGATAATGTTTAATGCTATCAGGGGGCCAATTCTCGAACTGTCTCGAGTTGAAACGAAGCCGAAACGCTCAGAACAAAGCAATAATTAGTAGACGCTCAGAACAAAGCAATCATTACTTTATGGTGACGTAATTAGACACATTTCAGAACGAGACAGATATTTGATTTTATTCTGTCATACTCGCGACCGATGCATGCTAAAATATGCCTTATTACTCAAGCGGTGAGTATATATATATTAGCGTGGTGCCGGCAGAGTAGAGTTTGTACCACCCCTGCCTGCCCGTGGGTATCGTACGAGGCGATTAAGGGTTTCCGGGAGGTGGGCAGCAGCGCCTCCCGTGCTGACAACATAGTCTGAAAATCACATAGCGGTCACCAACCCGCCTGCCCAGCGTGGTGACTATGGGCAAAACCCTCCTGTGGCAGTAGCCTTGTGGCGTGCCCTGGGGGAGGCCTACGTCCAGCAGTGGACTGCAATAGGCTGAAGAAGAAGAAGAAGTATATATTGCTTCGCACCGCGTTTCGTTAATGGTTCGTTAGTGGTTGCGTTTCGGCTCAAACATTCAAGAATTGCCCCCAGAACAGGAATAACCGCTGGCGAGCTGTTTGTCAACATTTATGATATCATGACGCAATGTATGTAAAATCAGCGAGATATACCTGCTCCGACCACTAGCTTTGATTATTCGAGCTTATGGTAATAGGTAACATTATTAATATCATAGCTTAGCCTGTTCGAATCCAGTCAGCATTATAATTAGTTACTATACCACTAGTTATTTGTGAAATTAAAGCGATATAAGAACATAAATAAACTCTTATATCTCATTTTATAGGCATTCAATGCCGATTTGTACCTTAAAAAGGACCCAAAGTTAATCTCACCTGCCCGTGAATCACGAGCCATGATACAACCTGCTATAGGTACACATACTAGAGGGCGCCCGCGACTTCATACGTATAACTAAAGGATATTTTACAAAATTCTTTCATGTCGGATACCAACGACGTCATACAAAGAACACATCCTCCAAGTTGCAGGTCTCTCAGATCACCGGTTTCCTCGGTGCATTAATTTTCAGTAATTCAGAACCAGGGTTTTATATGTATACCAAACCTCTACCATGAGACATCTGCTAATTACCATTTCAACTGAGCATAAAGCAGTATCTCAGTAAAACAAGTTATCTGGTGCGAATTGAATAAATTCATGAGGGAAAGTTCGGCTGGAGTCTTATGAAATGGTGAAACAATTAAAAGTTACCCCTGTGCCGGGCCGACGTCTGACGAAGTTATAAAGACTTAATAAATATGTTAGGTTTACAATAGATTTTACGTGAGCCGTCTCTTTGAAGCTGCGACGCTAGTGGAATAATAATTTCGAACTTACACGCTCACAGGTATCTATAAAACTAACTTATCTGACCTAGTGGAAAAAGCTGAAACACAATTTTGCATGCATTTACTAGTAAAATGGAAAACCGATTAAAAAGTTTTATTATGTATAGCAAGTTTGTTTATTAGACTAATACGGTGTATATATTACGGTCTTTACAATGACAACAGTTTTGTCTTAGAATAATGATTCGCTCCGCTCTTTCGCTCCGCGGAGCGAAGACCTATCATCATTAATCTAAGAATTTTGTCATAGAAATCAAGCTTTGCCTATATATTTAAGTACTTCATGTACTTTTGAAAATTAAGGGTCGATTCATTTAAGCCATAGAAAGTCCACTGTTGAACATAGATCCCAGTTAAGACATAGCCGTGAGTATATGTATGTATGTCTACCTGAGGGGCAATTCCCCAAAAATTTTGAGCCAAAACGCAACTATTAGTGGTTGTCGAACCGTTAACGAAACGCGGTGCAAAGCAATATTTACTTACCGCTGGAGTATTAAAGTAGGTATATTTTTTCATGCAGTGATCGCGAGTATAACAGTATGAAATAAAATGTCTGTCTTGTGCTGAAATGTGTCCCCAGGTCAAATAAAAGAGATTACTTTACTGGCTACTAGTACATAAGGCAAATATAATAGAATATTTCACATTTTCCAATACCGACTATCCACATTCCACCCAACCGTTTCCTCAACTGTACTTAAGAAACTTCCACCAGTTGCCATCGCTTCAATTACTGATTGAACCAGTAGCATTCCGTCCCGAAACGCCGAACGTAAACTCGATTTATTTGTAACGTTTAATGCTTGGTACAGATCGAACGAGAGGAAATTTTGAATGAAAAACATCGATACATTAACAAATGCTATGTAACTTCTGAAGAACATCGTATTCATTATTTTATGACTTGAAAATACTTATTTTCAAACAACGCGATTGTTGGAGTTGATAGTTCATAATACGAGTATACGTTTTTTCCATTTTTAGTGGTTCATCCATTAATTGGTAGTTAGGCCTTAGAAAGTATAATTTCTTACGGCCTTACTCTTTTGTATGTAAAATATTCACAAGCCGCGGTTTGTTTATGTGAAACGCGTCACAATACGTAGTTAGGTGCACGTGGCTGAAGAAGGCAGGCGAGGCGATGAAAACTGCGTATAACCGTATTATCATATCTGTCTATCATATAACTTTCTTTCTACTAGAAAAAATCGTCGTGGCTATTAAAGATAGGCTAAAGTCGTACGAATTACTTTTGGTGGTTTCGGTTTTTAGTCTGTACCAGCCCTAATGTTTAAACTTACAAGCGTTACCGAACGGGGGCGAGTGGATGTGCGAGTGGAGCGGGCGAGTGGGGCGGGCGAGTCGAGTGTTTTAGCCACACGCTGTCCTTAAGGGCCCTCGGCCAGTCGAGGGCCATCGTCCTTCGTTTGTTACCCGATTAACTAACAGCTTTACCACATATAAGGTTTTATCTGTTCATAGGAACTAAAGGGTAATAAGGTGAAGTGAGAAACATTTGATACTTCCGTCTTTTATATCTTGGTATTTAAGCTAAAAAAAAGTTAAAGAATTTGATTAGGTACCTAAGTAGAAATTAAAACCAATCATGTCAGCAAATCATTCTCAGTTATATACCTTCTATTGTTTTCTGCACCTCTATTTGCATAGACTACAGTTAATAAATAACTTAGATAAAGATAAAGCTATAGCAATAAACATGTATTTTCTGTTCATTTTATAATAACCCGTAGCTTTAAAAAAGAAGAAAAATGCTGTAAACCTCTCGTTGGATCAACCTCATCCATAGTCCAGCATGGATTAAACGGTACCTCAACCGCCAAGTGGCCGTCGGTAATTATTCACGCGGTGACCGTGTCGCCAGTGACCCTCCCAGCCGATTGCTCCTAAACTAATTGATTTCCCGCCGCTTGCATTAAAGTCTAGAGAGCACAGACTGATCTCTTCATATCACTTAGACAAGGCCACAAACTTTAATACTAATAAAAAACTGATTATTGAATTCAATTTTATACTCTTTTATGGACCTTTGCATGTCCATTGACAAAGATAAAAACGCGCATTTACCTCGTCAATAAATCACAGCACAACAAACATAATTTTATCAAATTTAAATATTGATATTATAGGTATAACGAGAGCTCGAAGTATACGTATTTAGACCACTACATCATCGAGTAGGGAAGTGGGTAATAGATCCAAGTTTACCTACTGTTCTATCTAGCCTATGTCCATGGCCCTCCGTGGTCCGTGTAATAGGTACTAAGTGTAGGCGAACGTCCGGGTCTGCGGTTCCAGGCCCCTTTAATACCTTTGACACTAACTCCAGTGACACGGCCTTCAGTTAAACTTTAAACGATTAGGATACCTACAAAGTTCTATACAGGATGTTTTTTCGTTGCCACCCTTAACGAAGGGTACGTACTCTATACATCAAATAAAGTTAAGTTTATGGCAAAAAAATGCTGGGAAAACGATGGAATTTTTTTGGATTTTTTTTTTTTATTACTTGATCGGGCGAAATTTATAGTGTCCAGTATTTATGCTAGTTTTTTCATAGACAGATATTAATTATTTCTCGTGAAAAAATCTTCCTACACGCGTTAATGTGCATTTATGCAGAAAAACGCAAGTCTATTTACTCAACTTTGGACCCTAATATTTTGGAAACCAGACACTTCGCAGGTATGCTTCCATGGAGAAAAATAATCGTAATGATGAGAAGATTCCGTAGTTTTCGGGAACGTTGACGACCAAAAATCACCCTGTATAAATTAAGCTAGAAGGAGTAAATCTACTATGCGTGTCTATTATCTTTCTTCACATAAGTTTGGAGCACGTAATCTACGGTAAACTCCATATTTCTTTAAATATCACTTCATTATTTATTAAATGTGATTAGAAACCTAAGTAGGTACCAGTGCACAGTTTAGCTATAATTTGCAAATTATTTATTGAGAAATTGTTAAATTATCGTTTTTATTTTACTGAATATTATAGCAAACGTATCGTAACCCTTAACATTTCACATTTTCGTTACAAACACAACATTCCCCGAAAGGGACAAACCGAATTTCCCAAATTATTCGAGCCCAATTCGTATGTAACTGAGCATAAAAATGACAGTCCGCGTTGATCTCAACATATGAATATGTTCCCAGTCTATTCCGAGACTTTCGTTTCGTCTCTAACGAGCGATAAAATTCTACGGGATTTCTTTTTAACTGCAGCCGAAGTTTACCTGCGGGTCGGTAAATACGGGCTCACATTTGGACCCGAATTGTGATTCGCAATTTGGATGTAACAAGGATATTTTCTCCCTACTCAGCTGGTTAAGTCGACTAATGTTATTTTAACGAGTCCACAAAATGTTACTCTGTATAATTAGTTGACGTACACGTTTTTTTGCTGAGAATGAGTTGAATTGCTTGACGCAATTAGTACCAAGACAGGTAGGTATAACGCTAATTGAAGACTTTTGTTGGCATATTCCTTTCTTAATACAATTAAAGAGCTTTAGATTTATATTTTGATATTTTAGAGATAGTAATCTTGATCAGTTTCTGCCAGGGTAAGAAGTGGCCCAGGATAAAGAATGGGTACAACATGGTGATGCTGTAGCCTAGCAATGGGATATCTAATGGCTATGTAAAAAAATAGTTATAATATGCTAAGTATGGTGTTTAAATATTATGCCACGGTTAATGAGCTCTTAAACGGACTAAGCTAACCCTCTCGTGGACTAAATGTAAACCACGGTTGGCTCTTACCGGACCGGTGAATAATGCACGAAGCTCCGTACATGGCTTTACCTTCCATCGTGCTCGTCCTTTACAACTAATACGGGATTTTGATTCAAATAAGATTTACGCTTTTAGAGAGACTCTTATTAGTTTATTTTATATTGTATGCTTTTCAAGGTAGGTTTGAGTACAAGGTAATATAAAGAGGTAAACATAGATTAACTAAGATGGTTTACAAAACCAGTTAATATCTAATTTTATGTAGAGCGTTCATTTAGGCATTTATTTTTATCTTGGTACCGAATTACGTTATTGATAATATTACTTTAGAAAATATACATGTGTATGAAGAGCTTGTTACTAGTTTAAATGTATCTTTTACGGGCCACGTGATGAACTGGGCATTATTAATAAGGACCGGTTATTATTAATAATGTCCTACGGCCCGTGGTCTATGTAATAAGTCAGTGTTTGAGATAGCTTGAATTTATCACTTGGACCGGTTAGTATGAATTATTCCCTGATCCGAATCTGGCAATATAGATTAGAAGAAATCGGCGGTCGCCGCCACCGATTTCTTCGGTGTTAGGTTACATGTTTAAGTTTAAGACGATAATCTCACTAAACTTGGACCGTTTTATAACTATATTCCTAGTGAGATTGTAATGAATCGCTTTCGTTTAACTATGTTACGGTATATAGTTATATCCCTAGGGATATAACTATGTTACGGCTTTATCTATCTTACTGCGACGTTTTATTACTTTGCTCAAGATAGGGTGGGCATTATTCATAATGGCAGGGAAAAGTGATTAATCATGCTGTTTTAATCACATTGTTCAATTGAGTCGGGTATTATGAATACATACCGGCCATTATTAATAGTGTCTGGACTTATCAAATTACCCGTAACATATCTACTAACATTGCATTTAGTGTCATTCTCTGTATCTATCACCCTTTGCTTGTTGATGCTAGATTGCTAGACTTCAATTTTTTCTTCGCTCAAATATAAGTCAACAATAAATCACGCTTTTTACTGCATTGCAGCGAAACTACTAAAACGACAATTTTTCTCCACAAAGAACCTGAAACTATCATAAAAACGTAGACAGCCATAGTGCTTTCAATGTTGCACTAGAGTTCACAGAACATTGTGAATCGCGCTAAACAGAGCATGTAAAAGAAAGAAAGTAGTGGGGACAAGTGTAGGAGCGTCACGGTTGAACGAATTGATGGCCCTAATGGCGGCCATTACAGACGTTGTGAGCGCTCGATCGAACATAAAGGTCGCGCGGACCCAGCCGGGATCAGACCTGAAAGAAAAAGTATGAAAAGCGATATTCATAAATTTCTCAAAAGCTACGAGATTTCCAAATCCCATTTCGTGCGGCTGCTTATTTTTACGCGACCGTTTCAATTCCACAACACTCTTATTTTGGCGCATTACGTGGATCGAGATTATCCTTACACGAATCCTGATTAAAATTCAAGGGACTCGTAGGTGCTCGCTTTTTCGCTTCATTCCCTTCGTTCGCGTATGATAATTTGCTGCAAAATATATTTATGTAAAGCCGACTTTTGTGTTAGAAATGAGACACAATGTAAGCTCGGGAACGCGAAACCGAATACACAAAAACTTTGTTCGCCGACAGGTACTGTCGATGACATTATAATGAAACTAATTTAAGTTTAGTAAAGTTTCGTCACATCGTAGGTACTTGGCGCACCACAGTAAAACGAAAGCCTTGTTTAGCGCAGGAACAGATAAAAGTTATCTTGAAAAGTCCGCAGCCGCAACAAACTTGGCCTCTGTCTTCAGGTAGAATAAGGAAAACTCGATTAAAAGAAGTAGGAAAAGTAATTGGATCGAAGCATAAGAAATGGTACACGGAGGATACAAGTTTAATCAAGCATTGACAAGTCACCGAAACTGTCACAAGCACGCGATGCTGCCAAAGTCGCAAAGATAAGGATCGAAAAATGTAGACATGGAAAAATGTTGGCTGCAGGGATGAATATTATTGACATACGTACATAATTTAGTAGCGAATTTAATTTTTTCTCTCCAATATCATTATGTAACATAATTATTTTTAACATCGATCCTTTAGGAGCCACTTTAGAGAATAATCATTTTAAAGGCAGTTGAGAGGCATTTAGCTACAGCTGTTACAGCCACTGGGCTCCCTTAAAAATAAAAGTAATTGCACGAACACAAATCTTTGTTCTTTTAAACTTTTTTTGTATTTTTATTACATCAAAGAAAATTAGATAAGAATACAGTTTAATACACATAAAAAACTATTTTCATTTTAAACATTTGAATTTACGTTATTTTTTAATGCAGAAATTGCTAGCAAGAATATTTTATTTTTACAAGCTGGACATTTTCATAAGAAATACACCCTAGTTTCTCGGAGTTATTTAAAACGAGTATGAAATCGTTGGCGGACTGGAGAGACCTTTCTGCCGAAACGTTCAGAGCTGGACCTTATTGTCTGCAACCTTGTTTAAAGTGGCTCCCTCATCTGCATTTTATAGGGTTGTCCAAAGAAAATTGGTTTCCAAGATGGGATACTATCTTGTTTGAAAGTGATCAAAGGTTTTCATTTAGAAGTCCTCTTATGATACAAGATATATCGGTACAATGAACTCATGTATTTTCTGGTAGGTTAATCAAAAATAACGTTGTGTAAGGTAGCCAAAACTGCAGAGTCACGAAGGACATCCCACAGCTACGTTTATAGCATTATATAATAAGCCGCATAGTCATATATAAAAGATCAGTGACAAGTTGCTAGCTTATCGCCTGAGAGAATGCCCTAAAATCCTTTAGTCGATTCTTACGACATGCACGGAAGCCGATCACGCTCGTGTATTCCAGTGAAGCCCGTAATCAGCACAGGCCGTCGATATTTACGATAGACATAATAATTCTTCGAGTGAAAGGAAATTTAATTGCAAATATGAACAGTCAAATAATCGGGCCATAAGACCCTTTCTGAGTAATTGAATAACTTCTAAGATACTTCCTGTTTCGTTTGAAGTGGAATATCAAGGTACGAGTATTCAATATCTAAAAATAAATATCACAAGTACCGAAGCTATGCTCAAGTTGGCAACCCTGGGCGATAAGTGGGCAGTTCTAAGTTGAGCCGACTTGTTCCGTCTAAGTCCAACCCTCTAGGTCTTGTTAGTGACTTCTGTGGTCAGGTACAGAGCAAGTATCGCTGTGCAGCGGTGCAAATGTATTAGATATATGCTTTTAATAAAAGTCTCAAGTACTGACTGAAGATACTGTACTTTACATATGCAGAATGTAACAATAGGGCTACATTAAGCGATGGTAATAGCCCACTATAGAGAACCTAGTCTCAAATTTTAAGACTAGAAATCACATGTGTATTTTGCAATAATTGTATGTAAGTACTTTAACATAAAGTTTTTTTAGGTATTTCTCCATACTATCTGATAACATAAACACGTAGGTAATTTCGAGTGTGAAATTTTGTGGATAGGTTCTCTGACGTGGCTATTTTTATGGCATTTTGCTTAACGTCCACCTCTTTTTTACACTGTATAATGATACCATATCATACCATATATTTCATAATAATATGGCGCGGCTCTACTGTCGGCTAAACAGTCAGTTTAAATGTTCACAATGTCCAGTTTTGATTAGTTTTGACCTAAATAGTGATTATAAGACTAAGATGATTTCAGCTCATAATCATTTTATTTTTTTAGAGACGCATAAGATGCTCCATAAAGTGGAACAATTGCATGATTAAACTAAATCAAAGTACACCTAATCTGAGAGTCTCGTCATAAAATCTTTCAAATTCGAGTTTGTGATTTCACGGCGCAGTTAAACAGGTAATATGGGCGCAAAACTCGAAATTAACGATGTCTATTGTCTAGGTACTCCTGTTTGGAAAGCGAGATTTGAAAAGTTTATGGCCACACACGTACACAGACCGAAGTTCGGAAGAGGCGTTTTATGCGTGCTTCATAAATTGAAGCATTTTCTGTTGCTGTTTGTGGATGTTGATGACCTCATACAAGTCATTGAAAGAAGTGAGAAATTGTTTTTATTTGTTATTTGTGAATGCGTGATTTTTATGTCGGTTATAGGCATTTCATGTCTACAAATATCTTACTTATGGGTATGGTTAGTCAGATGAAATCAGAAATGGAAATACATAAGCCAAAATGTGCAAATTGCTAAAAACTATTTGTTTATTGGTGGGTTACCAACCACCCACTAATGGTGGTGGTTTACCACCATCTACTTAAGGCATCTTCCTACGAGACATATCGAGAAGACTGACAATTTAAACAGTTTGTACCAGGGTTACCTACTTGTGTGTGTAGCCATTGTAAGTCTTTAAAAATTAAAAAGAGAGACATCAAGTAACGCTTCTCTTAAAACACAATAATTTATTCAATGTGAAATAAACTGTTTTCACTGTCTTAAAAATAGAACGTTGATAATATAAATTAAGGTTATTTTGCTAAATTGTTACTTGAGGACGAGCATTTAATGAGTGTTATAGGAAAATTATGCCAATCATTTATAATAAGCGTACAGTGGGCACATTCATCTTACAACGTTTCTCAATGCTTGTACCCACCTGTACTGCAACCCACCCTGTACTCGTAAAAAATCCTACTAAAGGCGAAACTTTGTATGGATGGATGGATGGATAAATGTTTGTTACTCTTTCACGTAAAAACGGCTGGAAGGATTTTAATAAAATTTGGTATGGAGTTAGCTGACACCCTGGATTAACACATAGGCTACTTTTTTACCCGGGAAAATATTTTTATCCCGGATAATTTCGACATTTTGTTTTTTTCTTTAGTCCACGCAGACGAAGTCGCGGGCGTCCACTAGTACACTAATATTTACACACTACTGTGCTATTATGCTATTGCGACTTCATTACTTACATGGCATATTGGGAGATTATCTATTGAAAAAGACAAAGTTGTCTGGCCTACCTTGTATGTAGGTAACTATACATTGTCGTGTCAACATCGCCACGTATAAAAACGACTATTAGCGCAAACTCAATATTATTTTAAATCAGTCGGTCATAGAGTCGTTAGAGTACTACTCTTCTGTTCTAGAATAGAACTATTTTTAAATTTTTAATTGGTCTGAGCAAGAGCAAGTTTCTGGCATTAATTTTCTAGTGAGAACTTCGAAGATGGAGCAAAAAGGCTGAATTACTTTTTTCTTCAGTGATAGCGATTTTCAACTGTTAATCAGTTTGCTCTTTAGTTAGGACGCGATTTTAGTGTGTATCTTGTCATTTTACACTTGAATATTATAGATTATACAAAAAATAATTAAATTATTTTAAATTGTACTTTCAATAGATTTATGATAATCCATTTAGGTATCTATAGATAAACAATGGACCTGCTATAATACTGACTTTCTATATTCCACGTGTTATCAAAATAGTATTTTAGAATTCATGTTTCATATTATTACGTAAGTACAATTTACGGGCATGATATTCTGTAATATGTGGCACGGCTACTACTTCAAACAAATTGCACCTACCTACAGCTATACCTATATTCAGTGAATAAACCAATTCACTCAAAATATGTTATCTAAAGTGGTAAGAGTAAGAAGAATGAAATATAGCACACCTCCCTACCTCTGACTGGTATTCGTCGCTAGGGATATCATAAAACTTGGAGATTTCTATCAAGAGAATACCTATACAAGTTACATGGCAATATAAAAACAGTATAGCGGTGATTTACAGACCTACATGCTATGTTTGATTTAAGTGATTGATAAATAAATCTAATAACTGTGGGCCGTAGAATATTTTAATGTGTAATTATGTGAGTTGAACTTCTATGATGCTCTGGGAGTAAAAAAAACGTATAATACTTACAGCTGCTTCTCTTCCCGGGCATACTATACAAGTCAGTAGAGGGACAAGAGGGTCTTGGTGTTTTGTAGGCAATGGGCTGACCACCTGTCACTACTAACCGAACTTGTACATCTCAACTAAACCCTCAAAATTCAGGTCAGAAGTGGCACCATGTGGTTCTATCGGCCCTCGGTTGTCCGCCTACCCCGTAAGGGATAAAGACGTGATTGATTATATGTAAGTTGACTAAGGAACTCAGGAGCGTTCTCTGAAGAACTAGCAACTAGTCACATCTTTTACATTTGGAAATATTTACTCTGCTACGATTACGCTAAACGAGGCTGTGGGATCTCTTTAGTGAACCTGTAGTTCTGGATATCTTTGTGACTTTGTTAACTTTTAGTTTTTACTGATAGTGTTAATAATATGCCCATAATCCTGTGCACAGCAAATACAAAAATAACTCTAAATCCAATCTTCCTTCTAAAATAAGCTGCTAAGATTTTTTTGTGGAAAACAACAAAACTTATATAACTTGGGAATATAAACGATAATGAGTTAAAGTTTCAAAATCAAGACATTTCGTTGGTTATTCTTCGACAGTGAAGGCACATGGGATACGATTAGCATATTCCACGCATTTCCTTGGCACAGAGGTATGTTTTAATATAATTTGGCAGCACACCGCGCGAATCTTACACCGACGACAAAAGGTTCAAAACCATTTGTTTCACGAGCTTCAATTCATGAATCGTAACATAGGCTCTGTTGCAAAATTATTTGTCATATTAACATCACTCTGACAGAGTTTCGGCGGAGATGTTAATGTATTAAATTAGACCCGGAGGTGTTCTATAACCGTATATTGTACAAGTTAAGATTATTATATTGTATACATTATGTATTACAGTAATTATGAATACTGATTTTATTTTTGAGTTAGAGTTCATCTGAATCTCTAATTAGATAATTAGACCAATTTGATAATTAAATCCAATGCGTGAATGCTTCGAAGAAAGAACATAACAACAACATATATTTTTTATTATATTAAGATGGAGTTTACTATTAAGTTCGTGAAAAATATCACAGAAACTTTTTGTTTTGACTGCAAATACCTTCGTTTCTGTTACAAGTAGCATTGAACCCTGAATGTTACTTCAGGTATGACTACTTTTACACTATTTCTTTGTTAGTTCTGCATCGAACTTGAAAACAGTTGCTAACTGCTTTGTTCTATTCCGTTCCCAAAGTTCTTTTGATCTTTAGGTAAGTTGAAACTCCTATCAGAACTTGCCAATGATCGAACTCTTTTACTTCAGGGACCTTCTAATTACCAATGGTGCTAGTATAAAATACATAATAATTTTAGCATATATCCTGTGCTGATACGTGGCTTTGAATACATGAGCTGCATCTTCTTCCGTGCATTAAGCATTAAGTGCCGTAAGAGTCGACTAAGGAACTCGGGAATTCTTTCAGTCTGTTAGCTAGCAACTTATCATCGATGATTTACATAGTGCCCTCTATGCTATACGTGGCTTTGGGAGCTACCCAATTCCGGGAATACAGCCGTTTCTATATGTCTACTATATGTAAATTTTTCTCCATAATATAACTTATGTACAAAAAAGATTTAATATTTCTTCTATGCTGCTCTGGGAGTGAAAAAAAAACGTATAATACTACAGCTGCTTCTCTTCCCAGGCATACTGCACAAGTCAGTAGAAGGACAAGAGGGTCTTGGTGTTTTGTAGGCGATGGGCTGACCATCTGTCACTACTAACCGAACTTGTACCTCTCAACTATACCCTCAAAATTGATCAGAAGTGGCACCATGTGGTCCTATCGGCCCTTGGTGCTTTGCCTACCCCGTAAGGGATAAAGGAGTGATTATATGTATGTATGTATGTATGTACAAAAAAGATCGGCACTTAGAGTAGCCTTTACAGGGGTGTAGCAGAAGAGGTATGTTAAGGAAAAAGCTATGGAAATAGCCCACTACAAAGAACCGATTCACAAACAGATTTTGCTATTCCTCGCGGCTAGCCGCAAATGAAGATTATTATTTACCGATAGTTATTATCTGGATTCACAAGCTACAGGATAAATCGCAAGTCAATTGATAGGTTATTTGTGCTATAGTATTGCAAATGAAACTGGCATAGTATAAAGAAAACACTAGTATGTTTCCATAAATGCAAAGCTCCTATTTTGAATACCAATGAGTGCACACTGCTAATCCAGTTTTATGAGTATACAGCTACTCTATACATGGTGTGAGTAACAGCCAGGCACATACTAAAATACTGGACGAATACTATTGAACGAGTAATTGCTCGCAGGAAATGCATTTTCTTAATTTGAATATCCGCAATGTTTGCTTGTTGCGCCAATTGGTCGGGCTATCCTGTGACTAGTAAAATGCCAAGCCTATTGGCTTGTTCTTTTTGTTTCTAGTAAAAATATTCAGTGGTTTTCACCTCAGAACTATGGTCTGAAGTCACAGATCAATATTTTCCGGGCTGTCACTTACACCGTGTATGCACAAAGCTGTTGAGGACGGACGCGGAATACGTGTGTTCCTTATATGAACGTAGGGTCTACTTCTCTTCTTTGACCATGAAGCAGTACAACCCGTTCGAAGGTAAAAATTTTCCTCACTTTAATTAAACCGCGATGGCCACACCAAACAAAAACCACGCTACCAACAAATCAATTTCGCGTCAGGAAATTACTTTGTAAAGTTGAAAAGGGTTGCGCGATACGGCAGCAAATTGAAATTCTTTTGTGCGGCCTTTACATGTCCAAAATGCTACCTGCCTCTTGAATCATACCAGGAAAACATTTTCAAATCAACTCCAACGTGACGTGCACGGCTTCCGAACGTACTGGCCTACGTCGGACCGATGGAAATCCGGTCAAATCGAAAACTACCAAAGTTACTCCAAGAAAGTAGAATTGAGAAAGGTTTTTTCCTATTTAGATACCTTTTTACCTATCCTGAGAATGATGTATTTTATAGTACCTATTTCTAGTCAACAGAAATTCATTTAAGACGAAACAGGGGATGAATAGGATATGAATAATTCAAATAGTTATTTTATCTATTCAGTAGACCTACTAGTATTCCTCTTACATCTACGAATTATATGTTATAAATTTAATAGATCTAATATCAAAATGCCTATAAAAAATTGTAAAAAAGCGGCCATCAATTATCTTACAAATTATCCACCAAACATAAAATTACTCCAATAAAACCATAATAAAGCAATTAAGTCTTATCTATCGATAGGGAAATCATTTTTGGAAGTGCTTAACTTCAATTTAAGCTGTAAAGGGAGGCCCTCGATAAGCAAAAAGTTTTGAAGCTCCAAACTTCATTAACAAAATAAGCAATCTTACTAAAAGCATGGCCATCGAGGTAAAAAGCAATTAGAAAGTTATAGAGTGTTCTTGACGATTATTTACGTGTTACTGAGGACTCGAAGGGCCTCATTACGTCTGGAATTTTCCACTAAATGTGCACCAGTCAGAGACACTAAAAGTTTCTCGACTTATTACACAGAACACAAGTAATAAAACGAACGTGTTATAAATCATAAGTTTTGCTCGCGGGTTAGCATTGTAAACTGCGTTTTAGTTAGTTATAGTACATTATACTGTGTGCTAACTGTTTTGTTTGTTCTTTTTGTTTTTATTGCTCGAATAAAGCATAACTTAAGGGTTTACAGTAAAACTCACACTGCGCGTGTGATTAATATCGATGTTCGATGAAATTTAGGAGCGGTAAGGGTGCGGTGAATTGCATTGTATAGCAAACTAGCCATGCTGCACCCAAGGCGAGATTCAAGGTTGTGCACAAGGTTGTGCACAACATAGCGTTTTGAAAAACGCATACCGACTCGTAAACTAGAGCTAGTGGTATAAACAGGGTGTAACAGAAAGAGCATGTTAAGCGAAAGCTAAGAATAAAGCCCACTATAGAGAACCTATTTACAAGATTTGAGACTCGAAATCAAATCTTTATTTTTCCAGATAGTATGGAGAAATTCTTAAACAAGTCAGAAATGTTCATACAATCTTGAAAAATAAACATGTGATTTCGAGTCTCAGATTTTGTAGATAGGTTCTTTCAAGTGGGATATTTTTATAGCTTTTCGCTTAACATACCCCTTTTGTTACACCCTGAAGAATGAGGCTCTGGCGCTATTATGCATTACAATTGAGATAACTTGGTTTCATTACCCATCGAATTCCTTGTTGTATGTCTATACCCAAACTTTGGCGGTAGGTTCACCCACGTGTAGGTCAAAATAGTTTCTGATGAAACGTGGGTGTGAAATATAATTCAAAACAGAGGCAAATGATTAACATATTAATTCATCGACTATTATGTAGATAGTTGGTCTCATACAAAATCCAGCCTAAATAGTTTCTCCACGTTAACATATAGCACGCATTGGTGTTATGATATATATATATATATATTTGCTATTCTTTAATATTGTTATAAATAAAATGATAAAAACAATAAAATCATATTAAAACTTGCGGTGTTATTACAAAGAATCGCGAAGCAATGTCTAAACATCCGTTTTGTGAGACAAGGTCTAACGTTTTAAGCATTGTCTTAACAACTTCTATAGAAAACACATTTAAGACCCATTCAATTCTGACTGTGGCACTTAAACCTAAACGTAAAATTTGTCCTACCTGTCCCTTTCTCTCTCAGCCATTTACGAGTATGCTAAGAACGGAGAGGGATAGGTGTGAAGGTCAGAAATGACAGTATTGATATGACATTTGGGCCCAGTTGTTTAATCAGTAGTCAAGCTTATTATTGGTAAAAATACGTCACAGATTCTGACTTTTTGTTAAATTTAGATATAATTACCATCTTCACAAACTTTCGCGTTTGTAATATCAGTAGGATTGGTTGTATTTTACTATACTCAAATAATATTTCAAACAACGTGTTTCATATATCAACATATTTGAAAATATTAGTCACATTGTCACATACTTAGTTCAGGATACCAGGCATGATTGTAACTAATCTATTTCAGGCTAAATTGTTGTGGGCAAGTATACTGATATCTGTATAACCGATATGCGTGTGTTAGATATTATGAAACAAGAACATGACGTATAATAATATATAAGAAGGGTTTCTTAATTGAAAAATGGGTGCAATACCTATAAATTCATGGGCGAGTTCGTCATACACTCGCAGAGTGACGGTGATACGTTAGCGTAATCTATTCTATGATATAGTAAAGGTACTAAATTAATAGTTCAGATATTCCAAAAGCTCTGCAAGATATTGCTACTATAATCCCTCATTTCCCCTTTTTTGTTGTTATGGAAACCTTTTTTCTTCGTTTTTAAACAAAGTCTATAATAATAATAACATATAATCACGTCTTTACGAGTATCCCTTACGAGGTAGGCAGAGCACCAAGGGCCGATAGAACCACATGGTGCCTTCTGACCAATTTTGAGGGTATAGTTGAGATGTAAAAGTTCGGTTAGTAGTGACAGGTGGTCAGCCAATCGCCTACTTACATTTTGACAGCAAAATGTAAGTATTTACCTAATATTTGTTAAAATAGACAATGTCTAGCTTAAACAATGTTTAAATTATTTTATATTAGCACGTAAAATATCAGTATTGAAAAACATAACACTTACCTATATTATTAGTTTCGAAGGTTATTTTGTCAAAAAACTTGACCTGTTTTTTTTGTGAAACTATAATCATATTGAAACAAAATACAACAATGGAAAACACAAGATACATTTCTTGAGTAAAATAAACAAACTGCGCTGCTAGATTTATACACATAAATAAAGTCTTAGGTAGTTGGAAAATGTTGCAAGATGTTGCAGTCAATAGGTAATTGTAAAATATCGTGTCCCACGGTTTACGAGGTCCCTCGCTGCGGGGCGGAGAACCTTAGCGTTATTATTTTCTTATACATATAAAGTATATACTAAAAGGAGATGAAATTGTCAAACTAGACATGCGACCGCCTAGTAGCATTTACATAGCAGTATAAACTAACGACTGGCTCATTTTTGCCTCCATTTTTATACAAACTCATCACCTGCGGAATGACGACACTGTATTCTTTGACCAAATGATGGCCATCTCTTCTTTGTCCTGCCTTTATGCTGTATACTATCTATTTGTGGACGAGGTAGATGAACCACAGATGCTGTAATCATAAATAGTTTATTAGTACTGAACGAAGATATCTCTGGGGATGGACATAATCAAATTTTAGTAATAACATATGATAGACCCTTTATTTAGTCTGTATATTAACAATGTAATACTATTATGTTGTAAATGGGAGTCCGGGATGAGATAAGAATCTGATATTTAATATACTTAGTCTTCTGAATTTGTCAGCATCCTTCACATAGTATCGATAAAACATTCGCCTCAGAATCGATACCGGAGAACCCACTTACTTTATATTTACCTAAACACTACGAAAAAAAATATATACCTATCGTGCATTCGTTCCTCCATTTCCCCGATCGAGTTCCCTTCCTTTTCGATAGCAATTTCTGGCATCGTTGAAAAGTAAATTCCTGGGAGGCCATAACTAAAGATTAGACCAATTCCGAGTGATATCCAACTCATGTGCGGCCCATTTACTGTGTGATCGCCCTAAATGGTCTACTGAACATCATTTCTGTGTCTTGGGACCCTTTATGGGGCATCAAATTGAATTATTTATAGACATAATGGTGACGGAAACAGGCACTGTAAGTTTTAGTAGCGCCTTTCTCGAAGTTCAGAAGTTGTTCACTTTTTTAAATGTTTTTTTAAATTTAAATGTCTCTTAAGCTTAGACATCAGCTAATTGCGATACATTTAGGTAATACGATTAATTAATTATTGATTCTGCGAATAAATTCATGATCTCGTATAATAAAGTTTAATGATTATGAAAAATTCTATTTGCCCCAAATAGTAATTCATTAACTCTACAAATATGAAAAAATTTCGCGGTTTTATAAAATTTGCGGGTAGTTTCTATACTCTTTTGGCTGCAAACACAAGTGTTAGCATCTGTTGGCTTGGAACTCGGCGAGACGAAGGATAATGTCCGCAATATATTTCTATATTAACTTTGCTGAGAGATTACGGTTAAAATTTTCGTTTCGTTTAAATGAAAGTGTAGTCTTAGTCTTTGGTGTTTATTTTAGTATTTTTCTAATAAAGCAGTAATTACCTTTTATAGAGGTGTTTACATAGTTAGACATAAAGACATATTAGATTACCTTGCTTACCTAAAATGTTTATCACATATTGTAGTTTATGAAAAGAAAACCAGGTGAGTAAGAAGATTAGACTTAGCATTGGACAGCTGCATGTTGAAGATGCCCCTTGTGAGAATAGTATACTTAAATGGTATTAGGGACCTCATCATAGTCCACTGCTGAACGTAGGCCTCGGAACAGGGCATGATCCATAGGTGGGACCTATAGTTACCACGCATGCATGCCGGTTGGTGATTGCAGTGTGATTTTCGGACTATGTTGTCAACACTGCTGGCTCTGCTGTTCACCTCCCAGAAACCCTTATTCGCCTCTTACGATACCCGCATGGTGATGACTGGCGGTCTGACTAATGAATGGAAGCCCAATTGTTTAGTTTATGAATACATCAAAAAATTACTTCGTGGAATCAGATTCATTGTGAGAAAGCCCGAAGGTTAGGTTGAACAAAAAAAAATCAACGTTAAAATAACAACTGTATAAGCAACACAAATTAAAAATGTTCACTAAATCTCAGTTGGCAAACCAATGACAACATTAAACTGCGCTAACTAAACAAAATTCAGTTAAAACCACACAATCGGGATAGCTCACCGAGAAGCGGACTAGACTAAATTGAGTACCCTATCTTAGAATATAACGTGTATTATTTTTTAATTAAACTACCAGTCCCGAGCCCAATGCAGTCAGATTCATTTGCCATTGCAATACGGAGCTGGTCGAATAGAGTTTTGTTTTGAGTGGATATTAAATACGGAAGATAGAATAAGTATTATTACTGTGACTTTACTTGTATGTATTCACATAAAAGTTGTTCTATTTCTACAAACTAAAGAAAAAAAATGATGATGATGAAACACACTACTAAAATTAAACTTTTACGGTGTTATTACAAAAGAGCCCCTAAAGTTAGACTTGATTTCAATATAACATTTGACAGCAAAGCGTATGGCATAGGTATCTCCAAATTTAGAGCATGTTTAGCTTAAAACAATGTTTAAATTATTTTGTAATAACACGGTCAAAGTGTAGGAGGTCACTCAAAATACCCACGGGAACGGGAAAAACGGGAATCCTAAAGTTTACGCAGACCAAGTCGTGAGCGGTCGCTAGTAAATTATATTCTGAGCGAGTGTAATGCGATTACAAATCTGTAGAACCTTATGCTGATGCATTTTAATTAAATATTGCTAATGGTATTACGGAAGGAAAATTCCCTCTATAATGTAATGGAACTCTTACAAAATTTTATGAAAGATATTATTTTGTTCAAGCAATTTATAAATTAGTTTATTTAATACATTTTTATTGTTATAATCCGAGGAAGTTTTAATGCGAAATGAACAAGCAATATTAGTGTGTTGGCTGACTGTTACATGTGCAAAAAATATGTCAAATAATGTGTAATATTGAAGCATTTTCCTTGTTCTATTAACGGCAATGTTTCCCAGTATCTCCCCAAATAACATCAGTTATTATATTATCCTCTGAGCCATTATAGGCGATGAAGGGCCCTTTACTACCTACTTACAGCCTTCAAATAATCAGACGAGCTTTCTGAAATCGTTACAATCACTTAGAGGTGATTATTGTGTTAGGCGGATTTTATGGAACAGTTAATCATATTGCTTTGGTGCTTCGAAAAGGGAAGAAGCCGAGACTCAATAAGCTGAGAAGTAATAATTTACTTACCCAAGTTTACTTAAGATACTCGTTAGTAAATATAAATAGTGTAATTAATAATTAAGGTATGCTAATTACGTGGTGGTGGCAAATACCCCCCATGGCAGTCTTGTGGCGTGCCTTGGGGGTCTGCGTCCAGCAGTGGACTGCAATAGGCTGATGATGATGATGATAATGAATTACGTGGTTAAGTCTAAATACGTCACGATGACGAATTTTTATAGCGCGGTATTTTTGGGCTATTCTTTGCCTAAAATGTCACGTGTTGCATTCGTTATTTAATTCATTGATAGCTTTCAGTAACTTCATTTGAGTACATAATAACTTTATATTCCTATATGTATAAAGAGTATGAGTTATATTTTATTTATGAATGAATACCTCACGTTCTTAAAACATTAGTTACTGTAATATATTTTATCTTATGTCTAGACGCTGAGGCATTCAACGATGGTTCTCATAAATATGCCCACTGCAACTTCAGTACGTATAAACATATTATTTTTTATTAAAAATGAAACTAAAATGACCATTTGTGCAGTCGAGAAAATGGGATTAAAATGAGACACCGTCTAAAGTTTGATTATAGGCCTTTCCGTAATGTAAGGAAGGTCTAGTCAAGTCAATTAAGCCCACAGACCTATACGTATTTACTGGACGGTTTATAAATCGTCAAATTTTAAATAACCCAAATAATCTGACGCCGAGCATAAATATACCTACCCTTAATTAATTAAGCGGCGCGGAGCCGTTATTTTTTCTGTTTGAATTGTTTCCACCAGTGTTTGTTTTGATTCTTATAATGTGTGTATACGACATCTGCTCGAAATGAAATGGAATTATTTAATTTTGTAGAAGCATAAACATAATTAATTTAGTCTGACTTTAGGTTTTTAAAACTAAAGCTTCTATTTTATTTATTCCCGGTAGGTAGGTAATAGGTATTACTTATCCAATTAGGGGTCAGAAACTGTCATGATTCCGCAAAATCAAACGGATTATTTTTTAACATAGAAACTGTTTTAAAATTATGACTCTAGTAAAAGCTCTATACATACATATAGGGTTATATACATAAATACGGCTGCATTCCCGAAATGGAGTTTCCAGAACTGCAGGATCATAAAGGAGATCACACAGCCACGTTTAGCGTAGTGGCAACAGATGTAAATAACTCTTTATAACATGCTTTTTATATTATTTACCAGTGGACGCCCGCGACTCCGTACGCGTGGACTACAGAAAAAACAAAATGTCGAAATTATCCGAGATAAAAACTATTTCCCGAGATAAAAAGTAGCCTATATGTTAAGTGGGACCTGTCACAATATATTCCTAAAAAACTGCATCTAAATCGGTTCAGATGTTCCTGAGATTAGCGTGCATAAACGCACAGTCCCTTCCCGTGGGAATTTCGGGAAATCCATTCTTAGTGCTTCCCCGCAGTCTCTAATGAACATATATGTCCGATTTTAGCTTCACATGTACAGCGGTTTTTGTAAAAAAAAAAATTCCCGTTAGTCCCCTTCCTGTGGGAATTTTGGGAAATCCATTCTTAGGGCTTCCTCGTAGTCCCTGATCCGATTTCAGCTTCATACAAATAGCGGTGTTCGTAAAAATTTGGAATTCCCGTTTGTCCCCTTCCCGTGGGAAATTCGGAAAATCCGTTCTTAGCGCTCCCTCGCAGTCCCTAATGAACGTACAGGTCTCATTTCGAATTCATATATATCGCGGTTGTCGTAAAAAAATGAATTCCCGTTTGTCCCCTTCCCGTGGGAATTTCGGGAAATCCGTTCCTAATGCTTCCTCGGGGTCCCAAATAAACATATATGTCCAACTTCAGATTCATATGCGTAGCCGTTTTCGTAAAAAATAATTAATTTCCGTTGGTCCCCCTCCCGTGGGAATTTCGGGAAATCCGTTTTTAGTGCTTCCTCGCAGTCCCTAATGAACATATATGCCTAATTTCAGCTTCATATGTATAGCGGTTTTCGTAAAAAATATAGAATTCCCGTATAGCCTTCCCGTGGGGAATATCGGGAAATACTTATAGTCTATGTTCATCCAGGTCCAATAAGGATTCTAACGGTGAAAGAATTTTTGAAATCGATCCAGTAGTTTTTGAGCCTATTCATTACATGCAAACCTCACCTCCTGATAAAGATACTCAAATGGTCGAAATCACGGTCATCAATATGTGATCATAAACACAATTTCACACTAGGATCAAAAAGCAGAAACCCCATCCAAGGTTTATCCCCCTGTCCCCGACATCGCACGGGTATTACCCGAAATGAAAAGTAATGGAGCAACTTCTAAACTCCCCTCGAAAATCTATGGCCTAATATAGAAGGTTTTTGGTAGATTTTCCTCCGAAACTAACGATAGTTTGACATTATGTTGTGAAATTCATCATCATAGTAAGTACTTCGTACAATATTATTCTGATTTCATTAAGGATTGCCGATAAATATACTTAAATTTTTTTAAGGTTTGTTAATGTAGTTGATGTTATTAGGTAAGTTAAAAAAAACGGTATGCCTGATTGTTGAACTTAGTGGTAAATACTTAGATATATAACCGCGCAAACAATACATAATGTAATAAATCTTTACATGAACAATATCTCTCCTTTTTACCAGTATTCAGCTGGAAGCGGAGTAGTTTTCATTAGAGAGTGGAATTTGCATATTATTCATTTGTCTGTTAACGGTGGCGCCCTCTCTCGTTGCAACAGTGTTACTTAACCACTTTGGACTTCGCTTAGGGAGGTGTGAGTCAATTTGTTGCAAATTTGGACCGCATTTTAGTACACAAATTAAATATAGCCTAGTGTAAAAGATATCAGTAGCATAGACACAGAAGGACATCCAAATTTTGCACTCACTAGAGATTGTGTGAATAAATTTACAATTAATTATTTTAAAAAAATTGTAACAAGCAATGGCTGATATAAGCTTGGACGATAGATGTAAGACAGTTGGTCAGACTGCCATCAAACTACTGTCTAACAACGCAACAGCATTGACTTCCGCAACAAACCTTTGACCTGTAAATACTGGCATTAGGGAAGAAGTTATAAATACTGGCACTATAAATAAGGCAAGAGATGGTTACCTACCAGCCTTACTGTAATGGCTACCAAGTGAATCTCTTAATCCATGGTAGCGTTAATATAGTCAAAGCAGAGTCCAATTCTCTCTATAAAATAAAACGTATAACCCTGTCGTTATAAAACTTTTGCCTCCAATAAAGTAAGTCGTCTACCTTCTGAGCGCAGCGCAGTACCATTAAGCCGATGAAAAAACGCAACCACATGAACATGAATTAAGTTTCCAAACGTATGTATAAAGAGCAAAGAATATATAATTTGGTGCAGACATGACACTTATCCACGCATATCAATAATTGTTGATCAAAACTTCAATATCTTGTCATCAAAGAGGTGTAAAAGTAAATAATCGTAATAATCGTACTATCTCTCAGCCGAGGGAAAGTTACCGCTGAAAATATGATCGTTAATTATAAAATAACTTATCAGTTGAACGGCTTTTTAAAAGTTGTGAATGTACATCAAGCTCAGTTGTGAAAATACAAAATAGTATGATTTTTTTATCATTATTATCTCCAGTCAAATGATGAAAAAACTATTGTCTCTCTATATCAGCTACTTGTCTCATAAAGACACAAGACCGGCTATTTTCAGTAAAATAGGTATGACATACATCAAATTTACCAAGTGGTCTGTCTAGAGCAACTTAATGTCAAGGATCTCGGAGTAGCTCATGAAAGTGTCGTCGAGAGTCGCAGCTCCTGCACCAGCTTACTTATATTTCTTATATTCTTTATTCTGCGCGTTCACCTCCTGATTACTTTTTCTTGGGAGCTGGGGTAATTTTGTGTGGATGGCAACAGACATGAAACTTTGGTATGTTTTCTCTTGATTGTCTTAGGAATGTGATATAAAGGTTTTCTTGGAGTTGAGGGTACTTGTGAATACTCTACTTATTCAAATTCAACTTGTCATTGATCGTAAGTGTACTTGTTTTGTTTTTACTTTTATGGAAGTAATAATTAAGAATATACGTATGATTTAATTAATTTTCCAAAACGGGGTAACTAGAACTACAGAATCACGATGGAGATCCTGCAGCCACGTTTAGCATAGCGTGGTCATATAATAGAGACATTTAAGAAACAAAAATAATCGAAAAGAAAAACGAAATATCCGTATGTACATACCTTTTTATTTTATCATAAAATTCAATGACAAGTAGATGATAGAGAGATAGAGATTAGATGATATCTACTCAACACAATAAGATGTCTTGAATTAAAAATTGCTTTGCAAGAACAAAATTATCATTGAAGTAAAGCAATTAATACTCAATTACTAGATGCCTTTCAGAAAAATAGCTTTTCTAGTATCGTTAACGCAAACAAAATGGCAGCTAACGAAATAGAGGACAATCTTTTCGACAGACTTTGGATTGCTATAATTGTTTGTACTGCCACTGGCCCGTGAAATTGTTACTAGAGTCGCAGTAGACTTATTAAATGGAGAGATAATTTGGCCAAAAATAATTAGTTTTTGGGCACTTCTTTTAAATTCTCGTCTAATCTATGAGATAATAATAGTGTTATTTTTTTTTAATCTTTAAGGAGAGTTAGTATAAACTTAACATTCATTACAAATTCTGTCCTTTTCCTCAGTTCGTTTCAAATGACTTGTGTGTCCAACTCAAATAAGCTGTTCCCTTCTGTCGCTCCACCAGTGGCTTCATTTGCAAAATGAGACGCAATCTCCAATCTTAAGCATCGGACTAACAAAGAATCGGTTTATTTATTAGAAGGGTTCGGCACGAGGCGCCGATTGCTTTGCCTACGTATCTGCATCACAAAGAACAGTCTTTTAATTACGCGACTATTCTAAGGTCGGCCCGCATACAAATGAACCAAATTATCGTCGACTTGCGCGAGTGTTCTCGATATTTTTTCGCGAATTCAAAGGTTTCTATTTTGAGAATCGACCCCTGTTGACTTCACTTCCTCTCTATTATGTAACTTGCCTACGACCTTTGCTAGTATATTAATAAGTGAAATACCATTTTCTGGGATATTGGCCTTTGAATTCTTCCTACATGATATTGCTGATTACTTTTATTCTGGATATATTATTCGTAGTTGATTCGCAGAACTGCGTACTACGTTTTGTTTTTCCATAATTAATTGTATTCGGTAAATGTGGAATGTTATTGTTATTATTTATTGCACACATACAACATATATATTATATTACATAGGAAAAAATAAGAGAATTTTCCTAATATTTCTTGATTATATTCTTTTTCACTTTTCTACTTAACTGCATTATCCTGCACACTCCTTATTTCATTCACAACTATAAATAGGGATAGATACCTGACTACCTATTATATTACACACATACACATTCCAATAAGTTAAAGATGATTTACCTTTACCTAGAAAGGTAATTGTCTGTGTCCAGCTACCCGCAACTTAATCAACCAATTCTGCAGACTAATATAATCCGACCTTAGACAAAAAAAAAATATATTAAAACTACAACTAGTTTTTGGGCAGGTGAGCAACCCTTAAAACGTGATTCTAATCCGGCAACCCTAAAGCCGCTTAGAGGGGTAGGTGCCTAACGTTAAAGTTTAACTTTTACTTTGACCTCTTAGGTTGAAAGCTACGATGTGAAAGGCGCTAAAACGGCATAGAATAGTTTAAAGTAGGCTTTATGGTGTTTTTAATAGCTTCTAGAACTCAAAATACACAATTAACTTAATATTATAGCTAGTGTTTATTTAGAACAATCGACTTCGAGGTCACATCATCATAGTCAGCCCAGAGTACGCCACATGGCACGATCTACCGTTTTTGCCATTCAGCCGTCCTCTTTAAGTCATCGGTCCATTTGGATGGAGGGCGCTCAACGCTACGCTTATTGAGGCGCAGTCTCTATTCGAGAACCCGTTTACTCCACCGTCCATCGGTTCTACGACAGATGTGGCCTGCCCAATGCCACTTCAGTCTGCTACATTTCGAGACTATGTCTGTCACTTTGGTCTTCTGCCAGATAATCTCGTTTCGGACTTTATCCAATAGCGAGATTCCGAGCATTAATCTTTCCATAGCTCTCTTAGTGACATGCAATCGGTGAGCCAGCCCCACCGTCAGGTTCCTCGTCACGGCTCCGTAAGTCATGGCTGGTAGAACGCACATCAGACCTATCTAAATACATTATTCTTAAAAAATTGCAAAATTACTAACTCCGCTACAAAATAACCTAATTAATAATCGGGAAGCGGTAGAAAATTAATTTACCTAGATGACCGGGCAAATGGACTCTTTCTTGGTGTCCTTTTATTAAATTTATTGATGATATATACCTACCTTACCTTTCATTGATATACAATTTTATTTTTAGCACGGTATGCATCGTAAATAGTAAAAAAAAGTGCAGGAAATTAGAAAGTTGAACTTTATACTTTTATTAGATACTAAAGTATTTTTAAAATATTTTTTTTTGAAATTACGAAATTTATATGAAAAATTTATCAATATAGTAGTAGATAAATTCGATTCAGCTACACCTAGTCTTAGTCTAGACGACGATACGTCTGCAAAGTTTCCACAAAATTGTTATTTTCATGGACGAAACAAAGATGGTAACATGTTTACCCAACCCCAATCGGGGAACGACCGCATTATTTATAACTTTGTGCCATCTGATCCCGGAAAAAATAAAATTTACTGCGTCTATAAGACGGGATATGTTTTGCACGGGAAAGTTTAAAAGATTAGAAAGTTCCCGCATACGGTTGTGGCTTGTCGACTCTCAACGGACGCATCGCTCGTTGTATTATGTGGACTATTAGGGATATAGAGAGACTGGATAGAAATTCTTTAAAGCATCAATCAGTACTTTCCTCAACCTGATATACTCGTATTATGAGGACCTATTAGATAGTAATAGTGGAGGTTTATAAATAGTTTTGGAAGTTTTATTATCAGGTCCCCGATTGTACATTACATTTCACGTTACACGTTAGCTGCATAATCGGCCTAACACATGCAACATATTCTTAAATACTCTACTTAGTATTTTCAGATTTTCGAAGCCAAGAAATATAACTGCTGCAGTTGTAAAGCGAATGACGAGACTGACTTCACGAAGCGCAGTTTCTTGCCAGTAACAAACTTTTCCCGCAATTTGACGTACTCTGATAACGCGTAATGCTTGTGAGAGCTAACTATAGCACCTCAAACACACTTTATTTATTTTATTTTGTTTATTTACCAAAACCCACAGCACTTTAACATATTTAATATGAATATAAATGAATGAATACACTGTACTCGTAGCACACTAGCACGTTGAAGGCTATATTTTACATACAGTACATGGAACATTTTGTAATAAACAGCCCACATAATACAGTTATTATCCAAAGCGTGTATGAGTATTTTTGAAAATATTTAGAAATATGTAGATAGAGACCTACTTTGACAGTAGATGCATGATCTGGGGGCACGGCAGTTCCCTCTGCCAAGCCGAGTAAAAATGGAGCACGGCCGTACACAGATCTCGAAGCAATACACTTTACTTTTTGATTCATTCTAATTAATTACATGTTATAGTTAGATATTCATCATACCTGAATTTCGAAGAATACAAACTTAGTGTAAGTAGAGTATAAATAATAAATGAACTAAAATATCAGAAACATGAACGTAAAATGAACAACGGACGTAATGCTGTCAATGCACAGATTGAAGCACCGTAATGGCGGCGCGTTGCACATGTATGCGTATTTTCTAGTAGACGCCGAGCTTACTATGATTTTTATGTGTGGGTGGATAACGCGTCGATACACATCCCTACTCCATGGAATATCGAGATTACTATGAATGCTTCACTCTGTGTATTAACAATATATTGACAACACTCTGTCCGTTATTCTTTATACGTTCATGATCAGAAAGAAGCCAGTAAGTAAGTATTTTCCCCACAGAAACCCAATAACCAAGCAATTTCACTGAGTAACACTCTCACAATAAAACGCTTTGTAACCTATCAGACAAATGGACTAACTGCATTATAGCAAACCAAAAACTATTATAAAAATAAAGCCAGTCAATAAACGTCCGCCAGGTGGCGCCGGTTTCATACAAACAGAGCGATAAACGTCGTCTGCGACTATTTCCTCGAAAACAATTATTTATCTTCCCAGTTGATTTATAAAAGTTTGCGAACTCGCCCGGTGAGCCGTTCACCTGTGATGGCTGATTTCGGATAGCTTACATGGATTATTTTCTTATTTCTGATTCAGGTTAGATTAGGTTAGGTTAGTGTACCTACTGTACGTGCACATAGGGACATACTTTACTTTTAACATTCATACTTTTAAAATACTACGAGTATTATAAAGTCGCGCTCGTCTTATTCTCAATTAATTCAATTACTTAATAATTTAATTGAATTGAAGCGAAGTGAATGGCGCCGCATGATTAAGAAAGCCGACCCCGCGTAACGAGAAGAGGCGAGGCCAAAGAAGAAGAAGAAGACTTAATAATTTAATTCACACCTGTCCCCGCTATGCTAAGCGTGGCTGTGTGATTTCTTTTATCATCCTGCAGTTCTAGCTACCTCATTTCTGGAACACAGTCGTGTCTATATATACATATACAGGGTGATTTTTGGTCGTCAACGTTCCCGAAAACTACGGAATCTCCTCACCACCACGATCATTTTCTCCATGAAAGCATACCTGGGATGTGTCTAGTTTCCAAAATATTAGGGTCCGAAGTTGAGTAAAGAGACTGCGTTTTTCTGCAAAAAATTCACATAGACGCACGTAGTACCTAAGATTTTTTCACGAGAAATAATTAATATCTGTCTATGAAAAAACTAGCATAAACACTGGACACTGAAAATTTCGCTTGATCAAGTAATTTAAAAAAATTTTTTTTAAAAAATTACATCGTTTCCCAGCATTTTTTTGGTTAAACTTTATTTAATATATAGAGTACGTACCTTTAGTTAAGGGTAGCAACGAAAAAAACACCTATGTGCCATAATAAATAAACGTTTTATAATTTCTGAAGCGTAGCCTAATTATTCCTACATTGCTCTTCGATTCGGGCGTAACTTTAGTTACTTTGATAAGCCATTTACTTTAACGTACTTCCACAATTAATGTACTTACTTATGTTCTTGTATTATTTCCTGAAGAATCAACCAACCAAAACCTGTACATTTCTCAATGCCCGAGGCCGCGAACAACTTACAAAATCGAAGAACCAAACAAAAATATCCCAACACGGAATTAAGTTCGTCTAAGACGATAAACCGCAACCCCATGGTCGGGCGTAAAGAAGTTAAATAAAATAGGGGTTGCTTCGCGCGAACGTCCAGAAAGTTCGGCAGGTGGACCGATAAGGTGGATTTATGGGGGTGCGCCGCGGGGTGCAGCTAAAAGCATTACACCGCTTTTTCTATACTCGGGTAATGATCTAGTTATCGACCCTAATTAATGTTAGCTAATTCGACCCCAATTAATGATATGGGAACATGCTATACTTACGTAATTGGGTATTATTTTCAAAAATATTAAAATACTTTTATTGTTATGTGATCTGCGGGGTCACCAGTTAATTAATGGGAGTAATATTAGTTAGTATCGCTTGCAAGCGATACGTGGCTACACCTCGCTTGAAGTAAAACTTAAGGATATAATTACACGGTTACGGGCTTATTATAAAAATCCTTAATATTACTCCCATTAATTAACTATAGCTTACACAAAATATGTCTTCCAGTTCGGAGTAGAGTTAATCCATCTCTACTCCAAGTTAAAGTATAGTCAATGGCCTTAAAATTTACCACACTAAAGCAAGTTACTCTGTCATACCTATTTAATTCCTGACAGTTGTTGTTCAGGGTGTCAATGGAGAGAGAAGAAAGTTTTTCTCTCAGCGCAGACGTCGGGATTCTTTGAATTAATAAGCAGGACATTAAATTTAATGAAACAAGTTTGCAACTGGCTATATCAGTCGGCGACTGTCCTCCATTGTGTTATGCAAATAGTTTACCCGTTTATATTAAAATTATTTATGAGGATTTGTTTACATTTACAATATGGAACTTTTTGGGTTGTAAATGTAAATGCATTTTAAGTGCGTAATGCTTGTTTAAACCTGAAATAACTTTTGATTAGGGTAACCTACATATAATATTTTGCTAGGAGAACACGAAGACGATTTTAGATTTTACTCAAGCAACTGTGGGACATAATCATCATCTGTACTTCCATCATATACTTCCTAAGAGTGAAAATGCTTTCCTATGTGAAAATTTTGTGAAAATTTCCTAACTATCATTGGGTACGTATATATTAGTAGAATTATATAAGGCGTTATTCTAAAGTAGACATGGAGTATATAAAAAAATGTATATGACTTTTTGTATACTAGTCACACACAATGCTCGGATCCGGTTTCTTATCGCGAATTTACTCTGTCGGATTCGAGGTTGAACCGAGAGCGGCTGTCCCCAGTTGGAGACAGGAGATACATACGCACATAGGTAAACATTATATAGATATCATCATACATATTAACTGCACTACAGCATCTACGTGATTCACTGACGCAGTTAAACATACCTCTTGCGAGACCATTTAGGTGCTCCATTGTCCTGTTCAAAGGAGGACGATTGCCATACAAAGGGGACAGGGCATATTGATTCATCTTGTGACTTCACTTTCCTGTTGTCCCAAGTTCAGAGAGATAAACTAATTGTTAGGTAGATTCCCATATCATCTGGCAAAGACAGGTCAACAAACAGGAGCTTTGTATTTCTGGTCTATTGTAATACTAGAGACCGTGATACCTGCGCAGATTAATTTATTCCAAGTTTAAATTTTGCTTAAAATTTTGTAGAATAGATATAACGCCCATCGAAATGCTATTAAAGTAAGCTTTTATACAAAATATGAACTCTTGAAATCACATGTGGGGCAGATTGAATCATCACTCTACGTCACAATTAGCCCCTTGGTAGATGATTTTGGTTAAGATAGCGTAGTTCTTTGTCGCTGTGAAGTTTCAAGTAGCAATATAGCTAGTGGTAGTTATGTTGAATTCAACAAATCAACCAATAAAGAAACAAAGTATGTCTCACTCGGTGGAGAATTTGACACTAAGAATAGGCGTTTTTCCACTAGACGGCACGATACGACCACGGCTTTTTTGGAAGAAAAAATGTATTAAATACCAGTGAACGCCCGCGACGCCGTCCGCGTGGACTACAGAAAAAACAAAATGTCGAAATTATCCGGGATTAAAACATTTTCCCGGATAAAAAGTAGCCTATATGTTAAGTGGGTAATATATTACTGAAAACTGCATCGAAATAGGTTCAGCCGATTCTGATATTAGCGTGCACAAACGCACAGACAAACCGACAGACAAATAGACAAAAAATAAAAAATTTGGGTACTATTGCGTTAATAATATTCTATCGTTCTATAATATTTTTTCTCATATATCTTCTATGTACAGACAGCGATCCGTTACATTTTTATTATATGTATAGATAGATATGGCTCATTTTTCCATTAGACGACATAGTCCGCGTGGACTACAGAAAAAACAAAATGTCGAAATTATCCGGGATTAAAACATTTTCCCGGGATAAAAAGTAGCCTATATGTTAAGTGGGTAATATATTACTGAAAACTGCATCGAAATAGGTTCAGCCGATTCTGATATTAGCGTGCACAAACGCACAGACAAACCGACAGACAAATAGACAAAAAATAAAAATTTGGGTACTATTGCGTTAATAATATTCTATCGTTCTATAATATTTTTTCTCATATATCTTCTATGTACAGACAGCGATCCGTTACATTTTTATTATATGTATAGATAGATATGGCTCATTTTTCCATTAGACGACACTACGACACGACCTCCCCTATTAAATGACGAATAGCCATGGTCGTGTCGTCTTGTGGAAAAACGCCCAATATGAGCAGCCTTTACTGAATCACGATATAACGCCATTGATAAAAGAAATTTAAAATCGACTTACTATTTTATATCAATGAAAAACATTTTTAAACATTAAATTCTGTAGATTATTTTTTTAAATTAGCATTTAGTTTTTAAAATGCACCTCAGTAACTAGGTAAAAAATATAACGTTCAATTTATATTTGATGCGAAAAAGCTATTTTGGTTGAGCGGAATATTTCCAATCCAGGTCATTGAATAGCGGTGTGGTACTCGCGATGATTCACACAAATTGCGAGGTAATTGAAAAAAATATGTTATTACCGTTTGACGCTTTGCCGGCTACATGAATTTAGATTTTAATCTACTAAAGGTTTCATTTTGTTACTGCGTGGTGAACATGTATTACATGCATGTTAATTATACAGTATAATCTCAATCCACTCTATTAATTTAAATAAAACTATTCCGTTTGACTGATTGAGTGAAGGACTGACAGCCGAAACTAAACACAATCATCATAATGGCCAATAACATTAGAGATCGTAAAGAATCTCGGATTTGGATAATATAAAAAAAAATTATACATTTCCATGTCCATGCTCAATTCTGGCCATTTTATGTGAATGAATATATTTTAAAATATCATTAATATACTGATGGTATATTCCAATGACTGAATAACATTCGTTTTAACCATTTATTAAGCAACTATATTTTAAAATGTCCCTTTATTGTTATAAACTTAATTTTTTTCCCATACAAATATGTTTTTCCCTCATGACTTCATGAGTCCTGCGTTACAAAAGAGTCTATGTTTGTAATATAATATATTATTTATTTATATCAAGCTGTTATTAACATCAGTTGTGGTTTAGTCTATTTGTACTGTGTATTATTTTTTAGAATAATTAACAAATAAATAATTATTCGGTACCAGATTATGTGTCATTAATTTATTTCATTTTTGTTAATCTATTTTGTTACGATGGCAATTGGTAGTTTTTTATAATTTTCGACTGGTTCCACAACATTTATCACCAACAGCCAATAACGTAATGCCAGCAATTCAACGTCGGGCATTTTGTGGCGAGAGTTTCTCTGAGTCCGTTGTGTTTGTTTAATGCGGTGATTTTTTCAACCAAAAAACGTTCCTTTTTCGCACGCGTTTGTTTATTAATAAGGCAAGTTATTTTAATACTATTTGTGTATTTAATTGCTGTGTTATTATCACAAGAATTAAATATATATACGATTTCAACTATGAAGCTTATCTTTAAATTTTATTTTATTTGAGGTTACGTTCAACACTTGTTTTCTTTAACCTTTTTGTTACATATTTTGTAACGTTAAAAAAATGAGGTAACAAATAGGAAATAAGGGTGAATTTATACTGTAGATACAACATAAAGTCTAACTACCTATATAATTTGGCATATTCTTAATCGACTACATTAAAACAGAGGAAATTTCTACTGGTATGATGGTATAATTGATTTTTGCACCACACTACTACATTTAATTTCATTCCGCGAGTGTACGTAATAATGTACAAATTACAAATAAGACTGATTATGTAACTAAATTGAATATTTTATTTTATACTAAGCCAAAAATATAAAACCAAATATACTTGCAATTTGTTTAAGTAATAAATAATTCATTACAGATTTAAGTAAACAATTAAAAGTTGAGTCTAGATGAAAAAGTAAAAAATATAAAAAAACTTAAATAGCATGCTGTTTTATTTAGAATATGATGAAATAGCCTATATAATTTTTGTTTCCTTTCTGTAACACTTGTAATTTTTGTTTCCATTGTGTTAAGGTACAATTTTTTTTTTTTTATATTACCCATTTTTGTTATTCCAAATTTGAATTTTTGTACGAAAACAATGGAATATTTAATCTGAAATACGCAAAAAATCTCTCGATCGGTAATTAAAATTGGCTGTAAATGACAAAGTTTTTATCTTCCAATCAGTCTTTCAACGGAAAATTTTTAGTTATAGTTTTGATTATACTTTGGTTTGGTTGCGTCCAAAAACATTAATTTGAAAGTGCTTCAGACATTTTCAACACATGAGATTAAAACATCAAACAAAAATATCTAAGATGTTACTCGTACTAATAAACTGCGTATATGCGGATGTTTAATACGACATTTAACAGCAAAATATACGGAACAGCTGTCAAATGAAATAGTGTTTAGCTTATACAATGTTTAAAAGCCTTCATTAGTAAGGCCCCAAAACTACAAAGCAAAAAATATCAAAAACATTACCCGCAAATACGCGCCTGTACCCTTCAATGATAAGGTGCGGCTTCCAAATAATATACCAGTCAAAGGAAAAAACAACCTTCGGGTGTCTGACTGACCGCAGATATATCCTTTATCCAATAATAGAGATGTAGCCATTGAGATAAATATACTAGACTAGAATGCTAAAACTTTTGAGATCATTTTAGTTACAAGCCTGGAACATTTTGTGTGTCCTTGTCTTAATAAGGGCTGATTTTTCCTTCGGTAACTACTTTTAATAAACAATCTAGTCTGAACTTAGTAAGTGAATTATTTAATTATAATCTACATAATGTTTATTAAATTTAAAAACACATGCCAAGAATTTATTATCAACTTTATTTTCTTTTGCGAACAGTACAAGTATACCGTAATATAGTAAAGACAGAGGTAAGCCTCCTACGAGTATAACTATTAAATTTTATATCTATGGTAGCGTCCGTCCCACGACAAAAATATCAGGGGCTTATATGTTTTTTGTCATTGTTCCGTGGGTGTATTGCGTCATTTTTACCTACTTTCACATTTTATAGGTGTCCTTCAAATGGGATAATAAGTACAAATTATGAACTGAAACCAACGTATCTGATACCTTTGACACTTAATTGTTTCAGTTACATACGCAAAGTCATGAGGCCTCTGTCCAAGCAACTAATAATAATGATACCATTGAAACTGGCTTTGGTATTTAGAAGGTCATTCTCATCTTCTAAAACAATTTAAGAGTTGTAGACTAGTCCATTACTAAACTTAGTTTTAAGAAGCTTGTTGCTGAAACATTTATGCAGGTAGAGATTGTGGGATAAGCAGTTATTGAATGTTAGGTGCTCAAATCTAGATTTTCATCGCGACTGTAGTTATAAATATGATGATCTCCGATCGTATTTCGGCAATCTCTACGGAGATTGGCCAGGTACGCAGAAAATATTATAGTGCACAAGTATGTGCGCTGTGGGAGTGGTGAAAAGGGAAGCGCTTCCGGCCCCACCGGGCCACTAGTTGTTGTGTGGCCTATGTATATATTCCAATCATTGTGAGAAACTTCGATATCGCGTTCTAGGATTTTGCATTCGATTGTGGTTCTCTCCTGTATCCGATAGATGACTCCGCTACATCACTCCCCTTCCAGACCGGAGGTCGATGTGTCTTCGGCAGCACCCAGCGTGTACTCTCACAAGTTTGCATTCGGGTCAGTGAATCGACCGGAAAGTGTTGCGACGAGCGTGCAGGCGAGATGCGTTCTGGTCGGTGAGTCGACTGGAAACGTGTTGCAAGCGATGCGTTCTAGTCTTTGAAGCGACTGTGAACGTGATGCGGCTGATGTGTTCTGGTCTGCGCGTGGACTGTGAACATGTCGTGCAGTGATGCTGTTGCGTGCGTGCGTTGCTAACAGGTCCAGGAAGCTGTCATGGCGGCTTCTTATGAATCTGCTGGCTGCTGGCGTGCTGCTGCTGCTATCGTGGAAGGAGAGGAGAGATGATGCTGCTGTGATGATACCCGGTAGCGGAGTGCTGCAATAATGGTGAAGTTTCTTGAAGGCTGAAGGTTGCGTATGTCCAGTTCACAGGGTTTCACCAGTGTGGGGGTGGTGAAAAGGGAAGCGCTTCCGGCCCCACCGGACCACTAGTTGTTGTGTGGCCTATGTATATATTCCAATCTTTGTGAGAAACTTCGATATGGCGTTCTAGGATTTTGCATTCGATTGTGGTTCTCTCCTGCATCCGATAGATGGCTCCGCTACAGCGCAAACACAGATGCACTCTCTATTCCGCTATTCTCATAGTCCGTTGGTCCTGCACCTGATATACATATACACATGGCTGTGAAACTGCAAAAAAATCGTGAAGGGTATCCTAAGGTCACATTTAACATAGCGGGGGTCGGATGTTAAAGATCAGTGACAAGTTGCTATGCTAACTCAATTTCCTGAGAGAACACCCCTAAATTCCTTGGTCGACTCTTACGATATGCACTAAAGGAAATGCAACCGATGTATTCTAAGCTCCGCTTCAGCAAAGGAAGCGATACTGTAATTTTATCTGATTGTAATCATGAATAATCCGATTTGAGGGTATATATTATCTCGGTGATGTGCGAACCCCAGTTGGAAATTACATACATACATATAACGCCTTTATCCCTAACGGGATAGGCAGAGCACCAAGGGCCGATAGAACCACATGGTGTCACTTTTGACCAATTTTGATGGTATAGTTGAAATGGTGTAGTTGGAAATTAAATACATTGTTTTACTCGTAAATGCCACAATTGTACCCAACCCACATGAATTAGTTTCAACTCTACCACTAAATGTTAGATCACTGAACGTTAATCCCGACGGCTAAATCGTCTAACCTGCATTAAAATTAAGAGCCAGTAATGTGAATAGGAAACAAGATTAAAATCTGTTCGAATGCATTACGAGTGGAGCAAATCTAGCAAATTCTGGACCAGTAACGCGGAGCATAGTAGAACTATAGCTGAACGTCTTCCTATAAAATGTACCTATATACCTACAGTACTATAAAATGTACAGTATCCCTTACGGGGTAAGCAGACCACCAAGGGCCGATAGAACCACATGGTGCCACTTCTTACCAATTTTGAGGGTATAGTTGAGATGTACAAGTTCGGTTAGTAGTAACAGGTGGTCAGCCCATCGCCTACAAAACACCCTCTTGTCCTTCTCCTGACTTACAAGTCAACTGTACACAGTATGCCCGGGAAGAGAAGCAGCTGTAATATTATACTTTTTTTTTTCACTCCCAGAGCAGCATAGAAGACTTTTTTATATTTGGGATTAATTTATTAATTTATTTAGGTATTTATGTTTATGTAGTCTATTTAGGTATTTTTGTTTATTTTAGGTTTATGTCTTTTCTTGTATTTAATTATTTAGTTTATTGGTCTGTTTGTGTGCACACATACCTACCTCTTATGTTAATTTCTCTTTCACGATTGGTTTGCTGGAAGAAATCTCTTTAGAGATAAGCACGCCTTTGTACATTTTCTTTGTCATAAACTTTATTTGTGAAAACTTTACTGTGTATAATAAAGCATTAGAAAATGTATGTACGTCTGATCTACTGCATATCTTGTACTATACCAGTGAGGCGAGCAAACATGGTCTAACGTGCATTACCGAACGGGGGCGAACTAATTGCACTTTTCAGATTGACTTGATTTACATTTCCAAGGTTTGAAATACGTACTTATAAAGTAGCTTTATTTTAGAGAATACCTACATTCGAGAAAATTTTTATTCTGGTTATACATACATAAGACTACGTTCCCATTGTTGTATTTTATTTTGGTTATTATTTGAGGCGAGTAACAAAACAAACCGATCCGATATCCGATCTTGCAATTGCAAAACTATAATAAAAATATCTACTGACTGATAATATAAGTCGTATTAATTACTGCAAGGTACGTAATAATAAACCTGCGGGTAAATTTATCCTCACATCATAAAATCAATTTACTACATTTACGATATAGCACATATTTGGCCTAAGTTACATAAAACAGCATAATATTGCGAAAGCAGACGCTATCCTCATTTCTATCACCTTAATTTTTCACATTTCGTGCATTTGAGATTGACCTGAATTACTGAGCTTGTGCGAGGACCTACTCGGGCTTTTTTGAGCATCATGAAAAGTGTTTAAGAGCTCATTTCGGCAGCTGAAAAACGTTTTTTCTACGAAGTGCTAGAGTGGAGAGAGCACTTTATTTTGTGTATCTGATGCCCAAGTTTGTGCGAGGTTTGTCTCAAAATGGCTTACTTTTCGTGTTTCGGCGGAAAATTATGATAATCTTGAATTTTTCGGTTAATATCCAAAGTTGATAATGTTTTTTTCCGTTGGAAAAACTCAACTTAGAAGTTATGCAAAAATAATGCATTCTGGCTGGCTTAGTGAATAGGAAATACGTGATTACGCCACATTTATCGTATTGCATTTTTTATTAAAATATGGTATAATTTATGCCTATTATAAATTATAGTTTAAAATACGTACATACTTACTATTCGCTTTGAGCATTATTTACATCTGTCACCTGTGGTGTCTGTCTGTGGCTCCGGGATCTCCTTTATGATGCTGCATTTCTGACTACCCAAATCATGTTTCTCCCAGTTTAGCAAAATAATCCCTTTTCAAAAATTTAACTTTATAGTCCACGCCTACGGAAACTCAGTAAAAATCCAGTTTAAAATAAACATTAAATATACTAGGGTTTCTGGGGCATTCGATAGGTAAAAGTGCTCGGTACAAACAGGCAATCAAGAGCATTTGCTCTCGGCGAGTCAACACGAGCGCCGCTTGCCGAACACTCGTACTTCTACCTACATTATATAAAGAGTTATCTGATTTTCTTTCTATTTTAGTTCACTGAATACTAACTATAGGGAATATCCTAACTAATATTATAAAATTTGTATGTTACCTCTACAAATACGATAAGTAAATAAAAGTTAATGTTTTAAATTTTGTTATAAAATATTAATAAGAAAATGAAAAAATTCTTCACCCGAGTGAGATTAAATTTTGCATTCATATAGTTGAGAGTAGGGAGAAGCACATAGGCTACATTCCTTTGAGATTCAACCATTTAAGAATCCAACATTTTATGAATTCACCTTTATGGATATTATGTTAATGTTAGGTAATTTATTAAATGAATTATGCAATTGGGTAAATACAGAAAAAAAACTTAAATCTAAAACATATTTACAAATAGATAATTTTTTCCATTTCTTTATTAATAATTTTATAAATAGAAAATTGCCTGCAACTCCTCCACCGCTGGCAACGTGGCCAAAAGGCTGGCCGCATTGCCCCGCTGGATGGCGAAGCTAATTCTTTGCCCAAAATATTGGCCAGCCCTTCTGTCGTGAGACGCCTCAACCAGTTATGTTAATGTTATGTTATATTATATTATGTCCGCGCGGACGACGTGTACGTAACAGATAGCTTTAAATAACTAACAAAAATGGCATCACACAGACAGTAACACCATTACGGTACGCTAATACATTCACATTAAAATTTCAACTCGCATTGCCAAATCGGCGGAATTATAGGTAGAATATTCTCGAACAAATCCAATAAATGGCGTACAAGACCTGTAATCCGGAAATGGGTCACCGACTTGCAACTGCGAAGACGGAGCCGAACTTATAACAACTACTGTCAACGACTTGCACTAACTGGATAACTAATGTACTGGTTTAGTATAATATAGCGGTGATAGCCCAGTGGTTAAGACGTGCACCTTCCAAGCGGGAGGCGTAAGTTCGATCCCACTCACGGGCCTGTACCGATGAATTTATTTCATGTACAGATCTCTGAAAATTTAAAAGCTAACTATCAGACAAACTTGTATAAATCGCCTCAGATAGGATTACTCGTAGTAATCACAGAGCTAATACTCGTAATCTTGGCAAAAGTGACGCGCGTAGCAGATTCGTAGTAGCGCTACGAATTACTACGAACGCGAAATATTCTTCGTAGCCCGCCTAATATCATGATTTCAATGTTTGTCAAGGCAATATACGGTATTACAGAGTGTTTATATATTTATATCTAAATATTGCACATATGTTGAACAAACAATACCTTTACTTCACTAGCCTTCATTGAAAATCGTAAAAAACGAAAAATGTCCTATTTATAGGACCAAGTCACCCTTGAAGAATAGAACATACATACAAATAGTCACGCCCATTATCCCCCAAAGACGTTGGGCAGACGTGTGCAAATTACACACCTCCTTTTTACCAGTTAACCTATTTAGTCCCACGTATGAGCCTACTGCCGCCGCTTTTCGGGCACAAATACAACAATCTAGAATAAATAGAGGTATACCACAAATATTTTTTTTCCTATACACTACGTGAATAGTCCTCGTCTGTGTCGGCCCTTAGCACGGACTCGCTGCAGAATGTGAGGCTCGAATGCCAATATGTTTCAATTTAGACTAAGCTGCTTGTCGACGGAAATGTTTTCCGATACACGTAGCGTAAGGGTGGAACTGAAGTAATATTTAGGTCCACTTTTTGGGCCAAATGACCCACATTTTATATTTTCATACCTTAGGCCGCGGGTGGCCTGCCCACGTTACGCTGTGCTTGTCTTTGTCACTGTAGAATAATTTTACATATTAATCTGGACAGATTTTTCACGCAGGACCGGCGGCGGTCTTCCTTCTCTGACTATAGCCGAATCAACATAACATTAAAAGAAAATAATAATGGTCAAATTTCTACGTACCATCCATTAACATATAAAGAATAACGGACAGAGTGTTGTCACTACACTGAGTGAAGCATTCATAGTAAGCTCGGTAACGTAGCAGGGATGTGTTATCCACCCACACATACAAACCATATTAAGCTCGGCGCCTACCAGAAAATTCGCACACATACACAACGCGCCACCATTACGGTGCTTCAACCTGTGCAGTAACAGCATTACGTCCGTTGTTCTTTCTTTATACGTTCATGCTCCCATCACATAAAATGTCCGCGCATGTTCACAGCTCTCATATTAAAATTCAACAAGATCACATGCTATCACATGATTATAAACACCACATTGCACAGCTATACACATGACACTAAGAAAGATGTAAAGATCTTTGTTACTCGTTCGCACAAAAACTACCGAACAGTTTTTAACAAAACTTGCCAGTTACATAGGTTCCTGACCAGAATAACATATAACACTACCATTTACTATCTGTGCTGATGCGGGGCTTCACTTGAATACATCAACTGCATCTCCTCGCACATCGTAAGAGTCGACTGAGGACGGTCTCTCAGGCGATGAGCTTGCGTCTTGTCACTGTTCATTTACGTCTAGCCTCCTAAACGTGGCTGTAGAATGTTTTTCGTGATGCCACAGTTCTGACTTACCCATTTTGAGAACAGCTGTGTATATATGTATAATTTATGGTCACACGAACGAATTTGCAGGCATCAGCTAGTATGTTCATATTATGAACACAACGACGCATGCAGTCTATTTCAGTTATAATAAAAATTCTGTCAGAAAATATTTTATTACGATTCCTATTTTGCAGAACGGCACTCACGCTCGGGCGTGTTGAGAATTTTAAATTATTCACTGCTATAAACTCCTGTACTATTTGACTTTGTATAGATTTATTTGTTGCACTCTCTGGTAATATACCTACTGTTTCCAGTCCCTATTTCGCATTTCGTGTCGGTTTGTGTATAGAACGTTTATTAATCGATTTGATATCCGATTTATGACATTGTAGAACGAGGTATATGACTTTTCGGGCCGATTTTTGACCTACTGAAAAAAGAAGGTTTCTTAGCTCGACCCTCCGACCGTATATATCTTTTTTTTTGTCAGTTACGTCTATTTGAAGGATACGGTTGATGCTATCTCTACCTTGATCAAGTTTTAGAGAAAGACAACTTCAAATATATCCATCAGTTAGAACTGTCTGCCTATTGTTTCTGCCCTTAACTTTTGTTTAAATAAACCGCATGTCGTATTTTGTGGAAAAAAGTGACCAACAACTGGTTGATGAATAACGACTAACGTGACCAATTTAAAGAATCCGTATTTTGTATGGTGATCCAAAATGGTATAGAACCAATCTTGCTTTCCCAGTGCAAATACACTTCACAGATATCACGTCTCTAATTTAAAACGCTTTTTATCACCCTTTTTTCTGCTAGTCACCCTGACTTGAAACATGAGACAGCCCTTATGAAAACAGTGACAGCCAGCCCTCATGAAGGGTAGAGTAACGAGGAGATGGCCTAGCAATATTCATATTAGAATATAAAAATCTCTCAGTCTTGTTGCGGACAGGTGCGGAAAGATACATGGAGATGATTACTACGCAACTATTGTTTCATACGAGTACTGTACTACGTAGGCGGACAGGGACCTGAGACGTAACAATTTTCCGAACGACAGCGAAATCGAAACATTTTCATCAATAGCTGTTTGACTCATAGGTATATCAAGACTACCTGTTAAAGGTAATATTTAGATAACTTTGCGAACTTCACTATCTTTCGTGATATTACCATGCCTTCAGATCTATGTTTATTATAGCATCTCCCCATTATCCTTAGTTTAGCCGTCATGAAAACACACAGACGGCAGATTTAGTGCGAAACACCGCCAATAAATAACTAACCCGGAAAGGACAAAGGTACAAGATCGTCCAAATGAATCGAAAAGGTCTCATACATAAAACAAGGGTTGCTTTCTTTGATACGCAATCGCGCCGTGGCCATCCGTCCGCGTGAAGCGCGTCCGACACATTTGCATTTTATTTACTTTCTCTCTTTATGAGGTTGCTAGGCCTTTCTATGAGCGTACAATCAATATATAGATAGGTATGTACATACTTTGTAACGCGACGTTTGGGATATTTAGAAAAGGTAATAGAGGAAGTTCTAAACAATGGTCGACTTTGCTCCATTTGAACCTAACGCATCATTCTAGAATGCTTCCTAGTTAATTCTACGTCCCACACAAAATTGGAAAAATATACGGTATATCAACCCCGGAAAAATAACACTGTTAACATTAACAACAGCATTTGCAACACCCAAATATGTATCGGATGTACGAACTTTAAATGAATCTTTTCTAGTTTTACTCCAGAATTCCACGAGGTACGACTAAACGGAGGTACAACACGACTTGCAGCAATAAATGATCGGCTCACTATTCCACACAAAGTATTTTACGGTGTTCCAATGCCACAGTAAAGTCAACAGTGGCATCACCTTTACTTATTATATTTCTTATTGTACATAAAATATATTAGATTATGTGATTAATATGAAAAATGTAGTCGCTACGTGTAGTACAGAGATCTTTGATATTTATGTTGTGTAATCAATTTACTTTGATATACTTCGTTTTTCAAGTAAGTCTCAAAACGAAAGATGTATCATCCAAAATGGATCGGTGTATGGACGTTTATTACTCTTATACTACACCTGACGACATATTATGCTCCAAATTATCTATGATAAGTATAAGAGAGCTGCACTTTTGTTTTTGTGACCACCAATAGCAAAGCCTATTGGTGAGTGTATACTAAGGATCTCAGTTAAAAATATCTGCTTTTATCTCTATCTATCTTATAGTAGGTACATCTCTTAAATAAAAATTATATTGTATTATAACCTTAATTAAATATGACATTATTTTACGACAGATGTCTACGCTTCAGGAAGCTGGCAACACGGCCGCCCCGCGCGCCTGCGCTCTCGCCCTTTTTTGATCTCTTATATTTGTTCGGGTGAGCAAACCGAACGCAGTTCGCCGCACGCACGCGGCATCTCATAATTGGTTATTATATTCTTGTGACATTGTTCTAGTTATATTTTATAAGTAAACCAGCTTTTAATTCTTTTATACGTCAATTATACAGTCCGCGACTTATTTATCGATACGAAACAACAGATATGTACATAGAGCTTCGTGTAGATAGTGTAAGAGAGTAATATACAACAGGGTGTGCCCCGAGGTTTTACACTGTCATCATGCCACTCACTCGGCACGGCCTCACCTTGTTTTATTTAAAACTAAGAAAGTTACGAGTCTAGCAAAGCTTTTATAACATATAAATTGCTGTGTTAAATTTGAAATGACGTTATAAATTAACAGTAAAAGTTTTAGTGTAAAAGTTTATTTTTTCAATTTAAATAAAAGCTTTTTTTAAAAAGTTTTTTTATTTTATCTCTTGAGCAAAAACGCAGGCCGCACGCACGCGTCAATTGATATCTTGCATTGTAGTTATATTTTGAAAGTAAACCAGAATTCATAAAATTATACAGTCCACTTATTTATCGATACCAAACAACAGATATGTACATACGTCTGTTTTTAATGTGTCTAGTTATTTTTCTAAAAGGCTTTACTTTGTGATCAATTGTTCACTGTGCAGTTTGAAAGTAAGAATATGTTTTACTTTGCTAGCTGATGGGTAGGGCTACAATGTACAGAATGTGTGCTTTTTAATACTTTATTTACGTCTGCCAAATTTAAAGAACTAGCACTACCTTCTTTTTGGCATGGGCAAATTATAAACTCTTAAAAGTAGTCGAATAAATTAATTATTATGAATATTATTTTTATGAATGAGCTATATAATTGCCAGTTTCATCGAAATCCGTTCGGTCGATTAACACACATCCTTTTTTACAAAATTTCAATAAAATTTTTAGAGTTTTTTACTAGGTTTTTAATTTTATTTTTAACAAATTTAATTTATTTAAGCATTATATGTATACAGGCTGTTTCGCAAATCAAAGAAAAATAAATGTTGTGTACAAGAACAAACCGAGAAGGGAATTAATTAAACGAATTTCAGGACCGGACGGTCTTAGTAATAAGCTTAAACTTTTAATTGGCCAATCAGGGCGCCCTTTCAAATGAAAAATAATATTTGAGGTCAGTCCGGACTTCGGCCAGCTTCGTGCAAAATTGAGTGGAATGATTTTATAAGCTACTGCTATAAACGGTCGGCTTCTCATTTAGATTATAAGTATCACATCCATAGTCTGAACTAAAATTATTTTTTAATTATTTTTTTATGATTACAAAGAAATTGTAATTATTTATTTTTAAAAATGATAACAATGATAACAGATAAAGGCTTTATATACCCATTAGTGTTATAAATGTTTAGGTATCTTTGAACAAAAATATCTTTCACTAGTACTGAATAATAAGTTGATCTCGTAGTTAGTAGATCATATGTAACAGTAGTTGAACCCTTATAATTTTTTTTTAATAATATTCACACACTACACAACACATGAACCTAGTCCCACACTAAGATCCCTAAGGTCTTGTGTCGTGGGTACTAAGTAACGGTATATAAATACATAGATACGTATAGAAACATCCATGACTCGGAAACAAACATCAATGTTCATCATATCAATTTTTGCACCTAACGGGATTCGAACTCAGAACCTATGGCGTCGTAGGCAGGGTACTAGACCAATCGGCCGTCTAATGGTTTCGCTAACAATCTAGTTTCTATAGTTATTTATGTATTTATACAGGATGTAAAAAAGAAGCAGTAATAATTAAGGGTCCACTTAAGGGTGTATACCGTTGCTTAGTATCCACGACACAAGACCTTAGGGATCTTAGTGTGGGACTATGTTTTATATGTGAATATTAAAACGGCGAATTAATCACACCCAGTGCCTGTTGACCGATCGGTATCGCTAGTGTCCACGCTTTGCATGTTTAATGAAATCATCGCGTATACACTAGCGCTAATTGGCCGAACGAGAAACAAGCAATTTTGGTGCTGATTACAACCGCATTAGGTTCACGTGCATCCACGCTGATGTTTATGCATTACGTACTAATTGCCCCTGTATCGTGCGGCACGTGATTGATAGTACGCTTGTAAATTAGTTATTGCATAGCATTTTCCATTTATGGGATGTTATAACATGAAATTGTGGTTTATTGTTGAATAAAAAAAAAAGAAGTTTCGTGGAGAAAAGTGGAGGTAGAATAATTAGTTTCAGAAGACTTGATCGATTTAATACCGTATTACTATTTACTAGAAACATAATAAACTAGAGAACCGGAATTCACGTTTAAGACTCAAAATCACATGTTTTATTTTCGAGAGTCCATACTAACTACAAGGTTTTCTAAAGTGAGCTTTTGTCATAGCATTTCCCCTAATAACCTTCTGTCACATCCTGTATGGCTAGATACTAAACCACATAAATGTAGACTTACATGGCGTATATTGAGCTCATTTAATACCGTAACTATTTATAGTGTTACTAGTGTTACATCTTACTAATATTATAAACGCGAAAGTTTGTGAGTATGGATGGATGGATTGATGTTTGTTACTCTTTCACGTAAAAACGGGTGAAGCGATTTTAATAAAATTTTGTATGGAGTTAGCTGACACCCTGGATTAACACTTAGGCTACTTTTTATCTCGAGAATATATTTAATCCGGATAATTTCGACATTTCACATAGTATATTAATATACTAGTGAACGCTAGTTAATTAACGCTAATTATCCGAGATTAAAATATTTATCCGGGATAAAAATATTTACCCGGGATAAAAAGTAGCCTATGTGACTATATGTTAATTCAGGGTGTCAGCTAACTCCATATAAAATTTTATTAAAATCGCTTCGGCCGTTTTTACGTGAAAGAGTAACAAACATCAATCCATGCATCCATACTCACAAACTTTCGCGTTTATAATATTAGTAAGATAAGGTTAGATGATAATAATAAGCTAATATGTTTCGTGGCGTATCCGATTTCGTATTTTCCTTAGAGCTAAGAACGTGGGAGGCGATTGCCTGAGGCTCCGTAGGGGGTGGCTATAATGCCGTCCGTCCTTTTCTTGGTCTATATAGCCCGGTCACAGAATACATAAATACCTAGCATAAGAACATAAGGCAAACTGAACAATTAAGCACGACCTGCATTTTAAAAAACTGGAATCATTTGACAGAAAAATGTGTCGAATATCTGTCATATTAAGCGTTAATTAACCTAATTATAGCTTTGAGTTTTTTATTAGTAAGTTTACCATTGACTTGTACTCTGTGTACACATTTTTAAATACAGTGACATGTACCTGTACATAATACATAGGTAAAAACTGAGTAATTTATATGAATTTAAATTAATTATGATCACGTTCACATTTATACACGGCCAACCAATCATTAAGTGTTACTATCTATACATTATCAGGGTGTAAGATTCTTTTGTTAATATGTTACTTAGTTTTGACTGTGTCGCTGGGAGTTTTCTTGCTATTTCTTCTTCCAAGCAGTGACACTTCATATTCTTTGTAAGGTTACGTGTAGCAGCTCTTCTGGATTTCGTCTTCTATGGCGACCTTAACTCTTATTCTCCACGTTGGTGGCTATTAACCCCGAAAAAAAAACTTATGCCTGAAGACCGTAAATATTGTCACCTTGGGGTTACCGTTGCAAGCAAAAGCTTTGCGATATTTAATTTTGGGTTGTTTAAATTCACCTCCTTTTTTGTTTGATAGCGGTCATTTTTGGGGTGCGACATAGAAAGTAACATATAATGTACAATCTACAAAAAGTGTTAATGCTTTCATTCGATAACATTTTGAATTTTGATGAATTTTATCTAGCTTTGAGTTTTTTATTAGTAAGACCTTATAGATAAACTGATTTACCTGCATAATACATAGGTAAAAACTGAGGGATCACGTTCACATTTCACGGCCAACCAATCATTATCTATCTATACATACAGGGTGTAAAAAGACAACGATATTTTTTAGTACCTCATATTCTTTGTAAGGTTACGATCATTTTTTTCTATGGATCCCTGGGAAACGAGGTATTAAAAAAATTATGAAAAAATATTGTCATTTTATTGCAAGCAATGTATTCGTTTGAACGTTTGTACAAATGTACCTACAATGTCGGGCACCAACCCGCCTGCCCAGCGTGGGACTATGGGCAAATACCCCCCATGGCAGTCTTGTGGCGTGCCCCGGGGGAGGCCTACGTCCAGCAGTGGACTGTAATAGGCTGATGATGATGAATAAAAATGTAACGGATCGCTGTCTGTACATGGAAGATATATGAGAAAAAATATTATAGGAGACCTTTATCAACGCAAAACGCAAAAGAATGATTTTTCGAATTTTTGTCTGTTTGTCTGCGCGTTTATGCACGCTAATCTCAGAAACAGTTGAACCGATGCAGTTTTCAGGAATATATTGTGACATATAGACTACTTTTATCCCGGGAAAATGTTTTTATCCCGGATAATTTCGACGTTTTTTTTTGTAGTCCACGCGGACGGAGTCGCGGGCGTCCACTAGTGAAAAATATATCGATAGTAATATCAAAGTCTCGCCGCTAGTACACATTCAAATTATACAGGGTGTCAGAGAAACTCTGCAATAGTAAACATATTCACAGGTCCGGTAGACGGGAGTTGGCAGACGACCGGATTGGCCGGATCGAGTCGGAGCCAATTTCCGCTCCCATCGGGAGGAAGCGACGACGATTAGCTCGCCACCGGGATGCTCTTACTGGTCTGACTACCTACCTAATCTATGTATGTTTAGCTCAATATTAAGCTTAACTCAAACCTGCAAAATTAGTGCATGACAGCTGCAACCTTCATAGACTAAGAGCTTACTACATTTTTTACCATTTATAACAAGAAGTCAGTATTTGTTAGGTGTATGGACATCTTCTAGAAGGAGAGTTGCCGCGAGCTGCTGGATTTGTATCTACTTTTATTGCCCCATATCTACCGAATACCTTAGCCAATTTCAATTCTAGAAATGATAGTGAAATTCACATATTTCTGATTTTTTATTAAATTATTTTCATACAAAATTTGGAATAAAATAATGTGCATCTATTATTGAAATTAGTCGTTCGTTTGCCTTCCTATAACACTACCGAAAGTGCAGCCATATCTCTAGTGCAGTCTATCACATACGTAGTCGTAATACTTAGTTCATTAACTACACCTGTAAGGCGTATTGCAATGTCTTTGATTACGCCTGTACAGACACTGGCAAAGGCTTGCTGACAAGAAAGAGACAAACTGATTGAGATATTATGTAGAAGACATGTCTAAACATGTACATACATATACGAGTAGAAGCTTCTATCATCATCAGCCTATTGCAGTCCACTGCTGGACGTAGGCCTCCCCCAGGGCACGCCACAATACAGCCATGGGGGGTATTTGCCCATAGTCACCACGCTGGGCAGGTGGGTTGATGACCGCAGCTTGTATTTTGGACTATGTTGTCAACACGCGCTGCTGCCTACCTCCCGGAAACCCCTAATCGCCTCGTACGATACCCACGGGCAGACATGGGGTGGTACGAATTCTACTCTGCCGCGCGGCACCACGCGGCCAAGAGTAGAAGCTTCTATATACCTTACCTATTCAGTATTCAAAACATTTAAAAAGACTCCTTCCCTCTAATTTAACTGGGACAATACCGGAACGCCAAAGAAAATTCAGGCTCAAACAAACAGTTACATCAAACCGGGGGAGTCACTTTGTAAAGCCAAAAAGACTGCCCTGTAGATAACGGCGGGAACACAATAGCGTTCGCCTCCTACCAGCGAGTATGAACTCTCATTGTGCACTTAATTACTTCGGGTGTCTTTGAGATATGGCCGGTACGCGTCGCCACACAAAGCCCGTCATACACAAGTAATGTTTTATCGCGCATAGCAATGTCTTGGGGCAATTAACGCAGTCAATCTGCGAGCTATTCATCGTTGGAAAATCTTTGGCGCTGGTTTTTGACGATAACATTATAGTGAAACATGTGGAAATCTTCGTGAATTATAGTGACTTTGCTACGTCTGAGCATCCTCGTAAGCTCGATAAAAATGAGGGCATCTTCCACATAGGTACACCTAAAATAGGAATGACCGACTACTCTCTATTATATATACACATGTATGTAGTTACACAGGACAATGTCGCATATCACCACAAATACTTACTTCAAATAAATATAAATAAATTGAGAGATATATTTATGAGGTTATAACAAGATGTAAAATCACTTTTCCAGCTTGATTTTTACCGTTCAGGATGTACCTATATAGTAGATAAATCAGTGCACAAAAACAAAGCATTTGACATTTAAAAAATATAAATGACCCTAACAAGGCTAATTGATCTGCTAGCGCCCGACTTTGCTTCGTGTAACATTTCTAAACTACTAGTTTATTAAGCTTAAAGTCATGAGAAATGGCGTCAGCACGAAACTAGCTCCCAAGTGCAGGTATTAAGAGCAAATGCTGCAGCTTTGTGGTAAGACAACGTCTGTATAGGTCACGCACTGTGCGACCGCTCTATATAATAAATCTATACATATAATAAAAATGTAACGGATCGCTGTCTGTACATAGAAGATATATGAGAAAAAATATTATAGAAGACCTTTATCAACGCAATAGAACCCAATACGATGATTTTTGGAATTTATGTCTGTTTGTCGGTTTGTCTGTGCGTTTGTGCACGCTAATCTCAGAAACGACTGAACCGATTTCGATGCAGTTTTCAGGAATATATTGTGACAGGTCCCAACATTAACATAAAGGCTACTTTTTATCCCGGGAAAATGTTTTTATCCCGGATAATTTCGACATTTTGTTTTTTCTGTAGTCCACGCGGACGAAGTCGCGGGCGTCCACTAGTATATAAATATAATTCTTTATTGGATTACAAATTTTACATACCAAAGCGAGCTTAACGTTTAACTGTCATTCACTATAACAACCGATCGGATGCATTAAACAAGTTTACAAGTTTTAAATTTACCTAGTCTACAATAATAGGTACATCCATTTAAATATGCACAGACCCTTAGATAACCCCACACACATAACACACAAAACAAAACAAATTAACCGCCGAGATTAACAGGACACAAGTTATAAAAAGAACAAAGTATGATCACGCCGAATAAAAATAAAAGGATTGCGATAACAATAATTTTAAATTAGATCAATTTAGGACGATAACGGCGGCGGTTATTATTTCCATGGCGGCGATAAACCTTGTAAATGGTTTTCCAAACGTCCGGGATGTGCGCTGATCCTTTTTATTAGGGTATTTGTCAAGATATTCCGTCCGTCTCTAAGGGCTGACGTACACCTAACAATCTATTGAATGTTGCATAACGTTTTAGAAAACCGCACTACCGAATAAGATGCCGGAGGGGAAATCGATGTCAATATGCATGGAAGAAACGGAATATAACAATATTAATAGAGCTTTCGATATCATGAACTAAGCTGGAAATGTTATACATATTATATATTTTGGTTATCTTAAGTATAGAATATAAAATTCTCGAATCCTTTATTAAATCGCATTTCCTAAGCTACTGGTACTGTTCAAATAACGAAAGGACCGAGATCTCATCCTTCAAACTGCGTCAAATGTTTCACTAGAACCAATCATCTCTCTGTGGCGTCTTTAAAGTAACCAACAGCACAGGGCTCACACAATTTTTGTGTGCTAGACCTTAAGGGACTGTAATCGGCGTGCGGTTTGGTTAGCATATGCCTTATTGTAAGAGTGGTAGCTACTAAATTACCCGACTACGGAACTGAGTGGACTTTATTGTTGAATCTCAATAAGGTGTTTTGGCGAATTACTGCGGCTGCATTACAAGTTGATTAAAGATATACAGAGCTTAAAGGCAGAACCACAATCAACAAGTTAAAAAGTCCTTTACGTACATACAAACATGTCTAACAATAAGGTACCAATACCCTTAAGGGTAGACAGAGACTACATTTCTCCATTTAGTACATTCCAAACACACCTGATTTCCTAAATGGAACCGAATAGAATTCACCTATTGGCTTTTCCCCATCCATCACAACACAAGAAATGCTAGTCTATACTCTAATCAGTCAGTCCCTATGCCAGTGAATCAGTCAGCTCTATGGCAGTGAATCTGCGAAACGGCGGTCCGCTGTAATTAATTACTGAACTTCAATGGCGTGAGACAACAAAAGGCGATTGTTTGCCTTCCAGCCGGCTGAATCGATGTCGGCCTAAAATCCGGATCATCTCGCTCTTTGTATCTGTTTTATGAAAGAAATAAAGTTTTTATTTCCCATTGAATTAGCCGAAACCGCCATCTTTGTTTCCGGACGCCGCTTGTGTTATCCTTATCGCTCAATTTGGAATTTGCGTTGGGTTGGGTGCGTTGATGGAAAATTGTTACTCTCAGTTTTTGTTTGTAAATCTTAATTGCCTACTTATAATTATGGCCTTATTTTAAGGTCAAGACACACTTTATTGATATGTATAATTTATAATGTAGGTACCTATATATTTTAATTACATACCTGGATTTCACTATTAGAATAGAGATTCAGATATTGCTCTAGTACATAGAATAGAATAGGTTGTTATTGCATTATTACACTTACATAGATACAATAGCAACAATAAAATAAGACAAACAGGGTAAAAACCGTGCAGAAACATACCTATTCATTCATTTTATTAAATACAATTGACCCGCCCGAAAGGCAGACAGATGGGCAAACGTACTTCCCCGTAACGCGTAACTCCGCTTAAATTTTAAAAAACCAGCAATCCTCATTCGAAATAAACAAACTCAGTCCAATCTAACCGTGTTCCTGCAAATAGCAAGGCATAAAATAATATTCGCAATTGTTCCGAGCAAAGGCAATATTGAGAAACACGAGCATTCCCGTGCGTGCTGAGACCCTAGTACCTCTACAACGAGGAACAAAGTAATTGCTCAGGAGAAAAATTACGAGAGAGAGAGAGTGGCGTTTAAAAATAGGCAATAAAAATCGATCAAGTGCAAGTCGGAGTCGAAATTTATGGGTTCTGTAACTATAACGAAGTATTAATGCGTCATCGTCATTAACAGATATACCTATAGAATGATCTTTAACGTTGATTGATCTGGTTCCGTAGAATTTCGTAGTGTTTTTATTTATTTTATCTATTTTTATATATTTAGTATATCTTATGTATGAAAAGACTCGTAAATGAGCCGAGGAAAACGAACAAAAGTAGAATGCTCTGGGTTATGTATTTTTACGTCTAAAAATATAGGCTAGTTATTTTTGTTAGCGGCCAATTTCAATACGAGAGATCAAAAAGAATCTCGGTTTTATTTATTCCTAATTTGAAATTTTGTATGAAAACAATAGAAGATTAAATAATTGAAAACAAATATGCAAAATATCTCTCAAGTGCAGTTTTAGAAATTGGCTGTAGATGTCTTGTATTTTTTTAAAACTTTATTAATGTTACCTGACTCATACAATTGTCTACTATTGTGGACGCTCGTGACTTGGTCCGCGTGAACTGCAGAAAAAAACAAAATGTAAAAATTATCCGGGATAAAAATATTTTCTAGTAGAGTCGGATATTTACTACTTGTACCTATGGACGTATGAAAAACTAAGGACGGAAGTGTTGCCATTACACAGATTGAAGCATCCATAGTAAGCTCGGGAACATTATTCCATGGAGTGATGAAGGGTACGTACTCTATGCATTAAATAAAGTAAGTTTATGCAAAAAAAATGCAGGGAAGCGATGTAATTTTTTTTAAATTAATTTCTTGATCTATTTATGCTATAGAGTATTTATGCTAGTTTTATCATAGACAGATATTAATTATTTCTCGTGATTAAGTCTAGCTTCGCGCATCTATGTGCATTTATGCAGAAAAAAGCAGTCTATTTACTCAACTTTGGACCCTAATATCTTGGGAACCAGACAATTCCCAGGTATACCTCCATGGAGAAAAATGATCGTGATGAGGAGGAGATTCCGTAGTTTTCGGGAACATTGACGACCTAAAAACATTTCATTTATCGCCTTTGTAGAGAACTTTAAACCTTTACCCAGGTAACCCTAAAACGGAATAGCTGTAGGTAGAACAAAAGCTTTCATTTATATCGCAATGACGTGGCAAGTCTGCAGGCGCTAGGCGCGACGCTTATCGCTGCGGGTGATTTTCTTTTTGATCGTTTGATAAATAATGAATAGACTGTTTACTAAAGATTACTTTCTTATTATCAGTAGTAACAAATGGGCGGGGGTTTGAACATTTTTAGATTTATAGAAAGAACCTTGTATTTGATTAATAATATTTGCTTGCCAGTGCTACATAAACTGCATTCCTTTTGTGCATGCCATAAGATACAGGAACTCACCATTCTCTCAGGCGATAAGCTAGCAGCTTTGTTATATTTACATCTGTATCCATTATATTTACATCTGTCTCCGTTATACTAGCGTCTCCTTTAAAATCCTGCAGTTCTGGGTGCCCATTCACGGGGAACACAGCGGTCTGTATATGTATAGGTATGTATGTATTTGTTCAAATATTGTATCGTATTTGTATGGGTTATGCGTCTGGACAGATTGGTGTAAATCTGTCTGTTTGAGTTAAACTTATTCCGATTCACGATAAGGCATATCCCATCCTATCGGCCGTTGATGCTCTGCCTACCCCGTAAGGGATAAAGGCGTGATTATATGTATGTAAATATCCCGTATTCGCTAAAAAAAAACTCTCATAAGACTTAAAATCGTAAATTGAGTAAATGGGCTTTAAAGTTTTGGTAAAAATGTGATTATTAGTACGAGTATGAAGGTATATTGCATTGGTTGTGTTTATCAGTTTTATAGCTTGAGTGCGATGTATGTATGGTGTCATAATATAAACTGGGTAGGTCATAATATACAGGGTGTTTTTTTGTGGCCACCTTTAACGAAGGGTACGTATTCTATACATGAAATAAAGTAAGTTTATGCCAAAAAAAATGCTGGGAATTTTTTTTTTTTTAATTTAAATTCCTTGATCGTGCGAAATTTATAGTGTCTAGTGTTTATGTTAGTTTTTTTATAGACAGATATTAATTATTTTTCGTGAAAAAATCCTGCTACGCGCGTCTATGTGCATTTATGCAGAAAAACGCAGTCTATTTACTCAACTTTGGACCCTAATATTTTGGAAACCAGACACTTCCCAGGTATGCTTCCATGGAGAAAAATGATCGTGATGATGAGGAGATTCCGTAGTTTTCGGGAACGTTGACGACCAAAAATCACCCTGTATTCAGAAGATTTGTGTCGTAGTTTCCAATTTGTTTTAGTCGCTTTTTTTATTAATGTTACTAAGCCAGTATTACCAACATAGAAAACATTAATCTACTTGCCAAACTTCCCAAATCATAGTTTTCTTTGCACGGTCCGTTTTGGTAATAACGGTTTCCCGCGGACGATTCGCACGGAAAACTTTCGAGACAACAGCTGTTCGGAAAATGGACCATTAAAATTTTACAACCTACTGAAATAGGCAAGAATCAAGGGCCTTCGCATATTTGGATCATAAATAAAAAGTGTATCTTAATTAGTCTATTTTAGGAAAGGTTGTCCCCGAAACTTTAGTAAATGAATAAGTTATAATTTCTTATAATAGATAGGTAAATTTCCTTTTTCGGTAGATACCAAATCCTTACTAATAATATAAATAAATAAGTATGAAAGTAAGTATTTATGTCTGTTTATATATCTGTCTGTCTATCTAGCTTTCACTTAACCGATTTAAAAGAAAACTAATAATAACTATTTCTTTTTGCGTAACTTAAAAAAACAACATGTTATAACCAAAATATTATCTTTATTGGTTTTCAAAATACTTTCCTTTACATTTTAAACATTTTTTCATGCGATCGAGCAATTTTTTAAAACAGGAGGATCACATCTACGTGCTTATTGAACGCTATCCACTCTTCGGAGTTGGTAAAAGTAAAACCTCTCATCAACTCTTTAATTTTGGGGAAAATACAGACATCACAGGCTGCTAGGTCGGGGCTATGTGCAGGATGGGTGACGAGTTGTACTTTTTCGGAAGCTAAAAATAACTTAGTTTTGTTAGCTGTGTGTGAAGAAGCGTTGTCATGATGTAGGAGAACGCGGCTTTTTGGTCGTCTTTCGCGAACTTTTTTTAACACCCTGGGTAAACAAATGGTAGAATACCACTCGGCATTAACACTCTTGATCTTCAAGTGGAATTGTGCAGATGGGACCCATAGCTGAGAAAAAAAATGCGATAATTTTTTTACCAACGTTCTCGCCCGCCTCACTTTTGTTGGCCTGTTCTCATTTTCAAAACCCATTCACAAGATTGCTATTTTTTTCGGGTTCAAAATAATAAATCCATGTTTCATCTCCTGTGACAATGTCATAAACAGCGTTAGTATGTCCGTAGTCGTACTTCATTAGCATCTGTGAGCGCCATTCCATGCGAGCCCGCTTTTCTGCTCCGCTGTCAGTTCATGAGGGATCCAACGACAACCAGGTTTTCGAGCTTTCAATTCTTCGTGTAAAATTTTCTGAATATAGCTCATAGCAATCCCCAATCAGTGGCGGATTTACAAATTTGCCGCTAGTAGGCCATTCAATTTTTGCCGCCCCTACTGACTTTTGAAAATCAATACGTTAGTTTAATCCCGTTATTAGTATGATTGTGAACTTAATGATATAAAAATCTGTCAGTTACTAGATTATTTTTGCAACCCGCTATGTACTAAAGAGTTTAATGTTGACCTAAAAACAGCAGCATGTACTAATCATAAGGTGGGGAAAGGCATGACTTAAAAATACCTACACTATATGCATAGCTAGAGTGCCAGACACTCTTAGCGAGCGGTCATGTCATTCGTTCGCCTCCCGCGTTGCAACCCAAAAACTACTACGAAAATACATACCTACGTACCTAGTAGAAAATAAATATGTATTTTAATGTTGACACATATTACGCGTTAAATATCATTTTTATAATGAGGGTAAAAGTTACTAAATTTAAATTGAAATTTAAATTAATATTAATAATAGTTTATTTATTTATTTATTTTCTCTCCACAACAATCAGATAACAGTCTCTAAGATAATTAGCTAATAACTACTTAAAGGTAAACAGAATTTTCTAGACTAAGGAATAAAGATTCTTATTTATCTAATACGTAATGTAATAAAACGGCCAATATAAATATTAGTATGTATTAGGTCACGAATTTTTACCTAATCCGACCCATTTTACTTACTACGTGCATCTTCGAGAGTTCCTTACTACAATATTTTGTTTATAGTTCAAACAAATTGCCGAACAAAAAGTCGTGCTAGGCTAATACCACCTGAAGTTTGATGAGTGAGAACCTACCTACCTGTATAATTTTGTTACGTTTTCAGTTTTTATTTTATTTTTATTTTAGCTCTCCGAAAGTTTGATGGTAACGATGAGGTGGAGCTAGAACAGAAGGTTTTTACTGTATAAGAATATTTTATTTCTTGGGGAGTGTAAGTTAGTAAGAAAAATCATTTAATTTAATTGATAGTATTTAAACACATAAATAAAATGTTTTTTTTACCTAAGTTCGTATATATTACAGCAAAATCCTCAAATGAGAATATTGCTAATCAAACTGTTTATTTTGTGGCAACGCATCTTTTATTTATATATGGATTGTGTATACGTATAATTATAATTTTTTTCTGTAAAAAAAAATATCTAAATTTGCCGCCCCTCTAAATCTGCCGCCCTAGGCACCGGCCTACTTGGCCTATTGGTAAATCCGCCACTGTCCCCAATAGTCCTCAAATTGTCTTATAGGTAATCCGCGGGTTATTTTTTCAATTAGCCGCTTAACAGTAGCCACATTATTTTCGTTTACGGCAGTTAAAAGACGCCCTTCACGAAATTCGTCATGTAAAGAAACCCGACCTCTCTAAAATTCAGCAAACCATCGCCTCACGGTGCTCAAACAAGGTGCTTCTCTCCCAAAAGCATTTTGAAGACGAAAAAGAACTTTTAAAATCATCGTCAAGAAATCGTCGCTCCAAAATCTTTTCGAATTTCGTTGCGTACGTAGAACTTTGATGTGTGACAAAAAACAATTGACAAATGATTTCCCGCTATTTGTTTTTTTTATCACTAAGAAGGTTGCAACTTTTCAAAAAAATTTGCATTCGAAATTTAAATAGTTCCTTTATTGCAATTAGCTATATAGAAGCATGTAATATAATTATAACCACTTATTACTTTTAACTTTTAAGTGGTAAATAGTTGCTTATGTTGTAATAATCTTAGTTGTTGTCAACCGTTTGTTTCCCGAATAAAATAAAATAAATAAAATAAAAAATAAAAATTACTTAGAATTATTATCATAGGTTATATTTCTATTAAGCATGTACTAAATACATAACAATTATAGTCACGCCCATTAGGTATCTCCAAAGATTTGTTGTTTTATTTAGTTTTATTTATTATTAGATTTATTTCTAAATGTTAGCTAAAATACTTTACGACATATATTAATATAGCGAAGCTACCAGGTACTTATATTTTAATAATCAACTTTAAAGCATTTGAAATACAATTTAATCCGGCACGGGAAGGGGTGCGGTTTCATTAAGAACTGGCATTTACATTTTATTCATCACCTTTATACCTATCTCATATCCGTGATAATTACGTCGGTACTGGTATATCATTATTCTTGTTAGGAAATCTTGTTTTTACTTTCAAAGAGAATCAGTAATTAAGACCTTACTTTAGTTAAATTTTATAAGGTATTTTATACAAATTGCTTACATTCAGCAGTTCTAACTTTCTACAGGCTCGGCAGAATTTTGATGAAATTTACATTCCAATTTCGGTAGCAGCTTTTATTACGTGGTAAAATGGAGAAGCTTTTTGTACTCCACATTATTTTCCACAGTTTTAATACGTGAATCTAGTTTATGGTCATTTTATAGAGTATCATTAACCCACCTAATAAGTAAACAAAGCTAGTCCTATTGCTCCCATTTGTACCAATTAAATACACTTAAAGAATTTCATTTCACAAGTTTTTAATGTTAACCTAGTTGACCAAGCAGATATAGTCCCTAAGAATAACTAGTAGCACATATAATCTATTCCAATTAAGGATACACATAAGGGAGAAAAGGCAATAATCAACAAATAGGCCAAGTGCTTATGTAGGACTTTCCAGAATCTCTAGGGCATCTAATAATGTCCTAACGACTGTCATTAGCTCTTACAACCGAGGCCATTAATTGGATTTAGGGATTTCTTGTGATAATAATAGAAGAATTCTTTCTAGAACGTATGGACCCAGGGGAATTGTTTCCCACATTATTTTTTATGCTGGACTTTTAGTAGGGATCATATATAACCAATATGAAAGAGAACTTAATATAACCACTATCACGAAATACTTACCACATTTAGATCTTTGCCATCAGGTCGATCTTTTAAAATATGTTTATTTCATTCCTTAAATAAAATTCAAAAGACCAAAGGGCTTATTGTTTGATCAGTAGTTAAGGTTATTATTAGTTAAAACGTCTGTCAAACTATAGTATTAGTAACCTTAGCTGCTGATTACATCTGGCCTAATGCTAGTAATTTTTGAATACTGACAGGAGTATTTCAACTTATAAAGATCACAGATTGGCAAAGCCACGGGATATATACATTATAATAGATCCTACGGTTTATATTAGTATCGGTGTAACTGCCGTAAACCAAACATAATCCGGAATATTCAGATCAGTCGTGTATTTATGTTGAAATATCAATACAATCAGGATTGACGCAGTTCAATCAAATATGTAGCGTTTCCACTGTAGGTGGATAATAAATTATTTGCTGTATATTTACATTGCTTCTATGCTGCCCTAGGAGTGAAAAAAAAACGTATAATACTACAGCTGCTTCTCTTCCCGGGCATACTGTACAAGTCAGTAAAGGGACAAGAGGGTCTTTTTTATTTTCTTGTTTTGTAGGCGATGGGTTGACCACCTGTCATTACTAACCGAACTTGTACATCTCAACTATACCCTCAAAATTGGTCAGAAGTGGCACCATGTGGTTCTATCGGCCCTTGGTGCTCTGCCTACCCCGTAAGGGACAAAGGCGTGATTATATGTATGTATATTTACATTTCAATATTTATTAGCAGGTACAATAATTTCTATGATTTTTTTACCATGAGACGATTACTGAAAGACTGATGGACACCAGTGGATGTGGACCAGGGATTAATCCAGGGCAGGGAAGCCTCCTGCTGTTACTCAGATATACCTATGTGTTGTGGTAAATAGATGACTTTTTCTATGTTATTTACACAAAGACAATGAACGAGCAGGTAACGATTGTAATAGAAATAAACATGGCTCATCATCTTATTATAGTAAGAGATGTTAGAACTTACAACTTTACGTGTGAAGTAATATAAAACTTAGTAATATCAGGCTGGCTATAAGATTTCCTATCCTGAGTGAATTGTTTAACATCCTGCGAGTTCAACTTTTTTAAGTTAGCCGTACGTTTTCCCCTGTGATAGTGCTTCGTTGTGAAGTTATTACTTGTGCTTATCTGCGAGGTCTGGGACAGTTACTTATGTACAGCTACTCAGTGTCAAGTAAAAAGACGCTAGAAGTGGGAATCGCGGTTTTGGAAAAAGGTTATATAACCCTGCATATGTGTTGAACTAGTAGTCTCTAAGCATACATGGTTAGAACAGCGTAAAAATAAATTCGGCTTTTATGGCTATATATATTTATAGCCACAGTTTTCATTGACTTCGGAAAGTATTAAAACTTTCTTAGGTTTATAGGTAATGTTTATAAAATCCGTACTCTTTTCTTTTTCCGGTCATCCCTATAGACAAGTACCACATTACTTCAGGATATGTTCAGAATATAGACAGATATAGGCCACATCGATAACATTAATATAGATTGTGTTTCAAAGATAGGGAAATGGAATTGTGGTCACATTACATACATTATAATAATCTTATTCAATGTCATTAATGCGAATTTCAATTTGCTGCCTGAGTAGGCTCTACAGGTTAAGATAAGCGATTCTTGGAACTTAATACGTACAATTTCACAAATAATAGGATAGACTAATTTAAGTTTTATTAGAGGGTCATAAGTAATTGCTTGAAAGTCGTAAAAAAATGAAGTCATAATTTTTATGTAAAATGTTGCCAAGACGAGACCATATTATGTCTTGCAAATTTTTGACTAAGATGTAGTATTTGTGAAGTAGCCTTGTATGTAAAGATAGGGCAAGTAGAGTTTGGCTCCACATGAGATCACTTTTTGACAATGCGTGTCATATTATGGTCTCGTCTTGCCAACATTTTACATAAAAATGTTTTTGGTGGGATATATTCATAATCTCATGTTATCATACTTACCGGCAAACATCAGAGACCTTCTTTGAATGCATTTTAGCTAGGTATTTTTCCTATGAAACGAAACGCCAATTCACATAAAAGTAAAAATCCTGTTGTTTTCTTTTGCCTGCCTAGCTATACAAGAGCAAAATAAAAGTCAAGTATTTTCTCGAATACCGTCGTAACTTTATGGAATGTTAGTATTTTTTTAAACTGTCTTTTTCCGCTTAAGCAGTAATGACTAATTACTTTTTGTACCTATATACAAAGGAAACAGTTCTCTTTGAGTAGACCACAAAGGATGTTGTTTCTTTTTTCGTGGGTCATCGTTAGCGTGCTGCAAAAAAACATCTTAAAATATTTAGAAGGATAATTTTATAAAATTAGATAATCTAGAAATATATCTTGAAATACAAGCTCGATAAGGCTCTATTAAGCTTGGAATGCAAAAAACTTGTACAAATTGTTTCAACTTTACAGAAATTACTACTCGAAGAATGAAAATGGAATCCAACTATTCAAATTGAGTTTCTAACCCTTAAGATTAATGTTTCGGAACATTAAGTTATTCAAGAATCCCGCCGCCTATACAAGTACTATTAACTTCGGCATTACAAATTTTATGGACTCCGTTAGTTCGGTAAGACCTCTTGTAATCCTAGTTAGCCTACTTAGCCTAACCTGGTTTGGGGATTGGAAAATAATGCGGTTGGCGCTGGCAGCAACCAAACTAACAGGTACGTCCACAGTGGTCGACTATATCCATGCCAAAGGGGAACTTTTGCCAATCCTCGACACGTAAAGTGGTTTACCCTGCTCCCAAACTCAGTTGACTAACTTCGGCAAGGTACCTACTACTTAATTTTCTGGAGCCACTGTACGTACATATATGTGCTATATTTGTATACGAGCTTATCTCGTGTGCCTGATGAAGGTTATGAGAGTGTAATTATGACGTATGCTAATTAATTGAAGTCTAGGATAATCTGAAGTGACGGCTGTTGTTTAAAGTAGCGGTTTTGAGGGTGGCTTGAGCAGTCGGGGATATATTTTATGGGTATTCATTAAGGCTGCACACACATGAGTAGTCGTTATATGTGAGGTCTCATAAGGATAACGTCAGCCATCTTTGAATTTTACAGAAGCAGAATTAGCTGATGTATTCTAGTAAAGCCCCACATCACCACTGGCAATTCCAAAATAAACAGTCGTTTAAAAGAAAGCGCATAAAAACCTATACAATAAAAAATACTATCGCAATAAAAACCTATCTCCAAAATTACCCAGCACTACCCGTAAACCATTCAATCTGTATTTTTTATGTAGTCTAATGTATTCAATAACATCGATTTGCCTTATATATCGGTCGTTTAAACCAAAGCCGGGAGAATGTGCTGTCATATGAATCTATGTCCTAAAATCTTTGGGATAAAACATATTTTGTTCTCAAATGGTAGTTGGAATTTATGTATGCTATTCACGGGTACGGATACGGGTATTATGCAGGTGTATTGAGATGTTATGCCGAAAAATTCGACACTGCTTTTAGGGTTATTGCGTCAATCCTTCTTGGCAACATTTTAATAAAAATTTGTTTTAGTAAATGGATGCAAGGTAATTTTTTTGTTTATTCATATAACAAGCATCATTTCAGATTAGGTATGCCCGCAACTTCTTTCGCGTAAACGTGAATTTTGGTTTTTATATTATTCTGAAGTTTAAGCTATATAACTGCTAAGTTTCATCAAAATTCGTTCGTCACTTTTTGCGTTAAAAAAGTCAGTAAGGTCAAAATACACGTGCAGTACCATGATTAACCATCAACCTACAACTTAGGTCGCGTATTTGGAAAGTGCCTAACATCAACCTAATCACAGTTTCATTATATACAATCACGTTGATTGCGTACTAACTAATCTCTATACAAGCACAGTATAAAATGGGGGCTACAACCCAATAAATAGGGTTGAACATTGCAAAAGTGGACGTTTGACAATATTGTGATATTGGCACGGATTTGGATATAAATTACACCAGATCATTCCGTAATGGGCACTGAGCGAGTCAATGTACATCATTATTCTGATTGCCGTACCGAATGGGCCTTAATTGGGGACTATATAACGCGTTTTGGAATGGAAAATGCAACAAGATTGAACGATTTTTTAAAATAAATATGTACAGTGGGATATTCAACTTGATTTGAAAGCTCTAGTACCTACATAACACCAAGCGTCTGTGTCACCTGAGATACTTTGAACTTTAATTGCCGTTTGGTATTCTATAGGCATTGAAACAAAAAAAAGCAAAGCTCATTCATATGGTAGACGGTTGCCTATCAAACAGCGTGCTTAAATCCTATTATCCTACCCACGAGCCCTCCGACTTTAAGTCGGCTTTTCACTATGATTACAGGACTTATCTTATTAACTATGATATGAATGTCTTGTACCTAACACCAAATGTTCCGCAGACAGACCGATACTCGTCCTATGGTGTAATTATTACGATCCTTTCGAATACCAATATAAAAAGAAACAGAAACAGGGCTGTAAAAGAGCCGTGTTTTATAAACTCAACCCACCTAACTTTAACAGACCTGCGAAATAAACTGCAATCTAGTATTTTAAAATCAACTTTCATTGGCCTGTCAATTTTCACCGCATACATAAAACTACGACCGAACGAATAATACGGTTCCCCGGTCGGGAAGCAATAAATAAAGCGTCGGACGCCTCAACTTACATCTTCCGACATCTGCCACGCTCGGCGAACTATTGAAAGCCACTGAAAAATATGCGAAAGACTGTTTACTGAATTAAGGGAGTTCATAAAATTTTTAAAGTTTAATAAAATCGATGGTAGCGCACTAAACTTTGCTGCTATCACTTTCCGATTTAATAATTTATGGCCGGTGTAACGGACGCTTGAGTTCAGATGCAGTTATTGATTGTAAAGTTTTATGTTGCTGGAACTATAGTGAGAGGATGCAGGGGAAATACGGGAAGTTCTCGGCGCTATACGTGTTAATAGTAATAAATCAAAAACATGAAAGCAGTTCGAGGAGTTTCGGAACATTATAATATGAAATTGTTATGTTATGTACAGTGCTGAACTACATTATGCTTTATGAACTTAGATGGTCCCAATTTTATTACAAATTCAAATTCAAAATCATTTATTCGACATGAAAGCATTAACACTTGTTTGTCGATTGTCTAATTATATGTTACTTTCTATGTTCGCACCCCAAAAATGAAACCGCTACCAAACAAAAAGGAGGTGAATTTAAACAACCCAAAAATAAATAAATCGCAAAGCTTTTGCTTTGGCAACGGTCACCACCCCAAGGTGCGATTTGTTACGGTCTGTCAGGCATAAGTTAGCGATTCGGGGCTTAATAGCCACCAACGTGGAGCTAATAAGAGTTAAGGTCGCCTAAAGACGAAATCCAGAAGAGCTGCTACACAGTTCTCCTTTATGGCAAAACCAACATTAGGTTACACTACTATGTCAGCTTCGCAGTAAATATGTACGAGTACTCGACGTTAATGTCAACAATATCTAGGTTTTATCATATATGTACCTACCTACTTACCTATTATTGTTACCTCTCACTTAAGACATGTAGTAGTAGGTTGTGATGTCTATCATCCTCGCTACTTATACAAAAAAGTATTAAGAGGTACAATATATCAGTTACAAACGTAAAGTTATGCAGATATTTGTGACACTGTGTGTCGTAAAACATGATTATAACCACAGAATATATCTAACGAAAGGCTTAAACCTAAGTTACCTAACCTAACCAAGGTAAGGCAAATTTTCCGTTGAAAATACATTAGCGAATTGAACGGCACCTATCCCAACAGCCAGCCAATCCCGGCCAGGTCAGGCTCCCAAAGCTAAGCCCGACTAAGAAACCGCCCTGCACACTGACATTTCACATGCATCAAAATCGTAAAGCCGCTTAGATGTCGTGAGGCTGCATGAAGCAGATGTAAGAGGAGCTGCAGATAAAGAAGTTACATTACTGCTAATTTGGCAATATATGGAATGCTTTATAGCATATTATGAGCTAAAATATTTGCTTCGCATCGTCATCCTTGCATTGGCTACTCAAGAACAAAACGTCGTTGCAACTTGTACTTGTCCAGTACTGACTGAGCCTATATCTATAGTCCCCCCGGAAGCTTCTTCAGGCCCCAACTTGAGACCCAGGGAGGGTTTAAAACGGCCAATTAGATACCAACTAGAAATAGATAATGTATGTGTTAGAATAAAGGTGGAGGTGTGACTATGACGATTGTCCTTCCCTAGCTTTCAAGGCATTTGTTATCTGTGGGCAAAAAGCCCCGCGCTTTTCTCTTTGAATACACCTTTCTTGTGGATAGTCGTGTTTCTCTGAACCTCCTATTATTACCCTAGTTTATCGCATAACCTGATATATTTCAATATATATCTCTCACCGTATGCTATGCAAGGGCGGATCCAGCTTTGGCGCCAGGAGGGGGTCACATAGTCAAGTCAAGAACTTATAATTAATTTTGTAACAATAGAGTAAAAGTAAAAAGAAAGTACAAAACTCCATACAAAATTTTATTAAAATCGCAGTTTGCGTGAGTTTCAAAGCCTCATCAGTTCATACTGTTGAGGAACTCTCGACGATCGCTAATGCTCCTGATGCAGGTGAAGCGAACAATAATTATTAGCCTTTTCACTATTAAAGCTCGATAATTTCTTTGTAAAAAATAGCATTTTTACATTATATTTTATTATTCTCACACAATAATTTTGTGTTAGGCGAGCGACACGTGCAGGCGAGATGCGTTCTGGTCGGTGACGATGGGACGTGTTGCGGCGATGCGTTCTGGTCTTTGACACTGGGAACGTATGCGGCTTTGTTCTGGTCTGCGCGTGGATGGGAACTGTTGTTCCGTGAGCCGATGTGCGTGCGTTGCTAACAGGTCCAGGAAGCTGCTGGCAGCTTCTTATGTCTGCTGGCTACTGGCGTGCTGCTGCTGCTGTCGTGGAAGAAGAGGAGAGGTGATGCTGTTCTGTGATATCTTTGCTGCGGATGCTGCGATAGGTGATTCCTGAAGACTGAAGGTTGCGTATGTCCATTCACAGGGGTACCAATGTGGGGGTGGTGAAAAGGGAAGCTCTCACCGGGCCACTATGTTGTTTGGCCCATGTATATATTCCAAACATTGTAAGCTGATATCGCGTTCTAGTTCTTCGATTATGGTTCTCTCCTGCATGTCCGGAGCAGGGCGGCTCATTTGGTCACCAAATTTTTTTACTATAAAATGGGGTAATTGCAAAACCCTTCTACGTTAATCAGATTTCCTGACATAAAAAGTTTTTTTATGGATGGCAGCCTTCTGCGGGCGTCAATCTAAGTTTATCCTACTATAGTGAGCGAACAACTGAGAAAAGCAAAGACGAACTCCATTTCATGGCTGGTTTGTAGAAGTATCAAGCAATACACTGTGATAAATATGTATTCAATTATACGTGATACGTGCGACAAGCGCGCGCAAGTTGGCGCGGTTTTATGTGCTCTTTCCCAAACATTTGTATACAAAGTTAATCTACATATATTAAATTAATTTAATATTAAAGGTATGTAGTTACAAAAATCTGTATACAAAATATATAAATAAAATCTTATGTTCAATTAGGCTATGCCAGCTCAGGGGGGGGTGACCCCCATGACCCCCCCCTATCCGCCGTTGATGCTGTGCAGTTCTTCCTCGATGTCCTCCAGACGCCCTTTTCTAAGTCAAATCCACCTGGAGAAGTAGCAGTGATAAATATGGTGATACGTGCTTGTTTTAGAAAAGCAATATACGGTTTACAGATAGATTGTGATAATAACACGTATTTCTAAATGACTAGGTGCATAGATCTTAAGGTAAATAGTTGTAAATAGGTATTTAAAAAAAAACTTGTGTTGAACTATTCCACTGAGTACCTAGGTAACTAATAGTAGCTTCTAAGTGAAGAAAAAAGCTAGCAAACTGTTTTGATCAAAATACAAACCGAGTATAGCTTTAACATTTTTTATCAGTCTCAAATACATATATTAAGAAGCCCAAGACATCAACATTCTATAGACTATCTCCCTAAATTCACTTCTGCTTCCTTAGTAAAGAACTCCTAGTGGAGACCGGGTTTAAATCAGGGCAGGTGCAAGGCGGTGATAACAGTTGCCGATGTTTGCCCTGTATAAATCAGTGAGTCAACGGATCTACTGCACTTGCCCGTGCGGCTCAATACCGGATTGACAAAACTGTATTCTGATTTATGGCAATGTGTGATGTTGAATCTCATCGGAGCGTATTTTGAAGTGACCATATGTTTGTGATTGGTCAGTATTATTCAGTACTTACACTATAGTAACAGTCAAAATACTGAAGGATAAATACTTTTCTGTGCGCAGGATTACTGCAACTTAGGTCGAGTGATTAAATATATATACCTAGTATAACGATTAAATACCTACGTACCAAAATAAAGTTAAAATTACAAAATGCATTTAGTTAACTTCTATCCATTCCTACATTACCATAAAAAAGTCTATAAATCTACTTTTTAAATAGAAATCAGAGCCGAGTTGAGGTTTACTTTAGCTCTAATGCACTCGCGCTTCTCAAAGAAGCAAATATAATTAGCCAGTATTTTCAACAGGATGAACAAATTAATAAAGTTCAACCAGTCGAAAGAAACGGAGTTACGGGAAGTAAATGAAAGCGGGCCCCTAATGAGTGGACAGTCATATTTTCTGGCACGAACATTAAGGGTCATGCTGAAGTCTGTCTTATCACCTTTTTACCCGACTGTTAAGGTAGGGTATTGATGTTAGCGAAGCTACGAGCTCTATTTGAGGTAAATTTAGCTAAAAAGTATGTGCATCAACTTATAACCATGTACTTATTCAATGCAATTTATCACTGCAAAAACAAGCATTATTGTCGCTCTGTCAGTAGAGCCAATAATACCTAGAATTTAATAAAATTGCCGTTCAACAGAAATAGAGATACTTAGAGCTATGAGTTATTTCATTCCGATCGCTATATTTAGCAAAATTAATTTAATTAAACCAGCGTCGATTGTCAACAGCCTAACAGTCCGTCCACAGCCATTTTATTTGATCTGACAAACCAAAGCTCCGATATTATCTCCAAAGGCCAGTCAATTCCCGTAAGATTGATTAATTACATTGTCAATTCAAAACAATATTATCAAACAAACATTGATGTCAATAGCACGCAATACGGGCAGAAGAGACAAGTAAAAGGGGGTAGTCCAGAGTTACAGTGTACCTTGCTTTACCTACACTCACAGCTTTATGTCCTGGGTCCAAAGCCATTGTAGGGTAAGCTATACACGGTTCCTCTCAAGGGTTATTAGATTTCCTGTCACACGCATGGCCTTGCCGCAGACCCTATTTGCCAAACATTGTCCACGCCAATTTCTTACGTAAACACTTCGTACGGTTATTATCACTTCTTTCAAATGCGCCAACCCTTAGTGAATAGTGTTGTCATCCTAAATAGCATCACTGAGTATTTATACATAATAAGAGTTGTTCTATCTTTCATTGCAATGGCCCCGACTTCTCGCATTAAGTACTTTTACCTAGAAATTTCAAAAATAATTTTATTCTAAGAAAAACAAATCTTTGAGAATTGAAATAACAATGTTTTTATATAAACATAAACGACAGCTTACACACATAATACATATCGACAGTGGAAAGGCAAAAACGCTAAGACGCTAAAACGCCACCAGGCATGGGGGCGCTTTAGCTTTTTTGCCTTTCCACTGTCGATATAATTTACTTGAGTTTTATAAGGCGTGCTTATGTAACAGAGATTTCTAAACCATTTATTCATTTTCTTCATTTAAGAGTATCGTAAGAGTCGACTAAGGAATTATATTTAGAGCGTTCTCTCAAGTGATGTGCTAACAACTTGTTACCGATCTTAAGACACCGCTTTGCTACAGGCTGTACGATTTCCTTCCCGATTTTGCAGTTCTGGCTACCCCATTCTTGGGAACACAGCCGTGAGTATATCCATCTATAAAGCTGTGGAACTCCCTGCCTGAATCCCTGTTCCCCATGAACTATAATCTTGCGGTCTTCAAGTCGAGAGTGAACCGGTTTCTTTTAGGCAAGCGCACTCCATCTTAGACTGCAACGGTGCTTACCATCAGGCGCGTTGTGGTCAAGCGTAAGCCTATTTAATATTAAAACAAACAAAAAAAGTATGTAAAAATAAACCTTTGATTCAGCAGGTAACCATAAATTCATAAAGAAAGATTATTACCATTGTGTGAGTAAATTCGCACTGCATTGCTAATAGCCGGCTAATATATCTCCTTTTCATAATCATTTCTCTCTCTATTTAAGTCAGAACACCTTATACAGCGTGTAACAAAAGGGGTATGTTAAGGGAAATGCTATGAAAATAGCCTACTATAAAGAACTTATCCACGGAGACTAAATAACATAGGCTTATATTTCAAGTTGAGTGAATAGATAGTTTAGGTACTGGTCATATAATTTTTATAAACAAAAAACATGTGATTTCAACTCTCAAATTTTATGAATAGGCTATAGTGGGCTATTTTAATAGCATTTAGCTTAACATACCCCTTTTGTAACTGTATATTTAGTGCTTATTTTTAGTTGGGTTCACGTTTATGTGCTAGTTCTAAATACCCCGTTCGCGACGTCAATGTTATTCTGAGCACAATTAACTCGGCTTCACTCATTACCGGTGGGTCTCAATGCGTCATTTCTAACTTTCCTTTATTCTATAGAATTTTCCAGCCACCTTTTTCCTTTTAAACTCAGAAAAGACTTGAAAAACACGATTTCCGGACGGTTAGTACAGTTAATTAGGGACCTAATTATTCACAGGTTTATTTTTATATTTTTCATAGAAATTAAAACATGTTTATAAGTTATAAATATTATTAAGAAATGAAAAAAAACACCCGAGTGAGACTAGAACTCACGACCTCTCGCATACCGCGCTGTGCTCTAACCAACTGAGCTACCGGGTCATTTAACTCGGATGACGAATTTGACTATCTCTTTTAAATGTTTATGTTATAAAATTACTAATAAAGAAATGGAAAAAATTCTTCACCCGAGTGGGAATTGAACCCACGACCACTGCATACCGTGCCAGTTTCTCTAACCACTATAAATGTAAAAATAGAAGCAATTAGTTGTTTCGTTAAAAGATTATTACGTTTGGTAGCTTACATCTTGTATGAAGAACAAGGTGCTTCTGAAGTACCTACTTCACAACATATTATAAAGCAAAGTCGCTTCCCGATGTCTGTCTGTCTATGTATACATCTTATGCTTAAAACTACGCTATGGATTTTAATGCGGTTATTTTAATAGATTTATTCGAGAGTATGGCTTCGCACGGGTGTAATTATTGTAAGTATTTCTCTCCTAGTGGGTAAAAAGTAGCCTCAGTTAGCATTCAAATGTTTGTGATTCTGTCTGTGTCCCTGTCCTTTTTATATGTATATTCATCTTTACATAATTTTATACAAAATTCCAACCAAACCAAGAAATAGAGACAAGAAACGGAGATAATGTAGTAGTAGAGATAGTAGATGCTACGAGATAGATGCTCAAGAGGTAGGTACTACTAATTGCAGTTATGGTAGACTATGGATGCCCGCGACTCCGTGCGCATGGACACAACAACAACCAAATATTCTGGTAAAAAATATTGTTGTGCGTTAAAAAGTAGGACTACCGTGTGCCAAATTTTATTTAAACCGGTTCAGTAGTTTTAGTGTAAAAGCTGGACAGACAGGAAGAGTTACTTTTCCATTTATAATATTAGTCAGATACTCCTGTATTTGATTTCTTTTTTGAAAAATATCTAAGAATATACACGATTTATGTAAGAATGTATTGGATAGCATTCATACAGATCTAACATAAATCCTAAACTGACCTCTAATCTAATATCCGTACAATGCCTTACTGTCCCAAAAGATACAGGTAGTAAATGTTCAACAGATATTACGTAAAGGAGAAAGTTCATAAGGTCGGTATTACCTGGGCAAAGCTTTTTGGCATAGTCGGCCGGACAGTATCGATTTGGACCAGGTTATATACAAGGTGAATACAAAGTTGGATCTCAGAGTTTTTCTGTATACATACAATATCTATTTGTATTATAGTATTAAGATCTTGTATACCATCTCTCAGTTGGACACAAAGATTGACCAATATGTATAATAGTGCTTGCCTCTGCTAGGATTTTAAGAAACCTAAGACCTTTTTGCCCAGTAGCCACTGTGAGATCTGCCCCCTTAACGTACCGTAAATGTAATTCAAAAGATACGATAGCGAAATTAAAATTTGTATTACATTTTCGCCATCGTTTTACCTATAGGTACATTGCAAGACATAATCAGTCAGGTTATCTAATCACGTAGATGCATAGGTCTGCCAGCACATGAGGTATTTATGTATGTATCTCCCCCTTCCCCTTTCTGCTTTCTTAACACCTATAGTAACGTTATCAGCCCTTCAAGTGTATAGGTAGTAGCGCCTATTAACTCGTCGCTCATTAGTAGGTCGTTTCCATTCGCCCTACGTAACCCTCCCGGAAAGTTCCTCCAGAAAGCCGTAGGTTATGTATTTCTATGTATAATCAAAGACAATTATAACCTGTCTTTGGTATAATGTTAGTAAATACCAATCCAATGATTAAATGTTAAAATTAATAATACATTCATTGGAGTTCGTAGAATATGTATCAAAGATATAGCAGTACCTAGGTACCTACCTACTAGAGCAGTGGTCTCTAAACTACGGCCCGCGGGCCAAATCCGCCCCGCCAGTGCCATCAATCCGGCCCGCGACACCTTAGGACTGGTGTCATCAAACTGGCCCACGACAGTTTAGGACTGGTGTCATCAAACTGGCCCACGACAGCCAATGTTTAACTGTTGTTACTATTACTGTGATAAGTTTAATGGAAGACTTAGATGAATATGGAAGAGAATGAAAACACAGAATGATAATTACTCGATTTTATTTACTTGTAAGGTAAAACTAATTACTAAACTCTAAAAAAAAAAATATATATATACAGTGTATTCAGTACACTACAATAGTAATTGAAATGCAAAAAGCCTATATTTGCTTAGGTGGGCAGAAAAATTAAATTTGTTTTGGCCCTTGGAACATACAAAAAAAATATTATGGCCCTAAGGCTTAAAAGTTTGGAGACCCCTATACTAGAGCTTCCCCTATCCTTTCTCCCATTACCATTGGTTAAGGTCTAGCTAGAGAGACACTTCATTTTAACCCAGGATCCGTATGTTCCAGACTACTGCAAAATTAAAGACGTCCAGAAAATGTAAGCACACCTTCAATAAGTACCCAATTGATGATGTGATCTGCCTATTTAAGAGGTGTATTTATAAGGTATTTTGCTTACTTTTCTATGTTCCCTGTCGTCAGTGACTAGCACGTTTAACAGCGGCAGACTCGTTACGACACGTACAACTTAATGTTCTGACGGTATACCGTCATTGCTGTCTATTCTTTTATTGAAACTTACTTTCTGTATGGCCTGCGATTCTAGAGTCCCTGGACATTATCTCTTAAGGAGACATCCAATGATGATACTGTAGTGCAGTGCTGGCTACCCCATTTCGGGAACACAGCCGTGTGTGTATATACAGGGTGTGTGTATATACAGGGTGTATGTCCTGCGGCTGATCTCTCTCCGGTCGTGTCGGCTGTCCGTCCCATCGGACTATGAGAGTGAGGGAATAGAGAGTGCATCTGTGTTTGCACACACACTTGTGCACTATAATATTTCCTGCGTACCTGGCCAATCTCCGTAGAGATTGGTCGCCTTGGCCGAAATACGGTCGGAGATCATCATCAAGAAAGATAATTGGACAACCAACAGTTAAGGGAACTTTTTTTATTACCAAACAAGTAACATTAAATATTTACAGAAGGGTAGAAATTTCTATAACTAACTTAAAAACTACTTAGGGCTAACGTGTATATGGTAGATCGGTTGACCAGTTCCTGTTTTACTAGTTTCTATTAGTATTAAGAAAGATAATTGGACAACCAACAGTTAAGGGAACTAATAATATATTAGGTACCTTTATGTATAGGTTGGATTATTTGCTCCTCCTTACAGTAACTTTTTACGATATCGTAGTGGCTACGCCTTATTACGTTTACGAGGGTTAATAATATGGTAATTATTATAACAGCCGTTGGATATCATGACACGTTTCTATGTGGCTCGCATTTTCACTATAAGACCTAAACCTTTGTCTTAACGATGTTCATTTTTCTTTTTTTGTATCTATCTTTTATATACTTACCTACTTACATTAATATAACCCGGTAACAACTTATTTGTTAATAACATGTCTTTGTATGTGATGTCATCAAATACTGCTTTTATGTCTTTTGTTTTTAAATTCGTAGTTATTTCTTCAATAATGTTTCAACGGGTCAGTCAGTTTGATACTACCTAACTCTATAGAAATCCTACGAAAAACGCTTTATTTTTATTAGCGCAAGACGATTTAAGTAGAATAATCAAATCAACAAATCCCAACAATCTGTGATACCGCTAGTTCCAAAGAGAAAGTGGGAAATTCTTCGTTCTAATCCAACTTTTATCCTATTCCAATATATCTACCTATATATAATATATTACATAACACACACGGCTGTAATCCTAAAATGAGGTAGCTAGAACTGCAGAATCAAAAGGAAAATTCCACAGCTCCAAAAGGACATGCAAAATAAACATGTAGGTAATTTCGCGGCCCACCACTAATTCCCACCGCTGCAACTCCTGTTAACCAGGATCAACAGGGGCGTCCAGAAAAATGGTATAAAGCATAGAAGACCCCCCTAACAAACGACAATATAATGTAAAAGTAATAGAAATTATAATAACTTACGTACTCATTAGAATGTCAACATTTTTATTTAACACCTAACGGATTCAAAATAGGCCTGACAAATTAGCGCCCCTTATAAAATAGGAAAAAGCATAGACATAATTCAAAACAAAATTTATTTTGCTAAGGTAACCGCCGATTAGTGCACCCGATTAAAACGTCGCTTTCTCGCTTTTACTTGCAAATTTATCAACGAGCATCGGTATATCAACAAGCTCTGCATTCGACGATAAAACGCGAATGAGAGACGATTCTGACCCATCGTATTTCGATAAAAGAAAAGGAACGTTCCCCTGTAGCTTACTGGAGAAAAGCGTGAGATCACAAAATGACAACAATATTCTTCTCACGTGATCCAAACATTTCCCAATGTTGATTTCATCATCCGATCCGATTTCGTAAAATTCCGGAAATGTAACATCTTTACTCGTTGTCGAGCGGTGGAGTATATCCTGTAAATCTCATTGTGTGATTCTCTGCATCCGTGAGTTCAAACGACTAGAAAGCCAAAGCGAGCGAGTGATACTCTCGCCAAAATAGATTATAGTTACAATCTTCTTAATATATAAAAAATCCGTGTCATGTGTATGTTCCGAATAAACTCAAAAACGTCAACTATATTCGAAAATTGGCATACGTATATGTAATTTGGTCCATATGATAGGATAGTTATTATTTAAATTAATGGTCTTAATAACTAATAATTAATAAAAAACTGAACCGTTGGTTGTTGTTAAATATTAGGCAACAGATGGCGCCTGTTCTTCTCTTTCACCATGTGTTTTTATATAGAACAGAAATCGAGCAGAATATCTTACAACTTCAAGTGTTTAGAACCGTGTCGATATATAATCGGCCCTATTATTTTTTAAATTTTCAAAACTATTTGATGTAAAATGTCTGGAACACAAGACACTATATTTTGTTGATGGTCTCTTTCAGCATTGAATTTTTTTCTTCACGCCGTCGTGTGGATCTAAAAATGTGAAAGTACGAAATAAGAATATTGGTTAAATAGAATATTAAAGCTTGAATTTTTAGAAAAAGCATTTATGAACTAGTGGTCCCTTATTCGCTGCATCCCGATCGTACCAACCAGGTAAGTGGACTAAATATACATATTTTCGGCAGAGTTCTCGATTTAGCGTTATTTATATATATATATATAGGTATATAGATATGTATATATATAATGTACATATCGTGTATTATCATCTATATCTACAGTAGGTATATTTTTTTCATGATTTTTGAGTAGGTCTATTAAATTATTATTATATTAATGGCCAAAATAATGATTGGCGAAGAAAGATGTTGAGTTCGTGTAACCAAGGGATGGTAAGCATGACTTAAGGAGAGTGAATGCTGGGAATCAATGGGGCACTTAATTCTTTTATGGTAGCCAGAAAGTGTCTCTGGCTGTTCATGGAGGTGTTTTGGTGCTCTTATGTATGGAAGTGAAAGTTGGGTATGGCAGAAACCAAAACATTATTAAATGAGAGCGGTATGTGTGGTGTCACTTTTAGGATAAGAAATGAGGTGATCAGAAAGAAGTGTGGTATAAATGAGGACGTTGACGAAGATTGAGAAGGGTATGTTGAGGTGGTTGGGCATGTGGAGAGGATGAGTGAAAGTAGACTGACAAAGAAAGTACAACGGAAGAGTTTAGGTCGCCGGACTTTCATCAAGGTGAAATTCTAAAGGGTCAGATCAAGAGTATAAATCGACGAGCGTGCATGAAGAATAACGAAAGAGGTAATCGTATGGAGATCCGTTCTCTGCCTACTCCGGAAAGAGGCGTGTTATTATGTATGTATGTATGTATGTACTATTAAATTATTAAATAGTATTTTTTTGTGGAACTACTATTTTTCCCTAATTACTATGTCACATACATACAGACATTTCATATTTATTTGCATAGATATAGATGATAATAATGGTATTTTATCGATATGAACATTGAACGACGGCGGACAACACTATCGAGAAAAAAGAGACGACTGCATGAGTATCAGAAAGAGACAACATGAAAGACACAACGACACGTTTCACACTCACCTATGGAATGTAATCCCATCTAATAATTTGAAGTACATTCTTTCCACACCATTTAATAGCACAACTAGGCATATAAGGTAAGACGTGTGCACTTTATAGGCAAAGTAACTAAAATTTTCGAAGCATTATATTGATATAACATATGTTTCGTGAGTGCATCCGCTCTCCACTGGTTCGCTTCTTCATGGTTGTACTACAATGTTATAAATTTGTTCGCAGAAATGTCTGACAACAAAAATGGATTGAGTACGAAAAAAATTAAATTCGCTTGTCATACAATGGGCGTACGATTTGTATGGGTGCTAAGAGAAGGGGGCGCGCAAATCGAATTTCGCCGGCCCGTGGCGCCCCCTTCTGGCACGGCGCCCTAAATTCAAAATTTATAGGTAGACATTTCAATTTATTTTGCTAAAACCTCTTACATCCGTCGTACAGAGCATTATCTATGCTCTCACAACATGTTTTGAAAATTAGCATATTACATAAAGCGGTACTACTATGTGACGATATTAGGTATGTGTCTTTCACATGCTCAGCCGGCCGTTCGATAGCCCTGCGGTGTGATGGGCTGAAATATTGCGAAGATATTGGTTGATTTGCTGTGCAAAATTTTGTCCTATTCGCTAAGTAGGTGTGTAATTACATTTCAAGTATAGTAAAACCTACTTACTTATTAGGTAGGGTCAAATTAAGTTGTGAGGCAGATTTCACATACATAGATAAATAACTATGTAGGTTTATGCAAGGTATTATACATAACCTTCCATATTTTATTATATCTATGCTTCAAACAGCAAAATTTTAACTTTAGCGCTGAAAACTTTTATTTTTACATCACGACATCTATAATTTCATTTCGAAGTTAAAACATCGTAGTTAGGTGAGGCAATCAAATTCACTTCGAGTTCTCATAGTACGGGCATATAATATTAAGTTCATTCACAGTGTTGTCTACTGGACGCTAGATGGCGCGTGCTGTACATGATTTTCTATCTCGTTTTAACATTCGACATTAAAAAGAGATACATCATCTCTGCATGCATGAACGAACGAATAAAACGTTGAACGAATAAATGAATGAGTGAGTGAGTTGTAAATACGATTTGAGTGATATAAAAAAAAAACACAATCACTGTGTGAGACTTTCTTTGTGTGTGTTCTTAAAATATGGCAAGTGATAATAATTATGAGGAAAATAGTGATGTTACGGCGATATTCTTTGATTTGGACAATACATTAATCCAGACAAGAAAGGGTGATAGCCGTGCCTGCAATAAGGTTGGTAAATTAGGGTTTTCCTAAAATTATTCATTTGACATTCAAAGGGTCACGTCAAATAATTCCATTCCACGAAACTGCGCGCGCTGTCATCCTTCATGTGTTTCTGTTTCTACGTCGAAATTTGCTTGCAGCCCGCATGCTCTGGCTGTACTGTACGTCTATCCACGTTCCAGTCCAACGTATTTATAAATAAGAAGACTTTCATAGTTGGAGAACGCGAGCCCGACGTCCAGAATTAGATATTTTGGAAGTGAATACGCGCTAATTATAACCGTGATGTAGATCGAGTTGGTGTCTGTGAAAATCGTCCCGTGCTCTCAGTGGAGCGCGAACTTCTGCGCTTTGTGTCCGCATAGTTTCCACAATGGGTGAAATATCGGAGCCTATTAAAAAATGCATTCAAATCCTAAAATCGGCCAAAAGCGATACCGAAAAGTTTGCTGCACTCTTCATGGTAACCAAGCTAGTCAAGAGTAAAGATTGCAACTCGGCAGCAAAGAAGGGACTGTTTGAAGCCATTGGATTCAAATTTTTGAAGAAGCTTCTCACCGGCAACAGTGTGCAACATGACTGTCCACCAGCAGTTTACAAATCTGTGGCCCTCTCAATCCTCACATGCTTCTGCAAGGACCCAGAAATATCATCACATCCTGAAATGCTGGCAAATATACCAGTGTTCCTTGATATAGTGCAAACATCTGATAATGATGACTACGATGACAACCTCATAATCATCAGTGAAGCGTACACATGTCTGCAGTGCATCGCTGAACATGAAGCCGGGCAAAAAGCTCTTATTGATGTTGGTGCTATCAAGAAGATGTCCGAAATATATTCCCACCAAAGTTTCCAAACTGATGAAGCTCTTAATATTCTAGTCAAACTAGTGAGCAGGTATGGTCCTCTTGCCTGGGGTGATGATCCAAAACCCTTCCATGCTTTAGTAAACAAAATAGCCTTAGATTTTGCCACTGACCAGTCTGAAAGAAAGTTTGAATTGGCTATTGTTTTAAGTGCACTATTATATAGTTGCAATAAAGCCACAGTTGTGCCAGGATCGGCTGATGAAACTTGGCCTCAGAGTATTTACAAGGCTTTGCATGATATTTTGACCAGTAAAATTGGTAAGAATCAAAGAGATCCTGCAATAAAATTAGCTGCTAATATTGTGGAGTTACTGGGTGTTGAATGGACCTTCAACGATGAAGAGAACCCAAAGAAATTCTTCCTTCTACTGCTGCAACTTTGTGCAATTGAAGTTAGGATGCAACTGGATGACAGGAGCTTCAAGCAGGCATTTGCAAATGCAGAATTAATAACCTCCTGTTTCATTGTACTAGAACTATGCATAAATTATATGGCCACTGATCAATTGGACTTGGAACAGAAGGAAAAACAATCTATTTACACAAGCCTTAAAGGTGCTTTCAATGCTGTTGTGTCTATACTGACCAAAGTTTCTAATGACAAAAACAGAGACAAACTCACTGATGAGGAAAAAGTTTATGTATGTGCCATGGTCAGGGTTTTAGTAGCATGGATTGCTCAAGAAACCACTGCAATGAGGGACCAAATTTATAACTTGCTACCTTACATATTTTCTTTGGCTAATGATTCCTTCCACGCTTATAGAGCAAGGAAGCTGGCTGAGAAATCTAAAACTGAAGGAGAATCACAGAATTCTGAAACTATACTCTTAGGTCAAACTGACCTTTTACGCTTGATGTTACCATCTTTATGCCATTTAGTTGTAGAGGACAAGGCCAGGGATATTGTCATGAAAGCAAAGCAGGAGGACATATTGTATGAAGCTATGAACTTCCACTGGTCCATTGTGCATTATAAGAAACCCCCTGTGCCCAAATCTGAAAGGGGAAAAGCAAAGACTCAACCAGAACCAGAGTTAGACCCCAAATTGTTAGAAGACATGAAGGACTCCAGAGCAGCCATGGTCAGTCTCTGCAACATCTTCATGAATCTCACAGTTCTCGAACCCAAGATAGTAGAAAACAGCATGCTGTTCAATACACTTCTAAAATTCATATTCAACAACCTCCCTGAATTGAAGAATATCCCAGAAAATCTTGTATTACATGGACATCTTGCTGTACTTGGATTATTATTGCTTAAGCAGCTGGCAAGCAAGGTTAAGAAGAATGATTTCTCAATATGCCGATACATACAGTCCACTATCCGGTTCCTATGGGATGCCTACATGGTTGATGAATCCAATGATCCAACAGCACTAGTGGTTTCAATGTCTTACAAGGAGCATTGGTCTGAAATTGCGGATTTATGGTTCCTGGGTATGCAGACCATGAGTGGAGTATTGACCATAGTGCCATGGATCTCAGAGTTTGCTATTGAGAGTGGATGGGCTGAGGGTATTGCTGAAATGCTTGCTAAAGTGAAGGTTGGCACACTGCCTCCCAATGTCAGATCAGCATTTGAGGACTTCCTATGTAGATTAGTAGACTCAAATGAGAGTGTCATACCTGTCCTTAAGAAAGGTGGAGCCTTAAAGATGTGCAGGAACCATAGATTAATGGAATTAGGAAAGAAATTGTTTGGTGATTAAAATTTGCTTTATACTAAATGTTAAGTGTCACAACCTGTATGCTATAACATAAGTTATTATTCATACAATAAATAGGTATATCCTCTTTAATATTTTGTTTATTGTAACACTGTCTATTATACAGGTTAAATAAAATGTACTTAATACAAAGAAAAACAATTAAACACAATATTTAAACTACATAAATCTTTTACTACACACCACAGTTAGCCATCATATTCATACTATATCCTAGTTAGTAATAGAACCACTGGAAACAATAAGAAATACTTACTTACATGGGTTCTTATGACACACAAAAAAACATACATTACAGTTGGTAGAATGTCCAATGTAAGAAATATTCTTAAGGGATTACTGCAGATTAGGAATTGTTTTGTATGCAACAATGTATCAAAAGTTTCCTCACACATATTCAAGCTAAACAGTGCCATGTGGCTATCGTTGCTATCAGTTTACATTAGTGAAGCTCTGCCAAGCCAAGTGCAGGTGACTGAACGGAGTTAGACAACGTACATTGACCCTTTTCTATTCCTGGACACCACTTCTCAAGACAGCTCTTGGTGGCTTCAAATATCAATTTGTTTTGCGCCTCTGAATAATGTCTTAATCGCAACACGTGCATGTTTCATTTAACGCCAAAGGAGCATGAAGTATACTTATAGCTTATATTATAATAAAATTTAATTGTTTAAATCATAATATGCCATCCTTCTGACAGAGGCTTCATGTGCAATAGTCGGTTTAAATTGATCCGAAGTAAAGACTTGATGCTGATCAGTTACATTAAGGAAGAACTGATTCGCTCCCTTGTTTAAGAGTGCTTGCTCTCCAAGAAAATCTTAGGGCGTTACTGCCATCTGTCTGCTTTCGAATTACGGACTTGAACCCCAGCTTTCGGAACAGTTCCTTAACTTGGTAAATCCAGTCCTGAGTCTAAATTATTCTTAGCCAAGATTTCCTCCACCTACCAACGCGTCACGTGTAGGATACAATTAAGAAATAGACATAAAAATTATCTGTAGACTGATTGGAAAAGACAAACTTTGACAATATTCATAGAAAAATTTTCAAGGTGCTTCAGCCAAAACCTGTTATTATTACAGCTAGTGGAGATCTTGCAGCAGGAGTATGGTCTGCCCGAGCAGGCAGCTGTGGACAGCGCGTCTAACTTCCTGCGAGCGTTCCGAGCTCGCCCTGATGATAACAGCTACGGTATCGAGGAGTGGCCAGCCCACTTATGGAGGAACTGCCTTCCGAAGAACTACAGGCATATTGCCAGTGAGTAATCTAGTCATTTGCATAGGTTTCCGTTCAATGCTAGTCTAATAACTGCTATTGTAGAAAGTTGAGTAGTTTACGAGTAGGAAAAAATATACAGGATGTGATTTCGAGTCTTAAATTTCTCTATTCTAATCTGCGGACACCACAGTTATATCTAGTAATATTTAATGTTTGTAAGTAGAGAATAGAACAACCGGAAAACAACATTGAGTTAATGTATCGTAGATTCGTCGCCAAGATTCCTAAAGATACTATTGCTACTAACGAAACATACGTACCTACTTACAATGTTTATCGCGCAAAATAATTATTTTTAGAAGTTAATCGTACATAGTGTTCAACGTGTCCACTCATTAGTTAATTATGTTTGGCCTGTTAGTCAAACTGGAGGAGTGAACATAACTAATAAAATTGTTGACTTATCTTTCTGGCAGTAGATTATGTTAGTCAAAAGTTTATTTCATTTACTGCGTTGCCTTTTATTTGGTTTATCTCGAAGAATTTGCTTAATATGTTATCTAATTAAGCCTCACTTGCACCAAAAATCAGCAAACATACTATGCCGTCTTGCTTTTTTTTACATAAATAAAGTAACACTTTAAGACTAAAATTTTGGAATGGTGTGGCTGTGTCTACTGTGTATAGGTATAGGTAGCGTATTGAGAATGAAGTTTTTGGTCTAAATGCTTCTATTAATCTTTTTGCCTTCGTTAATACTAGGGTAGGCACTTTTAACTGCATTGCAAATCACCCAACCAACTACCTATTATTCCCGCAATGTCAATCTTTTGTGTAAAGTGTTATTGGAAAACGCAGAAATTTTATGTGAGGTCATTCAGTCAAAGCTCTGCTAGCGTTATGAAATAAACATTCTTTATGTTACAACTTCGCACCAAAATTAGTTTTATGTCGCCTTTCGTGTTGGCAAGATGCCCAGGCGCTGCACTGTAATGCTGTTTAGACATGTTTATATTCTCTTCGGGCATTAGAACATATTCAAACATTTTATAGTAAGAGCTACTTCACTTCCTGAAATGTACGCAAGCTATGATCTATTCTAGAATTACATTTTGTACGAGTCATCCAATCATTGTAATGGTATCTGATGGCAACTTGTCTATCGTCGCTTTCTCTGCTGCACTGCACTCAAGTGTGAATTATTTATATTCTCACATCGATTTACGTAAACGTTACCACATCGCGTGGGTTATAAGAATATTCCATTCCATGGAAACAAACAAACTGGACCGTGTGTGTGACGCGCTCTTAGATATTAGTAAACAAGTGGCATGATTTAGCTGCGGCGAAACGGAGACTTAAGATTTATTGTAAGGTTAAAAATAAACATGGACGACGGGTTAGAGTACAAAAATTTGGCTCGCTGAAGCGTTTGATAACGGTTTAAGTTCAAATTATCGATAACTCATTTCACAGAAGTGATTGCAATCAAAATGGCTGCCTGCAGTGCAGCCGTACATGTGCACATCAAAGGCTAGCGAAACTCACGCAAAACTAATGACTTACCAGTAATATACATAAATATACTACAGAATTCCCAGTCCTTGCTAGTTTAATTAAACTATTACATTTAATACATCCGTAATTGACTGTAACGTAATAATAAATATAATGCTTCGATCTGCCTACCGCACTATAAATGTTGCTGTGCCCAACAGGGTCATATTATAATGTTATCAGTAATTAATAAAAAAAACTTGATTAATTATCAAAAAAAGCTCGTTTCTCATCTCTACAAATACATCCAGGGGGAGTCATCGCAGATAATAGTTTTCCCCACACATTATTGTAGGAAATGGAAATCTCATCCAAAACCTTGTAGAAGCGGAAGGCCAGTGACGTAGCGTAGCTAGCCAGAAAACTTTATAAAAAGAGTGGCAGCTGATGTGTCATGTCAACGGAGTCCTTGTTGTAGGTAATATCAAAACATGTTTTGAATAACACACATCACTAAATCATTTTTCCGGGTTTAAAAATATAGCTTTATTGTCTGCTATGTTGTGAATAGGGCTAGCTATCAAATGTAAAAACATTTTTATAATCCGATGGGTAATTTCAGATAAACCCACGGTTTAGGGATGTTCAAAAAAACAAGTATAGATGTTATTGTTATTTGTTTCAGAAAATATATCAGCCGAATGGTTGAGATTGAGATTTAAATATTTAAGTCTAGCCGCAGATGTCATACACCTACTAGAGTCGTTGCGGTACGTTGAGCTCCTAATATTATGTTATGCAGAAATATTTATGTCGATTGTACCCAAACATTCACAGAAAATATTTCTTCATGATATACCTACTTGCTAATTTATTCCTGTAATTCATAACATGAATTTTGTTGAGGAAATCTCTTTGTGAATTACTTTATTGTTACGATAATTTAATAACAAAGATTTTATCTCAATAAACAATTACCGGTAGAAAGCGGGTTTATTTTCAAACAGCCATACATCCGCTTTTACTTATAATTGTTTAAATTTTTATGTATTTTGTATGGTGTTATGTGGTCATATAAATTTTTATTTACTTCACCTTTCAGCCTTCATGTGATCATCTTTAAGAATATTCATTCTCATACTCGATCTGAACATTGGTCGTGCATGCCACATAATGCTGTATCAGCATAGTTGCTGATGATTTTCAAATGTCCATGATAAAGTCAGTCCAAAGAGTTCGCCGGCGTGGTAAACTACCTATTTGCACCGTTATATTTTTAGATTGACTGAGGTTATGACTCCGCGACCGTGTTGGGCTGGCTTTTGTCGCATGATCTAATAAATGACTTGTTTTTCAACAGTTCAGTTTTTGCTCAACGAGTGACTTAACTCAGGGCGCCGCGTACGCCTCACTTAGGTTTGAATTGTATTTGTTATGTGTGAGGAAGAACATGGCGAAGGTAATAATTACCTCAACAATTTCAAGACGACAATGGATATACTTAGGTCGTCATTGATGAGGGAAAAGAATACATGAGATATCATACAACACATAATTAAATCCTGTACATGTCTAAGGACCAATCGCCTCGAAATTCTGAAGTAAATCCATTGTTACTTATGTTCCTATAACTTTACATATAGTGTCATGTTGAATCTATACCTACATATAATAAAATTATCAAAATAATAATGGGATAAGGGCAGGTAGATTATTGAATTGAATTATGAATATAAAGTTTCTGTGTTACATTCGACTAATATGCTAGTTCATTCAACTTGGCACTATACGTTTTGAACTAAACACTTTCATGTAAAATTTATACTAAACTATAAATTGTATGTGAAGCATCACCATTATCATTTCAGTTTCCAAAATGCCCTTGCACGGTTTGGAACTATTGCCTAAACGACCGTTTGCAAGAACATTTGCCTCCTTTTTCTCATGGTGCTGAGTTTCAGCCACAAAGTAACCAATGGCTGGTCGATGAATGTGGTACAGGGAGGATTACCTTCTCGGTCTGATCACCAACGGGCCGTCGCGGGCCCAATGGCAGAAGATAGAGCGCTTGGGCCTCCGCAAGTACTTCGATTGCGTGCTGGTGTCCGGAGATCTGCCCTGGGAGAAACCGGATCAGAACATCTTTCTCGAAGCATGCAAGAAGCTCAACGTGGAGCCCCGCGACTGCATCATGGTTGGAGACAAACTTGAAACTGATATAAAGGTGTGTAGTATTATTTATTTACACTTGCATACAGGTAAATAAAATTGGAGTGTCTGTTTGTTATGTTAAAGGGACTGCTTTCCATTAAAATTTAGTAATTAAATGCAAATAGGCAGCTGGATAGCTGTGGTACTCGTAACAAGGAGTACGAGTAATTCAGGCAACTTTTCTTGAAATTCACATAGGGACAGGAAATAACCAAAAAATCAAAAATTCGGCGGTGACAGTATGTATGTAGGGTGGGACATTAATGTCCTAGCATGTCAAGCTAATCAACTCAAAGATTATGCAAAACTCTCCACATCCAAAGCTTTTTTACCTGAAACTCATTTATTAGCCTTCATGTATTGTAACTAATTTCTTAATTTCAGGGCGGCAAGGAAGCTGAGTTAGGAGGAACGGTGTGGATTCCGCTGCAAAAAGATGAAGAGGCATCCGACCTGCCAGACTTCACTATTGAAAAGGTGACTAAGTTACCCGAAGTGTTGCCAAATTCGCCCAAATTCAAACGTTCGGCTCAAATCGACAAGACTTGTTGATGACTCCTAATTACAATGACGTGTTCGGTAAGTTAAGCCGAAACACAAACTATTAAAAAGAGGACACCTATAAGAAAAACAGAGACAGATTTATATTATGTGTTTAAAAGTTTGTCTATATCATTTATGAACAAACACACGCAATCTGTAAGCTTACGCCATTAATCCCTTTTTGAAATCTTTTTAAAACGCGTAAAGGACACCTAATATTTTTACCTTTTTTATTATTTAATATGAATCTATAATAGCCACATTGTTAATGTCAAAGTGACCTAAGTACCTTTATTCATCATCTCCCTCATCGAATTTGATCTATGCTCATAAGTGTTCTAGCAGGTACCTACTACTACATAGTTTACTTAGGTACTACAATTTTATGTTAGTACTTTTTTATAATAATGCGCTAGCAAAAGATTATCTTCGATAACGATCCGTTGTTTTGCTATTCAAGATAAAAAATTCAAAATATTTATGTACCCATATTTATGAAAAAATGGTAGATTTAGTAATAGGTACATAGATCTAAAGCAAAGGTTTAATAGCTTGAAACTGATCAAACTGAAGTTTTAGCATCGCTTTTTATGGGTAAGTAACTAGTTTATGTCGCGTTAGTACTAATAGAAACGTAAATGTTCTGTGTTACTTGATAAGAGTATTTGAAAGTTTAAAATCTTTTGTGGTGTTCATCCTGGACAAACTAACTAGTTAATCGAAGGCAAAGGTATTATGTAAATCCAAAAAAAAATATTAACATTATCCTATGTCTAAATTTAAAAGAAGTGTAAGAAGAAGCGAAGCGCGAAGGCACTACCTACCTTTTCTTAGTGCTTTATTCGATATTTTGTCGTCATATTGAACTCTTTTATGAAACTTTGCTGTACCTACCATTGATTCAGAGTAAGTAGAATTATTCTTATTGTAGTTGCCTACCTATATGGCCAAATGCAAAACATGTTAATGAGGAAAAAACAAGACAATATGACTTTCTTTTTTCGCTACTGTAGGGTCATAATCTCTTTAGACCTTTAAAGTATTAAAAGTACAAACTTTTATTTATTTCCAGTACAAAATCATTTAGTTCCACAACCTATGTTACCAATCTTTTTATGTTCTAACTTGTTTTAGATTTAAAACAATATTTCATGTACGTCTTATAGACGAGTCTAGGAAAAACATATTTTTATATGATTTTTTAAGAAGAGTTCACTATTACAGATATAAGAAAAAGTTATAATTTTCTTTCTATCTTAAATAAATTAAAAACCTGTATTTTTATACTTGCTAAGAGGTAAATAGAATCTTTACTACTAGTTTCTTTATATATATATATAGATATATTTTTGGTTGTATTTCATCCTTTACAAGACTGTAATATGTGATACTGATTAGTTGATAGTCTTAAATAGGTACATAGTATATTTTATTCATTAAAATTATACAGTCAGCTTTCTAAGCTTATTTTTTAAACTGTCTACTTAAATTATAAACTCACTATTATTCTTGTAAGTATAGAAAATTGCAAATAACACTGCAGCAATGTTTTATAATTTTTATGCTGTTGTACTTCTGAATATAAAATAATAACTTTAAAATCACAGCATTCATTAGATAAATAAACACACTTGTTATTTTGTTTTTATGCAAATGACTGATTTTGTTATACCTATCAAAATCTATATTATTGTAGAGTATTTAGGAGATAAGTGGAATATTTAATTTGTGTATTAAATTGATAAATGCCAAAATTCAAAGGGAATTGGTAATGCATAGTCATATAATTATTTGGTGTATATGGTACATATTGGTTTATTTTCTCATTAAAATAAAGGTATTTTCATTATGTAAACCATTTTATTTTCTTAACTACCTTATACATAACAGTATCTACATTATAATCTAGTAATATATAATTTTGGGAAACAAAATTATGATCTATGCTGTTCTTAACATTTTAGCCTCTCGCTTCTCTTGTAATGTTTTCTTTTGCTCTTCTATTATGGTCCTCCTGTTTTCAAGGAATTCACCATATTCCTGAAAGATAATTAAAAATTATATCTGGAAACTACACCTTTAACACTAGCTGTGATTTCTGGATAGGAGTATTCAATCTGCATTCTATGCCATTTGGTTACAGTGTAAAGAGTATATCTTTCAGTCAGAAAGGAAAGCCTGTAAAACTATAATTAGTTATATCCTTACCATGATAGTGATCAAACATTGGAAAATGAATTTTATAATATACATAATGAAGAATCCAGCAAAAATCCATTTATATGGATACACACAGTTTTGTTCCGAACTGCAGCAGCACTGAGGAGATTCAACAGCCACACTTTGGCATAGTGAGGCCAAATGTAAAAGATGAGAAGAAAAAAGTGACAAGTTGCTATCTCATCAAAAATCCACTTTATAAGAAAAGGTGCTAAATGTGTAAAGTCAGTTTAAATGAGAATAATACATACTTTAGGATCAAGATCTTTTACAATTTCAATTCCACAGGTCCTTGCTGTTGATATCAACATGGTACAAACTTCTTGCAATGGTCTCCACTCTAGGGTTGGGTCTTGTGACTTGATTTTTGCAATTTCATACAAATGCTTCAATGTAATTTTACCACAGATTTCTCTTACTGCGTAAAAAATAAATAGATATTAGGTACACAAACTTTGCAACATATTAAGATCTTGTCTCACAGGTATCATTCAAATAAATTCATTGTTAGAGAAACATTTGAAATATTTATCATCATAATAATATACAATATTTACAGGGATTTGTACCCAGGGCCTAGGCACTCGGCCAATGTGTTTTTTTTTATATTATACATTACACTAAATTAGGTATATTCTCCTATAGATGATTCTTACAGTACCTGGTTCCATAGCACCTCGGTTCACACCTGCAGCTTGCATTAAAAAGTAAGATGCGGGTGGTTGATGAATGGTCAATTGGTAGGAGCGATCGGCATTTACTTTCACCCTTGCTGGCAAAGGTATGCCTGGCTTAATATTCGCAGTTCTTTCATTGAAGTCTTTACAAAAGGCTGCTATGTTAATGTTTCTCTAAAAGATAAAAATGTAAGATAGACCTACGCACAGTAAAACATTTATATTTTCTGTTTATTTTATTTTTCTATGAAAGGCTCGTATGTTACCTGACCAAGCATAGGACCTAAAGGAGGTCCTGCGGCAGCCATTCCAGCTGGAATATTGGTTCTTAATTTCGAACTATGGTCAATTTTGTCAGCAACTTTCTTCATGGATTTTAAACGTGAAACTGATTTAGACATTTTTATGGCAAATTCTTGTGTGGATTTTAAACAATATGCTGCAAAACTGTAACAATATACTGTAACTATTAATTAGGTTGCTAAAAATCACTTAAAATATGTAATGTAAGTAAAATAACATAACCTCAATGGAAGAACTGTCATTCATTTTTTTTTTTTTTAGATTATCCCGAAGGAAAGGCAAGGGGAACTAAGCCCATACAGCCTAATCATTGTTTAGTAAAATGTATTCTGAATTTATGATGAATGACAATGATGATGAATGGAAACGTCGGGAAAATCCTCAAGAACAAATGTAAAGTTAGTCAAAAAGAAAAATTATTGCAAAAACAATTTACATGCGCCCATGAAGAGATCGTAATCCGGCTAAAGTTTTACTCGGCTTACCTGCGTATAAAACCATGCACACGCAGTAGATTCACACCACAAGTAATCAAAATATAACTTATCTACCAGAAAACATCACCTTACGGACACATGCAAGCCATTTACAAATATTTTTGATTTTCACAAGAAAATTACACCTGCACCCTTCCAGCTTTTCCCGCCGAAATCGGAAGAACTGTCATTCATTTGCTGAATTTTGCTGTCACTGTCAGTAACCACTGCTGGCCACTAAGGCAGGCCACTGACTAACATAAATGTGGTGTTTTCTTTTGTTTTAGGTACAATCTGGTCTTATGTAATTATTTTTCATTTTGCTGACCAATCTCCTTCGTGTATTTTCCTCTTACGTGACATTGGCGGAATTATTGTGCCCGACAGAATGGTGGCCATTAAACAAAATTGAATTGAAGGCAGGCCACAGACGTCCGATTTCCTGATCAGGAACTCAGATCTGGAATTCCTGATGACTAGCACACACCACCCGGTTTTTTTATTCTGATTTTTATAAGACGAACGAGTACAAAGATAACGGTGCCAAAAACATGTAGAGATGCTCGTGCAAGCGAGATTCATGAACGATGAAGTCGAATTGATTGCTATTGCACCTTCTGCTCCACCGCCTTTGTAAAATTTTAGGTTACACACACTGGCGGCTCGTCCTAAGGAACGCTGGTGCAGTGCACTCCCACCCACGAAGATTACATAGGCAATCTATATTTCTCTATAATTATCTTTCAATTCTACTATGTTTATACAATAGTGTCTATTATGTGTGTCGCTTAGTCCGAATTAGAACGCGATATGGAAGTCTTTAATATGTTTTATTAGGTCATCTGAATTTTAATATAAGAGACGTTGCACAGTGAACTCCCATAAAGAAATCCAGGAGCCGCCAGTGGCTATACACATTTTGTTACCTACGACGACCACGGGTTGACACGTCCACTCGGTACAAGGCTCCCGCGGTTCAGAATGAAAATTTCCATGCGTGTGCGGTGGACGAGCCAAAATGTACGCGAGCGCTGCGTTCGGGATGACGTCATTAGGTTTTATCCGTTCGGTTCGTTCAGAACGCACTGAACCGGACGTCAAGTTTTTTTTCGTTCTGAAAAATAAGAACAGTGTGCGCCTTGTTGAACATTTTGTATGTAAGCAGAACATTCAGGTTTCCGAATCTGAATTCCTGATCAGGAAACCGTATCAGGAAACTTAACGTCTGCGGCCTCTTATGCTGGTTGCTGGCCATTGATCACTGATCTTATGGCGAAAAATCATTACAGGTTGCGTTTTCCTGTGGTTTTTTTTTTGCTGGTCCTAATCAATCGCGGTTAGACTTTATCACGTGATTTGACGGACACGCTAAGCCCTCTGTACTTTGTCACATGGTATTTTAAAGTTCTTTCTTTACATGTATGGATCTACCATTAGTTCCTCCTTTTTACTCTACGATCATTCATTCTGCTGTCAGTGTCAGCCATCCGTCAATCTACCATTCATTCTCGCGCTCGTAAATTTTAGTTGCGTTGCAAAACATAATCGTGTATTTTACACTTTACAAAACTTACGATAAATATTTTAGATTGTAGTTACAACTAGGATCAAGACGTTATAAATTTCTTCTGAAAACAATGAAAAGTTTTAATTTGTGCTATTATTTAAATGTAAAATACTGTAAATAATTAAAGTGCAATATGTGGTCATTTTTTTCGCGAGATCCAACAAAGGACTTTCCTTACGAAGTTGGTGATCCAGTGCCTGGTTTAGAGGATAAGTCTGTCTGGACACTACATAGAGGCAAGAAGAGAGGCACGCAAGATGAAGTGTCGATTTTCATATTTGATGTTCAGAAGAGCTCTGAAACCCTTTTCGACATTGCCAAGGCATCCCTAAAGAGACTTAAGACTATGAGACACCCTAGCCTTTTACATTACTTAGATAGCTGTGAAACTGACAAATTTTTGTATGTAGCTACTGAATATGTTAGTCCATTATCCACCCATATAGCTGATATGACTTTAGAAGGACAGCAAAAGGAATTATTCCTTGCTTGGGGACTGTTTCAAATTACTGTAAGTTAAAGATTTATTTATTTACATTATGCATAATATTGTCCATCACTATCCCAGCATTGTACAAAGTTTATTGTTTTCAGAGAGCATTATCATTTTTAAATAATGATGGCAACATGAGACACAATAATGTCTGCCTTTATTCTGTATTTGTAACCCTGGCTGGAGAATGGAAACTGGGGGGCTTCGAATTTCTGACCACCCACACACAAGACTCGCCTATTACTATACCTATGAAAATACTACCAGCTTTAGAAATATATGACCCTCCAGAAAAAAAGGATGCTACCAAATTAAAGGCAGTAACAAAATGGTAAGTTCTATTACTAACTACAATAGAACACCGATTATCGGAATTGACCGGGACCGAGGTCAATTTGGATAATCGAAAATTCTGATAATCGGACATAGACTGGTAATAAAGGAAAACAAACTGTCACGCATAGAATAAATTTGATCAAGTTTAACAAACACAGTTCTACAATAATGCTCACTTGAACATCTCGATCAGAGTAAGTTGGAACCCATCAGGCCTTAACAAAAATACAAAGTACAAAAATTACTTGGTTTTATATTTTTTTATTTAATTTTTTATATTACGCTTAGGAATGATTCTGATATTTGGCTATTCGGTTAATCAGCGTTCTACTGTACCTAAATATTAGATAAACCTACGAAATGTGAATACAGTTCAGGAAATATGGTTTCTGACTAATTCATCCAGGTTATAGGCCACTCCTTTGGCATCCCAATAGTCCATCATGCAGGCATCTAGAAATTCTTTCTATAACTCTAATCCAAAATCTTTACTACAAGCACCCTTGATCATATTGTTAACAAAAAAATGAGGTTGTTTCTACTTAACAGGATGTATGGAGCTAGAGTTCCTGTAATTATCAATGAGTACTACATAAAATATTAACCTAAATGAAAATGAAAAAAGTGGCATTTAATTTCAGCTCATCAGATATGTGGGGTTTGGGCTGTTTAATATGGGAAGCTAATAATGGCCCTTTGAAAAACCAGCCAGCCCTTAAAGCCATGGACCAAATACCGAAGCAGTTGTGCACATTGTATTGTGAACTAGTCAGTGCCAACCCAGCTTCGAGACCTAACCCTGCTGATATTATTACTAGGTAAGGAATATTCTCCCTGCTGAATGTCATTGGGGAGGCCTATTTTTTGGAGTAAAGTTAATGGCGGTAATGATAATCTATGAACATTTTTAGGGCAGTGTACTTGCCTATACATATACAGGGTTAATGTTAAAACATCAATAACCTTGCAAGACTAGGTACCTACCATTATAAACAACAACATTTGTTCTACGAGTTTTGATAATTTGTCACATTTTACTTTCATACAAAAATAAATATAAATTTAATATTACCTCTGAATGTTCTTAAGTCTGTACATTCCTAATACTGAGGCGCGCGCGATCGCGGGCGTCAACCTTTTCGTATACCTACGAATGGAACATAGACTTACAAATGTCACGACAGTACAATAAAAGCTTCGAAAATATTTTTTAATGATGTATTGAGTTATGATAAAACTCGCAAATGTTATTGTTTATGATTTTAGCTATCTAGTCCTGCAAGGTTATTTATGTTTTAATTTAACCCTGTATATGTATAACCTTCCTACTTTGTGACTAACATAAAAATAATTTTTTAATAAACCCTAGTTTTTACATTTTAACACCAGGCTTATTATATCCTACAAAAAGGTGGAGTTAGTAATTTACTATTATGAAACTATTACAAATCATGCAATTTCAAAGAAAACAGATGTAAAATACAAGAATTAAAACAATACATTATTCATGCACTTGTCACTTATTTATCATGCTTGTAATTTGCGTCGTGCCATTTCTATACCATAGTATAAGGCACTGTGTTTTACATTACAATGAAAACAATGAGTCACAGTGTTCATTATGTGTTCAACATTGTTCAAATACTGATACTGTTTAATTGATTTATTAGCCATAAATGATGTCTATCTCATGTATCGTCTTTCATCAGCTTCACATAATAGTGTTTAATTAGAAACATGTCTAAATCATTCATTCAGTTATTCAAACATGGATTTCTGAATATATCATAGATGAAATAACGGAAAATGTTAAATATATAGTTTAACATTATAAAAACGGATAGTAAGGGCAGTACAGTGTCCTCTTATCATATTGACATACATTTTTTAATTGTGATTGTGTTGTTTAGGGATACTATAGAAAAACTTCTATGGTATATGTATTAAAAGTTTATTGGTTGTTTTATCTCCATTTCGCGTGATTGGATTTTGATAAAACGTTATTAATTTTCATAGCGGTGATAGCCTAGTGGTTAAGACATGCGCCTTTCAGTCGGAAGGCGTGGGTTCGATCCCAGTCACGGGCCATTACCACTGAATTTATAACATGTACGGATTTTTTTTTAAATACACTTAGCTATACCCAAAGAGGGTTGGCGTCAAGCAGGCAGCCGGCCGTAAAACAGATGTCAAATCGTTGGCAATATGAGTTTTGAAAGAATTATTAACGGGGTCAGCGCCGTTAATAATGGGATAAGGGCAGAAAGATGATTTTTATTAATTTAAATTCTGCACTTTTATTTTATTGATTTACAATGTTGCTGTGTTACTACCATCATCAGTTTTAATAATAATAATTTAATAATAATTATTATTATTATTTATTTATTTATTGGACAAAACACATAGGCATACATTTATGGGGTGCCTTGGTTTCCACACTAGGATTCCCTGTGTCGTGGAAACCAGGCTCTCCTATTGATTCTACAATTTTGTGCACAAAACCAAGGTTCTCAGTAGAAGATAGGAAAATAAAATAATATTAAAACAATTAAAATTAATGATACATAGGTTATTAAATTGGTACTGGATTATACAAAAAACATGCAAAATTACAAACATTTTTAATACTAATTAGGTGAAATAGTTCTTTTAACTAAACATTAACATCAATTTGCTAATAAACATTTCAATGTTTGCAAAAATTATTGGCTTATTTATGAATTTTAAAAAAACTGTACATATTCAGTTTATCCATAAACCTACACAGCAGTTTTAGAGTCTTGAGGTTGCCACAAATAATCACAACAGCATGCAATTAGATTTTTTAAAATTATATTTTACAATAAGACACACATGCATTATGTATGTACTCTCGCGCATCTAACGTTGCTATATTTGCATTCCACGTCACGTCGGAGCCCTTTTATTTGCGTACATAAGTTCGTTGTGAGTAACTTATTTTCCACATTTGCATAGTCTGTAAGTGTAGGTAAATATAGTAAAAATAAGCCTTGGAAGACGTCCGCCCTGATGGACCGATTACACGATGAGGACGGCTGGTAATACCTGGATGACGAGAACGATCGAGCCTTGTGTCGTGTCCTGAGGGAGGCCTACGTCCAGCAGTGGTCTGCAATGGGCTGATGTAGTAAAATCTGCAGACCTAAATCAATTTCCTTTTTGCAGGTGTCGTAAACTCGGTGGATATTTTAAAAATGATCTGATTGATACCATGTTGTTCTTAGAAGAGATTCAAATTAAAGACAAGGCTGAAAAGGGCAGGTTCTTCTCATCACTGAGCGCTTATTTAGACAACTTCCCGGAGGCGGTGTGTGTTCACAAGATCCTTCCTCAGTTGTTGACTGCATTCCATTATGGGGACGCTGGCTCATTTGTGTTGACCCCTATGTTTAAGGTAAGGTAGACAGATGTTTTAATGTCTCACTTTATTTGTTACAACGAAATGAATGAGTGAAATATTTGTTTATTACCTATGTTTTGTAAGAACATGTTTATATATGTTTTTCGAACTTCTTTGTCGTTCGTAAAATCGTTGTATTGTCTAATCCCTCAGAAGTGCAATTGTGCGATGAAATTTTATATGCATGTCTAGTAGGTCTGAGAATCGGCCATTATCTATTTTTATACCCCTTCCACGCAATAAGCGACATCCACGAGAGCGGAGCCGCGGGCAACAGCTAGTTTTACTATAAAAACCTATTCCTTTACAGTTAGGCAAGTTATTAGACGAGGCAGAGTACCAGAAGGTGATAGTGCCATGTGTGGTGAAACTGTTTGCGTCCAACGACCGGGCGACCAGATCGCGACTGTTGCAGCAGCTGGATCAGTTTGTCATGCATTTACAAAACTCTACTGTAAGTATTTGTGAAGTTTCCTGAGCAATTTTATTAACGTCTTAAAGTCATGGATGGGAAAATCTAATTAAGTATACCCTAATTTTTAATTATGCCAAAGTGGTAAGGGGTCATCCATAAATTACGTCACATTTTTGCAAATTTATATTTAGAGATTATTGAATGAAAATTTGACGTCACGAAATTTAGGACTTCCTCACACCCCCTTGTCACACAATGTCACAGTTTGACGACCCCCTCTCTCCCCCTAACCTGTGACGTAATATTATATGGATGGCCCCTAACACTTCATATGTAATTTTTTCTTACATAATTAAAAATCGAAGAATAGGCCAAGGTATGTAGGACAGAAATTCTCCTAAACTTCGTATTTTATGACGGCCCTTAGGTCATACCAAAAGTCACTTGTAGCGACATTCTATGGGCGCATGCGACTTCATCCGCTTTAACTTTAGAATTCCCGTTATTTCTCGTTTATTTTTCGGAAAACCCTTTCTTAGACATCCTCTGCGTCATAGTAGCTATCTGCATGCCAACGTTCTGCCCGATGGGTCCCATAGTTAGTACTGTGATTGATAGGTCAGTCAGTCAGTCATCTTTGAATTTAATATAATTATGTAGATTTATTAACCGACTAGGCCAGAAGTGTATGTATGTCTACTTCTTTGGTACGCTCTAGAGCAGAGGATTGCAAACTTATTTCGTCTAACGCCCACTTTGAAAATCAGTAGCGCCCCCCATTTTTATTACACCTTAAAAAATAGCATATTAGTTGCGCTATTTTTTTCTGGAGTCTTAACTGCCCCTCTCTAGGCCACCAACGCTCACGAGGGGACGTTATCACCCACTTTGGGAAAGACTGTTCTAGAGCCTAAACAGCTTATTGCATTTGAGCTTGTGAGGCATCATTTGATTGCTCATAAGTCCCAAAAGTGATATGCTGTGAACATTTTCACTCAATCGGGTTATTTAATGAATATTTCACCTTCAACAGGTAAACGACCAAATATTTCCACTAGTAGTCCACGGCTTCCTCGACACAAACTCCACGATACGAGAGCAGACGGTCAAGTCGATAATACACCTCGCGCCGAAACTTAACTATAATAACATTAACGTGGAAGTGCTCAAGTACTTCGCTAGATTACAGTCTAAAGATGATCATGGTCAAATAAGGTGAGCACTTTTACAAAAAAAATCATATACATATAATCACGCCTTTATCCCTTACGAGGTAGGCAGAGCACCAAGGGCCGATAGAACCACATGGTGCCACTTCTGACCAATTTTGAGGGTATAGCTGAGATGTACAAGTTCAGTTAGTAGTGACAGGTGGTCAGCCCATCGCCTACAAAACACCAAGACCCTCTTGTCCCTCTACTGACTTGTACAGTATGCCCGGAAAGAGAAGCAGCTGTAGTATTTATACGTTTTTTTTTTCACTCCCACAGCAGCATATATTTATACATATTTACATTAAAAAATGAAAGCATTTCCTATGTTGTAACTGTTGTAAGCATCATTAGTCGCTTGCTCATTGCGCAAACTTTTAATCGATTTCAACCATAAATATAAGATTTATATTTATGGCTGAAACCGAAGGATACAGCACCATCCATTTCTCACTTGGGCCTTAAGGGAAAGTACCACTGTGTATACGAATTTAACTCTGATTACGATGACGGATATTAAGCTCGATTCCGGGCAGTCACACTTAAACCTAAACCTAATCTAAGTCAGGTCTATCTCTCTCCGTTTTTAACATAAATGGCTGAGAGAGAAAGGGACAGGTAGGACCAATTTTACGTTTAGGTTTAAGTGTGACTGCCGGAATCGACCATACTAAACCAATCACGGTATAAGAAGTCCGGCGGATTATTCACAAACTAAATAAAAATGTATGAAACAGTGTGCAGATTGTAAAGATTTTAGCGGTGCGGTAAACGGACCTCTTAATTTGCAATGAGTTTACCTAGGCAACTTTTATCGCGGAATAACTATAATATTAATTGTAACTCTTGGAAAATCGCACGATGTTTTTGTAGCTCAACATTATATAGATAATCCGTTTTTATGTAGGTACCTACAGAAGATATTAAAGCCTCTCGTCGTCTGTATTTTCAGATTTTTTACTACGACCTATGTAACGCCCGTCGCATGATCAGAGCGAGATATCTCACGTTTAACCGTCAATCCTGAGATATCTCGCTCACACCAACCCGGCAATAGAATAACAAAAACTCTCCACAGGACAAACACAACGGTATGTCTGGGCAAAATAGCAGCACACCTCCACCCTCAAATCCGGCAGAAGGTGCTAGTATCGGCGTTCGTGCGGGCGACGCGCGATGCCTTCCCGCCGGCGAGGCAAGCGGGCGTGTTGGCTCTGGCGGCCACCCAGCAGTACTTCCTACTGTCTGAGGTGGCTAATAGGGTGCTGCCCGCGCTTTGCCCACTTACCGTCGATCCTGAAAAACAGGTGAGGTTAAGTAGACTGCTAACTTGCAGAAGCAGAGTCATATACAGGGTGTGTGAAACAGCCAGGCAAATACTGAAATACTGAACAAGTACTGTCACAGACACAACCATATTTATTTTATTTAATAGCGCCATCTGGCGTTAACTATATTATATTATAAGAACCTTCACTAGCGCCATCTAGTCTTAACTTAGGTTAACTGTATCACTCTAGCACCCATAATGTATCGACCATACGAACGGATACTGGACCCGGAGGCTAGATGGCGCTGATAAAAATAGACATATATTGAATATAGAAACGCAAGAACAAGACGCTCTGAGTGATTTTATTTGCTTCACCACCTTTCCCAACTCCTGGCTGCATCAGGAACAAGTACCATTGTTTTGAGTAATACTTAGCTTTCCACGCCAATGGTATCAAGCGATCCTGTGACTAGTTAAATGGGCTAATTGGTTATTGTGTGATACATTGCTGTTTTTTGGATCACTTGTTACTCTCCTTTAGGGTTGATCAGTTAATTGAACTTTTTCAAGAGCAACTTTTTTTTGAAAATCATCCTTTGGTTAAAATTTTGTTTTTAAGTCTTTATTTAAGGCCTATTTAAACGAACCACACAATTTTTTTTTCTGAAATAATGAATAGTCACAAAATTTTAGAATTTTCCTGCGAAAATTTTAATTGGTTTTCATCTCAGAATCATGGTCTGAAATCGCCATATCAATATTTGCCTGGCTGTCACAAACACCCTGTATAGCAATGCGAGGGCAAAAATTGTATGTGTGTGAGTGGCGGGGCTTGACAGACCCTACTAGCTATTACATTCTTTATGACAACATATGTGCTTATCCAGGTTCAATAATCCTGGATTCGTGTGAATTCTCGTTAAATGCCTTTGATAATAGTTATTCAAAATTTTGTATATGTACATTATTCTCTGTCTAAAGTATATTGAGAACAGAGTTTATACATTAATTTGAAGCAATCTGATTCGACATATTTAAGTCTAATTTAAAGCAATAAAAACGTTGACAGAGTTCGACGCTCTTGGAGACTTACTTTCAATTGAATCACTTGCTTACAGATTGAACGCATTTTATAACGAAAATATGTCACTCTATTCTGTTGTGTGGTTTGACCTGTATTAAGTCTATGTTATATACATACATATACACTCGGCTGTAGCCAGAACAGCAGGGTCATAAAGGAGATCCGACAGCCACTTTAGCCTAGCGGGAGCAGACCGGCAGATGTAAATTAATCAGTGCTAGTTTGTATTTTTGGACTATGTTGTCAACGCGGAAGGCGTTGCTGCCCAGCAACCAACCCGCCTGCCCAGCGTGGTGACTATGGGCAAATACCCCCCATGGCAACCTTGTGGCGTGCCCTGGGGGAGGCCTACGTCCAGCAGTGGACTGCAATAGGCTGATGATGATGATGATGATGAAGTGGCTAGTTCATCGCCTAGAAAATGCCCGGCTTCCTTAGTCGAATCTTACGACGTTAACTCTTTCTTGTTGATAATCAAAAATATTGATGCCAGGTCCGAGACGCAGCCTTCCGAACCATCCGAGGTTTTGTCGGTAAACTGGAGAAGGTGTCTGATGATCCCAGCCTTAAGGAGGGAATGGGTAAGGAAATACATTTTATTAAATGAGAGAGAAGAGACTAGATCTTTTTAGATTTTGAGTAGACAATACAAAATTATTAGGTGCAAAGGTGTGCCTGTCTGTGACCTGACATAAATCATAATGCACGCTTTAAATTAAACAGTGATATAATGTTTCATATCTGTGCAGGGGTTCTGAATTTCTTAGCATTACCTTACTCAAATAAACAAACACACGAAACGAAAACCGCTCTAAATATACATGTGAAATGTAGAAAAATTGTGTCAGTGTGGAAATAAACTCCAAAATATTTTAAATGTTAATACTATGAGTAGGGTATTTCTAAATAAAATGGCATTAATAAATATTATTTTATATACATTTTTGTAATACAGGTTTTTGATACTGAACTCACTGTAACAAAAAATGTGTTAAAAATTAACCACGAAACAACAATCCCTCACAAACAGAGGCGGATGTGCACACCGCGACGCCGTCTCTTAGCAACGCGGCGGCCACGTGGGCCGGCTGGGCCGTCACCGCCGTCACCGCCAAGTTCTACCGCTCCCACTCCGACACTACGCGAGTGTCGCACGTCAAGTCGTCGCTGTCTAAACCTGGTTCGCTGGGTAAGTTGTTTATACCATATAATTTGTATGTCAGATATGATGAAATATGTAGAACGCTTGCTGTAAATACAAATAATAACATGTATATATACACATATTTGAGCTAATAAACATATTGATTGATTGATACCTCGCTGCCTAAAAGTGTTGCTTATCGATAGTCCACTACCGATAGACTATCGATACTAAAAGCAAAATAGTATCGATAGTCTGTCGATAGTATTGCCGAGTGTCAATAGTATCGATACCATCCATCGATAGTGAAACTGTCGATAGTTCAGCAACACTAGGCTAAACCCGGCTCGCTGGGTAAGTTGTTTGTATGTCACCGTCAAGTTCTACCGCTCCCACTCCACTACCCGTGTGTCGCATGTAAAGTCGTCGCTGTCTAAACCTGGCTCATTGGGTAAGTTGTTTGTATGTCACCGCCAAGTACTACCGCTCCCACGATACTATCCGTATGTTGTACCTAAGTCAAATCGTCGCTGTCTAAACCTGGCTCGCTGGGTAAGTTATTTATATATCACCGCCAAGTTCAACCGCTTGCACTCCGACAAAGAGTAGTGTCGGACGTCAAATCCTCGCTGTCTAAACCTGGCTCACTGGGTAAGTGGGTAAGTTGTTTGTCATTTGTAATTTTTAGTGTGGTGGTCATATTTTATATGTTAATAAAACTGCTTTTTTCTGACTTGTGCCAAAATTACCCAAATGGACTAAAGTTATTGTAGTATATTTTATTTTATTAATAATGTAAATAGGGCATATTTTGAGAATGTTGACAAAACGGGAGTAGAGGTATATATACAGGATGATTTTTGGTCGTCAACGTTCCCGAAAACTACGGAATCTCCTCATCATCACGATAATTTTTCTCCATGGAAGCATACCTGGGAAGTGTCTGGTTTCCAAAATATTAGGGTCCAAAGTTGAGTAAATAGACTGCGTTTTTCTGCATAAATGCACATAGACGCGCGTAGCAGGATTTTTTCACGAAAAATAATTAATATCTGTCTATAAAAAAACTAACATAAACACTAGACACTATAAATTTCGCACGATCAAGGAATTTAAATTTTTTTTTTCAAAAAAAAATTTTTTTTTCCCAGCATTTTTTTTGGCATAAACTTACTTTATTTCATGTATAGAGTACGTACCCTTCGTTAAAGGTGGCCACAAAAAAACATCCTGTATATATATATATATATATATATATATCTGTGTTATATCTGAAGTTATTTTTACAAATTGTTGTAGATCCGGCTCGAAGGACCATAAGTTGCTAGCTCGATCAGAAATTATTTATTGCATCCGTATTATTCCGTATGTACATCGTTATCAACATTTATGTAGTTTAGTTCATATTGAAAAGTACATTTTAAAAACCTCTTTTGACGAAACGCATCATCGTACATAGTCGGTGTTATTCGTGTTATTACAAAACCGATTGAAAGGTTAGGTTTCAAAATGACATTTGACAGCAATATATCTGCCAAAGTTAGAAAATGTTCTTCTTGGCTTTCTAGAGGTACCGCCGACGCGTATTTGCGTCCTCACACTAGGATTTGAACTGATGTCGGCATGCTTAGAAAATCTGCCGGCGGCGAATATGTTAATTAATGTTTTAATTTAATTCTTTGGTAATATCACGGTATACGTTCCCTTTAGAGCAACCATCGTCAAGCAGTATGTCAACAACTACGTCATCAGTGACATCGATGACGTCACTGGAGCACAGCGAATCGGCGTCAGACTACGATCCTGAACACTGGGACATGGCTGCGTGGGGAGATATCGACTCTAGTGCAGGTACATACGAGTACATACAGAGATCCATATACACAGGATGGAATATGTTTTTATATTAGAACTAGTGGACGCCCCAAACTCCATCCGCCTGGACTGCAAAAAAACTTGTTCTAGTTGACCGAATTTTGAACACACTCGAGATTATCGCGATCGCGCGGCTTCGGCTTTGCTATTGCTTTTACGTAATCAGGGGGCGGGAGATCGAGCCTTGTGGCGTGCTCTGGGGGAGGCCTACGTCCAGCAGTGGACTGCAATAGGTTTACGATAGGTACCTTTAAATAAAATGAGGTGTAGCTTCAGTAGTTTTGCCTTGACGTTAATAATCTGTTAGAGCCATAGTAGTAATAACTCAATGGTTAGAACATGTTACTTTATTTATTTATACTATGTTATGATATTGTTAAAGGCACGGGTTTCAGCGCAAAATCGGGCGGCAGCAGTGGAAGCGCGGGCGCCGGTCTGGGCGCTCTCTGTGAGGACGACTGGGACAACGGCGAGTGGGGCACGCTGCAGGAGCATCCGGTAAGCGTAGCGGCACCGTCATGTAGCGGCGGGGACTATGGGCGCTCTCTGTGAGGACGACTGGGACAACGGCGAGTGGGGCACGCTGCAGGAGCATCCGGTAAGCGTAGCGGCACCGTCATGTAGCGGCGGGGACTATGGGCGCTCTCTGTGAGGACGACTGGGACAACGGCGAGTGGGGCACGCTGCAGGAGCATCCGGTAAGCGTAGCGGCACCGTCATGTAGCGGCGGGGACTATGGGCGCTCTCTGTGAGGACGACTGGGAAAACGGCGAGTGGGGCACGCTGCAGGAGCATCCGGTAAGCGTAGCGGCACCGTCATGTAGCGGCGGGGACTATGGGCGCTCTCTGTGAGGACGACTGGGACAACGGCGAGTGGGGCACGCTGCAGGAGCATCCGGTAAGCGTAGCGGCACCGTCATGTAGCGGCGGGGACTATGGGCGCTCTCTGTGAGGACGACTGGGACAACGGCGAGTGGGGCACGCTGCAGGAGCATCCGGTAAGCGTAGCGGCACCGTCATGTAGCGGCGGGGACTATGGGCGCTCTCTGTGAGGACGACTGGGACAACGGCGAGTGGGGCACGCTGCAGGAGCATCTGGTAAGCGCAGTGTCATATTTCGAGCAAATTATTCAATTCATTTAATGAAAATAAACTTATGTACCTATACCTATACATTCATCATTCAAATTTCTCCCAAACTTACTATATTTATTTAAGCTTCCAAATCATTGTCTAGAACAGTTGTTCCCAAAGTGGTCCAAGTGGACCCCCAGGGGTCCACAGGAGACTTGACGGGGGTCTACGTTGACGTGAAAAAATGGGAGTTAACAACTAATTCGTATGTGGTACACCACTACAGGCCTGTAAGGGGTCCACCACAACCAGTTAACTTTTAAAGGGGTCTATGAGAAAAAAAGTTTGGGAACCCCTGGTCTAGAACCATGCTTCTAAAAAAAATACTGAACCCACCTGTATTCCTAAATATCCAGTAACAGTGATCATTGAAATATAACCTTTCAGACAGCAGAATCCGAGCTAGCAAGCCCCTCGGAAACATGGAATAACTCCCAGTGGACGGATCCGGTGAACAACGCGAATGTTACGTACGTGCGTGGAGTCACTAATGTTACTAAAATAGAACATCACGCCGCGGCACATCAGAACAGTAACGACTCGTTAGGCGGATGGGAAGACAGCGAATTCGAACCTATCGAGGAAAATGTTGATGGTAAGTGACTAAGACTATAATATAACGCTCATCTGTTTATTGAGTCGTCGTCAGCCTATTGCAGTCCACTGCTGGACGTTGGCCTCCCCCAAAGCACGCCACACGGCTCTATGTCCCGTTTTTGCCATCCAGTCACTGCCAGCAGCCCTCTTTAAGTTCATCGGTCCAACATGGCCGGAGTTATTGAATAAAACCTTATATTACAAACATTTACGATTAGTTGCCTCAAATCAAAATATGGCCGTCGTACATCTGCAGTGGGATCTCATACTTACTAATATTATAAAACAAAGTCGCGGCCCGCTGTCTGTCCCTATGTATGTTTAGATCTTAAAAACTACGCAACGGATTTTGATGCGGTATTTTTAATAGATAGAGTGATTCAAGAGGAGCGTTTTGTATGTAAAACTAGGGACCCGCCCCGGCTTCGCACGGGTTTAATACCCTCTCACGCGGACGAAGTCGTGGGCGGCTTATTCTATGTAAAAAAACATACATAAGTGAATTTTTATCTCCGCAGAAAACAACGCTTCCAAAATGGACGAAATGCGACGCCAGCGGGAAGAGAGAAAGCTGCAGAGACAACGAGAAATGGAGGCCAGGCGGAGTGCCAGGGGACAGGGACCAATGAAACTAGGCGCCAAGATCACCACACCGCTGCCACCGTTATAAATGTGCAGGTATTTACATATTAATCTGTGGGGGTGGTGAAAAACTAGTTATTGTTTGGCCCATGTATTTTTCTAATCATTGTGAGAAACTTCGAAATCGCGTTTTAGGATTTGTATTGGACTGTGGTTCTATATTGTGTCCGATAGATGGCTCCACTACAGATCCTTCCTACCTGCACACGTAATTACGTATATTCTAGTGACAGGTTAGTGACGATCACCCATTGAAACTATATGAAATGGAAGTGGCATAATGCCTTGCATGTAGAAAACTTGGCCACACACGCATACATGGCGAGAGCAAGATGACCAAGAACGGTCAAAAAAGATACGCAATACCAGTGCTGGATCACTGAAATAAATTATAATTAGTTTCAGTTGTCAAAAAATCCCTTACTTACACTTGTATCACGACATCTTCATCTCCCTGCGCTTATCCCGTTATAAATGGGGTAGGCGCAATATGGTTTCTTTCGAAACTCATATTGCCAACTATGTGGCGTTTGTTTTACGGCCGGCTGCCTGCCTTCGATCACAAATTTTCGATTTGTCTATTTTGCAGAGAGGTGAGTGAGCTGGATACGACGACGACCGACGACGGTTCGATTTCGAGAAAGTAAATGCAGTGCAGTTGAGGTAATGATAACAACTCGAAATCTTATTGCAGATATTCACTGTCGATGTCACATTTTACTTGTGTTTGGCGCACATCATAAGTGTAGTTCATAATTCGATGTAATTTTTAAACCCCTCTGTGAGAAATGATACTGAAAATTTTAGTAAAATTATAAAACAATTCAATTCATCGCCTATCTCGCTTTATTGCTCAAAACGGAGTCTGTTAGAGCGGGACAGTTGTTTTTAACTGGCATTTTCCTACGCGAATTAGATAGTGTGTATTGTATATTAAAATAATTATGAAAAAATGTAAATTTGCTTTTGGGCATTGAATTTAATGTACAGTTTTTAAAATGTAATAAGTCAATATTATCAATTTATTTAAATTTTACTAATATATGCCATTCCCTTAGTTTAATTAATATATTACGTATCTCTTTCCAACTTAAAAATTATACAACCGCAAAAGCTTAGTGTTTTTTAATAAATTAATTCTTACTAGAAATTATTTTAAAATAGCAACTTTTCTGTTTCAAAAACTGTAATGAGGATTGAGTTTTTTTTTTTGTTATTTATATATTTTCTTGTCAAAACCATGTATTAAGCCTCTTTTATATGATACCATTGTCTTGCTTGTTGCATACAATTTTATTGAAACAATAGACTGGAGTTTTACTAGTCAATAATGGCGTATCAATAATTTAAATCAATTATTTCTCTTGAATGTAAAAGAAAATGGTATCATGTAAATAGGCCTTTAGTTATATTTAAAGGTAACAATATATTTTAATGTTTAATACAAATATGTACATATGTGTTTTAATTATATATTACAGTAATCTTCAAGCATTTGATACACTAAATTTATCTTAAGTTTCTATATAATGTCAGGAACCAGTTCATTATTTCATCGAGTATCTTCAGTATCTGTGGACTCTGTGGTAATAGATCCAACTGGTTGCCTGCAATTTTAAATATGATATAAACTATCGTCACTAAGCCCAAATGGCCGAGCAGCAGCGGCCACCGAGTTCACAGAAACATTGTATCATCAGTGCGCACTTGACAATGGCAGAGACATAAACATAGCAGCGAAAGCGAAAGGTCAGAAAATTGTTATTGTGCCTAAGATATACGTGTGTTTGGGGAAGAACGATGTACGCAATTTTTCTAATAATTCAAATTAATTAAAGGGAATTAGTGTTAGGAGCTTGGAGTTGTCAAAAAATTGTCGTGATGCAACATCTTCTGTTTATAGTTCAATGGTCTATGAAAATTGCTGAACATACTAAAAATGCCTTCGGGAGCCTGGAGATTCACCCTTACGCAGATATATTTCTGAGAACTGATGAACTCAAGCAGGATAGTTTCCATTGTGAAAGCGCGATGTAAAGATTTTTTGTCCCTTGGTTCTAAGAAGAACTCGGTTTTGTGTTTCCTAAGTTCAGACTTTAATTATTTCAGTATGGAAAAGACAACAATGGCGAAGGAGAGAGAGAGATATACAACAGTCGAAATGAGAAAAAAATGCAAAACGTAATATATATAGGTAAACCTTGTAGCACTACTACATATTAGTGCTACATGGTTTAACTCTAAATATTACGTTTTGCAATTTTTTCTAATATGTGAGGACTGACTTTTCAAGTCTGAAAGATATATTTTGAGATGAGGAGAATAAGAATGATGCTGTCTTTCTCTAACACGTAAATCATGTTAGGTAGAGTATCTTTATCTCAGATAAGCTATATCTGAATATTGAAAAATCAATCCTTGGAAAATAAAACAAAATAATAAAGCAAAATGACTTTAATGACACATTATGTTAGTAACAAAAAATACTCTAAAGGAATGACAATGATAAAGCTTACTACAATAATAGGGTCGATTCCGGCAGTCACACTTAAACCTAATCTTAGTCAGATCTATGCCTCTCTGTTCTTAACATAAATGGCTGAGAGAGAAAAGGACAGGTAGGACTAATTTTACGTTTAGGTTTAAGTGTGGCTGCCGGAATCTATAATAACAACTAAAACAAAAGCAAATAACAAACATGTTAGTAAAAGAAATAATAGTAAGTAATTGGACGAATTTTGTACCAGTTTTCAAAAGCACCTACAAATAGTAGAACATCTGAGCCAAAGCCATATGTCCGTAATATTTTTTTGCATTTAGGTACCGGGCATAAGTATAGAGCGCACTGTATTTTTATACTTGACACAAAAAATCTCATAACATATTAGCTTATTCAAATTATATGCTAAGGCATCAAAAATCAATTAAAAACCCCATCAAATGTACCATTCAATAATCAAATCAAAACATAATGTTGCCATTTGTTAAAAAGAAATGAACAATGCTTTTGATGGATACAAAAATTGACCCTGCAACTGCAAAACAAACAACCAAGCAGAAATCACACATTTTATACATGTTTTACAACATCATACTAACTACCAATATAAATGATAATTTTAATAGTCCTCTCTCGCTCTCTCTCTCACCTATAAAGCTATCTCACTCACTAAGCTACTTTTTATGATATGTATTTACGAATAAATTGATGCAATTACAATGTATTATATGTGTATGAAATTTCATGTGAATACTGCTTGGCTGCCCAGTGACTTACAGTTTCGATCGCAGGTCAGATGCCCCAGCGGCTAATTGTCAAGAAGGATCATCAAATCTGAAACAAAATTACATCAATTAGACCCTACATCCTAGTTTAAGACAACCCAATATTATGATCTCCAAAACTTCATCACAGCTACCAATAAACCGCGTGCAAAGTTGCACGACTTTTGACCGCAAAATGTATAACAAAACAGTGTATAGCTTACAGAATGTTGATTTTTTTTTTGTTCAACTTTGTGTGGTCATTCCTGAGTTATTTAGGAATTTCTCCATATTCTCTGGAAAAATTAACATGTGATTTCGAGCCGCAAATTTTGTAGATAGGTTCTTTATAGTGGGTTATTTTTATCCTGTAGTTAACTATTGTTGATTTTGGGCTTAATTAACTGGGTTCATATTTTTGAAACATACCTCATGTTCATAGCATTAGAGTTTCCTGGCTCCATCTTATATCCAAGGGTTTCATAGAATTTTATTAGTTTATCTTTGCAATCCAATGCCATCTTGTAACATCCTACTTCTTGTGCAAGAAGAGAGACTGTTACTACTATTCTGAAAAATAAAAATGGATTATTTTTAAATATTTATTGCTTAAGTAGACTATATCTAAAGACAAGCTTTTTGTAACTGCCATACATAACTTAGTCAATAGTCCAAGGCAATGGCCAATATGAAAATATCCACTAATAGCAAACACGCAATGTAATACAATGCTAACGTCAAATTGCAGTACATTACTATTCTGCTATTAATAATTATCATTGACTAGTTTAAATTTATTGTGTGAGTATTTACAGTAGCCTGGGGTAGTAAACCATAGAAATATCTATATTTAACTTACAATTGCTTACCCCGTAAGGGATAAAGGCGTGATTATAATAATATGTATGTATGTATGTAACTTACAATTTTCCAAGCTGCTTCCCTCGGTATGTGTCATTTACGACAACATCTTCTAACCTTCCTTTCTGGAAATAAAGAAACGATTTTTTGTCCTTGTGTAAAGTTGGTAAGACTGAGGTAACTAAAACGAAATACTATATAAATATTGCTTTGCAACCGTCAATGTATGCTTTGCAGCACTGAAGAGGCCCCCGGGCTAAAGAGAATTCCAACTCCCAGTAGGTATATTATTATGCATAAACCTAGGTATATTTGAAGTCTAGACACGGCTGGATAACTTTTATACAAGTTCTATACATAGCACATTTAAGAAAAAGCTGAAGGATCACTACTTGTCCATTCTTTGAGTATGCTGTCATTTGTTTATCTCCTTTTTTTTAAATGTAAGTAGTTAGTTTCTTAGAATTAGTTTAATGCCACATGTTACCCTTTATTTGTTAAAAAATTCTCTTTATTTGCTTGGCTTGCTGGAAGAGATCTTTTGTAGAGATAAGCTTGCCATTGTACATGCATCTCTTCTTTTATCCTGTAATTTTTATTTTTATTGTGTGTGCAATCACTACATATTATAAAACAAAGTCGCTTGCTGTCTGTCCGTCCCTATACATAGGGACTTAGATCTTTCAAACTAGGTAACGGATTTTGATGCGGTTTTTTTAATAGATAGGGTGATTCACGAGGAGGGTTTATATGTATAGTATCAGCACTGCACCCATGCGAAGCCGGGGCGGGTCGCTAGTAAAGAATAAGAATAGTTGGTGAATCTACAGGAGCTCTTACCAGTGCGCAGTTATGAATAAACTTCTGCTCGAGCGTTAGGGTGGCGGCGCCGATGATTTTGGAGAGCCTCGTATCTTCTATTACAGTCACATAGTAGCCACCAGACTGCTTCATCTTTGTGAAACGATCTATAAAGTAATAATGTAATTTTAGAAAATAAACTGTACGCTCGGGGCACTATCCGTGCGGACTACAGAATAAGTAAAATGTCTTAATAATAATAAATATGTGGGATAAATAGTAGCGTAAAACAAAATATATTTTCTATTCAGAGCAAAAATTCAACTAAACATAATTCGCAGCCAAGTATCATCAGAACATAATATACATCAAAGTTGCTTGCCGCTGTCTGTCTGTCCCTATGTACGAGTCGTATTCTTAGATCTTTTAAACTACGCAACGGATTTCGATGCGGTTTTTTTTAAATAAAAGAGTGATTCAAGAGGAAGGTTTATATTTATAGTATGAATCAGCATTGCACCCATGCGAAGCCGGGACGGGTCGCTAGCGTATTAATACACGTGGCCGGAGTCGAAACAGCTAACCTAAGATATAGCTATAGATATAACTGTTCCGACTCCGGCCACGTGTTCCACAGAAAAACCCTCTTTATCACTCTGTTCGCTCTTCCCTGTATCTGAATACCAAGGCAAACATGCATAAGAAACTTGACGCCTACTTTTTAAGGAAGGTGCCCAAATTACAATCGAAATCTTTTCCACTGGCTTTTTTTTCGTGAGATAGAAGTAGCTATAAAATTTACTGTAAATAGAGTATGTACCTACTTAGTTTATTTTATATACTCAGACCAAGTAAGAATTATCTCAGGAAATAAGAATAAATATAGAAAGGTCATTATATAGGTATATGCCGGTTTCGCGAAGGCCGACAGGCTCAATGGCAAGATAATTAACATTCTTGTTCTTTAACCAAACCAGTTAAAAAAAATATTAATTATGATTTTTTTGCATTAACATACATAATAGGGTCGATTTCGGCAGTCACACTTAAACCTAAGCTTAATCTTAGTCAGGTCTAGCTCTCTCGGTTCTTAACATAAATTGCTGAGAGAGAAAAGGACAGGTAGGACTAATTAACCGACTTTAAAAAAGAGAGGCTATCAATTCGTCTGTATGTTTTTTTTATGTGTGTTACCTCAGAACTCCGCAATTTATGAACTGATTTCAATTTTTTTTTAGTTTGTCATGCTTCCAAGTTGGTCCCATATTCACCATGTCAGGATCTGATGATGAGATCTTGGAGAAATCGAGGGCAATCCTCAAATATTGTAGGCACATGTTGTCTGTTTTTATACTTTTACTGAGCGTTTTGATCACCTACATATAAAACATAACATCTGATGATGGAATCTCTAAGGAATCTAGGGATATCCTCAAATATAAAAGGCACGAGTAGTCCGTTTTTAGATTTTTATAGAGAATTTTGGTCAGCTACACATAATATAAAGGAAACGAGGGTCTGATGATGGAGCCGCCGAAAAACAGATAGTGGAACTTTTTAGTAACAAAATCCCCCTATGGCAGGGGGAGGCCTACTTCCAGTAGTGGACTGCAATAGGCTTATGAAGATGAAGATAATTGTGTTAAGTGGTAAAATTATATGTTGCGTTTAGCCGTATCCGAAGATGGTTATAGAGGAAGACATGAGAATAACGAGATGACGGATAATAGGGATGAATGTAAGAAGAGTACCTACATATTGCACCGACCCCGAATGATTGGGAACAGGGCAGGAAGAAGGAGTGTAATTATATGTTGCTTATATTGTCAGATGTAAAGTTTCGAAGCCTACTCATTTCTCTCTTTTGTCATGTGGCCTATTTAATCATTTGCTGGCATATAAATCTGACAATATTATGCCTTCTAAACTTCGTACATGGCTTAACGCAATATATATTTGCCCCCATTAGCTAACTTTGGACAAAATTCTCTTTTGGTTTTAGCTTGTGGTTTACATTTAAAAGTGGTAATCAACCAGATTGTTTTTATTTAAGTTAGTCATTTATAGTGGTGAAGTGGCTTTAGCTAACATATGAAGTAATCTTATCTATATTATTGTGATTTGTTGTTATCTACATAATCCTTTTGAATCCATTTTTTATCTCACCTGTAGATAACTCTTTTTGAAATAAAATACAGTGGAACCTATCACAATATATTCCTGAAAACTGCATCGAAATCGGTTCACTGTTTCTGAGATTAACGTGCACAAACATTGATCCATTACAATTTTATTATATGTATAGATAGATGTCAGATATACAGACTAAATATAAAATGTAATAACAGAAATAATAGTATAACCACAAAAGGTGGTACTTATAACAAATGACAGAATTTGACAAATTGGCATATAGAGTAGAAAACAGAGTAGCTTTATTCTGAGGTATGACATAGACCAGTCTGAGTTTAAGGTCAGAGTCTGCTCAGACTAAGATGATAGGTTTTGATAAGTAAGATTGTTAGTGTAAGGAGCGACATGCTGGAATAGATCCCCAACAACTAAAATATCTATACCAAAAAATCTATACCTGCATATTTCTTTCCTTACACTAACAATCTTACCAATGACTATGTTCAGCAGGGGACTTCTCATAGCTAGATGATAGATAATCATGATGAAGTATTTTAGTACATACCATCAAACTGCTTCCTGGAAACATTTCCCACACTTGTCAACTGTCCCAGTAGCTGTAGAAATCCTTTATCATAATCAGATCTTTGCAGAGGCCGCACTACCATCCAGTCTTCGCCAGGACTGGCTGCACTGATCTTTGGTTTGAATTTTGCTGGACTTTTGTTGAAATCTAATTTTTTTATTATCTGTGGATCGTACAGGTACTCTGAAGAGTCCGCATCCTAGAAACACGGTTTTAAGTACATATGTAGTTCATTATCTAATAAATGATTATACCTTCCTACAGTTGTAACAATACATATTTAAGTAATAAAATAGAATAATATTTTAACATTAAGCTTTTATATGACTTGGTGCCTTATTCGCCACATTTTTATTTGATTCTAGAAGGAAATATATAATACTATTGATAAACAATAATATTTCAACAACTTACAGCACTGCGATTGTTATCTAAACCCATGTCTTCAGTTATTATTAACCATAACTTATGAACTTGGTGATAACATTGAATGGCGACGTGGCTATACAAAACACATAGGCTTTGTAATATCACGATAAACCTATTAAACTTTATTAAAAAGTGAAAGGAAAGTAAAATAGGTAACCTCGCACACCGCAATAGGCAACGCAGCAGATAAGCAGAATTTGTCAAAATCTTAAAATGACAGCAGAGCAGCAGACTGGGCGCTGATTGGCTCGCCTTATATTATTTTGGAAAAAATTGCGAACGATTGTTGAAATGTCAAATAACAGCTGATCGAATATTTTATCCAGGGCTGCCACAAAATGTGTATAATCAGACAAAGTACATATTGTATCCTTGAACATTTCGTATACTATACAAACGCATACGCCATGAAATGGAACGTGAGTTCGTCTCTTGCTTTTCTGGAAGTTGTTCTCTCACTGTAGTAGAATCAGTAGGATAAACTTAGATGTAACGCCCGCAGAAGGCTGCCATCCGTGAGACCCGGATACTTTTTATATGAGGGGAAATCTGAATAACTTGATAGAATGATGTTTTGCAATAAATTACGCCATTTTATAGTCAAAAATTGGTGGACCAAATGTAGCCGCCCCACTCCGCCCATCCTACTCTATGTATCAGGGACGTAGCTGCGTCGCATCAGCCGTACCTACCTAACAATGATACGGGGCCTCTGGTCTAACATATGTAAGCAAAATTCTTGTGTGAGAATAATAAAATATAATAGTAAAAATGCTAGTTTTTGCAAATAAATAATCGAAGCTTTAACAGTAGAAAATGGCAAATATTTATCGTTCGCTTCACCTGCATCAGCATTACCATTATGCATTAGCAATCGTCACATTGGCTACCTATGATTTAACCTAGTCTCGTTTTGAGTAAAAAAATAAATGGTCACGTTATGTATAATGCGACCGAATTTCGTATAATTCCAGATACAAAACTGTATACCCGCGATTTAATTGCTGGCAGCCCTGATTTTATCTCTCAGTCTCAAAATAATTTTGAGGTTATTTGCTTGCTCTGCTTTTGAATTCTATTCGAAAATATTAGATATTGTTTAGAATTAAAGAATGTGGATGGATTTATAATCCTAACGTTGCTAAATAATTATATTCACAATATGCTATTTTGGCGTATTTCATAAATAATAAATATGCATTTGTTTACAAAGTTTGGAAATACGGTTTTTAACAATATTCGACAATACTCAGTGCTTGCAGTTCAGAGTTCTATTAAAAATATAAATTATACAAGAAATTATCCATTAAATTATGCCTCAAAACGATTTTTTTGGGAAAAGGACAGAAAAGGAGGTTATGACACCAGTTTAAAAGAGAAAGTTTCGTTGCTGCAACACTTAAAACTTGGGTTTTCTGAGCTTAAAGAGGAAATGAAACTGTTACGCGAGGAAACTAAGGAACTGATAGCAACGGATCCTCTACTGATAGCCAGACCAGGTAAAACATGATGTATCCGCTCACCTATATAAATTATTAATAATTAGCTAGCCATTTAATTTCTATATAGTAGTCTTTTAGGTGATCTAAGTATCTCAAGTTGTTTCCTGATAAGAGCCAAAAAATCAAATCTTTAGTTTTTATTATTCAGTCATTAAAATAATTTCAATGTACAGCTTCAATATGATATGTACATCCCTTCATTTACAATCTTTCAGTTCTGGCTATCTTATTTTTGGAATACAACCTTATATTTGGAATATAACCATAGGTATTATAATTATGTATGGATGTACGAGTACATTAAGCCTGGTGTTGCATTGAATAATGGCCTATTCCACTCTAATCCACTGGGCAAATCCATTAATGGATTAGATTCCACTTTTTCGTCCACTCTAATCCACTGCTATAAAACTCACTGGGGAGTGGATTAGAGTGGAACATCTATTCCACCATAATCCATTGGTCAAATCTATTGATGGATTAGATTCCGCTTCTAAGTTGGAATACAACCTTGTATAGGTATTATAATTATGTTTGGATGTACATTAAGCCTGGTGTTGCATTGAATAATATTGAAGTAGGTACCTAGGTATGTAAGAAACTTACAAGCCAGACACCATATTTGGTGAGACAAATATCCAAAAATGCCGGTCTTAGTGACCTTAGTGTGAACCTAGTGGTATCTATAGCCAACACTTAATATTAATTTGAAGCCAAATACCTATAACTTGGCAAGGCAATAGTTATTGTGCTTAAAGTGGCTCTGTTATACAGATGTGTAGGTATATATGTACCTACCTTAATTAGTCAGATACATTATTATACGCACCAAACTTGATCATTGTGGGTATGGCATCAAATTTTTTGATTTAAGTGTGTTGGCTGACCTCTAAATACCTCTACAGATTTAAATTAATATCCTATATCTATATAGCACGCTATGGTAACACGCGCTATGCCATGTCTGAGCTTAACGATGTTCAGCACCCACATTATGAATCTTGCAAAAGCAAAGCAGTAGCAATGCAACAGCGAAAATTGTGAGTATGTGGGGCGTGGAAGACGTCCTTCCCTGTGGTTCTCCCACGCCTCATACTCGCCGCGCACTCACACACAAGTTTCGCTGTCGCATTGCTAACCGCTTTGCTTTTGTAGGATACGTAATCCATCCATTATGAATCCATCAGTTCACCGAAAGCTGGCTAGGCATTTATTAAATATAATGCCTAGCTGTATTTATACATTCCGATATAAAAACATATTTATCACGTTCTTGTAAAACCATTTTCATGGTTTATCTGCAAGTTTAATTATTTTTAGTTATAATAAATAATTCTTATATTAGATTAATATAATGGTTTTTAACTTAATTTTAAATAGTTTTTTTTTTCATTATATATCCTGTAATTCTGGTGGCAGCGTGTTTATAAGGTATGGTAGGCGCTTGTTGAGGGTTCGGTCTCCATAAAAGTTGTGTACTCTAGGTACCTTAAACCTGCCATGCCTGACCACCCTTGTTTGGTAGTGGTGCTGCAGCGGAGTCAGACGCTCCCGACAACCATAGCTATTTTCCAACAGTAAAGTCTTGTGTTTGTAATGTACTGGAAGAATGTTACAAATTTTTAAATAGTTTATAGTATGTGTGCATTTGTTTATTATTTATATTCCTATTTTCTATAATTTTTTGGCATGTTTAATTTTTTCCGGCGTCTTGCGTCCACACAGACCGTCAAATGGCAGTGTATTTGTATGATTCCATTGCCTTCAAAAAACACTTATTTCTGATTTCGGAACGAACGCAAATATGTCAACTAAACAGCTGACATCTGTCATCTGTAACATGTCAAACAAGTTTTTAAAAATAAATATCCGTTAATCCTTTCTTTATAGTTACGGCAAGAAACTTTTATGAGTGTTTAGTGTTGTTTTTTAAACGGAACAAACAAACAGTGCAACACCATAATAAAATAGGCTTAATGTTTTACTATAGTCAACGATAAAATTTTTCGTCGCCTCAGCAAGTATATCACAGTAATATCGAATGTTTTCCAATATTGTGGCGGCCTGCTCATCCCCAGGAGAAGAAAGTAATTTGAAGAGTATTTACAATAGATTTCAAAATCTGTTAAGTCGAAGTCCGGAAAAGATGGATAAAGATAACACCAAGGTGGAGATCTTGTCGTCTTGTGGAAGTACAGCGGCCTCGGATGACGGGTTCCTGACTCCGGTGTCTTCGGTGGGCGATCTACTGGCACTCTCACCAAAAAGGACTAACGATCCTGAACTCGCTGACATGACCAATGACCTCCTCACTGGGACTGAATTCGACAGCATTTGTGATGTGACCATGCAAGAAGTGCCACAACATGATGACCATATGTTCATGGACGCCAGTAGTTTAGACTACCTCGTCAAGTGTGCCGAATCAAAAGGAAACCAGACCTTTATTGATCGCGGAAAGGAAAGTTTATTTGTAAAATTTGATCCCTTATATTCTAGAAAACAAGATTTTTTGTTATCAAATACAGATGCTGTAGCTGACTCAAATGAATGTGATATTGGGTATGAGACTGGTAGTGCAGCATCAGTGGCTACCCCAAAACATTCTATGTCATCCGGGTCTATGTCCAGCAAGGATAAACCCACTCAAGTTGTGCCTCCAGTGGTTTCTGATTTTGCCAAAAGTTGTGCTGTAACAACTAGGTCTACACCAGCATTGATTCGAAGTGTTTCTGCTATCTTAACACCTACACAGGTGGCAACAGATAGACTCATCAGTATTTCAGGGTGCACTCCGCCCACTGCTGCACCGAGAAGCCCTCGCTTTAGCACCTTCAGTACTCAGGAAGTTGACAGGCTTCAATCACTGAGTGTGATCTTACAGAAACAAGATCAAGAGGTACGTCAACTGAGACAAGAAAATAGAGAGCTCAGGTCATCATTACAAGATTTGGAGCATAAATATACTAGAAGCATTGAGGAGTTACAGTCAAAAGTAAAGAAATTTACTGATGAAAGAGATAGTCTTTTGGAGAGAGAGAATAAGTTGAACCAACAAATTAATGAGAAGGTTATGGGTAATAAACAAATGAGTATTGTTATGGAGGAGTATGAAAAAACAATTTCATCACTAATTGGTGAGCAACAGAGTGAAAGGATATATTCACAAGAAATGCAGGAAAAGCTAACCACAGAAAGAGATCAGGCCTTGAATCACCTTTCTAGCATGGAGAGCTCTTTTAATGACCTTCTTGCCAAGTATGAGAAATGTAAAACTGTAATTCTTGAAACAAAGGATAGGGAGAAACAGTTTGAACAAAAAATCTCTGAGTATGAAGCAGGTATGAACAAATATGAGGAATTGTACAACAATTTGAAAACTGTCACGACTGAACATTTAAATAAAGCTAATGAAACTTTGGACAGTATTACTAAAAATCATAATGTGGATATTACTAAACTAAATGCTACTATCAAAAAGCATGAGATTACGATATCCTCTTTGCAAGAGTCTCTTGCACAAAAGGTTAGAGACAATGAGGAATTGACAAGAATTTGTGATCAACTTATCAATGAAGTTCGTTAGTCATTGTCAACATAATATTTGTTACTATTATTCTTTGGTGCTGCTATGGTACATGTAAATTACTCTTCAGATATAGTATTTTATAATAAATTTCTGTGATGAATCTCATTTACATAAATTGTAATTTTACTAATAATGTCTATAGACTAATTTGATTTTAGAAGATAAATTTCATTTAATAAGTATTACTTTCTGACAGCTATAAAACTTTTGAACATTGTTTATTATTATGACTAATTAATTATGTTTAGATAACTATATTTTAATGTTTACTATTTTGCAAATATGTATCATGTTTATTAATAGTAGTCTTCTAATAGCAGGATATTTGAAGATGAGTTCAAAACCTTTGAATTCACACTTTGTAAAATAATTGAATCTTCATTTATTTATTGAATTTTGAGTTGCCTAGTTTCTCATTTAGTACTTTTTAATATTTTGTTGACATGTGAAATTTATATTAATACTAATAATATGATTACAAATTATGTTTTCTTCCATTTATTTGCTTATTTTTATAATGCAACTTATGTTTATCATGCTTGCTGGTGTCTTAAATTAAATTGTTACTGGTACTCTTATTGAAATTTGTTTTAATCTAAAGTAAATCAGATCATAATATTAAGTTTTAAATATGATGTGGAAAGCAAACCTACTTCAAGTTTGCTACCCCATGTCTTATTTTAGTATATAGCATCTCATAGACTCATGTTAGCATCATTCTGTGAAAAAGCATAAAATTTATTGTATAGTAGTCACCATGCAGGAAGTAAATAGAGGAGATGCGATAATCTGTAACCAAAGTGACGGTTACAGCGCAGTATGAACCAATCACAGGCTAACATAACGCCTCATATAGTCCACCCTTTTCACACCGCGCAATAATTTGATCGAAGGTGCAATAGCGATACTTTTTTCATGAAAAAACGTCGTTAGGCTACCTTCTTTATTAATTCCTTCATGTTTATCTACTCTTAGTCTAATTTGGTATCATCGCTTCCTATCCTAAAATAGGTTGCAAACAGACAAGAATGGTAAAAGCGTCGTTTGGTGCGGTGGATTTCTCTAAAATATTTAGGTACGGTGGTAATAAACATGGTACGATTTCTCTGCTTCCGCGTAGCGATAGCTTTAGTTACCGAGACTATGCAGTTAAGTTTAGGCTCATAAAAAATAAAATTACTTGAGTTGGAAATCGCTAGGTATTTAATAAATTAGACAAATAATGATTAAAATTTAACTGAGAACCCTAGAACCAAAACATTACCTAAATAGCTACGTAGTTACGTAACTTACGTACCGTCTCGTAGAAGTACCTATTTAGGTCTTACCCACCTAGAATACCTATAGTAAGCATTGATAAGTATAACTTTGTTATGGAGGTTGTGGGTATGTATAGAGGTGGATACTATCTATTTTTAACCCACCTAAAATGTAGCTATCACCATAATGATACCGCTCATAAATCTCACCCCGTTAATTATAGGTGCCGCGTGGTGCCGGCAGAGTAGAATTTGTACCACCCCTGCCCGTGGGTATCGTTTCCGGGAGTCCGAAAATCAAACTGCGGTCACCAACCCGCCTCGTGGTGAATATGAGCAATACCCCCATGTGGCAGTAGCCTTATGGCGTGCCCTGGGGGAGCCCTACGTTCAGCAGTGGACTGCAATAGGCTGAAGAAGCTATCTAACTTTATCACTACGTACAAAAATATTATTGTTACAGGAGAAACAGATCTGCTATGGTGCTTCAACGAACCCATTATCCTGGACAAGTTCGTGACGACAAGTGACAGCGATCACAACGAGGGATTCAGCCATTGCAGGCTGGAGATGAGCCCGGCTGGACGCGCCACGTTCAAAGGCTACCTGGACTTAAGAGTGCCTAAAGATGGCAAGATAAAGAGAGCAGGATACTGTGCTATTAGGTCGAAAAGAGTCAGGGTTAGTATACCTACGTTTTGTAAAACAGTTCCACCGCGCGATTGTGGAACTATAATTTTTTTAGGCAGATACCTACACAGATTAGTAGGTACCTACTCGTCGGTAGGTACACAGTACCTACAACTAACGCTACCATTCAAAGAAATTACCAACGTATCTGGTAATATCTGGTTGTTATACTTAATATCTTTAAAGACATTAATTTGCTAATTTCTATGTTGACATCCTAACTCCATCTCTAGCTGGTTCAGAATCACGTAGTAGGTTAAGTAGCCTATGCGATGCAATAACGCCAGGAGAAGCATTCGGCCCGCACCTACCCTTATTTGCTTAAATAACAGGTTAACTACCTATATCTCACGGACGACATATCTATCCCTGACGGACCATTTGCAGCATAGAGAGAGGAGAATCACTGTTCATAGTTTATACTATGTAAAAATAATATGTACCTAGTAATTATCCGGGATAAGAATATTTTCCCGGGGCAAAAGGTTGCCTATGTGTTATTCTGATATGTAAGTTATAAGTACCTATTACTAGTGGACGCCCGCGACTCCGACCGCGTGGACTGCAGAAAAAACAAAATGTAACAGAAAAAATAATCCGGGATAAAAATATTTTCCCGGGATAAGAAGTAGCCTATATGTTAAGTGGGACCTGTGACAATATATTCCTGAAAACTGCATCGAAATCGGTCCAGCCGTTTCCGAGATTAACGTGCACAAACATGGATCCGTTACGATTTTATTATATGTAGGGTCACCGGGTTAACGTTGGGTCACATTTTTTTGACCGATTGTAGCTCGAAACCGAACAGTCAGAGAGATTTGGAATCAGCTTTCAGATTATGACTAAACCATTGGCCTATAATAAATAGAAGTACTGAAAAAAACATTTTTAAAAATAAACGATTGTTTTGTATTGTAGTATTAACCCACTGTGTACACCGTATGGTGAACATTGAATCATCCCGTGGTAAACAGTGGGCCTAGGGATTTTTATAAGACCACTTACTGTATACACAGGATGGTGAACAATGAATCACCTTGGTGTCTGGAGTTTTTATATGTAATTAAAACATTTAAACATGAAATTAAACAGTTATTCCAAGAAAGATGAGACCAAATATCACTTATCAAAAAATAAAAATCGACTACTTGTCGTATAAAAGAACAAAATTTGTTATGAACATCCGTTATGGCACTGCACTTATAAAAATAAACCGACCACTTGCCGGATAAAAAAACGAAATTGTCACATCTTAAAAATAAAAAGCAAAGATAATCTAGTTCTTAGAGATAAAAACAGGAGATCACATTTTACGTTCTTAAAGTAAGTTTTATGTATACCACATTTGATGCTCGGTGTGTCCCCCAATTTTTCTGTTTGATTTATTGCTGCTCATTCTATAACAAAAAATGTTATTAAAAGATTCCCTTTATAAATTTTGATATTGATAATCCCTACTTTATACTTTTTACTAGCAGTAACGTACCACGCCTTAACAAATAGGTAGAATCGCGATCCACTGGGTATACAGTGAATCAGACTACATTAAATTAAATTACTACTTTAAATACAAACAAGAATCAACATGTTAGAAACAAACTCCTAGACAATCATTTATTTAATATATTATAGCCAGTGACGTGTTTATAGGTAGACGCGGGGTTTCATAATGAAATCTTTATAAAAAGTGGCACCAGTAAATCTATTTAAACGTAGGGGAAGGCCGGGCAAAGTGAATACCCCGGGCATAGCGAATACTCCCCACTACTCCTAAAATATTAGTTGTTCATTCAACACACCACCACTGTTACGTTCGGCCATCTTGGCTTAGTACGCGGCAAACATCGAAGCGAGGGGCCGTGACGCGTTTCGTCCGTGGAGTGGAGATCTAGGTTTTAGTAAATAAAAGATTGATTTTACGCGGTAAGTACATTGATCAATTCTCCTATATTACTAGTTCTTGATTTATAGGAATATCTTAATTCGGTAGCATATCAAAGTAGGTTTTTATGGTATATTAAACAGAAAGTCAGAATTAATAGTTTTTGTATGAAATGGGTTAACCTCAAAACTTACCTTATGGGGCAAAGTGAATAGGGCAAAGTGGATATGGTATCCACTTTGCCCGCCATTTTTCATTGGTGACTTATCTAAAAATGTATTTTATTTGTTTTAGATGGTGAATAAATATAAAAAAAAAACTAATCAAGGGACATGGGATAATAAGGTTATGCAAACGGCTATTAATTTGTGCAAAGCTGGAGATTCAATAAAAAGCACAGCTAAAAAGTATGGTTTGGCTTATGCAACCTTGTATAGGCATGTAAAAACCGGCATCGCTGCTTCAAAACTTGGCCGATTCCGTCCTGTTTTCACTGAAGACCAGGAAATAGAGTTGGTGACATATCTCAAAGATATGGATTCTGTATTTTTTGGCTTGACTCGAGATGAATTCAAAAATTTGGCGTTCATCTACGCCAAGAAAAATAATTTGAACTACCCAAATAACTGGGACCAGTACGAAAAAGCTGGAGATGATTGGCTATCGTCATTTTTGTCTCGTCACGATCAAATATCCCTCAGAACTCCAGAGGCAACATCGGTTGCAAGAACAAAAGGATTTAACAGACGTGAAGTTGGACGCTTTTATGAAAATCTTGAAGCTTTAACAGAAAAATATGATATTGATGCATCTAGATTATACAACATGGATGAAACTGGTATATCGACAACCACAAATAAGCCGCCTAAAGTGCTATCAACGAAAGGAAAGAAACAAGTGGGCATAATTGCCAGTGCAGAACGTGGTCAATTAACTACTGTCATAGGTTGTTGTAATGCTGTTGGTTCATTTCTCCCACCATTCTTCATTTTTGCCAGAAAAAAGATGCAACCCAGACTACTTGATGGTGCGCCTCCCGGCACTCAAGGGACCTGTACTCCAAATGGTTGGACCTCAGGTGAGGTGTTTTTGGATTGGATGCATTTTTTTGTGGAACATGTTCGACCTACCCCTGAGAAAAAAATACTTCTATTATTGGATAACCACGAAAGCCACAAGTATTACCCAGCTTTAGACTACGCCACCAAGAACAATGTCGTAATTTTATCCTTGGCCCCACACACAACTCATAAAATGCAGCCCATGGATGTAGCTATTTACGGCCCACTGAAAACTTACTTTGAAAGGGAGGTAAATTTGTTCCAAAAATCGCACCCAGGACGCATTATAAATCAATACGATGTAGCCAGACTTTTTTGAAAAGTGCAGTAGCTCAAAATGCAGTTCACGGATTTGAAAGACATGGTATTTGGCCAGTGAACAAATATGCTTATGGTGACGAAGATTACGAGCCAGCAGCTGTGATTGCAGGCACATCTAATATGAATATTCGCACAGAAAGTACAAACGCACTAGAAACGATCGATATACCTTTTGCAGAACCTTCTTCAACTCCTTCGCCTTCAATTCTTCAAGAACAGATTACATCAAATTCAGTAGATCCTCTATCAGAAATATTTCCATCTCGAAACAGAACACTCTCTTGTGAGTTTGAAGACTTTGTTGCGCCCATTGTTAACACACCTGAAAAGATTCGTAGCTACGGATGTACACCTGAACCAGTACCTGGATGTTCCAGAATTGTCTCCGCTTTTGGGCCAGATATAGCTGCTCAGAGAGGTGACATAGTGGTGCCAGAGATTGAAGTAAATATTCGACAAAATACTAGCCGGGACAACTCACCTGATCCGAAACCAGGATGCTCGGCCTCCCACTACAGTCCCTTGGTGTTAAGACCTATTCCAAATCCTGCAAAACCAATGACCACGCATAAACGGAAATTACAAAAATCGGAAATATTGACCAGTACCCCGATCAAGGAAGATCAAAAGCAGAAATATGAGAAAAATAAAGTTAAGAATGTTACTAAAAGACTGAATGATACGTCAAAAAATGTTCTTCAGAAGACTAAAACAAAGACTGACAAAGACAAAAAAACTGCTAAAAAGGTTAAACAGCCAAAGAAAATAAAAAAATTTAAGGATACTTTATGCTTTTTTTGCGGTGAAATATATATAGAAGAAGGCGGTAAACCAATTGAAAATTGGATTCAATGTGACATTTGTCAACAATGGTGTCACGAAGATTGTTCAGCTTATGATGGCACTCAAGGGTATACCTGTGACAATTGCCAATTTTAATTTCTAAGTTTTTATTCAAGTAAAGTTGTTTTTATCAAAAGTTATATCTATGTTTTCAGATATCGAATATGAGTATTCACTTTGCCCAAGTTCTGTGTCCGCTTTACCCGGGGTACCGGGCAAAGCGAATACATTCGTACTTTTTAAAATTTTAATTGCAGTTGATTATTGTTTAAATATTATTGATTACGGATGTTCGTATTTGTAAGAGCAATAAATAAAGACTGATTTGTGATAATTATTTTGTTTTTGTATTGTAAATATTTCCTACTATAACCTTCAATACCTTAAGGTATCCATTTTGCCCGGCCTTCCCCTAATAACTGCATTAGATTAGATTTTTAAACTTGAATCTTATGTAGTTACCATAAGAATCGACTTTGTCTGTATCAATTTATGACAATAGATGCCCAGCCATACAATTGAGCAGCTATTTGTCGTGTCATTTTTTGAGCGCTGTCACTGAATGTAGTTATAATTTATCAAAGATTATAGCGTATAAACAATGTCAAAATATGGTAGTACAATTTTATCGATATTTATTTTAAGACAAAAATTATAAACAAAATATCAACCCACGTTTCAAAATATTTTTGCTGGATCTCGATAAAATTGCATGTCACCCGTCGTTCTTGAAGCGCAGCGGTGCGGGAACTAATCGAGAAGGAATTGTGTGCAAGGGGGCACAGGTTATGTGGCAGGGGGGCACCTGTGAGCGGACCAATGGCGGCACTATCTTCACAGGTTTCGTCAATATGTCCATGACCCATTGTACCCAACTGACTCACCGTTTACCCGGTAACCCGATATAGAATAATATTATAACGTAAGAATTCATCTGTCCATGGACTCCATTTCATACCAGCTTCTTTGTTCCAGAAATCGTTCAAACGTGAATCTACATACAACTGGCATCTATACAACACCCTTGTCATAAAAGTAAGGGGCGACGGCAGGTCCTATTTACTCAACATCTCCACAGAAGGTTTTTACGATATAACGTGGAATGATATCTATCATTACGTACTGTATACTAGAGGCGGACCTTATTGGCAAATTGCTAAGGTAAATAACTGACAGCACTCACTACGTGTACTGACTGAACGGTTACTTACTTAATATACCTACTGAAATGTCTATGAATTTCGAATTTCATTAAAATTGGTAGGTAGATCATTCTTCGAGTTTTAACGAGACTAATTAACCACAAGATATTCTACATATACTTAAGAGAAAACTTTAAATTAGTACTTACTAGAAGTCATCCGAAATTCCGAAGCAGCCGTATCACAAATTACAGATCATGGACCGTTTCCGTCTCCCGCTATTTTGGTAACAAAGTTCCGCAGTTTAAATTTAGTTCGTTTTCAGATACCTTTTTCGAAGTTTATTTTGGGCTCGAAAGGGCGGGTGCAGGATAAGCAAATGAGGATGCGCTTCGATAGAGTCACCCATTTTGGAATAGCTTGCGGCGACAAAATACCTGGACCTTTCGAGTTGGAAGTGGAGTATGTAGGTTAGTAGTTACATTATAACGACCAGTGGTGGGTTTTTTTCGTATTGTAGGTAGGTGCTTTTTCCTGTTATGAAAATATATATCTGATCTCGACATAAAAATCTGTCGGTAGGTAGGTATAGGTGTTTAGGTAGGTAGGTAGACTTTCATATAAAAATCCATGAAGCAGTCATCATCTTCCTACCCTTATCCCATTACTTATGGGGTCGGCGTAATATGGACTCTTTCGAAACAATTTGGCCTATTGTCTTGTATTGCTGAATTGTCATAGCTATAAGGCTCGTGTAAGTAAATGCCCTATTATGGTTATGTGATCCTCAGTGTGGTTTATTCCATAAGTGTCAGTATAAGTGTAGTGCAAGGTTTGATGTGACAGAGTTCGTATCGTCGTGGTCACAGGTCGTGGTCGATGTCCACGTAATACCTACCTACATAATCGTGTATCCTCAATTCTAGGTAGCTACCTACCTAGCTAGGTATTGATGTACTTATTAGAAAAGATTTCATTGTTATTATTTCTTTTCAGGGTTAGAGTTTGATCCAACACATGACGAAGAGTTTGCATACGAAATGTATAGAACAGAAAAGAATATTGTTGGTGTTTAAAATAGTTATTTGTATTTACTTGTTACACGTTAATAGTTTAATAAAATAAATAGTTTTAAGCATTGAAGATGTCTTTATAAATATGTAATATGTAGTATGCGGATATTTGTTTGAGTAGAAAGAGTTTTATGGTTGTTGGGTATCTACCTACCTACCTAGTTATAAGTAGGTAGGTACGTACGTAGTAGGTAGAATTCCTAAGTTTTTCGGGTTTAATATCACCTACATCCAGCCAAGGCCATCATGTCTACATAATTTGCTCGCTATCTCACTTATTTTATTCAAAAACTGTGAATCAATGAACTGAATCAAACATGCCCAACTCGAACATGTAGGGTGTAGGATGTCAGAAGACAATGTTGTTCCTTTAATAGGTACTACTAGGTACCCGGCCACCTATGTTACAAGATCTTAAAATAATATTTTTTTAACATAACTTCCTTTCGATTTCTGAAACTTTCTGCATGATTACCTCCTGGCGAAATGATTTTTATGTACATTCTATTAAATGCATAAAGGAAATAAAAATAAATGGTTTGCCTTTTTATATGGCAATATTATTCTTCTAGCAACATTTAGAATGTCGATGTCAAAAAAACGTCATTTTTATGAACGCGTTCTGTATAATCTTATTTAGCTATTATTATTTGTGTCCTTTTCTGGTTAACATAAAAATATATTAGTTTTTTCATTCGTATGCAAAGAAAAAAAAAGTAACTAATTGTAACGGAAATAATTGACTGATGTCATCATCGCTTGCTGTTCCTTGTTTGTAAAATAAATTAAATTAATTTGGTGTACAGAAAAACGAGTTCCTACAAATATTGTTGGTTTCTTTGCTGCAGTGATTACTATCGAAATAATTTAGATGATCTGCTACATTTTGGGTAATTTTATAAATTACGCATTAACTCCTCAGAATTAGGCCTCGAGATTTCCTATTAAGCTATTGCAGAAACCTTGCGTGGGTTGCTTTATGTTATATTACCAAATTCTTTATTATTTGCGTTTTCTGTTTTATAAAATTCATATAATTACAAGTGTCTAGTACAATCGTTGTGTATTCCATATCTAAAATTCACATCTAGTAGCAATAGGCTTATACTAAACGTAAGTAACTTATTCGGTTTCAGATTATTTGGATCATGTGTAAACCAACATTTGTTGCAAATCAGTGATTTACTGCACAGACCAATCTCTACAGTACCATGTCAGGTACAGAGCAAAATATTGTGAACTCAATGCAACAGTTATCAGTACAGCCCGGAAACAGTGGTTACACCGAAAAACCCACCCAGGTAGTGACACCAGCTATCAATAGAAGTCAATCTGCTACTGCAAAAGTAGCTGCATTGAAAGCAAACACTGTACATCCTGCCATTGCGACTATAGATAGGCTTCTCAGCCTCGGCTCCACAGTCCAGCCCCCTCCACCTCCTGTAATCACACGCGCATCAGACATGGATGCTCATACTGTGGAACAATTACAAGCTGTGAAGGAATTATTGACAGCACAAGAAGAAGAGGCTCAAAATTACAGAGAACTCAATCAGGATTTACATGAAAGGTTAAAAGAATGTGAAGCCAAAATAAAGAAGCTGTCAGAGCAAAATGAGGAATATGTGGAAAAAGAAAAAACTCTTTCACAGCGAGTTGCTGAAAAAGTTAAAAATAACAAACAAATGAGTGTGGTTATGGAAGAGTATGAACGTACCATATCATCACTTATTGGGGAAAGAGAGGCAGAGGCTAAGAGATGGAATGAAGAGAAGGCTACTCTTGTCAGAGAACGAGATGAGGCTGCTTCACATCTCGCATCTATGGAACATGCTTTCAACGATGTACACACTAAATATGAACGATGTAAAGTTATTATCCAAGGGTATAAAACCAATGAAGAAACCTTGAAACGAACTGTGGAGGAAAACACAGATGCGATACAAAAGTTGGAGGCAAGGTATGAAACTTTACGTCAGCATGCTATGCAACAACTAAATAAAGCCAATGCAGAATTAGATTCTGTAAAGAAAGTGCATCAGGCTGAAATACTGAAACTCAATGCCATGCTCAAAAAGAGTGAAGTTCATTCTTCATCACTGCAAGAATCGCTGGCCCAGAAAATCAAGGATAATGAAGAGCTTACAGCTATTTGTGATGAATTAATTAACAAGGTTGGTTAATTACTTGTTTATACTTTTTTCATTTACTTTTCTAACATGCATTTTCTAATGTGTGTACACATACAATTATCCTGTATTTTTCTATTATGAAAAACATTTACTAACTAATAGAGCAAAGCAAACATTATTAATTATGTTGAAATGATTAACTTGAGCAAAGAATTCATTTCAAATTTATTATCTCAGTTGTAATTGATGTTATGAAGAAAGCAAACAATAATAGTTTTAAATTAATATACCAATAATATAGTTTCCTGTATTGCTTATATTGTTCAGCTAACATAATATTAGGATTTATTCCTATCAATATTCTATTAAGAACTTGTTTATTTTTAATTTACAAACTGGTAAAATTAAGATGTAGGTTTTCTACATAACTTGTTTAATTGCAAAATGTATCACTTCATTATGTAATGTAATCCTTGTGACAGGGACCTGTTACTTGATAAAACAAGTTGCTATAAAGTAACCTTATGTGCAATCAAATGTATGTGTGTGTACCTAATAACTAGTGTCATTTTTTATTTTTGTATATTTTTATTAGGTTTTAAGTTTTTAATACCTTGTGACATGTCTACTGATTGTTTTATAATTTGATCAAATGATTTTGTACATTTTATAGTTATTTGTTTTTGTATTATTATCTTGCAGTATTTATTTGGTGCTTGTCATAAAGAGGGGGTACAATTTGTTTTTCTTTCTGCAACTAAAAAGTGTTTAGCTCAATTATGGGCTCACTAAACAAAAATAAATTAAACACAATTTTCATAAAATATTTTTCATGTATATAATTTTTAAAAAATCAATATATATTCCCAGAAATTTAATGATGTGAATGGAAAAAAAATGTTTAATTTAAATAATATGGTCTCTGCACAATTTAAAGACATGATACAGAATTAAATCCAAAGATATTTTAATTGAGAAACCTTGATTCTGTGGTCTTCAAATGTGCAGATGGAAACTCTCATACTCTTGTAGATATAACTTACTGTAGATGCCCTAAAATGCTAGCTGCCATATTTGATTTTTCATTAATAATATATTTAAATTAAATGTTAAACACATGTGCTTGTAACTTAATGTAAGAAAAAATGTCATTATAAGTAAGTAATAATTTGTAATTAATAATCAATTTATTTAAGGATGGCTTCAGAATATTATTATTATGAGTTTAAAAGTACTTGCATATTAAGAAACTCCAAAATATTTTAAATATCTTAACCCACAGTTTGCATAGAATTAATAATATAATTTGAAATAATACTTGTTTTGGTATAGATATTATAATATGCCAAGCTGAGCATAGAAATGTCTTTCTCTGAAAGCCTTATCCTAAAAACAGAACTAAGTTCACTTATAGTTTATATGTTTGTAAATTGTTTATTTTTAATACTTGTGTATTTTATTAAGTTGTATTCAATTGATTGACATTGTGTAGAAGCTTGATAAAGATTGGTACATTATTATGAAACCTTTGTTCACACATGTAGAATCCAGCCTGAGTTTTAGGTTAGCTAACTTAATGTTAGCTCAGCTGCACATCAATGAAGACTTCAAAATATTTATTGAGGTTCTGCATTGTGTCATTCAGTAAAATAAGTACTTTGTAACATTTCAATATTAACAATGCCTATAGCAAATATCAAGCATGGAATCCACAATCTTCATTTTATTTAGATGATACAATAATGAATCTGTAGGTAGACATGTTCCTAAACAATTGTCTGATAGATACATACCAAATATGTCAACGATATTAATTCTTACTTAGTAATTTAAGGATTCACCTACTGACCATTGAGAATTGCGTGAGAAATGGCTCCTCAGAAAATGTAATGTATGAAATGTAGAGTAATCGCGGTAAAAGTAATGGGATAGCGAATATTTTACTAATCGGCCTGCCGGGCGCGTAGACAAGACTTGTAATAATTTTACAAGTGTCAGATGCGTTAAGTTATTTTTATCATTCCTTTTCCATCTTCCATCATTTTCTCGAATAGGATGCCTATATTTTTGTCACATTGTCTAAGTAACAAGCCCCCTCAGATAATCCCATAATAAACTAATAGGAAAATGAAAGGTTATTAAAGGTTGTTATTTTGCTAGTTAACAGATAAATCCTGAAACACCTTGTATAAAATACTGGATTTTATACAATAGGTATACTGGATGGAATACAATAGGTATGTATCCTTGCAGCGATGCCAAATCGACTGGCGATATGTAGAGTTGCTGAGAAATATCTACCAAATGGCAACCATGTCCGTTCAAGTCCAAACCCACCAAACAAGACCGATCCAATTACTCCGAGGTGTGAGACAGGGTGACGTAATATCCCCGAAACTCTTCACCAACTCTATGGAGGACGTCTTCAAGACGCTACAGTGGGATGGACTAGGCATCAACGTCAATGGTGAATGTCTCACGCATCTCCGCTTTGCAGACGATATATGTAGTTTTGATGGCTGAATCGACTTACAAAAAATGCTGTCTAGTCTCAATGCTGCCAAGGTGTAGCCCTAGAAGTTGTTCAGAAGTATACCTTGGGCAAATATTGCAGTTGGGTAAAGACAACTTCGAGGGAGAAATCACCAGAAGAGTGCAGCTTGGGTGGGCAACGTTTGGAAAGTTGCATCACAATGCCTCAAGACCAAGGTGTTCGATCAGTGCGTTCTACCAGCCATGACCTACAGAGCCGAGACGTGGAACCTGACGGTGGGGCTGGCTCACTGGCTAAATGATCATGAACAAATATTAGAAGCATACCTGTCTTGGTGTAAGAATTTGCTTTAATTTTTTATAGTAAAAAGAGTAATAATAATATGTCTCAACTAGGTTGCGTTAACAATGTTTTAGAGAAATTGAGGTATATAAAGTTATGTTTATCGTCTTATAAGCCAAATTATCATCCTTTGTGAAGGCATTTTTAATAATATTCAAGCATTTGGTAGTCTGTTAAATATTTTTTTTCTGTAGGCACATTAAATGTACGTAATTAAGCTGCTCGTATATTTTTACAGTCATTAAAAATAAAATATACTTATTAGATCAGATAAAGTGTGGCAAAGTGGGTATTTTTGTGAAAACGCGTGAAGGCGTAGGTAGTTTATCCGGCTTCACTATACTGCTCTTTATGTTTTTAAATAACAATTGTTTTTTTTAACTCTGGGTGCCCTTAAAGTTATTAGTCATATTAGTGTAAGGATATTGTCCAATTAATTAAGAAAACGGAGTAGACCATAGAGCGAGTAGTACACACCTAAGTAATTCATAAATCATATAATTTATGTTATAAATTGAGAATTATATTACTCTTTTATACTTATTATTATTTAACCTGGATGGTATAGGTCATCATGACTTACTTTAACGATACTAAGCGGAATTAAATATCTTTACTCTAACCTATACTTACTAAAATCCTAACAGTAAGATGATGAACATTCCAGGAAAAATATTTTTATAGGTCTTTTTGTTTTAGAACATCTTTTTTGTACTGTGTTTAATTGGAAAAATATGAATTGAAATGTGAACTCAATTAAGTACTTCTTAATTTACTTACAGTAATTTTCACCCAGCCTACCTACAATTTATTCCTGTGAAAATAAATTCCATTTTTGTATACAATATACTTAGTTTTAATTTTTTAAATACCATCAAACATTTTATCGCCACTTAGGCTACCTGTCTACCAGAGAACTTTTAACCAATAGGATTGTATAAAATATTAGTCATGCAATTATATTGGTTGCTTAATATTTCAGTTTCTTGAAATCCACCGTTCAGCTCTGGTGGACAGGCAGCCTTATGTATGCTTTGAACTAGAATGCCTTTATAGAATAGACACCCTTTGATGTGACCACGGGATGGACCTGAAGAGACCTTCAATAAAAGATACCTTTATTTACAATTATAGTTTATATACAAGACAAACTTAACACTTCATATCACCTTTACATCTACATAAAACATAATTTGGAAGACAAAGTTATGTCACAAAAGTTAATTTTTTATCATGATTTCTTTCGTAATATTTTATATGTGTCCTTACTGACTAAATAGCTTAAGGCTGAGAGTATCGTCGAAGCTGCAGTGACGCCGCATAGCGCGTGCAGTGCAGGGTGATCCACATAGCCGAATACTGGTGATGCCAGGGTGGTGCCTACCTGAAAATTAATAGGAGTTCATCATCATCATCTTCCTGTCCTTATGTCATTCATTACTTATATGGTTTCTTCTGAAACCATAGGCGTAATGCAATCTTTGGCGGAAATGATTAGGCATTTGTTTTGTGACCTGCCTGACACCAACGCGTTTAACTGAGTGACAATAACCTGGCACCAGTTTTTTCTCTTTTTTTACTGTAAATAATTATGAAACTGAGTCAATTCTTAGAACCTAGCTCTTTCTTGAGCCAACATCCATGAATATCCTGTTTCCAGGTTTAATTAGAAGGTACATAAACTTACCAAAACCAACTGTATTGCTGTATTCACTTTGCTTATAAATGTTGGTGCAAGCTGTGCTGTAGCATGTGTTACATCAAAGTATCTGCTAAGTGTTCTCTGAAATGTTAAAAAAGAAACAATTTAAGTGACTTTACCTTTAGAGGTCTAAAGCTTTAGGTTCCATTCTCAGAATAGTATGTAATCTAGTCTACTACCAAATGAACCCTTTTCTTTGTGTCCACCTAATCTTGTTTTTAAGATTTACCTATTACAAAGGATCCCATTATGAATTACGAAGTTTGCAAGCAAGAATAAAAATGATCAAATAGGGATTTAATTCATTTTCTCTATAGCAATTAATTTAGAGCCTAAAATTAAGGTGTCACAAAACTGAGGGGACTTACCGGTGGAGGTAAACTTTTATATCTAATTACAAATCCTGCTGCCACTAGTAAAACATCCCTTCCAACAATGAGCAATGTTAAGGGTAGAGGTATTAGATTCTGCCATGTGAGAGTTACAAATAATGTGGCCATCAACACTTTGTCTGCCATTGGATCAAGGAAAGATCCCATTTTTGTTGACTGCCCCTTCCAATTTCTGGCAATCCAGCCATCTAGCTGAAAATATATATTTACATTGCCAAGTAAGCGAGAGAGAGATGCCATATCACAATATTTAATTGAACATTATAATTAAGATACCTATCTATCTATAAGATGTGTTACTTTATAGATGACTTGAAGATAGATGAAGTAAGCATTATAATGTAAATTGATTATTATTGTAGTTTACAGATAAAATTTAAAAAAAAAAATTATCAAATAAATGATAAGGATAATATTTATAATAAAAGTCAATGTATTTACCAAATCAGTGAATCCTGCAAATACCATTAGTCCCAGAGCCAGGTTGTAATTGTCTTGCAAAATAATGTATCCCAAATATGGAGACATAAGGATCCTTGTCACACAAAGTACATTTGGAATTGTGAATACATTTTCTCTCTGGAAGATGAAATGGATAATGTAGTAAAATAAATTAACTTGCACTAATTCACTAATTCAGGTAAATAACTATGTTTGATGTGGTTTTAAAAGAAATAAATATAAAATTTTTACTAGATAGGTGAGCAATATTTGTTTGGTTCCAATAACTTGAGAAAATGTTAAAACTAAATCAACATGAAGTAATTAAAATAAAATACCTCAATAACTTCTTCAAACCTTTCTTTCACTTTTGCCTTGGTTTCTAATAAATCTTTAATTAAATCCTCCTTCTTGACCCTTAGCTTCTGTTCAGTAAGTTGCTTCTGTTGTTTAATGTCACGGACAAGTTCTCCACTCCTCTGTCGAATCCTGTGTTCAGTATGTTTGAACTGTTCTTTCTTGTGTTCAATCACATCTTTTAATCCTTTACTCTTCTTCTCTAAGTTAATAAAATGTTTCTTACCGTCTGATGAATACAAACAAATCACTGAAGAAACTTGTATAGGCGATCGCACTATTGGGCTTCGTCCATTCAAAAGTATTGACATTGAGCATCTTTGAAGATGATTATCACCTCCGTTCCCAAATGTATAATTATGAGCTAAAAGGGATATTTGTTTAAGATAATTACACCGGGACAGAAATCTCATTTTTGTTCAATGTTATTGTATTCGAAACCAAAATTAAACTAACATCATATGCGTACACGGTAGATTAGTGCATAGATTTTTAAGAATAATATCAGAAAACAATTAATATTTGCTAATCAACTTTAAATTATAAGAATATTGCGTTTTCGGTTCGTTCGTGATATTTTAGGTTATATTATTTATTCACTGTTCTGTTTGACAGCTGATTTTTAGGGTTCCGTAGCCAAATGGTAAAAACGGAATCCTTATTATTTATTTATTATTTGTTTGTTCAATTACTAGATCTTAAAACTAGATGCAACGCAAACTGTTTGCCCCGTTTAACTTTGAGATTCATGAGTAAATAGGTACAAATGATCGAATTATTCTATTTGTACAAACTGAAGTAAAAAAGATAGCAAGGCTAAAAATTAAGTTAATTGTTAAGGACAAATGATAAGAAGCGCTTCTCTTTTTACTATCCCCACACAGAAAATAATAACTTCGTTTTTCATACAAAGCTAGTTTTGGTCCTGAAAGTCGATGATTGATATCTGTGGGACATTATGTAGACTACTGAACCAATCATGAGCGTGCCTTACTCGCACTTGGAAAGTTTTTTTTTTTATTTTTTTTATTTAGTTTATCCCGAAGGATATGAAAAAAAAAAAAAAAAAAAGGCGGGAATTGAAAGGGCGGAAAAATTTAATTTTAAAATTAAAATTTATTTAGCTATATAATTTAAACTACAATTTCCTCTTGTTTGACCCTGTAAAATAGTAACAAATAAACTAAAATGAGTGAATGCAGCAGTGGTTCTAGTGCTCAAAAAAGAAAATTTAACTCGCCCACCATGGATGACCAGCCCTCTAACAAGGTTCCTGTTAAATTCATTACAACTAAAAGAGGTTTATTCAGGGATATCCATCGAATTTACACAGAATCTCATCTGAAGGAATACCCAATAATGATTTCTGCAATTACTCCACAAAAACTTGACCTAATAAAGATTAACAATATATTCAAAACTCTAGACCTTGGTATAAAATATGTCAAGCCCGTTGGCAACTTTTACATAAAGATATTTTTCTCTACAAGGAAACATGCAAATAACTTTATCCTTAACAGAGAGTTACTAGATAAAGAAAAATGGAATGCTCATATACCATTTGATCAGATTGAATCGCAAGGAATCATCCGAGTTCCAACTGATATCTCAGAAGAAGATCTGTTGCTCAATCTCAAATCATCTGTTGAAATTATTGGTGTGAAAAGATTTTCCAAAAAAACATCAGACGAAACTTATACTCCATTACGCACTGTGCTAGTGACATTCTTGTCGACAATCAGACCAGACCATGTTACCTATGAATACATTTGGTATGATGTGCAGGCTTACATCAAGCCCTTATTGCAATGTTACAATTGTTATAAATTTCACCATGGAAGTCGTACCTGTAAAAACGTTCAAGTTTGTTCCTATTGTTCTGGACCTCATAATTACAAGTTATGTCAAAATAAAGATAATCTAAAATGCTCCAATTGCAGTGGGAGCCATGTAGCTGTCTCATATGAGTGTCCCATGAAGCAGTCTAAGATATCTGAAATAAAAAACAAAATACAAGGAAAACAGCAAACATTTGCTTCAGTTGTTAGTGGGAACTCTGGTAAGCCTATTGTAATTCCACCAAAAAATCCACCTAGTGAAGTTGTAGATCCCTTTACTCCTGCGAAGACACCTCACAAGAGAGCTCTTGTAAGTGAAATTCTGAACTCTACTTTATTAATTGATTCCATATGCAAAACAATTGTTGATTTATTATATAAGAAAGAAGCACACAGTACAAACATTTGTTCCAAAGTAATAAAAGAATGTCTTATAACTAATCTATCTACTCATAATGGCTAATTTAAATATTATTCACTGGAATTCTCGTAGTATTTTAAATAAATTAGATCAATTTGTACACTTTATTTCTCAGAGGAACATAGATATTATTTTAATTAATGAAACATGGTTGGATGGAAATAAAAAACTAAAGATACCAGGTTATAAGATTATAAGGTCGGATTCTGACCGCCCTCATGGGGGTGTAGCAATGGCCATTTCTACTGAGTTTAATTTTGATGTTATAAATACATCTTCCTCATATGATTTTCAAAATATATTAGTATCAATTAAGTTAGGAAGTAATTTTTATCTTGATCTTCTATGTGTTTACTGTCCACCTCCTCCAAATGGAAAGTTTAATATTGGTAGCCTATTAGATTCATTTCATAAGATATCTTCTAAGAATCATTTAATTATTGGTGACTTCAATGCTCATAACACTTCATGGGGATGTAGATCAACTAATAATCGAGGTAATAATCTATTATCTTTTATAGATAATAACAATTTGGTATGCCTAAATGATCACACTCTTACAACTTTAGCAGGGCCAGGACAAGAGGGTAATGTTTTGGATTTGGTTCTTGCATCATCAAAATTGAGTTCCAGCTGCAACTTCTCAGTGTTGGATGATACGGTTAGTAGCAATCACTTTCCAATACTTGTTGGTGTGTTGTATCCCTTGCAGGATTGCGAAGTTGGTGTTAGTTTGAATAATATTGTCCACTTCCCCGTGGACAGTTTGAGTTTGGATACAGCTAGTCAGGTTTCAATGATTAATACCAGATATATTGATTGGTGTGAATTTACACTTAAATGTGTCCCTTTATTTGAGACTTTTGATTTATCTCATGATCCGTTACAAAATTACAATAATTTCGTTAACAATATTTATGACGTTTTAGTAATGACATATCGCAAAAAGTTGCCAGTAGTAAAGTCTTTGCAAACCTATAAAGAAATCAAGAAAAATAGATCTCACATTTGGTGGAATGATGCCTGTGACCTAGCTGTAAGGCAGTCTCGATTAGCACTACAACTCTATAAAGTAGTCCCTTCTATAGAAAACTATTTGATTTATAAAAAATTTGATGCTAATAAAAAACTTGTAATTTTGGAACAAAAAAGATTAAGTTGGATGACATTATGCAATAGTTTTAACCGAACCTCCACATCTAAATTTATTTGGGATAATATAAGGAAATTTAAATTTTCTAGAAATGAAATTTCACGGAAATCGCAATTATTTGAAGACAAATCAAATGCCTTGGAGTATTTTAATAAAATCTGTCCACCCGCTGATAATAATAAAATTATTGATTTGCAAAGCTTTTTCTCTGCTCAACCTTCTGACTCAAATTCGTGGCTCTTAAAACCCTTCACTATTGCTGAGTTTACTGCTGCTTTACAGTGCAAAAAGGATACTTCTCCTGGCCCTGACTATATTACGTATAAAATGATTAAAAAACTAAGTGCCAAGGGTCATATAATATTGCTGCAAATATACAATAATCTTTGGGCAGATAGGATAATTCCTTTATGTTGGAAAGAGCAACATGTCATTCCAATTTTGAAGGCTAATAAGAATCCAAATTGCATTGATTCATTCAGACCAATTTCGTTGACATCTTGTTTATCAAAAGTATTTGAGACTATGCTTAAAAACAGATTGGAATATTTTATTGAGAGCAATAAACTGATCCCTGATAACCAATGTGGCTTCCGCAAGGGCAAGAGCGTTATAGATAATGTTGGGTGTTTGGTTGGTGACATAATTAATGGTTTTCAGTGTAATAAGACAACATTAGCTGTGTTTTTAGATATTAAAGGTGCGTTCGATAATATTGATCATAACTGTCTTATTAAAAGTTTATTTGATCTTGGAATTCCAGGCTCATTCCTAGAATGGATTTATAACTTCTTACACCATCGTTCCATTAAGTTAAAAGTAAGGAACCAATTAACTGGCCCTAAATTTACATATAAAGGAACACCTCAAGGTTCAGTTATTTCTCCTCTTATATTCATAATTAGTCTAGTCGGTTTTATGAAGAAAATACCATCTAATGTTAAGTATCAATTTTTTGCTGATGACCTTGTAATTTATCTACACTGTAACAATATCAAAGATGGCGAATCTGTTATGAATATGTGTCTACATAAGGTTTGCAATTATTTAAAAAAATATTTAAATTAAGAAATTAATGCATCAAAAAGTGTAGTTATTCCCTTTTGCAAAAATAGTAAATTGTGTCCTTATATATCCTACAATAGAACATTAATACCGGTTCAGTATACTGTCAAATACCTAGGCATTGTATTGGACAGCCAATTATCGTGGAGACCACATATTGAACACATTATGAAAAAGGCTGAGCTAGGTATCAATATAATGAAATCTTTAGTAGGTCTTCGATGGGGATCTGACCCGAAAATTTTGAAGACTCTTTATATTGCTATAGTTCGTAGTCATTTTGATTATGGATGTATGTTTTATATTAATGCGAAATATACCTTATTAAGAAAATTAGACCTAATCCAGAACAGAGCACTTCGCATTATAACTGGGGCAATGACATCTTCTCCAATAAATTCTCTCGAGGTAGAAGCAGGTGTTGTCCCGTTGCAAATTCGAAGATGTTATATTACAGATAAATATTGTATAAAGTTGGTCAGTCGTGACAATAGTGTCATACCTAGATTTTTAGAATTCTTCAATATACCTAATTATAATAATGAACCCTTGCGTGCTACTACTTCTATGAGTGATTCAATTTCCTTATTAAATTTTGAATTTCAGGATATAATTTCTTGGTCTCGGTTGCTGCCTTGCTTCAGTTTTGATTTTTTTAGTACTATTATGGATTTGCCTATCTATGTTAATAGATTTAAAAATAAATTCGAATTCTGTGAATTTTTAAATACCAAACCTGACTATATAAAAATTTATACTGATGGATCCAAAACTCATGATCGAACTAGCTTTGCCTTTTATGATGCAAATAAAAATTTCGGACAAGTATTCAAATGTCACACATTATTTTCTATATTTTCTGCTGAAGTTTTGGCAATATTACATGCTGTAGAATATATAAACTGTACAGTAAACATGAATCGCAGAAAGTTCTTAATTTTATCTGACTCTATGAGTGCTTTACTAGCTCTTTTGAACAAAAAAATATCCGCGTCATATAACTATTTAATATACAATTTAAGATACCTTGTACATAATATTGTGAAGAATAATGATAATGCTATTATTGAATTTTGTTGGGTACCAGCTCATTCTGGAATTGTGGGTAATGAGTTGGTGGACACCCTAGCTCGTTCCTGTGTAAATACCAAAACATGTAATTATTTAGTCCCTTATTCCGATCTTCTATCAATTTTAAAGAGTAATATGATTAAAAGATGGTCATTACTATTAAATTCTTCAAGAGAAACTAAAGGGAAATGGCTGGAAAAAATCCAACCAATACCATCTACTCGTTCGTGGTTCGAGAATCATAACAAATTTTTAGGTCGAGATTTTATAACATCACTATGTAGACTCAGAATTGGCCATTGTCACTTTCCCTCTCATCTTTTTAGACTTAAGTTGGTTGATAGTAGTTCTTGTAAATATTGTTACAATGATTTATGTGATTTACAACATATTTTTTATGAATGTCCTAATTTTAACCTTGAACGCTTGCTTTTTATCGGCTCCTGTTTGGATATTATAAAACATGATATCCCTGAGAATGTTCAAGAGTTATTACAATGTAAAGATTTGTATATATGTATATTTAAGTTTCTTATGAATACTTTTGGGAAGATTTAACCAAATATTGTACCTACTCCTTTTATTGCTATGTTTGGGTCATACCTGTTCTAATGGTTAATTGGCTATATAAATTATTATTATTTTTGTTGATATTTTGTTAATGTTAGGTTTGATTTTTATTTTTTTTTATGTCTGTTGTAATTATTTTAGTGATGTGTTTTTGTGTTCTTGGTTATGTTTTACATTTATTATCCTTATTGTTCTCTGTAAAGTTATTTGGTTGGGCTGATGGTATTGAATACCAATGCCCCTAATAAATAAAAAAAAAAAAAAAAAAATTATCCCGAAGGAAAGGCAAGGGGAACTAAGCCCATACAGCCTAATCATTGTCTAGTAAAATGATTTCTGAATTTATGATGGATGATAAAATGATAATGATGATGATGAAACGTCGGGAAAATCCTCAAGAACAAGTGTAAAGTTAGTCAAAATGGAAAACTATTGCAGAAACAACTTACATGCGCCCATGAAGAAATCGTAATCCAGCTAAAGTTTTACTCGGCTTACCTGCATATAAAACCATGCACACGCACTAGATTCACATCACAAGTAATCAAAATATAACTTATCTACCAGAAAACATCACTTTTCGGACACATGCAAGCCATTTACAAATAATTTTTCATTTTCACAAGAAAATTACACCTGCACCCTTCCAGCTTTTCCCGCCGAATCCAAAGTTTTTTCTATAAATAATTTTTTTGTTTAGTTTATCCCGAAGGAAAGGCAAGGGGAACTAAGCCCATACAGCCATTGTCTTTAGTAAATGATTTCTGAATTTATGACGGATGATAATGATGATGATGAATGGAAACATCGGGAAAATCCTCAAGAACAAGTGTAAAGTTAGTCAAAAGGAAAAAAAATATTGCAGAAACAACTTACATGCACCCATGAAGAGATCGTAATCCGGCTAAAGTTTTACTCGGCTTACCTGCGTATAAAACCATGCACACGCACTAGATTCACACCACAAGTAATCAAAATATAACTTATCTACCAGAAAACATCACCTTACGGACACATGCAAGCCATTTACAAATAATTTTTGATTTTCACAAGAAAATTACACCTGCACCCTTCCAGCTTTTTCCGCCGAATCTTTCTATAAATAAACTAATTATTTCGATGTAATGGCAAGGGAAACTATGTACATACAGCTCTTTAGTGGAATGACTTCTGACTGAATTTATGATGCATAATAATGATGATGAATGGAAACGTCGGGTCACAGATTTGCTATAAGCTCCTTGCGTTGGGTAAATCTTCAAAACAAAAAAAAAACAGGAAAAATATTTCACGACATGGCTGTATGGACAAATTTGTGCTTACTTTTTTTTGATAGACTAAAGTAAAAAAAAAAGCTTTTTTCTTTCGCCTTCTTTGTTTTGTGAATTTTGGTTAAATAGGTAAATTGTGATTCAAAATGTTTAGTGAGGACACTGTTTATTTGAAATCTCAGTAAACGAAGTAGCATCTATGAAATATCAGTAATATCAACAGCAGCTCCTGATCTATGTAAGTATGTATTTTGGTAAATAAACAAAGTTTTAACATTGGTTTAGTATACCTACTTAATTGCTGTAACAAAATGAAATGAAATTATTAATGTTAGATCATTCTTGTTTACCCTCCATATTTTATTCTTTCTTATAATGTCAATTCAGTTAAGTCAGTAGGTAGTAGTTACATACTTCCAGATAGGATAATTTTCAAAGGTTTCCTTTCTTTGTCCCTTTTGTCACACCCTCAAGTTAATTTAACTTATAATTTAGCTAGGTATGTCTGTCCCTGTTCATTCTTATCATAAATGGCTGAGATAGACAGGAATGTAGAAAAAATAAGTTTATGTTTAATTGTTATGATTGGAATTGACTACTTACTTTGTATAATTTCAGACACCTATCCATATCCAAACTAATCTTATAAATGTAAAAGTCTACCTGTCTGTTATGCTTTCACCACCAAACGGCTGAACCGATATTGATGAAACTTTACAATCATATAGCTCATATATATTTACAATCATATAGCTAATATATATTTACAACCGTATGATTTCATCCTCCCATCTTACTCTTTATTATTATTTATTTATTATTCTTTAAATATTCTAGAACTTAAGATTAGGTACAATGTCCCACAAAACTGCTTGCACCATTTGACTGTGGGGTCTGTGATTAATATTAAATACTATATTTCCTAGAGTATATTAATAAATCAAACATAGCATAGTATTACATGTTAAAAGGGTTATAAACAATTAATTGATGTGCCACTATTGTCAAACACAGATATTAATAGCCTGGGGACATCTAAACAGATCATAAAAAGAGACCAAAAAATACCTCAACATTAGAAAGCCAATTATCCAAATTGATTAGGATCTGGGTCGATTCGGATAATCAGACATAGACTGGTAATAAAGAGAAAAGAACAGTTACATATAGAATAAACATATAAGCTGTGTGATGCAAACTCTACTGTACAATATAGTTTTATTAAATTACATACATTACATATACTATGCACTCATATACTATGTGTTCCCAATATAAATTAGCTAGAACTACATGTTCATAAAGGAGATCCTGTAGCCCTGTTTAGCTTTAGAGATCAGAGGTAATTTTAATAACTTAATTTATCATCTTTATAATATCATATCATGTTTTTTGCATGGTGTAATAAATTCTATTTAACTGTTATTGTTTACTAACATATTTATCAGCAATATAGGTTTACAATGTTTTTTACCTAATTACTCTAATTAGTCAATAATAATTTAAATTGTATGTTATATTCTGTCATTCAACAATTATTTCCAGCTTAGAGAAGTTTTCATTTAAAAGTTGTAATAAACTGTTATTTAAGTTAACTACCACTTAACTTAATTGCAATATTATCTATATCTATACATATAATAAAATTGTAATGGATCAATGTTGGTGCACGCTAATCTCAGAAACGGCTGAAGCTATTTCGATTCAGTTTTCAGGAATATGTTGTGACAGGTTCCACTTAACATATAGGCTACTTTTTATCCTGGATAATTTAAACATTTTGGTTTTTCTGCAGTTTTTACGGACGGAGTCGCGGGCGTCCACTAGTTAGTAAATAAATACAACTCAGACATATCATAATACCTCCAGTGCAGTCTCATTATTGTAGATGTTACTCTGAAAAGCAGGAACATAAACATAGTAAGCCAATGACTGACTGTGACCTGAGGGAAGATAAACTTCTGACATAATTAATTTATCTGTTTACTTTCATAACTTATTACTTACTAGTTGTGTGACTCCGTCCGCATGGACTTCAGAAAAAACAAAATGTCGAAATAATTGGGGATAAAAATATTTTTCCGGGTTAAATTGTAGCCTTTATGTTATTCTGTTAGTAGATTCTGAAGTTTCATCAAAATCCATTCAGTAGTTTTTGCGTGAAAGAACAACAAACATCCTTACATACATACATCCTCACAAACTTTCGCGTTTATAATATTAGTAGAATTACTCTACCGTGCTTGGTCTACAAATAATAATTTGATCTAGTGAGAGTGTGTTATTATAACATACACCTGCACCAAAAGCTTTTAAGAGCCCAGGCTTAGAGAATGTAACGATTTTAGAATGTAAAGTTCGTTGTTCGAAAAGTTATAGAGAAAATTTTACCAACAAACTTCACCATGTCATTTAACGAATGCGCGAATTTTAAACTTCCTAATGAAAGAAATATAATTGTTACTAGTGGACGCCCGCGACTCCGTCCGCGTGGAATGTAGAAAAAACAAAATGTCGAAATTATCCCGGAATAAAACGTGTCACAGTGGGACATCAATTAGTTTACTACTACAAGCAAACTTCCGCTGTTCAATTTAACAATATAAATATTGTTCAATGAGTTTACTACTACAAGCACTCTGGCTGGGTGATTGATTACTACGGTACTCTCTATCTACAAATCAAATCCTCACGAGTAAACCGGCGACCCGCCCCCTTATTACCTAACTAAAGCAACGCGAAGCGAAAAATGTACAAAATTCGCTGATTGTTTGTCAAATTCGTATTGCGTTAAATGAATTTCAAAGGAAATTTACGCTGCTTCGCCATTGCTATTATTGAAAATTAGATAATCAGGGGGCTTGTCTTTTAGTTTCTGCGCCCGAGCACCGGTCGCCCTACCTTACCCGCTTCCCTTTCTCCGCTACTGACTGCTGTTAACTTCAATAATGGATGACAATGTTTCTGTACCTTGGCGGGATTACCTGGTTAGCTTGAATAAGTGACCCACAGGGTAAAGTTTCAACCAAGGTGGCACTTTGGCATAGCCTTTCCTTCCAGTGTCAAATATCTATATCTATTCTATCTATCTATATCTTCTTTCTATTCTACACATACATATAATAAAATTGTAATTGATGTTTGTGCACGCGAATCTCAGAAACGGCTGGCCCGATTTCGATGCAGTTTTCAGGAATATATTGTGATCGGTCCCACTTAACATATAGGCTACTTTTTATCCCGGGAAAATGTTTTTATTCCGGATAATTTCGACATTTTGTTTTTCTGCAGTCCAAGCGGACGAAGTCGCGGCCGTCCACTATTTAATATATAAAATTCTCGTGTCGCGGTGTTTGTTACCAAACTCTATATGTATGTATTCGGTAGGTCTGAGAATAGGTCGTAAACTATTTTTATACCCCTTACACCTAGTTATTTTTTTTTTTCAGATTTATAAAGATGAAAGAAGAGGAGCTAAAATATCAGCTGCGGTTGCTGAATGACTTGACTGAGGAAATATTTCAGGTAAGCTCCTTAACAACATCTAACATGAAAGTTTTCATGCTTTCATGCATTTCTAATAACATGTGTAAAACAATATTATCGGATTTGGAAATAGTAAAATTGCTTAGGTAATTTATTCATAATGTTACCTACTACCTAGCTAGATACCTAGGTATCTACGAACTGTACTTAGTTACGTGCTTAGTTATAATTTACTGAATATTCATATCATCTATATGTTAATGTTGAGTGCAGAAATAATATAGGTAACCAGTGACAGCACGACCCAGAAAATCATAGCATTATCTCTCGCGCACATATACACGTATCAATCGACTGTCTGCCGAGTTTGTTGCCATGCCCGTTTAATTCTCTTATCAACAATAATACCAACTTTATGAACAAAACTTTCCGAAAATCCTTTGCAGAAAACCAATTTATGAATTCAACCAATTAAGTCTGAATGAACTTGCGGATAGGCTCACTTAGACCCTGATGAGATGAATCGTATAAGTAATGACATAATATGATTTACGATGGTTTTTAGGTAAAATTTGCGAATTATGAGAGCAAGTATTGCCACCATTTCAAGTAGCTCTAAATAATGCAAATAAACAGCATTTTGTGGTATGTTAGCCTTAGCAATGGAACTAAAATTTTGGTTTTTGTGGTATTTTCTATTTCATACGAGTATTTCATTTTGTTCCAGGAAATCATTCAGTTTTATCATAATGTAGAAGAATCCAAGCCAACTGCAGAATTTTCAGATAATGTGTTAGATTTCTTTAAAAATAACTTAGTAAATAATCCAGTGACAACGTCCACCACATTAGCATATATCCAAGACAACCTTCCCGAGGGCCAAACTTTAGACAAAATTCAAACTATTTATTTGGATGTCTTAAAAGATGAGTTATCAGAATCTCAATGCTCCGAAAAATTGATGACGCTAATATCATTAGCGAAATGGAAAGATAAATTTGTGCCGAAATTCACAAATGAAATACTTAAGCCCATTTCAGAAGCAATCTATAAACAACATAGAAAACAGATACTGATGAGCCTTGTACCTCACCACAGGCCGGAGCTGATTAAAACTACGTCCGAGTTAATGCACAACAGCGAACCGAAAAAGGAGTTCAAACTCACCCCTGAGTACATGCTAGATCTGTTATACCAAGACCAAATACATTGGTTGTTAAAGGCTGCCGAGATATACAAAAATCAGTTGCACGATATGAAAACTGTGACGTTTAATATTAACAACTTCACAAAGCAAATACTCATAATGGTGTTGATAGATCTAACCAATAGTCCAGAGACATATGACTTGCCTTCGTTAGTTCAGCAATTGACCAATAGTTTTTCAATTCTAGGCAATTCTTACACAACAGCAGATAATCAGCTACAATTCTATTTGACAGAGGTAAAAAGAGAGCTGACGATAATAAAGTTCTGCCTCGAAAATAACTGCAAACTCATGACTACGGCCATTTTTAGCCAAGTTTTATCACGAAGTGCTTTAGCTGTGATATCTCAAGTATGTAGGCTTTCTAAAGTAGATAGGTACAAAGTGTCTAGGCTCCTGAATACCAATAAAGATTTTATCACTGAGCTAATGGCTTTGAGTAATAAGAGTGAATCGAAAACGGAGAGTGGTATAAATTGGGACATTGTCACTTATAACAGCTACTGTGCAATAACGAAAATTATAGATACTATATTAAGTACTTCTGAAGGATTGGATAACGCTCAAGAAATTGGTTCTTCTCTAGAGGATATCAAACGTTTAGTCCTAGCAATACGCCCGTTGCAATATTGTATTGAGGTAATAGAAAATATCTTCTCTTGCCTATTCTTGCGATATGAATACTTCTCGTGCCAAGAACATTATCGGGAAAGCCTATGCGGCACCCATTCAGAATGCTCGTATTTCTACTCCAAAAAACAAAATAAGAGTTCCAAAGACTTCAATAGCTCTAATGCAGGCTTCATGTGCAATTCATTGACTACACAAATGGTTTTAAACACTTTGAAACTGTGTCTTGAAACAATAGAGGCTACCGTAACCGATGATGGGGAAAGTAGTTTGGTTACTAGACTGAAAAATATGATTAAAGTGGTTAATCACTCGGTATGGAAGTTACAATTAGTCTCGACTCTGTCGCCGGACACAAGTCTTCTGCAGTTAAAGTTCTATTTGGACTACGTGGAAGTTGACGACAGCAGCGAAGACGATGAACGGGAAATGGAATTTAGAGCTGTAAGAAAAAAACCAAAAAGTAGGAGACGGACTACTAATACCAAATATGATGTGGACCATGTTATGCTCGCTTCTACTATCTCGGCTAGCGATGACGGTAAGATCCGTTATTCCAGCCTACCTAAAACTAATTTGCTTATTCCTCCTTAGATTTAACAGCCACAGTAGCAACATTGAAGTCAACTTAAGTTTCTATAATAATTTCAGTATACGGAGTTTCAAAAGGAAGCGGTATAGATTTCATTTCGATCATGCTGGCCAAACCGAACTGTTTAGTGGCGTTAGCGTTGTATCATAATGATTTCACCAAGGCAAACCAAATCTTAGAGGTAAGTGTCTAAATGTGTTTTGTTTTACTTCGTGAAAACGAGTAATCGCCCACGCCGTTTCCCCTGATTCTCGCGGTCATCTATTTATAATATATTATCTCAAAATATCCGTCCATTTATTTGTTGTCAAACCTGCATTCCATATTGCTTATCGGCCAATTTCAATACGAGAGATCAAAAAGAATCTTGGATTCTTTTATTCCTAATTTGAAATTTTGTGTGAAAACAATTGAAGATTAAATCTAAGATATGCGAAAAATCTCTCAAGATCAGTTATAGAAATTGGCGGTTAGTGAGGGTCACCTTAAAATGGTTCTATTGACACCGAGTAATGACGAGATGCAGGGTATTTTATGTTTTCTTTACATGTACATCGGCATGGCATCCATGAGCGGAAAAAATCGTACAGTGGAAAAATTTATATTTTATTTTTAGTCAGCAGTGAGCTAATGATAATCTTTTAGTATATCTTTGCAAAATTTAAACCACATAAATGATTACTTTATCTTTATTATAGACGACTCAACATAATGGATCACTAAACTATAATAGCTTTCGCAGTTACAGCTGTTTTCATAATGTCCTTAAAAGATGTTCAAATTGATCGTAGGTTTCAATCTCAAATGCAGTAGATTCATAGCGGATTTCTCGGTTTTTGTTGTTATGAAACACGCCTGGAGGATTGTTGAAGAGGAACCGTTTAGCCTCGATTATAGTTTCGTGGGGCTTGAAAAATTTGCAGCATAAACAGCAACAGCACCAACCTGTGAAACAAATGTAAAAATATTTTTATCTAATATTGTTGCACTTCTACGCCCCACTAAATTTTTGCGGGACAATCAAACCTGTGAATACAAATCTTTGACGGATTTATCTACTTCTGCAGTTTTACAAAGTAACGGTAGTGCTATTTATAGAGTATAAGCCAGTGATTGATTGTAAATATGCAACTGATTAGATTGGGGATATTGCTAAACAAAGATAGTGCAAAATAAGTTAATCTGATTATTATTCTAAAATGAAAGAAATAATTTATACAGACATCTCTACGATCTTAACTAATTTACGTTCATTGTGATTGAAAATCTAAATATTTCTAATATTGAAATCGTTAACCTCTAGTACACCATAAAGGGATAGCCAACACTAGGTATACAATGAACCATATCTTCAATATTCTGCACAGGCGTGTCATAACTAATTTGGTATCTTGGCCCGTGTTGTATTCTTTTACCAAACAGTTAACGGCAATCAGACCTATGCCTTTCATTTGTTCCGTGCAATTAATCTCTTCAGTGTTTAGCGCAAATAAAATATTAAGAGAGTGAAATATATCGGATCTTGATTTATCTGAAATCATTACAAAAGTTGTTTATATTAATCCACTCAATTTCCCATTTCTACAAGGTTTTAGAATCTTTTCTATGTGTTTAGGTCAATTGTTAATAGTACAGAGCTTCCCTTTAGTCTCGCAGATTTATTTTGCATTTTTTAAGACCCTGCCAGTTTTTTGCCCCTAGCATTAAATGTGATTTATAAAGTGAACCTTTAAATCACCTTTTCCAGCGTGATAAGTCTTGTTAGTAATTGCCAGTGCACTGGACTCCTCAATGTACTCATTAGCCAAATCTTCATAATTGTATTGTGCATCAGCATCTTCTTCGTCAGCATTTCGTTTTTTTACAGGATGTTTAGTCTGAAACACATCATCTATTGTCATATCTATTTTAGATATTTCTTCATATTATGAAATGTTCAAAAAGGCGAGAGTAATCATATCAACATTTCCTCCAAAACACATGTTTTGATAACACTTAGTTATTTCTTACTCGAGCCTAAGTCATTGACCTGATAAAAGATGTAAAGTAAGTGTAATCAAGTGCGTCCAATTGTGTTTTAGTATGCATCGCAGATTTACGTACCGCTTGGCTGTACGCTATTGAATTGGGCGTAGATAAATAATTGTCGTATGTTTTCTTAATATCATAAATCTCTTTCTGTTCTAGAAGAATCGCTTGTTTAGTTTTCATGAATTTTTCGTATTCAGCTTTGGCTAGCCTGAAAAATTACCTATGTTATTTAATTATATACTGTATCTACTATTCTAAAATTGTCACTTAGCTGAGGGTTGGCGTCAGGAAGATTGCTGGCCGTAAAAATAACCACCAAATCCTTGGCAATATGTGTTTCAAAAGAACCATATTGCGCCGACCCCAGAAATAGTGGGATATGGGCAGGAAGATGATGAATTTATACTGTATTACTTATTTCAAAGATTAGGGGTAACCGCGTACTTTTGCAATTTGCTGAACTTTTTTTCCTTGTCCTTTATATTAAACTGTGCAAACAGTTTTTTCTGTATCAGCTCGTAGTCATCATCCTTTATGCATTCTTCTATCCTGAAGTGAGATTTGTCCCTCAATAGAATATTGTATGAGTCACGCTGTAAACGACCTTGCACTAGTATCATATTACATAACCCTATCACTAGACACAATAACATCTATTATTTGTCGATGATGCGATATAATATTCAGTTTCATTCATAGTTTTTTTACTATTTGAATTTTTAATTTTCTTGGTAATAATAATATTATCGTATCAATTTGCATTTGACAATGTCATTTGATGTCAACGGTGTCAAGGGTGTTTATTAAAAGCTCAGAAAAGAGTGTAGTGTATACTTCATTCATCTGAGGTTTATCATTGACGTCCTTGACGTTAGTGGTTGACATGATTATATTGTATAGTAAAAAATGCGCTAAAAACCTCGTTAGATAGTAAGTATATTCTTTGCTAAAAACCTTTTGACTCGAACTCAAGAAAAGATTATGTTTTCCGTGCATTATTCGAATAGGTAAACTATGGGTTGGATTTTCTTCTTCTGATCTCCCTTCTCCTATATACTGGTTGTACAACCATGGTTACGCCCTATTCTGTTTGTGTACCTTAGCCTTAGGGTACTAGTTGTAGTACCCTAGAAAAATTGGTGGGGGAAACAGGATAATGTTCCAAATTATCTAAATGGGTTCAATTTTTTTCAGATGTTTGATTTAGCAGAATCCGAGATAGCTACTGAAGTGACTTTTACTGAACAACTTCGGCATTTAGTAGCCAAAATCAAAAACATAATATACTACCGAGGCGGTACTCAGTATTTGACCAAAGAACTATCTACATTATCTGTTGTGTCTACTGAAGTCATGGGCTTAGTAGAAGGATTTTTAGCCTCAAATAGGGCTCCAAATTCCTACGATATCATTGAACTGGCAATCCGTCACCCGCATTTACAGCTATACAGTCATCAAAATGCCCCATTCATAAATGCGGTTGACATTCTTCTCAGCAGCGGGCTTAATAGGGAAATTACTTACGGACTCATCAACGTAGTAGAGAGAAAGCTAGCCGAAGTTAGAAGTAGCACAGACATAGCTGCGGTTAAGAAAACAAATTACATTCGTTTCGTCGAGGACATAGCCAGCATTACCTTTGAAATATTTGGCGAGACGGAAAAGTCGTTCGACTTTGTCGATAACATCTGCGGCCTTGTTACGGACTGTCGTATTCCCATTAAACATAAAGAGTTTTGCAAACTGAATCAACTCTCGAAGGAATTGCGACAGTCGTGTCAAGAATTAGTCGACATTATTGACCCGAAGGAAACCACGGAAATCGATCAAAGCTTGTTGCAAAAATATCATCAAATATACATGAATATCGTGGCAGTATCTGATAAAGATATTTGTAACATAAGTGAAGTAACTCGACAAGGAACCAGGAAAGCGAGAACAGCCTATTTGAGAATGTGCTACATGTATTGTAAAACCGTAGCTCAGCTGGAACTGGACGATAACAACTCATCAGATTCGAACGCTGACTCATCTTATTTTTCTATACTAGAAAGAGAATTACACGATATACTGGGAAATATGATAAATCAAAAAGAAATTCCAATAGTGGAGTTAGAGCCTATATGTAAGAAATTAAACATCAATTTGATACCTAAGTTGATTTTGAGTTTTTGTCCATCGATTCCTTTGCGTCCCCATAAAGAGGCTTCGGAGGCCAATTTTAACAACTTGCTTCAAGTGGTCTATGCGTTTAAAAATCCGGAAGAAAACTTGTTTTTGGAACCCGTAATAAACTTCGCTCCGTTACCTCGGCCACCCGACCCGCAATGTTTAACTTACATCGTACTCAACAATTGGGTTCTTGCGCATATTGTAAAGAAAATACACACTTCGCCTAACGAGAACAGTATGCAACAAAGCATCGACGCCCGCACTAGATGTCTAAACAATTACATGGAATTAGATAGATTTAATGCCACAAAGGTATTATTTGGTAACAATAAGTATTTGGCGTCACTTCATACGAACATTGATTTGGACAAACTGTTCACATTCATGATAAAATTACTCGATGCGGGTAAAATAATAAAATGTTTAAGTATTATAGACTCGTTGTCTGAAAGACAACGGATATGCAGTCCGAACTTAAATAATTTAAGGGATTTAATATTATTCAAACTGGCAACGAATCCGCAAGTTCCCAACAACTGGAAGTATTGCCAGTACCTGAAGTGTCCCGAGTTGAAAGCGGATTTGATATTAAATAACTTGTCTAGCTGGCCGGCGGAGGGGGCGCTTGAAGCTCTTGACTATTTACGATTCATAATAGACCAACTTCCTTTAGACGATGGTTTATATGGCAAATGTACAGAATGGATGGTCAGAATACCATTGTATGAACAGGTACTTGTTTAGCGCTATTTTGATATCTACATTACTACATTATTAAATTTTTCTTAATGGTTCCATACAACCCTTTTTTATTTATTTTTCAGATTGCTTTGATAAAGGGAACTATCCATTGGTATGATATTTATGAGAAATCTCAAGATAATGGTGAAGAAATTATTAATCTGCTTTTGGATTGCAAGCAGGTAAATTTATGTATTTTTATTCTTTGTACTTTGATGATGTTCAATATGGTAAAAAATTAAAAGTACCTAATTATGCGATCATAATTTTATTTATCATAGAAATATGCTCAGTTTTATTATAATTATATCGTAATTACTTTTATCACCAAAGTCTGCAATTACACGCGTAATCGAATTGACTGATTTTTAATTGCAAGGGTTATTTACGAATTTGTTTTATCTGCGTATTATTTATATAAGACATTACACGGTTAGTTTTTAAAAAATCTTATATTTTACAGTACAAACTATGTCTGGAATGGGCGGATGTTCACGACGTATCCGAAAACATGAAGAATCTGATTATATTGGATCTATTGCGTCAACTTTTCGAATACACGCCGCAAGCTACTCCAAAACTGGTCCAAAAACTACTATCCCGGCTGCCAACATCACAAGCAATGGATCTCATCCAAAAAGAAATGTCCAAAATCAGAAACGTGGAAGTACTACAAGTCTGCATCGATTTTATATCCGAGAACTCGTTCGATTTCAAATCGTTCGAGAACATTAAGATCGCCCTTCATATAATGCTGGAAATCGACGTCAACTTGCGCTCGATGTTCTGGGATCTGATCGAGAAACCCTTAGTAATGATCGAGCAGTTCCTAATGAATGCCAAATTGGATATGCTGACTAATATAATAAATAAAATATCACCTAATTTAAAAAAGGATCCGAGCGGCGATAACTTGTATTACAATATAAAATCTATTGAGAGTATTGTTATTTCTCGTAATGCTGTAGATGCATTACTTAGATATTACGCTGAGAAAGCTTTAGACATGAAGAATCCTAGGAACGCTTGTGTAACACCGCCAAAGCTTGTGGGGGATTCTTTGCTACAGTCTCTGGACTCGATAAATATTGAAGCCGCGTCAAAACCGTTTGTAATGCCAGAAACGGTACCTACTAAGGAGCAGTGGGTTCAGGATTATAATACCGATCGTTGTATGATGTGTCATACGTCTACATTCTCTATGATAATCAGAAGACATCACTGCAGGCGATGCGGGAGGGTTGTGTGTCATGCTTGCTCCAGGCATAGGATGCAGGTATGATAATAATCGCCTAGTTTATCTAGTTATCAATTTAGTATGTTTATGTACTTACATTGTCTTCAGCCATTCGTAGGTTCGTGGAGTTTGGCATAGCATGCAGTGCACTAATCTTAATCAATTTAGCGATAAAATATGATTATAGAACGGAATAGTTAAAACAAGGTTTATAAATATAAAAGAAGAAAAATACAAAATTAACCCTAGTCTAACCTAATGGGAAAAGGCTTCTAATTCTGGTAAATTTTCACTAAATACTTAACAGGTACCAACATACCCTAGCGGAGTGAAATTCCGTGTCTGCGACGATTGCTACACTCAAACCACTAACAAGAAGGTGACGCCAGACCCCGACAATATTCTACTAAGCAGTCACTCGGACTCTGCGGGTAGTAACGTCACTTGTATGGACTGGTGCCTTTCCAACAGCAGTAAGAAGAATGAGGCGGTCAGAGAAGAATTCACGTACGAGTTCACGCCCAATGTCACCCTCTGCTTGTCTATTATGAAGATGCATTCGATTAACGCGGATTATCCCAGGTAATTGTAATAATAAGGATAACACTTAATCCTTCTCCACGTTATGTCTTTCCGCATTAGTATTGGTATTACTTTAACATAAACTTCTGTCCCTCTCTAGTCGACTTAGGAATTCAAAGTCATTCTCTCAGGCGATGAGTGAGCAACTGGTCTCAGATTTAAACACCATACAAAGGGACATACATACAATGTATCAATGTATGTATCCCTTTCTGTCTCAGTATTTTATATAAAGAATAGAGAGGGACAGACATAATAAATATCAGTTTATGTTCAAGAAAATGTTTCATCGAACAAGAAAGATTGTTTAAAGTTTATTAAAAATATTTTCTCAAATATCTTGCACCATTTCAGATTCCTGCTAGACCGTAGTGATGAGGTATCTTTAGAGTTGTCAAGCGGCGGCGACGCGCGGCTTTTGGTGCGAGCGAGACGGTCGCTGCTGCTGGCTGCTGCCGAACTCTACTCCCGGACCACGCATGTTCATGGGTGAGTGGGATGGATGGTGCGAGCGAGACGGTCGCTGCTGCTGGCTGCTGAGTGAGTGAAACGAGAGAGTGTAGTTTGAGCTTAATGCATGTGAACGTCATTACCTACTAGCAGTAACTTTGCAAGTATTTGCTTAATTTCGTACAATTGATATTGTTTTTGCTTATTACGCAGACAATCTTTCACAATATGCAAGTATACGAATGTTATGCCGCTACATAACTTGTCATTAAAAAATTCTTATTATAGGCCAGGCATAGACGCGGGGATAGCGGAAGCGGGCGCTGCGCACGCGGCGCGATGCCTGGCGCACACGGACGCACAGGCCACGCTCGTGCGGCACCAGGCGCACGTGCTGCCCGCGCGCCGCCCGCGCCTGCCCGCGCCCGCGCAGCCTGCGCATCCCAGTGAGTACTGCCAGGTATAGAGGCGGCACACGGCGCGGCCACCGAGTGTCACAGTACCTATATAGCACAGAAAGGATAATGTCTCGATGTAATGAGTACTCGCTAAGCATGCATTCAACGAGCTATTATGTCAGACTCCATCATAGAAAGGGTAATTTATGAGGCGAGGCTTCAGCACTTTTCGAACCGACCTTAACGCCTAACCATAGGTACTAAAGTTAGGTACGCATAGCAAACTACAAGTGTTATAGTTACATAGAATACTGCGTGTGCGTATTACTTGGATTATAATGTACTTACATACTTACTCAATCTTTTCGTATTTTCTATTCACAGGTCAAATAGTCCGTTGTCTCCTAGAAGCGGAGAAATGGGACTTGGCCCTAGAAATAGCCACTAAATCAGGCTTGCCCCGGAACAGCGTTCTTGCCGCGTGGGGCAAAGCTTGCCTCAAAGCGGGCTGCTTCAAGCAAGCGCGGGAGAAATTCGCACACTGCTTTAAGAATACCATCAACCTGGGAACTGATACGCCAGACGAAGTCGAATACGGAAGGGAGGCTTCGGAGTCGCTTCTTATTCATAGACGGTTTGTTTTGTTTTATATACAAATTGAACTTGAGTTTTACATAGGAATTGACTCCAATTGCAGCGCCTATTTGGAGAAGTAAAGTACTGAGGAGGCTAAGTTTTGGTAATGTGTCTTGTTCTATGTCTGCTAAACTTTATTTAGAACTAAATTCTTCAACGTGAGGTACTTACATGTGTCATGTGTTTTATGATTACATTGGGCATTTTAATTATAAAAAGAATAAGATAAATAAATACATTATTTATATGCAGGTATGATTAATAAATCTTGTGTCGGACTACGATTCATAGACGCATGTTGTTTTGACATTGATATCATCCATTTCAATTTCATCCAATTCAGAAATCATTATTCTAAAAACAATGGCTGAATGGAGATACTTTCCCTTGCCTTGCCTACGTGGTGAATCAAATAAAAGTCTGGTATAGGCTGCAAAGCCTGCGCAGTTCCGGCCGCACATCGTCGGCCTGCAGCGGGCAGACGGACGGACGCGCGCGCGCCGCGCCGCTGCTGGCGGAAGTGGTCGCCATGTTGGAGGACATGGCGTATCCGGTCAGCCAGCCGCTGCTCGCTAAGGCTGAGAGTATGAAGGTTTGTGTTCGTTGTTGTTGTTGATGATTACCAGAGGTCGGAATTAGGTAGAGTCATTTATGTACTTGCACTGATTTCATACAGCGAAAGAATAAAGTGGATATGCCTCAAATTCCGGTATTAATTTTAAAGAGCAGAAATTTTATGTTAATTATCTTTGTTTTATTTGTCTATCTCTGAGGGTTTTATTATTATTTATTTGTAATATTGTTGGCCACACGGGATTGTCCATTAGAAATCCTGGGAAGGTCCACATTAATATCAACATTTCGATGCAAGTACATAAATGACTACCTAATTCCGACCTCTGATGATTACTCATAGTTTGTAAAAGACGATTCCAGATTTGACAAGCTCATATTTTATTTTAGAGCGTAAGCCCAAGCGCGCACTGGCGGCCAAGCAAGCAAGTGCGCCTATACCGCGCCGTAGGTTATTCGTTTGAGATAATTTTATGTTCTCAGTTCCTTACATACACTTAGCAACTATATTTAGATGAAACAATTGGAACTTCTTATTAGAACGTATATCTATACACTATTTTTTAGATTGCTGGAAATTACTTATAATTTACCCATAACGATAATGTTACGCTGCATAAAATGCAGACATAATTATAACCTCAACATTTTTTTAGACAACCAACGAAAAACTATCAATAATGAACACAAGCAAAAAGAAAATACAACTAGCCGAGCCGGCTCTAAACATAATGCACTCGATCGCAAGCGTAAAAAAAATCAAGCAAGGCGACTACAGTGACTTCCAAACTGCCTCCATACCGCAGAAGAAAAGCCTCGCCCAAGGTCTACTAAGACGAAATAACAACCAAAACGAACCGAAAATAGACTACGAACATAAAAGATTAGACCCCTTCTTCTATAAAGAGTGCTTATACTACCTCTGTAACTACGGCTCGTATGCTGCTAATATAGCGTTCTATATGAAACATAGTACTATGGCGGAGGTTATTCGGTACTGCTATGATAATATGGTGGATAAGGAGACGTTCACTGAAGCGGTGTATATGGAATGTGTGAAGAAAGACAAGGTTAATGAGCTGATGAAGGCCATGAATGAGGCGGATAGTACCTTGGATATGTGGTCGGTAAGTACCTAAAATAGGGGTTTCATTATTTCAGCAATGAGATATGAGAAGTCGCAAGAAGAATGAGAAGTCTAGTGCTGAACATAAGCTTCTCCCAAATAGTATTCATAGTAAGATAGATAGATAGTAGGATGGTAATTCCAGCATCCTATTTCCCAGGAATACATAACCCACATCTGCCGTACCCTAGAGATGACGAAGCGTCTAGACGCGCTGTACACGCTGCAATGCCTGTCCAATCAGAACGCGCGTGCGTCTGCGACATGCGCCATGTTGTACGCGCGACCGGTGTCGGGCGCCACGCCCACTTTCAATACGTTACTACTGAGGCAGCACCATCTAACGGCCGCCTTGGGACACTTGGGCCAGTGCGTACCCGCTGCTAACAGTGAGTCATTTTATATCAATATACCCATAACTTCTAACTATAGGTACATATAGTAGAATCCGTTTACTGTGACTCCGCCTATATTGACCTACCGCTTATAATGATGCAATTACTGTTTTCATATAAAATTATTTGTAAAAAGTCGGTTATAGTGACTTCGTTTACAGTGACATGTCGGTTATTATGACCATTTTTATTTAGTTTTAATGACGAACAGTCGCAATATTGGTTGATTGGACGTTTTTCCACTAGACGACACGACCACGACCCCCCATACAAGATGACGAAATGTCGTTGTCGTGTCGTTTAGTGGAAAAACGCCCAATCTCAGCAATTGCCACTTGAATTTCTAGCTTGATCTACACAAGTGCATATAAAATAGGTTTTTTTACAAAACGTTTTGTATGACCTCCGCTTATTACGACGTGTTCGTCCTTCCCTTCGATGTCATTCTAAACGGATTCCACTGTATATACCTATGCTAATGTGTCTCATTTACTAACTTTTTTACAGGAATAAACGATCCAAAATCCCTCAATTTCCACCTAGACAAGACGACCATAGACAATCTAATGACTACTATGAGACGTCAAATAGATTTAACAAAGTACCTGGCGGCGGCAGAAACAAGCGGCAGACTTAATACTACGGTACTGAACGAAGTTATACCGGTGCAGAAGAAGGAAGCAGAGACTAAAGACTGCAGGCCACTGACCTTGTTTGGCTCTAACACAGACAAGATAAAGCTGGTTGCTGTTGTGTTGGCAACCGGACCTAGTATTGATGAAGGTTTTAAATTGGCTTTCAAGTAAGTTGAAAAAGTGAATTTTAGAGAAAGGAAATCGTAATTTATATGCACTGTTTTGCTTAAGTAAGGGCACGATCACTTTACACAAAATAGGACACAATCAGCACTAACGAATTTTTCGTACCTCTCGATATGATAAAAATACGTATATTTATACACATGACTGTGATATCCAAAAGAAGATAGCCAGAACTGGAGTATCACGAAAGATATCCAACAGATATGAAAATGATCAGTTCATTATTATGATTTGCTAGTAGCCTCTTGGTCATTTCAACAACACGACATAGACAATCTATCTCATCATCATCATCATCTTGCGTTTAAATTTTATTCGTATAGCGTCAAGCGCTGTTCTTTACATGAAGGTTATCGCCTACTTTTAGCGCATACACTGTGACTGCACAGAAATGCTTTAGAGAAAGACGCAGGATACACAGGAAAGCGCAATGGTGTAGACATAGCTATTGTCACGAATTAATTATTGCCATCTACAATTAATTATATAATTTAACTAGTGGACGCCCGCGACTCCGTCTGCGTGGACTACAAAAAAAAAAACAAAATATCGATATTATCCGGGATAAAAACATTTTCCCGGGATAAAAAAAAATATGTTAAGTGGGACCTGTCACAATATATTCCTGAAAACTGCATCGAAACCGGTTCAGCCGTTTCTGAGATTAGCGTGCACAAACGCACAGACAAACAGACAAAAATTCAAAAAATCATTGTTTTGGGTACTATTGCGTTTATAAAGGTATCTGTAATATTTTTTCTTATATATCTTCCATGTACAGACAGCGATCCGTTACATTTTTATTATATGTATAGATGAACAGTCTACATATTTTGTGTCATGCTTCCCGAAAACGTAACGTAGGGATTTTCCTACCTTTCCAACTGTAATCTGTTATTTTTCAGAATAATAACGGAACACAAGTTGGACTCGATGAATATCTACACGCACGTGGCGAGGTACCTAGTTCGCGCCGACCGATTCCTTGAAGTCAAGTCACTGGCTGCCTGCATACGAAGCTCCAAGGAAACTGCCGCCAAGTAAGTTTATTACTAAACTAAAAACCATAATTCAAGAGACTAAACTGACAAGCAAGTGACAGCTAAAGGGTTACCATAAATAGAAAAAAATTAATAGTGACGTTATAGTCGATATCGATGTTTACTTTAGACTGGCTGTATTATAGGCTATTAGAAAATGTGAAAAATATATTGTCAATTACTGTATCTATAGGTATATATGTTATGAATTTAGAAATAGTTTTCTATTAATGTAATTTAAAAATAAAGACAGATTTATATAAAATCCGTATGTAAATAAAAATGTATTTTCTTTAACTTTTGTCATGGCATAAGATTTATCCTTAGTTTTCCGGCAGAATTGTGATATTCGTTCCCTAGCATGTATATTATTCCAGCAGAGCATGTAGTTTACTTCCCGAAAAAATTCTGCTTTAATTTTTCAGACACTTTCATAATTAAAAAATTAAATGATGAATTCCAAAAACACAAATAACCAGTTTTCTTGTAACAAAGTAGACTGGCGGATGATCTATAAAAAAACAAAGAGTTATCTAAACAGTTATCTATTGTTTTTTCCTTATCTATAACTGGGTTAGAAATATGACATAGTGCACTCGTTATAGATAAAGAGATGCCGCTCGAATGCAGGTAGCTAGGACGACGAGGTCGTTGATGACTAATGCAATCAGGTCAAATGTACGTCTTTGTAGAAATTGTGTAAGTAGTGTCTTATCTATAGTGCGAATTGGGTCATAAATAATTTCATCTTAAGAATGTGATAATGCCGCATTGTGACAAACCCCGCGAAATGTGACACATTACCGTTAACTAATAATAAAATATAAAAAATTTCATTAACCAAAAAAGTACGTTGTACAAGGTAGGCTAAGTACCTTGGCGTGCCCTTGTTAAGTATAGAGCGGTCCCTCGACAAGACGATTTTGCATTTTTATCTTATTATTTGGGTCTGGGTTTTTTAAAATATTTTTTTTATATATACTTTTTATTATGTACAACTTACCTTTAAATTGATACCACACACATTTGTTCAGGTACATTAGATTTTTCATTGCCAGTTTCACTCCTCATATATTTCAAATTGCTAAACCGGTTCTCATGAAACATAGCTAAGAATACTCTCAACTAAGCTATCTTTAAAAGAAAACCCTCTTTTGTTGGGAGTTTAAAATTATTGGAATTTGTTTAACTTACTCAGTCTCAATGGAATTTGTAGGCAGATATTCATAACAATAAATAATATCATAAATGGCACTGTAAATCAATAAATTTATTTACATTTTCATAATTTTGTGAAAAAATAATTACGTAAAATATCGATGGTTACCTAATCTGTATTTTTAAAATATCGACACGAACATCACTAGCCTTTGTGCAAAATGAACTATCAAACTAGTCTCTCGAATTATGGTTTCGAGTATAGTCCTAGTTTCATAGAATAACTCCTGTGCCCGATTTCGGAACTAACATTTTTTTTGTATAAAGTGACACATATAATGTGGTCGTGCACATAGTACCTAACTAGTGCTATCATCCAAAAAGGAACTATTTGGACTATAACTAGGAACTAACAAGCCTATTGGGTATCTTTTGTGACGGTTCATAGAGATTGTGTTGCCAAACGCAAATTCATTCAGCCCTGACTCGAGAATATTCAACGGCTAGGTATTTTTGAATAATATGGGTTTTGGAAGAAGACAATTTGGCTTCTAGCACTTTGTCTGCTTAACTAATTAGGTTACGTTATGTATGTTAGAACGGTTAAAATAACAACTCACGAACGAGCGAGAAACGTGAGCGTGTCACTGCCGACGAAGTGGCTAGATGTATTTTTTTCTTTCATATTTAATCAAAATCGTTTTGTAATACGACGTATTCTACAATATGCCTTAGACATGTATATAACTTATTTGCTTGTTATTTTCTTTGCAAATATTTGCGACGTCATCGACTCTCAAAGAAAACTAGCAGAAGGTAAATTTTGATATCTATGTGTGTACCCTAACATGATAATCCCTATCCCTGTAGCCTGATGAGCGACCAGGTGCTGGAGTCGGGCGTGGCGGCGGTGGTGTCTCGCTGCGAGGCGCGCGCGCAGCTGCACGACGAACAAGCAGAGCTGCTCATTTCGGACATACATAGTGTTGCTATTAAGGTAGCTGTGGCTTTTTTACTTGCTGGTTTTGACTCGGGTACTTGTGTACCCTAGCTGGTTATTTTAAATATCTAAATAAAAGATGTTATTAGTTTTTTGGCTAGTATTTTAAATCCTAAAACAGGGCTGGTTTAAGAATCCTAATTTAAATTTGAATGTATGAGTTTCATCAAAATCGAGCTGTTTTACGTACATATTATCAAATATTATATCACCGTGGATTTCTTCTTACCAAACATAGTTAGGTACTTAAAACATAGATAGATAGATAAATTATTTAATGCACTATAAAAACTTTATACAGAGGCGCACTTAATGCTATATAGCATTCTCTTCCAGTTAACCACTATTGCTGGAGATAACGTACACCTAACTAAGCTATACACCCGTCCCCAGATATCGTGCTACCTAGTGTGCCGCAACGTGAACAGCGCGTACATCCTGGCGGCGCGGCACGAGCGCACCAACGACCTGCGCCGGGTGCTGCACGAGGCGGAGCGGCTGGGCCACGAGCAAGTGCGCAGTGCGTGCCTCAAACGGCTCACCAACAAGAATGTCTTGTAACTTGTCCACAATAGCGAGATTAGCGCAACTTTTGGTACGCGAAGAGAGTTTATAAAGCTGCCTTTCCACCCGAGATGTCACTATAGCGAGACTTATGCAACTTTAGGTACATAAACTACGTGCAGTGGGGTCATGAAGCTGCCTTTCCAAAGATGTGCTGTGGATGCTTTTGATAACGTTTGAGGCGGAGCGGCTGGGCCACGAGCAAGTGCGCAGTGCGTACCTCAAACGGCTCACCAACAAGAATGTCTTGTAACTTGCGAGAGATAGCGAGACTAGGGCCACTTTTGGTACATGAAGAGATGTGCTACGTTGATATGGATGCGTTTGATAACTACCAATTAAATTCGTTGGCATCATGGACGAAAGGCTACCTTGCCTATCGCTACCTACACTAAATAAACAGTTTAGCAAAAAGTTTGGAGAAAAATGGTGACACCATTGTCATGATTTGTAACGATAAAAGGTTTGCTAGTGACCTGTTTTAGAAGCACACTCATGTTTCGCGAATACTGTCGCGCTGTCTGAAGGCATCACCATGTATACCTGATAGTTTTCAAACCACAGCCGTTGATATTCTTTGACTGTTTATATAACATTTTTATCAATTATTATTAAGAGAGCTTGCTTAACTTTTTCCTATGTGAAAGCTTCCAAAATTGTCTTACCAACTTTTATATGCATGCACACTTACAAATTTATTATTTACTGAAATTGGTGTTTTTTGATGAAATGTAAATTGTATAGCACATTCTATAACAGGCCTGTAATATTACGAGGGATATCCTGTTTGATTACTATCTTTCTTTATACATTATTTATATATTTTTATCTAAAATAATAAGATAGCAATGTGATCATCTTGTAAAATGTATAAAAAGAATAGTTTACTGCTTGTTACGAAGCTTTATTTATGCATGTTATTGGGTTATGCTTTGTTGAGTAATTTATTGTATTTTTTTTTTCTTTTTATGAGCTATTATATGGCCAGTGAAACTTGCTCACATGAAGCTGTCTACACACCAAAGTCCCTGGTGATTCCGGCTGCACTTTTATGCATTCTAACACACGGCGTCAGTGTATACAGGGTGTAAAAAGAAAACAATGTTATTTTAATACCTTGTATTCTATGTAAGGTTACAATCATTTTCTGCTATGGAACCAACCCTGGAAAACGCCAAAAAAATTATGAAAAGTAATGTTTGATGTGCAAAGTACAAATTACAAAACTTACATCTTTGAAAAAAATGTTTGTTAACCGATTTCAGGTGGGTTTATGTAAAAAAATTGATAATATTAATGTAACTTTGGACCTCAATATCTTCGAAACCAGTGTAATTAACAATGTAATTTTTTCTATCGTAGTCCCCAGGGGTGCTACAATAGAAAAAATGATCGTCATGTTCCAAACAATATGAGGTATTAAAAGAACAAAGTTGTCTTTTTACACCCAGTATAGAATTTATTTAAATTTTAAATCTATGACCAAAACTGTCTTGTAAGAATTAATTTCAGTTACTGACCAAAATATTCTGATTCTGTAATTAATAAGGTAAGTAGATCCAAATAAGATCCGCACAAAAAGTAATGGATACGGATCTTTCTTCTGCCTCTGATATCTCTGGATATGGATATCCTGCACATCACTTATATGTATAATGTGTGGCTGAGCCAGCTATGTCAAACAAAAAATAATATTCTTATAAATACATAAAAGATATATTGCAACTAAAAAAGTAACATTATGGTATAATTGTTTTTCTATTTTGTAAATAATAGTTTGATTAATGTATAGCAGTATTAGGTCCATAAAATACATATAATCAAGTCACTAAACCATAATTTTGTGTAACTGAAATGGTGCCTAAAAATATTTTATGACATTATTTTTAAATACTTGATATTGGTCTCAATATGTGATAAAATATATTAATTGCATAAAATAATATGTTTATTCAAGTTAAGGACAATTTTAACAAAATAATGAAATATATTTTTAATTATGACATGTTGCAGTTTACTTTTTATAATCTGATTTAAGCATATTTTTTGTCGCACTTGCACCAAATACTTAATCGGTTTATTCCCGGTCATCCTCACCCTGTCGTCCCCACGAGTGAGGAAAAAAGTTTCGTTCGTCCGTAGTGGTGTCAATTACCTCAGTCTTACAATTATTTTCAATTAAAAACATTGTAAATATTATTAAGAAATTTAAAAAAAATTCACTTGAGTGAGACTTGAACTCACCACCTCTTGCATACCGTGCTTTGCTCTAACATTAAATAAAATATAAACAACAAAAACATTGTTTAAAATCTCTTATTAAATAAAAGATCCAATCGTTATTGCTGGGGACCCCAACATACGAAACTTTTCAAAATCATTCCTTAATCTTAGATTTAAAAGAAAGAACATAAAAGAATAGTCTGATAGACATAATTATAAAAAGGTGCAAGTGAGGTTTAAATTTAAAATAACTATGTAGGTATAAAACTTCTAAACTTTTGGAAACCTACATTATTGATGAGTTTTATGAAAAATTATGGGAGCTATTTAGTTAAATATATGAACCATTCTAAAAAACAATTTTATTTCATGTGTTTATAACTTAGGTTTATAAAATTCAGGTGCCTGGGCAGATGGTCAGGGACTAAATTTTGCCTTGCTAGCAACATGCGACAAGGCTCCAACTCTTCACATCTCTTGTATGAGAGAAAAGCACAGTTCAATGGATCCCCCATCCTTATATCACGCTACGAATTCCCGGTGGTACACTTTTATAGAGTCCACATAGTTCAACACACTTATGGCGCACATATAAAAACATGTTTCAGTCTCTTGACACATCAGCATTAACTGGTTACTGAGTAGCTACTGCCTTTTTCTTGGGTTTCTTTAGCCGTTTTAATCCATTTACACTTGTTTTTAGCAAGTTTGAGTAAGCAGTGCTAAACTTTTCAACATCCCGTTGTTCTATGACAGTAGAAATTTTTTTGTTTCTAGATTGGGCTCTCACTAAGCACTTGTATTCAGGATCTTTGATAACTGCTGACCCATCTCGAGGCTCGGGCTTATTCCGCCCATCATCTGAAACATTTTAAGTGTTTTAAGCAGTGACAATAGGTTAAAAGCATCTATGAAAACATTGTCTATTTTACTTACACCTCTTCATGGTTAATGTGACAGAACCTGATGCACGAGCTCTTTGGAACAACCTCGTAAGCTCATTCAGGAACTGAAAAATTAAAATAAAATTACATTATTCAGTCAAAAACAAGAAAATTGAGAATCATCTGGCTAGATGATAGAGCTATTTAAAAACATACCTCATCGTTTTTTAGCAAAACCATTTTAATGCCAGAATTAATAGATACACAATATTCTTAATATTCTAAACTTATTTTCTATTAGTATTGCATATTTTACAAACAAATTTCTTTGGAAAACTTATTTAATTTCATCCAACTCCACGCAGGGCACACGTTGACTGACAGCTTCTGTGCTGTCAGCTGTCAAGGGAAAAAAATATGCAATAATAATTGACAAAAGGATGAGTATATACAGCCAAGTTTAGTAATAAAATTACTTGGTTAGCTAAAAGAAATCTCTTAATGAAAGAGGTAAACTCGCGCTAGCACGTCTCCTGTGTTTTAAATATGGTTTCAATATTGTATAATTTATATTAAGAGTAATTTTAACCAATACAAAAACGACTCAGCTCCAGTCCTGCAATCCTCTTGGTTAATATTTCTCCGTTTCTCTGCTCCGCAGCCTTGCTCCGCTACGGTGGACAGACACTCTCTAAAATCTTCCTCCACAGGCACATATATAACGATTATCATGTGCGTGCGATATTTTGGTTTAGCTCTCCTAAATATCCGTACAGTACAAAGACGGTAGTTACATTCTTATTTTTTTCGATTGATAAGCTTGGAAAGTTTGTGCTCGCTTAAAAAGCCTACTCGGAAATAGATGCAGCTGGTATAATAATGAGAAGTAGTTAGGAACTGCGCGTTGGTAAGAGGAAGCTGAGCAGATGTTTTACATCTGACCCCGCTATGCTAAATGTGGCTGTAGGGTTGCCAGGCGTCCGGATAAAGCCGGACATAGTCAGGCTTTTTGAGTGCGTGTCCGGCCAAAATTAACCACGTCCGGCCTGTCCGGCTTTTGTCAGGCTTTTCACCAAGCACGGATACAGGAGGGTGGTCATGATCTTGGGTCTCATAATAGGCAACTTACGTGAGTAACATGCTAAATATGAGAAAAAATTTAGCGCTTGATCCGCTCGCATATCTATTCTGTTCTAAAGCTGATTTCCACTTTTCTATTGTGGCGCTCGTAAACTCCTCAAATTCTTGGTAATGTATAAATAAGTCGCATACAAGAAGTTGTTGCTGGCAATTTATATTTCGCAAACGAACAAGGTGTCGAGAGTGACCGGCAGAAGACTGCCGGCAAACACTCTCGGTCTGTCAATAAGTAGTTATCATTCTTGGATTGTTGGCGCACGTTGCGTTGTCAATTTTCGTATTCAGCGACAATAAAACACAAAACCTTACCCTACTTTATTATAAGGTTTTGTGTCCGGCTTTTTTGCCCAAATGTCCGGCCAAACTGGCTGGTCTGTCCGGCTTTTTTATTTTTAGACCTGGCAACCCTAGCCTTGTGTAATGTATCTAAAACTGAGTATATATCTCACTGATCTTAGCCATAGTATAGATAAGTACCAAACAGTACCTATGCCACAGGCCATAGATAACAGTGAGACTAACTACTCGTATACTACTACCTTCTAGATAAGAGCAGCGATTTTATCTCATGTACACTAATGGAGAGGGGGTTTACGTTGCGACCACCAATCTCCGTACACTAAGCCAGAGGGATCAAGTCCTCAGAATAATACCTATCGACAAGTCATGAAATCACCATCACGCGCCAACTCCCAGTAAGGTCTACTACTACCAAAGACAATTTATAAATCGTCTTTGCTACTACTAACTTTCCTTGTCTTTTTAATTATGGTTATTGTTTTGTTGATCGATCCACTCTATTTATTCACCTGCATAATACTTACCTCTTCGATACAATGACCTACACTATAGAAGCTAGACCACATGTATAGGTAGTATACGCAGCAGCGTATCATACGAGTATCTCAGATTAATCACAAAAAAATGGTCCTCTTTCCCCCCAGCCAGTCTGTGTAACTCCACTGAAGGCGAAGGACGTGCGTATCTTTAACATAAAAACAATGAGTAAGTTTGTACATTGTTTATATTATGTAGGTAGGTATCTGGGGATACTACAATAATGATCTCTTGTATTTTACCTTGAATTTTAGCAAAGAGATAAGTATAACCTGTAAAGGAGGCAATAAAAGAGTGTTGTTGGTTCGGAGGCTGAGTCTATATTGTTATAATTAACGTAACTTATATACTAAATATATAGGTAAGAGTGGGAGAGTGTCACCACACTACACCTCCCCCCTTTTTGTAATAAAAAAATATGCGAAATATTTTTATATGGATAATAATAATTATAAGTACTTAACATTTATTTATAAGAAAGTCTGTATCTAATTTATAAAAATGCTAAACAAATGCATATTAGCATAAGCTATGATAGATGTTTATAAATAACAACTATCTAAATAAGTCACACGGTACAAGTAACTTGAGTAAGGAGATGCGCTCACATTGCATTACATTGTTTACAGTAACCATGACCATATATGCAATGCAATCACATTCCTGTGTCACCTTTTGCTTGTTTCTATGCAGCTTATTTTTATAGAGTTATAAAAATATTACTTTTAAGATTACAAAAGTACAATTTTGATATTTACTTATTTTAAATTATTCATCGTAAAATGTAATTAAAATACAGTTCTTTAAGAATAAACAATAAGAATATGAATAAACAATGCAAGTGGTGGGTATAGATACCACTACGAATATAAATTAGAGTGAAAATAGTAGTTTCAACAATTTACCACTTTGTCTTTTTATATTTTTTATTGTAATAAACATTTACTTAATATAAAAAAATTACACACTAAAACTATAAAGTATACAATAATCCACTTTATGTAAATAATTAAATAGTTAGATACTATATTTTCAAAGTCATCTATCTTTATGAGAAAACGTTTTATTCTTTTATATTTCTCTTACCCATTATTTATACTCATTTCATATTTTATTCATTAAATTGTAAGCTATTTCATGCTCTACAATACTCATCACATACATATAGGTATTATAACGTTAAATAAAATATTTAACTTAATATTTTCACGAAGGAAACTCGTTCACGTCATGATCAAATAAAAGATATCTACTTACGTGTGTACCTTTGATTATGATGACTTTGAATAACATTTACATGATTTAATGAAGATAAAAAAAAAAATATCTTTAAATATCGCACACAAACTTTAGTAAAACGTTAGTTTTTAACCCATTTTGAGAATTCTTTAATATTAGGTGATCAATCTAATTACTAGAGAATCTCGGGGAAGAGAGATTTCATCATAACTCTTGGGTGATCATCCAATCGTTAATCGAAACTCCTTAACCTCAGTATTTACCTACTTCATCTCATTATTTCCCAAACACACACATCTTAAACTACTTTATACTTTAAAAACACATATAGAGTAATAATAATTACGGAAACTAAAAAAATATAAAATAATCGTAACTAACACGAAAACACTTCACTGAATGACTATCAACACAATATTATAACTTGCTACACCCGGCAGGTCCTCAACGACTCCAGCATCACCCGGCACTCAGCAATTTTATTTGTTTTACAATTTTGAAAGTTTCTTTCTGGATCCATTATTATTATAATATTACTTCTTATCTTATTTTAAGTAAGCAATTTTTTAAACGTCACTTATTATTGTATTCACTGTATTTTTATTATTTAAATTTCACTTTACACACATATATTATTTATATTTATTCTATAAAATTATATTTTCTTCATTATGTAGTTCAAATATTTTCATTTATTTGCCCCCCGGCCTGTCCACTATGTTATGTAGCACACGGACAGGCCGGCCTGGCAGGGTCGCCATGTAAAGGAGGCAATAAAAGAGTGTCGTTGGTTCGGAGGCTGAGTCTATATTGTTATAATTAACGTAACTTATATACTAAATATATAGGTAAGAGTGGGAGAGTGTCACCACACTACACCTCCCCCCTTTTTGTAATAAAAAAATATGCGAAATATTTTTATATTAAATAAACCTACTATCAACATTATTTACAAGACTTACTTATTTGTCCCTCTACTTACTTGTTTTTATGCAAGTAGTCTGCAAGTGATAACGAGGTATCTAAAGATACGTAAGATGTGTTTTAAAATGGGTTTATTTATACCATGGGTTTATTACACCTTGATCTATTTGTATATAACATTAATAAAATTGAAAAAAATTAGGGATCATATTATAAGTACATATAATATGAGGATTATTCTAATTTGTACTGCGTTCGATAAGCTAACTCTGTAAATTAACAAACATAAAACAAAGTATAAATCGTAGCAAGACTCGAAGCAGTGGCGGCGCTAGACCGTGCGTGGACGTCGTCGGCGAAATAAGGGGTGTATTCCATGAGTAGGGATGTGTTACGCGTTATCTACCCACATATACAAACCATAGTAAGCTCGGCGCCTACTAGAAAATACGCACACATGCGCAACGCGCCGCCATTTCGGTGCTTCAATCTGTGCATTGACAGCATTACGTCCGTTGTTCTTTATACGTTCTTGGTATTTATAAATAATTTTGTTTGGTTTATAGCATTTTGGCTTCGTTGATTTGGTATTACTATTATGTAAAAGATTGTTCTTGACCATTTTATATACCTATATATTGTTGATTGTTTATTAAAAAAAACCATATTGAAGACTGTTTCTATGTTATAAATATAATAAGTTAATTTGCGAAAATTTACGACATAAACGGCTGTATTTTTTATTGCGTTGGCTTAGAAGTTTGATTTTTTTACAGGTCTTAGGGACAGTAGACCTGAGTATTTGATATAAATTAGCTTGATACCTCCACGCGTTCCTGATAAAAAAGGGTCTTGACAGACAGACGGACAACAAAGTGATCCTATAAGGGTTCCGTTTTTACCTTTCGAGGTACGGAACCCTAAAAATTAAGAACAAAATTTTAAATAATTAAAAACTTATGCGAGGCCGACGCCTACCGCCGCCACTGACTCCCAGATACCTAGATAGGTACTGACTGAGATACCAATCACTAAATGAGAAAATGCATCCATGATCATTGAACATGACGAAACAAAAATATTACTTTGTTACGTAGTCATTTCACTTGTATCTCATAAATATCTTATACTACTTATATCTCATTTATTTTCAGTTAGCCATTCCAATATAGTGAATGCCACCATAGCAGCAGTAACCGTAGGCGCGATTGGCGGCGCTTACTATGCATACAAACTGTACCAATCGCAGAAACAGGAAATACCCACAGAATGGAGACATGTGGGCACCCTGCAGGATCTATACGTCTACCCGATCAAGTCATGCGGCGCAGTGGTGCTGACACAGGCTGAGTGCACGCTGCTGGGATTGAAAAGCGGCTGGTTAAGAGACAGGTGGGTTATAAATCTATGGGTTGTATGAAACAGGAATGGGTAAGAAAGGGGAGGAGACGAAATTGGTAAAAAGTAGCTAAACATACAAGTAAGTACAGTCCGCGAGGCGTAAGCTGAGCTTTGCATTTGTGTGGCTGTACATAGATACGTGAGGCTTTACCTGTGTTTTGTACTTGTGTGAATGTACATAGATAGTGTTAGTGTGCATCGGCCTGTCATTTGCTTGCAAATTGCTTGTACACTCACAAAAATGCAAAGCTCAGCTTACACCTCGCGGACTGTACTACACTGCCTAGGTATAATGCACGTCTCTCTAGTCTGAGTTCTTTATAACTGAATGCCTTTAGTATTGAAAAAATTGAAGTCTGCGGAATTTTTGTCCAGTTAGATACAAATAACAAATCGACTGATTGTATTTTTCCATCCTACAGGATCTTGATGGTAGTGGACGATAAATACCGGTTCATCACAGCTAGAGGGTATCCCGAATTGCTAACAGTACACCCATCAGTCAAGAGCTCTGTACTAACTGTCAAAAACGCTGACATGGAAGATCTTCATGTTGATTTAGCCGAGGTAACTATGTAGTTAGTTTGTTGGTACAACAAAATAAATAGGGTCGGGGAGGGTACACCGGCTTATTCGATTGGATGCCGATTACAGATATTTTAATAATTTATATTTTTCAAGAAACAGCCTGATGAAAACATTCTAGCCACTGTTCCCTCTTTGGCCCTACATAATATCTTTGAAGAATTCAAGTTCTGCATAGAAGAAACAAAATACAAAACTAAAATTTAAACCCCATAATCGCATTTCCTGTTTGAGATAGTCCGTACCAGTGTCCGTACAAATGTTACCACCCAATGATGGTTAGTCAATTAATTACGTAGTAATTTCTGTTTCCGTTGCCACAGGTAATAGCGACACAGTCCGTGAAACAGGCGTCGGTATGGAGCGTCCCAGTTCCGGTGTACGATTGCGGTTGGGAGGCCAGTGAATGGTTTTCCAGGTGACCACGAGTTATTTAGTCAGTGCTTACATAGCAAAGGATAGAATATACTAAGGGAGGATTGTCACGCCGGTTTAGTGGAAAAAAGCAAATGCAATTGGACGTAGTTATAAACGGGAAAAACCACTATGTACTTATTAAATAAAATTTTAGGCTACATTAACAAATGAACTATATAAATAATAAGTGGAAATCAAGATAGAGTGTTTTTGTTAGAATTCGATTTTACTGTTTTTGGGTTGTGTTCCCGTTTGCATAACTAGGTCCAATTAATATAGTTATACGAGAAAACATTTATAGCCAAGTATTATTATTAGTAATATTAGTCACTATTCAATTTCAGGTTTATCAACCGTTCATCTATCGACTACCGACTAGTCTACTACGCGTCGAAATACAGTCGCACCTTGAGAAGCACCACTAACAAAATCTACAGGTTCACAAAGAATGATACGGTTAGTAACATTAAAGTAATTATTTTGTTTAAACTTGCATGCACTGGCGGCTTGTCCTAAGGAGCGTTGGTGCAGTGCACTCCCACCCATGAAAATAACATAGGTAATCAAACTCTTTATAATAGCTAGTTACATATCATTAGCTATAGGTATTACAGTAAATATATTTTCTATTAAATCTACTAATAGGTTACCTACCTAACTATGACTACGCACCTTCGCGTTCGTGTCAAGTGATGTACCGATGCTAACATGTACGGGTGGCGCGCCGCGATTCGCGACACGTAAACGAGATGCAAAGAGTGCGAAAAGAACATCAACATAGCCCAAACGCGTTCGTATGAAAAAATAGCCTAATCTGGAGCGCACGGGAGCGCAGCAATATTAAAAATTATTTGTGTGCTACATTTTGTATCAAAAATGGAATGCAGTGTACCTTTTATTAGAAAATGTGAAAAGACTCTCGAAATGCGCCTGGAACTTAAAACTAAAGGGCCACCACGTCCGTTGCTCTTACTCAAAATGTATTTCGAAGACGAAATCCTTTACACGGGTTTTTAAATCAGAACAGTATTTTGAAAACACTTTGGTTGTGTGGATGTGAAAAAACCAATAAATTATTTTGTTTTCCATGTCTGTTGTTTGGAAGTGGTGACGGCAGTGATTCCTCATGGACGGAACTGGTATTGACGATTTAGTGCATCTTTCAATAAAAGTGAAAAAACATTCGCAATCTCGATTTCATATCTTATGTGAAGTGCAATTGGCTTCGATCGGCCGACAAGATATTCGAAAGGCGCTCGATTCTGGGTATCGAAAATCTATTCGAAAGTTCAATGAACGCGTTGATGAAAATCGATATATTTTACGACGTTTAATAGATGGTGTGGTATTTTGCGGATCATTTCAAGTTGCGTTACGGGGCCATGATGAAATTATGGAAACTCTGAATCCCGGAATCTACAGGGTGTTTTTTTGTGGCCACCTTTAACGAAGGGTACGTATTATATACATGAATTGAAGTAGTTTTGCAAAAAAATGATGGGAATTTTTTTTTTTTTGGTTCAAATACTTGATAGTGAGAATTTATGTGTATAGTGTTTATGTTAGTTTTTTTTATAGACAGATATTAATTATTTTTCGTGAAAAAATCCTGCTACGCGCGTCTATGTGCATTTATGCAGAGAAACGCAGTCTATTTACTCAACTTTGACCTAATATTTTGAAACCAGAACTTCCCAGGTATGCTTCCATGGAGAAAAATGATCGTGATGATGAGGAGATTCCGTAGTTTTCGGGAACGTTGACGACCAAAAATCATCCTGTATAGAGGTTTGATTCATTCATCATTTCTATCAGAGATCGATTTGGCTATGAAACAGCATTTATCGAGCAGTTCTGTTTTTAAAGGTACGTCCAAAACCATCCAGAATGACATATTAGTTGCCATTTATGAAGTTTGCATACATAAAGAAGAAGTTTGCATATCAGAAATACAGATGCAAATAAAAAATTCAGAGTTTGTTGCAATTCAGGCAGACGAATCTACTGATTGCTCGACTATTCAGCAGTTAGTGTTGATTATTAGGTATTTACATGAGAGTCAAATATTTGAAAAGTTTTTAAAGTTTATTCAACCTAAAGGCTACACGGCATATGTAATAGCGACTGAAATTATGATGGAACTTGATTCTTTGATTACTCAAAGAATCAAGTTCCATCATAATTTCAGATCTCAGATTTTGAAAATAAGGTCTGATGTCTTCGCTCACAAAAAGAACCGGCGAATGGATTTTTTATACAAATAATAATAAATGGTAAGTTCTAGCTTTTCTTTTCATTTTTTGTGAACTCCCATAAAAAAATTTCACCAGCCGCCTGTGCTTGCATGCCAAGTGTTTCGGTGGAATACCGTAGAATTCTAGGTAGACATCCTTCAAGAAAGCCTATTCAGTTAAAGGTACATCGCTTCATCGGTAACCTTGGTCTACTTAGGTACTTGATTACAAGGCGTATCATTTGTCATTGGAAAAAACTATACCACCCTTATGACAGAAGGCATGCAGTCAGTTACAGTTTCTACAAAACGCGAAACATAAAAACATTTAAGACTAATAGGAAACACATTTCAATTTCAGGGTGCGTGTGCCCGATGAGGTGCCTTTACAACCTGATCAACGAAAGCATCAGTAGAAGAGCTCAACTCTAGACTACAAAGCACCAAGGTGTCGCACCGCAACTTCAGACCAAACTTCGTACTAAAAGGCGCGAAGGCATACGAAGAAGACACGTGGAAGTTTGTCAAGATTGGCGAGAATGTGTTTGAAATCATCAAGCCATGCACCAGGTAAGGACATAAACCATCCTTAATAATAGTAGTGCTAATAGCAGATGTTTGTATACCGTATTGATACTTCAGCCTATTGCAGTCCACTGCTGGACGTAGGCCTCCCCCAGAACACGCCACAAGGCTACTGCCACAGGGGGGTTTTGCCCATAGTCACCACACTGGGCAAGCGGGTTGATGACCGCAGTGTGATTTTCGGACTATGTTGTCAGTACGGGAGGCGCTGCTGCCCACCTCCCGGACACCCTTAATCGCCTCGTACGATACCCACGGGCAGGCAGGGTGATACAAACTCTACTGCAATTCGAGTTCGCACAGTAGGTGATTGAGGTAGAGAGGTATAACTTGCCCTTGAAGGACTAATGTCTTCGTATACTTTCAGGTGTATATTGACCACAATTGATCCAGAAACTGGAGTTCGTGATCCCAAAACCGAACCGTTAGAAACGCTCAAGGGGTATGAATTCATTAATATTAAATTATTCTTCTATAGGACTTTACATTGGGGCACTCACCATATCCGTAAACAAAGAATATACTACTTTCTAACGAGAGTCCGTAAAGCTGGGTTTGCTGCTCGTGTTTTTCTAAACATATGCTCCTTGATCCTGATTGGATGGCTGTCAAAATGATAGACAAGCCAACCCCCAAGTCAGATATAAAAATACTTTTCCAGATTTGAGGTTAGGTGTTAGTGGCACTACAGTTTTAGCGATGTTGCCAGAGGAGGTACCTAAATCTACAAATAATCGACTCGACTAACTAGCGAGGATTTTGTTTATGTTCTGATTTAAAGCAGCTTTACATTATAACTCATAACAAAGAGATCCCAAGAGCTCTAAAAGTCATCTATTTAGTTATACTTTAACCTACTTCTTCATCTTACTAGCTATTGAAATTTTCCAGCTACCGTCAGTTAGAAGACCCGGAAGCGCGTCGCTCGGCCGGAAACTCCCCGCGGATGGGACTGCAGATGGCGCTGCGGTCCGGTCCCGGCGGAATCGTGTCTATCAACGATGCTATTTATGTCGCATAGTTGTTTTGTTGTTTTTATTGTATAAAGTTTGTATGTACTTATTGTTTTAATTTACATACATACATATAAATCACGCCTCTTTCCCGGAAGGGTAGGCAGGCAGAGATCACGGATCTCCATTTGCTACGATCCTGACACACCTCTTTCGCTTCATCTACTTTCATGATATTCTTTATGCACGCTCGTCGGTTTAGGGTACTCTTGACCTGACCTTTCTCTAGGATTTCACCAATTTGATCGGCGAAGGTCCGGCGAGGTCTGCCCCATCCATCCCTTCCATCCGCTCTTCCGTCGTACACTTTCTTTGTCAGTCTACTTTCACTCATCCTCTCCACATGCCCAAACCACCTCAACATACCCTTCTCAATCTTTGTCACCACGTCCTCATTTATACCACACTTCTTTCTGATCACCTCACTTGTTATTGTATCTTTCAAAGTGACTCCACACATATTTCTCAATGCTCTCATTTCCACTGCATTCACTTGACTTCGGTGTTTTGGTTTCTGCCATACCCAATTTTCACTACCATACATAAGAGTCGGCACCAAAACACCTCTATGAACAGCCAGAAGTGCCGCTTGCTACACTTTCTGGCTACTCATAAAAGAATTAAGTACCCCATTCACCCGATTTCCAGCATTCACTCTCCTTACAATATCTTTTGTCATGCTTACCATCCCTTGTAAACAAAGTCCCCAGATACACGAACTCAGTCACTTGGTCCAATCTTTCTTCGCCAATCATTATTTTGCAATCCGCCATTACCTCATCCTTTTCAAAAACCATCACTTTCGTCTTACTTACATTCATCTTCATCCCTTTACTTTCAAATGATCCATGCATTTTTGTTACCATCTCCTGCAACTCCTCCTCCGAAGACGCAAGCAAAACCATGTCATCGGCATGGAGAAGGCATTTGACAAGTGACTCATTCATTCTTAGACCACAATCATCATCTTTTAAACCTTGCAAACTGTCCATGAATAGATTGAATAGCCACGGTGACGCTACACATCCCTGTCTTACACTCTTTTCGATGGTAAACCAGTCTGTGTAGGATCCGTTTATTCATACACAAGCACTTGAGTCCTCGTAGAGGGATTTCAGTGCCCGAATGAGAAGGCCACTCACTCCAGACATAGACAAAACCTTCCAAAGTTCCTTCCTCACTACTCTGTCATAAGCCTTCTCCAATTTCGACGAACGCGCAATAGACCTTCTGACTTTTCGCCAGAAATTTTTTGGTTATACATCGTAAGGAAAAGACTTGATCCGTACATCCCATACCCTTTCGGAATCCCGCTTGTGCACACATTAAATAGACCACTTATTCGGCTCATAACCAGGTAGTGGTCAGTGTGTATCCCCGACCCACGGTACACCCTAGTGTCTAGTACATTCTTTCTCATTCTTTCATCAACTATAACAAAATCAATCATGCTTTTCCTTACATTCTCCACCTCTCGAGTATACATATGTTTTATTTAGAAGACCATTTCACTGATTCCACTAGTAATTTTAAAAATGTTATTGCTTCACACTCATCACACCACACTTCTAGCATAGAGGAATTTATTCCTCTGTGCTTCTAGGTATAACTATTGTGTTTGTAAGCGGTTCAGCTAGAATAAAATAATATAATCAGGGGCCGCCCCGTCATGATATTAAACGAACACAAACATCATGAAATCAATTTTAGATAGAAATCTAAATGAATGTATCTAATAAAACACATAAAGCATGACATGAAGGCATGACTATAACTAGCTACACATATCTACTACATTATCTACCTACTTATACAGTACTTGTACAGCTCCAGTTTAGAGCGAAAAAAACCACATAATTGCTTAGCTTCCACTATTTATTAGAAAACGTTCAAATACTTGACCTGAGGAATGAAACTGTAAATACTGTTATTCAAGATTAATCAAATGCGTACAATTTGTGCTGCTATCTTTAACTCGTCGTCTACAGTGGATATAAGCAGACGCCCAAAGGTCCCGCCTCCGGGGCCTTTTGTCAAGTGTTCTGGATTCACTACCACACAGCCTTTTACGTCCTGTAACAAACGTTTAAACTGGTCATAGTAAAATTAATTATAGGAACCACCAGCTAAACTAAAATAATCCCTAAAAGGAAGGAAGTCAGTCCCTTGATTTCTATGTATTGACTACTTAAGCGTAAATCGTACTCCATTATTACGCTGGATGGACAACGGGAAGTTATAAAGTTTCCTTCTCATTGTCTCCATTGCCGCTTATCCCGCTATGGGGACATCGGGAAGTCATAAAATATGCTTCCTGTAGCGCAGTAATTTAAAATATTTGCATGCCACATTTTTTTGCGAAACATGTTTCTGATCTAATAATGTTATTGAATAACTTTATTGAACCATGTTTTGAGCAAATAAATAATCATTTTCATTATCCCGTTATGGAGACATCAAAGTCATAAAATACGCTTCCTGTTGTCCCCTTTAACATACTCAAGAATAAAGAAGCAGCTCACCTTAACGAAGTACCTAAAGTGCAAGGGCATTAGAAAAATGTAAAACAACCGATCAGTAATAGAAGCAACTCACTTTAACGAAGTACCGAAAGTGCGAGGGTAGCACGAGCACGTGCGGCGTGCAGGGCAGCTGCGCGTACGCCGCCGCCAGCGCCGCGTCGCTCGGCGCGCGCGCCGGCCACAGCGGGCTCGGGCACTGCTGCTGCAGCACGTGCGCTGCCAGGCGCGCTAGCTTGTCTGAACCTGTGTTGCTGGGTACAACGAATACAACCAATCCTTTTAGAACAGAAAGTATGTCAATGCCACAGCTCAGAAGTCGGCACTACTGAAGTGAGGTTTTTTTTCAAATTGTCTAAGGTTATTTAGATTACACACTCGTACTGTAAAGTACAAGCGTGCCGCAATGTCTGTTTTTATTATCCGTCATAAAAACAGAAATCATTCTACTAAAGACTGGCTGTATGGATATACTTTCCCTTGTCTTTCCTTCGAGATAAACTAAATTAAAAAAAATATACTCTACACTACCACCACTGACGGTGAATTCACTAACGAACGGCGACCACTATTAATTGCCGATGTCATCAAAATAATCCATGAATATGCGGCCCCTACAGCCCCCAGTGATATACTTAATTGTTTCAGTGTGACAAAACACTGGCTTAGATAGAGACTTCAATCATGTAAGCCACCAGTAAGGCTGCATCTCCTTCCTTCTGTGCTATCATCGTAAGAGTCGACTAAAAATCTCATGGCCGTTCTCTCAGACGACGAGCTAGCAAGTTGTCAATGTTTTTTTTTACATCTGATCCTGCTTTGCTAAACGTGGCTGACTGTAGCATCTCCTGTTAATCCTGCAATACTAGCTACAATATTTTGAGAACACTTGTGTAGGTATGTAAAGGGGTGTTGATGGGTTCGACACAGCTCTGGCGCTCACAGCATATAGGTAATACTAATATAGAATAACCAAGAATAACTAACATTTCCCATTGGATTGCCCACGAAATCTCAAAAGCCCTTCCATATCACTTCTGTAGAAAAGATTAGAGCTGCTTGACACAAAGTGGCCAGTAATATGTATCAGAAACTGAGCAGTCACTCGAACTGCTTCGAGGAATATGACACCCTCATAATAATTTTAGATAATAAATAGATGATGTAAAACTTACAGAGCAATCTCCTCCTGTCCAAGATGCATCAGCGCGTCAGTACTAGTGACCGCCACGACCACGCCCCCTATGTTCAGTGAACACGGGTCGGGCACGAAGTGAATGTTCGTGTGTTTCCGCCGACATGAATACGGCGGCGACGGGTATATGTTCACGTGGAACACGTCTCGCGCACTTGATACTATGTAGATTTTCGTGTATGGACTGGAATAAAATGGATATAATTTTTGAGTATGTAAAGTATGTCACAGAGGAAGGCCAAAGAATATATGGGAGATGTACCTTCCGAAATGACAGAAGGTAAAGAATCGCGAGGCGGGAATTAAGAGTGGGAAGGTCTGGTTCTTTCCCAGTAATGGGAAAGGCTACAGGAAAATAAAAAATGTACAGTACATCCAGGTTATGCTTATACCTATATATAGTACAAACAAAACCAGTTTTATAGAGGAGAGTGACAGGTATTCATGCATTTAGTGTCCCTTTCATGACTTAAACTTATTCAAGATAGTGGACGCCCGCGACTCCGTCCGCGTGGACTACAGAAAAAAACAAAATATCGAAATTATCCGGGATAAAAACATTTTTCCGGGATAAAAAGTAGCCTATATGTTAAGTGGGACCTGTCACAATATATTCCTGAAAACTGTTTCGAAATCGGTTCAGCCGTTTCTGAGATTAGCGTGCACAAACGCACCGACAAACCGACAGACAAAATTCCAAAAATCATTGTTTTGGGTACTATTGCGTTGATAAAGGTATTCTATAATATTTTTTCTTATATATCTTCCATGTATTATATATCAGCAAAACGTAAGCTAAAACTCGTCACTTACCTTGTCGTGCTTAGCTCTCCCAAACTATCCATCAGCTTTTCAAAGAAGGATTTATAAGTCTCTGCCATACTGTTATCTTTGATCTTCGCGTGATCGCAGTCCATAAAGGGTCCAGTCATAATGACAACGTGGGGCTTCTGTGTGTTTATGTAGGATACCAGGTCCTTTAGTGGTTCGTACGACATATTGTCTGAGGGGGTGTAGGGGCCAGCCACGGTCAGTAGGGAAAGAGTACCTGAAATTATATGACTTGCAGTGTTTCCTGTGCTCATGTGGGGTTTCACAGCCGCATCTCCTTCCGTGCATGTTGTAAGTCACAATATATGCACGAATTTTTTTATTTCATATTTAAATTGTACGTAAAAAATCAGTGAAGTTTAACCGTTTTGGATTCACAGCGATTTCAAATATGAGCCGGCAAAATAACTGATTTATGTTATTTTTTAGCACTATTCGGTTTGTATTTGTAATAATATCAATGAGATAAATGAAACTGTATTAGGCATTACAATTCGGAAGTTCAAACATTCACTATGGGTGTGCCCACCACCGGGCCCAATAGTGAATCAATGAGATAAATCAAAATATGGGTAAAATTGTATGTTTTTACTCCTTTTATGTTGTAAATGTTTTTCATTCAATTTTTTAAACTTTTAAACACCTGTAATTTTGGAATTTACGTGTCAGACGCATATTCCCCTATTGTTGTAAAAAATGTACACATAAGAACTTACAGTTTTTCCAGTTTAATCCCTACTCTACGGTTCTAAAATTGTAAGAAAATATACTAAGATGATTACTAGGATACTCAGTTATAAATTAATGTTGGTTATACCTTTAAACGCATTCAGCATATCCGCCTTATAATCCGGTTGTGGTAGTGAAGCGTCGTGGTATACTTTCGTGGGCACAAACCGGTCTCCGCGAGGGTTCGCTCCAGTTAGAACCACCACTTGTCCCGGGAACAGGGAATATGAGCTCAGGCTGAGGAGGACAAGACGTATTTCAAGAACTCTCTTAGTGGAAAAATTATATGAACTCTTATAAGTGGTTTGGAACCGTTTCTGTCGCAGAAGATAGATGTGTCGTTTATAGTAGCAGCATCTCACTTCCACAATGGAAACAATCCTGCCTTAAAAAAGGTTTGATATTGCTTCAGTTTGATGTCACAGACATTATAATAATTTATTAATAATTTTATAATTATCTATACTAGGGTTACCATATGACAGGCGTTTGCCGCATTTGACAGGCATTTTAAGGTTTAGACAGGCGTGCGGCCGGCATTGGTCTGAGACAGGCATTTTCAAATTACGCGATATCCTTCTTTATTATATCTGTTGTCTTTTACTTATTAGCTACAGCGTTTTGCCTTAGACAGGCATGTTTCTGAAAAATCAGGCATTTTAGGTACCATGTACCCCTCTATTTACATATGGTAACCCTAGTCCTACCTGTCCTTTTCTCTCTCAGCCATTTATGTTAAGAACGGAGAGATAGACCTGACTAAGATTAGGTTTAGGTTTAAGTGTGACTGCCGGAATCAACCCTAATGTTGGTGTTATTCAAACAATTGACGGTTGCGGACAAATAATCATCATTCTAGAGGGTGATTTTTGGTTGTCAACGATCCCGAAAACTACGGAATCTCCTCATCATCACCATCATTTTTCTCCATGGAAGCATACCTGCTAAGTGTCTGGTTCCCAAGATATTAGGATCCAAAGTTGAGTAAATAGACTGCGTTTTTCTGCATAAATGCACAAAGACGCGGGTAGCAAAATTTTTTCACAAAAAATAATTAATAGGTATCTGTCTATGAAAAAACTAGCATAAACACTGGACACTATAAATTTCGCTCGATCAAGTAATTAAAAAAAAAAGACAAAAAAATTTACATCGTTTCCCAGCAATTTTTTGGCATAAACTTTATTTGATGTATATAGGTAGTGTACGTGTGTACCCTTCGCTAAAGGTGGCAACGAAAAAATATCTTGTATGTTTAAGAGGACCGTACTAATCGTACCAAGTACTCCACTATTCCGAGATGGTAGTCAAACAAAAGGTTATCTCCTTCCTAGTGACTTTTAGTTGACTAGGACCTAGTCTATCTATGATACTCACTTCTCCAAATCCACAGGTACAGCTTGACTTAGCGACGCTTCCCATGTGCCTTGCAGCACCACACTCTTTGGATTTAGTCTGGCGTCCGCGTCGCATTCTATTCGACCCACCACTGCCACTTCTGTCTGTAATAAGTATTGAATACCCATTTAACGCCGCGTGGTGCCGGCAGAGTAGAGTTTGTACCACCCCTGCCTGCCCATGAGTATCGTACGAGGCGATTAAGGGTTTCCGGGAGGTGGGCAACAGTGCCTCCCGTACTGACAACATAGTCCAAAATCACACTGCGGTCACCAAGCCGCCTGCCCAGCGTGGTGACTATGGGCAAAACCCCCCTGTGGCAGTAGCCTTGTGGCGTGCCCTGGGGGAGGCCTGCGTCCAGCAGTGGACTGCAATAGGCTGAAGAAGAAGACCCATTCAACACAAACCATAATCTAAACACCTCGCTTAGACGAACTTTAGTAAGTACGAAAACAAAGACGCTAAAAGGTGGCGAGTTGCGGGCAAAGGGAGATTAGGTCTTATTGGTTCGTAGACATGTCAAAATTGTCAACTTAGTGATAGGACGGATAAGTGGGAGGGGCCGGCTCTTATACCATGTCACTGCCAAACCTCGGTGAATGCATGTCCCTAGCAAAGCTGGGTTCTAGAGTTTCATTGTATATGCATTCGTATAACAAGATTACATACATATCCACATAACAGTGTTTAGGTAAGTAACGTAATATCTCGTCATATTCGTTTCTAAAGTATGGATGCGGATTATGAAGAATTTCTTGCAAATCTTGCTCACACTCATCTCTTGTCAATGACGTACATTTGTTTTTCCATCTCTATAACATCGAGATCAAACACGTCACGAACGTGATAGCAATATAAATGTAGGTAACGAAGGAGAAAATGTAGTGACAGATCATTGTACGAATTTTTACCTTTTCTTCATAGGTTTAAAAGAACTTTGTCTATAGTTAGTAGACAGTGTTTGATCATGTATTTCTTTATAAAAGAAAGTACCGACTCGGTGTTATAAGTACGTACATAAACGCTCAAATAATAGAAATATAACCTATCAAATTGAATCAAAATCAAATGGAGTTTGCTTCTTATTCATGCGATTGTCTGTGAGACAGTTCAGATATTTACGGGGAGTGATACAAGTGAGCTTACCTGTGTCTTATTTCTGACTGAAACAGACTCTGTGATGCCAGCCTTCTTCATTATACATTGTGATAAATAACGAATATGATTGTCAAAGATACTGGCTTTTTCGTGAAGCAGTTCAAACCCAAACCTGTATCAAACATTGGATGATTAAATCTCAAGTTGATTATACTTACCTAATGTGACCAAATTATTGGATTTGTATTTTCTGATTGCAGCCAAATAAAAAGCAATCGACAGTATACTAGAAAGCGATTATAAATAGGAAATAGGCATTGCCGTAGCGAGGTAAGAGGAAAGGGCAGCTGCCCTGCCATTTAGACCACACTGTTAAAAAATGTTAGACCACAACATATAATAATCTACGTTGCTCTTGTGCATTTCTGTCAAATATCTTCTTGGGAAAAGTAGTTAAGTAATGATAGATACTAGTACTTACATACACTTTGTGTAAAGCTCGCCATCCTCGTTGGGAATTTGTGCTACTTTGACGTTCAGAATGTCTGTAGGGCTAACCGGTGTTGCAATATTTTGAAGCAAGCTTTCATCGCCATATGAGTGGACCACTGTGCTAGAATTCGTTCTTGAAGCATATTTCGCTGAATGTGATCTGTAAAAGGTATGGTAAAACAAGTTATGTATACATGCCACAACTCATAAACGTAGCCAGTACGGTCGATTCCGGCAGTCACACTTAAACCTAAACGTAAATTTAGTCCTACCTGTCCTTTTCTCTCTCAGCCATTTATGTTAAGAACGGAGAGAGATAGACCTAAGATTAGGTTTAAGTGTGACTGCCGAAATTGACCCTAATGACCATCATTCTACCAGAATTTTGGGAACCCCTGTACTGGTTTTAAAGTGTGGATATTTAATTGTATCAGGCATCACTATTCGGAAGTTCAAATTTCCATTGAGGGGTCGCTCACCATCACACCAAAGTGTGGAGGCACAAAACATATAATATTTTGGAATGGCGCGCTTTTAAGAGTAACGGAATGATGTCACCACCAAAAACCCCCCTATGGCAGTAGCCTTGTGGCATGCCTTGAAGGAGGCTTACGTCCAGCAGTGGACTGCAATAGGCTGAAGACGTGTGTGTAGTAGCAAGTTATCGCAAAACATGATATAAATGAAGCTTGCCTGCCACTACAAACAAAACTAGTCAATCGGGCACTTGCCAATGGGACAAGTGACATGGGATACCACCCTAATTGTACTGTACAACTAATAGGTAGTTCTAATTATTTCTCAGTGCTTCGCAGCAAAGTACCTACCTAACAACCCACTACTTTATTTTTTAAAAAATAAGTACCTACCTATTACCTAGGCATACCTACATAGGGAAGTAAGGCATCCTTTCCTTCAATATATTCTTGCAAACGGGTATTCAGTATGTTGGTAGGATATCACTTAGAGGTCACCCTCTTTATTTACGAGAATACCTATGAACTGAAATACCTGAGCTATTTAGTATGGTACAGTATATTTTTTACTGCCTAGTTGCTGTATATTATTAGAAATATTCTACTTTAGGTATGATCCTCTCCTCTATAATCTATTCTTTGCTAATACAATACATACCTATATATAGTATAAACCGCGATGGACTACTACTTAACCGATTTTAATTTAAATTGGCACACCGTGAGCAGTCTGGTCCAGAGATAGCTTAGATCTTTAGGCAATTTTATTTTATTGCCTATAATTAATTGACAGTCACAATTATCTGTTTTGATGTGAAGTTAAGTAATCATAGATGGCACTGCTATGGTAAACCGCAAACGTTCATATAAGCTACAATTAAATTTCCACGCAAGTCGCGGCGTCTAGTATATATATATATTTTATTGAATCTAGTGTTAATATTCTGTCTGCCCCTGTATTACCTAACTAGCAAAAACAATGTGATAGCAAAAGTTTTACAATATTCGCTGATTGTTTGTAAAATTCGTATATGTATGTAAGTAACAGCAACCTCAAAGATATTTGACCTCTCGTTAGAGAGTAAGTATATTCTTTGTATTTGACATTTCAACTGCTATTCATATATCATTGTCAATCATGGAGAAGAACTTAGAATAAAGATTTCGCTCCGGGGAGCGAAGACCAATCATTAATCTAAGGAGAAGAAATAAAAGAGGAGTTCCTGCATCCAACCCGTCCCGTGACCAAATTATACATTCTTTCCATCAAGTAGCTTGCTTTTAGGGTCACCTATCCTTGTATATTATTCATCTGAGCCTATCCTAAAAATTCAAAATTTTTCGGAAGTGTCAAATCGCTTTTTCAAAATTAATACTCACATCATGGAGGAAATAAAAAAAAATTATTTCCTCCATGACTCACATGGCCTACTTTATTATCCGCTACTGTCTTTTCGCACCTAAATTTTATGTACCTATTCGCTTCGCTGTAGTCAGATTTGGAAATTCCCGGACCTTCTATCTCTCTTGGACAACATCATTAAGCAGAGCCTATCATCTATTATTAATATTAATTTTGACGACCGTTACTGGGCCCAAACCTGCTTGCCGATCAGGTTTGGGGGTATGGGCATCAGCAAAATTTCTAGTGTCGCACTCCTAGCTTTTTTAGCTTCAGCCCACGGTACGTGTGTTCCTTAGTTATGAAAATCCTAAACGACCAAGACAAAACAACTACAACCCTATATGGCTGAAGCTAAAAATGCTTGGAAGTTGGCCTGCCCGCGTTCTCATCCTCGCAGAGGCTATGGGACGAGCCGCTTCGCAAACTGGTGCAGAAAAATCTACTAGACACGCCAACAAGTTCCGCAGAGCGCGCTCGTCTTTGAGCCTTAGGCGAGTGGGAATCTGGTTTATGGCTAGGCACTGCCGTCGGCCAATGTCGGCACCCTTCTAGACAGAACATTCCGCATTGCAGCCTGCCTCCCCCTTGGATTGGTGCGCGACGATAGAAAGAGCCGGAAGGCATGACCCTTGCGCCTTGGAGGATGGGACTATGCTTGGTATGGGACGCAACCTGCGTCGATACCCTTGCGGCGTCTCACCTCCCAGGCACAAGCATCAGAACCGGTTCAGCGGCGGCCTCAGCAGAAATCCTCAAGCGGCATAAGTATGCAAACCTAAGCGGGGATTACATATTTGAGCCGTTTGGTGTTGAAACCATGGGGCCATGGGGTCCGGGTGCGCATGCCCTCTTCAGGGGCATTTCTAAAAGCATCCCATGACCAGAGGGCTGGTGCCTATTTTGGCCAACGCGTAAGCCTCGAAGCATCCTGTGGAGGATTTGCAGGCCGTCTTCTATTTGTAAATATTTTCAGTTAATAGGTAGTTAATGTTTAATTTTAATTTTAGGTTTTATTACATGAACATAATTAAGGTTAAATAAATGCATTCGCCATTTAGCAAAGAGGAGTAGCGGCTAAGTATATATTTATACAAAAATAGTGTGCTGCGGAGTGGGGTTGAAGTATGGGACGAGGGGAGCATTGAACATTGTAGCCCTGCCTTATTCTATCCATCTACATAGAAACCACCTTGTAGTGACTAGTCAAACTACTTGCTCATTATCAATATGGTTCAAGATTGTTATACTAGTGCAATTACTCATCGCTTGATGGGGCAATATTATACTATGTTTTAGTAAAAAAGTATCCTGATAAAAGTGCTAAGTATCTTTGTAATTTTAATACAGTTACATTTCGGAGCACAAGCGTGTGGATACAGCTACTGTGTTACACTGGCGCTGAAGCTCCGCCCCTATTATGACCTCACGATTGCCACACAACTCACTTCATAGTCCCACCTCCTCTTTTATACCTTCTTTATGCCTAATAACCATTTGAGAGTAATGTTTGATGTTTCCATCCAAGTGTATATCCAAGATTGAATATGGAGGTATCTGAGATTGAAAATCTTAGATCATGTTATTTTGTTTGATATTTTTTTATTTGTGCAGTGCAGTTAAAGGACGCACCTTTGTACCTCGCTATGTCTATTGTTGCTAAAGTAAAAAAAATATATGCAAATAACTCCAAAAACTCATACTTGGGTTAGGGTGATATCCAATTTTCCTCAATACTACTCAACTACTTATACAGTATGGAATATGCATGACAACTGGATATTTTTTTTTATTTTGCCTTACTACCAAAACAATATTGATAGCTTATAATTATTGGCACTCTAAATAGCTGTGTAATTACAATCAAATTTAAAGACTTATTACATTTTAATGTATCTGCTGCTGTAGAGTACAATAAACAACTGTAGATAGAGTTGATGGCTGCAGACGAGTATGGATCTAGTCATGGTGTTTCATAATACATGTACCAGAAGCAAACTCGCCCACAAATATCATCAAGTCAAAATATTTACATTATTTATTACATGGACAATAAAGTTAAGTTAGTTAAATAAGACAATAAGAGTTTACAAAACAAAAACAATTCATTTGCAGTTTGTCCTTGAAATTGTGATGTAAGTCAACAAGTAATCAATGAGTGTAGATCTAGTCACAGATAGGAACTGTGTTACTAGACCTATACCCACTAACCACAAATAGACATGTCTTCTTTCTTCTCGTCTCTCAAACAAAATTTTATAAAACACTGTTAAGTTTAACCTCAAAAAACATAAGAAAAATTTTTTACCTTAGGAGTTCCCGTGACATAATTGGACAGCACATCATTATCTGGCCTATAACTTAAGGAATTTAACATAGTCAATAAATATAAATTATTTGCAGGTATGCAAACATGCAAATTTTTTACCTATCAAAGAATACTGTTATCGGCGGTTAAGAACAATTTTTCTGCAAGTAGGTACCTAACATTAACCATTTTTGAGAACTGAAAACACGTGGTATATAAAAGGATACTGCGATGAAAAAGGCGCAGGCGCACCATAGATTGTTAGACTTGCGCCGGCGCTTGTAGTATCTTCAGCCGCGAGGGCACAACGATTCCCCACCCCCTTCTTGGAAAATTCCTTTCTTACTAGCAAATCCAAATTATCTAACGTTGGCGATGAACCATTGAGATAAGTCAAACTAAATGCCATCCATTGTTCGATGAAAGATTCGGCATCTAAGTTGTATTCTTCGCACAATTTTACACCTAGACGGAAAAAATGCTAGCTTGTACAACCTTGAAGTAAGCAATGCAATATCTCCTCGACTCTAGAAAATGTAGCAAACTGTAAATAATATGAAACGTTATACTTACATCTTAGTAATACTTCTTTTTCTACATTTAGCCCTAAAAATTGAAATTGCTCGGTCACCAACTGCTCGGTAGCCATTTTCTCTAACTTGGATGATTGATAGAAAGGAAGGAAAGAAAGAGCGCAACGAAACGGAGGAAGTAGAAATACCGCCAAACCCGCCATTATTCTGACTTTTTTTTGTTTAGTTTATCCCGAAGGAAAGGCAAGGGGAACTAAGCCCATACAGCCATCGTCTTTAGTAAATGATTTCTGAATTTGTGATGTATGATACTGATGATGAATGAAAACGTCAAGAAAATCCTCAAGAAAGAATGTAAAATTAGTCAGTCAAAATTAATTGCAAAAACAACTTACATGAGCCCATGACGAGATCGTATTCTGACTAAACTGACTTAGCTTACCCCGCATATAAAACCATGCACACGCACTAGATTCACATCACAAGTAAACAAAATATAACTTATCTACCAGAAAATATCACTTTACGGACACATGCAAGCCATTTACAAATACATTTTTATTTTCACAAGAAAATAAAAAATTAAAATAAAATCACTCCTTTCCCGCCGAATCCCCAATCAAATCAACCAACTGTATATCCCTATCTGTCATTCATCTGAGCAACCATGCAACCAGGGATTTGGTATAGCCTCATGCATGCAACCAGATACCTACCAAATTCCTGCATGCAACCATACATGCATTTTTTTTATTAATAGGCTTACGCTTGACCACAACGCGCCTGATGGTAAGCACCGTTGCAGTCTAAGATGAAGCGCGCTTGCCTAAAAGAAACCGGTTCACTCTCGCCTTGAAGAACGCAAGATTATAGTTCACGGGGAACAGGGATTCCGCTAGGGAGTTCCACAGCTTGGCCGTTCTCACTATGAACGTAGAAGCAAAACGCTGAGTACGAGTTTTCGGCACTTCAACTGTGAACCGGTGTCGCCTTGACATTTCCCTGGTCGTCCGGTGGTAGAAGGGTGCTGGGGGAATTAGGTCGTGAAGTCCCAACGCACACTCCCCGAAATGTAACCAAATGTAACCTCTAGAATACCAAGAGACTTGCAACTTTACGTCGATGCTCAAGGCTTTGCAATCTAGCTTTGCACAGTGAGTCATTGCCGATCAGCCTTTTGAATCGGTCCTCGATAGCTTCCAACGCCTCAAGCTGGTATTTGGCCGATTCATCCCAAAGGTGCGAACAGTACTCCATACAGGACCGAACTTGCGCTTTATACAAGGCTAGTAGCTGTTCCGGTGTGAAGTACCTTCGCACCTTCGAGAGAATACCCAGCTTTTTGGCAGCTAGTTGGGCCTTCGACTCAATGTAGGAGCCAAAGTTGAGTGTTGGAGACAAGCTCACGCCAAGCAAGTCCAGGTGATCGGAGATTTCTATGGTTACATCTCGGAAAGTAGAAGCCAATTGAAATGGCCTCTTTTTTGCAGAAAATAGACATGCCTGCGTTTTAGCTGCATTAAACTTTACCAGATTCGCATCGCCCTAATCGGAAACTGCATCGAGGGCAAAGTTTAATCGCCTAATCATTGCTTCTCTGCTCGACTGGATTTCGGCTGCAGTGGCTTTTGCGGTGGACGTATACTTCTCTATAACAGTGCTGTCATCTGCGTACCCAAATATACCGGATTTCAGCAGGTCATTGATGTGCGCAGCAGGAAGAGCTTTGACTATGAATCTATTTCCTTTTCTTCTCCTGTGCGAATGAGAAGGAAGAAAGGCAGGTTCTATACCTATACTCTTTCTACGAGGAAGAGTGTTGCAGAAAGTACCGACCCCTGAGGGACTCCGGCATTTTAAGTTTATCCCGAAAGAAAGGCAAGGGGAACTAAGCCTATTCAGCCATTGTCTTTAGTAAATGATGTCTGAATTTATGATGTATGATAAATGATGATGATGAATGGAAACGCCGGGAAAATCCTCAAAAACTAATGTGATATTAGTGAAAATCAAAAATATTTGCAGAAACAACTTACACCCGCTCCCTTCAAGATTTTCCCGCCCCCATACATGCAACCTGCAACCAACAAAGATTCGGCGGGAAAAGCTGGAAGGGAGCGGGTGTAATATTCTTGTGAAAATCAAAATTTATTTGTAAATGGCTTGAATGTGTCCGTAAAGTGATGTTAAGTAATAACAAGCATGCCGCAATATCTATTCGTCATAAAAACAGAAATCATTCTACTAAAGACTGGCTGTATGGACATACTTTCCCTTGTCTTTCCTTCGGGATAAACTAAAAAAAAAAGCAACCAACAAAAAGTTTACGTCAAAGTTTTAATTCATGGAGGGTGCAGGTGTAATTTTCACAAAATTATTTGTAAATGGCTTGCATGTGTACTGGTAGATAAGTTATATTTTGATTACTTGTGGTGTGAATCCGTGTGCATGGTTTTATACGCAGAAGCCGATACAGCCGGAATAAAAGTTGTTTCTGCAATATTTTTTCATTTTGACTAACACAGTTCTTGAGGATTTTCCCGACGTTTCCACATCATCATTGTCATTCATCATAAATTCAGAATACATACTAGTTTTAAACAAAAATAAAAAAATCAAAGTTTTAATTCATAGACACAGTTTTTTTACACACCTATCTTCGCTCTTCGCTCTAAGAATACGATTTTTTCCTTTTCCTTCAGGATAAGCCAAAAAAAAATGAAAGTGAAACTGACCATAGATCACGGAGCCAACATCTTATTTTGTTGTGATTCGGCGGGAAAAGCTGAAATGCTGCGGGTGTAATTTTGTTGTGTAAATCAAAATTTATTTATAATGGCTTGCATGTGTCCGCAAAGTAATATTTTCTGGTAGATAAGTTATATTTCGTTTACTTGTGATGTGATTCTAGCTAGTGCGTGTGTATGGTTTTATATACAGGTAAGCTAAGTAAAACTTAAGTCGGAATGCGATCTCTTCATGGGCTCATGTAAGTTGTTTCTGCAATTATTTTTTATCTTTAGTAATTTTACACCCATTCTTGAGGATTTACCCGACGTTTCCATTCATCATCATCAATATTATCCATCATAAATTAAGGAATCATTTACTAAAGACAATGTCTGTATGGGCTTAGTTCCCCTTGCCTTTCCTTCGGGATAAACTAAACAAAAAAAAGATTTTTTATAATTAATTATTAATTATATAAACGCAAATGAGTATATATAGTTTGTGTTAACGCTATAGAAAAGAATAAATAGGTACATACCTACATACTGTATATAATTTTAATTAAGCACAAGGTGAAAAATAGTCTACCTACCCACATAGATTCTTCTCAAACCTATCTGGAACAGCTCTGGATATCTACATGGCTGAAGAAATTGTTTTCGATTTATTACATTCCGAAATAATTAATTACTCATTAGAACAAACAAAGGATTGCATAGATAAAAAGGTACTTATTATGAACAAGGTATTATATTATTTTTATCCAATTATACCTATTTGTATACCTACTATAACAAAAACATTTCATTTCAGGATGTAGATTTATCTGTTGTAGAATACATTGGTTTTGCTGCTGGATTTAAAATAATGGAAAGATTGACCAGAGAGTGGCCCAGGTTTAAAGATGAGTTGGATACCATGAAGTTTATATGTACAGATTTCTGGACATGTATTTACAAGAAGCAAATAGATAATTTGCGTACTAACCACCAAGGTGTATATGTACTTCATGATAATGCTTTCCGTTTTCTTACAAATTTTTCAAGTGGTCATCAATATTTGGAATTTGCCCCAAGAGTAAGTATGTGGCACCTAGATTGGTGACAAGAAACAGATAATTTTCTAGGTATTCCAGTAATATGAATAAAATCTTTAAAATATTATCACAATAAATAGTCATCAATGTGGTTACCAATATAATATTCTTTCTGGTTTCAGTATGTAGCATACACTTGTGGCCTGATTAGAGGAGGTTTGGCTAATCTCTGTATAAATAGCATTGTCACTGCAGAAGTCCAATCTATGCCATCATGCAAGTTTCATATACATGTTCAGAGAACCTAAAATTCTAGTACTTGATTCTATATTCCTAAAAAATATAACTTAATGTTATGAGATTGACACTGGAATACATGTTTGAAAGTCACAGTTGTAGCTTTATTGTAATAACAACATACTTATTGTTTTTCTTTTATTGTAAAAAATATCAACTTCGCATCATTGGCTGATGAGCCCTGCAATATTTTCAATATAACCACTCCAGTCCTGGTGTATGAGTACCTGTCTGTCAGTTCCAAGTTTAGAAGTTAAAATTCTCATTAATTATAATAGGAAATCTTTTTTACTTCATGTGAGTAGGAAATAATAAAATATTTGATATCAATGTTGTCTTTTTAAACGTAAAATGTTTCATTGAAGTCCAAAACTTAGGTAATTATTTGGAAAAAGTAGTTTATACTAATGTAAAAAGGCTACATACTTTATTTCCGCGAAAATGCACCTATTGTGACACTAGAGTGTAGAAGTAATTGTGTTCTGTGTGCGTGTGTGCCTACTGGAAAGCATATACTTACTCTGACAATAGGCCTACAGCTATGATCGGGCACATAATATACCTGCTTATAGACTAATCTGCCCTTTGGGTTTCTGCACCTGTATGATGAATTTGGTGAGAGTGAGATGTCTCACTTTTAAAAAGTCAAATACACAGAGCCAAGTAATAACTAGACAAGGCAAGTGTTTCTACTTGGTGTGTAAAAAGGGATTGCAAACCACTTCTATCAGCCCTAATTTATTCAGTCCTGGCTCGAGAAAGAGTGTCTATTCTAGTTCTTTAGTCTATTTTTTACATGCAAAGTCCAATCAGGTCCATACACTTAGTTTATCTAATTATTAATAGCTCTATGAATTTGACGTTTAAAATAGTGGTGTTCAAAAACGGTGGCGCTAGTTGCCTAGTGTATGATGTAATCTATATAACTGTATATGTAATCTATATAATTGCACACAAAATATGTTAGTTCCAGAATCGGGCACCGGAGCAATTCTATGAAACAAACAGTTACGTTCTATATCACAATACCAACATCACGACAATAAAGAGTCACGAATCCGAACGAACCTCTTTTTTTTTAATCTTTATTTTATAGAAGCTTTTATTTATTACATTACAAATATGTCAGCCTCATCGTAGCCTAAACTAAATAGACTTAACTTACAAACAAAAAACTTAAATCCACCTACTTATCTACATAACTCTCTATAAACTTGTAACGCGGCGTATTCCAAGGGATGAATTTGGGGTACGCCGGGCTACTCCCTATGACCCAGCCGGGGGCTAGATTAGGGATTTCTGAGTGAACAGAGTTTGGGAGTCGGGATAGTGAGAGAAAACACACGATACACATTCATTTACGTATAATCTTACTTTAGTTAAAGATCATCCAATACATAAGTTTACGTCAGTCACGGGACCTGACTATGGACGCGGTTTGTAACACTAGATATAGTTAACAGGCGGAAGGCCAGACTAGACAAGGATTGCAGAAGGCAAGCTACAGGTTCGTAATTACTATCACTTAGGTACATTCACTTATTCACGATCTAGACTATACATAGCTTAGGGAAGTATCGGGCTTCCCTCGGGAAACTAACTGGCGGGCTCGGTCGCGGTACGAGCGGAATAACGGGATATACGCGGCGGGAGCGCGAGTTGGATGAGCGTCTACGGCGCGGGTATGAAACGTCCTGTCCACGGCTATGCCTGACGGTCAGAGAACCTGACACGATCTTTACCCGAATCAAAGGTTCACCTGACAGTCAGACGGCGTGGACTCGGTTATTCCGAGGACGTGCAAAAGGCGGGAATGCACCTTCGGCGTCGGTGACCCGTATCGCGGAACGTCCTGCACTAGTTGGATCTAATGGTTTCGGGGTCCTGACACGATCTTTACCCGAATCAAAGGTCCCTTTAACTAGACGACTAGGGCTTTGCACCTGACAAATTGAGGACGTGGGCATTCACCTCCGGTAGCTGACGCGGACGTGCAGAGGGCACTAACCACCGAACATGAATGCTGGGCGCGCGGCTTTTCCAACTAGTTTTATTGCTTCGTTGGCGGCGGTCGGTAGCGGGGTGAGCGGGACGCGGGTGCCGCTCGCGGGATGCGGGAATCGTCCGCGGAATGCGGGAGTTAGGCATGGGCTAATCATATCCGGGAAAGGATTGAACATGTAGCAAATCACTCCGACTATGGATATATATCCTTTTAACATATCCAACTCCGCGTGCATGTCCGGGAACGAAGAGATTAAGTGGAGCGAGATATGACTGGGATTGGTTTGGTTAGGTTGTTGTAGGTGTCCTTTTAACAGATCCAACTCCGCGTGCATGTCCGGGAACGAAGAGATTAAGTGGAGCGAGATATGACTGTTGGTTTGGTGGTTGTTGTAGGTGTCCTTTTAACGCCAACTTCGCGTACATATCCGGAATGAAGAGATTAAGCGAACCGAGATATGATTGGGATGATCTATCCAAATAATAATTAGAATGGGCGTATTTAAAAATCACTAAATAGGTACGTCCTAAAATAATTCCAAATCCAAACAGCTTTTATTTACATTAAAACAAAATACTTAAGATCAAATATAACGGAATAAATAGAGAAAATTATAATTACGAAAACAAATATTTATACTAAACGGCCTGTCGCTCGTGAGTATTCGTATATACTCGTGTAATGTCGTTACATTCGCGCTCATGCGTCTACTCGCCTTCGCTTCCGTCTCGCTCACTTATTCTTATCTTCGGTTTCGGTAGGTCGGAGTGGGTCGGATATAGGATATGGTAACTTTCTTTGGAAGGAGTTGATTCATATCCTCCTCTGGATATATATCCGAGGATATAGTTGTGTCCGGAGTTACCCATGTCTAGCGGGAGTCGCTTGCGGGATGCTGGCGGGGCGCGCGGTGTGCGGGCGGTGCTGCGTCCCCTCCGGTCTCTCGCCTCGTTCGCAGCTGTGATTCTGCCATCTACCTTGTGACGTCGCTGGTGGCGTCACAAACTTATTTATAAATTTACACACAAACAAAGCATCGTTTGAACTGGGAGAAGATAGAATCGTTTGGAATGCCCCTATATTTACAATATTTATACCGAAATCTAAAATTAATTGCCGCCTATGCTCCTCACCCCGCAAACACTCGACCAGTATGTGATGTACGTCTTCAATACATCCACATTTATCACAATTTGGATTAGCTGTAAGGCCCATTAGGCTTTTGAACTTATTAAGGGGAATATGTCCAGAGCGCAACCTGTGAGCCGTAACTATGTGCTTTCGCCTTAATTTTCCACAGGCAAACCAAGGAACACGAGGAGGGCCTGCCTGCATGGTCTTATACCAAACTCCTTTCTCCTTTGACATTTCGTCAAAATACTCCGACCACAACTCATGTATTTGAAGCTTAAAGCTAGGTAGAAATTCAAAATAATTAGGAAATAATCATGTAGTCTGAACCTGGTCGAGTGTTTAGCTAAAATATCATCACAGTGCGACCATAGGGACGAAGAATAGAGGAAAATGTGGAAAAAACGGGGAAATTATTCAACTTAGACTTCCGTTGCGTGCGCTGCGTAAACGGTTCAAGTTATCCAAAAAATATGTATGAAAGAATAAAATGACGTAGAAATGATATGAAAGAAAAAAATTGAAGGTCTAGACTGCCTGATGCAGAACCCTTAGCAGCCCAGCTAAACTTTGAGAGATATGAAAATACCGTCTAGGAAAAGTTGCTCAGCATGATACACTTTCTAATAATCCCAACTTCCCAACTAATATTATAAATGAAAATATTTCCCGTCGAAATAGTTTCAATATCTAGGCTATTTTTATTTCGAGGGATGAAGGGGTGAAATAGAGGTTGAAAGTTTGTATGGGATTTCCCATGAAACTAGTTACTCCTCGACTGATACTACCAGATGAGCATTTCACAATATGCTGTAAGGCACTTTTGCTATCGGACAGCACCACACATTTCAAATAGGTACCCTTTTCTCTTTATGTAATTTAGGGCCTCGTAAATTGCAATGAGTTCCAACGTCATGATGGATATATTATTATTGTTTACTCTGAAGCTACCAGAACAGTTATTAGATGGATCATAATATGCAGCACCAGAGCATATTATACTCTTTGCACCAGAGCCTAAAGCGCACTTTGAACCGTCAGTGTACACTTTGTACCATTCATTATATTTATCATGTAGTTTTTCCAATATACAATTCTTTAATGTGTTAACTTCACAGAGCCTTTTACTAATTTTTAAACATTGAAGATTTGTAAAGATGACTTTTTCTATATTAATATTGCTAATCCAGGTACCTAAGCTATACATATCAAGTAGATATTGTGCCGAAACATCTACAATTTTAGTTTTTTAGAAGACTGTTGTGAGTAACGGCTTCTTCTTATTTCGCCAAAATCTGTCGGAGCAAAGTGCACTTAACTCATTTAACATAGAACACAACCCTTATGGAGCGAGTACCAGAGTCCATATAAATATTTGCACTGTCCTTTGAAACCTTTAACCTTTCGAAATCAGATGAATTTTTGTCGCTTAGCTTCCCGACTATTTTTATCCAAGTATTTATTTATTGTACAATTCGAGGTTTTAATTTCATTATTTACTAGTACGTAAAACAAATTCATAATAGGTAATACCAAAAACAAAACTCCCAATACTGGGGAAATACACATCGGTAACTTAGCAACACCAAAGAAATTTATGTTTTTTTTTTAGGTTATGAATTTTAATTTAATGTTTTAAATTATGTTATTGATCGGAAAACCTTCACTTCACATGAATTTAGCTCTTGAAACACGAGATGATGCTTAAGCAAAAAGACCAGCGTTGGCAACCGTACGATAATTATCGTACATGCACGATAATTTGATACCAGCGTACGATGTACGATTGCGATTCATTATCGTACACAAATGTACGATAATTTTCGAATTTCCCAAATGTTTTTTTTTTAAACTAAAACTAGACTAAAACAAGATTTTAGGGGCACTTGTGTTAAGTTCCTCGAGGTTGGATGCAGTCAAATCAAACAAAGATTCAATTTTGACGATCCTGTTCTGCAGCTAGTATCCAATTTGAACCCGACGAAAGCTATATTGCGAAAAACAAGAGATACTGTTCCAAGTTTATTGCCGCTGATGAAGATTTTACCTCGAGTTGTTCCTTCTGAACAATACCAAGGTATTGATGACGAGTGGCGAAAATTACCTTTTCTCGACCTGCCGGCAGATATTGATGTCAAAGGCAAAGTTGATGTATTTTGGGCGCAATTACTGACGTATGAGGAGGACGATCAGGGTCTTACATTCAAAAAACTTTCGAAGTTTGCCCTTGACGTGATTTCACTGCCTTATGCTAACGCAGACTGTGAAAGGCTGTTCAGTCAAGTAAATTTAATTAAAACAAAAAAAAAGAAACAAACTAGTCACTCCCACCCTCAATGGCATCCTTTTGGCAAAGCAACGCGTTCAGGGAAATTGTGTTAGTTTTCAACCCTCGACCAAAGAATACAGTCGTATGACCAAAAATAGGATGTATCCGAAAAAAGCTTCAACCCAAAGCGGTGATAAGACGATTCGTCACTTGTACGAAACAGAACAGGAGGAGGAGAGTGATAATGATATCATAATGCCGGATGATTCTTGAGTCATTGGACCAGAAGATTCCGAAAGTCATTAGTTTGTAATGGATTTCGATAGTTTCGTTCACTCATATACCTATATAGATAAGAAATATATAAATATATATCTCGTTGAATATTACATATTTTGTCAATTTATGTGTTCATGAATAAATTTAATAATCGACTGTACAACTTTGGAGCCATTTATTTTTGTAAAACTTTTGAAACACACAATTTTCGCGCCATTTTCTACGCAATGTACCCATGTGAAAATCATAAAATTCGAAAAAGGACATGACGAGCGGCTGAGCGCAATATAAGTTCGTAATAATATATATTTTATTAATAATTAACGTTTTTTTATGTCATTCAAAAGTATACGATAATTTTTCGTCAGGTACGATAATTTTACGCCCCTGGTACGATCAGCGCATCATTCTAGGTTGCCAACACTGAAAAAGACACAGCAAGCCAACATTGATTTTATAACTGATATTACATAAAAAGTGAATCGCTTACATGTGAAAAGACAATCCATTTGTTTTTCTACTGTTATTACTTGTACAGCTTAAAACACTGCAACGCACCATTGTAGACTTTGGTAAAATTTTATTTATTATACAAATAATGTAATATTTAATTTGTTTGGATAAAATTTTTATAAATTTGATATTCGTTGTCGAACTTATTACAAATGTCAAAGTTTGTTGTGATAATGAATTCCTAGAATCTTGAAAATCTGGCCATTCGATGAGGGACAAAAAATGACAAGCTCTGCCTCCCTTTGTCACAAGCAATTAGCTATTTCCTTTTCTTATCCTGTGCGAATGAGAAGGAAGAAAGGCATATTCTATACTATACTCTTTCTACGATCTATGTATATCATTCATCTGAGCGTAATTTCGAGCACGGAATATAATTCGCGAGAATAAATATCGCGTGGTAAAAATTCGCAGTGCGGACAGACCTAATGTCCATCTTTTTTCAATAGCAACTCTTACTACGCTGGGTCTTCTTTGTCTATGAAAAAAAATATAGGACAAAAATGGCGTCATATGCCTTGTGTGCTCTGGCCTCGGTTAAAACTTTAATATTGTTAACGAACTGCAAACAGTTTTAAGTCATTATTCGCGAAATATATTATTGTTTGAAGGTTTAGTATTTTTTAAATATAAATTTTGCCAGTTTGATAAGTTCACGTACCGTAATATGGATGTAAATAATGTTATTAGTGTCAAAGAGGGCGATTGTATGCGAAAACCTGAAGAAGCGCCATCTAACCTAGGTGGACCGAAGCAAAAGCTGGAAGGAAACATAAAAAAGAAGCGGAGGCGCGGCAAGTTTAAACGCAAAATCGTAAAACCAAAAGTATCGTGGCAAGATCGCAGAAACAACGATAAATCAAAAAGGAATAATAGATTAAGAAAAATTGTGATTGGAGAAACGCACGCACCATTTAATAATAATCAGTTTCTTATGGAAATACATAAACCTGAGCCGGAAAATAATTTTCATATGTCTCAAACTCCTTCAGCACGAACTAGAGATTCTAGCTTCAGTGTTGATTCTGAAGAAAATTATTTTTACTCTCTACCTGAAGATGAAGAGGAATATTTGACTAAAGAATTTTCTAGTGTTTATGAAGATGCACAAAGTGAACGCTTATCCAATATGTCAAAGGATGATTTAATTCAAGAGTATCTCTTACTTGAAGCCAAATATGAGAGTCTTGTTAAAAGAACAGAACGTTCCAAACAAAAAACTATTGATGATGAGAAAGATGTTACAGATAAGGAAACAAGTGTGTCTGATAAAGATGTGTCTGAAACATCCGTGGGATCAAACATGGCAGAGATGCCTTGTATTAGTGACATGGTACAACAAATGAAGGAGCAAGAAGATCAGATTCATAATTTAATGTTGGAAAATGAAAAATTGAGAGAAGAAAATGAACATTTACTAAAGAAGTCTCAAGACTCTACAAGTGAAGATTCAGAAAGTGATAGTTCTTCTACTTCAATAAGCTGCAGTAGCTCAAATTCCAGTAGAATTGGTAGTCCCATAGTTCAGGTAGCTGCTGAAGTAAATGATAATACTATGGAAAATAATATTGTACAGGTTAATGGTCAAAATGGTGATATTGTTGATGATTTAGGATCTGCACCACCACTGGTCAATGGATTCCATAGCCCTGATAAATATTGAGAATTACCATGAATTTATTCATCCATCTGAATCCATTATATTTAAAGATTACGTATGATCCATCTAGGTATAAATAGACTGCAGTCTCACTGTTCAATGATTTGCCAAATTAGTCTCTCTATAAAATTGTGTAGTAATATTATTTGTTGTTATAGGATGGATAATAATTAATCAACATAAAGAAAATGCTTACCTACATTTTTTGTTAAATACCTACCAATTACCAATATAGTTTAATAAAATGTATAATATAGTGTAAGTTTTAATAGCATTTATGGTAGTTACACTAAAAATGTAACAGTGAGATCTCAAATTTATTTGAGTGTAATTTATGTATGTATGTACTGTTGACATTTTTTTATTATTTAAGTCACTCATTTCACGATTTATGAAATCACACTATTCCAAAACAGATCTCACTTTTATGTTCTTGACAGTGGTTTATTGTTTTATGTGCTCCCCAGGTTTTTTGTATGTACTTGGGATAGGTATTAGTTTTTAATTTAAGAGTTATTTTATAAAATATTAATGCAACTGGTAATGATAATGGTTGTCTGTTGGTTTTTAATTTAGATTACTAGCTTTAGCGTAATAATACCAGATATCAGATTTTAAACACCATTTCCAAATCAATGTTGTTTTAATTTAATAACATACAAATCAGGACTTACCTTACAAAAATTTGATGTGGTAGTAGGAAACCACATATAAAGATGAACCACATATGTATAAGCATGAACGTATAAAGAACAACAGACAGAATGCTGTCACTGCACAGATTGAAGCACCGTAATGGCGGCGCGTTACGCATGTGTACGTATTTTCTGGTAGGCGCCGTGCTTACTATGGTTTGTATGCGAGGGTGGATAACACATCCCTACACCATGGAATATACGTTACCGAGCTCACTATGAATGCTTCACTCTGTGTAGTGACAACACTGTCCATTATTCTTTAGGCTGATTTTAGAGTCACGCTGACGTGCGCTGATGGGTCAATTTGTATGGCCGTCAGCGCTGAGCGGTCCAGCGCGACTAAAAAACGCTATCTGTAACTACATACAAATTAACCCATCAGCACTGAACGTCAGCGTGACTAACTAAAACCAGCCTAACTACATACAAATTGACTCCATCAGCGCACGTCAGCGTGACTCTAAAATCGGCCTTATACGTTCATGCTATTAGTCAATGGTTTCATACTATTACATCAAACCTAAATGTAGGCATTTACTGTATTAAAATCTTATGTCTGGTTCAATCAAGCATATTACTATGGATAAACATTATGCTGCCAGCCCATTTTCTTAGCATGCCAACATCAGTTTAAGTAAGAATGGTAATGATATACCTACTTTTGCAATATTTAATTTATACAGATGGTTTTTATAATTAAAAAGTACATCCTAGTTGACAGTAAGTAATAATAGAAACACAATCATAGTTTTTAATGTTTATGTTTATAAAGAATATTGAATAAGTATGATGCGTAATCTTAAAACACAAACTTGCATAATTTTAAAAATATATTACAAAATTACGTACTTTTAAAACTTAATAAAGTCAGTAAATATGTTATAATGTTTTATTATTACATGTTTCACCACTTAGTCATTGAGAATGACTGAACCATTTAGGTTAATATTTTATTCAATCAAATATCTGAAATAAACATTTTCTTCATTGATTTAACACTATAACCATTTAATTTATACATATTATAACAATGTACTTTTAACGGTATAAAAAAAGATGATTCACTTTTGATCAATCCTTCTTTTTTTAACTTTTGATTCTGGAGCATTAGGATTCACTCCTTTATAAAACTGTTTCAGGAGAGTCATAGCATCATCTGCTAGCAAACCTCCTGTTAGTCTGTAGTTATAATCAAATTTGGCACTCACATCTAGTACAGTTTTACCTCCAAATCTGTCATTAGCACAGCCATAAATAACTTCTTTCACTTGAACATCATGTAAAGCAGCAGCACACATGATGCATGGTTCAACTGTAACATAGACTGTGATATTCTTAAAATATTCTTTATAGTTCACATTATTTGCCTTACAATAGTCTAGCACAGCATCTAAACAGTTCATTTCAGCATGTCTTGTAGGATTGTGAGTAGCATTTACAGTGTTTCTACAGCCAGCTACAATAATATCATTTATTACAAACACACACCCAACGGGCACCTCTTGTGCACTTAGTGCTTCAGAGGCCAATTCAAGTGCTCTATTCATAATATCAGCCATTTTGTGAAATTTCTAGTCACAAATTCAGGTTACTTTCTGAAAAGCAAAAATATGTTAATAAGTATGGTTACACACAGCACAGCAACTTCCAAAATGGCCCTCATCAGATAACAGCACTCACACGTTCAATCAACCGTCAAGATATTACAAAAATTTGATTTTTCAATATTTACATACACAAAAAAGAAATATGGCATACCATACAACATAAAAGAAGAGATGCATGTACAATGGCAAGTTTATTTCTACCAGAGATCTCTTCCAGCAAGCCAAGCAAGTAAAGAGAAATTGTTAACAGGGAACATGTGCAATTAAACAAATTCTAAGAAACTACATAACTACATTGAGAAAAAAAAGGAAAGAAACAAATGACAGCATATTCAAATAATGGACAGGTAGTGATTCTTCAGCTTTTCCCCAAATGTGCCAACAGTGCTACAATCTCCAACCGTATGGGGTATTCTTCTACAAGTTATATTATTACTAAAATTTTACAGTTATGTGTTAGAAAACAGGAAGCCTTCCCTACAGGAGATAAGACAATTAAAACAGAAGATTGTAGCTATAGAGATAAATTAACTGCAACAAACCATTTATTCCAAGGAAATTGGTATTTTTACTAATAATGACAAAATTTGGTATGTATATGCAAGCCATTTACAAATAAATTTTGATTTTCACAAGAAAATGAACCCGCACCCTTCCAGCTTTTCCCGCCCTGAAAAAATACTAAAATTTCGTAGAAAGAGAATTGTTTTCATTGTTTTTTTTTTCATAGTTAATCCCGAAGGAAAGGTAAGGGAAACTAAGCCCATACAGCCATCGTCTTTAGTAAATGATTTCTGGATTTATGATGGATGATAATGATGATGAATGGAAACGTCGGGAAAATCCTCAAGAATACACTTGTTCTTAAGAAGTTAGTCAAAATGAAAAATAATTGCAGAAACAACTTACGAGCCCAAAAAGTGATCGTATTCCGGCTAAAGTTTTACTCAGCTTACCTGCGTATAAAACCATGCACACGCAATAGATTCACATCACAAGTAATAAAAATATAACTTATATACCAGAAAACATCACTCTACGGACACATGAAAGGAAAATTACACCTGCACCCTTCCAGCTTTACCCGCCGAATCCCTTAGGAAATAATCCTAATAACATGTTTTCATTGTTTCATATTTTTTTTATTTTATTTAGTTTAGTTTTTTTTTACACATGCCAGTCATTTAAAAATTTATTTTATAAAAAATTACACCTTCTCTTCCAGATTTAAATAATAAATATTTGTGATTTAATTTATGTTTAATTTGAATTTATGACAGTTGACAATGACAAAAAATTACGTATTTTTACCCGACTGCGCCAGAAGGGGGTAGTATGTATGTATACATATATTTTACTAGCGGCCGGCCACGACTTCGTCCGCGTGAAAGGGCATTATACCCGTGCGAAGGCGGGGCGGGTCATATATAGTCTATAACCTTTCTCGATAAATAAGCTATCTAATACTCAAAAAAATTTCAAATCGGACTAGTAGTTCCTGAGATTTGCGCGTTCAAACAAACTCTTCAGCTTTATATTTCCTCCATGTATATACAGAATGTAACAGAAAGGGTATGTTAAGCGAAAAGCTATGTAAATAACCCACTATAGAGATCCTATTTCCAAAATAGACTCGAATCATATATAAGATTGTATATATATATGAATTTGAGTCTGAAATTGGGTTCCGTACGTCTGAATACTTATGATCACTCGTGTCGGTTTACCAATCTTCTATTGACCGATTACTCAATTCCTGAGAACATCTGTCTGTATATGGGGGGTTTTTGGAATAATTGTGACTGCATTGAATCAAAGAAAGGTTTGGTAATCCAAGTTATTCAAGAAAATAGACGAAAATTGACCATTCCCCCCCCCCTTATCTCCGAAACTACTGAACCTAAAATTTTGAAAAAATACAGAAATTAGTTTTCTCCTTATTTTATAGGAAAACCTATAAGAAGTCCATGATATTAAAATAACATGGTAAATCACTCAATATTGTGTGTCAGATTTAAAAAAACATGATAGGTAACATCGTACGGGCGAGTTCAACTCGCACTCACATTTATATATCCTGTATATATATATATATAGATTTGGCACACTCTAGGGCCTAAGCGGCTTGTTGAATTTGAGCTTGAAAGGTATCATTAGACTCATGTTAGGTGTGAGAGTGACACTGGGTCAAAGTTTTTATGCAGTCAGGTCTTTTCTTTAAGTAAATGAGATTATTGTTTACATAACTTTTGCCCTAAATTTCTTTATCCCCTAATCTTCCAATACTACAGAATACCAATTTATTTATGCTTTAAGTAGAAATCTTAGTAAAATTCAATGTCATATACCTCCATGGTCATATACTACATTCTAGTTAAATCATAAACATTAACATACCTGGACCTTGAATAGAATTGTTCAGTTTCAGTATTTTCAGCCCACATAATACTTAAGGAGATCTAAACTCCTAAGACATTCAGCAGCTTTTATATCCCAATTATTATTATTAACAGTTCTAGGGCTTGGATGAGGCATGTATAAAACCTATAAAAAATATTTAAACTAGATATTAGTGTATATGAGCAAATAAGGTAAATTTATTGAATTTTCGTTTCAAAAGTCATGTGAGGTACTAGGCAATATTATAACTGTTAGTAAATACTTATAGAAACATCCATGAATATTAAACTAATACAAATGTACCTATAGGCAATTGTGAGTCTACACAACCACATACAGTTATTTCTAAGTAATATAAGGCAGTACCTTGATAGCACTAGTTGGTATATATTTTTTGATCGCCTTATATGCCCTGGTTTCACAAAATTTACCAATTGCAACAATAAATTCAACATCATACATTGTGAGAACTTTTATAAATATTGGATCACATATGTCATAAAGTGACTGCATTTCTGAAACCTAAAAAAAGTATGTGATAAAATGAATAAATTTGCAAGTTGCAACACTATTTTAAAAAAAGAGTTTCTAACTACTCTCCTGTAGTCATCATATTAGTGTGCATCATCAACATTAGCCAAGGACATTGCATGCAGTCCACTGCTGGACGTAGATCTCCCCTAGGGGAAAACACAAGGCTTAATATACTAGTTTCGTTATCCAGTCACTACCAGCCACTCTCTTTAATAATATTGTGCATTCAATCAATAGGCTATTTGACCGTGCGCTAAATTAAGTGTCAGTATACTAATGTATACGTAGAAGATAATAAAAATTGATTTATTAAAAATCCATAAATAAAAATGCATTTATTAAATACAAAAAACTTCTGATTGGTTGGGTTTATGATGATGTCACTTGTTTATAAGCCTTGTTTTATTGTTTACACCTTCTTGTCTTTAGTAAATGATTTCTGAATTTATGATGGATGATAATGACGAATGGAAATGTCAGTACAAGTGTAAAGTTAGTCAAAATGAAAAATAATTGCTGAAACAACTTACATGGGCCCATGAAGAGATTGTATTCCGGCTAAAGTTTTACTTAGCTTACCTGCATATAAAACCATGCCCACGCACTAGATTTACATCACAAGTTATCTACCAGAAAACATCACTTTACGGACACATGCAAGCCATTTACAAATATTTTTTTTTATTGCGCACCAAGACGCTATGTCTTGCAATTTAAATATTAAACTTTTATATTATTCAGCAAATATGTACCAGAATTAAAATAAAACTTTCACCAGTGCAAATTTACTACAAATTGACAAATGCCAAAAAACCAAATAAATTTATAACATACTCTAAAATCACCCGGAGTAAGATTGCACCCATTACTCTTCATCCACTGTTGGGGCAAATAGTTGTAAACAAAACTGGTTTTAAAAAACACTTCCGGTGTGCCACAAATATCTTTGAACAGTCCCCAAAATCTTTTACCACTGATCTGAAAACATAAATAGAATAGAAAACACAAGCCATATATTTTTATGCGATTCTCTATTTATAAAACAATGTCTAAAACCATTTATTTACTAAATAAATCTTGGTTAATCTTTATGCCAGATACTTTTAACACCTCTTTCCGTAACTATACATTATAAGTACACACACATTGCTTCAGGCTAGTTTATAATCTTTCGGGGAATTTCCAGAAATAATTTATGTAGCTGAAACATATTACATATATTTGTATTACATTAAAAAATTGAGGAAGAAACCACTTAGAGATCGGTTAACCCTTGATATTCTCTTTTAAATACAATAAAAATAATTTACCTCAGACCTGGTACAATTAAACCCTTTTACTGGCCGAGCTGGTATTTCCAGGGGAGGTTTCCCAACTGGTCCTTCTATGTTTAACCATTCTTTAACATAATTAACTTCTCCAAATGGGACCTGGAAAAATAAAACTAGATAAATAGGCGTTATAATATAAATTCTAAGAGTCAATAGGAACCAAAACCAAATAGTTTGAGGATTCATGAGGACATGAATAATATGTCCTATGATGAATAATGTAGTTCCTAGCCTTTTGCATAATTTAATTGGTACCTATTTAATTTTCCATGAAATTTATACATAATTATGCTAAATAATCTAAACATGTATGTAATAAAATAGTAACCGATCAATGTTTGTGCACACTAATCTCAAAAATGGCTGGACCAATTTCGATGCAGTTTTCAGGAATATATTGTGAGAAGTCCCACTTAACATATAGGCTACTTTTTATCCCGAATAATTTCGACATTTTGTTTTTTCTGCAATCCACGCGGACGGAGTCGCGGGCGTCCACTAGTAATTAATATTTGTAGTTATTTACACAGTATTAGATGAATGTGTTGTGTGTGTGCAAAATTAAAATTAATAAATCACTTACACCGGTTTGAGACATGCCCCATGGTCCTGGATTCATACCAAAATACATTATTTTCTTTTTTGTGTTACAATATCTTCTAATATACATTTCGAATGTATGTCTAGCGTATATTGTAGGGTTGTATATGATTTGTACATCTTTTGGCAACTTTAAGTTTTCTAATAAAGTATTTAATTCATTTACTTGACATAGAAATGTATCACATAAGTTTGCCGGTATATTTTGGTTGTTGTAAAGCTGGTTTATTTCTTCGTTATCTACTTTACTAAATGAAAAAAATGACGAAACCACTGTAGTTTCCATTTTATAGATGAATCCCACAGACTACATAGAGAACTAGATGAATCCACGAGGCACAGACTGGCTCCGTCAAGTTAGTACGAGCTGCCTTATGCCTACAGGGGCTGAGTTGTTCAGTCCATTTTTATATAACATCATTGTCTTACAACTCCATTTTTATATAACATCCTTGGTTTACAACGTTCTTGAAACAAAAAATGTTAGCGCATTCTCGTTCCGATATCTCCCTCGCACATGCCAACGTCCATACTGCAGTTTGAGATAGACATATTTTGTGAGTGAATGGTACGGCCGTGTGGTACAGCAGCAAGCAAAGTAAATCCAACATGGCGTTCGTTTGTTCTGGCGGTCGGTTTGTTTGTGAATTTTTCTGTTTATTGATTCGCTCCCGTAATGTTGAGTAGAGTTTCGGTTTCACCGTTTAGTGTGTGAGATACTTAACAGTATTCTGATAGTGATTTAACCTAAGATAGTGACTTTTAATCTAAAATAGTGACTTTTTTTCATAACCTAGTTTTTGCAAGATACTTAGTGTTTTGTGTTTTTTTTGTTATATGTTTATCCTTTATCATGGTTTGGATGGATGGATCATGGATGGACTTTTTTGGAAGGATTGTATTTCTTTTTGTGTCATTTCTTTAAATTAAATTGTATTATTCTTCATAACAATAATATCTTTTGAATTGAATTATTTTCATAACAATAATATCTTTGTTTTATATAAAATGACTATCGTTACGTGTGTACATATTTCGGATATGGGCTGGGATTTTCCTTGATCGTTGTGTCTAGTGTTTAAGTTTTTTTATAGACTCGAGCCAGAACTCTGGTTTGAGTTTTCTTCCACTCTAGGGGAACGTTTGAGTTTTCTGTAGGAAACTCAAGTCTGGTTTGAGTTTTTTACTCTGGTTTGAGTTTTCTGCAAGTGAAAATGCCTAATTCCGGATTGTATCGTACATTTCAAAGTAGCTACCTATCCCTGCATTCCGTCAGTTTTGCGGGGGTGAGGTAAGATGGCAACAGTGAGCTTGCCTTTGATCCTTTGATACTTTTTGTACACAGTGCCCTTCTTCTCCGCTAGGAGTAAATGTGTTCTGTGAGCTTGTTAGTACGAAAATGTCTTCAATAAATGACAAAGATTTAGGACGGGTATTGGCAAAAACTGCGGAACCCTTAATTTTGCGAGAATTTATAAAAAAGTGGTCTGTGTGTAATTGGAATTTAGATAAATGGTGTACTATATTTGGGGACAAGGCAATTCCGTTCCGGACTTTGTCTAAAAGTTATCTCTCCGAGGAGCCTTGCTGGGAGAGAAGGTGTGATATAGTGCATATGGCTTTTCAACAGTTCCTTAGTAGGTCACAGTCACAGAAGAGCCGAGAATGGATGTATTTTGATTATAAGTATCTGCACCAATGGTTTAGTTCTGAGTCTGAGTTAATTAAGGTAGGCATACTATTTAAAAGGGCTTTTTAAGTAATATTAAAATTTGTGCATACATAGGTATGTACAAATTTTAATATTACTTAAAAAGTACATACATTTTATATAATAGTGCTTTATTTTGCATCGGTTTTATCACAAATAACAATATGGATAAGCACTGTATTTGATGTGGCATCAGGAAATATCATGGAAGGACTTTGGACATCCTGAAAAGACTGCTGCAGACACAACCCTGTGGATCGGTAGTAAAGGAGCCCACACTCCGGCCCACCAGGATACTTATGGTGTTAACATAATTGCACAAGTTTATGGCAAGTAAGTAACAAAAATTAGCATAAAAGTTGCCTTAAAATAACATAAAAATGTGTTTTTATAGATAGTTTATGCGAATAATTCGACGGCCAATTGGTGTAGTTGGTAGTGGCCCTGCTCGCTGCGCCATAAGTCCTGGGTTCAACTCCCGGTAGGAGCAAACATTGATATGTGGAATATCAATGTTTGTTTACAAGTCATTGATGTTTCTATACTTATCTATGTATTTATATACCGTTGCTTAGTACCCACGACACAAGACCTCAGGGATCTTAATGTGGGACTAGGTTAATGTGTTGTAAAAGATGTGTGTATTATGTTAAGTACTGTTAATATAATGTCAACATATAGATGGAGAAATTAGCAATTTAATTAGATTATATATGTATACACACCAGTATACCTGAAAAGGTTGTTAGTTGCATTCACAGACACTTAAATTTGTAAGACTTATTCTTTGTTTTCAGGAAGCGTTGGATACTATTTCCCCCTGAGACAGGTGGACTGAAGCCTACAAGAATACCCTATGAGGAATCCAGTGTGTACAGCAAGTTAAATTTCTACTGCCCTAAGAATTTAAATGATTTTAATGGTAAGCTTAATAATATTTTATTTTATACAAAATATTTTGCCCTAAGACTGCTGCTGATGCAAGGATAGACGATTTTTTCACTATAATGAGTAAAAAATCAGCTTCATTGCTACAACGCATTAGGGGCAGTGCTAACAGAATCCTAAAAGTGATAGCCGATAAGCCTGAGATTGCCGTGGTAGGTAGGTACATAGACTTGCATGCCACTGTACGAGTCATAAAATGAATAAAACAAGTGATAATTTTAAAATAGATCAATATTTAATGTATATTTTAACTAACATAGTTTATAAGGACCATTGTTACTAACACAATATGGACTACGCCGTCTGAAATAAATGATTATTATTATAAGACTATTTTGCATCACATTGGGCTGAGCATACAAACATAATATCAATATGGTATTTTATTTCATCATACAGGGTGTGAGTGACAGCCTGGCAAATATTGAAATGCTGAATAGTTGCCATAATGTTGAGTTATCCAGTGGTTCCCAAAGTGGTCCAGGTGGACCCACAGGGGTCCACAGGAGACTCGATGGGGGTCTACATTGACGTGAAATAAGTCAGTTAAAAATGGGGGTCGGTTCACAATTAATACATAGATAATGTGGAGTAGGCCTGTAGGGGGTCCACCAGAATCAGTTAACTTTTAAAAGGGGTCTATGAGAAAAAAAAGTTTGGGAACCCCTGAGTTGTACAATAGTGTTATTACTTACAGGAAATGCATTTTTAATTTGACTATCCACAATATTTGCTTTCTGCTCAAATCGTATCAGGTGACCCTTGAAGTGACTTATTGTGTGCTACATTACTGTTCTATGGATCATGTGTGATTCTCCATTAGGGTTGATCAATTTCTTTGAACTTATTTAAGAGCACCTTTTTTTAAATTTTGTAATTAAACCATTTCTTAGGCCTAATTAAATGAACTAAACAAATTTTTAGATATTTTCGCAGAATAATTTTCTTTTTAATATTTGCAGGGCTGTCACTGACACCCATGGTCTAACACATATGGTGAGGGTTGGATTGGAAGCATTCCTGTTCAATCTCCTTATTATTTTTTTCAATAGACATTTATATGAAATGCATTTTGACAAAGTGTTTCCTACAATTCTACAAATGCCTGTTTGCTGCAGGTTTGTCTGGATGCAGGATGGTGGAGCTCAGTGCCGGTGACGCCTTGGTCCTGCCCCGGGGCTGGTGGCATTATGTGCAGAATGTCGACCCTGTCAACATAGCACTCAATTGCTGGTTGCCACATGTAAGGATGTCTTATAATTTTATAACTAGCGGCCGCGTGCGACTTCGTCCGCGTGATAGAGGATTACACCCGTGCGAAGCCGGGGCGGGTCCCTAGTTAAACATATAAACCTTCCTCTTGAATCACTCTACAGGGTGATTTTTGGTCGTCAACGTTCCCGAAAACTACGGAATCTCCTCATCTTCACGATCATTTTTCTCCATGGAAGCATACCTGGGAAGTGTCTGGTTTCCAAAATATTAGGGTCCAAAGTTGAGTAAATAGACTGCGTTTTTCAGCATAAATGCACATAGACGCGCGTAGCAGGATTTTTTCACGAAAAATAATTAATATCTGTCTATAAAAAACTAACTAAACACTAGCAATAAATTTCGCATAAGGAATTTAAAAAAAAATTTCAAAGCATTTTTTTGGCATAAACTTACTTTATTTCATGATAGACGTACCCTTCGTTAAAGGTGGCACAAAAAAACATCCTGTATATATTTAAAAAACCGCATCAAAATCCGATGCATAGTTTTAAAGACCTAAGCAAGCATACATAGAGACAGACAGCAGGATGAATTTGTATGTAGTGATGCTTTGATTTAAAGTCGTAGCACATAAACCATCAACCAATATCAATTGGCGGTACTAGTAGGACTTATTTTACCTTAATTAAATTGTATATTTTAGTGACATTGTAACAAAAAGTTGCATTCTACATCACACTAGGCTTATTATTTTAATGGAAGTTATGACGTCACTAGTGCTTGTTTTTTTAATAATAAACTTATTACTTGTTTTGTTATAGGAAAAAGATACTTCATCGCAAGTGTCCGAGGCCCTTATAAAAATATTTGTAGCTCAAATATGCAAGGATCTGCCACAAGAAACTTCAAGGCTATTAGTCAATCCAAATGAGGTATGTAATTGGCTGAATATTCATAATACAAATGTTCTTAAATGGTTATGTCATGGTTTTCATGGTAGGATTCTGTTTACGTATCTTACAAACAAAAGCAAAGCATAAGCAATGCGATAGTGGAAATTGTACAATATTCACCTTGAACTGTCAAAATTCCTTTGAACATGGAGGTAATAAAAAATACCGGAGGTAGCCTTCAAGAACAAACATCTGTTATGTAGAAATGGCGGCGATCTGTCATAATAGGGTTGCCCGCATTTATCTATGACGTGAAATTTACCCCATTTAAAAAAATGACCTTTAGATACCTGGATCTATTCTCAAGAAGAAAAAATAGTTGATAATTAATTATTTAAAAGTTCTCGTGTTACTTCACAAAACTTTTGTATACCTAAAGTACGATTTATAAATATAAAAATTAATGTAAAATTGTGTAAAAAAAGCCTTTCGGTTTAATGACAGTTTAGAACTTGGTGTAACCGTTAATAGATATTTGAAAGATTGAATATATTGTACTTAAATAAATATTTATATCGACGTAAATAGCAGTAGGTACCTATTTTATTTACGCGAAATAAACGAGTACAATCTTTTTCGTTTTATTTCGCGTACATAAAATTATATCTAAAGACATAAATGAAACAAGTTTTTTAAGCAATAAGATTTATTTGCCAGAGCAAAACTTTCCATCAAGTGTTCGCCCACCGCCGCCGCCAGGCCCTACACCCTCCGCTGACCCTTGGATCTGCCGACATTTTCAGAACTTGGATTCAAAATATATACTGCAATTTACACTAGACGTAGATGGCGTCCAATCATGGTCATTTCTACACTGTCTTATTATTGTAATCCATTCCTTTTTTCCACACGTTATTTGCAGTATTTTTTATTACCTCCATGCCTTTGAAATTCATTTTACGTAATACAAAGCTACTCATATCAGCGATGTTTGAACAATTTTCGCTATCGAATTGCTTTTGCTAGTTAGGTAATAAGGGGGCCGCAACATTTTTACGTGACGCGGGACATGTCGCTTATATCTACAGGATGTTTTTTCGTTGCCACCCTTAACGAAGGGTACGTACTCTATACATCAAATAAAGTAGGTTCATGCCAAAAAATGCTTGGAAACGAAGTAAATTTTTTTGAAAAAAATTTAATTACTTGATCCGGCGAAATTTATAGTGTCCAGTGTTTATGTTAGTTTTTTTATAGACAGATAATATTAATTATTTCTTGTGAAAAAATCTTGCTACGCGCGTCTATGTGCATTTATGCAGAAAAACGCAGTCTATTTACTCAACTTTGGACCCTAATATCTTGGGAACCAGACACTACCCAGGTATGCTTCCATGGAGAAAAATGATTGTGATGTTAAGGAGATTCCGTAGTATTCGGGAACGTTGGCGGGCGACCAAAAAACATCTTGTATACAGGTCTTTTCTGGGATATGTTGCACAATTTATGAGTGTTATGCGAGTTCAGCTAAAACTTTTGACGATATACTTTTGGTGTTGAAAAAATATACATACAAAAGGCGACAATGTTATAGAATATTTGCTCAATAGGTATTCTATCATGGTGCAACTCATAATAATTTCCAAGAAACCACAGATGATCTATGATCTAACTAAGTCATAATAAATTAATGTTACTTCATTAGTCATATCTATTTTGATAAAATGACGTCGCCAAAATGATGGTCAAACATCATAAGTACCTAAATTAGGAATTACATAACCAACTAACAAAAGTTGGTTGTATACTTAGATGAATAAAATTATAACTAGATTCAGTGACTGCGCTCGAAAAATGACACGACAAATAGCTGCTCAATTGTATGGCTGGGCGTCTATTGTCATAAATTGATACAAGCAAAGTCGAGTTGTAACGTATCGATGTTTGTGCACGCTAATCTCAGAAACGGCTGAACCGATTTCGATGCAGTTTTCAGCGATATATTGTGACAGGTCCCACTTAACATATAGGCTTTTTATCCCGGGAAAATGTTTTCATCCCGGATAATTTCGACATTTTGCTTTTTCTGCAGTCCACGCGGACAAAGTCCATTAGTTAGTACATACTTATATTTTTTTGCGGATGTTTGAAGTTATTTATAAGGGTATATTTTCCTATCAGTCACAGATCGTAGAGGTACACGTGTCTATTGTCTTATGACATTTAAATTATAATAGGCAATAACAATTAATAAACCTGGGTCATAGGCGATATCCATAAAATGTTTAACTGCAAGCCATTAAAGATTGTTGTTGTTGCTGTATGCTTAGAAGTGCCTCAAATTCCTTTTAAAATTGTTACATAATGTAACGCATTAGTATTCGCAAATATTTCGAATATAAACTTAATGGTTTTTTAATACTAGCGAATACCCGATCAATATGGATATTCAGTATTGCGTTTGCGAGAGTAGACCATGCATCACGTTTCCCTATAATGCTTTCTAAATAAAGTCTTATTTGTATAACAGGACGACATAATAGAAACACCACTGACAGTGCTGTTCCTACAATTGGAAATGGTTGCCAAAAAGTATTTGGACGCAAAACGCAAGCTACGGCGCGTGAAGAGGCAACGCACGGGCGACGAAACCATGCCGGCTGACGAACCGGAGATTGACATCAAATCACTTATCGACGATAATGGTAACAATCTGAAAATAGTACCTAGTATTACTAGTAACGACCTCTTGGAGGTATTGAAGGGGAACATAAAAGAGTTTATAGGCGATGGTAACGTTGACGAAGACGAAATGGACGGCTCGACGAGTAATCTCTGTTTGACTAAGGCCATGATCGACGCCTTCAGCCAAAGCAATGTTATTGATGTGGTCAAACAGAATCTGTTTGAAAGACTGAGCTAGTTGTTAGCGTAACAGGTAAGTATCTAATTATTGTGATAGATTTGTCGAAATTAGGATTACTTAAATAAAAAAAACTTGTTTTTAAAAGACAAAAGATCTCCATACCCTGTTGATATATTAACAGGGATGTTTAATTTAATGACTAAAATAATAATTAACGATACGACAAGTATAATTTACACAAAACTTCAGGTTATATTAAAGTGATAATGCATAGCATAGTAAACTTTGTTTACCAATGACATTAGCTCTTCTTGTGTATTTGTTTACATACCGGCATATAATTATTAATGTATCTAGTTCAGCATGGAAGCGCTTCCATGTAAATGAGGAAATTATAATGACGAGTATTGTATTGTAATGATGTTGAATTTCCGAATCTGTATTGTATTTTATTAGTTATTCAGTATATTTTGTTTTTTAATGTCCATAAAATGGATATTTAACATGAATGTTACGAGATATGACGAGATTAATTTTATTTGAATTGTTGAAGTGCAATAAAATATTTTTATATTTCACGTTGATTTCAATGGCATGACACTAATATTAGAACAGATATACCTATATTTATGGTTTTTTACGATATCAAACAGATGATCTAAGCACCTATTCTCAGTAATCACCTTACTTATGACAAATTTTGAGTAAGATTGCTATTGTTTTTTAGCAAGATATATGGGCATAGATTAAAGAGCTGCTACTAAATTATATTTTAATATAGCATCGATGTGGCGAATGCATATTGTTTTCGTATTAATTATGCTCAGTCACGCCTTGCATCTGTATAAAATCATTTATGTTTATTGAGCTAGTTTTTTGTCCTCAAGTTAAGTTAATTTCTTAAAACGAATTTCATCTGTACATTAATTCTTTTTAGAAGATTTTATATAGGTGTGGTAATAAAAGTCCAAGAATAGTAGCATCATGAACAGATTCTGCGGTATGAGCAAGTAGGCCGGGGGCTTCGGGAACGGACAGTCTCTTGCTATGACCAGCGCCACTTGGTGTACAAGGATACAGAAGAATTGCACCTGCAATAGAGTTTAGTGTTAATAAACAAAAATTATAGTAAGTATGTAATGTTTGGAAAAGGTCGTTATATGTAGATTGCTTTTCTATGCAGTCGATACTAATAGGAGTTTACCGATTTTATCAATATGCATCTTTAAAGTCTCTAAACATAGGAAGACTGTTAGTTATTTAGTTACGAATAGTATAGAAATACCCTAAACTGACGAGCGTGCATGAAGAATATCATTAAAGTAGATGAAGCGAACGAGGGTGAGATCGTAGAAGGTGGAGATCCGTGATCTCTGTCTACCCCTCCGGGAAAGGAGGAATTTTATGTATGTATGTATCATCATCATCATCAGCCTATTGCAGTCCACTGCTGGACGTAGGCCTCCCCCTGGGCACGCCACAAGACTGCCATGGGGGGTATTTGCCCATAGTCACCACGCTGGGCAGGCGGGTTGGTGACCGCAGTTTGTATTTTGGACTATGTTGTCAACACGGGAGGCGCTGCTGCCCACCTCCCGGAAACCCTTAATCGCCTCGTACGATACCCACGGGCAGACATGGGGTGGTACGAATTTTAGTCAGCCGGCACCACGCGCACACGTATGTATGTATAGGTGCTTAAAAAACGTTTAACTTACAATTTGTATTTGCGTAACATGTCTTTTCCACCAAACGGACCTTTTGTACCTCTCATCCCATATAGTGAGCAGGTAATAGCTGTACATAACTGTGTGTACTGCGCAATTCATTGGTATAAAAAACGTTATGTGGCCACCTGTAATCATACAAAATAAACTGAGATATGAGCTGTAGGTATGTACCTACTTTTTAAAAGCATATCAAAATCCACTTAATGATTTAGACGGTTTTATATTAAGTTAGAACTAAACGTAGCTGTGGTTGATCTCTTTCATTATATTGCCTGCAGTTCTCGCTACGCCATTTTCCATTTCACACCCTGTATATGGGTATGTATTTATTAATTGAGATTCTAAGAAGAATTGCATTAGCATAGAGGAATATGATATGATATGATTCTCTATGCTTAAAATTGTATCAAAATCAAAATGCGTAATAATCTAGATCGTGTTTTTTATAGGTAATTTGTATAGTTTAAGTTGCATGGAATTGTAATGTGTAGTGTGTGAGAAATAAATAAATAAAAATAAAATAAAAAATATTTGGGGTGTTTGTTACCAAGCATTTCTAAAGCAAGATGTCTGTCAGTTTTACTCTAGATATAAATACTGGAAACAATCCTACTTTTAAGAGTTCATAGTTAACCCTCTGTGCGTACCTGGAGCCCACTTGACCACCGCCCAAGCGACGCAGACCATGCCGATGTGATGGTATACGTGTAGGAATGTCACTTGATTGTATTTCTTTCTTAGGACAAAGAAAACCTGGAAAAAGTTGACTTCTGTATTACATACCTACGTATCTTGCAAAAGCAATGCGATCGTGAAAATTGTATTTACAATATTCGCTGATCGCTTATAAAAATTGTATTAGAAAGAAAGAATTTATACACACACAAAATATTACGTAACAGCAATCCCAGAATTAAGGAATTTGACATTTCAAAGCTAAAAATCAGGTCAGGCCGTTTCGGAGGAGTTTGGTAACAAACACCGCGACACTTGAATTTTATATACTAGATAGTTCTCCAATTTTACTGTAACTACCAAATGAGGGAAAGACCCAAAGAATATACTTACTCTTTTAATAGAAGACGTACTTACCGTATCTAAGAGATCTGCGAACTTAATTATAAAGTAACCATAGCAGACTGTCCACGCATAGTCTATACTATGAGGGCCGTGGTCTACTGGCTGGCAAATAAAGGAGTAGTGATTTAGCCACCCTAGCGCTAGGCTCTGGAAAAGGAGAGAATTGTTACCGATAGGTTGTATCAAAAGGGCCATATTAAGCGAGATGCTATGAATATTGCCCAATATAGAGAAGCTATCCACAAAATTTGAGACTAAAAATCACATGTTTATTTTTCCAGATAGTATTGAAAACTCCTAATCAACTCGGCAATGTTCATATAATTTTTTTTCTAATTTTGTGAAAAGGTTCTATGTAGTGGGCTAAATTCACTAAACGTACCATGGTATATTACCTAACTGTGTAATTAGTTTTCTCACTGCTCATGCATATCGTAATTTTAACTCTTTTCTTGTTTATTGCCATAACTTATTTTATACCGCATAACTACCCACATAAATATGGTAATATGCACCATACTTACCTGGTAAACTATATACACGCATGCCGCTATCTGTATAAGGTTGAAGACGGCTATAGTAGACCGGAGATCGTAAGGTTACGATGATCCATGAATTTTTTTAGATATCGAAATAGACCCAGAAGAAACAAGGACAGTATACATATACCAGGCCATGGACTTCCTATTAAAAACCAGTCTTTTGTTCTGTGATCTAAAAAAATTATAAGAGATTAGGTAACCTAGCGTAAGTATAATCGCTCTGCTCGTATGCTCAGGGGCATTGCCGTGTCCGCATATAGAAAAGAAACCCTACCTTAGATTGTGTTGGATGTTTTTTCGTTGCCACCCTTAACGAAGGGTACGTACCAATCAAATAAAGTAAGTTTATGCCAAAAAAATGCTGGGAAATTGTAATTTTTTTGGATTTTTTTAATAGTTAGTTTTTAATTAATTGCTTGATCGGGCGAAATTTATAGTGTCCAGTGTTTATGCTAGTTTTATCATAGATATTAAATTATTTATTGAAAAAATCTTCATTTATGCAGAAAAACGCAGTTTATTTAGGTAACTTTAGGACTAATATCTTGGGAACTAAACACTTCCCAGGTATGCTTCCATGGAGAAAAATGATCGTGATGATGAGATTCAGTAGTTTTCGGGAACGTTGAGGACCAAAAATTATACTGTAAAGTCTAACTAAGCTGTTTCCCACTTACCAATAATATCTTCATTCAAATAATAATACAATCTGACGGTCCCTTTTAATATGAGTGCCATATTTTTATTGGCTTTTTGATGAGCATAGGACAGACTGCAAGTATATGGAATGAACTCAATGCAATGACTGGAAGTTTGGCACGGTTTAATATGTACATTATATGAATAATTATTTTATATTTACATACTGTTTGGAATAATATTCATGTAAGTATATGTAGGTACTTACTAGTACCTACTTAAGTATCTCTACCTCAGGACTCCACGCACCAAACGCAGCATAACTGTTTTTTTCTCAGTCGTCCAACTTTGTACAATAATCCCAAAACTTAAACTACTGAGGTAAAAAAGTTTATCACTCTTTACGTATACGTAAGTAGGTATGGAAGTCATTTAGTGTAGTTTGTAAAAATGTGGTAATACACATAGTAACTAGCGCCATCATCCATCGGAACTATACGGTGAAAGGTGAAATGCACTCTACTTTGTAAGTTGCTAGTTGTGTCAGTAAGCCCAAGGGCAGATCCAGAGTCAGGGGGTTGTTTTTTTATACGGGTGTAACAAAAAGGGTATGTTAAGCGAAAAGCTACGTAAATAGCCCACCGTAGAGAACCTATCCACAAAATTTGAGACTCTAAATCACATGTTTATTTTTCAAGATTGTATGAAAATTCCTGAGATATTTAAAAATTCTCCATACTATCTGGAAAAATAAACACGTGATTTCGAGTCTTAAATTTTGTGGATAGGTTCTCTACAGTGGGCTATTTACGTAGCTTTTGGCTTAACATACCCCTTTTGTTACACCCTTCATGCCGCTGTATACGTAGCGCGTAGGAACTTTTCATAACTGGGCTCCACTGTGAACATCTCATACCCTTTGCATTTGATAAGTCAATTATACTAAAATGTGTAGCTCTGGTATCCATCCTTTAGGTGATAAGCCTGCTGTTCTCTATTGCTTACAATAGCTTAAATTTCGGGATCACATTGCACTCTTTTGTGTGCGTAAATCTTAATATAACATTTGTATAAGATAATAATTCAGGGTTTAATATTCCATAATGGAATACTTATAGGTCTAGCTAAAAACATAACTCGAAAAAAAAAGAAGACAATAATCTTCTCTAACGAAAGCCGCTGTATTATTTCTTATTGAATAAGAAATATATTGGATATTCAAGGTGAAAGGCTTTGAATACTCTCGATGACATGAGTAGAATTATTATCACAATGAAACCATAAATAAAATAGAATAGTATGTGTTTCCATATTTACTGACAAACCGAATACTTTCGCATGTGGTAAATATTTATAGGTATTATGATTTGGCTATTGAATGCCGTTTTTATATGTATAGTTCAATTTTTGCTAGGTATTCGATATTGGGGAAATTGCGCGTTTAACACTAAATTTGAATTAGTTCATTCATTTCAGGATTCGCGGGAAAAGCGGAAGGGAGCTAATTTTCTTGTGTAAATCAAAATTTATTTGTAAATAGCTATGTGTCCGTAGTGTTGTTTTCTGGTATAAGTTATATTTTGTTTACGTGAAATATAGTGCGTGTGCATGGTTTTATAGTAAGCTGAGTAAAACTTTAGTCGGAATACTTCTTCATGGGCTATGTAAGTTGTTTCTATTTTTTTGGTTTTACAATTTTACATATTTTACAATATGTAGAAAGTAAGTATGTAAATCTATTTATATTTGTATGAAGATAGAAATTCAGGCAATTTGGGACCTTCCATGAGTCCGAAATAAATTTGTATGACGCCACTCCGTAGAAAGCCAAGAAAACGCAAATAGTCTCGCCGGCACGGAATGCGTTAACATACCCCTTTTGGTATTCATTATTGGTCTAATAATTTGATAAAATTATACTAAATGTGGCTCTGGTATCTCCTTTATGATCCTGCTGTTCTAGCTTACACATTTCGGGATAACAGCCGTGTGTATAATATAACATTTGTATAAGATAATAATTTTTAATGGCTTATCTAGCTAAAAACGTAAGAAAATTACTTATTGGAAATAAGGTGTTAGGTATTTCGCGTTTAGCGGGCCGCTAGTCCTAAGTATAAACGTGATATACCTAGCTTTCTATGTTATTTACACTCCGTAGTCACAACATTAACGTTATTATTATTTATGTTAACATAAATCTATGATGTTCACAGTCACAGACAATGTAATCATACACATAGTAACTAGCGCCATCATCCAAAGGAACCGTTTGATTAAACCCACTCCTAGATAATAATAGAACTCAAAAATGTTTTGTTTTTTCAATTTATTAACGTAACGTAGATATATTAATAATATAAATTATGATTAATAATTTTTTTACGGAAACAACATTGGCATGTCTATAGCTTTTTATAATTTATTTGAAGTTTTTACGATTTCTTGAAAGGGAATTCCGGATGCTTGTCTATTCCTACGAAGAAACTGAAGTCGCAGATTCGTCCTTCGTCTCCGCGGTCCACGAGGGAGAGGTCCGACATCTCTTTCTCTGTCAGCTCGAAGTCCCACACAGCAAAGTTCTGTGGAGAATAGGATAAGAATACTATTATTGTTACGTGAGATTAGGTATATCGCAGGTTATAAAACTTATGTCAAGAAATATTCACAAACATGGGCATTGCAAGAGAAGCAAGTGTTCAGTGAAGTGGAGCTAAAACCATAATAAACAAATACTAAAAAAATCTACGTCACTACTACTGTGCTGATGCGGGGCTTTACTGGAAAACATCAGCTGCATCTCTTTCCGTGCATGTCGTGATAGTCGACTAAGGAACGCGGGCATTAAGCTCTCTCTCAGGCGATAAGCTAGCAACTTGTCACTATCATTTATATCTGTCATGCTAAACGAGGCTGTGGGGTCTCCTTTATGATCCTGCAATTCTAGCTACCCAATTCTGGGAATACCGCCGTTGGTATATGTATGTATGTAAAATCTACGTCCGTTCCGGGACACTGAACGCAGCAGCTGAGGTAAAGTTTTGGTTCTTTTACATAATTCACTAGCATCTATTGAACGCAACAATACATATCTATCTATTCTATACATATAATAAAATTGTATCGGATCGATTTTTGTGCACGCTAATCTCGGAAACGGCTGGATCGATTTCGATGCAATTTTCTGGAATATATTGTGACAGGTCCCACATAACATTAAGGCTATTTTTATCCCGGATAATGTCGACATTTTGTTTTTTCTGCAGTCCACGCGGGCGGAGTCACGGGCGTCCACTAGTAACTCAATATACCGCATATAGAGCAGCTTGCAATAGCAAATAGTCTGACGCTAAATAGCTTATAATACCTATTTAGAATGGTATGGAATCATTTCCTATTGGATGCGTTACCAGTAGCTACATTGTGTCCAAATAGCGGCGATAGGCTCACCCCTTACCACTTGGGACTTAATACACTAACTAGTGAAAAGTGGGTCTTTAATTTGTACACTTCAGCCCACCTTCTTTGAGGGATAATGGGCGTGACTATAATATGTATGTCATCATCAGCCTATTGCAGTCCACTGCTGGACGTAGGCCTCACCCAGGGCACGCCACAAGACTGCCATGGGGGGTATTTGCCCATAGTCACCACGCTGGGCAGGCGGGTTGGTGACCGTAATATGTATGTATGCAATAGCAAGTAACATAACTGACCTGCTGTATGCGTGTAGCATTGGTGCTCTTCGGTATGGCAGCCACGCCCAGTTGCATGAGGTGTCGCAGCAGAATCTGCGCCGGAGTGCGTCCGTGAGCTGCGGCAATGCTCTGCACTACCGGCAGTGTTAGCAGGTCTGGGTATGTGCGGCTGGGGAGAAACGATGCTGGTGTTAAGATGTCCGTTTCCTAGAATAGGTAACTTCTATGCCTGATATCGGAACTAATATTTTTTTGTATGCAATGTCGTAGACAATGTAGTCGGCTTCAGCTAAAGGAAAAAGGCACTCTAGCTTAAATGTGGCTTGGTGTCGATATGGGGCGGGGATATCAAATGAAATCTATTAAATGAATGGGGTTTAATGTTAGTCCAATGGTCAGATAGGTCTATTTGAAGAATAAAGTTTACGAGTATGCTGTCTCTCTCTTGATTAAGTTTTAGAGAAAGATAGCAAATTAATCAGAACTACGTATGTGCCGATTGAAATTTTTTAAGAAGCCTTACACTTTTATTAGCTCCTACCAACTTTTTTATAAGCAAATCTTTATAAATCTTAAAATGTATATATCATAGGAACAACTAGAAGACATTTTTTCAGAGTTCTTACCCATTCTTCTTAGAAAGAGCATCGGCTAGCGCTTTAGATCCTAGCGGGGAGTATGCCACAACGGGGATCCCGAGTTTCTTGGCCGCAGCGATCATGGACTTCTGCTGGCACAGTGCGTGGACTTCAATTTGTAGACATTCCGGTTTTCCGACTTTTGATAGTCTGTTCAGCTGCTCCTCGTTAACGTTCGATATGCCAATATGACGGACTTTACCAGATTCTTTCAATTTCAGTAGTGCCTGAAACAAGAAGTTAGTGAAAGCTAAGTAATAAATTACCATTAATATTAATTATTTTGGGGTACGTATCTAATAGCGCAAAAAGTAAGATTGTAAGTAAGTCACTATTAATGTGTATAACACTTGATTTGTAAGATTTTTGTGGATAGAATAAGATGCACCTTCTTGGTTTACGTTTCATTCTTTAGGTGTAGTTTCTCCGAACCCAGACTTATTCTGTGTTCCAAGCCCCTGCAGTGTTGTTGACTCTTCAACGCCTTCGATGAGCATGCGAGAGGATTCGTCCCTGATTATCAAAGGTCTTTCGATCTTCCTACTGTTAGAACTTGTGAGAACTGTAGATGTATTACTACCATTGTATTTGTCTGGGACATGAAGGACCATTATGTTGTTTTTACCCTCTTCGTCGTTTTTGCACTTTTTTGGTCTAATTTTTCGGCCAATGCTGTACATTAGCACTTGAAGACTGTTTGGTTTCTTGTTGTCGCTTCGAAATGGCTTCCTCCACTTCATGCTCATAACACTCTCCACAGATAACTTAGTTAAAGAATGTGTTAATGATTGCGACAAAATCTCAAGACTTTGTGTTGAATGTAAGCTATTTTGGCAACCAAAGTCATATGCGTCATCAGTGTTCAAGATATTATTTCGCTTGTCATGTACACTTTTTGTAATGAAGTCCCTCCTTATGCTTTTACGTTGTTTGTTCCCGAACCAAGGGAAAAGCATGCTTGAGTAAGAACGTTTTTTTGCATTTAACTTTCTATTTACTCCTTGTTGAATTGTTTCGTAATCTTGCTTTAAAGGAAGGTCGTGGGCATTAATGTTTAATTTGATCAACTGAGTCTTGGGAGTTCGGCCTTTATCCTTAGCTAAACGCGTACACGTTCCAGATTTATCGTTCTCTTGTATTAGTGTTCGAGGTTTGAAACTGATGTGGATACCATCATTTACTATGCCTCTATTTGCTACCTGCATTTTCTGTTTACAAAGAGGTGTACTCGAATAGGTCATTAAATACAGTAAAATGTTTAGATATAAATTTCTTAAAGCTTCGATGATTTGTGATGATATTCTTATTCTGTGGCATTTTATAATCTTCTTGGTAACTTGATAACTGATTAATATTAAGTCATTATCTTCGTTAATGATAATATCACTTAAGTAGGTTGGTAGCTACTCGTTTGTTTAAGCCGGGGATTTCCGAAATGGATCAGATTTATTCAGTGAGGTTGGAGCCGAAAGACCTCATTGGTTTCCTGATGTTAAGCTAGTTAGTAACTATAAACACTATTGTATCCATTTTTAGGGATTATTTAAATTAATTTCTTCCATATTCACTTTACATTTCCACTTGCATATTACCGAAGCCAAAAATCTTTACTTAAGTACAACATTACGTGCTAGCAAATTCTATGTACTTACAATGAGTGACATAATTTTTCTTGACAGATTTTTTTTCTGTATCCATCAAATGAATCAAAAACTCTTTTGTGTTATCTTCTATGTATCCTGTTTTTATGCTGAATGAATTAATTTTTCCCAATCCATATTTTCGATGTTGTTATCGATATTAAGTGGGTAGTTTACATATGAGGTGGCATTGACTCAAATGCAGCAACTACGTTGGAATAAGTATTGTATAAAAGAGATTTGATTACATCTATAGTGATTTTAGGAGCCTTCTGCGCTCTCAAATATGTATTCCATTCTATAAAACTCATAACGGAAGGATCTATGTACGGCCCCCGTAGAATATCATTTGAACGTGTTTCTAAATCTACAGTCTCATATGACACCTCGTCACCTTTGGTGTAGTGTGGCTCTACACTATCGTCCCCTCCACAAATACAAGGGCATAAAAATCTGGGATACCATTTAGTTTTCTTATGCAGTATTAAAGTGGGCATTGGCACTATAGGAGCATTTTGTGCGTTAGTTGTATTAGCCTCTTGCTTCGATTCCTCATCGATTAAAACGCGATATTCAGTAACTGCGGTCTCATCAGAAGATACTTCATCTTCTTTGGTGTCTGTTTGTATAATTTCTGGAGGGGGTATGGCAGGGATACCTTCAGCTGGCGGTGTATCAGGTGCTTCTAGAGCTTTGCACACCTTTGCGCCGAATAGCGGCTTCTTTACACGCTGTTGCATAGGACACTTGTTTTTCTTATTTTTAATTTTAACGTCTACTTTAAGAGGAATGTCGGTAAATGTGCAATCTCTATAAATATCGCTGTTCCTGTAAACAGCGTTCATATTGATATCATTTATGATATCATCTTTAGGTTTATCATCCTTCACAAAAATATTTTCACTGCAGATTTGTTCCGTGTAAGTAATTCCCATTTTTATGTTTGTGAGATAATTGTAATAAATTTTGTAATTTATAAAAGATTAAAATGAAATAAATAAGTGTATTAAAATTTAGGTTGACGTTAATATGACAGTCAAGATGTCATAATGATAATTTCGTGCTTTTATTTTTAAATCATAATTATATTTTAAAAAGTTGCTTATATTAAGTAGTTTCCTAACAACTAATTCACCTTTGAGGTACTTGATAGCAAACCTATATGGAACTATTTCTACAAGTGTACTAACAATTTACCGCATTGTAGGCATTTTAAGAGCTCTAGCCTGCCAAGCCGTAACGAGGTCATAGGTAAGGTCTACGTCTATTGTAATAGATCCGTCAGGGTTAGTCAGATGCACCCTTTTCAGGCACGTACTAAAGAATGCTATATAAAATCTAACCTTCCAAACAGCGACAAGGTCCGTGGTAAGGTCCGCTCGGATGGTTCCGTCCGGGTTGGTCGGGTGCAGGTCTCCAGGCACGTGCTCGAAGGCGAACGGAGTGTGCATCAGGTACAGGTCTATGTAGTCCAGGCCTAAGTCACGGAAGGACGCGTCGAAATACTCCTGTACTAAGTCTGGCCTGTTGCCTGGAAGACCACGATACAACTTATTACCAGATGTAAACTAACTTACCGTACCGTACTTAGTGCCAATTTACTTAATTAAGTAGGTATAAGTACAGAAATAACAGGTACTGTTGCATTGCTTTAGCTTTGCTACTGCATACATACATAACCTCACGCCTATATCCCATAGGGATAGGTAGAGACTACAGATCTCCATTTAGTACGTTCCAAACATACCTCTTTCGCCTCATACACATTCATTAAATTCTTCATTCATGCTCGCCGGTTTTGTGTGCTCTTGACTAGCCCATTTTTTGTTATTAATAGCATACCTACTCTAGTTATGAAATTTAAACACATTATGGCCTAAGCACTCAGTTCTACGATGCGGTGCTTGTTCGAGTAACAGAAGCTGCTGATGGGGCCCTATTTTAGAACATTTACCTCCAGGAGGCAGTTTCGTGACGACGAACAGCTCCCTTCTCCTGTCAGGGTTATCACCGATCCAGCGCCGCAGCGCCCGTCCCAGGGCTGCCTCGTTTTCGTATGCTCGCGCGGTGTCGAAGTGACGATACCCTGCAGCCAAAGCCAGTTCCACTGACTTCTCTAGCACTTGGTCCGATGCCTGGAAGTCGACAAGAGTAGGAATTGTCTAACTGCATAAAAAAGGAAAGAGAAATAAGGTAAGTACCTAGGTACTTAGTAGGCATTTTCTAAGACCTTCGAAATCAATAATGAGAACATTTGCTCGTTGTCAAACGCCGAACTACCTTTTTGTAGTATGTAGGTACCAAACTACCAAAGTTTTGGAAACGTTAGTAGTACCTAATAATTAGAAGTTAGTTTGTAAGATGGACTATACAGTGGCTTGGTGTCCCTACATTGTATTATTGTAAAGTTTTTGAACTCAAATAAATAAATAAAAAAAATATTATGCGAGCTCTACCTACTATAGTAAAAGTAGTAGGTGTAGAGAGCTCTAACTAACTATTCCTCTATAATTAATTTGGGATCTGAAACCTCTGCTGTAGTTTCGTCAATTGAGTAGGTATGGACCTAAAATAAGTATAAGATAGGGAATGTACCAAATAGATTATCCGCTGACATTCTGCATTGTCTACTGTTTACACTACCACAACTAATGACCTAGGTAGATTCAGGTCAATGAAAGAAAAGCCTAATCAATAAAAACTACAGTAAGTACCTACCTACCTACTCATTCGCGTAGGTATTAGGTAGCTACACTTACGTCCACCATATAGCGGCTGTGAAGGAACTATTGACATGTCGGCAACGTAAAGACATTGTTACGGCCGCTATATGCTGGCGCGCCATTCTGGGAAACCTGAGGTTGTAGGTAAGTAAGTAAGCTTCAAGCAAGGTTTATTAGGTAATCAGTTAATAGACCTAAATAGGTATAATAAACGAACCCAGTTATGTATTATATTTGGTAAATTCCATCTATATCCCTACTTAAATCTCATATAATATTTTTTCTCATAAATCTTCCATGTACAGACAGCGATCCGTTACATTTTTTTTTATTAAAGGTATATGTATAGATTATTAATTTCGATCTAATTTACTAAGTAGGAGCTCTAGTTTCTTGTAGAGCACTACCACATTGCGAACGTACATAATGTATAAGTGTATAGGTTACATATTAGTGGTAATTTGCCTAATCCTAATCTCGGGTGAAGAATTTTTTCCATTTTCTTTATTAATAATTTTATAATCCACTGAATCCTGAAATACAGGTCTCCTAGTTTGGAAGCTAGGAATTGTATGTAACTCACAAATCTATGACAGCAAAGTATACTCGTATTTATTTATATAGTAAGTATGTACGTATGTATATGCATGGCAATTAATATCAAATAATATAATATTATGTCCTGTAACATTTTGGACTTTTATTATGGAATAAATTGTATAACTTACATAGCATAGTTACATACTCATATTGTAAAAACAATTAAGTAAGCTAGATAAAGGTCATAACATAACAGTGGGTGACTATGAGTCATAGAATTTACTATTAAAATCACCTTTGATTATACAGGTGATTTTTGGTCGTCAACGATCCCGAAAACTACGAAATCTACCTCTCATCACGATCATTTTTCTCCATGGAAGCATACTTGGGAAGTGTCTGGTTTCCAAAATATTAGGGTCCAAAGTTGAGTAAATAGACTGCGTTTTTCTGCATAAATGCACATTGACGCGTGTAGCAAGATTTTTTCACGAGAAATAATTAATATTTGTCTATAAAAAACAAACTAACATAAACACTAGACACTATAAATTTCGCCCGATCAAGTAATTTAAAAAAATAACATTAAAAAAAATCCCAGCATTTTTTGTCATAAATTTAATTTATTTGATGAATAGAGTACGTACCCTTCGTTAATGGTGGCCACAAAAAAACACCCTGTACACTTGATTCTCACCAACTTTCTTCTTGCTAATAGATGAACAACTTAGTATGTATACTTATTATCAACTCACCTGCCATGTTCCAAATCCGATTCTCGCAAAGCGATCTCCACCTTCTAACTCAAAATACTCCGGAATCGGCATCCTAACAATGTAGATTAAATATTCTGACACAGTAAATATAAATTCAAGTAATCACAGTACGCAAATAAATGCTCGTTCGATGTTGAGTTTTGGGCGTCCGCGTGAAGAAAACCAACGAGTTGCACTGGTGCCGAATGCACGAGTGGCTTTGCCCTTCACCGCTTGGTAATTTATAAATTACCGGTTTGGTGTAGCATAAGTATTCTGTGCTATAATTATACCTATTGTTAGGTGCTTTAATTGTGCTATTACCGCAGTGGTACCTAATTGTTAGTGGTCGATAGATAACGTCCTCGAAAGTCACATGAAAGCAAAATGACAAACTTGTAGCAGTTGTATCAGAGATAGGATCATTGAACTTTCATCTAAAGTTGCCCGAGACCTTCTCAAGTTCTCAAGGTAATCTAAAATTAAGTTTTGGATGCCAAGCTAATATTTTTTCTTTTCTTATTAGACCAGTTTTTTATGATGTTTTAGCTACAAGTTGTTCAAGAATTAGAATATTGAGGTTTAATTTTGAACTGATTTAAAACTGCTGAATATTTAAAAACATCTGCGTGTTTATCTTCTTCAATCTGACGGTTTTACGATCGGTTAGCCAATTGTATAATAGTTAGATATCTGGGCCATTGGCCCCTTTTATGGTGCAACAAAAGTGCAAAACCACTTTGCGAACCACTTCAGAGCACAAAACCACGATATTATCATGTAGGTTACAGATACAGAGATGTAAACGAAATTATCTGCGTACTCTACGGTCTTATCTGCGGTCTAACTATTAGGTTATTCAACTTAATTATTGTGTAATGATTGTAACGGTATAAGATAAAGCGTGTAATGTTAACTACGCAGTTTACTAGTTACAAACTTTTATTTCTACCTCGTCGTCGTCGTTAGCCTATTGCAGTTCACTGCTGGATGTATTTCTACGTACATGTGCAAAATTAAAATTAGGAGTAAGAATCTAGGCTCGTCTTGGCGGGTCACTACCGTGCACCCAAGAAACAGGTTGTTTCCATTTGAACTGCACGTCGATAGTCGATACTGCAGTCAAACATTAGTTACACAAGGTGACTGGGTGGAGGGAGATTACCTAATAGCAGGGCAGTGGCGCACATTTAACGTTCTGTTGTTGTCAAAAATAGAGTTGCCACGAATAGTGATTTGGCCGAATACCGAATATTCTGCAACGCTGTCGGCCGAAGCGCCGAATATGCGGCACAAAGTACATGCTTGTCGGCGTGCGGCTATTAGAATGTTTGTTTGTCACAATTGAATTTTGAATATCACGGCACGCTTTGCCAGATCAATATAAATAATAAATAAAATATAACATTACGTTTTTGTATAAAAGTTCGTCCGTTAGTGCTTTTTCAATTGTTTGTTCATCAAAAAATGACACCATTTAATAAAAAATCGCCCATATGGAAATATTATGAGATATATAGTAAAAATAATAGACTGGCCAACTTCTAGAAGCTCTGAAACTAAGTTGTTATGATGAATCTAGTAGTACCTACCGATGACGATTCTTCTCCACTACGTAAGAAAAGAAATTTGAATAAAAATGATAAGACATTTTAAATACACGACAGTTTCTGGAACTGCTTTGAGGAAATCGCTACAGATAATATGCGAAATAGTAATGATGAGGAGAACGTGGAGAAGAACACTGTGGCAAATGAGATGGATTTTTATTTGAAAATAATTCGCCTAGGTCGGAAAGCTGATCCTTATTACAAGTGGTGGTCAGCAAACGAAAAACAATACCCAAACCTCTCTAATTTGCTAAAGTTTATCTATCTTCTCTATTCTATCTAGTTGTTTTCTGAAGCTGGTATCATTTACGACGAAAAGCGTAATCGTTTGATATTATCAAATGCTGAAAAGTTTGTTTTTATCCATCACAACTTCCCACTGATAAATTTTACTTATTAAAGCATTGTAATTTGGTAATAAATACAATTCTTGAGAAATATGATGTGTCTTTTTGTCCATGATTTGGTATTCGGTATTCGGCCGAATAGTACGTATAATTCGGCCGAACACCGAATACCAAAAAAAGTTGCCGAATATTCGTTGGCATCTCTAGTCAAAAAACGAATATTCTGCTTAATAGGTACAGAGATCGTAGAAAATGTTCAATTATTTTCCTGTTATACATATGAATGATAGAAACTTATATGTATTTAGGTACAAACAGGATGATAAATTATGAATAAAACATTTCAGTAGCAAACACGTAAACAGGAAACTAACAGAAATAAGGCTCCCTAAAGCTAATTAAAAATAAATAGATTGGCCTTCTGCAATATGTATCAAATTACCGATTAACAAGACCACAAAGGGCATAATGTTACAAATTAATTTTCCCACATACCCTTAAAGTAATATCATCCTTTGTGTACAAACAGTATCTATTTCTGAATGGAATTGTATGAATGAACGTCACAACACTCAGATGCTCATTGGTGCGTGCTCCCCTTAAATCGTGGTTAGATAACATCTACATTATAATCCCCGCATCATCCCCTTCAATGGTTTAAGGCGTGGCCCACTTTGGATCCTCCTAAGGATTGTTATAAGGGTACGAGCCATAATTCCCCTCATTTATGTGCAAGTTAGTGGTAGTGTAAACATGGATTTGACGCCAATGGCTTCAGGGCCTAAGTGTGGAGGCTCCGACTTTAGCATCGAGAGGATATTAAGCGAGGATTCTAGTCGAGACAGTGATACTCCGAGCTGGCTGTGCTGCACGAGATACCGGCCACCCAGACTTCCACGTTAGACAAGTTTTATTTTACTTGCCGTTAGTTCCTTACAGTTGTATTTTAAAGATGTCGCTGGCTATCAATAACATCTTTAATACAGCCAGATTCTCTCTTACCTTTTCGATTTTTTTTATAATGCATTTAATACAATTTCCTGGGTCAATGTGAAGAAAAAGCCACGTCTCCTTCTAACTGATTACCGTGACAAATTTTGCGGTGAGCGTAGGAAATTGAACAGCTCTACTACTAACCTTACGATAAAGTACCTACCAACAGTCGGTTAAACTTTTTTGTAGAAACAACCTTGTCCTTAAGACTACAAATTGTTATAATTGACTTCTAACCCTAAACTTGAGACAGTACATTAGTTAACGAAACGTTTCCTTCTGGCGTTCCACCACTGCATAGAAATCTGGTAATAGGTTGTTTGGCATTTGCTGTGTTAGATGCAGTTCATGCAGTCACCTATCGCGCAGTTGAGATACCGAGTTTACATAAGCCAACCAATAAATACCAATATGAAAAGTGACTAACCTGTATATCTTAACCAGGAGCATCAACCGCCTGCCGCAGTCGTCGGTCAGGCCGGCACGCCCGGGTGCCGTTCACATCGGGCCAAGCTGCGGCGCTGGAGGCAGCTTACGCCCGCTCGCCGTACCTGGCACCGCCGGCTCTGCGCGCGTTGGCAGCAGCACTGCAGCTTCGCGATGATCGGGTATGTTCTTTAACTAACTACTAACTAAAGATACGAAAGTTGTCAGGTGACGGCAAATTGGCTCAATAAATCTTGACGATAGTAGGTACATGCATCCATTAGATACTTGCTCCACCACCTAATCCACAAGCACTACCAGCAGCGACACAACATGTTGTGTGTGGAGGTATACCTCCATGCATTAAGTACTTACCTACCTACTACCAGCAGTCCGTGAGCTATTTACAAATTTTCATGACCAAGGTCCTCTCAGTCGATAACTCGTAAAATGTCTCAGGAGAGTTGTACGATCTTGGCTCTTTATAGAACTGTTTGCGTTTTAAGGGTATATTTGTCACCTATAATGCAGCTCTTATTTACCCTTAAGCTGTTTAAATATCACTGACTGCTATTATGCAGCTAAGGGACCACGAGTGTATTCTTATATGAGTCTTAATACGTCCAGAGCTGTGTGTAGATCTAAAAGTGAGCATTTATTCAGCTATCTTTGCTACTTGGGATTAAGCGTAGTGAATGTCAGCGGCGGCTCCGAGTGTGGGTTCATGAAATTTGTACCAGACCATACCTAACAACATGGAAGCTGTAAATACATTCAACAAGACCACATTGGGGTCGCCTCTGATTACATTCGCGGATGGTCATTGGACAGAAAAAGTCGTCTATGATCACTTAGGTGATCATTGTGCAATAGATCGTTCCACGTGACGTTTGTTTCAGATAAAAATCTGGTTCCAAAATCGTCGAGCTCGGGAGCGTCGCGAGAAGTCCGGAAGCATTGCGCCACCACAAGCGGTCACCTTGCCTGCCACCACAATAACATCGTTTAACGGCACCTGGGTTCACACGGCACCGTACAACTACCAGCATAATGAGAACAGTTCTCAGAAACGACCAAATTTATGTCCCAGAGACTCGGAATTGGACTCGTTGGCACCTATATTGGATACGTCGGATGAGAATCGTCCGGAATCTCCGGTAGATATAGAGACTGTAGAGGAATGACACAAGTTTTGTAAAAAAACTAGGCCGTTTTAGGCTACCAAGTATTAAATTATACAGTGGGTAACTTTTGGTGGACAAGTGGTTATTGTAAAATATGTCTAAATACTTCATAAATGTCGACGCAGAGATAACTAATTCTTGTTGATGTTTTTGTCAAATGTTTGGAAAAACACGAGCAAGGATTGTGTTGCGGTTATGCCAAAAATGTTAGTAGCCTACTTTGGTCATAATGTTACTATCTCCAGTGTTGTCACTTCGTAAGGACCTATGATTAAGTTAATTAAGTTGGTACTATTCCTACACAATACATATTATTGAGAGACGATTGGCGATTGTTGCGAGTAATTCAGAATGCACCTAAATTGACAACCGTTCACAGATAAAGTAATAAATAATAAATAAATAAATATTCACACACTACACAACACATTAACCTAGTCCCACATTAAGATCCCTAAGGTCTTGTGTCGTGGGTACTAAGCAACGGTATATAAATACATAGATAAGTATATAAACATCCATGACTCGGAAACAAACATCGATTTTCATCATATCAATGTTTGCACCTACCGGGATTCGAACCCAGGACCTATGGCGTCGCAGGCAGGGTCACTACCTACTAGACCAATCGGCCGACTGTAATGATGTCATAAGCCCTTTATAATTTCAAGTAATTTAAGAAGTATGCTAAACGTGGCAGTAGGATCTTCTCTGTGGTCCTGCAATTCTGGCTACCCCATTTTGAGAGAACGGCGACTAGACTATTCTTCAGAGACCCTAAACGAAATGTTATCTAACTCCATAAGAAATTACCAAACTAGGTTATAAAGCTGTGATACCTAATTAAAAACACTATTTATTTTAAGTATATCGAATAGTTTATAATGTAAATTAAAATAAAGCTATTAAAATTAAGAAACCGCTTTCATTTAATGCGAATCAAACGTTGTTGATAACAATCAGGACATGGAAACATTTAAAATGAGATCAATATCGTTAACTTGGTTTAAATAGGGGGAGGTACGGTCGGTTGCACTCGATATACATAATACTATTGTAAATTACCAGAGCCTCTGTTAAAGTGAGTGAGACTTGGCGACTGTTCAATTGTAAAATGGTCAGACGTCCTCGCCGACTTATCCATTCATATTTTTTGCGATAAACACGCTTTTAGCAAACAATGCGATGTGCCGGTTTATCTTTACTACAGAGTACCTTTTCTTGGTATCTATTGGTAGGTATTATATCAAAACAGGTAGGTACAGTCAGTAGTACTGATAGGTAGGTATGTGGACCTATAGTGGACCACAGTGCAATAAGTATAAATTGATAGCGACCTTGCATTAATAGAAATTTACTTGTATTTTTGTATTAAAGTGCAATTCAGTTTGCATAGAACCATTTCTTGTCTCTATCATTTTGTAAGTTTCGGTCGTTTGACAAAAGAAAATCATCAGAAAACATCTAGAATTCATTAAAAATTTTGCACTACGACTTTAAAAACAACTCAGAAATTATATGTAAAGCAAAACAACATACTTTCGATACTATAGTCTAGTCTGTCGTCATAAAAAGTGAATAAGCCTCACTTGCAGTGCAGCAAATACGTTGAGCTGGTTTATTTTCTATACCAATGACTGCCAATAACACATGTCTTTTTTTTTATATAAATAAGAAAGAGATGTCATATGTATGTGATATACATTTAAAATGAATCTACATTTACTAATTTGTTGCTAGTGCAGTATCTTAATTATAGGTATACGCACACGATTTCGCGAAAATACTTAAGTCTTATCTGACCAATTAAATATATTTACGTGATAAAAAAAAAGATAAATATTTACTATAAATCATAATAATTACATCTCAAAGGTGAACCGATTGACAGCGCTACTATCTATCAAGTGAATCCGGAAAGCATGAAACACTGCGTTCAGTTAATAATCACACGTACGTGTGATTTATTTTTCTCTAGATACTAAAACTGTATAACAAAAATCAAGGTACGGTACCTATTACTATTACTTTTTCTGTAGTTATAAATAGGGGTTTTTATTCAACTTTACGTTGTAACATTTTTTTGCTAGAAGTCATCGCTATTTCAGTTTTTGTTACATAAAATTTTTGTTAACTAGCAATCGCCTGTCAAAATTGTTTGGTACTTTACAGTTTCATATGTAACGCGGTTTCAATATCTACCAAGTTGATTGCTTTAGGTTTCTCAGGTTTTGGGATAAACTGTTCTAAAAATCTGACAAAGCACAGGCAGAATTTCTCTGGACTTAAAACTTAGATATTTCTTAAAAGCGCTTTCTGCCCTGGCAGTAATTTAAATAATATGGCCGAAGTGATTACGGGCTGCGTACAAAATTTGTTCCATTAAGTATACAGGGTGTCCCGGAAGTCGACGTCAAGCCGGAAACGGGAGATAGGCCAAGTAATAATAGTTATCAGAAAAAAATCTAAGTTATGTACTTTATAAATTATAGGACTTTAAAAAAAATCGAGAAAATCTACACCCTGTGATAGTTTTTTTTAACTCCTGTTGCTACAAATCTTCACTTTTTGTCAATTTCTTTTTTATTCTGTAATCCTGAAAAGTGCTTCTGTAAACTTGTTGCCTAAAATTCAAAGCCAACTGCTCCAGTTTGGAAAAATTGACACGTTTTGCCCAACCAACTATTTAAAATTAATACTTCGCCCAACCTTAACTGGATGTACTGAAAAAAAAAAAAGAATGTACATTCCGGAACATTTTGTATATGTGTAATGTGTATACATGAGACAAAATAACAAAAACCGTGTTACACAACGATGATTTTATTATTAATATAAAAAATATCATCGTAGTAGGTATTATTTAAAGTCAGATTTACATAGAATGGCTTGCAAAATATAAAACTACATGAACAAGCAGGTACAGTCTCCCCTTCTGTAATATATAGACATTACTTTATTGTACACACATTTAATAAGAGCTTTTAACTTAATAACACATACAGTTCAAGGCTACCCATTGGTGGAGTTAATAGTGACTCCGCCTGCCACGCCGCCATAGGTCCTGGGTTTGAATCAAACTTTGAATTATGAATACCGATGTTTGTTTCCGAGACACGGACGTTCATAAATTAATATGCACCGATTTCATTGCTATAGCTTGGCACAACACAAGACCTTAAAGATCTAACTGTGGGACAAACCACAAAACTTGTTTGTATTTGTGAAGTACGATTTATAAAGAAGCACCTATAGTTGAGTAAATATTTCCAAAGTGCATTGTTTTCTATCTCGCTCACTTTAAACCAATGAGCAAGATAGGGGAAAGAAACGATTATAGCGTGCCAGCTTCTCCGGTAGAAAACCCAATCAAGCCGCTTTAAGGCTTGCGCCTTAAATTTATAATCTAAGTTCTAACCACTGTATTTTATGTCGTGTGTACAATAATGTATAGATACAAACAAGTAGTGCCTAATGCTAGATTAGGGCTCTAGTAAATGCAATGTAGTTGTCATACATATTACGTGTTGTACTATCTTATAACATTGGGACTATTTGTGGCCCGCAATCAAAATCTGACTTGTACATATCCTTAATTCTAATGTCGTTATTGTACTGATCTCTTAAATTAATCATACTAGATTAAAGATTAATCAGAAGGGCTTAAAAAATATTAACCTGACATTTGTAGATTTCATTACTCCTCCATCTATTTTTCATACAACAACAAATTATGCTACTCTTCATAAGTATAGATCCTTGAAATGTTCATTGAATGTTCCCATAAAAATTCATAAAGAACCTACAGCCAGGTAGGAGTATTCAGAAATAAATTTACAATTCATACGTACATCTCAAAATTTTACGTACTATTAGTCTACTTGTATCGTGCGTATGTTTTCGCTCAACTCGCTCTGGTCCTTGGCTTCGCCTGTCAGCGTGGCTTTGCTCAGAATCTCGTAGTGAGCGATCTCGTCTCTGTTAGGACTTGTCTCGTCCAATGTGTACCTGATGGCAAATAATAGTCGATTGAATAAAGTCGCTTGAATATAGCGGTTTACGGGAAAGCTTTTGGTTAGGATTATCCTGTTTTATTATGCGTTTTAGGTTGTCTTTCCAGATGTGCTTGCTACATTACTGTTACTGTGGATGCGTTTGATATCCACCAATCAAAATAGAAAAATTTCAGGACGATTCTGGAAGAAACTTGATGACAGGTAGGTAGGTAAGTATCTTTAAGGCGCTTTGTGTGAGCTTAACCGGGTTTGGCCCACCACTTATTCCCACCTCTGCAACTCCTGTGAGCCAGGATCAACAGAGGCGGCCAAAAAAATGACAAACAAAGCATAGAAAAATCCCGGGGGACCTAACTAGCGACTATAAAGCATTAAAACTAATAGAAAAACAGAATGTGAAGTATGAAGATAGGTACGCTTAATATTAAATTAAGCGTTAACTGAATAAATTATTACATTTGAAACATATGGCTACCTATAAGTTATTATGACAATTGTGACAAAATATTTTTAAAGCACAAAAATTGTGCTTAGATAAGGTCGTAATGATAAATTGGTCTGGAGACAGATACAATTGAATTTAACATAAGATTACGGGCATTAGACCAGAGTTTACATTCCCATAGGATGTGATGGAAAACTACGCCCTTGGTTAAAGGTCGGTATACCTGAGAGTCTTCCAGAGTTAGCACTATGTCCCTACCATGGGTCTAGCTGGCCCCATTTACGGTACTGAAGATATGAAGAGACAAGAACATACGCTGCTTGTTATCCATAGAAATTGGGACATTTGTTTATTTTCTTGGGAACAAAAAACACATTTAATGAGATGCCGCAATTAACTGCGTTAATGACTGCATCGCCCTGCATTTATTCTTTATCGGGTGTTAATTAGCGCCTTTTTCAAGGTTTATTTATTGGTGGTAGCGCTGGCATTTTTTATTTCAGCCCATTAGGGTTATCTTTGAAGAATAAATTAAGTTTTGTGCTCTTGCAGGTTTATATTACTTACCTTGTTACTATTACTATCATGACAAATACATATCAAATGATTTAGCATAATCACTAAATATTCAAGTATTATAGGATCTACTATAGTAAACTAGGTTTGTATTAGATGGATCTACTATAGTAAACTATAACTACTATAGTAAATTAGGTTTGTAAAGCCTCCTCAAATCTAATGACTCAGGATCACGATCGCAGATAATTCTGATAATTAATCTGTGGTAAAAATAATAGAAGTCTGCACGCTTAGAAAATCTGCCGGCGGCGATGTGTTAAAAAATAGCAACAATAGAACCTCACCCTATAGCTTTAAAGAAAGCAGCAGCGGGCGGATTATGCGTGAGCGCAGTGAGCCGCACGCAGCACATGTGAGTCGCGTGTGCAACACGCTCCAGCACCGACATCATGCGCTGGCCCAGCCCGCGCCGTCGTCCGTCCGCTTCCACCTGCACCTCGTAACTGGAAGAAGACAGAAACCAACATCAGAAACTGTGGAACTCCTATAGCTTCGAATAGTCGCACAAGCCTAATTTACGTCGATATGACGTATGATTCCATCAAATTTTTCTCGAACGATCAATGCAATTTCTGAAGAATAGCATTATTGTAACAAATATAATGGGTTTCTTTCTAGGTATGTGCATATCTATTCAGTAGTCAATTGCATTATCGCAAAAAAATATGGGCTTCTAGGGATATGCACAAGTACAATAGCTTTGGCGGTTCTTTGCTGTGAAAATCATGCCAATCACGGGACGGACTGCATTACACGACTATAACCTTACAAACGCAAAGATCCAATGTATGGTGATGGTAAATACTATACGACATAATTGATGATTAAACGAACTTACCTTACGTGAAGTTCAATCATAATTATACGAAGTGTTTCGTCCGAAGAGATTAGTGACGTTTTTGATATTAATATATGTAACTATGTAGTAACGCATGAGTGACACCACTTCAGCACTAAGTTTAAATAATGCTTCAACTTGCAGCATCTACCTGCAGTTGTTAAAAACATAATTTTTATTTTATTTTCTTTGGCTACCCTCATACCCTAGCCTACCTCGTATAGTCCAGCTAGACTAGCTTCATTTCGTTTAGGTAGTTATGATATTTCCGAAAGTTATATGGGTTTATTTTAACAACCAGGGAGGGTGGGTGTCAGTTGTCACTAATCTCTTCGGACGAAACACTTCGTATAATTATGATTGAACTTCACGTAAGGTAAGTTCGTTTAATCATCAATTATACTTGTGTTTCGTCCTCAAGATTAGTGACGTTTTTGATATTAATATATGTAACTATGTAGACATTGAGAGCTACTTGAAGGAAATATACATAACAATTAAATTACGTTTTAATTGGGCACTTATTTATTTATAATCATAATGAACAATAATCACAGTAGGTATGAATTTTATAATCATTCAAAACTATTTTTATTGGATAGTGAACATAATGATCTAGCTAAAGCCATATTATCTTCGTTATTAACAATTGGTCTATTATAGAACTTGGCAAAGATAGTGGAATTGCCACTCCATCCTGCCGTTTTCCTTATCACATCTAGATTGAGTCCTAGTTTAAGAGCCATAGACGTGGATGCATGGCGAGTGCTGTGAGTCGAGAATATGGAAACATCAATTCCACTATCCTTCAAAGTAGATTTAACCCAACGACTAATTGTCTGAGCAGAAACAGGATTGAACGGTTTACGGAAACTAATAAAGAGATCATTCGATTTTCTAAGATGCTTAGTTTTATCTAGATATATAGTAAGAACATTTGCTGGACATATACCAGGACGTTCGCGGAAAAAAGGCAAGAACAATGTTGGCTGAGTTTTACCTAATTTAGAAGTTTTAATGAGGTCATTGATTTTTATAATCATTTTATCACTTGATTTAATCACCTGATCAACTTTAATTTTTGATAACGTCTGTATTCTGTGCGCCGTTACAAGAGTAAGTAAAGTAGCGCATTTTTTTGATAATTTTTCTAAATTTAATGTTTCATTAGGAAATAGCGATTCTAAATGGTTTAAAACTACACTTACATCCCACGTTATATTATAACGAGGCAAAGGAGGTCTAAGTCTATACACTCCTTTACAAAATCTTATAATACGATCGTCATCTGATAGATTACCAGCAATCAGAGAAAGTGCAGACCTATAGCTATTAATCGTCCCATACTGACCACCCTCATTGAAGATTTTTGTAAGGAATTCTAAAATCATAGGAATCGACGGTTGATACATATCAATTCTATTTTCTGTGGAAAAATAATACCAACGCTTCATGCAAACATTGTACTGCTTTAGGGTATTTTCTGATAGAGATGCCAGTATGATATCTAGGGCAGCTGATGGAATGCATCGTTGGAGCAGTGCTGACCGAATAAAACTCCGACAACCAGGGTAACCTTGTCCTGGATGTGTCGGTTGCTGGAAAAAAGGTACTGAATTTAACGACAGTATTCAATTATATTCTAAATGAGTTTTTAATCGATTAATAGCGAAATAACTTCAAGAAAATCTATAATATTCATACATTTCCCATAGGTAAACCCAGACAAGAACATACCATCAGAATAGCTTATACAGAACTTACAAAACTGCATGAACTAATTACTTTTTAATGACAATAAGGACAAAAGGAGCCGTACAAATACCAACTTAAATCACATAGAATTCATGTAATACAGTCTACTAATAATTATTATTTGGGTTATTATCCAGAGCGAGGCGAAGACCAATAATTAATCTAAGCAAATTCAATTTATAAAAAATAACCAAAGATATTTTAGATATATAAGATAGATCCTTTAATATGGATGAACAAATCTGTGTGTATGTAATATTGTGTTTTTAAAAATTTTAAATTTAAGATGAATAAGCACCATAATACACGAAAATATCATCTTAGATGGTATAGAATTGACACCAAAAACTTAGTAACAGATTTATTTAAATGTAATTATTTGCCCGCGTGGTGGGTAATTTTGACAGACGGTATAAGTTTGATTTTATACTCTTTTATCCAAGAGATAATACTACTATGATTATCGTGATCATGGACCATTGTTTGTTAAGACATGAAAGTCTACTAGCACAATGGTGTAACGTACCGAATCTAGTCTCGGCGACTCTGCTTGTGGTGGCGCCGACGTTGCGAGTAGTTGCGTGAGGTCTCGCGCTGCGTTGAGCTCGAAGATGCAGGCTGGTGACGCGTTTGAGTAACTGGTTGCTGCCTGCAAGCAACGGTCCGCGTCTTCCAGTTTAAATTATTTTTGGATGTACTGGGCATGGCTTGAGATTTTTCAGGTAGATCACGTTTTAAATCTGCACTGGATTTTGTAACGGCTTTGGCAGTTTTCAGGGTTTCTGCAAAGTCACTTCCAAATAGGCATTTGTCTATTTTTGTTTGTGTCAGCTGATCTTTCAGCTCCTTTTTACAGAAAAAAGCGCAAAATTTCGTCTAGTTTCTGATTCGGAATATTGTATATCACACAAAAGACGAGCAATGTCCATTAGGTCTTTAGTGATTTCGTTATTTATATCTTTGGAATCGAGTTGTTTAGATATAATACGACAAAGTGATGCTATTCCAGCAGCAATGGTGTGTTTCGATACATTTATCTCTTTTGATTGCCAAATCTGGAAGAGCCGCTTTAATTTCGACGTTAAGCTGGGGTGCCGAGATTTTAATACAATTAGCTGGCACTAGATATTTTTTAAGTAGAACATCGCGCGTTTCTTTGTTAAGTCCAGAAGTAGCTATGTGTGCTAGTCTGATTGCTAATTCAGAGTTTATATCTGGACCATATTGGATATCAATCGTTGGATCTTCACCCAGCACTTCGGACAAGTTTGTGTTAACCGTAGTTTCTTTGGTTGCTTCTGGAATTACTGGAGCCTCAGGTTGGATTGATTGAACCGTATTGATATCAGTAATCTCACTAGGCAGGTTTTCAAGGATTGAATATGGCGCTTGGCCTGAAACAATAACTCTTATAAGTCACCTCTGATACATTTTACGTCAATAGCGGCGAGCTTACTATGCGGCGAGATAGTCCCACAGACTACTCTGGTGCATATAAGATAACCATGCGGCGAGATAGTCCCACAGACTACTCTGGTGCACGTAAGGATAACCATGCGGCGAGATAGTCCCACAGACTACTCTGGTGCATGTTTGGGTAACAATGTGGCGAGATAGTCCCGCAGACTACTCTGGTACATTGAAGGGTAAAATGTAAAATCATAATGACCGCTAATGCAATTCATTAATATGTACAAAACTTGCTTACTTTCTAAGTCTGGTGATGATGCTCTTGAAGTACACGACGATGTTGAAGATTCTGAGGAGCTCAGGATACTACGAGGATGACGAGAACGTTTAACTTCCTTTTCTAATATTTTTAATTTTTTAACTATAAATTCAAAGTTATTTTCACTTGTACTACGTTTCGACATTTTTCGAAGCTTACTTTTAAAAAAATATATATATATATATATATATATATAATATATATTTTGTGCGAAAACACTTGAAGAGATGTGAAGTGGTTGAGCACTAAACAGCGAATGAAGCTAGTCTAGCTGGACTATACGAGGTAGGCTAGGGTATGAGGGTAGCCAAAGAAAATAAAATAAAAATTATGTTTTCAACAACTGCAGGTAGATGCTGCAAGTTGAAGCATTATTTAAACTTAGTGCTGAAGTGGTGTCACTCATGCGTTACTACATAGTTACATATATTAATATCAAAAACGTCACTAATCTTGAGGACGAAACACAAGTATAACTGGAACTATATCGGTCCGACCCGTAGCGTTAGCATAACAGATTGCACCTAAACGAGCAGTATCTGTACAAAGTTGTGCCTATGTTACCAAGGTTTATGTTGTCGTGTGAGAGATAACGGAATGCTACAGACACGTTTTTAACAACGCACCAGTCAAATATGAAAACACGAACAACCTATCTGATTGGGCAGCGGTTAAATAAAAACAAAGTAAAATTGACCTACACTTCAGGACCGTTACACGAAAAGTAAATTAGCTACGATTAAAGCGACCATAAAAGTTAAATAAACTAGATATAACACCGTATAGGACAGGCATGGTACAGGGAGTGTTCAACGCCAGCTGAAATTGCAGTTTAATATCAAATTGTGTTGCACTATTTATTTTATTATTTTTGCGCAGTTTGCGCGCCTATACTACTTATGCCTACGAGTATGAGAACATTACGTCACTTTAAGTTTTTGGCAGCTGTTACACAACCCGTGTAGACCTCATGACCTCACCTCAAATAGTGATAATTTGAGATAAGCTTTCATACAAATGCCAACTAATTAACTCTGAAATGCGTCAACACTGCATGTCACCAATCTGGGTGGGCATTGAATTAGGTATGTACATTAATTCTCAGTCCATTAATTACAAAGAAAAATGTTTTCATAACTATATGTCTTTAATGAGGTGATCCGTGTGTGACCTTAAACTTAACCGGCGATAAGCAGAGATTACGTCTCACTCAATGCATCTCGAGCCCGACTGTTGTCAAGACTGTTGTCTTGGACTTAGCTACGTCCGGGAACGCATGCGGCTGCGTCGGACGCCCACATGTTCATGTTTCTGGTTATGTTCCCTAATTTGTTAGTCTGGATTTCTGACGCGTACAAAAATTTAAATTTAAGTTTGCAAAAAATATTTAGGCAAATTGATAGGTAAATGTTTTGTTTTTCATTTATCTATACCTATACATCTTCTATACATATAATAAAAATGTTACGGATCGCTATCTGTACATGGAAGATATATGAGAAAAAATATTATAGGAGACCTTTATCAACGCAATAGGACCCAAAACGATGATTTTTGGAATTTTTGTCTGTTTGTCTGTGCGTTTGTGCACGCTAATCTCAGAAACGGCTGAACCGATTTCAATGCAGTTTTCAGGAATATATTGTGACAGGTCCCACTTAACATACTTATAGGCTACTTTTTATCCCGGATAATTTCGATTTTTTTTTCTGTAGTCCACGCGGACGGAGTCGCGGGCGTCCACTGGTACATAGTATAAAGTTAGTAGCTACAGCGGTCTAGCTAGCTAGCTAAGAAAGTAATAAAAAAAGAATCGTAAAAACAGTAATGTATAGCATAACAGTAATGTATAAATTGATTCCGTCGTAGTAAGTTCGTAGCTCGTAGCACGTGCTACGTGTAAGGCCCGAGGTAAATGAATGACACTACATATTTTTAGACTTTTCAACTGACATCGCATGTATCAAAATACAATTTCACTTCATTGATATCACTCAGAATCCTATACAGATTTCCTTGAATTTGATCACAGAATCTAGTCCTAACATTCTATGAACAAAACAGATGAATGGACATGAATGAGGGTTTCTATTTTACTACGGAACTTTAAAAGACGCTTCGTGTACCGCCTACCATGTTACAAACATTTAGGTATTATGTGATTATGTCAAAGTTTATCGGCAAATCTTCACGCATGTATGAGGTGGCAACAGCTAACATTTTTTTATCAATTCCCAAGTGTATTGACCTGTCACAGTAACCGTGCCTCCATGTAGCCTTGTAGGTCAACTTAAAGCTCACCAATACGCTAGTTACATACAATAAGTTATACTCATTATTCAGAAAGAAGTTGGGGAAGAACTTTGCATAACAAGTAAGTGGTAGGCCTGATGAGACAAGGGTCTATCCTATATCTATCTATATCTATAGCTTGGACACGCTGGGAAAAGTCGCCTGCTTTAGGCAAAAAATATAACTAGTGGACGCCCGCGACTTCGTCCGCGTGGACTGCAGAAAAAACAAAATGTCGAAATTATCCAATATTAAAAATATTTTCCCGGGATAAAAAGTAGCCTGTCTGATCTCACGAAAATGTATCTGCTATAATGATAATATATATCTGTGACTAGTGGACGCCCGCGACTCCGTCCGCGTGGACTACAGAAAAAACAAAATGTTGAAATTATCCGGGATAAAAAGTAGCCTATATGTTAAGTGGGACCTGTCACAATATATTCCTGAAAACTGCATCGAAATCGGTTGAGCCGTTTCTGAGATTAGCGTGCACAAACGCACAAACAGACAAAAATTCCAAAAATCATCGTTTTGGGTTCTATTGCGTTGATAAAGGTCTCTTATAATATTTTTTCTCATATATCTTCCATGTACAGACAGCGATCCGTAACATTTTTATTATATGTATAGATTATACCGAAGTTCTCGAGCTAAGATCAGAAAAGAAACAGCAGACGGATTTTAGTTTTGTTAAAAATGATTTAATAATTTGTATTTCAAAGACTTTTTGCAACACCTATGGCCGATAGAGCATTTTGAGGACAGTTAAACTTAAAAGCTACTTTTTTGCGTTTGGCAAAAACTGGAAGGTATAATAGAAATTACTTAAGAGGTCATATTAAGTTGGAAACTGAAATGAATTGTTTATGTTTTCGTTTACTGAATTACTGAATGAATAGGCTTTTAATAATTGAATCACTGCCGTGCCCCCAGAATTTAGAAAATTCCATTTATATGCAATATACCTATAACTAGTTAATTAATGAATTCGCAGGGTAAAAAGGCTATCGGAATTAAGCCGAAATTAAAACATTTATTTTTTTTCTTACAATTCTTCTCAGAATTCATTCGAGAATCAACCGATTCTCAGAATTTTGCTAATCTTAAATTAGGTAAGTTGTTTATAGGTATGTAACTTAAGCTAGCGATTCACCCAGGCTTGCTATGTAACATGTATAATAAATATAAATAAATATTTCGAAAGTTATTGCATAAATAACTTAAAACTGTATTAATGACAAAAAAGATATATGTAACCTGCAAACATAACAACTGAAACAAGTAGTTATAGTCTGTAACGACTGGTTATGAAAAAGTCTTAAGTTTTTAGGCTTAGACAAGATATTTGTACCTATCTACCTACCTATACATACTAAAATTTTACCTATCCTCGGTATGTAAGGACTAAATATGGCATTAATACCAAGCTAATTTTGTATGTATGTACCTAGTCAACGATCACATGCGTATAAGATTACTTCAATCAAAGCAATAAGTGTGACAGCGTTAAATAAAAGCTCTTATTTGTTTCCCTAATGAGCAGACTTATTTTGGAAATAAAGAATCACTTTTTCTTTTACTTATCGTTAACCTACTGAGATATACTAATCTCCGGCATTCCGTTCAAAAAACTTGAACTAAACTTTATAACCATGCAAGGCAAACTTAGCACCTCCACATCTAAGGTTTGTGAATGGGTTGTAAAGTAGCAAAACACAGATGATAGCTTACCATGCACATATTAAAGAAACACACGGCACGTATCATAAACACACCTTCACTGCACATTAGCACCGCACCGTACCCCCTAGCATCCACGCTCACACTAGAGTAAATAGTAGATGAGTGGATACACGTGAGAGTGGCTGAAAGCTGCTTTCGCCGAGACTGGGAGTCTACGGGTGATGTCACGCCGTTATCAGCCGTGATGGGTACAGGCCGCGGCACTCTGAGACCAGCTGCCGAGAGATGCAGGCGCTATTCACGGTGCTTTGCCTGGTGTCCGCGGCGCACGCGGCCCGCATACTCGCCGTCCTGCCCACGAACACCAGGAGTCACTATGCGATGTACGGACGGATACTAGACGCGCTGGCGAAGAAGGGCCACCAGCTTACCGTCATCACGCACTTTCCTACGGTACGTATTCGGATTTTTCCAGTTTCGGGGTATTTGATGTGTACGTTTTTTGTGTCGAAGCCTCTAACATGGAGTTCTATTCCTGTCTGTTTTTGTGATGAATGCTGCAATTTTGTTTTAGTCTTGTCGTTTATCTGAATGACTTGTTGTTTGTTATCTGAGAGTGCATTTTTGTCGGTATTTGTATGTCAGTTACAAATTACGAGAATCAAAAAATAATAATGTTACGTGTTGATTTTTAAAGGTTTTGTGTGAAATATGTATTTTTATTAGAAACCTGGTATATTAGGAGGTTTAAATATTAATTATGATATCCAGGATGAGATGGCAAGAAATACAAGAAACCTAAGATTAAAAAAATATAATTTAATGTTTCAAATAAATTTGGTTATTCCCACTATGCTAATCTCCTTTATGATCGTGCAGTTTTGGCTATCCCATTTCGAGAACGAAGCTGTGTCGTATATTACTAAAACAAAATAACAAAGAAAAAGCTCAAAAACTTATTCCAAGCTACTTCACAATAGCATCATTTGTACCATTTAGCTAGATGATACAAAATAACTAAATAAAGCCTATGTCTCAAACGCCTCATTCATATTATTTCATTACAAAGCGTGGAGTTATCTAAATCGCAAGCGTGGAACGAAAAGTGGTGTCAACGTACTTTTAACGAGTTACTTAAACAAAAATAACACAAATACTTAAGTGTCGAGTATTCGAGTTGCGCGGTTCCGTAATCACGCCGTGAGAATTATCTTAAAAAATACCGTGAAAAACCTTACTGCAGTACTTATACTGAACTTTTAGTTTACTGCAAAAGTTTTTTCATTTTCTTATTAATATTTATAAAAGTTTTATTATTTTACATAGAAACGTAGAATTTATGCAATTATTGGGAGTATTTATAATTTGTATCATGACTTTTCTTTTTCATAAAGTGTAGGTACTCGACGATAAAAATACAGATTACGTCATTTTATAAGATTACCTAGTACATTATATAATAACACTTTTTATTGTAGCTTTACAAAAAATCTTATAAACAGTATTCCAATATACTACATACTTAAATATCGGATCTCTAAAATATCTAAAGGCAGTAAATTTGGTAAAACAGCCAGTGGTGAATGATAAAATAGGACTGTAGATTGAGCGATAGAGTATAAAATCCAAACTCGTAGTAACCAGGCAAACTGGTCATGTCAACTTTTCTTATATCTATGCAACTATCATGCATTTATGTGTGGTGCAATCAATTAATAGCTTTCTGATCATTCTGTACATAATTCTTACCGGGGCACACTTCTCTGCTTAGGATATTGTCAGTTAGCAATGAAAGAGTGAGATAACAAAGATTTTAATGAAATGACTAGAACAAGTAGATCTATTACTGATCTAATAACATAAAAACCTGAGATAAAAACGTATCACATATTTAGTATATTATTATAAAATTATTAATAAAGAAAATGAAAAAAATTCTTCACCCGAGTGGGAATCGAACCCACGACCACTGCAAACCGTGCTAGCCGCTATAACCACTAAGCCACCGGGTCAATTACTCGGATGACGAATTTTACCATCTCTTTTCTAAATTACATATTGGCAACGTTATTCTTCATCCCGATAGCTATACACTAGCCAAATCTCGGCAAACAAAGCTGAATCCCTCAGCACAATGTTTAAAGATGAAACGATCAACCATAACCTAACGGATTATATTAATGGAGAAGTGTTCTATAAATTTATCTTAGTCAAGATATTATAAAATTATTAATAAAGAAAATGGAAAAAATTCTTCAAAAATTTAGTATATTATGTTAACACGTTCATTCATTCATTCAATAGTTTGCAATGAACCCTAAAATTTACATACACGCTCTAATCTCGTGAGAAAACTGAATGCCAAGGTCGAGAGGTTATTCCATTCTGTATACTTATATCATTGATTTAATAATACTATACTGGATTACATCAATGTTTTGCCTACCGAATGCTTTGATCGCGAAACTGATAACTTTTGTGGAAATTAAACAAAAATAAATACATATGTGTCGAGTCCAAAAGGAACATGGAATTTTTAAGAAACAACAAATGTAATTGTGCACTGCATACACTAACTGCATTAATTATTAAATAAATTATTAATACACTAACTAATATGTAGGTGCTTATAGATATTACTAGTGGACGCTCGCGACTCTGTCGCGTGGACTGCAGAAAAACCGTCCGAATTTTAAATCTAAACCATTCTCGAACCCACTTTAACACACTCAGAAAATTTCATCAAAATCGGTTCAGCTGTTTAGAAGAAGTTCAATTACAAACACACAAACAGAAGATTTATATATGTAGTTAGATTAGGATAGTTAAAACTAGGTCTATTTGAACCGTTTCGTAACAGTTCAAAAGAACATTCGAGACATCTTCGATATTTGAACCGTGCGTATTCGAATGAGGTCGAATTTCTGTGAAACTATTGGGCCCAGTACGATAACTTACTACTGCAGCCGTCTCTGCTCTACGTAGTACCGTCTGACCCTTGCTCCCATCTTATCTTCAATACGGCACGCGTGTTACGTGTTAGACACGTGTGCTCCAGCATGACTAACGAAGGGATGGCACCACGCCGCGCCTAAAGATAAAGCTTTACAAAAAGCAATACAAACCGGACACATGTTCCTGACACGACCAAAGACACAATACGCCACGAAGAACACAAAGTCACACCGTGCCAAGGAAAGATTTATTAGTGAATGAATAGTTTTAAAATAGTTTTAGCGTAAAATAGTTTTGTTCCCAGAATCCTTTCCAACCCTCCCTTCCCGAAACTCTCATGTATAAATAATCCCGGCACCCATTCCACAACACAGTTCCATACCAACTTCGATTCCAAATCCAACTCCTAAAATCTTGTAAAAATAATATTAAATTAAAAGTATTAATAATTCAAAGTGTTTTCGCTACTCATCACATAAAATTGGCGCAGTCGCTCCGGATAGCGTAAGGTGTGTGATAGATAATTGTACGCTGAAGTTACGCTCCTGGTCACACTTCTGCTGTGGTAAGTGGTTAAAAACGCTTTGCTCAATTCTTTACCATTCCTATCACTTATTTCCTGCTATTTATTATTCTTTTATCTAAACTGTCATACATAATATTCATAATGCCTAAAACTACGTCTCAATCTCTTCTCTCGAAACTCTTATTAAACTAATCCCAGAGTTCGATACTGCCCAAAAACTCTCAGGTGTACAGATTTGTAAGATCTTGTACTGCTGCGTTTCAATTAGCGACACCAACGGATCAACATATTTTGCTCATATATACTCTTAATAAAATTAATGGCCCTTTTGCTGCAGACGTACATGCAAGGCAATTTGATTCATGGAATACGTTGCAGTCATACCTTATTGAGAAATTTTCTAATGTTAAAACCATACCTCACCTATGCTTAGAACTTCAGTCTATGTTCCAAAAGGAACGAGAGTCCATTACTGAATATTTTCATAGAGTCGACTTGCTTAGAAGCAGAATAATCGAAAAATTAACTGCAGAAGTGACAGACGAATCACTTCAGGGCAGAAAACTTGGTGTGGAAGAAACCGCGCTGAGTGTATTCGTTAACGGTTTAGCTAGCGACATCGGGTCTATGCTTCGAACTAAAGAGTTCAAAATACTTTCGGATGCAGGAAAGTTCGCCATTCAGGAAGAGAAAGTCCGTGCTATGAATAATACTAGGCAACAGCTAATTCGAACCAGCCAGCCAAGACAATCGAACCCTCGTCCGCTTAATTCTATTGTCCAAAACCCAAATAGGTTTTATAGGCCGACACACCCGGTACATATTAGACCGCCATACCCGCAGCTCACGTCGTTTAATACAAAATTTTCAAAACTACTGCAAAAATCCCGGTCACATAATTACAGAATGTCGAAAAAGGGCATACAATAATAATAAAAATAACGAAAATTCATCAAAACCTGTTCAAGTCAATCATTTAAACTCGCAAGCGGCCATCGAAAAGGGCGATTCGATGGAAACCGCTTTAGCCCATTATCAGTCGATTCAGTCGAACCAGACTCAGAGCAACGAATTGGAATATACCTCAGGCCTCGAAGGGCTCCAATTAGAATAAATGTATCAAATTCCCGGAAAACGACATGCGAGGCGTCTACGCAGGTTAACGCAGTCTATCGCAGACAAACCCGTGATGCCTCCACGCAAACTCCATCAGCCTACGAACAGGGTAACCAGCCCCAAACTCTTGGCTGTCGCACTACTACTAAATTCACCGAATCTTCCGCATACACTGAATCTAAGCTTCAATCTAAAAATAAATATAAATCTAAATCAAAGTCCAAATCTTATTACAAATCTAAGTCTAAACAAAATTCTGAACCAAAACTCGTACAGATGTCATTTCTCAACGTCCCTCCTGAAGAATTATTGTACTGTAAATTTCATATTGATGGTCAGCCTGTAACGCTATTAATTGATACAGGAGCTCCTATTTCCGTACTTTGCAAGGATAAAATAGGCAGTAATCCGTTAGATATATCGAATATCGTGTCAATTGTAGGCGTTTCTGGTAAAGAAAATCCAATTAGAAGTCATGGTACAGCAGAACTATCACTTGACGATTTCCAAAAACATACCTTCCATATAGCAGACTTGCATATTGAAGCCGATGGTATTCTTGGTCTAGACTTTATGTCTAAGTCAGGTGTCAGTATTTACCTCGCCTCGAAAACGATGCGCATTGCTACTAGGCACTATAGACTTTTTCACTTTGGAGACGAAAATAAAATGAAGGATGATAGTAAGCATTTTGTAGGGCAACGTTCAGAAACAGTTATTACTTGCTTCACTAGAGATATTGAGTCAGGCCAAGCACTGGTAGAAAAACAAACGATAGAAAACGGTATCGTAATTCCACACGCTCTAGTAAGTATAATCAATCACACTTTCGTGACCACTTGTGTTAATACAACCAACGAAAACAAAGTTATTTCAATTCCTGAAATTCATGTAAGCAGGTTTGAGGAACAGTCAGTTAAAGACGAAGTACACAAGATACATTCTGTGGCTACAACATTGACCGACAGACGAGATCAGGTCTACAAATTAACTCGGCGAGAGCACTTGAATGAAGAGGAAAATAATTCTTTACATAAAATTATCAGTCAGTTTAGTGATATATTTTATTTAGAAGGGGACCCTCTTACGTTCACAAGCCACTCTAAACATAAAATTCAGACCACTTCTGAAACTCCAATTCACTCCAAAACTTACAGACTCCCTCATGTGCATGAGCAAGAAGTAAAATCCCAGGTTCAAAAGCTCTTAGATCAAAATATAATTAGACCTAGTATTTCACCCTGGACAAGTCCCATATGGATTGTCCCTAAGAAGTTAGATGCCTCTGGCAAACGCAAATGGCGCATGGTAGTTGATTATAGGAAACTGAACGAAGTCACTATCGGCGATAGCTATCCACTGCCAAATATAAACGATATTCTAGATAAGTTAGGACATTCTAAGTATTTTAGTACGTTAGATTTGGCTTCAGGTTTTCATCAAATTGAAGTAGATCCAAAAGATATTTCTAAAACCGCATTCAACACTCCATTTGGCCACTACGAATTTCTCAGGATGCCATTTGGCCTCAAAAATGCTCCAGCGACATTTCAACGCACCATGGACAGCATTCTTTATGGGCTACAAGGCGAAAGATGCTTTGTTTATTTAGACGACATTGTAGTCTTTGCTTCTAGCATTGAAGAACATGAACAGAAGCTCACTGAAGTCTTCAAACGTCTGAAACAATACGGTCTGAAAATCCAGCCTGATAAATGTGAGTTCATGCGAAAAGAGGTTGCTTACTTAGGACATATTATAACTTCCGACGGTGTCAAACCAAATCCCGACAAAGTTAAGGCTGTATTAGATTTTCCAACTCCGAATTCGTGCAAAGACATTAAGTCCTTTCTAGGCCTGGCAGGCTATTATCGCCGCTTTATTCCAAATTTCAGTAAAATAACAAAGCCTATGACGAGCCTATTGAAAAAAGACATTCATTTCATATGGGGCGCCGAGCAGCAAGACGCTTTTGACTCTTGTAAGAATATTCTCACAAAAGCTCCAATATTACAATACCCTGATTTTAGTAAGGAGTTTATTCTCACTACAGATGCTTCAATTCACGCGATAGGCGCGATTCTTTCACAAGGCGAGATAGGTTCAGATCTTCCAATTGGATACGCTTCCCGTACATTAAATCAAGCAGAATCCAACTATTCTACAATAGAGCGCGAGTTACTTGCAATAGTATGGGCAGTAAAACATTTCCGCCCTTATCTATTCGGCCGGAAATTCAAGATAGTTACTGATCATAAACCTCTCACATGGTTGTTTTCAGTGAAAGATCCAGGTAGTCGCCTTGTTCGATGGAGGTTAAGGCTCGAAGAGTTTGACTACGAAATAGTGTACAAAACAGGGAAAACTAATACGAATGCCGACGCACTTTCTCGCCCTCTGTAATTAATACTGCAACAGTCGAAATAAACGACAACTCGGATTCAGAAAATGAGTATCTACAACTTAATTATGAACATTTTCTTCAAACTCCTTTGGAAGGATTTAACACTCCGAATCTTAAAATTTCAGTCGATAACCTATTAGACTATCGTCACAAAAATATTCTGATTCCCACTTCAGCACAGTTTTCAGATAAGAACGACATGTTTCACGAAGCGATTAGCACTTGTTCACAAGTTGAACCATATATTGAGAAACCCAAATCACTTTACCAGACAGATTTATTAGTTTCAGATAAAAAACAAAACATAATTTTGGTATCACTCGACCCACTCACTTTGACCCGTGGGATTCAGAAAGTTATTTCAAGATCCTCTTATCCTGTTTACACAACTTTAAGCTTACATCACTTTGTGTCCCTGAACTCAAAAACGATATCACTTGTAAGATGGTAGGAAACCAGCAAGCGCTAATAACGGCATACTTAGCAGATGCGTACGAGTGTGAAATTACAATCTGTCAGAGTAAAGTCAAGTATCCTTGTCGAGATGAAATCCCACAAAAGAAAAAACATTTCACAGGAACTAGGGGAGAGAGAAAGAAACATAAATTACAGTGAAAAACGTTATTTTGGAAGGGCAGTAAAGTGATACTAAAACATATATTGAAAATGTCATAATAAGCTAACGGAATAATTCAAAGGAAAACTTATAAGGCACCGATGGTCGTTACATCTATGTCGATATAGCCTTTTGAGGCGTGTAACATTGACTTAGTGTCATATTCAGACATCACAGGTGATTCAGTATGTTCTTATTTACAAGATGATCTTACTAGATTCGTGCAGGCTTACCCCATTCCAGATAAACAAGCAATCACGGTAGCCAGTCTCTAATGATTTTCTGTCAACACTTTGTATACCTAAACGTTTTTCATTCCGACCAGGCGGTGAATTTGTAAACAGCGTCATTAAGCAACTCATGAAACTTCTAGGGACTAAACATACTTTCAGTACAGCTTATCATCCTGAAACAAACGGTTCCTTAGAACGATTCCACGCTGTTCTTCGCGATCACGTCAGAATGTATCACCAGCGAACAAAAGCAACTGGGATCAAATTATTCCGGTTGCAATCATGTGTCATAATACCTCTTTGAATCAGAGTACAGGTTATACGCCTCATGAACTTTTATTCGGTTACAAACCCCGTCTTCTCTATGCAGCTAAAGACAGTAGCGAAGACTATACCACTCACGATTATTTACGCGACCTAAATGAAAACTGAAATTGCTCGCGAAATTGCATCTAACAATGTAAAGTCAATGAAGGAAAAGGCTAAGGAACGTTATGACCAACAAATAAAAAATATCGCCGATTTTAGTGTAGGAGATAAAGTAATGATACGTATTCAAAACCCGAATAATTTAGATAGTAAATGGGAAGGTCCTTACGACATAATTAGGAAAGGTTTTAACGAAAACTATTTGATTAAGAAAGGTGCGAAAACTCAATTGGTGCATGGAAATCGCTTACGTCCATTGCACGCAACATCATACGAGTATGATGCCCTTCAATCTGTAAATAATTAAGAAAAATAAACAATTAAAATAATTTAGGTTATTCAGTTACTAGCCATCTTAGGTTTAATTATTATTTATATTAGAATTATGTATATTAATTCCTAGTAATAAAATTTTGTTCAAATACGATCTCAGTGTGAATATATATATATCTTCCGGGATACCTTCGCTGACACTATCTCTAATCAACCTCTATCAAATAATAATATGTCTAAATTACAAGTATTCGATACTAATAAGCAAAATCCATAATATTATAGTTTTATTAGCTCTATTGTTACGTTTCTTTTATATAGTATGCTATCAAATATATACACTTAAGCTATTAATAAGGTATTACAAAAGCGTAGGAATAATTAAAACGTTTATAGACAATTTGTAACATTTCAGGTGCGCCGCAACCGTGGTTGCCGGTGAACTAGCTCTTTCATTAAGTTAAACTTGCTTCTTATAACTTTAAATCTAGATCCAAACGAGAAGTTTCGATAGCCTAGGCTCTGTCTTGAATTAGCTCGTTGGTTGGTAAATAATAATAAAATTCAAATACTTAATTCAATGAATATTTTAGATTATATTTTCATATTTCTATTAAAAAATTTTAGAATCGGTGGGGCTCTCGAACCCGAACTAGATGATATTCTAAGCTCTATTCTCTTGATCAAATTAGGGTCTGCTCACCCTTCAATAATTACAATTGAAAGATTATTTCAAGACTCCTCCTTTCATCCAGTCATATGCGCACTGATATTTTAGTCCTCCTAGTCCCCCATGTCTAACATACACAAAATATTAGATCCTGCTACTCTAGCTTCTTATATCTATATAAACAGGCTACCTACTCACTAGGCTAGGTACTTAATTTCCCCTTGGTCAAGAATGATAAAAACACCTTATTCCGACTGTACTCAATCTCAATACCTCATCCCAAATCCGCCCTTTACTCCACTATCCTCCCTGAGCATACGTATTTGGCCACAAATTCCACAAGGCAGATCTTCATCGTCACGACGAGCTGTAAGAACATCGACACACAACGCTGGGTCTGCAGTCTGCCTGTCTATAATTTCCAAGCACGACCAACCTACGAGATGAATCCTGCGTTGCTACAACCTTTCCTGCGCAAAGAAATACTTTCCTGAAAAAAAAAGGATAATCAAGACGGAATTGCCAACCGTCCAGAAGCACATCATCGAGACACATCCATCGAAGCTATATAGCGATTCCTATGTCCACCGTCACCGAGGACGAGTCTGACGACGACGACACTGCAGCCGTAGTCGCCCGCGCCGCTTCCCCACAAACATTGGGCGCCGCCCAATCTTTGTTCTAAGGGGGGAGGTGTTACGTGTTAGACACGTGTGCTCCAGCATGACTAACGAAGGGATGGCACCACGCCGCGCCTAAAGATAAAGCTTTACAAAAAGCAATACAAACCGGACACATGTTCCTGACACGACCAAAGACACAATACGCCACGAAGAACACAAAGTCACACCGTGCCAAGGAAAGATTTATTAGTGAATGAATAGTTTTAAAATAGTTTTAGCGTAAAATAGTTTTGTTCCCAGAATCCTTTCCAACCCTCCCTTCCCGAAACTCTCATGTATAAATAATCCCGGCACCCATTCCACAACACAGTTCCATACCAACTTCGATTCCAAATCCAACTCCTAAAATCTTGTAAAAATAATATTAAATTAAAAGTATTAAATAATTCAAAGTGTTTTCGCTACTCATCACATAAAACGCGCTACCTACTTTGCATTTTTCTCCTAAATAATACATAATTATCTCACAGAGTTTACATTTATAATCCCGTTTCGGATAGGTAGAGTTAGAAGTGTTAATGACAAAACTTTGTAAAATTAGTAATCAGGCCTTGATCCATTAATCCCTTTAAATTTAAATTAACTTTTTATTACAGAAAAATCCCGCTTCGAACGTAGAAGAAATAAGTTTATCGGGCACTATTCCGGAAATAACGAATAATCTCACAAAAAGTTATGGAACTTTGACGCCGGAGTTTGCGCAGAACTTGGAGCAAATTACCAAAGAATGCGTGCAAGCGTGCGAGACAGTTTCCCGCCTCCCTGCCGTAAAGGCGCTGCTGAATTCAACTGTATCATACGATTTGGTGATAGTTGAGATATTCGGCAGCGAATGTTTCTTGCCATTTGGATCAAGATTCAATGCACCTGTCGTAGGACTTTTATCGAGCGTTCTGTTGCCATGGGTGAACGACCAGCTCGGCAATCCTGAGGAAACCTCGTACGTGCCAGCGTACATGATGGGCTATGGGCAACGAATGACGCTATGGGAAAGGTTCACCAACACCTTAGCGGTTCTATGGGCTAAGAGTCATTACAAATACAGATCACAAATTCCGTCACAGGTTAGTATTGATTGATGATTCAACAGTATTCTACTCAATATTTATGGCTTTATTAAGCCCATTAACGTAGCTAATAAAATTGACCACATAGCGTCGTTCTTTTTGCTTCTCTCTTGATATTTGATGACTCGTTTGAAACAATTGCCGACCGACCGACCGTTTAATATACATATTGCTGAATGACAAAATGAAAGGAATTGTAACATACTCCGATTTCAACACCTTTGGATATAAAATCTACTTAATTTTAACTAAACATTCCTTATTTTGCAGGCAATTGCTGACCGTCTTTTCGGAGCAGGGTATAACCTAGAAACATTAGCACAAAACTACAGCCTTGTGCTATCGAACAGTCACTTCAGTCTTAACGAAGTGCGGCCCTTGGTGCCGGCTCTAGTGGAGGTCGGAGGAGTGCACTTGGACGAGTCCCAGAAACTGCCACCGGTAAGTCATAGGATCTTTTCTTCAGGCTCTTCTCTCACTTTATTTACGCAGAACTACGCGGATTCTCATGGATCGATTAGAATTTGTCGTGGTAAGAAAGTTGTATATTTATGTCCGTAAGTGTCAAACACTCGGTTAGCATTTGCAGACATAGCGACACAGTAGGTATCAGTTGCTACAGATATCAAATTTACCAAAATAACAGCGCCTGTTAAGTACCCACCGGAAATGACGCTTTTCCAGTTTCCAAAAAAAGATCGCTGTGAGAGAACTAGCTTAATACTGTTAAGTTAATGTTACTAATTTTCCAGAAGTGTACCAATTAATCTTTCGAGTGCAAAAACAATACAGATAATATTTATCAGTTTCTGCAATTCCAACTAACTAACAATGTAGGTAGGTAGTAACAGAATTGTGCGAGAATGTGGTTTAATTAAAGTGAGTCTGAATGTACCTAAAGGCAAAAACGGAGATGTTGAAAATGTGAGATATAAGATATCAAAAATGTTCTAAATAGATATAAATATTCCTAAGATATTATGTTAGTAGAAATGGATGTTGCACAACACTGCTTTAGCTATGTTAAAAATCGCAAACTAAGCAAACACTGGTGTCTGGACAAAATCCGTCACCGATGTCCTAACGAGAAACTAGGTATATCCTAGCTTTCCGAATTAAGTAAATAAATTAGGTAAACATTTTTATTGGTCAAATTTTTAAACTAACTAACCAATTGAAGCACAGAAATGAGAGGGATGCACAGATCACGATATTATACATAGCTCCGGTAAAAATAACTAAAAGCAAGTTTGAGCATTTGCAGGAACTGAAAATGGTTATCGATCAGGATTACCATCCCTTTCATCTTTACTTTTATACCCCTACAATTTAATCCAGGTACTTAGACTTAAACTTTGTAATGATAAATATTAAAAATAAATAGGTTTTATTGAAGATCAATCGTTAATTTCAATTTTACATACCAACATTTTACACAAATCTCTTATGTGACATGTTGAAATTTTTATTATTATTTTTACTATAATTACTTTTTTCATTTAAAAATAAATAGCAAACAAAGTAAGAAGCATAAAATCGTCAAATTATCACTTGTATCTTTTGTTTTATTTAGGTACCTTATATTTTTTTCAGTAGACGGTTTTTATTGATTATCTCAAACAAATTAATTTTACACATGAGAGGTCTTAAAGTCGCAACGACGATAGACCAGAAAAAAAGCAAATGAGAGGCTTACAACAATAGACAACTAATATTTTAATAGAAGACTTATGCCTAAGTGTTCTCGGCGAGCCTGAAAGCGACATTTCAACGAAGACGTAACAACGATCTTAGGCTTATAAGTTATAACCAGCATTATTGTGCACGACACAATGGTGGCCATTAAACAAAATTGAATTGAATAACCAGCATTCCATTCTCTAACTCTGGTCCCAGTCTGTCGCATGATGGCTGTCAGCTTTACCATGGTTATCCACATCTACATTATAAACATGAATATTCTATACCATTGATAAACAAAGCTGACCGCAATTATCAGCAGAACACTATTAACCTATATTAACAATGCAAAGGGAATCCGACAGCCTATCTGCAGACTTCCGACCCGAGACCTTAGACCTTCGACAGCAATCGATGAAATAGGCAATAACATCCAAATTACAATAACTGCCTGTTTTCATACCAATAAATGTTGACCCCATTTGATGCGCACATATCATATTTATCAGCACTTCGCAGACAGTATGACACCGCTACTCTTGTATTGGGGAATCCAGATATTTTAATATTATGTTGTGCATCTTACAACTACAATAATTTTGTTTGACTAGTTACCTATCAGATCATCTGAGCATCAGTCAGATAGGCTGATCAATTTCAGATTGATCAAATTCAAATTCAGACCATGTTTTATGGAAAACTTCCCCGTTTTGTCAAACGAATTAGGCACTCATTCATGCAGATATTTAATAACTGTCCCCTTAAATTCACACAACTTTCTTTACAGAAACTAAAAACACTGCTCGACAAATCAGACGAGGGTGTGATCTACTGGAGTTTCGGGTCCATGTCGCGGATTGAGACCATTCCCGAGGAGACCCTGTCGCAAATATTCGAAGTGATATCCGAGCTGCCGCAGAAGGTGCTGGTGAAAATGAATCAAGCGATATTGCCGAGGAATATGACTGTGCCGGACAATATTTACACTATGGACTGGATACCGCAGTACTCAACATTATGTAAGTGTAATATACAGGATGATATTTGGTCGTCAATGTTCCCGAAAACTACGGAATCTCCTCATCATCACGATCATTTTTCTCCATGGAAGCATACATGGGAAGTGTCTGTTTTCCAAAATATTAGGGTCCAAAGTTGAGTAAATAGACTGCGTTTTTCTGCATAAATGCACATTGACGCATGTAGCAAGATTTTTTCACGAGAAATAATTAATATCTGTCTATGAAAAAACTAGCATAATCACTGGACACTATAAATTTCGCCCTATCAAGTAATAAAAAAATAAAAAAAACAAAAAATTTACATCGTTTTCCAGCATTTTTTTGGCATAAACTTACTTTATTTGATGTATAGAGTACGTACCCTTCGTTAAGGGTGGCAACGAAAAAACACCTGTATATTTTATTTATTATTTATTTATTATTCTTTAAATATTCTAGGACTTAAAATTAGGTACAACGTCCCACAAAACTGCTTGCGCCGTTTGACTGTGGGATCCGTGATTAATATTAAATACTATGTACTAGAGTGCGTTTCACCGTATAGCTCCCATGGAAGATGGCGCCCGTTACTATGTGCATGAATTTATTTATGAGTCTGACGAAGCCGTAAATTGAAGTTACATTGTATCAACGGGGAGTGGTTTATGTAATATCACGCAATCATGAATTTAAAGATTCAATGAAACTTGTATTAAACTGAAGATATTTTTTTTTATTTTTACGGAAAACAAGCAATGATATTTTCTCAGTTATAAACTAATTAGGAAACAGTACACCAATAGTGTTATGTTTTCGCTTATAAATAGCTGAGACTTGTTAAATGCTATAGAAATAGTAATAATAATGATGGTACATAATGGTAATATGAATTATATTATATTCACAGTTTTTTGGCCCATGAAGTAGTCATAACCAAAGGCTATCATTTCGTGAATACTAAACATTCACAAATGTAGCCCAAGTTGTATGGATGTAAGAGGCATTTCCCTGCTTCACATGACGTAATTGATTACGTACCACGCTAAGAAGTCGCTTCATCATAATCAAACCTAAAGAATTTCCTATACTTTCTACAGGTCACCGAAACGTGAAGCTGTTCATATCCCATGGAGGTCTGCTTGGCACGCAGGAGACAGTAGCGTGTGGAGTACCAGTGTTAATGGTACCGTTGTATGCTGACCAGGCGCTGAACGCTAAAGCTATGAATGACCGCGGCGTGGCCCGAACTGTTACTCTTAAGGACAGCACTGCGGAGGAATGGAGGGAATCGCTGCATGATCTGCTAACGAATCCTAAGTAAGTATACCTACTGTGAATGTGGCTCCAATAAGGCCAAAATAAAATAGTTCAGAATTTTAAGTGCAGCAGCACAACACGCAAATAGTTAATTTTGCTTTGATAATTTTTTGGAGCTATAATATAATAAAGTCTTCTTGGCCATGTTTTTTAACCTACTGCGGCAGAAGTAGGTTGTCTTAGTTGTGAGTCATACTAGGTGAATTTTTTTACACAGTTGGGTTTTCTTTTGAGGTAAATGATAGGTCAACTCACTTATTTACAATGTAACTAACAAAAAAAATATTTCAGATACAAACAAAATGCACAGCGACTGCAAAGCATATTCCTCGACCGGCCCATGCCTCCATTAGACACAAGTGTGTACTGGATCGAGTATGTACTCCGCCACAAGGGGGCGCCACACCTTCGATCTCCAGCCCTGGAGCTTCCACTCTACCAGCACTTCCTACTAGACGTAATAGCCCTAAGTTTAGTTATCACTGTTATATTAATATTTATACTTCACACAATAATCAGCCATCTTTGCAAATGGATAATGACAAATGACAATGGTTCCAAACAGAAAAACAGTTACCGAAGATATTTCAGCCTAATTCTATTTATATGGAAGTTTAAACTGAAGACAAATTGAGTATTCTACTAAGCACAAGTACTTTAAAGGAATATTGTATTATAATAACATAGGTGTAAATAATGTGAGTGATAAGTATTTAAATAAAATATTTTTAATGTATGTACATATGTATTACTTTTGATTTTGACTAAAACCATATCCCATATTCCATTCCAAATACCAATCTGACCTAACCTAACCAACCTGCATAATACTTAGATACATTATAATGTATTTTTACCTACATCAGGTATGATGGTGCAGACAAGGATCCATATTATTTAATAAATGCAAGTTTACCTCACACATTATTTCTGCTAATTATTATTTCACACACATGTATATATCATATCATAACATAGTATAAAACAAAGTAGCTTTCCGCTATCTGTCTGTTCCTGAGCTTAGTCTTTAAAACTACACAACGAATTTTGTTGTGATTTTTTAAATAGATAGAGTAATTCAAGAGGAAGGTTTCTATGTATCTTATCAGCAATGCACTAATGCAAAGCGGGGCAGGTTGCTAGTATTGTATATTAACTATGTTTAAAAATAGATCTCACCAATAAAGGACAGGTTCTCCGAAATCCATGTCAAATCTGAAGTGTGAGAATGCTAGGAGAGCCCCGTTCTTTTGTTTAGCAATCAGGTACCAGGATGTGTCCTCGGTCATGTCTTCCACTTTTTTTTCCTTATTCCAACCCCAGGCACATGTTTCATACCTGGAATAATAATGTATAAAAGTAAGATTATTAATATGCAATTCTAGTTCACGTATTTATACAAACAAAAATATCAATTCAAACTTTATTTCAAACTAGTAGACGCCCACTACTCCGTCCGCATGGATTGCAGAAAAAAATAAATGTAGATATTATCTGGGATAAAAAGGAGCTATATGTTAAGTGGGACCGGTAACATATTCCTGAAAACTGCATCGAGTTCAGTTCAGCCGTTTCAGAGTTTAGCGTGCACAAACATCAATCCGTTATAATTTTATTATATGTATAGATACATAGTCATACAAAGAGAAATAAGTACTAAAATGTCTTTTATCACCAAAGCAGTCACCCAGAAGTAAGTTACACACCCATTTGACTATAACAGTGTCAGACTTAATCTAAAAACCAATAAAACCATTGGAAAATATTAGGAATTGTGTCTTAAGTCTATCCTTTACAATTTAAATACTTCAACTAAATTACATTCAATCTCATCTTGATTTGAGTTCCTAACTGAGGTACTTACTGGTTGAATACTACCTGTAGTGCCTGTACCTTCTAAGATGCACTTAAATATACACAAAATATGATGACTTAACCCTATAATATGCCATAATTAACACTAAGTAGAAACATTATACAAACTTACAATGTTTTCATATTCCTTTCAGTCAGATCAATAGCCCAGTCTAAAACAGCCTTGTCCAGGTCAGTGACCCTCTGGACATACATCTCGACATCCATATCATTGCTGCGGTAGACCAGCAGTTCTTTGCACAGCTCTGCAACATCTTTCAGCTTGTTTGCAGAGGTTACGAATGACATGCCATCGGCTATTTTTCTCTGCTCCTGTTTTCTGGCCAATCTCTTTTCTTTGTGCTTATTAGGATTACTGCTAGATTTTTTCTGTAATAAACGATAGTTAAGGAGGAACAAGTAAATAATATTTAGCAATACAATGAGGAGGTTAGTGTGTTCACATTTACTTACTCCCATCGTGTTGTTTGAACAGTTGATTTAAAGAAAATTATGAAAAGACGTAGTTTTTGACTTCTGGAATGAATAAGATACTGATTGCATGCAGATTTAACTTAATTTATAGAAAAGTTCTCATTTAAAATCCAAACAAACAACGACGCCAGCCAAAGGTCGCCCGTCACTACTAGTGATGAGCGTTTATTCAACGAACTAGTCGAATCGACTAGTCCATCTACATTCGACGATTCAACGGTTTATCGTTCATTCGTAGACTAGTCGAATTCATAGACTATATAGTCGAATTCATAGACGGCTATTTTAAATAGTCCACGTTCATTTCGACGAGACCGCGTCGACGTGCGACGGTACAGCTTTTGAACGTAGTCGTGTAACATTCGACGAGAATGCGATGAGACGTTGACGCGGTAGTCAAATTAATTGGAGCTTTATTACATACTTCCGTTCATATTTAAAAATACTTTAATTGTACTATTTCAAATTTATTCTCTTGATTGAAGAAAAACGATCCTGTTCACGTGCGTGATAGAGAAACTAGAGTAGTGGATATAAACTGGTTTACATTTATCTAAACAGGTTCCTAGAATGATTTGATTTTAAAGTAAAAATAGTAAAAGTGGCCGCCATATTTAACTTTTTAGTTAAGTGTCGGATTGCTACTAAAATCGATATCTAAGGTTCCTAGCAGTTCCCAAACACATTTCCGGTGTCAAAATAGTGAAAATGGCCGCCATTTTGAACTTTTTAATTAAAGGTCGGATTGCCTTCAATTTCGATATCTGAGGTTCCTGGCAGTTCCCAAACACATTTCCGCTGTCAAAACTAATAAAAGTGGCCGCCATTTTGAATTTTTTAGTTAAGAGCCGGATAGATTCCAAAATCGATATCTGAGGTTCCTGGCAGCTCCCAAACACATTTTCGATGTCAAAAATAGTGAAAGTGGCCGCCATTTTGAACTTTTTTAGATAAGTGCCGTTATATATAAAGAATATATATAAATATATAAAGAAAATATTATTTATCTTACACCTAGGTACTTAGACTACGGATCTTACGAACCTTTACATTTACGAACATGACTTTTAAACTTTATTTTACTGAAATCACTTTCCATGCACGGAGTAACTAACACCAAATAAAGTAGTGACGTCACGTCGTTTGATGGCAAAAGAGTTCGTGTATGTTTTTCTTGTTTGAGCATCCGTAATTTTTTTACAATGTTCCCCTAAATCCTGGAAAAACCCTAAGCTGAGAACATTTTTTGTTTTTTTTTTGTTTAGTTTATCCCGAAGGAAAGGCAAGGGGAACTAAGCCCATACAGCCATTGTCTTTGGTAAATCATTTCTGAACATATGATGGATGATAATGATGATGATGAATGGAAACGCCAGGAAAATCCCCAAGAACAAGTGTAAAATTAGTAAAAATGAAAAATAATTGCAGAAACAACTTACATGAGCCCATGAAGAGATCTTATTCCGACTAAAGTTTTACTCGGCTTACTTACCTGCATATAAAACCATGCACACGCACTAGATTCATATCACAAGTAATCAAAATATAACATATCTACCAGAAAACATCACTTTACAGACACATGCAAAGCATTTGCAAATAATTTTTGATTTTCACAAGAAAATTACACCTGCACCCTTCCAGCTTTTCCCGCCGAATCCCCCTGCACCCTTTCAGCTTTTCCCGCCGAATCTGTCAAACAGCTGTCAAATAATATTTTTTCATTTAATCCTGGGCAAAGGCAATGAAACTATGTCCATACAGCCGAGGATGAAATCAGAAAATATTCACCTGTAAGCGAACTAACACTTTTGACCCAGAATACAACCCTTTCCCTTTTAACTAATTTCGAATAATGCTCCTTCGAACACCTGATTCATATTATTGAGATAAATATTTCAAAGTTAAGAGTTACAGTACAGGATAAGCGTAATGCAAGGTCTTCGCAGGCACATCACTTCATTCCTCCTATCTTACTTTCTTCTTTCTTTTTCAGCCTATTGCAGTCCACTGCTGGACGTAGGCCTCCCCTAGGGCATGCCACAAGGGTACTGCCACAGGGGGGTTTTACCCATAGTCACCACGCTGGGCAGACGGGTTGGTGACCGCAGTGTGATTTTCGGACTATGTTGTCAGTGCGGGAGGTGCTGCTGCCCATCTCCCGGAAATCCTTAATCGCCTCGTACGATACCCACGGGCAGGCAGGGGTGGTACAAACTCTACTCTGCCGGCACCACGCCTATCTTACTAGGGCATTGTAAATACCTACCATTTACCAAGTGAAAATAAAAATGCTTTTAAACCACAAGTGGTTTTATTTTAGAAAAGTTACATACAAACATTCATATTTTAATGAACATCACTAGTTCCGTTATGTCGTAAGTACACACAAACACACGACGTCGAACCTAGCTACCCACGGCTACTCTGCTTATTTGTCCAAATCTTTAAATACGTTTAGAAATAATCCTACGCCGATGTGTTAATTCTAACCCAATTACCACAGAGATTCACATTTCACAATGATAGGAAAATAGAGAATGCATCCACATAACTATTGTTAGCGAAAGAAAAGCGTTACGCGTAGCGCGTACTACGAGTCTACGAATGTAACGTGCTACGAAAGAGCTACGACCTACTACGAGGCAGCGTATTTATTTATCTGTAGACAAGTTATTATGTGAGCCGAACTGCCAATGGAATCCGTTGGTAAGCAATAATACAGATAGGTACATACTGCTAACGTTTTTTCATAGACAGGATGATGAAACACACGTTTTTCGAACAAAGTGCGAAGGTGAAACTAACAAAATAATTTTGAAATATGTAAAGACTAGACTAATTATACTTAAATAATTATTTGCATTGAAACATTCACACATTATAGAAAAGTGAATCCCAGTGATTGTTATAAGTATGGTAACGGCCTTATAAAGTCTGTGCAGCTAGGAATAAGCAGCCTTACCCGCGAGCTTCATTGTAAATTACGTCGTTTGACATGTATGTAAACCATAGCTGTGAACTGTGAGTAAAACCAGCGTGAATAATTAAATGACAGCAACATTAGGTTCTTAAGTCTGCGAGTAAGGCTTAGAATAGTAAAAAGGTATATAGGTATTGATATAGATAGATAAATGCAGGGTCTTGGTAGTACATAATACCTGCTTCATCCTATTCTATGAGGTAACTGATTAGATTATTTAACCAATTAGGTATATTATTCAATCATTTACCTACCTATATCATGTACATAAGGATATCAATTACTTATAGCCATAGCCACACAAACAAGGCAAGGTCGCTCTTTAGAGGTCTCTTTATTATTACTACCTAGATACATTGGGTAAATATAATTAATGATAATAAAATTAAACAATTGCAAGCATTCATACTCATACAAAAATATGTTTTCAATCTTAATAAAATATCCACGAATTGAACGTAGACCGTCTTATTGCTGCCTAATATTATATCTCTCGAGTGCTTCACATGTTTAGGACATCTAATAATTTAGTTAAAACATAATTTAGGTCAAAATATAAAAAATGGCAGTAACTTGATTGTAACTATACACAGCGCCGGCCCTAAGTAAATTTTAGAATAGAGCGAGATCCAATTATGGCGCCTCTCCTGTTTGCTCCTAACAATAATATTATATACTTATATCTTTACTATTTAGGCGCCCTCTAGGATTTGGCGCCTGGAGCGACTGCTCCGTTCGTCGTATGGGCGGGCCGGCCCTGATTATACAATGGAAATTAGGTACGACTGGAAGAAGAATAGTAGCTAAAGGTCGTAGCACATTATGTCCGCACTGCAACGGCATAGCAATTAACACTAATCCAGAGGACAACTCATCGTATTTGAGCATTATCATCGGGTATCGTAAATTTTTTAATGTAGTTGTGATTATATTGTCTATGTGGAAAAGGTGGTCGGCCAGTAATGTGTTATGACCTTAAATGTACATTGTAAGCTCAGTAGGATACCTAAATTTTAAATTAATTGATTAGGATCAAGCCAGCAGGCGATTCAGTTTGCTTAGATAATATTAATATATACCTATATACTGTCTCAAATAAACTGACGTAAATAGAATACGAGTAGTAACATGTAATTTACATAAAAATAAAAATGAAGTAAGTATGTAAAATCAGATAGGTATTTAAAGACCTTTTGACACATTAAGGCAATTAATTGCAAATACACAATTTTACCATAGATATATCTATGACTTTAATTATTTATAAGTACACAATTAACTACAATATCTATAGCTACATTGCAAGACTATAGGTTTTTGAATTAATTTCATTTTATAAGAAAAAAATTGGAAAGCAAATATACTTCCTAAAAATATACTGTACTCGTAGCGTAGGTAGGTACGTATAGTATGGCACAGCGTCATTGAAACAAATCGTGTGCTTATAGAATATGTGCCCTTCTTTTTTACACAAAAAATAAAAAATAGTAGCGTTATTTCACAGTTTAGGATTTAAATTCCTAATTTTGCAATGTAGCACAATTCGCAGGGCCAGGAACACCGCAACATCATGCCTAGGGTTCACACAATACAGGAATCACGTAAATAACGTTAGGCAGTCTTTGGGTAGGTCGGAAGATTTTAGCGACTAACTAGACAATACAATATCTCCATTTTAAATAATTGTCCTAATTCTTATTATCACACCTAAATAACAATTATTATAATGCCAAACGTTGTACATACTTGACCTTAAGATCTTTTAAAAATATTTTTAAACGCGTATGATTAAAACACCGCTGTTAAATTTTTTAAGCTTTTTTCAGAGCGTATCGCTGAAGTATGCAGAGATACGTAAGCGTAATTTTCTACATTTTCATGGGCAAGGTTTTGTTCTGAAAAACTTCAATAATAAGTTGGTTTCGGTAAATAAGTAATTGAATAATGTTGATATATCTGGCCCTAGGCTAGACGACCTGTCACCGCACAAACGGGGATATTTTTAAAAGATCTTAATTATATTGGGATTTAAGAGGGTACGTAGTATATTGTTGTTTACCGACCACATTAACTACTCGCTAACACCAAGGTTTCCATACGATCTACTACTGTTTGAACTTAACACTAAATACTTGAATAAATTGGTGTCATTTGGGTAAGTGACATTAGTATAACAAATTCAAATAGCGACGCATCACGAGTTGTATAATTGTTGTTGGTTAGGTACTGGTAAAAGAACAATGACAACTTTACATACCCATAGAATTAGTAGGTATTGTACGATCTGTCACAAAGTTTGTAGCTCTAATTTTGATCTTAACTCGTGCGACTTCAATTGGATTCACGAAATTATTTGTAGGTGTTAATTTTATTAAAGTGTTACCCTGAATTCGACTCATAAAAATTTCAAACTTTAAAGAGTTACGAAAAAATGTGATCAAAATCTTGGGGTCAACTATTTATAAAGCAAATATCAAAACTCCATTTGAAAAAACAAGTTGGACAGATAAAGTATGTTCAACATTCAAAAATAGGTATTAGGATAATAATCTCTTAAGTATGGTTTATATTTTGGTTTAACTTTAGGAGTGTACAGATTGGCCGTAGATTTAATTCTAAAAACTTCATGACTACACACATTCTCTATTACAAACATTATAGATACGAACTACAAGAGCATGCAACTAATTAAGTAATTGCAGAATTCGTCGGATTCTTTGATGTCTAATAAGACAGTGAAAGAGTCGAAGAAGTGTGAGGCCTTCGAAGATACAATTAATACTTAGTACTCATCCGAATACAAAATTTCATAAGAACGCTTTGTTGGTACAACGTCTATAGTTGTCTTAATTGGCACATCTGCGGCATCTTGTGACCAGCACATCTTGAATATTGAGCAAAAACCATCCCTCAAAAAACGCACCTTAAAAACTGTACCTCAAAATTACAAAATGTCTCGTACAAGTCCGTATATTTTGATTTAACGTGGAAATAAAGGAGGTACGTCGTTCCAAGGTTTAATTATTATAATTAATTTCAGCCATATGATTTCAGTGATCGACATACTCTAGTGTTTTTAAAAAAATTTTTGCATCGTAGTCTGTAGTTGTTCGAATATTAATAGGACTAGTTTCATTGAGCTGTAAAACATCATTATACATCAATGTACGGCTCGTTACAAGCATGGCAGTTGGTAGACCAAATGAAACTCTTGCATATTAATGTTCAACTATCCATGACATTACTAGAGTAAGCTCCCGATTCTCGATAGGTTTTACATCATAAAGTCGCCACAGTCTACGCCGAGGTCCCAGTCGTCGGAGGTCCCGGTGGCAGTGTCGTCGTACTCCGCCAGCGCTTGCTCGTAGGCTGAGGCTTCGTATGCCGTAACTCCGTCTAGCATGGAACAGGCTTGGGAGACGTTCGTGTGGTGCATTATGGGCATGGCGTGAAGAGCGAAGTCCTCACCTTCTTGAGACCATGTTAAACCTGGAATAAAAATTTTGAGGTGGTGAGACAACCGAACAAACATCTAGGCATCCACTGTGATCAACGCATCTCAGCAGCTAAATAAAATCCATTCATGAATCAGTTTAATGACTCTAACATTTAGAGCTATATTCTTGAAGATAATGAACACCCCATTATGAAGGTATACAGTTTGTTAGATGCATCTTATAAGTGAAGACATCACAATCGTTGAATAATTTACTGCAGTTCCGGTAATATTAGTTTCTGATAGCGCTTTTGAGTCAGAAAGGGAATACTAACGTCCACTCCACACCCCGTTGGGCAGCGTGACCCAGCCCCAACCCTGTCCCCACGACAGCTGATGCTCCAGCTGCCCGGCCAGCGGGACCTGCCGCTTGATGACAGCTACGAGCCCGCGTCCGTCCAGCGCTCCTACAGTGCCGCGTCCGTGACGACTGTAATCTGACGGTGGAGTTGCTGCAATAAAAAAGGTCAGTTATAAAATTATTAATAAAGAAAATGGAAAAAAATTTTCACCCGAGTGGGTATCGAACCCACGACCAATGCAAACCGTGCCAGCCGCTATAACCACTAAGCCACCGGGTCAATTACTCGGATGACGAATTTTACAATCTCTTTTTCTAAATTACATATTGGCAATGTTATTTTTTATCAAAAGGTCAGTTAAAAAAGTTGTAGGCAATGTTATTGTAATATCAAATACCCTACAGTTTTAATGAGTTTTCTATGGTGACTACATCATGTATGACAAGAGTGTGATCCTACTACACATTACTCAAAAATCGAAAGGTTTATGATAACAAGGCCAAGAAGCCTTCTTGTCTTCAGAAAAATCGTTCAGGACCTTAGAACTTTGGATATAGCAATCTTGATCTACTTGATCATACCAATTCATAGGTAGAATGGTTCTAAAATTTGCGATTGTAAATGTATATTGAGTTAGAACACAATAGCTTTGTTTACGCCTCGACATGGTTCGCGCATTATAACTTTACAAGGGCTCGTTAAAAAGTTCATAGGGCTTTGAACCGTTTTAATTCGAACGTTTTTCGTTAATAACGAAATTGTGTAATTCTTAAAAGTTTTCGGAGGAAAATAAAAAATATGTTACGTTAATGTGTTAAGACTTGTTAAATAATTAGAAATGAATAAATTTTATTTTCATCTACGTATAAGGTACCTACCTGGGATGACAAACCAATGGCATAGTAGGGTACGTCATTGATCATTACACCCTAAGAAAAAGTGTGAAGGGGACACATCTGTGACATCTTTAACAATTTCTTTAGAAAAATTGGCACGTTGATGCATAAAGGTTCAATAAGTGTTCGCCCACCACCGGGCCCTACACCCTCCACTGACTCTCGATAACTCATAACTGCGAAAACAAGCACTTGCACTACCTACAATCGCAACAGAAATATTATTAGGTATTGAATATTTGAACTTCCGAATTGTAACGCCTAATACAATTTCATGTATAAAGGTTCATCTACCCTGATGTAAAATTAAGTTATTAAACTGTTAAATATTTTGCACATATAAAAATTCGGTACCTACGAGTATTTACATACTCGTAACTAAATATATTTCGCTATTTATAAGCAAACTAAGTAGACAATTTTTTTCTTGCCAGATTAATTTGTTTACATTTTGATCTGAACTAAATTCCTATTGTATTCCGTGTCTTAAGTGAGATACTGTAAATCAGTTAAGGTAGGTAGTTAAATCTAATGGGTCAGTAGGTATAATCTTAACTAATCCGCACATATGCTTTGATCACACGTACCGAATAAACGGGCGAGACAGTGAGCTCGGCCGAGTGCTCGGCCGGCCAGTGTGGCGACACAGTCACTAGCCCCCTGATTACCTAATTTGCAATAGCAAAGCCGAAGCAAAGCGATAGCGAAAAGTGTACAATATTCGCCTTGAAATGTCAAAGTTCCTTTGAAATTCATTTTACGTAATACGAATTTGACAAGCAATCAGCGATATTTGTAAAATTTTCGCTATCGCTTTGCTTTTGCTAGTTACGTAATAAGGGGGCTGGACCCTATTCTACTTACTAGGCCGAGTGTCCACCCTCTCGCTACTCGCACACGTCACTGTCTCGGCCGAGAAGAATTTTACTGTCTCGCCCGTTTACTCGGTACGTGTGATTAAGGTATTAGGGTAGGCTGACATAACTCGTAATATTAGGTATACTATAATTTAAGATTGACAATGAAAGATAAATACATTTTTAATAAGACATATTATTTTGCTGACGGTATACCTATAGTAATTTTAATTTCTTTGTATTATTTAGGTATATCTTTCACTGTTAAAATGAGTCAGCATTTAATTCTGGTAATCAACACTAGTTAGCGGTGTTCAGATCATGTGCAACTTCTTTCCTGCGATACCTTTTTCTGACACCCTGATAAATAGAATTACTCAATCAATAGATAGTTTATGGCCAATTTTCCCAATATTCAGATTGAACCATCTGATTGAAGGATGAACTTGATGCTGTTTTTCTCCAAAACTTTATTTTTCAAATAGGCTATCTAACCATTATAAAAAACGGCCCTTAGTCTCTAAAACCACTAACTCTCTATCATGTCTTCATCAGTATAAAGTTTTGAATTATGACAGCTTCGTTATGCTTTCCGCCTTCTAGATTATAACTAAGTGAATAAGGCGTAGAGTATTATTAATCGCACTTCGCGAACAATTGTGTTCGGTCATTATGTCACGGATATAGCTGCCCAACTGAAGTGACCTTACCCAACATAATTCCTTCATCCATACCTACTTACAAGCTACGGCATTGAAAAATCTATTCCAAAGAGTTATTCTATTTGTTTTACGGGATTTTTATAATCAGTAGAGACTAAGGACTTTATTAATAAAAAACTAAGCATTCTTTAGGCTAATCAATGCCAATGACAGATTTTCGATATATTCTGCTGTCAAATGTCGTGCTTAATGGTTGCTTACTTAGAATAAAGATTTCGCTACGAAGACCAATCATTAATCTAAGGTTGCTTAATTTAACACACGTTTTATAAGTAAGTACTCGTAGCACCGAATTTTTGTTTACATTTTACAGAGATTTCTTTAATATACTACGTGTGAACCTTTTTAGGTCAACCTGACAAAACATACTGGACCAAAGCTCTTTTTAGTCACTTTACGTCCAAGTTTTTCCGAAGTCATTATGGCTTGTGGTGGCTGCGGATGAACATTTTGGGCAGTTTAACTTTAATTGTGTACTTTAGGATGGCTGGCCCAGGCCCTGAGATAAGATAGATTTAACAAGATAACTCCGAGGCAGGCTTGGATTATGATTTTCTTAACTTATGTTGATTATATAGGCTGTCTTTGTTCAATTGATAAGATCTATTAATTTGACCTGATAATTTAATTAAATAAGAATAACAAACTTAGAACTATTAATTATCGGATTATGTTAACATTATCCTTACTAATATTATAAATGCGAAAGTAACTCTGTCTGTTTGTGTGTTACGCAATCACGCCCAAACTAGTGAACCGATTTAAATTAAATTTGGTACAGATATAGTCTAGAGCCTGAGAAAGGACATAGGCTACTTTTTAATGCAAAAAAGGGATGTAAGGAGTTGAAATAGGGGATGAAAATTTGTATGGAAATTACGTCATTTATTAAGCTAGAAGCTTAAAACTTATTTTTTAGGCTTCTGATTAGATATAAATAAATACGACATTCAAAGTTTGTAAAAAATACCCTAAAGGGGGTAAAAATAGGGGGTGAAAGATTTTGTGTGATGTCGTCTACAAAAAAGCTTAGGGCCCAGAAAATAAAAATAAAAAACAGAAAAATACAGAGAATTAATCCTTACTAATATTATAAATGCGAAACTCGGTCTGTCTCCATAAGTTGAGGCTGAAAGTTGGTGTTCCAGTCCTATTAATGACAAATCTAGACGCGCCAAGGCTAGGTAATGGTAGGTACACGCCTACAAATTACACATCTGGGACACAACATAATAAAAGATATAATCATGACTGGAATGGCATAAGGCGAAAATGTTTTGATTCCCCGTATTCCGATAATTCCAACTGATTTGCAATTATAGTTAAAAGAGTTTCCCATGAAAGCTGCATTTGCAATTACAATTAATAAAGCTCAAGGACAAACGTTTAAAGTTGCAGGTGTTCATTAAAAAGAAATGTTTATCCCATGGGCAACTCTATGTGGCATGCTCACGTGTATCAAACCCGGAAAATCTTTCTATTTTGGCAAAAGTTGGAAAAACTAAAAACGTCGTCTATAAAAATGTACTTAAATAAGCTATTTGCAGTAAAATATTGTTAATAACTTATTTTAATGTACATGTGTTTTACTTGCAAAATCATTAGCCTAAAAAATTAAAAATGCTGCCGAAAGTCACTATTTCACGCGGACAAAGTCGCGGGCACAGCTAGTTTATTTATATATTTACACATGGTTGTGTTCCCGAACTGGGGCTGCCAAAACTTCAGGATCCTAAAGGAGATACCACAGCTACGTTTAGCATAATCGACTCTTACGACATGCAGGAAGCCTCGCATTAGAATGCGTTATGAAACTTAACTTCGTAATATGAATAGGTATTATGAAATAGTTAATCATTTCAATATTACCACAGGTATTACTTACATATTACTTAGAAGTATAGGTATTATATAAATTAATTAGAAGTGCTAAATCCAATTATCCGTACATTTTGCAATTAACTTTATATGACCTCTCATTTGTTAGCTGCTTTCTTAATTACCTACCTACTGTAGGCATATCTACGTAACAGAGTAGGTATGTTTATTTGTATACTTGCACAAATTACATAAAGATTATGTAATTAAAGCAATATTCATTCATATCCAGATTAATGTTACAGAGTTTATGTTACGATGCCAGACTAACACCCTGTATGTTATTAGAATAAAACCATTCAGTATTTATGTCATTATTTTGCTGCAAGATATTTCGATGAATATGTATTTATTCGCGGCTATTCCCTTGGTATTTGTCGTTAATTTATGCGCGGATTAATTTAGCTCAGAGTTGAATACGCGTTACAGACTCATTTGCATATTATCTACAGTTCGGATACTTTAATTATTCGCAGAGCTATGTTTTGTCGAACGCGGATATGTCTATAGGTTTGTTAATTAAGAGGAGCGGTTGATAATAGCTTGAATGTTAATAGGGTCTAATAGTTTTATCTACTGTGTGTATAATGATCTTACTACTATAAAAAATAAAGATCTCCCGACCGTATTTCGGCCAAGGCGACCAATCTCTAAGGAGATTAACCAGGTACGCAGGAGATATTATAGTGCACAAGTGTGTGCGAAAACAAACACAGATGCACTCTCTATTCCGTCACTCTTATAGTCCGATACTACTAATAATGTGGTCGAAATCTCTTGTTACCCAATTTTTTCATCTTATTCTGATGTACCTAAGTATTAAAGAAAAAACATGTTTAAACGTTCGGTTATATGAAACATATCACGATATGTATAGGACGTATTGTGTCAATGTGAATTCTGTCAATTACATCTCTTTAAATTGAATTATTGGTTCATTTTTGCTATAATAAGATAAGATAAGATAATGTTTATTTTCTCTAGTTTGTATGATACAATATATCCAACAGGGCGATGGTGTGTTCAGCCTGCACACAGAGTTACATTTGGGTCTGCAGGTATGTCTGCTACTTACGATCTACTTATATTTTATATTTGTCTCAAAGATTTGTATGTAGATATAAGTGTCAAGTAGTGTGTGCTGTATGTTTGTTAGTGCATTTTTTACAAATAATAAGTTTATATAAACTTTGAAATATGTTGCTATGAAAGACATTCCACTATGAAACGAAATCAATAAAATGTGGTGACCAAGCGAGAAATAGGTAAGCTTATTTTGCCTACCTTAATGTTTTTGCAGTTCGAAAACTAATTAAAAGTTTCTCTACCTCTGAAGCCGTGAAATTGTTGAAAATGAAAAGGAAAAAAAACCAACAAAATGGCCAAGCTCGTAACTTTTATGTACCTATGTATTCTTATCTTACTTTTGATATATGTATTTACCACCAGATATAATTACCTAGTAAGTATAGGATTGAGTGACTTTCGGATAGAATCAATCTATAAAATTCTGTACATACCTAATATCTTTATTATGATTTCGATGAGCCAGCAATGACCCGTGAGGATCTCCTTCATGATCCTGCAGCTCTGGTTACTCCATTTTGTGAATATGTAGGTATGTATGTAATATTATGAATTTAAAATCTTGTTCATGTACGGTACAATCTACTCTACTACATATTATAAAACAAAGTCGCTTGCCGCTATCTGTGCGTCCCTATGTATGCTTAGGTCTTTCAAACTAGGGGAACGGATTTTGATGCGGTTTTTTAATAGATAGAGCGATTCACGAGGAAGGTTTATATGTATAGTAGCAGCACTGCACCCGTGCGAAGCCGGGGCGGGTCGCTAGTGATAATAAAAATTCAATTTCGAAAGTCGCTTTTGGCTGCGCCATCGACACCGGAATCCGGATATTGAGCTCAGATATTGAGAATTCTTTTTTAGCGGTAGTAATAAATCTGTCTTTGAAAAACTTTGAGATTGACTTGGTTTTCTCTTTCTTATACATATTTATCGTTTCTTAAATAGGTAAACGAATTTTACTCAGTTCCATAATTCCATTTCGATAAGCCTTCATTGGTAGGTCACAACTGCAATTGAGTAATCTCATCAAGAACCTAAAATGTACAAACTTACGTCTGACTCTGACAGTAGGCCTCTTGAAAGCGGTGCGGAGGTATGGCATCGACATCACCAGCTCGATGTGAGGTGGCGGAGGCAGCTGGGGAAACAACAACATTAGGATAGACATATCTAAACTTGCCCCGGAGGACAAGTATAACACTTTTATAGGCGACTTCGCAGTTCGCAAAGTTATCGAAACATTTAGTTCTCTAATACGCTTCATTTAGCGCGTTCGCATATTATTGTGTCGTGATGATGTCTATTGATCGTCGGACGTCTTTGATAATTTTGCGAATTTCGATGTCGCTCATAAAATTGTTACATTCGAAGTAAATAAATAATCTAAAGCTATGGTTTCCTAAGATATTATTCTGATAGAACGTAGCGGCCGTTCGGGCGCCGCCAATATATGTATAATACGCGATAATAAACCACGCCCCTTTTACGGTGCCGACATAATGTGAAAGCCCCATCATTGCCGCTAAATTATGGCACTGCTAGGAAACCAGTTTCAACCCCCAGTAGATAGCATGAGACAAGGGATAGATAAGAGACATATCCATCTATCAACCTATCTAGGGGATAATATCAAATAGACCTGGGTATGTACTTCGTTTGTAAAAAGGAGTACAAGCATACCCAGCAAGTCATGACTCTAAATTAGTCAAGATCATACAAAAACCCATGTTTTACTTACCGTCTTTGATATAGCTGCCACCCATTCCCTTTAGCAGCGCAAACATAAGAATATAGAGTTAGAGTAGAAAATTATCATACTTTGGGGACATGAAAAGCAAAAATTTTGATACCTAACTACTCGTATTAAAGGACCTTTATCTTACCTACTATGTATTACCTAAAGCGTATATACTTAGGTATCTAGTGCACTATTATGTATCCATATACATAAGTACATAGCTAGATACCGTCACTGAACACAAATACTACGCATGGAACGAGGCCAAGTTCAGGTCACGCCATGAAAAAGGAATTGGGCCAATAGGGCTCAACTCGACCTTTGTTGATTTCGATGTAATCTGGAGTAATATTGAATTAATTGTAAGAGATGGTCAAATTCGTCATCCGAGTTAATTGACCCGGTAGCTCAGTTGGTTAGAGCGAAGCACGGAATGCGAGAGGTCGTGAGTTCAAGTCTAATTCGGGTGATTTTTTAATTTTTTAAAAATATTATTTCTAATTGTAATTAATAAAATTGTGTGGTTCATAATGAAAACGGGAATATTCTTTTATAAATGCAGGTAAAGATACACACGATAGTATTCCTAAAATGAGGTAGCTAAAACAGAATCCTACAATTAGAGTCACGTTTAGCTTGGTGGGATAGTCACGTTTAGCTTGGTGGGACCAGATGTAAAAGTCCAAGTGACCCCGCTATGCTAAACGTGGCTGTAAGATCTCCTCAGTGATCCTGCTTTTCTGTACATACATTTTCGTATTTACATAAAAATAGTTAGAAACTATTTACTACGTGAATAAACCGTTTTAATTTTGCACAATGTCTACCCATTAATTTATTTTCGTGGAAGACTTAAATAAAGAATTGGGCTGTATAAAGGTCGTATGTAACCGACGCACATCGGCGTACAAGCGTGAAGTCCAGGCGTCCCGTGGATTAATTTTATTCAGCCCAGCGCCTTAACAGGCTCTCTGCTGACAGAGGTAAAGCCCGGTTTACCTACAGTTTATAACTATAGTAGGTACACAAATGAAAGAATTTATTGGTACCTTACCTTGTTTACGCATTAGCTGGTAGCGTGCGAAACTGATTTTTGCTTGAATTTTTTTATCGGATGGTTTGTGACTCGTGTATTCATTACCAATGATTATCAATAACCAATATTTAGAAGTTTTGAATTATTCTTATTTACCAATATAAGAAATCCTGTGCTGATGCGGGGCTTGGCTAGAATACTTCAGCTACATGGAGATGCAGTCATTCTGTGCATCTCGTAAGAGTCGACTAAGGAACTCGGGCATTTTTAGGTGATAAGCTAGCAAATTGTCACTGAACATTCATATCTGTGTATCTTCTATGCTGCTCTGGGAGTGAAAAAAAAAGTATAATACTACAGCTGCTTCTCTTCCCGGGCATACTGTAGAAGTCAGTAGAGGGATAAGAGGGTTTTGGTGTTTTGTAGGCGATGGGCTGTCACTACTAACCGGACTTGTACATCTCAATTATACCCTCAAAATTGGTCAGAAGTGGCACCATGTGGTTCTATCGGCCCTTGGTGCTCTCCTACCCCGTAACGGATAAAGGCGTGATTATATGTATGTATGTAAACATGGCTGTGGATCTCCTTTTAGATCCTACAGTTCTAACTACCTTGTTTCGGAAACGCAGCCGTGTCTATATGTAGGTAGCTATAGTGCTTTGACGTTATCTTAGGTAGGTTTCCAGAACATTGAATGACTAGATGTTCATTGTCAGCACTTCCCTTGTACGTATATTATTTTCTTAGGATTAATCCACATGCAGATTTCTAATTTTGAGAATAAATATGGTGGTGCGTGAAGCTAGCTACCTAGGGTTCTAGATATAATATTAAGTCCTATTCAACAATTTTGTTTACAATCAGATAAATTGATATGGGTAACATAGGTAGGTCCCATTATAAGTTAAGCATCACAAAAAATGTTTCTTTGATAAAATTACTAAAATTACACACATAATATTATATCATTCACTCGCCGAAACCTTATGATGCGAATGTCATAATCATACAAATATAAAGAGACGTAAACCCATAATTTAACAAGGGGATTTGTTTTTCGCAAGTACCTACCCACAAAATATACGTCGCAGTAAACCATGACGCGGCTTCCTCTAGAGGTGATGTATTACGTTTTAGGGTTCCTATTTCAAAAGGAGAAAAACTTAACCCTTATAGCAGGAAGGTACCCACACTAGTAGGTATATATTTCTTAGTCTATGTGTTTTACTAGCAAGATTGTATTTCTCAAGAAATTAATGTTATTGCTAAGATAATAAAACTTGATGAGTTCCTTGTAGGCAATTTTCACTTTCATATAGATAGGTAATAGTATTATAAAATTATTAATATAGAAATGGAAAAAAATCTTCACCCGAGTGGGAATCGAACCCACGACCTCTGCATTCCGTGCCAGTAGGTAATAGTAGTTGCAATATCTCGCTGCACGCGGGGCAATAGAATGTTCTATGATTCCGCGTGCAGCCAGACATTGCGGCTACTCTACTTATATCAAGTTGATTCAATAATGTTGGTATAGTAGGTACTTCTTATTTGTAAATGAATAAATTATCGTGTTGCAAGTGAGAATATTTGACAACGACACGCAATTAGGTACACAAATACATATACATACATACAGGGAGCTGATACTCGTATGCTTAATAATGCTCATACCGCAGAAGGTAGGCTCAAGTTCGGTCTTACCGACTGACTGCACCGAATCTCCGTTTTTCAATACATACATACCTACTTATTTGGTTACAAATAGCTAAAACGAAGAAGCAATACTTTCGGTTCACACTTGGCCGTATTTTTTTTCAGTTCGCTTCAGATTCCACTCCAGCCTGCGTACGCCCAATTATTGTAAATAATGGGACAAGATCGCGTTCCTTCAAGGACGAGGGGATCATGTCGACAGTTTGTGATACTTTTTGATCGCAGGCTTGGATTACGAAATTGATTAATTCTCATGAACAATTTCTTTCTCAAGTGCAAGTTCTTATTTCTTGTGACAAATTTCGATCAACTTTTTACACAGACTAGCTGTTGCCCGCGGCTCCGCTCGCGTGGATGTTGCTTATTGCGTGAACTCCAACGCTCATCCGACTTTAGTAGCTTTTATTAAATAAAAGTTCGAAGCCTCTGTTGTTTCATTTGTTAAGCGATACTATATTCTAATCAAATATGAATAAGATCTCTTATTTAAAACGGAGTAGTCGGTGTCGGAGCAGATCAAAAAATATTGAATTGTATCAGGCGTCACTATTCGGAAGTACAAATCTCTATTGAGGGATCGCCCACCACCGGGCCCTATACCCTCCGCTGACCCTCGGATCTGCCTACTCATGATCACGAACACAAGACACTACAGTCGCAACGAGAAGCCAGATCCAAGCACCTAGCATGCAACCATAAATACATAGCTGCTAATCCGAAAACCAATTAAAATTTTAATCGACATATGTTTCGCCAACACCCGTGGCATCATCAGGATTAGTTTTCCATGTTAGTTCTATCTACCGAACCAACTAACTAGTTGGTGATCCCTCAATACAGATCAAAAAACTTTGCTTTAGAACCTTTTTAGTTACAAATATCCCGATTTGTCAATGGCCAAGGTCATTCACGACTACAATCCTGTTAAAAAACATGTGCAGCATTTGAAGTCATTCAGAATAATCCACATAATACAAGCCAATTAAAACCAGGACTAAAACACAAGCATTGTTCAAATTCATTTGCAATAGGGTATAATTATTATTTACTAATCTTTTAAGGCTTTTAATAATTACTCTCTCACGTTCAATTTTAATACTCAGCTTTTAGATATAAGTCAATGAACTAAACAATTATTTGTTTTGAACTGAGTTCAAGAACAGCGAGAGTGAGTCGTGACGGTATGATTGAGTCGATACTTGACAAGAGTATAGTACTTCACGACTCGCAATCTTGATAAAATATGTACGTAAGTAAGTACGTTTATCTTTGATGATGTTCGTCCTATGGTTGGTACATACCTAGGAGTACATAATTATTTATTTATCACGCCTGAAACTTTTAGGTTATATTGTATTAATCTAGGCAATATCGTTATCTGGATATAGGCTCTACTTACTTCATTTCTGCATCAGACTTGGCGAGCATCCACACGACATGGCCAGGGTCCCTTCGGGAGCCTAGCGCCATCAACTGTGACAGCTTGGCCCCTGGCGGCAGCGCAGGCCTCCGGGGCACCTGCCCCGTCCACGTGGCAAAGGCAAGCATGTCCGGGCTCTCTTTGACCAGGTGCTTCTGCGTTGCTATGCATTTGCCTGATGCGTCCTGAGTAAAAGAAAGGTTGGTGCTAATCATAGTACCTAGCGAACTTATGTACTAATTTCAGAAAATAAAGCACATCATATACTATACAGGGTGTAACAGAAAGGGTATGTTAAGCGAAAAGCTATGTAAATAGCCCACTATAGAGAACCTATTTCTAAAATTTGAGACTCGAAATAATATGTTTATATTATAAGATTGTATGAACATTCCTGAGTTATGTAGGAAGACTCCATACTATCTGGAAAAATAAACATGTAATTACGAGTCTGAAATTTTGTAGGTTCCTAGGTTCCTTTTAGTGGGCTATTTACATAGCTTTTCGCTTAACATACGCCTTTTGTTACACCCTGTATAAAGGAGTGAAAAGCATAAAGACTGGATGCTATATGAAGTGGTGGGGAATATTAAAAGGGGTACAATGAACAGTTTATCAGTTCATTAGGTTCACGCGTAATCCATCGATCCATAAACGTTTCCGAAGTCAATAATATTTATCTATGTCATGCGTATAAAATATTTTCCAGACTCTATCCATATTTGATCTCACTTCAAAATTTCGCTCAGATCTATGTAACGTGTTTTTATTGAGTAACAAACAATAACATAAATATTGGCTGGAATCTAGGGTAGGAGCATCGGATAAAGGGAAAGGATTACCGCTTATTGATATAAAAAACGTCACATTTATAACACAATAGGCGATGAAAACGAAAAAAAAAACAAAATTGACGCCAAAGGTATGGCAAAACATGGTGGGTAATTATAAAACTTACAATGGATAGGTTCTTTGCGGTTTGAACGGGGAGGGTAAGTTGATAGTCTCTATTTGTATGGATTTTATGTTGTTTTGATTAATTGCACTATCTTTGGGAGCGTTTTAAACTTATAATAATGCCCATTAGAATATGTATGTGTGTACTCGTGTACACGTTGTAGTTGATCTAACTATTCCAGTCTGAGAGTAGAGCAATTACATAAATAAACATATAAATTACAAAAGAACTAATAGCCGTAGCCTAAATAAAGCGCGGTACGTACACTGAATATTGCATAAAAGTCGACAGAAAACAATTTTACTTCTTAATAAACTCTAAACATTTAATAAGAAAGGAAAATACACGTAAAAAGTATAAGGTGTTTCACAAAAGCCTCCTGAAACGTAATTTTCACAGGGAATTATTTTTATGTAGGTAACACACGAGATGCCAACGTTGACGCGAATTTTGTTCCCTATCGTATAGGTAATAAGGCACGTCTAATGTATTCGAGTCAAATAATCTACATGTAATAAGTAAACAGACTTAATTTGAGCTGAAAGGCTTCATGGAGCGAGAGATAAGATAATTTTCATGATCGCGATTAAAATTAAATTCTAGCTATTGTAGGTAGATATTTAGTGTAGGGATCAAGAGTGTTCAATGTCAAGGGTACAATTTGCCCCATTTACTAGAAGCACAGTGCCATTAAAACTTAGAATTATGTTGAAGAAAATTGAACCTAACGTTTTAATTTATTTTGAGACCATTATCGGTTGGAAATATTTGTGTGTGAGTGTGTGTAGAACTATAAAACGCTCGTTTCAATCGCCTAATAGGTACTCAAAATGGTTTAAGCTAAAATTAGCTTTTTTTTTCTTAAAAAAAACTTCTACATGTGACCTATTAGATCTACTGTGGCTCCTCACATAGGTACTCGTAGTGTAGGTACAATCTAAAAGTCTGTATGTAACCACAGATATGGTAATAACTTTAATAATGTAACCGACAATTATAAAAAAAATATGTATTGAAAAGTAGATCTAACTACGTAAACACAGAGGCTTCGAACAAAAGAAATGCTCTTCGCATGAGGTCGAAGTAGGTGGCGATCGTTACTTCAGCGGAGCGTCCTCGATGCAGGCATTATGTCCAAGTGTCGTCTGCAGCGGAGCCCTAGGACGTGCACAACGACCCGAGAGACTGTGAAAGGAGTCCAACGTGCTGAGACACTTGACATCGGTTAGAAAAAGGTTTGTTATTTATGTCAGGGAAATGAACGGGAAAATTAGTTGCTAACTGACACAGTTTTATAAGGCATCTATTGTTTTAATGTCGGTCGACGTACCTACCTACATATGCATATAGTTCGAGTAGGTATTGCTAATAAATGTCCTATTTCAAAGATCATACCTATGATTATACGTGGGGACATGTATTAGGTACCTACTATCATAATACTATTTATTTATTTTAAATAGAAGAAGATTTCTATAGTTAAAACTCCCTCCTACATATTTACGGGTAAAACCCCACAATCGCCGGAATTAACCCTAAAACTTTCAGGGACTATTGTCGGGAATAAAAGGACGTCAAAAACGAAGAAAAAACGTACTCGTATTCGAGTAATAAAGTAGAGTTGGATATCATTTGTCGCGCCAGAACTGCGTGTAGACGGTTAACGGCGCGGCTCCACAGGATCATCCATAGTTTTTTATACATCGTCATGAAAGGGTTTCGGGTAAATTATGTAAGTTGTTCTGCTGAGCAGTTTATATAGGTTGTTTTTTGCTGGTGATTTTTGGTGGGTGTTGTCTAGATCTTATTATAGATACAAATACCTTGACGTGTATGGTTTTATTTATTCTACAGGGTGTAACAGAAAGGGTATGTTAAGCGGAAAGCTACGTAAATAGCCCACTGTAAAGAACCTATTCACAAAATTTGAGACTCGAAATCACATGTTTATTTTTCCCGATAGTATGGAGAATTTTTTAATATCTCAGGAATTTTCATACAATCTTGAAAAATAAACATGGGATTTCGAGTTTAAAATTTTGTGGATAGGTTCTCTACATTGAGCTATTTACGTAGCTTTTCGCCTAACATACCTTTTTGTTACATCCTGTATATTACTCTACTATAAATGTTTTTATTCTAATGTGTACTGCTACACACAACTCTATCGGTTTATAAATAATGTAAAACAATTTATACATAGATACATGTCCAGTTATTAGACTATTATGATAGAAATAGACGCGGTAGTGTTCTCTAAATGGGGTTGCCATATCTACAGGATCTTGAAGGAGATCCCGTGGGTACGTTAAGCATAGCGGAAACAGATGTTAATTATTGATCAGTTGCTAGCATATCGCCTGAGAGAATCGCCGAGTATTATAAAACTATTCCCTACTATAAAATATACCAACTGTCACGTGACTAAATTCACCTACACACTTGGGTACTCTCTAAATTGCAGGAGATGAAGTTTGCCCAAGCCCAACATTAGCAGCAAAATATCCTGAAAACTAGTGACTGCGTAGATTACAGCGCTGGCGTCATGTAAACTGTTTCCGAGGTACCGTAGTAGAGTACACGCTACAGCGTATACAATGAATACAAACTTGTTATTTACAAGTTTATATATCCGTCGAAAGAAAGAAAAATATGACGACTTTCAAAACCCCACTAAGCATATACATACATACATACATACCTACATATATTACACGACTGTGTTCTCGAAACGGGGTAGCAAGAACTGCAGGATCATAAGGAAGGCACATTTAGCATAGCAGGGTCAGTTGCTTACTCATGCTCGGAAGGAGATGCGGTGGAGTAAACGGGTTCTCGAATGGAGACCGCGCCTCGGCAAGTGTAGCGTTGGGCGCCCTCCGGGCAGATGGACCGATGACTTAAAGAGGACAGCTAGTAGTGACTGGATGGCAAAAACGGGAGACCTAGCCATGTGGCGTACACTGGGGGAGGCCTACGTCCAGCAGTGGACTGCAATAGGCTGATGATGACTGTACTAGGTTCTGGAGAGAGCTATGCTCGGGATCTCTCTGCGTGATCGAATCAGAAACGAGGAGATCCGCAGACGTACAAAGATCACCGAGCTCAATGGTCCAGCAAGCTAAAGTGGCAATGGGCGGGCACATAGACCTATTTGGCGGTTGCACTTACACGGGACGTGACTGCGGGGCTCCAATTAGGGTGCACGGTTCTTCCTGTTACTGTTCTTTTCTACATGTGTGTTCTTACCTGTTTGCCTACTCTTTTCTATTGTGTCTATTTCTACCCTATTTCCGAGCTATTTCCATTGTCTTGTTCTATGTTGTTGCTGTCCGTGTATATGTAATTGTCAAATAAATTCTATCTATCTATCTATCTATAGTTCGAAGAATAGATGGCCGATGGAGTCGGAAAGTTCTAGAGTGGATACCACGTATCGGCAAACGCAGCGTGGGAAAGCCACCCGCGAGATGAACGGACGACCTGGCCAAGGTCGCGGGCGTCGCACGTCAGTTGGATGCAGGCTGCTTCCGACCGGTCGGAGTGGAGGTTGTTGGGGGAGGCCTATGTCCAACAGTGGACTTCCCAGGGCTGTGAATGATGATGACTGTACTAGGTTCATACGCCTTTGTATGCATTTCTTTTGTAAATTTCTCTGTATTTATTGTAATGTTTTGTGTACAAATAAAGAATAACAATAAGGTTCTATAATCGCAAAAATTATTAAAAACTGTCAGCACTTACTTACATTACATATTACTTTGTCAAGTAACTTGTACCTACTTAATACTACCTTGCTACATTTAGTTGCAAACTATAATTTAAAAGAACGGACGACACATAAAATAGGAAACTCTTGACTTGCACAACGTTTCCAGCGAAGTTATTATAACTTTTGTCGAAATAATCTTACTAAAGTCCGCCAAGTAGAAGACGTACTCGTAACTCGTTTATCCGCCAAATGGATTATACGAGTAGTGACGGTTTTCATTTCTATCTAATATCGAGTTTCATTCTATTGTGGTCCTCCGGTGGTCTATGTGATTGTTTTGATCATTTTTACGAACAAAAATATCTCGCGAGTTATTTTCATCAAAAATTTCGTGAAGAAGCTTTGATAATAGAGTTTTAATTTTCAAACAATACGTTGTCACTTTATTAGAGACTTTTTTATTATTTATTGCACACTCACACAAAATATAAATAACAGGATAAAAGAAGAGATATACAATGCAAGTTTATCTTTACAAGAGATTTCTTCCAGCAAACCAAACACAGTGTTTTTTTTTAATTTGGCATTAGTTAGAAACCAAATAAATAAAGCGAATGTAGTACGACTACGACTAACTTTGTACGAATTCGTAGCAACAACTACGAGGAGATACGAATATTGTAGAAAGAAAGAAAACAGAAAGAATCTTGAGAAGTACAAATCCATTGACGAACAAGTTGAAATAATGTACTAATAAAAGTAATAAATACCCATTTTACTTGTTGCCAATATAATCACTGCGTAGTTGCACCAACCTGTATAAAAATACATTGCGGATAATTCCAATTCCCTTTATAAACAGTCTAATGTCTAATTATTTATATGATTGGGTATAAAAATTCACTTTAGAGATATAAATTTTAAAATTAAATTACATATTATATAGTATCCTTCAGTTCGTTTCAAGCTTTTTAAGGTTCCGTATCCGGGACCTTATTGTTTAGTCAACGCTGTCCGTCTGTCACCAGACGGTATTTCATGAACCGAAAGAAACATTTGAAATTTTCACAGATGTTTCTAATGCAGCTTTAACAATAAACTGATTATTTAAATTAAATATCTAAGATCTCCCATAAAACAAGTGTATTTTGGCCGTTGTGAATAATAATGGAAGGGATCCTTCGTGCACGAGTCCGACTGGCACTTGACCAGTTTTTTTACTCGAGATGAAGGTCCTCTTTAATACGTCGAGAGTTTCTTCCATTTACAAAAAGGAAAGTTTTTAAGATGAAAATGATTTCGTGCTGCTTGCGGGTAGGTATATCAAACAGTTATTTATTGCGGCAACAATCTCGAAACAGCAATATTTTTCCAATAAAAAGTTTGCTATCTAAAGAAAGAAAAACAAAAAGAATGGCGAATCATCAAATTTTAGTGGCAGCGAGGAGAGCGGCCAAAGTTTCGTGAAACATATTTAAAGATAGTTATTTTTGTGTTTTTGCGAAAAGTGAAGTGATCACTTGTTCTGGGTAGGGGGTGAGTGGGGGGGGGTGGGGGAGTTGCGACTTCTGCGACTGACGGTTACGTAACGTAGACATTTTCGTTAACGTTGACACACTCGACATCATTACACTTATTCATTAAATAACATATTGACATTGCTGTTATTAAACAATTTGATATAAGTACACAGTATTAATAATAACTACATATTTATTTTTGATATTATGGATAGTGCCGTCCAGAAAATTACCTAATTTTATATATTTTTTATGAACTTTAGCTAGCAAGCTGAGAGCAAACAGTGCTTATTTGAAAATATATACTTAGAAGATATTATAAGATAGCCTTTTTAACAAGATAAGTTTATAAGTATAGAAAACATTTTATTTTCTTTGTAAGCGTATGAACGGTACAGAAAGGAATATACAAGAATTCTTCAATCTCTGTTGCCAGCGGATATATTATGTATACCTAGCCCACTCATTATTACGTTTAATCCTTTGAAAATAATAAGTATAATTTGATTTTATATAATTATTTATTATATTAGATAGTAAAAAAGCTATCTAAAGAAACCATCATACGTAATGTATGTAAAGCTTGCTATCGTCTAATAAAATTTATTAAGATTGACAGACAGACACACTTTTCTGTGGCTCTGATCTGAATGTGGCTCTTAAAAATAAGTGAGTAAGCTGCTTTAGCGTGAAGCAGGACCTTAACATAGGAATATTATATTAGAGCGAAATTACATTGTCCTTGGTCCATAAATTATATCACTACCGAGTTCAGCACGAGCAAGGAGGCCATAGTTTGTCGGAGCCGGCGCAATGTGTTTAGTTAAAAAACAACGTCATACCTAACTAACTACGATAATCCGGATATCCGGCCATCTATCAAGTAATTTAATCTCTAAAGATGGTTAAGAGTAGACTTAGCAGATACTAACAGATTAATGATTGATGAGGACTGTAATCGTGATTTTGGCCACAAAGACCTTTCTTTCCTTGTCCAAATGTCCTTTATCAACAATCAAAATTAATGCTTTTTGATCTTTTTGAATGAAAAATTCAATACATTTAACAAAATGCTATGTAGCGTCTGAAGAGTATCAAATTCATTATTTAGGCGCGCTTTTCGTGAAATGTTGACGTCATAGTCTGTACAGTCAAACACTGTGATTAAACATCCATCAAGTCAGTAAAGCTGTTACTCGTATTAGCCCACTATTTTAAAACAATTTATTTCGTGCTAAATATTGTATTTATGATGTTGATATTTTTTACATATTTGTAGTCATGCATAGGTATTCCCTATTGTACGATTTTCGCTGTCGCGTTAGGTAGGTACTCCTGCTTTTTTGCAAGATACGTAATCAGCTTACTGGGTATGATATTATTTACTTTGCGTCAGATCCTCTCTTCTTTCTCCCCCTGAGGGCCCGAAGGCTCAAGTTTATTAATCAACAAATCCGACGCCATAACTTTGTCTACCGATGTATTTGAGTGTTGGACTTTATTGAGTGCCATTATACTATTGGCTACTAATTAAAACAATAGTTCATAATAAAAGCTAATTTACGGTCTTAATCCGAGCATACATTGAACTTACTCAAACTCAGATTGTCCAAACAAAATGTCACTTTACCCGGAGTAAAGTTATTCCGTCGCTACAACAACCGTGTTATGCCCAAAGTATCGATACAATGATTAGGCTAAACATTGTCAAAATTTGATAGATATTCCATACGCTTTCTTGTCAAATTTCTAAACAGTGTCTAAGTTTAGACACGGTATTGTAATAAAACCATATTTTGCAGTAAGCTCGCCTTCTATATTGTTTATACAGAGTGATTTTTGGTCGTCAACGTTTCCGAAAACTACGGAATCTCCTCATCATCACGATCATTTTTCTCCATGGAAGCATACCTGGGAAGTGTCTGGTTCCCAAGATATTACGGTCCAAAGTTGAGTAAATAGACTGCGTTTTTCTGAATAAAAACTAGCATAAACACTGGACACTATAAATTTCGCCCGAGGAAGCAAAAAAAAAATTACATCGTTTCCTAACATTTTTTTGGCATAAACTTACTTTATTTGATGTATAGAGTACGTACCCTTCGTTAAGGGTGGCAACGAAATACTTCCTGTATTTACTGTATATGCCCAATCGAATTAATTACTCTCATCACAATTACTCGTACGAGTATGTAACCGACGAAAACCGCTGAAGCAAACGAATCGTGCACACCGGAAACTAAGTACGACTATTTCAAAACTATTTTAATTAGAGCTCCATTCATTCCAATGGCTTTTGTTTACTCCGGAATTTAAGCTCTAGTTGAGATAAAGCGTTTTACATTTACTGCGCCATTGGTTTGTTGCAATTTGATTTCTTGTAACAGCGGTTTGAATTTAGTTCAAATTGTGGTTCAAATACCTAGAGTTCGTTTCAAGAATACTTACAGCAGTGCCCTATTTTGGAGCAAAGATTTTTTGTAATCGATTTTGTGAATTTTATTGTTAATTTCATTAACATTGTTCAACATCATTGTTTTAGAGATTAAATTTATTTACTTATTCTTACTTTACAGACTAATGAGTAAAATCATACTATCGAAAGTTCGTATCATGAGTCAATTAATCGCTCACAATAAAATATTATTTATTTATTTCCACACAACTCACAATAGTTCGTGCCAACAGTGTTTACATAAACCATTACTGGTTTTTCTAAACAGTGCCGTCATCCCTTTTCAAGTACAAAAAATCTAAAACTATAAATAAAAAGCTACAACACACCTATCCACCGAGCGAAACGTATTCCATACAGACCCGCGATGAGGGTACTTTTGAAAAAATTTACATTATAATACTTTCCATATATTACAACACTATTGCACTACTCTTGCAACATAAAAAAATAAGGTGGATTGTAGCTGCCATTTTACTACATATTGCTACATAAATAAAATCAGAGTATAGTGTATGGTTAAAGTTACTTACTCGTATACAGGATCTATGTAACGTACTGATTTTGATAGCCTTTGAAATTGTCTGGCCTTCAAGACATGATCACAGACTATTATATTATGTAAACCTTGTAATTGCCGTATCTATTCAATTATAATTTCTACATGAATTCAAATAGCTTGATAGTGATAACAACATAATTATGCAGGATGTTAGTGACGTACAGAAATTTAAAGTACTTACTTACATAAATCATTTTCAATCGTATGCAATAATCGATAGGGAATATTCATATGCAATAATCGATAGGGAAGATTATTTCGATTCTCTTATATTCAGCTGCTACTTGAATTTAACTCTAGAGGAAAGAACATTACCTAATGATTATGACAGAGTAAGGTAGCTTACCTTAAACCACGCCATGGTTGAGTCATCGTACAAAACCACCCATTCTTCTGACCAAGAGTTCCACAGATATTTTCCTGTAAAAATGTATAAAAAGTAAAATTAATGTGACTGCCTCGTTCTTTTGGTTGGTTTATTGATAATATTGCTGGACTTTTTCTAACCTTCACACGATCATGGGAAAAGAAAAATTCTTCGGTGGTCAATACAGGTGGTCTTTAAATTATATGAAGTAAAGAGTTCAAATTTTGACTTATCTCACTTACCTAACCGGTTCGCCTTCGTGATTTCTTAATTTCATTTCCAAGCAACTTAGGACAATGCACGTAATTTATATGACACGTACGCATGAATCCTCACGCAAATAGAAAACTCTTGCAAACCCCCATAATTTTTCACAAAAAGCAATTTAGGAAGTCGTAATCTTGCGTGTGACAGATCCGCGAAGTTGCTAGAAGCGTATCAAGTTTATGGAGCCATAAAAGCTGATATTCAGCATCAGTTGGCTCGCTATCGGCCCATTCAAATTGACCTAATGGTGCACGAACTCGGCTTAAAGGTTCTGAATCTGTTTTACTGGAAAATGTGTACAATATTGAAGGATACAGGATAAAGGGGTTAAACACAAAACTTTTCCTTGGTACGAGTATGGTCTACTGAAAACCCAAAATTCGTTTCGCAGGAAAATTCCAAAATTTTCCGACATTTTTTATATTTTCAGGAAAAAAATATTTTTGTTGGTTTCATTAGGCCTTAGATAAAGAGATAAAAATATTTTTTTAACCAAATTATGATTAAAAAAAAAAGTTGTTCCCTCAAAAAATTTCAAATAACTGATCAACCCTAATGGAGAGTCACAAGTGATCCAAAAAACAGCAATGTATCACACAGTAGCCAATAAGCCTATTTAATTTGTCACAGGATAACCCGATACAATTCGCGCGGTGAGCAAAGATCACTGAAAATCTAATCATAAATGCATTTCCTGCGAGTAATAATACTGTCGTATAACTCAACACAATGGTACTTATTCAGCATTTCAGTATTTGCCTGACTGTCACCCACGCTCTGTATACATTTCGTTTATCCCGTTTTTTACATTCAGTACAATCGTATATGTATGTAATAGGTACTTACCTATACACACGTGAATTAAACAAATTCCCTTGTTATTGTTTACACTCAACTGAAATTGGGTTAAATATGTACCCCTTTAAAATCCATGAGCCAAGTAAATCAATTCAACGTAAAAAAACTATAATAAGGTAAAATAAACCCAGTTGGTAACCTCTTTCTAGCTAAATAAAAGGCCTTTACAAAATCGTAACGAGCGTATTGAATAAAAGGTAGATTACGAAATCTTGTGAAACAAGGTGAAAAACTTTTTAAGTCAACAAGTCAACATAGAGTTTCATAAGGATTTTCAGTGTGTAACAACAGTAGGTATGTTAAGCGAAAACCTGTGAATATATATAGCTAGAGAAAACCTATCCAAAAATTTTTGGAAATCACATATTTATTCGTTGTGCAATATTTGCGATCGTAGGTACCTACTAGTACACATTAGTTTGTCGCCGGTGATGGCCAACTCGTTTCTAGTTCGCTTCTTTCTCATCTTTGCCGGTCACACAATTTCCGTAGTATGTAGGTTCATGGTAAAGTCCATTAGTAATAAACATAAACATTGAAATCAGGATTGTTCCGATTGTCGAAGCGAGACGTCGTTATAAACGGTGTAGAGCGACATCTCGCTTCCACAGTGGAAACAATCCTGCTTCAGTTCATGGGTAATCTTGCTGAATGTACTTACGTTTGTATCGAAGCATGTATCCACCTTTGACTTGTGTTCCCCCATGTTCTGTAACAAGTGAAAACAGGATGTTAAAGACATCGTTTAATATTCAACTGTCTTACCACAGAATAATAAATTCACAGACAGTGTTACTTAATTACGACATTTCAACGTATACGAGTACAGTCGTATACAACGTATGAGGCAGACCAAATAAACGTTGGATGGACTGTATGAGAGAGAATACTGGGAGTGAGCTATGAGATGACGGATATTAGGGATGAATGGAAGAAAAGTACATATTGCGCCGACCCCAAATAAATGGGAACAGGGCAGGAAGATGATGATGATGTTTGTCATAATAAAAAGCTACATACGAGTATCTTGTCTTAAAAAGTCGATGTTAATTTAAAAGGAAAAGAGAAAACATTGGCACGTGGTCTGCATCAGTAATCAGAACGTCAGGGCTTCCCGTTTAATTTCGACCATTTTGAATAGGCGGGCTTTGATCGAAAGTTGAAAGGTTCGCCGGGTTTGAAAAACCGCTGTTAACAGAATCGCATAATACCTAATACTTGTAGTTATTCGCTTTAGCTTTGAAAGTATGACTCGAGTTTAACTGAGAGTATATTAGACCAAGGTAATTTATAAAAGTATATTCTTGGGAATATACAAGTGTGGCCGAACAACGGGCACTGATCCTCCGATCGCCAGCATCACTTTCAGAAGCCTGCAGCAAGCCTAGAAGGTTACTGACCTTCTGGGAAAATCTGGTTTGGTTGGAGTAGACAGGTAAGGTAATCGTAAACGTACAATGGCCTCACTTATAGAGGCTAAGTGCGGAAATGCCCGGTCAAACTAACTAAAACTAAAAGTATATTCTTAAAAACGGGATGAAACATTTGAATATAATTATATGAGGTTATTATACAACACATAAATCTGGACGTGTCTTTGTCGTCGTTTTGAGCTCGGTACAAATAGTATATATAGGTTTTTCCAGATTAGTTCAACTAAATAGGTTGCTCCACCCTAAATATGATTGTCAGGTCATGGCCGTTATTGTAAAGTGATTAGTAGCATGTACATATTTCACAATAAGTACAGTAACATTTTAGTAACTTGATTTGAACCAATCAAAATCCATTCAGATATTTACGCTAGTATTGGAACGAAGTTCCTTACGGCAGGCTTGGAGGAGATAGGGATTTTGCTGCGCCACCGAACTGAAAAAAATGTGATAGTAAAACCGTAAGAAAAAGTGCGTGGAATAAAACCGTTAAATGAGACGTGCGCAGGCGCGACAGTCGTATACACAAGCGAGTAGTGTATAATACCTTTCTCTTTCTCCCTCTTTCTTTTCGTTCTCTCATCCCTTCTCTCTCTATTACTACTCCACCCCGCCAATGCATAGTACGAGTATATACTCATGAATTCATGGACAAGCACGTGGCGAATACTCACATTATAGATACATTTTAAACCTAAATAAAATTGAGCACGATTTTTCTTTTGCAAATTGTGTCGATTCTACATTAGCCGAAGGAACTTCGTTCCTACCTGGTGTCCCACGACACCACATTTAATTTTTTTTAGTAAGTTCTCACTTGAGGAAGACAGTAGTAGTTTGTGTTCTTATAAGAGCTATTTTACTGTTGAGGGGGGTGGGTTCAAGTTTGAGTTAACGAATAATGATATAGGGGTTAGTATACAGGGTGTGTGTGACAGCCAGGCTAAATACTGAAATACTGAACAAGTACCATTGTTATGAGATATACGACAGTATTTTTACTCGCAGGAAATGCATTTTTAATTTAATTATTTGCAATGTTTCCTTTCCTTGCCAATTGTTTCGGGCGATCCTGTGACTAGTTAAATGGGCTTATTGGTTATTGTGTGATACATTGCTGTTTTTTACTTTTTTGGTACCAATTTTTTTTTGAAAATTATCCATAGGTCAAAATTTTGTTTTTAAGTCATTATCGAAGGACTACTTAATCAAACTACACTATTTTTTCTGAAAAAATGAAAAGAATCTCGGAAAATTTTGGAATTTTCTTGTGAAAATTTTCAGTGGTTTTCGCCTCAGAATCATGGTCTGAAGTCGCCATATCAATATTTGCCTGGATGTCACTTCCACCCTGTATAGTTACTTATTTAAAGGTTTCTGCGATCTTGATGTAATCATTAGTCGGTGCAGGATCATTTATCACCGCTTTGTTCTATTACGCATATTAATTCTGACGTGTTGTACCTACAATTATTTAATACCCAAGCCGTGATGAGGGTGTTGATTGTACCTCACAGATTTGGGCACTCCAAAAGGACTGTAGGGGATCAAAAATACTGCGATGTAAAATTAGGGCCTCGTTTATTAATATTGGAGGATAACGGAGCACATCGATCTGTTATACCCCTTAGCTGTATGCAAAAGGCCTTACGCTTACCATAACTTGATGATGTAGCATTTTAGAGCTCTCATGCCTAGTTCATGAAATCTTTCAGTCAGTCTCCTCTCAGCTGTCTCGCGCGAAACCTGCCTAAGGATAAATCTAGGATTTATCCAATAAACCTTTTTTTAAAAAAGCATTCAAGAGTATCCTTATAACATTTGGTGGCAGCGTAAAGGGATTTTAAAAATCCTTGGTACCGTCTCCTAGTTCTGTGTGTTTCTATTTTCCATTCCGTACTATACTATATTCAAAGTGAACCCAGTTCTAGTGAGTGTATTCAAGATCAAGAACTCAACATCGAGATACCCATAGAAGTCTTCGTGACGACTTCTGTGACCAGAAGATACCTATTTACGACGAGACTCAATAAGGCAGTCAACATCACAGGCCAGTGTCCTGTATTTCGCCGAGACCATTCATATACTTCTATATCCTGCTATATTCTACTATATCCTGCTATATCCTGCAAACGTGCCAGAAGGTAACGTCGTCGCTGAATCCAGAAAGTGCAAGAATGAAAATCGCGTACTACAACTTAATCCTACTATTGTAAGTCTTTGGTCATTTAAATAATTTTGTAGCTAGAAATCTACTTCTATATCATTTCTTTTTGTTATATTTTACTATTTCTGTGTACTATATTTAATTCTGTAAATTTAAAAATGTCGCAACCTCATAAGGACATCTTAAAGGTTCCTGAAATGTCACTCCCAGAGTCAGCAGAAGACTCTGATGGTAAAAACATTACCATAATTGATCCTCCGCGAAAAACCAGAGCAACAAGGACCATAACTTCAAAACCAGTAGAAATAGATTTAAACATTATACTCAAGTTTATCAAACCCTATGATGGCAATAGGGATACCCTAAATTCTTTTATTACAAACTGCAGTAATGCTTTCGACTTAGCGTCAGATTCTCAAAAGGATTTGATTTTTAATATATTCTATGCCAACTCCAAGGTAAAGCCGAAGTTGCATGTTCAGTTAGAGAATTTGCATCTTGGAATCACCTCAAAGATTTCCTTAAAACTCAATTCAGTGAACGTAAACATTATACGCACCTGTTAACCGATTTACAGGAAAGCAAGCAAGAGCAAACAGAAAGTGTTAGTCAATTTGGTTTGCGTATAGAAAAACTATTATCACAATTACTAACTGAAATTTCATTTACTACTTCTAAAGTTAAGGAAATTCCTGGTAGAACAGCTGCCATGGAAGACCTAGCACTTCACCACTTCCTCATGGGCCTACACCCTCGCGTTTCGAATATTGTGAGGTGTAGATCGCCGAAAACCCTCAATGAAGCCATTAACCTTGCTTCCTCAGAAGAACGGATTCAACTAACCCTTTATAAACGAAATCCTTCTTCAACTGCAGTCAGACAACATAATAACGATAAAATAAAATATACACCTCGTTCTTTTCAACAAAGATTTTCTAATCCTAATTTTCAAAACCGCCCTGAGCACTCCAGGGATATAATTTGTCGTTATTGTAAAAATCCTGGACATAGTATCGAAAACTGCGCGAAAGAGACAGTACAACAATAACATAAAATTACAGGGTCAATCCCCTCAGAATCGTCCAACAAATTCATTTATTGCTCCGAATCCACAACGTAAGATTTTTAATATTAATCAAACAGACGATGAAGGTGTTGACGAAGTCGACAACCATTTAAACGACTAGAATTTCCTGTTCGGTATCGCACAGGAAATGATAATTATAAATGCAAAGACGATACTAAATCTTCCGCTGTTTCCGCTGTTCCCACTGTTTCCGCTGTATCCACTGTTTCCACTGTTTCCGCTGTATCCACTGTTTCCACTGTATCCGCTGTATCCACTGTTTCCACTGTATCCGCTGTATCCACTGTTTCCACTGTATCCACTGTTTCCGCTGTTTCCACTGTATCCGCTGTATCCACAGCATCCGCTGTATCCACTGTATCCACAGCAACCGCTGTTTCCGCTGTATCCACTGTATCCGCCGAATCCACTGCATCCCCTGAATTTTTTAACCCTATCAGTATCCAAAACACTTCTGTAGAAACCCTGGAAAATAATAATAATAATTTAAAAGTTTATGAAATCAATTCAAATAACAATAAATTGTCTCTCCCCTACGTTTTGTTAAAAAACACCCGTGTCAGACCAACCACTATCGTTTTTGGTTGATACTGGATCATCTGTGAGCCTCATAAAAAAGACTTCAATTTCTCATTTACCCATACTAAATCCGGAGTTTATTCTACTAAAAGGTATTGATACTGAATGTGAATCTACTTCAACATTAGGTCATTTCGACATGCAACTATTTCCTGATATAATACCTAAGATTTCTAGTACTTTCCATGTCATAGATAAAATTAACTTAATATACGATGGTATTATAGGTAATGATCTTTTAAATAAATATTATGGTACAATTAATTACTATAACAATACACTACAACTTTCCTCCATTGTCGTAAAACTTAAATTCACTGAACCAATTTATATGATTAAACCTCGTTCTGAGACAATAATCGAATGCTCTGTATCAAATCCAGATCTAGAAGAAGGTCTTATCCTAGATCATAAAATTTCCGATGACTTGTTAATCGCTAACTGTGTAGTTCGTGTAAAAAATAATAATAGAATAAATATATCTGTTCTTAACATCTCTGAATCTCCTATTTCCGTTAATTCCAATCTCAAGCTAACGCTTATTCCAATACCTATGTCTGATACAGAATTCAATAATCAAAAACAATTTAAATCAGTTAATGCTCTTGAAGTCACTAATGAATCCTATTGGCGAACTCAAGAAGTTCTAAATTTACTAAGAATATCTCACCTTAATTCAGAAGAAGCCAATGCTCTTGGTGAACTATGCTCAGACTTTTCAGATATCTTCCATCTTCCAAATGACAAATTGACATATACAAACTCTATCAAACATAATATTAAAACATCGTCAGATAACCCAGTTCATGTAAAATCTTATCGTTTTCCTGAAATTCATAAATCAGAAGTCAAGAAACAAATAGATCAAATGCTAGATCAAGGTATCATTAAACATTCTATTTCCCCATGGTCATCCCCTATCTGGGTAGTACCCAAGAAACTAGACTCATCTGGCCAACAAAAATGGCGAGTCGTCATAGATTACCGAAAGTTAAATGATCTCACAATCGGAGATACATATCCTATTCCTCAGATTACCGAAATTCTAGACCAATTAGGTCAAAGTAAATACTTCTCCACGTTAGACCTAGCTTCTGGTTTTCACCAAATTCTTGTAAATGAAGAAGATGCACCTAAAACTGCTTTCAGTGTACCACAAGGTCATTTTGAATTCACTCGTATGCCCTTTGGGTTAAAAAACGCCCCATCAACCTTTCAACGGTTAATGAACACTGCACTCTCAGGCCTACAAGGCATCCGCTGTTTCGTGTACTTAGATGATATTGTTATTTATTCTCATGATCTTAACTCTCATATCCAGAATCTATCATCAGTTTTTCAAAGACTTCGTGATTTTAACTTGAAATTACAACCCGATAAAAGCGAATTTCTCCGACGTGAAGTCGCATATCTCGGTCATCTTATTACTAAAGATGGAGTAAAACCGAATCCAGATAAGGTTAAAGCAGTAACCAATTTTCCTATACCTCAATCACCAAAGGATATTAAATCCTTCCTTGGACTCGTTTCTTATTATCGCCGTTTCATTCCAGACTTTTCTAAATCTGCTAAACCTCTAACTAATCTTCTTAAAAAGAATGTATCTTTCAATTGGCAAAACCAGCAACAACTTGCTTTCGAATCATTAAAACAAAAATTAATATCCGCTCCTGTCCTTTGTTATCCCGATTTTACCAAACCCTTTATCCTAACTAGTGATGCTTCAAATCACGCCGTAGGCGCAGTCCTATCTCAAGGTCCTATCGGTGAAGATAGACCCATAGCATTTGCTTCACGCACACTAAATAAAAGTGAATGCAACTACAGTACAACAGAAAAAGAATTATTGGCAATAATCTTCGGTTGTAAAACTTTCCGACCATATATATTTGGGCGCAAATTCCTAATCATAACCGATCATAGACCATTGAAATGGCTATTCAATCATAAAGACCCAAGTAGTAAGTTACAACGTTGGCGCTTAAAATTAGAGGAATATGAATACGATATAACCTACCGTAAAGGTAAACTCAACTCAGTCGCTGATGCTCTTTCTCGATTCCCTGTCAATCCAATCCATAAAGAAATTCCTTCTTCTAAAAACCCTGACAGATCCCCTGATTCTAATAACCTCGATGATCTAATCACGATTCAAGATCTGATTGATCTTGGCCCCTTAGATCTCAGTCCTAATAGCGAAGAAATCGATATTGACCTGGATAATATCGACGTTCCTTTACCTATAGATCCTCTTGATCCTCAACCGTCGACCTCCAATGCTCCTAACCCTCCTATTTCATCACCTGAAATTGAATTAAATGATGGTGATTATTCCCAGTTTCTCAAGGCAATTCAAAAAAGTGATTACATACAAAATACTAAAATTAAAGAACATAACGAATCCCTTCTTAAATCACCTTGTAAAATCATCCTAATTCCTACATCAATTGATCTAGACGAATCTAATCCCTATTTACCGCAATTATTCAATAACATAGAAAATAAAGACGAACTTCTAAATAAAGAAAAAGAATTACATTCATTCCTGAAAATCGATTCCAGTAACAAAATTTATTATTTACTATTTACTAAGGTCCATCATTTTGATCAATGCACATATCCTGAAATTTTCAATACCCTAAAGAGAGTTAGAAATAATATAATGATAACAGAAAATGTAACAGAAATTGCTATATCCGATTTTAAAAATCAGTTTGATAAACACGCTTTTATTAAATTATACAATATTCTTACCTATATTTTTAATAATACTAATATTCTCCTTAACATATACCATGACAGCATAATTTATCCTTCTTTAAGTGAAATTAAGAAAATCCTTAATGAAAATCATAATTTACCAATAGCCGGACACTTAGGCTCCGTAAGAATGCTGAAAAGAATCCAAGAAAAATATTATTGGAAAGGTATGCGCAATGAAATAGAACAATATGTAAAACAATGCCTCCTTTGCCAAAGAAACAAAGCTCTTAGGAAAACTAATAGAGCTCCTATGCAAATTACTACAACTTCTACCGCCCCTTTTCAGCGTATAGCTCTCGACATTGTAGGACCCCTACCTGAGTCTGGCCCTGCTAAGCTTAAATATGTCATGACACTTCAAGATGATCTTACTAAATTCTCCATTGCATATCCTATGCGCAGTGTGACAGCTGAAGAAACAAGTGAATGTTTCATACATTTCATCTCGTTATTCGGTATTCCAAAAACCGTACTTACAGATCAAGGAACAAACTTTACAGCTGACCTTTTCGAACAAACTTGCAATTTCCTTAAAATAAAACACTTATGGTCAAGTCCATACAACCCACAGACTCAAGGCGCACTCGAACGTAGCCATTCCACTTTAAAGGAATATCTTAAATCATTTGTTAACGATAATCAAGATAACTGGCCGCGATATGTTTACACAGCCATACTAACTTACAATACAAATGTTCATTGCACTACTAACTATACCCCATACGAACTATTGTACGGACATAAACCGTTTATTCCCGACTCTATTTTTGATTCTACTCCAGACACGACATATCCTGAGTACGTAAAAATGTTACAACATAGATTAATACTCTCAAGAGAAAAGGCCATAGAAAATATTAATAAATCTAAAAATACTTCTAAATCATATTATGATTCACGTACACGCCCTATTCAATACAAAGTTGGTGACTTTGTCTTTCTAAGAAATCATCTCCGCCTTAGAAAAGCCCTATCTCCTATATGGAAAGGACCTTATAAAGTTGTTAAGGTACATGGTAACAATACGTTATCATTATTAATCAATAGACGCCATGTCAAACACCATTTCGATCAGGTTAAACCTGCAACGTTAACGGAAGAATTAAACGTATCCTAGTTATAATTATTATTAAGTTTTAATTATATTTCTACTAACTATTATTATTATACTATTATTATTATACTATTATTATTATACTATTATTAACCTTATTTCAGCGCTACATGCCAAGCGTTACAACCGGACTATGTCCAGCCCATAACTTCAAGCCCTGGAATATATTTTGATTATTTAGGAAAGTTAAGAATTAGTAATGGTTATCTTAATTTAATTGCGTCTCTAGATATATCCTACATTAGTTCACACATTGTGAACCTCGATTCTATCATAAAAACATTCCGGTCATTATGTAAACAATTCGAAAGCACTACTTACTTTGTTTGCAACAATGTATTAGAACCGCTTACTGCGCGCTTTAATGACGCAGCCCGAGATTACGAGTCTATAGCTCATTTGGCTTCTACTGGTTATCGAAATAAACGTTCAGCCTGGTTTGGTTTCGCTGGAACCATTTTTAAGCACATTTTTGGAACTCTCAATGAGGACGACGCCATTAAATACGATAATGCAATCAATATTGTCCAAGAAGATACTAAAAAATTAGCTTCATTAATAAAACAAAACATTTTAGTTACTTCGTCGACTCTTTCCGCCTATGGTAAAGAAATTAATAAACTTAAAATTAATGAAGATAATTTAAATATAGCTATTGATGAGCTCTCGGAAACTATTCAAAATATTTCTACGATTACGAATAATCTAGTTATTAATTCTAAAATTGAATTTATCATAAATAGCTTAGAAAGCTCACTTTTAACTTTGTCATTTCAACTTGAAGACATAACCAACTCTATACTATTCGCTAAGCAAAACATCCTACATCCGTCAGTAATTACTCCGGCACAGTTATACCGAGAATTGATCGATAACTACAGGCATCTACCTGATGACGTAGAACTACCTTTAAGTTTAGATTTAAACAACATTCATGTAGTTATGAGTATTTCTTTGTTACAGTGTTATTCTTACAAAAACAAGATTATGTTTATAGTACAACTTCCTTTAGTTACAAAGAATGATTTCAACTTATACCATAACATACCACTTCCTGTGCCTCATAATCCTAAGCTAGCTGACACATACAGTTTAATCATTCCTAGTAATACATATGTAGCAATGACCAAAGACAAAATCAGTTTCTGTTTTGTAAACAATCTACAAAGTTGCACCAAAGTTTATGCGAACTACTACATCTGTGACGTCACCACTGTGTTTTCATCTAATGCGCACCCTACTTGTGAAAGTGAATTATTATCAAAAGTGATTAGTGTATTACCATCTCAATGTGAAACAAAAACAATTTATGGACAGGTTAATATTTGGAAACCTCTAGTAAACAATAGATGGATTTTTGTTCAGTCCGATATAAGCAAATTATCAATAGATTGTACTAATTCTGAATTGTTCGAAACAAATATCCATGGTACAGGAATCCTCAGTGTTCCGAAACACTGCACAATATATTGTAAAGAAACTAGGTTAATACCTACAAGTACTATTATGAATGTAAGCTTAAAATTAGAGAATTCCGATTTTTCCATAATTAATGATTCCTGCTGTAATTTTAATAAAATAAGTAAAATAATTAATAATGTGTCCCCTATATCCTTAAAGAATATAGATTTAGATGATTTAAAATTTAATGATCAATTAATTTCCTCCCTTATAAATGATACCAACTCGATTATCGATTCTCCACATATTGTCAAATACGTGACACACTATTCGTCTTTAGTTTTAATCCTAATTTGTATAATTTTAATTTCATTAATTATTAAGATTCACTTATATTGTAAATCATCCGGCGGCAGATTTCGCAATTATTTTAGAAAAGATACGAGTAGAATCCGCGATGATCCAAATCCTCAAGTTGAATAATTTTACTATTTCCTGTATTATATTATAGTTATTTCATTATTAGTTTCTTTCACTAAACTTCGATTTTAACCCCGAAGTTTAGTCTTCTCCGGGGGGCTGTTATACCCCTTAGCTGTATGCAAAAGGCCTTACGCTTACCATAACTTGATGATGTAGCATTTTAGAGCTCTCATGCCTAGTTCATGAAATCTTTCAGTCAGTCTCCTCTCAGCTGTCTCGCGCGAAACCTGCCTAAGGATAAATCTAGGATTTATCCAATAAACCTTTTTTTAAAAAAGCATTCAAGAGTATCCTTATAACAGATCGTAGATAATATAAATGCAAAGTAGAATAATTGTACCTTCTGTAACTATACAATCACGCTGAAATTTTACTGTCTGTAGCATAAAAGTACCTACAGTTTACTGTTAACCCCGTTTGTAATATTTAGAGTGCATTTTGTTACATACGTTTTTTTCTCTTCTGCTTCTCTTCCCGGGCATACTGTACAGGTTAGTAGAGGGACAAGAGGTTCTTGGTGTTTTGTAGGCGATGGGCTGACCATCTTTCACTGCTAACCGAACTTGTACATCTCAACTATACCTTCAAAATTGGTCAACAGTGGCACCATGTGGTTCTATCGGCCCTTGGTGCTCTGCCTACCCCGTAAGGCATAAAGGCGTGATTATATGTATGTACTAGTGGACGCTCGCGACTCCGTCCGCGTGGACTACATAAAAACAAAATGTCGAAATTATCCGGGATAAAAACATTTTCCCGGGATAAAAAGTAGCCTATATGTATGTGGGACCGGTCACAATATATTCCTGAAAACTGCATCGAAATCGGTTCAGCTGTTTCTGACATTAGCATGCACAAACGTACAGACAAACAGACAAAATTCCAAAAATCATCGTTTTGTGTTTTTTCGTCGCCACCCTTAACAAAGGGTACGTACTCTATACATCAAATAAAGTAAGTTTATGTAAAAAAAAAATGCTGGGAAACGATGTCATTGTTATTGTTTTTTTTTATTACATACTTACTACGAGTGAAATTTATAGTGCCCAGTGTATATGCTAGTTTTTTCATAGACAGATATTCATTATTTCTCGCGAAAAAATCTTGCTACACGCGTCAATGTACATTTATGCAGAAAAACGCAGTCTATTTACTCAACTGGACCCTAAATATTTGGAAACCAGACACTTCCCAGGTATTCCATGGAGAAAAATGATCGTGATGATGAGGAGATTCCGTAGTTGTCGGGAACGTTGACGTCCAAAAATACCCTGTATGTATAGATAGATTTTGTTACATGGATTTGTCATAAAAGTTTAACATGGATTGAAAATTTAATACTGTACCTAAAAGGTTTTATCAAAGGGACTCGTGCTCACAAGTTCAAGCGAGCTCGTTGAAGCTCAAAAATCTGGTTTGTTTGACTTGGTTGTTATTTACACTTTTTTATTAGCCCTGTAGTATTTCCCACAACTGGGCAATGGCGTCACCAATCTTAGTGCCACATCAATGCGGGTGCATTATCATAAGAGTGAATTGCACAGGCGTATTTTTTTCGCAGCGTCACTGAAAATGCGGTATTTGGTGAAATATTTACGTGTAATTATATTTTTTAACCGACTTCAAAAAGAGAGGTTATCAATTCGTCTGTATGTTTTTTTTTAATTTTTTTATGTGTTACCTCAGAACTCCGTGTTTATGAACCGATTTCAATTTTTTTTTATAGTTGGTCATGGTATACTTCCAGGTTGGTCCCATATTCACCACATCAGGATCTGATGATGGGATCTTGGAGAAATCGAGGGCAATCCTCGAATATTGTAGGCACATGTAGTCTGTGTTTATACTTTTACTGAGCGTTTTGGTCACCTACATATAAAACATAACATCTGATGATGGAATCTCTAAGGAATCTAGGGATATCCTCAAATATAAAAGGCACGAGTAGTCCGTTTTTAGATTTTTATACAGAATTTTGGTCAGCTACACATAATATAAAGGAAACGAGGGTCTGATGATGGAGCCGCCGAAAAACAGATAGTGGAACTTTTTAGTAACAAAATCCCCCTATGGCAGGGGGGCCTACGTCCAGTAATGGACTGCGATAGGCTTATGAAGATGAAGATAATTGTGTTAAGTCATGAAATTATATGTTGCGTTAAGCCGTGTCCGAAGTAAGATGGTTATATGTAGAGAAAGAGGTAGAAATGAGAATAACGAGATGACGGATAATAGGGATGAATGAAAAAAGAGTACGTACATATTGTACCGACCCCAAATGATTGGGAACAGGGCAGGAAGAAGGAGTGTAATTATATGTTGCTCAAATAAGTGTGTACATGGCTGTTGTGCTGCCAAATCTCTTATATTCCTCCGAGGCGTGGTGCATGTACCGTCGCCACATACGCACTCTGGATCGATTCCACCTCAAGTGCCTCCATCATGAGAATCAGATGGTCCAACCGAGTGCGTAATACCGAAGTATTGCGAAGAGCCAATGTAAGTGGCATTGAGGCCTACTTAATGCGTCGGCAGCTTCGGTGGTGCGGTCATGTGTCTCGTATGGCGGAGGAGAGATTGGCTAAGCGCATCTTCTTTTCTGAACTGGAGGAGGGCAAGCGGAAACGCGGCGGGCAACTCCTCAGAGACAAAAATGTTCAGAAAAGACATATGAAGAGATGCAATATAGATCCATCTAAATGGGAAGTTTTGTCAGCACAACGACCAGAGTGGCGCAGGACGGTGATAAAGCAAGTACACGAGTTCGAGGAGCAGCGTCAAGCTGACCTTGACGCTAAACGTGATGAACTTAAGACTCGTCCTCCTGCTGCCATTATCTATAATACAATAATGGCGCACTAACCTGTCCTCTGTGTGCGCGGGCGTTCAGGGCGAAGATTGGCTATGTAAATGTAAGCCATCTCCGAGCGCATGAACGCCAACTTAGTAATATCTAGGAGTAGAAGTGGTCGCCATGACCGAAATTGGTCGGAGGTCATCATTATCATCATAATCATCATATTGTCAGACGTAAAGTTTCGAAGCCTAGTTGATAGATATGCGCGCAATAGAAACAACGTATCGGTTCGGTAGTCCGTTTATTACTGCTTGACATGTACATAGCCTTATGACAGGTGACAGGTGCTATGGGTAGCCGTAGGTATGCATAGATACAGCTCACTCCTCACGCACCATTCTAAAAAAATACATTTTATTCTTACAATTTAAAACTTATGACTATCTTTTCTTAACCTACATGAACGGATAGGCCTGGCCCGTTCGACATTCACTAGAGGAACAACATCATTTTCTTCTGGTTCTGTCGAGAAAGTTGGTGGTCTTGGTAACTCCGACTCACTCCCCAGAGTACCATGGGAGGTTGCCATATTCGTGTCTATGGGTACCTCCTCATGTGCCTCAGCCCATTCCTCTCCATCATCATCCTCTCCATCACCTTCTCTTTCAGTACAAGTTTGCTCCACAGCTGTCTGTGGGTTGAAAGAAGGGGTTGGAGGCGACACTGTTGATAACTCTAAGTTTTGTGGAGACATTATAGATGGAGACAAAGGGGGTGCCGCACTTGTTATATCTATAGGTACATTATCATGATTTTTATCCCATTCAAAATCATTTACACCTGTGTATTTAATTATTTGGTCCATATGTCGCTTACACATTTCCTTATAATCTACAGCATATATTTCAAACATACGCACACCTAATTTAGTTTTTATTATTCCTAATGTCCATACGGCCTTCCCAGAAACAAACCACCTTAACCAAACTAGATCACCTATTTCAAATTGTCTATTATAGTATGGAAGGTTTTCCTGCGTGCTTTTGTTAGTTTGCTTAATTAAGTCTAATCTACATCTTAGATTACGACCAAACATTAGAAATGCTGGTGATACGCCCGTTGTGCAATGCACAGTATTACGATATTGAAATAGGTATTCCAATAACTTTTCGTTTATAGTATTTAAACATACATTTTCACTAAGTATACACTTTAGCATCTTTTTGCATGTTTTTACAGAGTTCTCAGCTTGTCCATTGCTGGCCGGGTGATAAATAGGAGAATTAACGTATCGGATACCATTGTTAGTGCAGAACTGTATAAATTCAGATGACTTTATTTTAACATCGTTGTCTGAAACAATAGTACCTGGAATGCCGTACCTCGAAAATAGCTCCTTTAATTTACTGAGCAATGCACGAGTGCTAGTACCACTATTCATGTAAATACATTCCAACCATTTGCTATACGGATCTACGACTACCAGATATGTCCTCTGAGCAATAAATAGGTAATCGACATGTAATCGTTGCCATGGTTGTGTTTCTTGCGGCCAGCTGGCAGGCGGCGCACGCGGCGGCGCGGCGCGCAACCCCGCGCATGCCGCGCACGAACCCACCCAGCGCTCAATGTCTGCGTCGATTGATGGCCACCAAAACCTACTACGAGCGTTGCTTTTCGTCTTTACTATTCCGAAATGACCAGAGTGCAATTCCTGTAACATTTGTTTCCTATAAATTTGTGGAATTACTATACGGTGACCTCGGAACAGACAACCATTCTCTAATTCCAAATCAGCTTTACAGTTAAAAAATGGTTTTATCGAAGTACATTTTATTTTTCGAGGCCATCCCTTTCGCATATATTTTAAAACTGTTTGTAATATACTATCTTTATCGGTTGCTTTTCTAATATCATCAAAGTTTATGGGAGCAATATTTGAATCCAAAAAATTTAGATAAGACGGATTGTCATCTGGTTCCTCCACCTTATTCTGTATTTTTAACGGTGCCCTCGAAAAATAATCCGCCACTACGTTATTTTCACTATTGATGTATTGCACTGTATAATTATATGCTGATAAGATTATCGCATATCTTTGAAGGCGTGAGGCAGCCATCACCGAAATACCTGACTTTTTTCCAAAAATAGCTAAAAGTGGTCTGTGATCTGTTTTCAAAATAAAAGGGACTTGTCTGCCATACAAGTATTGGTGAAAGTGTTTAACTCCAAAAATTATGGCTGTCGCTTCCTTTTGTATTTGGCTGTAGTTCCGCTCACTCGCCGTTAGCGACCTAGAAGCGAATGCGAGTGGGCGCTCGCGGCCGGCCGCGTCCAGCTGCGCCAGCACCGCGCCTAGGCCGGCCGGGCCCGCGTCCACCGTCAGCACCAACCCGGCCTCGGGGTCGAAGTGGGCCAATACGCGCTCCGACGACAGCTCTCGCTTAACAGCGAGGAATGCACGCTCCTGCCGCGGGCCCCATTCCCACTTGAAAGAAAACGCATTTTTCTTTTTGTAAACGTAGACCCGCATCTTTTATTCTACTCAATACCTCGCGTAATCTCTGCAAATGTAAATGCTTAGAACTACCAGTAACACATACATCGTCAAGCCAAATACTCACTCCCTCAATACCGCCTAGAAGTGATTCCATTGATCGTTGGAATATAGCCGGTGCATTAGCTAAGCCGTACACCAACCGCGTGTACTTAAAAAAACCTTTTGTAGTGCTAATTGTCGTCAGGTCCTGTGATTGCTTAGATAAAACGAACTGATTATACGCGTTGCTTAAGTCGATTTTTGAATAACACTCACCGCCACTGAGACTAGCAAAAACTTCTTCAATTCGTGGCATTGGATATTTATCTATCTTTAAATCTTTATTTAATGTTATTGAAAAATCACCCGCAATCTTGACCTTGCCATCGCCTTTTAATACAGGTACGATTGGTGTTGCATAACCGCTCGGTGTACTAACCGGTTCTAGTATACCTAACCTCACCAACCTATTTATTTCCTGTTCAACCTTATCTTTCAATGCAAATGGTATAGAACGAGGCTTAAAAAATCTCGGAGTAGCTCCTTGTTTTAAATGTAATTGAACTTCGAACTTATTAAAACGCCCTAGTTCATCCTTAAATAAATCCGAGTACTCTTTAAGCAGTTTGTTTACACTATCGCATTGCTCAGAAATAATACTATTATTAGAAAACATTAGAAAACATTTAAATTTAGTCATAAAATCTCGCCCTAACAATGGTGGTCCGCCGTCTTTTACAACATATATCTTTAATTCGTTACACACTTGTAAGTATTTGACATTTGCCACAAAATAACCCATAGGAGAAATTTTATGTCCATTATATAAACACATACGCAAATCACATTCGTGTAGTCTTATTTTGGCAAAGTGTTGTATATACAGCTTATAAGATATAACTGTTGCGCCAGAGCCCGAATCTAACTCCATGTTCATACGTACATTATTTATATCTACAGATATAACTATTGGTGAATATTTAACGTACCTCAAATTAAAATTTTCACATTCGTTACACCGCTGACACTGGTTTTCTTCATCTACCTCCGACTCGGTAGTAACGTTATGTAAGCCCAATTTTGAGGATTTCGCACTACACACTTTCTTCAAATGACCTTTAACCCCACACTTTTGACACCGGTAGTTCTTATAACGACACTTATCTGCTGCGTGCTACCTGCGCCCGCACACGGTGCACCGCTCGGCCTCGGGCGCGCGGCCCGCAGGACCCGCGCGCTCTCGCGGCTGCCCGCCAACGGCGGCGGCGCGAAACAGCGGCTCCTCCTTGACGAGCGGAACTGCGCCGGCGCGCGCCAGCCTCGCGCTGGCCGCCTGCTGCGCCACCTGCAGCGCCCGCGCGAACGTCAGCGCGGCCGCGTCGTGCTCGAACAGCCGGTCGCGCTCGGGGCCCACGCCCAAGCCGAGCACGAACCGGTCCCGCAGGAGCACCTCCAACGCGCTGCCGAACTCGCAATGAACTGCGAGCCCCCTTAATCGCACCGCCCAGCTCTGGATGTCCTCTCCTACCGATCTTCTTGCCTCGTAGAATTTCTCTCGATCGGCGAACATGCACCTTTTCGGTGTAAAGTGCTGATCCAATTTCTCCGCCAGAATATCGTAGGCCGTATCTTCGACATTTTGCGGATGAAGCAAATTCTTCACGAGGCGGTAGGTATCGTCCGATAGGTGTGTGAGTAATAACGGCCCCTTAACTTCGGTTTTAATGTTATTTAGCTTCACAAATTGTTGAAGTCTGTCCTTGAAAACCGACCATTCTTGCACATTGTGATCGAATGTATTTAAATTGCCTAAGTAATTCGACATTTTCCTTTTAAATATACACTCGCGGGTAGAAATATCCTCGTCGCCAATGATAGATATGCGCGCAATAGAAACAACGTATCGGTTCGGTAGTCCGTTTATTACTGCTTGACATGTACATAGCCTTATGACAGGTGACAGGTGCTATGGGTAGCCGTAGGTATGCATAGATACAGCTCACTAGTCCTTTTTCTCTTTTGTCATGTGGCCTATTTTATATAAAAATTATATAAATCTGACAATATTATGCCTCTTAAACTTCGTACACGGCTTAACGCAATATATATTTGGCCTTTAGTAAAATTTTACTTTAGTAAGCTCAAGTTTTGGGAGGAAGTCGGTTTTTCGTTTTAAAAAAAATATTTTAAGTAGTACTTGTACCTACGCTAATGAGGCAATAATTAAAAATCTCCTGTATAGAATATTTTAAGAGATAAAAAATAATTAACTACTCATTTCATATTTTGCTGGTCTGTCCCTTTCATTGTTTAATGAAAAAACGTAAGAAATACAAACAAAACTAATATTATTTTCTGAACATATTAAGTTAATTTACTAATTAATAGTATAATCAGGGTATTTAGAACAACAGTTAAATTTAAAATACCGATAGAAGATCTGTCCGAGCGAAATACACAATTTTGGTGGAAATTATAAAAGGGACTCTACAGTGCGTTTCGAAGAACATATCCCTATTTTAAGCATGTCTTGGTCACCCACCCATCGTGATCAGTTCTGCTCCACGTGGTATAGTTTTCCCGTCAGAAATTTATGAAATCTTTTTCAGACAAGTGCGACAGCAAAAGTAATGGGGAACTATTTCAATTAAAAGAGAATCGAAAAGCGTAAATACTATATGTAATTACTTATTTACGAAAAACTACAAAATTGCAATTATGGTGTGGCTATTTTGGTGGATTTGGTTGTATTACTGTATTCACCGAAATTGCTGTTGGTCACCAAAATTGTAAAATCTCCGCCGTCCATCGGTTCTACGACAGATGTGGCCAGAACACAGTCTTCTGCTGGATAATTGTTTTGGTCTTTTTCCATTAGCGAGATTCCGAGCCTTTCCATGACCTTTCCATAGCTTTCGTAGTAAAATTCAATCGGTGGGCCAGCCCCACCGTAAGGTTTCACGTCTCGGCTTCGTAATTCATGACTGGTAGGACGTACTGATCGAACACCTTAGTCTTGAGGCATTGTGGCATGGATGACACAAAGATATGACGCAACTTTCCAAACGCTGCCCAGCCAAGCTGCACTCTTCTGGAGAATTTCCCTTTGAAGTTGTCTTTAACCAAATGCAATATTTTCCATATATACTTCTGGGCAACTTTTAGGGCTACACCTTCGACGGGAACCGACTCAGGAATGATGTGCCCATTGAATATGAATTTATCCAGGTGCATCCCGAGTCCTACATGCATCAACGCAGCATTGAGACTAGACAGGTATTTCAGGCAGGTCTTGTAGCTATCAAGATTATATTATCAAAGAAAAGCGTGAGATATTCACCATTGATGTTGACATCGTTATTCCCACTGCTTGCTGCTTGAAGACTTTCTTCATCGCGTTGGTGAAGAGTTTCGGGGATAATTATGATATCACCCTGTCTTACATCTCGAAATAGTCGGATTAATCTGTTTGGTAAGTTTAGATTTGAATGGACATTGATGCTATTTGGTAGATATTTCTCAGTACCTCCACATGTCGTCAGTCAATTTGGAATCGCTGCAAAGTAAGTATTCAAAGGAGTCGAAGACTAATTCATAGTCCACAAAAGCAATAAACATCCTCTGACTTTTGCATAATCTGCCATACAGTATGGATGTGATCCACGGTTCTTTGCGAAATCTGGCCTGTTCCGGTGACTGGATGGCGTCAAATCTTAATGCCAGATGATTCGTAACGACTCTCAAGAACGAATTATAGACTTGGCTCAGGAGTGTGATCGGCCTATAGTTTTAACAATGCAACTACACCTAGTCTGCTCCACATCTTCGGAGTAGTCCCATTGGCCATTATGGAGTTAAATAACCTTTTGTGCTCCTCGAGGACCGGTTTTCCCTCAGCTCACGGGGAGGACGGGGTGGTCTCTGAGCTTCTTAATGCTCAGAGGGCACTCCGTCCTCCCGTGAGCCTTCCCATTCTTAAGCTGTCTGAGAGCCACACCGATTACGTCTATATCTTCGTCCGGGACATCGTCCGTAAAGTAGCGGGAGAGTGGAGCTCTGGAGCGCTGGGGATGCTTTGGCGCAAGCCAGGCGTAGAAATCCTCAATATTAGCAAGAACCTCTAGTATAGATGTGACTCTTTGGCCATTCGAGGTTCGGAGCTTTGTTAGGTGACTGCTTCCCTAGTAAAGACAATCGACCCCGATTTTTCTCAATTGCCTCTTGATCGAGGCGCGTGTTTCAGCTTTGGAGGTCGCGTCTCACCATGCTCTGCATCTTTTTGTTGAGTGATTGGGGATCTGGCAAAACATCCTCTGGTGTTTCCCATCTAAGTCGCATCAGTTTCAAGGTCTCGCTAGAAAGTTTGGACTTCTTATCTGGTCGCCATTTCCAGTCTCCAGAGGAAGTTAACCAGCATTTGGTCTCTTTGATTTCTGGTCCCGTAGCCATATGGTCCTAACCACGGTTCGCCGCGCTCCTGCTCTCAACATAGTGCTTTTATTACTCTTGTATTATTTGTAGTACCAATATAGATTAATGTGACTGCGTAACATTGTTTTAAGTTATTATTTTTCTCAACTTTCTTAAACTTAAACAAAATTTGTATTTTTCGTGGAACAGCTATGATTTATGGAAACATTTAATTTAATAACATGACATTTTAATGAGATATCATAAAAAAAATTTGGTCACAGCATATCTAATTTTAGTGTTATTTTGAACTCTCAGTGTTGAAATTCACTCATAATAATATCAATTTACATTGTGCTATGAACGATTACGATAGGACCATGATATTCTTTTGTAATTAGCATTATGTAGATAATATTCAGGTACCGTGAACATAAATGATAGCAAAATCTAGGTGTGAAATTGGAACAATCATGTTTAAATTCTTTAGTAATATGTACCATACCACGGAGAATATTTGAAATACAACAACTTCTATTAAGTATACTTATCTCACAAATTAAGGATAGGTATTCATATGTAAATGTGTTAAATCGTGCAATACAGTATCACCACATTTTATTATACACCTGAACCTTTGGTTTCGTGAATAATTTTATAAAAATGGCAAAATAGAGGCGACAGTTGGGAGATATTGGTTTTATGCTAATGTCTATTGACTGGAGTCGAGATGAGCTAAGTCTGCACTAGCCATAAGGGCTGTCGCTTTTAAGTTTGATCTAATGCAGAAGTAAAAATCTTGTATGTTGGTACGATTTTCTTAGTAACATTTTGTAATTTTAGCTAAACGCAGGATTATGAATCATATACTAATTTTGTTAGAATTAAAAATAAAACTTTTAAGAAGTAAAGTGCTAAAAGTTTTTTAGTTTAACACGAAATACCTAACTACCTACAAGTCAACACTGTGGTCGATACCGGCAGTCACACACTTAAAACTAAATTTACGTCAAAATATCTAAATTTAAAATGAGATGGGGTTTATTAAATTTAAACCTAAATTTACGTAAAATATTTAAATTTAAAATGAGTTTAAATTTAGTAAAGTTAAATTCACTGTACGCGTAAATTCATGTGTTTTGTTCAAATTGGAGAAAAACCACGCCTAAGATATTCTTTGTGACACTTTGTAAAAAACATTGGAAACGGGTCTAATGTTCCTAAAACATCAAAATAAACAAAATAAAACCAGGACAGAAGGAGTTGTAGGAGCGGATAATCTTGTCGTCTTTTTTACCATTCTGTTGCTTCTCTAACAACGGTTATTATAACAACCTTACGTTATAACAACATATCATGTTCGCTGAAGCGCTGACGATACCAAAAAGACACCTTTATTTTTAAGTATATAATTTAAACGCCAACTTTTAGATGCCTCCTAAACCAGGGATTTGGTATCTCTCCTAAACTTAAGTAATTTTACGTTTCTAATGTCAAAAACTTGACCACATGAAATAGCTTTTTACGCATAAACGTAAAGTGAATTGAAACGTCAAATTAAAATAGATTTAGTCGCCAACTGTCAGAAAAGTGACTGCCAGAAAAGCTTTTGACATGCTTAAACCTCTTAAACCTAAATTTTTAGGTTTAATTACGTTTAGGAATACGTTGTGACTGCCGGAATCGACCTTAATAGCTACTTACCTAACTACTTAATATTAAATTTAAAAGCTAAGTGACAGCCCTGGCGTGGCTTGAACAATTTTTTTTCTGTTTCTAGCGCCATATTTCTGGAGGCTAGAAAACGGCTTACCTATAAGAAACCCCTCATGTCCGCGAGACTTATCGATATTAGATATCCCTTTATTCTGATAGAGAAATTTAATATCGAATTGAAATTGATTTGTATTTTACAAATTCTCAATATTAACTTAGTGGGATTCTCTGTAGTGTCTGCCCTTTAGGTCCATTCGCACCAACTGCCAGCAATAAGATTTGTTATACTGTCGAATATTATGCAGTCTTGGTCTTTTTGGTAAAGTTAATGAGACATCATGAGTGCTTTTACAAATTAGGCGAGGTGCGGTACTGTGATCGGCTTTTTTGCAATCGGTAAAAAAGCCCATAAATATAGGAAATGTTTAGATAACTTTGCGAAATACGCCGTCGCTCGTGAAATCCAGTCCGGAATTCATGGTTACCCCACAGGCTGTTCCAGTCTCCCTTAATCTAGTTGCATTTTTACTCAAATTGCATAAAACTGTATTTCAGATACTCGGTCCACATAGAGTTACAAACTGCATAATACTGTATAGTAATATGGGTAAGTACTCTGTTATGGTTATGAACCGTGCTATCGAGGGTCGATGAACGGCTTCATTCCATCAGACACATAAATTTGCACTCCAGACATCGAAAACTTTACATGTTTGATACGTTTTTATTAAAAATCTTTATTCTTGCGAGATTTATTAAGATTCTACTATGTCTTGTCATTTGTCTCATCATATTGCAATACCTAAATTTTACAAGTTTTCACTACGAAAATGGTGCGAGGTCTTTAAGGTGAACCCAAAAGATATTGTTCGAAAAGACAAGATAACAATAGCTAGATACCTATTAAGATTCAGAATAGATAATTATTTACATAGAACTTTGCAGACCGGCCGATTTTTCCAGCAGTCAAAAAGCCTAAGGTAAATTTGATACTGGCTTTCTCTAAAGCTCGATCAAGATAGAAACAGCATCAACTGCAAGAATTGATCTAAATCCATAGGTCCTGGGTTCGAATACCGGTAGGTGCCAACATTGATATGATGAATATCGATGTTTGTTTCCGAGTCATTGATGTTTCTATAAGTATCTATGTATTTATATACCGTTGCTTAGTACCCACGACACAAGACCTTAGGGATCTTAGTGTGGGACTAGGTCAATGTGTTGTGAAGTGTGTGAATATTTATATATTTATATGTATTTATAAATTAACTAGTAAGATGAGAATGATGATTTACAAATTTGATCTGTAGCTAAGTTTACTATTAATAGCTTATTAAATTATTTATTATTTTTTCTATTAATAGCAAATTAAGTACTTAAAAACATAAATTACTTAAAAATGGCTGTCAAGTATCTTGACAAATTTTACGCTTGAACACTGACCAAACAATTTGCCCTTAAGCTAATATATGTTATACTATGTCAGATGGAATTCGGTAAAAGATGTTTAATTTACATGACAAAGAAAGTGGAATCTCCTCACTTTTTATCTTTCTGCCGCAGCCAGCCGCCGCAACTTTGAGATACGCTTCAAGGCAGATTAACTATGCTTAGAAAACAGATTATTTTGGATTTTTTGTGTAAACGATGTAAAAAGGAGCCCTCTTATAAAATTTTATGTTATTAATATTTTTTTAGTACAGCCACTAGCATTTTAATAAGACGTTTCGTGGGTATAGGAGCTTTATTTCAGGTCAATACTTGAACTGTAGAGATGTAGGAAAAACTAACATAATACTCGTAAACTGTTTCAATTAGCTAGGACATTACAATAAACAGTTGATTTATATTTTCGAAATACTTAGGTGCTTTAGCAGAATCTTTTTAAGGATCGCGATTGAACTTCAACTTGCATTTGACATTATGTAGGTTTAAAACCGTCTTCATATATCCTCAATTTCTGTTTAAGCTCAACTTTATGACGTAATTTCCGCCACGTCAGACAAACAGACGGGAGATAGAGTTTCCTACGTTAGCGAAGACGTCGCCTTTAGAAATGGTAGGTTTGCAATGTTTTGTGGTGTCACAGGAAGATATATAGGGTGATTTTTGGTCGTCAACGTTCCCGAAAACTACGGAATCTCCTCATCATCACGATCATTTTTCTCCATAGAAGCATACCTGGGAAGTGTCTGGTTCCCAAGATATTAGGGTCCAAAGTTGAGTAAATACACTGCGTTTTTCTGCATAAATGCACATAGACGCGCGTATCAAGATTTTTTCACGAAAAATAATTGATATCTGTCTATGATAAAACTAGGATAAACACTGGACACTATAAATTTCGCCCGATCAAGAAAAAAAAAAAATTACATTGTTTCCCAGCATTTTTTTGGCATAAACTTACTTTATTTGATGTATAGAGTACGTACCCTTCGTTAATGTTGGCCACGAAAAAACACCCTGTATATATGTCTTCTTCAAACATTTGATCTTGCAAAGTTAACCAAAATAATGGGATTAATATTTGTAGGCAGACAAAAATTACATGCATATTATGTTCAGCTTAATTCGCAATTATCAATACTCGTAGGTAGGTTACATAGGTAAGTTTATCTACGCCTACAATATCTTCTTTTACGAGTTGACTTCATTCATAATTGTACAGATTGCACCTAATCGAGAAAAATTAAAAACTTTACTTCATAAAGTTAATTTAAATATTTTTTTTTGTTAAAAGTAATGGCTATGATTACCGTTGTGCCTAAATAAAATAAAATAATCATTATCTATTTTCCATACTCACGCAAATTATAAAGCACTTACGAAAATTGTGTATGCGATCACTTTGAAAACGTAGGGTTCAATGTAGCCTACGAATTTCGCAAATTTTCTGCAATAATCTTATAACAATAGGTAAACTTGCCTTTATGCTGACACTTTGCAGTCTTTTGTTTTTATTTAAAAACAAAACAAAGCTTTAAATATAATCCGGCTTTTCTAATGGAATTATGTTCTCTACGTGTACTTAAGCTTACAAAAGATATACCATTTCGGGAGAATCTACTGAGATCAATCCAGCAAGATATATCTCATTCATGGTCCGTCAACTACGTGGCTCGTGCCGTACATTGCTTATTTGTGAAGGTTGTTTTCCAAAGAAGCGCTAGACAAAAGCAATGTACGCGAGACATACTGAAACGTAATTACGTCGGCTATTCCAGAGGTGAGAGTCGTATCGATCGCGTTGGTTTATGAATGGAGAGTGGAGACCCGTGTCTCGCCCCCTTCCCTGCGACACCTATTCTTCTAATACAAGGAGGTATCCCAATTTGGCACAGCTGATTTGTAACGCGGTCATTAGTTAAGTGATTAACTGATGGGGGGTAAGTGGCATGTTTGGGTTAGTCAACGATACAACCTGAGTGAATGATGGAACAGTTTGTAGATGGAATGACTGAGCTTGTTTTAGTTATCTAACGTTAAATAAGGATTTAGATGAGAAGGGAAGTTGTCGTTAAAATATCTATCCAACTAAAACTAAACCTACATAATGTATTAATTAATAGTTTTGCTTTAATGACTTACTGAAGGATAAACGTACATCGTCAGTCAACCAGTGATCTTAGAGACCTGAAACGTGGAGGGTTTGTTCTTTGTTTGACGTAGGTATATTATAATATGAAAGGATTTCCAGATATTCCCACGGGAATGGAAAAAACAGGAGTTCTAAAGTTTTCGCGGGTGAAGTCGTGGCGTTAGTCAATACATTTCTATACATATAACATGCTATGTCCCAAATTAAATATTTCATGGGAAAATCATAAAAATCTACATTATAGGTAGGTATTTATTAAATACAAGTCGAAGTCGAATAATGCGGTCGAATAATCGGTCGCGTCAGTTGATCATATAACCGTGACGGTACTCGTAGCAGGTGCTACGAACTACGAACCTACTACAGTTGATGCTTGCCAATGTGCTATTATTATTATATTGCTGATAATATCCATTTTAAATTCAAGTTTAGTTGAAGGTAGCAGCCATAGCAATGTGCATGGCAAAAGCTAGGTGATATAAATAATGGAAATATCAACGTATCTGTTCAAATTTTCTTTACAATTTAATTTTTAATGTGCCTACCTACTATAGAATTATCGTATAGAAACAACGAAACCATATTAAATGGTAAACTTTAACGATGGATTGAGAAAAAGACGTGATAATGGAAATAAACAGATTACTCATCTCAAGAAACTGGCACGGAATGCAGAGGTCGTGGTGAAGAATTTTTTTCCATTTCTTTATTAATTATTCTATTATAATTACAACTTTTTCACGTGTTATTACTTCCTATCAAGGTTATCTCTTGTTGGGATTTATACATTTGTATATAGCAACATTAATATTGATAGATAGATATAGATTTTAAGTATCCGTTCAATATAACAACGGTAAACATTTATACCTATAGGTAATTAAGCTTTGTCCTCATTTGTAAAATTATTATTTTGTCTTCTTTTACTTTTCTTGTGCGCACATGTATTTGCGTTACAATTTAAATCGCGTTTTTATATTTTTTATAGTTTAAGTTGTATGGAATTGTAATGTGTAGTGTGTGAGAAATAAATAAATAAATATAGTCAGTGCCATAAATAGCCTTTTCTTCGCCCTGTGCGAGCTATTTAGTCCTGTCTGGTCTGGCCAAGAGGCCATTCTTGCCCCCCCCAGAGTCTACGTCCTGTGCCTGGGCACCGCTGGCACCGCCCTGTTTACGGCACTGAATATAGTGTTCTCGCTCTCTCTCTCTGTACCATTCGTTTGGAATATACGCAATAACTGAAGCTCCTGCATTTTAATTCCTATCACCGTGCCTTTATGTAACTAGCAAGCCAATTATCAACAGAACGCTGCACATGGTCCTTCGAGCCGGATCTGAACCAGCGACCCATGGATATACAGATCAGGCCGTCCTGTGGCTTCGTTCATTCTTAAAAATTGTACATCTCTAGCTGAGGGAAGTTTATAGATGTACATGATATACAATAAAATATATAAATTACATAATAGCCCGAAGGTCAGAACAGTTATAAAACTAAGGTGATCCACGAACATGGTTTTCATTTTATTATGTTCGGAGACCGGAGCATATGAATAGCCTTATTTATTCACGGGTTAGAATAGAATATAAATATTATAGGCTTTGTCCTCACTGCAGTAAAAAACAAAATGTCGAAGTTATCCGGGAAAGAAATATTTTTCTGGGATAAAAGTACCATGTGTTTTTCTGTGTGGATTTCACGCTAAAACTACTGAACTGAAACTGATTGAAACTAAATTTGTTACATAGGTAGTCTAGAGTCTGAAAAAGGATTCAGGCTCTAGACTACCTATGTAACAAATTTAGTTTCAATCAGTTTCAGTTCAGTAGTTTTAGCGTGAAATCCACACAGAAAAACATATGTAGTTACTTTCTCATTTTTAATATTAGTGAGAAAGTAAAGATTTCAACAATGAAGTCCAAGATTTTTTACTGTAAGTACTAAATGAATCAGATCCAAAAGTGATTAAAAGTCAATGAATTTATACGTAGATAGGACCTTGATTGCACATTGTTCAGGTACGAATAAAAATATTTTTTATTCCATATAGTAATACGGTTGATTTACAGTTGAATAAATTGAACACTAAGTTCTACAAAATGTATTATTCTGCTTTGACTATAGCCGTGAGTCCTAAAAAAAATTAAACACGCTTCAGGGGGCTCATGAGCTTCACACGTTGCCTTCTAATTCGCAGACTTGTATTTTTATATATATTAACATTTTTTGAAAACTTGATTCAATGAAACATATATCACAAACTTCATTATTGTACCTGTTAGATTTTTCAAAATTCAACTAAGTAGGTGTAGATAATTTGGTCTGAAAGAGTTACATTCATACGTTCTACAATGTCGAGAACCCTCGTTGTTAGATTAAAATGTTTTTATCAGAGGTATAACTAAATACGATTACCTATAGATACCAGTCTATCCAACCCTCGTCACGGGGTGGAGCGTGATGCAGTATGTCTGGCTCTACACTATTTTAACCATTATGAGGAACAATATCGACATTGGCGTCAATACGTATCTGGACTTGTGAAAATGACAGCCAACTGAATTGGTTGGATAAATTGGAGTTACACGAAGCTTTTCGCCTTGCTTTTCTCTGAAAATGCACTCTCGAGAAGTTTTCGTAATATGCTTATACTGCACTGAATATAGGTAGGTATATTCCAATTTTATATCGCTGATTCGCTTGTACTTATAGGACGTACGTATATAGTATACGTCATACCTAAGTATCTTGGTCCTTCCCATTATATCGTAGTACCTAGTCAAAATTGTATAATTTCTTAATATGTACTAGTTTTTTTTGTGTGTACAGAAATACTACAAGTTGAAAATCAAATAACCCTTGATACATGTAAAAACTCTTTACTGATATCGATAAACGTTAGCATGAAAACAACGATTGAAGCCTTATTAATAAATCAAAAGCATTATATTCAATAAGTACCCGTTTTTCTTGATCTTGAGATTCGAGATCACGGGATTATTTATCTATATTCGGAATCTGCTAAAAAATATGCTTTACTGGGCATAATTTTGGGATTGATTATAAAGAATTTTAGATCAAGATAGAGACAGCATTTTCATCTTTCAGATAGGCTATCTGACTGAAAAATCTGACTATTTATATAATAGGTAGATAAACAAAGTACCTACCTTTCCTTGCCCTACGCTATGCTGTTGTCAAAAGAGGTTATTATAATGAGGTTGTGTCCACTTACCGTGCTCGTCTTTGTACCTCCGGCATAACGAAAACATCCTGTGTGCTTGAGGTACCTGCAACAACATATTACATTGTTATTTACAAAATTAACCATATTAACCTAGCCCTACACTAAGGTTAGAAATGTTTTGTAAACTGGATACTAAGCACAGTAGGTGTAGGTCGGACACTCGGAAAGTACAAATTTTTAAAAGAAAAATTTAGAGATTACAATTAATATGGAATTTACTTTCCTCAAAGCAATGCGATTGGATGTGATCTTACGAGATTCGAATTTTGTCACCTAGCAATGTTTGTACCTAAAGAGATTTAAATCTTGGACCTATGGGGCTGCAGGGTCAACTTACTACGCTCTTGGTGGTAAGTCTCTACACTTTGTGAGAGTAGCGACATTGAATAATATAAACCGATAGTACACACCTAATATAAAACGATAACATTATGATTTTAACCACCATGTGAAGATTCCATACCTGTATCTGCATTTTCACACGTACGTCAATATTTAGGCAAATAAAACAAATATTCAATAGTGAACACAAATAGCCATGTGAAGGGGCATTGGAAACTGTTTATGGCAGTGAGCCCGACAGGCAATCAGGGTGGCCACGTGGTACAATCGCGTGACTGAATATCTCAACTCAACTCAAGACTCAACCGAACTGCGAAGGCCTTTTAAACATATTTTCTTGCTACATACCGTAAGTAAACATAATCACAATCCCATACTAATATTATAAATGCGAAAGTAAGTCTGTTTGTTTGTTACCTCTTCGCGCTTTATTCATTTAACCAGTCTTCGAAACTTTGGATTTTTCTGTAGCCCACGCGGACGAACTCGCGGGTAACTGCTAATACATAACAGGGTGTTTTTTCGTTGCCACCCTTAACAGAGGGTACGTACTCTATACATTAAATAAAGTAAGTTTATGCCAAAAAAAGCTGGGAAACGATGTAATTTTTTTTTGAAAAACTTTTTTTAATACTTGATCGGGCAAAATTTATAGTGTTTATGCTAGTTTTTTCATAGACAGATATTAATTATTTCTGATGTAAAGATCTTGCTACACGCGTCCATGTGCATTTATGCACAAAAACGCAGTCTATTTACTCAACTTTGGACCCTAATATCTTGGGAACCAGACACTTCCCAGGTATGTTTCCATGGAGAAAAATAATCGTGATGATGAGGAGATTCTGTAGTTTTCGGAACGTTGACGATCAAAAACACCAGGCTGTTTTTGATCGTCAACGTATGTATGTATGTATGCAAAATTTTAAGAAGATTGTTTCAGTAAATAAGGTAACTAATAAACAAATTTAATTGCGCATTAATAATATAAATTAGTTACGATTAATTAAAGCATAGATTGTATGTGTGGGTAATCTATACTAATATTATAAAGAGGTAAACTTTGATTGTTTGTTTGTTTGTTTGTTTGTTTGCAGCGAATAGGCTCCGAAACTAATGGACCGATTTCAAAAATTCTTTCACCGTTGGAATCCTTATTGGACCCGGATGAACATAGGCTATAGGGTTTCGCATAATTTCCACTGGGCTGGAATAAATATGAATTAAATACAATTTTTTTTACCATCTATACTAATATTATAAAGAGGTAAACTTTGATTGTTTGTTTGTTTGTATGTTTGTTTGTTTGTTTTTTGCAGCGAATAGGCTCCGAAACTAATGGACCGATTTCAAAAATTCTTTCACCGTTAAAATCCTTATTGGACCCGGATGAACATAGGCTATACTATAGCCGCTATAGGGTTTCGCATAATTTCCACTGGGCTGGTATAAATATGAATGAAATACAATTTTTTTTACCATTTGACGCATGGAGGTATAAGTTTGACATACACCATAGAATAACAAGTCCCCAGAAGGAGTCATCAATGACAGATGTATTCCGGGTAGTGAAGCAAAAACGAGTCAAAAATCCCGCATCTTCCGCTCTTCTTACCCGCCGATTGTTGCCAAATCGATAAATATTATCAGTTTTATACAGTAAAAATTTTACATACTAAAAAGTTGCTTCAAAAGTGTGCGTGATCACGGGTTCTGGGAGTTTATTACTGTGATGTACAGATGTTTTTTTTTTTTTTTTTTAGTTTATCCCGAAGGAAAGGCAAGGGGAACTAAGCCCATACAGCCTAATCATTGTTTAGTAAAATGTATTCTGAATTTATGATGAATGACAATGATGATGAATGGAAACGTCGGGAAAATCCTCAAGAACAAGTGTAAAGTTAGTCAAAATGAAAAGTTATTGCAGAAACAACTTACATGCGCCCATGAAGAGATCGTAATCCAGCTAAAGTTTTACTCGGCTTACCTGCGTATAAAACCATGCACACGCACTAGATTCACATCACAAGTAATCAAAATATAACTTATCTACCAGAAAACATCACTTTACGGACACATGCAAGCCATTTACAAATAAATTTTGATTTTCACAAGAAAATTACATCTGCACCCTTCCAGCTTTTCCCGCCGAATCCTGTACAGATGACATGACACAACATGACAGATGAAATTTGTTTTTTTTTTTGTTTGGTTTATCCCGAAGAAAGAGTATGAGGAATACAGCATCCATACAGCCATTGTTTTTAGTACTGATGATTTTTGAATTAATGATGGATGATAAAGATAATGAATGGAAACGTCGAAAAATCCCCAAAAATGAGTGTAAAATTAGTCACAGAAACGGACACAGAAATAAATTTTCAATTTCACAAGTAAATTACACCGACTCCCTTTTGGTGTTTATGTTCCTTAAGGGGTGTAAGAGAGTACGGACGGAATTCCCAAAATTCCCATGGGAATGGGACAGACAGGAATTCCAATTTTTTACCGAAATTTCCACTGTACCTACCGGAACAAAAGCTTATTCAATAAGTATAAAAATAAACCGTTTGACGTACACAGATGAAATTTGGTGTGTATGTTTGTTAGGGGGTGTAAAAGACCATTAAGAACGGGTTTCCCGAAATTCCCATGGGAACGGCACAAACAGGAATTTTAAGTTTTTACGAAAACTACATGACATATAGAGATGAAGTATGACAGGTAGGGAATGTAAGAAAGAACTGAGAACATATTTCCTGAAATTCCTACCGGAACGGAACAAACTGGAATACAAAATTTTTAACAAAACCGTTATACCTATGAAGTTGAAATCGAAGATGTATGTTCATTAGAGACTGCTAGGGAGCACAAAGAACGGATATCCCGTAATTCCCACGGGAACTGGACAAACGGGAATTCCCAATTTTAACGAAATCCATTTTACACAATATGATGATGAAATTTGGTAGGGAGTGTGAGGAGGCACGGAGAACATATTTCTCGAAATTTCCACCTGAACGGGACAAACGGGAATTCCATTTTTAACGAAAACCGTAAATATAAAGCAGAAATCGTGCATGTATATTCGTTAGGGAGTGCGAGGAAGCTCTAAGAACGGATTTCCCGAAATTCCCACGGGACGGGACAAACGGGAATTCCCAATTTTAGAGGATATGTACCGAAGCGAAGCGAGGGCGGGCCACTAGTTATAAATAAATACTATTATGGCGACCTTCAAATGGAATTACACCTACGCAGTGCTACGTGATGCTACGAGTACTACGAAAACCGTAGGCGACTACGAATAGCTACGGATACGCTACGATTCATAAAAAACATTGGCCAAAAATTTTTTAAAATCCGTCTATAATTGACGGAAATATCGGTGAACATACATAAAAAAAAATTATACATACAGACGAATTGAGAACCTCCTCCTTTTTTTGAAGTCGGTTAAAAATAAATCGTTTTGTGCATTGAACTATACAGGATGTAACAGAAAGGGTATGTTAAGCGAAAAGCTATGTAAATAGCCCACTATAGAGAACCTATTTCCAAAATTTGAGACTCGAAATCACATGTTTATTTCTCTAGATTGTATGAAAATTCCTGATTTGTTTAGGAATTCTCCATACTATCTGGAAAAATAAAGATGTGATTTCGAGTCTGAAAGCTATGTAATGAGATATTTAAAAATTCTCCACACTATCGGGAAAAATAAACATGTGATTTCGGGTCTCAAATTTTGTGGATAGGTTTTCTACAGTGGGCTGTTCACATAGCTTTTCGCTTGACATATCCTTTTTGTTACACCATGTATAGTAAATTATTTAATTGTACTTTATCATTTTATTACCATAAAAGCATAAGCCATAAAAGGTGTTTTCTTCGTTAACATCGAAGCTGTAGTAACGTATTAGGTACCTATAAAAAGGACATTATTTTAAAAACTCATCAAGAGATCCATGAAAGCAGAAAGCTATTGTCCGACTAGGTACTTACTTACTACCGATCGGTTCAAGAGCTATGCAGGGCATGCGGGGCGTGAGGAACGAGATGGGGTTCTATGAAATGCACGCCCGAGCTCTTTTGCACTAGTATCCTAATATTTTACAAAACAGCAACCGGAGTAAAGTCGCCATATTTATTTTGACATGTGCTTTGTAGCTGTAGTATCTTTACATTTAATTTACTTTAATTTTAAGTAGCGCGTTTAAACGTATGGTAGTTTTTCTCGGTGTGCAGTAAAACGAATGAACAGCTTTTATGGCGATTAATGAATTTATATTATAATTCCTAAATAAATATTATTCCGCTGCCCCCTGCGATTTCGTCCGTGTGAACTTTATAATGTTATTCTGTTGTAAAAGCTATATAACTGCTAAATTTCATACAAATCTGTTCCACATCTAAACATGTTTAATTCGAAAGGTCACAAGTTAGAATTTATTGGAGATATTATAAGGGTATGTTTACATTAATTTCACAAACTAAGGAGTTCTTGCTTTGTATTGTGTTTATGTTGGCTTTCATTTAAAAAAAATACATAATTAATTTGTGTACTTATTCTACTTATTTTATTACTAAAAGGATTTTAATAAAACTTAGTAGCTATGTAGCTTATTTATCAGAATAAAAAATAATTGTCTAAACAGGGTGTAACAAAAGGGGTATGTTAAGCGAAAAGCAATGTAAATAGCCCACTAAAAGGAACCTACCCACAAAATTTGAGACTCGAAATCACATGTTTATTTTTCCAGATAGTATGGAGGATTGCTAAACAACTCAGGAATGTTCATACAATCTTGAAAATAAACATGTGATTTCGAGTCTCAAATTTTGGAAATAGGTTCTCTATATTGGGCTATTTACATAGCTTTTCGCTTAACATACCCTTTCTGTTACACCCTGTATGTAGTTCAATCGAGAAATACAAATATCTTGATGTTTAAGGACCACTTACAGCAAATGCGTAAATCTAGTTTTAAATTAGTCGAAAATCAGCACATAATAGCCGCAGTGAAAATTACATCTAGATATTGCATTTACCTACTACAAATAGGTATAGTATTGCAATTGGCCGTTACAGTTTATTTTCTAAATACCTTGCATAAGGCATACCTTTTGTCTAAGAAAATAAATAGTAGTTATATTATTTACCATAAAAATAAAGTCAATGAACTTGTATTAGAAGAATGTGAACTGAACCATCAAGTTTTTATTGGATGTATGTTTGACAGTAAGTATATTCTTTGGTTTGACATAAATAAATATAAAATGAAACCTTTAAAAAATAGCTCATCTTATTAATTATTTATTTTTGTACCTTCCAACATACCTAGTTATACCTAGTGTTACTTTATACTACATACTAAAGTAAGTAGCTATTTTTCTGTGCATTAATATAAGTAAACTTAATTATCGACCTAAGTGTGTGCAGTTAAAAATATTACATTAAAGAAAAAATAAACAGTAAAATAAATAAGCAAAATCAACTCGTTTTCGAATGAAAAAATATCTAGGTACTTAACATCTATCACGGCGGAGGCACTAACCTGCTAGGTATAGGTCTACGCTCTCCGTCTGGACGTGATATCGTTAAAACACTCGATACCCATATTTAAATAGCGCACTGTATAAAAATATAAATCGATTTTCAAAATATAATACTCATCACTGGCCACTGCACTTTATTTTAAAAAAGTTTATCACATGTGGCACGCAGGAGGTTTTATGCGAATAGTGGTGTCGGCGGAGGCTGTGAGGAGACTGGTTGTTGCCTGCTCGACATCGGGACGCCTCGGGCCAACCCGGGGCCACTCGGGGCGGTCCCCGCTCCAGCATCCAGCCTCTTCAGCAGCTGAGTTCGGGGACTTTATCACAGGGTAATATGTACATGTTGAACACGCCGAGTGAATTTTCATACCAATTTAGAAGATATACTTCATACGTTTTAAAAATAAGCAAATATAGGTACTTATAAGTTTTGTTTAAGTTAAATTTACACTTTAGGTATATGATCGAATTAATAATCACGTAACATTTGAGATTACTAGTCATATAAACGTATCTTAGATTAAACTTAGATTAAGTTTCGATCACTTGAGCCTTTTGGGAGTTTGGGACTCAATTAATAGATAGTTAAAGTACCTATTAACTATATGGGTGACTTCTCTATTAAATATTGATTTCTTTATAAAATGAAGCCGACCAACATTTGGTCCACTAGATTCGGAGCAAATTGGCTGTGACAGACGGACGTATCTACGTAAGACAGACGCAAGACTGATCCTTTTAAAGGTTCCGTTTTTTATTATTACAAGCTTTTATTTAACTTGCAATGTATATTTTTTCGGGTGAAATCTTACAACTCAATTTTAAGGCACTTGCCCTCAACCGATTGGGCTGAAATTTGGTGAGCACGTTCAGTTCGGATGACAATGCATGATTAACAGTGTGACGTCATTCTAAATCCAACATGGCGGCATACCCACAATGGCGGACCAATTATTTTTAATGCATTCCTACAATATGGGTATCAAATTAAAGGGCTAGCTGAGAGTAACTCGAAAAAAATGTGACGTCACTCTTAATCCAATATGGCGGACTTCTAAAACTTGAAAATCTATTTTGAAACAGATATTTTTAAGCAATTGAGTTGAAATTTTAAGGGCTCCTCATTGAAGAGCTGGACTGTTCAAAATTAACTGGCAAACGACCTTGCAATAATGATGCGTTGAATGAGATGAACAGACTTAGGAACTTACCAGGTGAAAACTAAAAAGTATAAAATAAAATTTAGGTAAAAAAACATTTTTAAAAACAAGCTTTTATTTAAATGCGCTAAAAAGAAAAAATAAACTTTTACACTAAAACTTTTACTGTTAATTTATAACGTCATTTCAAATTTAACACATTTGACACAATTTATATGTTATAAAAGCTTGTCGCGACATTTAAGTACTCGTATTTACTTTCTTAGTTTTAAATTTTTAATAAGTCAAGGTGAGGCCGTGCCGAGGACTGAGTGGCATGATGACATGATGTCGTGAACATACCACCTCGGGGCACCGGGGCGAACCCTGTTGTATATTACTCTCTTACTCTTCTACACGAAGCTCTGGAAGGGTCGACGGATATTTCTTCGATATGCGTGGGAACAATATGGGAAAATCTGAAACATCAACACAAATATGCTGCCTAATAAACATTTAAAAGTAAGAACGTAAATACGAGTACTTAAATGTCGCGACAAGCTTTTATAACATATAAATTGTGTCAAATGTGTTAAATTTGAAATGACGTTATAAATTAACAGTAAAAGTTTTAGTGTAAAAGTTTATTTTTTCTTTTTAGCGCATTTAAATAAAAGCTTGTTTTTAAAAATGTTTTTTTACCTAAATTTTTTACTTTTTGTAATGTGCAGAAGAATTTTCTCTGTATGCAGAGAGGTATATATTTATATAACTACTATTTATAGGTAGAACTAGCCTTGATGCCTAGACTCCATTTGTACTACCTTTACTGAGCTACCGTCGAAATTCAATCAAATAGTTGGGGACATGGATATATTTGTTCTAGAATGGAAAATTGTAATAGTGTGAGTAATTCAATTGTAAGATAACTGCTATGGAAAATAGTAATATCTCACGTGCCACCTAATAGATAGAGCCTAGTCTGTCGTCCAGAATATCCGTTCTCTAATTAGCTGCTGACCCAGCTGCTCTGTCTGATTTGTGACGGATACAAAATATATTCTAAAACTGACCAAGTGCGAGTAGGTTATTTATCTATAAAAACTTACTCATCGTTATTATAGCGACCACAGAGATACCTACATTATCTATGATTTCAACAGTCTAGCTACCACGGTTCATGAAATATAGCCTTGTGCCATACTTACACACGGAGAGACAGACGGACGATGTGTCCCTTTGGGTACCGAAACCCTAAAAAAAGAGACTATAAACAATACTTGCAGTTGGAATGGCACCGGCAACAGTCCATATTTGACTACTAAGATTTTATTAACACCTTCCAGAAATTTATTTCTACGTCGCACTTCAAATTCAAAAGTTCAATTCAAACATTGAAATGAAAACTGTGAGCGTATTCACAAACGTCGGTAAAACTAGATTACGGACGTTCGTGCTCACAGACACGCTAGTGGGTATTTTATTACTAAAAAGTTGTTTGTGATTGTGGTTTTATCTATCATCAGGCTGTATTACATTATAATATCCACTCCTATTTACTTTGCATCGTCACACGTTGATAAACGAGCACATATTTACTTTTTTAGGTAACTGGTACTACCTACCTACGTTTTACAACCTCATCCTTCATTCACATATGCATCGATTGCAGGTTCCTTTAAAGATTTATGGAAGGCAGGCAGCAGGCCATAATACAAATGCCAAATTAATCCTGAATATTAATGAGTCATCCACCCGTCTTTGACTCACTACTTAGGTAAGCAGGTAGGTGAAATTATTATCAGGCAGCGGATATGTAAGAATACGTATCCTCCATCTATTTCCTGCAAATAACAAGTCTACATCATCATCATCATCATCATCATCATCAGCCTATTGCAGTCCACTGCTGGACGTAGGCCTCCCCCAGGGCACGCCACAAGACTGCCATGAGGGTATTTGCCCATAGTCACCACGCTGGGAAGACGGGTTGGTGACCGCAGTTTGTATTTTGGACTATGTTGTCAACACGGGAGGCGCTGCTGCCCACCTCCCGGGAACCCTTAATCGCCTCGTACGATACCCACGGGCAGACATGGGGTGGTACGAATTCTACTCTGCCGGCACCACGCGGCCAAGCAAGGAGAAGGCATTTCAGACGTCGCAAAACAGCGACGACTCCTTTGTCGAAGAAATGACATCACCGAAAAACCCTCTGCTCCGTTTTTAGTAGATAGTTTATTTGATCACGGGAATCTTTGTGGTTCGGAGTAAAATGTTTTTATCCCGGATAATTTAGACATTTTGTTTTTTTTTTGTAGTCCACGCGGACGGAGTCGTGGTCGTCCACTAGTGGTAAATATCTTCTTCAGCCTGTTGCAGTCCACTGCTGGACGTAGACCTCCCCAAGGGCACGCCACAAGGCTACTGCCACAGGGGGGTGTTGCCCATAGTCACCACGCTGGGCAGGCAGGTTGGTGACCGCAGTGTGATTTTCGGACTATGTTGTCAGTACGGGAGGCGCTGCTACCCACCTCCCGGAACCCTTAATCGCCTCGTACCCACGGGCAGGCAGGTGTGGTACAAACTCTACTCTGCCGGCACCACGCGGCGTGGTAAATAAACCTTAACAAAAACAAACGGAACATAAATCAGGAGAGACCATTGACTCAATCCCGGCGATGTTTATTTTCATTTCAGCGTCAAAATAGAATAAATACTCGTTAGCACTCCCCCAGTTGCTGTCCTAATGTTACTGCTACGGTAAAATAAAAGGATTTCTAATGTGAACCGTTTCTTAATAAACTTAGCCACTAGCACATGATTCCGTTTGCATAAAACAAAAACTGCTCTTAGTACGGGTTCATCGCAATATATCTACTTACTAATTATAACCTGCAGTGCTACTATACTATGCTGATGATGCGGGGCTTCACTAGAAGACATCACTTGAATCTCCTTCTGTGTAAGTCGTATGAGTAGTCTAGGGAATTCGGGCATTCTCACATTACACCTGTCCGCGATATGATAAACGTTGCTGTGGGATTTCCTTTATGATCCTGCATTTCTGGCTTCCCTATTTCTGGAATACTGCTGTGTGTAGGTATGTATATATGTATGTATTATTACCAGATCACAGTTTTATGCGAACGGTTTATTTCCATTAATGTCCATGTTTTATCGTCTTTTTCGTGATGTTTACGAGCTTTTCTTGTGTTTCAATAAGTCTAACTCATCTCAATCATGTTCCCAACTGAATAGGTACACATCTTAATAGTTCATGACCGGGTTTGAACGCACGACCTTTGGACTGTGTGGACCTGTTACCACAGAGCCATCACCACTACAAATTAATTTGATTATAATGGAACCATCAGCAATTTCTTGTAGGTCGAAGTTCTGCCTTGGGCGGCTTGAAAACTTAATTATTACTACTAGGGTAACTTAATTAATTGCTAAGTAGTGATTTTAATGTTTAAGAAAGTAGAGAATAGGTATATAGGTAGGTACTTAAATTATATATTATATTATTTGATTACTTTCATATTGTTTGCAAGTAAATCCAAAACCTATTTCACTCTTAGGTTGGTAGGTAAGATAGACATAAAAGATCTAAGTGACATCAAGCAGGTAACCTACCTACTCATACATAATTACTAAACTTGCATTAAGCTTAAGCTCAATGGTATTACGAAATAATAAGTATAATAAGAAATTCCTTAAAGTTTATTTCATAATTCAATTTTAATTCATAAGCATGAGCAGTACAAATCAGAACAGAGCAGACTAATTCAGCAAAAATTTATTCCGCATCCAATAGGCCGTATCTAATTTAACCCTTACTAATTCACTAGTGGAACATCTGGAGCATTAATAGCCGGTTAAGGCCCGTCAAACATAATAAGGTCCCTCATAGCGCTCGGATCCGGGCGTGTCTCCCATCCGGGTGACCGGGGCACACTATGACCGCCTAACCCGGTCGTAACCTGACCCGGATTCGCGACCGGATTGCATCTCGGGTCTAGACTGGCCTGCGTTGCATCGGGAATTGATTCTGTCCTGCACTGACACAGTTTAATGGCCCGGGAGATTTTTAGTAGGTACTTAGTGAAACAGGGAATAAGATAGCAAGATAGATCACTACATCCTTACAAATTTTAATGCGATGTGTGTGTATAAAGCGACTGCGCGATGGATGCATTTGCTTACACGTTCGAAAAGAACCAACAGTTTCAGTCTGAATATCCAACGAATTACGTATCTCTACTTAGATACTTACTCTATCCCACCCACTGGAAAAGTAACCACCTATTTATTGAAAAATTGGCGGGGACCATTGCAACTTGTACCTACTTAAATTGAGAAAATAATTTGAGAAGATCATTACATAAATTATACGAGTGTGATAATTTGTCCTACTCTATGTAGAGTTATCAGATGTAATAAGACGGCTATGGCTATAAACAAATAGGTTGGTTACAAGAATAAAACACAAAGTAATTGATTAAAAATAAAATATAAGAGACAATAACTTTAGCACTTACAAACAATAAATAATTAACAAGTTAAAGCATAGTAAGTACGTAAATAAAGAGTATCAATAAAAACGTTTATCAAATGAAAAGTTAATATTTTTTGATAGAGTACTATCCAAGGTACAGTTCACATCAACCGTATCTTTACCTAACTTCGCTTGATAATTTTTCTTTACGTCCTTTTCAAAATCATTATACTCGTTGTCGGAATCGTCCACTAATACGGGCGGCAGTTCTGGGGTATTACTAATACTTTTTATGACCCATTTTAAAATCCTTTTCATGTTGAGCATTTCTTTCCTCAATTTACTCACAAGACCGGACTTGGCGTCCAATAATGATTTTACTTTTTCGATTTCAAGTAGAAGCGCCAAGTTCTTCGACCGTAGTTCCGATTCCCGGGCATTTGCTCTTTCCAATTGCTTTTTCATTTCATTGATTATTATTGTGAACCTTTTCTTTGAGATTTCATTTCGTGAATTTGCTCGGTTTAGTTCACATTTCAGCTGTATAACATGATCGGTATACTTCTGAGTTGAAGTAGTTTTCGTAGAAGTGTTGGGTATGTAGGTTGCAGATTCTGTTGGTGTTGGGTTTTTGCTTTTATTTTTATTCGATACGTCCTTAACTATGACTTCTACGGCTGTTGTGTTATTTCTAAAAACGCTGAAAGATGCACCACCTGGATTGTTATTACTATCAGAATAAGAATTTAACGTGTCCTTTTCGTATGATAGAGAACTTTGAATAACTTGTTCCGACACTGTAGGTTTCAAAAAGTTACACATTTTTGTACTTTTATTTTATACTATTAATAATTTGTTTTGAAAAATATTACGCTACATAACCTGCTTATTTCCTTTGTAAATTTCTTTAGACCATAGACTAGATAGACTATGATTATTTCTTTTCTGTTTGAGATATTGATATTCTGAAAGTATAAAGAGGTTAAACCGTAAGGCGCGGGTCGAGCCGGTCCTGTGATTCAGAACAGGATTCAATCATAGGCCTAAGCTGCTCTACTAAATAGGTACAAACACGAAACTGTATCCTACTTAGTTAAATTGTATACCAAATAAATATAAACGCGATGCCAAGCAGTCGATAGCAGTTCATTGTCGCTGCATAGTACCTACAGGGTGTAACCAAAGTGAGTATGAAAGTAAAATAAATTAGCTCACTACAGAAAATTTGTCCACAAACTAAGACAACTCTCAAAGAATTGTTCAAGAGCATATTCCTCAATTGGCCCAGAATGTTAAATATCAAATTTTGTGGTCAGATTTTCCGTAGTGGGCTTTTCATTGCATTTCGCTTCCGTTGCACCTGTTTGTTCTGTAACCTCATTCCGCGAGAGGTTCAGACGGTGCCCTAGTTTCGCGGCCTCGCTTAGCACAATACCTAACTAAGTGCTAGGCCATGTTGGTACGTAGGTGTGCTAGGGCTTCCTAGTGTTTGTTTATGTAACTTTCTCTTTGCGCAATATGGGACAAACTAACTTGTACCTATATTTCCTCGAACAACAATAGTCAATTAGTTATGTGTTCATACCATACGTAGAAACATAGGTAAGTACCTACTGCTTGCTGTGCTTTATGGTTCCCAACACGGAGTACCTAGAACTACAGGACCACAATAAATCTATGAGGACCACGAAGTAAAACATAGAGCCACGTTTAGTATACGTAGAACTATGGGAACATCTATACCTACCTATCAATAATTGAGTAGGTAAGTACATACAAATTTGTCTTGAATTCAATCTACGTATGTGCCCAGAAATCTAATCTAAGCATGTACCTATCTATCTAAGTACATAGGTACATTACGGTTACATAAGGTACAATAGGTATCTACAGCTGGTGAAAAGCTTGCAGGAAAATGGAATAAATACTAGAAATCCTTGGGATTCAAGAGTATCAAAAAATTATTATGATATCATGGGTTTAAGTAGACGGATGGCATAATTGAATAATTGCTACATTACGTTATTGTTAACCAGAAAAACAAAACAGTTATTTATTCTAAGCGGTCCTGCACTTACTACTAGTAGTTACTATCATCATCATCATCATCGGCCTATTACAGTCTACTGCTGGACGTGGGCCTCCCCCAGGGCACGCCACAAGACTGCCATGGGGGGTATTTGCCCATTAGTAGTTACTATATAAATAATAAATTAAATCATAAGGGCCATACCCCACCGGAACCATAGTAGACCGGAATGGGGTATAGGTACACCCACCTTGTATATTAGATATCATTTTATTTACCTCAAGTCATTTATACCAAGTATGTAGACTGCGCATTTAACACTACTACATAACATGTTCATAATAGAAACGGATGTTTTCCCGAACTGGGCTATCCAGAACTGCAGCATCTTAATGGAGATCCCACAGCCACGCATAACTGGCACATTATTTTAATTTAGAAATTCAATTTTGCGTGTCTGTATACTAGGGCGTTACAATAATATATGATATTAATATATTACTTTCTTTTATCTTCGTAGGAAACCAAAGATTTAGATACTCTAAACGACGGCACTTATTTTTTGGAGGTATTCAGAAAAAAAAACAGTTTTATAATGTTATTTATTGTAATAAACATGATTATTAATATAAAGTAAGAAGTTATAAAGTTAGGTAAGAGTGTATAAAAATATCGCTTACATAGCTAATAGACGAGATTAGAGAGATTGATTATTTAAAGATTGCTTACATTCTGTGAAATCATTTACCGCCAATCGCATTGCTATACAGAGCACGCGGCATAAGCTCAGCTTTGCATTTATGTGAACAAGGACGCGTTGCGTAAAGCTTAACTAAGGCACCACGTGGCACCATATGCAATGCTGAGCTTAGGCCGCGCAGACTGTACTAGACATTAAGATCAAATTCGCGGATATCTCCAATAATAGTTATTATCATACAAAAAAATTGGAATTGGGAATGAGCTCAACTCTGAACTTATCTGGATCTCTAGTATGTAGGTACTACAATAATAATTGGCCTCTAGAGATTTTTTAAAGTTCGAAGACTAGATAGAAGACAGGTGAATACAAGGAAAAAATCAGGTAATATAGTGGAAGTGTTCTGAGAAAAAATAGGCTGTTTCGTTCAAATCGAACGCTCAAAATGCGATAATGTTTATTTATCTATACATACTACGAACCAAACTTGGTTGGAGTTTGAATCACAGCGATTGAGTATGATTAACCATCAATCAAATAATCTAAACCGAATTGACAAATTATTATACAATAATATAAAAACAATTAACATTAATATGTCATTATTTCGAAGTTTAATTAACTACTAATGATTTGAATAATCAAATTCACTTTACTTAGATATATAAAACAAATATCATCAGGTATATAATTAAATTGAGCTGTTACAGATATCTTTGGAAAGATGTAAATGTATTATATTAGAATATATTAGTGTCTTTGTAATAAAAACTAAATATTAGACAGATCTATATTCAACTTGTATTAAAATGTATAAACTTAGAGCCACAGAGTAAGGTTCCAATATTTATTTATTTACACATTACTTCTACTTTCATTCAGGAATAAAAGTATGAGGAAAGAGTTAAAATAAAATAATTGTGACGTCCCAATAATGTATTATAAATCATATTTTACCCCTACTCCATAGTCAATGTTAAAAATCTTATTATTAAGTTAAAACAAAGAAGTAACATCTTGTCTTAGTCATCTTGTTATATTTTTTTTAAATAAGCCATTATAAAGACTAAGTACCAACAAAAACTTATAAATGAGCACCTACTAACATTATGACGTAACTATAAATCTATACCACAGCCGCTTAAATCTGATCCGTCATATTTCGTTGTAAATCATAAGAATAGGTATATAATAGGGTCGATTCCGGCAGTCGCACTTAAACATAAATGATTTTTTTTTATTGAAAAAAAAAAATTTGACAGGTAGGACTAATTTGTGGAATAGTATAATTCGCATTAGAGATATTCGATAAGTACAAGCCGTGTAAGTTAAGAATTGCATCTCTTTCGCACTATACTGACACTAATTCTTATGTCATTGGAATGTATTATTTTCTTATTGCGTTCTCTAATTTGGCTCGTACATATTATTCTCGAACGAATAAAGCATAGTTAACACTTTCATTGCCAAGATTGTTTCTACATATTCATTAATGTGAACAAACGAATCCTGTGTTAAAAGGAACATGGATAATTTGGAAGCTCCTTGTATAACGTGTTTTCGAAATTAGTTTTAAACTAGTTTGCACTTATTTTTGACATGGGCATCAGTATACAGAAACGGGATCATTAACTCTATTCCATACGCGTCCATCTGGGATTCTCTAATCGACTGTCATCGGATCTTATGTTACGAGTATAAACATTACCATTCACTCATTCATTCGTGTCACAATGGTAACAACTAAACGATACCACTGCTAGCCATTCGATTTAGCCCACACGTGCCGTCTCCGCGGTAGACCCTGTAGTAACCCTGTTCTCCCCACCCACGGCCCCAGGAGTTCTTCACTGTCCAGTACGGAAGGGTTTTCTTGAAGATGGGGTAGGCTGAAATAAAAACATCCGTATTACTAACACATTCTACATTTGCATCTATAACGTCAATCTATCCTCTCTACGTTAAAGATTAAATTATAGTGACATTATAGTTATGAGAATGAAATGTTACTCTCTTATTGAAAATAATACCCTTTGCGTTAAGTATACCTTTGCTAATTTATCAATATTTTGGTGAATTTTTGAATTTTTTCATTAAAATTTAACTAATTCACCCAATACTATTTGGTTTGTGTGCACAAGTAGTATCTATTTATTTTAAATATAAATAATGGTGGGTAATTATATATATATATATATATATATATATATATATATATATATATATATATATATATATATATATATATATATATATATATATATATATATATATTTAAAATAAAAAATATTAGTAGAGGGTACTTAATTTTGTGTAAGTAATGTGTTGGGTTTTAGAGTTTCATAATAAGAAATGAGTAAATTAGTGGTTTACTAATTTCTATAATCCTGAGGATGCCACGGTTATTGGCGAAACATATGTAGATTATTAATCTAGTTTTTGATTTCGGAATAGTACAATGTATTGTCTTGCATGCTAGGTGCTCGGATCTGGTTTCTCGAGGCGATTGTGGTTGTTGCGAGTGCCTGTTTTCGCAGTTATGAGTTATCAGATCCGAGGGTCAGTGGAGGGTGTAGGGCCCGGTGGTGGGCGCACCCATAGTGAATGAAGTATTCAGGTTAGTAACAAACTTTACAATGAGGGAAGATTGCCCTAGTGTTCCTTTAGTGCCTTAGTTTCGATATGCCTGGCTATAATACACACATACATACAACCCTGACTACGAACTTGACGGTATACACGGTGTTGACTGAATAACCAGTCTAAACTAAACTTACTTTTAGTTCCGTAGCCGACGATCAGCACTCCATGGTCTAAGTTTTCCGGATTGCACAGCGCTTTCCAGGGGTGAGAGATTCCTGCTACGTAGAACTGCATCCCGTTAGCGTTTATACCTGATTCATGAATTGAACGTTATTGCTTTATCTCTCCGGAAAAGAGGCGTCATTTTTATGTATATATGTATGTATAGTTTATGTCTACATAAGTATAAGCAAATCCGCTTTCAACAATGCTATGAATTTTATTGACGTTTTAACGCTAGACAGCGTGAGTCAAATGGGAGATTTATACATCCAGCACATTGATAATATGTATTAACTTCGGTGGTCATTAATCCAGATATCTATTTATATTTGCGCATAGTTTACAGGTTTCTCAGCTCTTATCGTTATAGTATCATTATAGATTTAAAATCAAATATTATTTAACAGAGACGAGTACAGGGTAGGTATAGAAGAGCAAAGTGTGGCCAAAGTTTATGTTTATTAACATTATTATATCTCTAAATACTTCTGTAGTATATTAGCCACATATATTGAGATAAAAATGGTCAATGGTCATTTACCCTGCACAGATAGTAATATCAATCATAAACATATTTATACTAATTAATGTAAATGCAGAGGAAGGAGTAGCTTATTTGTTAGTTTAACATTGTCTGAAATTATTGAGAAAAATGAATGTTTTATCAAGATGGCGGCGCGGAGTTTCAATTGTTCAGGACTCCTAACACATTTAATAATAAGCTGGAATGAACATTATCACCAAATTTCAAAACTTTCGTATTTATTATTTTTATTTCATGAAAGGCCTTCGTTAACTGGGCTAATAGGGCTATTATAGTTCACGCAAGTCGCGGGCGGCAGCTAGACGTAAATAAAGTAAAGCGACAAACCTATAGATATGGGTCCATTGGTCACCAGCCATTTAGCCATGTCCGTTTCATTGGAGCTGATGTTCACAGCTCCGGTGATCTGGACCCTTGACAACGTCTTGTTAAACATGCACTTGTCGTTCTCAGCCTCGTATGGATAGTCGGCTTCCGTCTCCAGACCTCCTAACTGCTCTATGGCCCTGGAAAAAAGGGGTTTTATCACATCAGCAATCAATCAAAACATAACAGTGGACATCGTGTACGAATTTTAACAAGTCGCAGCTTCGGTACAACAACGGCACAATTGCTTTTGCAGTTGTTGACATTTTTGCTTTTGTTCTACAGCAGAACAAGGGCACAATTGCTTTTTGTAACTTTTGACAATTTTGCCGTTATTCTGCCGAAGGTGCGTCTGTGCTTATGAGGGTTTTACTAGAATACATTAGCTGCATCTTCTTCCGTGCATGCCGTAAGAGTCGACTAAGGCACTCAGGAGCGTACTTTCTGGCGATATACAAGTCACTGTTCTTATACATCTAGCCCTGCTATGCTAAACGTGAACCTACAGTTCTTGCTAGTTTGGTAGTTTCTAATGCAGCAGCGTGTATATTCTTTTCTGTATCCTGATACCAGTACATAAAAAGACACGGGCGGACACTATAATAGTTTATATTTGGCTGTAGCACAACAATTGGCTATAACATTCAAGGTTTTATAATGATTTAAATATAACATAAGTCAATAATTGAGCAATAGGTACCTAAAAAAGGAATTTGATTTTGTGTACCCTCAATACCCTCATTTCCAAGATTTAATGAATATGTAAATAGATAGATAGATAAATAAATCATTAAAATTAATATACGTCTTAAATTCATTATTTACATTGGGTAATTGGTGTTGCCCTGATAGTGGGTAATCAGGGGCACACGCGTGTAAGGTTATTCTAATGTTTTTAGGAACGCTAGCTACTTAGTAGTACAACTCAACGTAGTAGGTACCCATTTAATGTCTATATCACATATATGATACAAGTTAGTGAATAAATTCATGTCTAATGTGATAAGTAGGACATTCTTTGCTTATCTACTAGTCCTATACTACTTCTCACTTATACAGGGTGTAACAGAAAGGGTATGTTAAGCTAAAGCTATGTAAATAGCCTACTATAGAGAACATATTTCCAAAATTTGAGACTCGAAATCACATGTTTATTTTTCAAGATTGTATGAACATTCCTGAGTTCAAACTATCTTGAAAAATAAACATTCTCCAAACTATCTTGAAAAATAAATAAATAAATATTCACACACTTCACAACACATTGACCTAGTCCCACATTAAGATCCCTAAAGTCTTGTGTCGTGGGTACTAAGCAACGGTATATAAATACATAGATAAGTTTAGAAACATCCATGACTCGGAAACAAACATCGATATTCATCATGTCAATATTTGCACCTACCGGGATTCGAACCCAGGACCTATGGCGTCGCAGGCAGAGCCACTACCAACTACACCAATCGGACGTCTATATAAAATATACCTATACATGTGATTTCGAGTCTGAAATTTTGTGGATAGGTTCCTTGTAGTGGGCTATTTACATAGCTTTTCGCTAAACATACCCCTTTTGTTACACCCTGTATAATAAATGTGGATGTAAAGATGTTTGGATGATTAAATGTTTGTTATTTTTCCATGCTAAAACGGACAGATTTTAATGAAATTAGGAAGTAATATATGGTTACACATAATAACATAGGCTATACACAATTTACTGTCACGCGAACGAAGCGTAGCGAGCGTCAACGAGTATTTAATACACCTGACTAACTAATTAGCTATCTTAATTTTTTTGATAGCTAGCTACCTAGATCGTTTATTATACGTTATATAAATCGTTTATTTATACAATATGTTTGGTAAAGTTGCTGCCTTCCACACTAGAATACACGGTGCTGTGTTCAGGGTCTTCCTCTCAAGCTAACGACAGTTTGTAACAGTTATGTGTATACTAATAACAAAAACACAAAATTACATGCATAGGTACATATACAGGTATAGATAATTTTTGTAAATAGACGTAATAATCAAGAATATTTCTCTGTAACCACAAGTAACGGGCCTAATTGATGAGGAAATCGAATATACTTGCGAGTGTGGGAATTAATAAGTAATTGATTTATTTTATCCTTGTAGTGCTATGTATTGAAGCCTAAGAATTAATTATCTTGAATTCCTACGACAAGACTCAATTCAATAATAATATCTAGATGCTTGGTTTTACATCTTTCTTCAGTAGATTAAGTATTAAGTACCCACCTAGGATAGGTATTTATTATAATTACAAAATTAATCTCGTACGGTGTTGGTATCAATTTCAAAATAGGTGCCTTTATGTTTTATGCCAGCTTACCAAGCGAATCTGACTTGTGGAACAAGCGGCATTGATTTTTGATAGATGCATAAAAAACAATTTTGTTAACCAAGCCAACTTTTAAGATGAAGTAAGTCCCTACAAAATAAGTAGAGCTAAAGTGTCGCACAAAATAAATTGAAAAAAAATTTTATTAACAAACTAGTGGACGCCCGCGACTCCGTCCGCGTGGACTGCAGAAAAAACAAAATGTCGAAATTATCCGGGATAAAAATATTTTCACGGGATAAAAAGTAGTCTATACAGGTGATTTTTAGTTGTCAACGTTCCCGAAAACTACGGAATCTTCTCATCATCACGATCATTTTTCTCCATGGAAGCATACCTGAGAAGTGTCTGGTTCCCAAGATATTAGGGTCCAAAGTTGAGTAAATAGACTGCGTTTTTCTGCATAAATGAACATAGACGCGCGTAGCAAGATTTTTTCACGAGAAATAATTAACATCTGTCTATGATAAAACTAGCATAAATAAACAGGACACTATAAATTTCGCCCGATCAAGTAATAATTATTTTTTCAAAAAAAGTTACATCGTCTCCCAGCACTTTTTTTGGCATAAACTTACTTTATTTGATGTTTAGAGTACAACGGCGGATCCAGGGGGGGGGTCATGGGGGTCATGACCCCCCCCTGAGCTGGTTCCAGGACTTAGGTGGACGACTAATTGAACATAATGGTTTTATTTATATATTTTGTCACCATACATATTTTATGTAATATTTAATTAATCCCAACTAATATTATAAATGCGAAAGTAACTCTGTCTGTCTGTCTGTTACGCTTTCCCGCTTAAACCTCGCAACCGATTTTGATGAAATTTGGTACAGACAATCTTTAGACCCTGAGACAGAACATAGGCTACTTTTTATTTCGAAAAAATATCATATAAATATTTCGAAAAAATATCATATAAATATTTTAATCGGGTTTATATCAACATTTTGTTTTTTTTGCAGTCCACGCGGACGGAGTCGCGGGCGTCCACTAGTTTAATATATGTAGTATAATAACTTTGTATTATGGCAAACGTGTACGAGCACACACTTGCGTCGGCTACGTAACGTCTAGCTCAGGGCTGCCAGATCGTATAATTGAATACAAAATATGTATAATCAGACAGTGTATTGTATCCTTAATCATTTCGTATAATACGATACAAACGCATACGCCATGAAATGGAATGTGAGTTCGTCTCTTGCTTTTCTCGAAGTTGTTCGCTCACTCTAATAGGATAAACTTAGATGTAACGCCCGCAGAAGGCTGCCATCCATAAAACCCGGACACTTTTTATGTCAGGGGAAATCTGATTTTAACTTGATAGAAGGATATGTTTTGCAATTACGCCATTTTTTAATTAAAAAATTTGGTGGACCAAATGTAGCCGCCCTGCTCCGTGTAGCGAATGCAGGAGAGAACCACAATCGAATGCAAAATCCTAGAACGCGATATCGAAGTGGCCCGGTGGGGCCGGAAGCGCTTCCCTTTTCACCAACCCCACATCGGTGACCCCTGTGACCTGGACATACGCAACCTTCAGTCTTCAGGAACTTCACCATCATCGCAGCACTCCGCAGAAAAGGTATTACACAACAGCATCACCTCTCCTCTTCTCCCACGACAGCAGCAGGAGCACGCCAGTAGCCAGCAGATTCATAAGAAGCCGCCATGACAGCTTCCTGGACCTGTTAGCACGCACGCATCGACATCACGGAACAACATTTTCCCATTCCACGCGCAGACCAGAACACATCAGCCGCATCACGTTCCCAGTCGCCTCAAAGACCAGAACGCATCGCCGCAACACGTTCCCAGTCGACTCACCGACCAGAAGGCATCTCGCCTACACGCCCGTCGCAACACTTTCCGGTCGACTCACTGACCCGAATGCATACTTGTGAGAATACACGCTGGGTGCTGCCGAAGACATATCGACCTCCGGTCTGGAAGGGGAGTAATGTAGCGGAGCCATCTATCGGATGCAGGAGAGAACCACAATCTAATGCAAAATCCTAGAACGCGATATCGAAGTTTCTTACAATGATCGGAATATATACATGGGCCAAACAACGACTAGTGGCCCGGTGGGGCCAGAAGCGTTGCCCTTTTCACCACCCCCACACTCCGCGCATCCTGCTCTATGTATTAGGGACGTGGCTGCGCCGCATCAGCCGTACCTACCTCACAATGATACGGGTCCTCTGGCCTAACACAAAATTCTTGTGTTAGAATAATAAACTATAATAGTAAAAATGCCATTTTTTACAAAGAAATAATCGAAGCTTTAATAGTAGAAAATGGCTAATAAATATCGTTCGCTTCACCTGCATCAGCATTACCGTGATGCATTAGCGATCGTCACAAATTCTCGATAGATTTTCGAGAAATAAATGGCAACAGTGTGCAAAAAAAACCCTAAAAATATTGCGCTCGCTACGCTCGCGCTATAATATTTTCTTTGTGTATTTTTTACTCATTCAGTGCCGGCGACTACTTATTACACTATTTTGAAGGCGAAAATTTTTGAGTGTGTATGTTTCTTCTTCACGTCTACAAACGGATGGAGCGATTTTAATAAAATTTTGTATGGAGTTAGCTGACACTCTGGATTAACACATAGGCTATTTTTTCTGCAGTTAAGTTTTTCAAGTGTACAATATAGAATAAATATTTTTGAGTACAGTACTTACGTACATTAATAAAATACCTACTTTTTACTTGTATCTATTGTTATCAAAATTAAATTATAAGTTCTTGACTTGACCACGACTATGTGACCCCCTCCTGGCGCCAAAGCTGGATCCGCCCTTGTTAGAGTACGTACCCTTGGTTAAGGGTGGCAACGAAAAAACATCCTGTATGTTAAGTGGGACCTGTCACAATATATTTGTATAGATTGTAACACAAACTGCAGGGAAGTACTTTTTTCTACAAAACCGAACTGCTATCAAAATGCATTACGAAATCGGTGAGGTTCCAAAACAGTGGTGATATCATCCATTATGATGTCCAGTAAGTAAGCATGACACATTGAGAGCGAACTAATTTATTTATTACTAGTGGTTCCCCACGACTCCGTCCGCGTGGACTACAGAAAAAACAAAATGTCGAAATTATCCGGGATAGAAACATTTTCCCGGGATACAAAGTAGCCTATATGTTAAGTGGGACCTATCACAATATATTCCTGAAAAATGTATCGAACTCGGTTTAGCCGTTGCTGAGATTAGTGTGCACAAACGCACAGACAAACCAACAAACAGACAAAAAATCCAAAAATCATTCTTTTGGGGACTATTGCGTTGATAAAGGTCTCCTATAATATTTTTTCTCATATATCTTCCATGTACAGACAGCGATCCGTTACATTTTTTTTATATGTATGATAGAATAGAAGATAGATGTCTATATGACTCATCAACGCACAAGCCAGAACCACTGGCAATAGGAACTTATAATCTTAATAGGGATGTGTTATACGTTGGAATGCGTACCAAATAAAAGAAGGATAAAAAAAATTACATTATTATACCTGCTATAGTAGGTACACATACATACATACACACATGGTTGTGTTCTGTGAATTGCAGGGGCATAAAGGTTGCGTCTACATTTACTATAGCGGGGGCAGATGCAAATGATCAGGTGACAAGTTCTCTTATGACATGCACTTATAGTACCTTATGAGTAGATCCAACGTAAAGTTTGAATGTTTTTAACAGTTAAAAGTCGGATTTAAATAATCCTATTACATTTCGAAGGTATATGTATAAATGTAGAGGGAGATTCTGGAGTCCATGCGGAAGAAATTATGGAATACGAGAGTACAACTAGCTTATTTATATCTTCCATATAAGGATACGCGCCAACACACAGACAAGTTACCTACCTACTCACTCGTACTGCAACTATTTATAAGACCGCTCGCACACGGGTCAGTGAGACTTAATCTAATCTATTTTTGTTTTGGCCTCTTTTGTCTCATGAACATTTGATAAGTGTCGACGAAGTAAGATATTTTGGCGTCATACGTCATTATTTCACGGTACCTAAATGTACTGGACAACTTGACAATAACATATTTATAATTTCCATGTGCAAGCGGTATTAATTTGATGAAACATAACTCGTTTCAACATAAGTGCAAATATAAACTCCGTATATGCAGATAAACACGCCATCTCCAGCGGAAATGCAAGTATAGGTATGCATATAGAATCATACAATTGTAATCTATCTATACATATAATAAAATTGTAACGGTTCGATGTTTGTGCACGCTAAACTAAGAAACAGCTGGACCAATTTCGATGCAGTTTTCAGGAATATATTGTGACAGATCCCTCTTAATATATGCTACGCGTCCACTATCTTTTATATAGGTAGATGTTTGTGACGCCGCCAGCGATGTCACAAGGGAGATGGCAGCCAGCTGCGACCGACGTATTTTACGTAATTAATAACTGCGCGCAAATAATATTAGTAAAATTCAAACTTAAGAATAATAAATGGTGCGGTACTTGTACGTTTCTAAGGGTTTACACACACACGTCTGTATCCCAAAATGAGGTAGCCAAAACTGCAGGACCATAAAGGAGATCGAACGGCCACGTTTTGCAAAGATCTGGGACAGATGTAATTATCTGTGATGAGTTGGTGAGGTCCTGAGGGTTACTATGTTTAAATTTCCAATGCCTTAGTTACTAAGAACCTACTTCCTTATTATAATTTCTATGTGTATAATAGGTACATATACAACAACCAACTTACCTATAAGCAGTATCCGGCAGGCCTCCGCTACAGCCGCTGTCGAGTTTGTCGCAGTCCACGAGCTCTTGTTCAGAAAGAGACAACAAGTTTCCAGTTTTCAACTTCCACATACCTTCGATGTTGCCTGAGTAGAAACATTAACTTTATAACCTGGCAATTCTCCTAAAATATGTTATCAGGGAGTAGCTTTAGGGTTGTACCGGGCAGCATGATGCATAAGGCAGACGCAGTTTCTTCGTAACTCCAGAATAAATTAATATTTTAGGAAACAGAATATTTCGGGGTTTCCATGGGTATCGCAAGCTTGTCTTCATCATGTCTGCACCAAAAAGTCATCAGTCCGTGTGTAGGTATGTGATTATGAATAGAAATTATCTAGAGAATTATATTCCTACTTACCAGTGACACTGAACGCCCAGCAAGACCCACAAGATCCTTGATCCTTCACCTCCGTGACGGCACCATGGTCTCGCCAGTCGAACTTATCCGGGATATCTCCTTCAGGAATCTTCGCCGGGCTCATTGGAATATCATTGGGGTTCCTCAATTTCGTGTTCAGGCCCAGGTGCTTCGCCCTAAACTCATCGTATGTCAAATCAGCGAACCTCGTCACCCCATAGGTAGCGGTGCCGCGTTCGTGGAGGTTTAACTCGTGAATTTTTTTGATGTTATCCTTAAAAATTTCGAACCTTCGAGCCATTTCCGCTGTGTCATGCACATAATAGGGGTTGTATTGGGTTACAAAACCATAAAAAAGATGCTGTGCCTGTAAATTCTGATAAACTTCTGACGCCCCACTATCTTGATTGTCGCAGGAGATTCGGTAAGATGGCCCGTGTTCCGTCTCTGGGCGGAGCCAGGCGTTCACGCGGCAGAATTTATTTGCCTCGGTATCATTAACAAGTTTACAGTTTTTCTGTGTGCTTAAAGCATCACAATCTGTTAGGCCCACTTCCAGTTTCATTCTATAATGTACTCCAGCAAGAGGTTGCTTTTGTAAAGAGAAGATTCTAACAATCTTTTGTTTGCGTATATGAGGATATTTAACTTCAATGTGTTTCAGAGCGTCCTTGGCTAAAGTTATTGCTATTTCAGCGCTTTTTGCTACCTCAGGCGTTTCATCAGAAGCCTCGTAATCTACACAAGAAACTTCGATAATTCTGCCGTTTTCATCTCTTAACTTTTCCCATATAGTTGAAATACAATGTCTTGTTGGTAAATTGTCAAGTACTTCACAATTACTTATATTTTGGATCATTTCATACTTTAAACAAGATGTATACGCAACATCAAATTTGATAGTAGTAACTTTCCCAGACGTAATTTTAGTAAACGCACTGTTAATTTGAATGACTTTTTGTTTATATCTATTCAATGAGGATGCTTCTAATTGATTCATTGATTCTTGTACCAAAGACTGAATAACTGAATCGTCTGACACAGAGTGATCAAGGTTGACATATTGAGAATTAGTTTGTCTTTTTTCTCTTATAGTGCGTTTTTTCAGGGATGTGGGCTTATTTTCATCACATCGCACATCTATTTCATTTTTTCCTAACCAGGGCCGTTGCCAAATTTCAGAATAACAATCAACAGGCTTTGTATTTTTATTAGATTTCTCTTTGGCGGTGAATTTCATCTTATAAATCACTCCAGACACTTGTTTTGAAACAACTTTTTTCACTTCCATTAGTTCATGTGTAATTCCATTTTCAGCTTCGTATTCTAGTAAAGACTCCTCAGCTAATTTTCTGTATTTGCTTTCAGTTGGATCTTCCAGGCTTTTAAGATGAACTCTCCTAGACTTATTGTGTTTTTTAGGAAAATCCGTGTTTTGTATATATTTTTTTCGCCGGTCATTTTTGGCATGACAATCAACTGTTATTTCTTTTGTATCAAGCCAAGGTTGTTCCCATATTTGCGAATGACATTTAATGATATTATCATGACTGCTCACAGGTGACATTCTAAAATCTATCTTTGTTAATTTACCCGAAACAACTTGAGTAATTACTTTGTCTATGTTAATTAACTGATGTTTCTGTGTTATGTTGGATGTAATTAGGTACTTTTGTATTGATTCCTCAGTTAACTGTTTATAAATGGGATCATTGGGATCTCGCTCTTTTAAGCCCCCCTTAATTTGAATTTTTGGGATATTCGGATCTTGTTCACTTTCGCCTCCTAGAGTCTGCCGTTTTCTTCTGTGTTTATTATCAATTGCGCAATTTACTGTTATATCTTTCTTTTTAAGCCAAGGTTGTTCCCATACTTCTGATCGGCATGTCAATACATCCGACTGGCTGCTTACGGGTACTATTTCGAAATGAATTCTGGTTAGTGTCCCTGAAACCACTTGAGTGGTAACTTTTTTCACTTTAATGACTTTATGTTCTGCAGTATTCCCCGAAGTTTGTAAGAACTTTTGCATTGATTCCTCAGCTAATTGTGTATAAATAGGTTTATTCGGATCTTGTTCACTTTCGGCTCCTGGAATCTGTCTTTTCCTTCTGTGTTTATCATCAATAGCACAATTAACTGTTATTTCCTTCTTTTTGAGCCAAGGTTGCTCCCATACCTTTGATCGGCATGTTAATACATCCGCCTGGCTACTTACGGGTACTATTTCGAAATGAATTCTGGTTAATGTCCCTGAAACCACTTGAGTGGTAACTTTTTTCACTTTAAGGACTTTATGTTCTGCAGTATTCCCAGAAGTTTGTAAGAACTTTTGCATTGACTCCTCAGCTAATTGTGTATAAATCGGTTTATTCGGATCTTGTTCACTTTCGCCTCCTAGAATCTGTCGTTTTCTTCTGTGTTTATCATCAATAGCACAATTTACTGTTATGTCCTTCTTTTTGAGCCAAGGTTGTTCCCATACTTCTGATCGGCATGTCAATACATCCGACTGGCTGCTTACGGGTACTATTTCGAAATGAATTCTGGTTAGTGTCCCTGAAACCACTTGAGTGGTAACTTTTTTCACTTTAATGACTTTATGTTCTGCAGTATTCCCCGAAATTTGTAAGAACTTTTGCATTGATTCCTCAGCTAATTGTGTATAAATAGGTTTATTCGGATCTTGTTCACTTTCGGCTCCTGGAATCTGTCTTTTCCTTCTGTGTTTATCATCAATAGCACAATTAACTGTTATTTCCTTCTTTTTGAGCCAAGGTTGCTCCCATACCTTTGATCGGCATGTTAATACATCCGCCTGGCTACTTACGGGTACTATTTCGAAATGAATTCTGGTTAATGTCCCTGAAACCACTTGAGTGGTAACTTTTTTCACTTTAAGGACTTTATGTTCTGCAGTATTCCTAGAAGTTTGTAAGAACTTTTGCATTGACTCCTCAGCTAATTGTGTATAAATAGGTTTATTCGGATCTTGTTCACTTTCGCTTCCTAGAGTCTGTCGTTTTCTTCTGTGTTTATCATCAATAGCACAATTTACTTTTATGTCCTTCTTTTTGAGCCAAGGTTGTTCCCATACTTCTGATTGGCATGTCAATACATCAGACTGGCTGCTTACGGGTACTATTTCGAAATGAATTCTGGTTAATGTCCCTGAAACCACTTGAGTGGTAACTTTTTTCACTTTAAGGACTTTATGTTCTGCAGTATTCCCAGAAGTTTGTAAGAACTTTTGCATTGACTCCTCAGCTAATTGTGTATAAATCGGTTTATTCGGATCTTGTTCACTTTCGCCTCCTGGAATCTGTCTTTTTCTCCTTGCACTATCATTTTTAACGGAAACTCCATCATTAATGAAATCAAACATATCATCAATAGCTTTTTTCTGATCCTGTGTTAATTTGGACTTATGGTCGTTATTAGGTAATATTTCACTGTCCTGTGTTTTACCGGTCTCATTCTGCATTTTGTCTTCTGTTACAGAGTCAGAATTCTCGTCATTTTTTATTTGTAGTCCCGGCATTAAATCATTTTTACTAGCATCCTCTTTTATCACTTGCACACTTTCATTAAATTCTGGTACTTTATGTATGGTTGATGTCACAATGGAATGAATATGATCAGTTGAAGTTTCAAATAAGTAACTTGGTATAATTTGTTCTTCTAATTCCTTTAATTGTTCGTCCGTTAAAATTTCTTCTTGTTTGGGGTGCGCTTGAGATTCTTCCTCATGAATGACTCTGATTTTTTCACCTCCCGGTAGTTTTGGAGAATTATCATTCGTAGTAGGATTGATTTCATTGCTCTCATTATTGTCAGTTATAACTTCACCATTTATTCCAAACAGCCATTCCTCTGTACAGTTATTAGATAAGATTGCACGATACTTAGCACCATTTGAAAACTTGACCCAAGGCTTTTCTAGCACAGTTATTTTACAAGCTTTATCTAAAGTGCACGAATCATGCACTGGATCAGTGCAATTATTAAATTCAACATTAACTGTAAGTATGTAACGTACACCATTTACTACCTGAAATTAATAATTAACTTATGCATTGTGAAATATATCATCCTGTTGAGACTGTTAATAGAAAGTCAAGGCGTTAGAAAGTTAAGATACCTAGTAAAAAATTATCCTAGAGGAATCGAGAATACGAGATACAAAATAACTCCGTTATACTCCGCATTTAAGGAATAGTTTATCGGACTCACCCGACCCACATATCGTTAACCTTAGTGTAAGGCATTACATACAAACTGCATACTTCTGCCATCTAAACAAGAGCAACGTCCCAATTTGTGTCAAGTGCAGATAAAAATTTGTCATGTACAGCACTATAGCTATTTACTACAACTAATACCAAATAAATGTGTGTAGAAGTAACACAAAAATATCTTGTATAGGCTTAGTCTAACATGTAACCTACAAGAGGGCTCAATTAATAAGGCTTACCTGCACTTGTCTTTCGACCTCGACAACATTCTTGAGTATGTGCCTGACTTTTGGTTCATGTCTATCAAGTTGTTTTACACCCAAAGATGCCAGCTCAGTTACACCCTCTGCCTGTGGGTTGATTATAGTCGCACACCCTATGCATGGTGCAGGTTCTAATCTAGGAACAGCTATAAACTGTTCTCCAGATGTTACCTAAAAGTGATTTACATTGTAACTTTTTAGGTATTAGGTAATAATATTTTTAATCTATCAAATAGTCATTTAACATGCAACTCACTGGCTGGGCTGATGCTTACATAGTAACGAATTAGATACATATCAATGGAACAGAGCATTAGTATTAATAAATGGGAGTTTAAAGTTTAAACTCCTAACCTACCCTACATACGTATAAGAGGGTATCCTTATAACACAAAAGAAATGAAGCAAAATTTAAAAATAGTAGATAGTATTGCCTTTCATTCATATCAGGGTAGGAAAACAATGTCAACAATACATACAGCTGTTCCAGGCTGCACCTCATTGTCAAGTTGCACAGGTTGGTGTTCAAACACAGGTTCAATTGAGGCTTCTGTAACCTGCACTTCTACTGTATCATCAGTGATATCTGTATTAGGATCATCACTATTTCTGCACTGGTGAGCATTGTTCTCGACCAATACATGTTTGTTGTTCAGAATTATAATTGCTGAACAAGTCACATATTTTACAGCATCCAAATTATGATATTCTGAAGCTCTAACTCTAATTTCCACATTGTATTTTTGGTCATCCTAAAATTTAAAAAAATAGTATGTCTGTTGAAATACTTAACACACACAATAAATATGTCTCAAGTATCTCAACTATGGTGGCTACACACAAGAGGCCTAACCCAGGAATCTAAAATATCATACATATAACCAACCAAGTGCTTAAAGAGCAACTATCAAGCCATCAAGAGTTCTCAGTTGGGCTGTTGTTAGTAGAAACAACTTGAGTACCTATCCATATGCATACCTTCAAGAAAAGCCCTGGAATTACTGAGGGAGAGTGCTTCACAGTGACAGTTACGTCATTACATTAAACCTTGTTAACACATTGAGAAGTGCTGGTACAGGTGTTAAGAGAAGGAATCAAGGAAATGCAAATACTTTGTAGGTGGCAGTGAATATATTAAGTTACAGTTGATTCTACTTCACACTTCGCACCTGCATTTTGCACTGAAAACAAGGCTTTTAGCATTAATTACTTATCTTTATATATAAATCTTCTGTTCGTGTGTTTGTAATGGATTTCCTTCTAAACGGCTGAACCGATTTTGATGAAATTTTGTATGTGTGTTCAAGTGGGTTCGAGAATGGTTTAGACTTAGAATTCGGTCAACGATATTTTGTTTTCTCTGCAGTCCACGCAGACAGTGTCCAAAAACATTATTTAATTGACCGAATTGTGAAGCTAAACCATCCTCGAACCCACTAAAACATACACACAAAATTTCATCAAAATTGGTCCAGCCGTTTAGAAGGAGTTCAATTAAAACCACACGAAAAGAAGATTTATATTGTTGTTTATGTTAGAACTTTTTACATAGGATCCGGCAGACTGCGGTGCAGTCGCTGTGTCGAATATTCAAAAATATACTTTAGTTTCAGTTACGCCCGATAGATGGTTGTTATATCTCGGAAATGTTTCCTTTTCCTTACATAAATAAATCTTCTATTCTTGCGTTTGTAATGGATTTCCTTCTAAACGGCTAAACAGATTTTGATGAAATTGTTTGTGTGTGTTCAAGTGGGTTTGAGGATGGTTTAGATTCATAATTCGGTTAACTGAATAATGTTTTTGAACTCTGCCCACGTGGACTGCAGAAATAACAAAATGTCGTTGACCGAATTGTAAATCTAAACAATTCTCGAACCTATTTGAACACACACAAAAAAATTCATTAAAATCGGTCCAGCCGTTTAGAAGGAGTTCAATCACAAACACACTAACAGAAGATTTGTATTGTTGTTGATGTTAGAGAACCTTTTACATAGAATCCGGCAGACTGCGCTGCAGTCGTTGTGTCGAATATTCACAAGGATACTTTAGTTTCAGTTATGCCCGGTAGATGGTTGTTATATCACGAAAATGTTTTCTTTTCTTTATCTTGATATATTTAAATCTTATGTTTGTGTGTTTGAAATGAACTTCCTCCTAAATGGTTGGACCGATTTTGATTTTTTGTGTGTGTTCAAGTGGGTTCGAGAAAAGTTATTTGATCAACTAAATAATGTTTTTGGGCTCCGTCCGCGTGGACTGCAGTAAAAACAAAATTTCGTTAACTGAATTGAGAATCTAACTAAACCATTCTCGAACCCACTAGAACACACATAACACACACAAAATTTCCTCAAAATCGGTCCAGCCGTTTAGAGGAAGTTCAATGAAAAACACGCGAATAGAGATTTATATACAGGGTGTGGGTGACAGCCAGGCAACTACTGAAACGCTGAAAAAGTACCATTGTATTGCATTATACGACAGTGTTATTACCCGCAGGAAATGTATTTGTAATTTTATTATCAGTAATCTTTGCTCTTCGTGCCAATGGTATTCGGAGATCCTGTGACTAATTACATACATACATATAATCACGCCTATATCCCTTACAGAGTAGGTAGAGCACCAAGGGCCGATAGAACCACATGGTGCCACTTCTGACCGATTTTGAGGGTATATTTGAGATGAACAACCTGTAACTAATTATATGGGCTTATTGGTAATTGTGTGACACATTGCTGTTTTTTGGATCACCTGTGATTCTCCATTAGGATGATTTTCAAAAAAAGGCCCTTAAAAGTTCAAATAACTGATCAAATAAGTTATTTGAACTTTTTAAGGGGCTTTTTTTGAAAATCATCTTTTGCTTTAAAATTTTATTTTCTGTTTCATTATCTAAGGCCTATTAAAACGAACTAAACAATTTTTTTTTTGAAAATATAAAAAAATGACGGAAAATTTTCAGTGTTTTTGCCTCAGAATCATGGTCTGAAGTCACCATATAAATATTAGCCTGGCTGTCACAAGCACCGCGATATAACAACCATGTACCGAGCGTAACTGAAATTAAAGTATACTTTTAAATATTCAACACAGCAACTGGAATGCAGTCTGCCGGATCCTATGTAAAAGGTTCTAACATCAACAACAATATAAATCTTTTATTCCTATGTTTGTACCTAATTGAACTTCTTCTAAACGGCTGGACCGATTTTGATGAAATTATGTGTGTTTGTGTATGTGGGTTCGAGAATGGTTTAGATTCACAATTCGGTTAACAACATTTTTTTTTCTGCAGTGGACGGAGTTCAAAACATTATAAAGAGTGTAACATAAAAGATATTTTAAGCCAAAAGCTATGTAAATAGCCCACTAAAGAACCTATGCACAAAATTTGAGCCTTGAAATCACCATACTATATGGAAAATAAACATGTGATTTCTGCTGCAGTCGTTGTGTCAAATATTCAAAAGTATACTTTAGTTTTAGTTACGCCCGGTATATGGTTGTTATATCTCGGAAATGTTTAGATTCACAATTCGGTCAACTAGATAATGTTTTTATAACAGTCCATATTATTACAGCTTATTTCAGAAAGTTTTTATTTAAGGCGTGGGACAGGACAACGTCTGTCGGGTCCGCTAGTAGGAGATAAAAGTAGATACAAAAAACATTAATTTTTTAAATATTATTACATGTAAGAGGCACACAAAAAAATATTAAAACAGTACATATATTTGATTTTAGAATTTAGGTAAATAATGGAGTACAATAAAAACCTTAAGAGGTGCTAATTGCTATGTAAATGTCTTCGGGTCTTCTGAGATAACCTTTATATTATAAATAAATTAAATGTATCAGTATCACGCCATAATCCAATGACTACTTACCTTCTGTTGCGCATTTATAAGGACTCCCTCGTCATAGCTGTGTCCATTATTAGGAAAATTATTCAAGAACTCAATGAATCCGTCAAGGATTCTCTGCCTATTTTCAATAGTTATTTCACAATAGGATACGACAAAAACAGAAATCAAGAAAATAAAATTAATTTTGTTCACGGACATGATGACGCAATGCAAAGTACACCACCATCTCAGACTTAAAACACAAGGAAACTAAAGTAATATAAGAGAGTTGCTAATAGCGTTAATTTATTATTTACTACTACGTATTTCGACAAATGTTAACGAAATTAAACGAATGATGAATCGAAACCTCATCGAAACTTTATGTTTACTTCCTAATTTTTTTTTTCTTTAGTTTATCCCGAAGGAAAGGCAAGGGGAACTAAGCCCATACAGCCATTGTCTTTAGTAAATGATTTCTGAATTTATGATGGATGATAATGATGATGATGAATGGAAACGTCGGGAAAATCCTCAAGAACAAGTGTAAAGTTAGTCAAAATTAAAAATAATTGCAGAAACAACTTACATGGGCCCATGAAGAGATCGTATTCCGGCTAAAGTTTTACTCAGCTTACCTGCGTATAAAACCATGCACACGCACTAGATTCACATCACAAGTAATCAAAATATAACTTATCTACCAGAAAACATCACTTTATGGACACAAGCAAGCCATTTACAAATATTTTTTGATTTTCACAAGAAAATTACACCTGCACCCTTCCAGCTTTTCCCGCCGAATCTTTACTTCCTAAAATATGTTTTTTTTTTTTTGTTTATCCCGAAGGAAAGGCAAGGGGAACTAACCCCATACAGCCATTGTCTTTAGTAAATGATTTCTGAATTTATGATGGATGATAATGATGATGATGAATGGAAACGTCGGGAAAATCCTCAAGAACAAGTGTAAAGTTAGTCAAAATGAGAAATTATTGCAGAAACAACATACATATGCCCATGAAGAGATCGTAATCCGGCTAAAGTTTTACTCGGCTTACCTGCGTATAAAACCATGCACACGCACTAGATTCACATCACAAGTAATCAAAATATAACTTATCTACCAGAAAACATCACTTTACGGACACATGCAAGCCATTTACAAATAATTTTTGATTTTCACAAGAAAATTACACCTGCACCCTTCCAGCTTTTCCCTCCGAATCCTCTAATGTCACTGTCACTGTCGAAATCATTTTTTAACTATCTCAACGGGAAAAGAAAAAAAACTTTGACCATATACAATTAATGTTTGTGTGATTGATATGTACGCGACGACAAAGATAGTGAAAAAATATGAGGTATAGCCAGCGAGATTGACTAAAGGCCACCAAAACAAGAGCCCATGTAATGTAAGCTTCATGGGCGCATGTAAGTTGTTTCTGCAATAATTTTTCATTTTGACTAACTTCACACTTGTTCTTGAGGATTTTCCCGACGTTTCCATTCATCATCATTGTCATTCATCATAAATTCAGAATAAATTTTACTAAACAATGATTAGGCTGTATGGGCTTAGTTCCCCTTGCCTTTCCTTCGGGATAAACTAAAAAAAAAAAAATCTTAGATTATTTCACAAACTATATAGAGATGATTATTTACGTACATCTAACATCTAAGATTTTTATGGATAAATCCTAATAAAGTTCCTATCTATCTGAACTTTTGATGACTGTTTATAAAATAAAGTTTTATAAAATCATGAAATCAGATACAAAGAATACCGCAAAAAAGTGAGATCCTACCTATATAATTGAATTTAAAATACCTATGTACCTTCTAACTTTCATTGTTGTTGAATTTATAATATTGTTTTGGCACAATATTATGTATGAATACTGTAATAATACTGGCACCCTATGATCTATGACATTGTATTTATAATAGATAAATTTATTCTCAAAAGTTTATCTGGTAAAAGTGTACCTACATGTTGTAAAGGCTAGAAAAGCAACCACTAAAATGATGTTTACAGATGGTGGATACTCTTTGGAGTGATATGTGGAGCAACATTTGCAACCAGGTTTTATAAGGTGCTTGAACCAGACCATGTGTGGTAACTATACATTAATTTGGTGATAATATCAATAGTACACATTTAAAATCACACTTGGTGGTATAGTATTTTATTAATTATACCATTCATACTATTCTTATGCTATTTGTGAGAAAACTGTGAGATTGACAATGACATGTTACTTCCGGGGTAAAAGAAATCTAAATAATCTTTACCATAAATTCTGAATGGATAACCATTTAATCTGAGTTGTACTAATTCCCTGGATAAATACATTATGAACATTTTTCAAACACACAGACACAACACTTAACATAATTCTGGTAGGTTGCTGACACTTTTCCAATATGAAACTCAAATACTTACATAGTATATTGCAATACTCTTTTTTCAGTTGGGATGAAACACATTTCGGCAAAATGGCAAGCTGGTATATAAACAGAACATTCTTCTTTGATGTCCACCCCCCATTTGGAAAAGTATGTTTCACAAGTTTTGTTAACAATGGCTGAATAATACCTAAACTCATTGCAAAATAAGAGGTCTATTTACCGCAGCGCTAGCATCTTCACAATTTTTACACAGTTTCATACATTTTTATTTAGTTTGTAAATAATCCGCCAGACTTCTTAAACTGTGATTGGTTTACCTATTATTATATTGGTTCTTTTGTACACTGTCTTAGGCTAGGTGTTTTACCTGTAAGGCTAGGGTGTAGCAAAATGCCTTAATGCCTCTTTTGCACTACTCTGAATAAAACACCCAATTAAGACTATAATACAAAAGACTCATTCTGTGTTTATTTCCTTAGCTATAATTCTATTCTTAGATTGTCATTTCAGATGCTCATTGCCCTCTCAGGTAAACTGAGTGGATATGATGGCACCTTTCCCTTTGAGAAGCCTGGGGATAAATATGATGGAGCCAAATATGAAGGAATGAGAATTGTGAGTGCTTCCAATACTATGTTCTTATATCTTTTGTGAATGCTTATAATCTGGATTATTTTATCATATTAAATCATTTATGTTACCAAAATGTTTAGGGAAGGGGCTGGGCCAATAAAATGGGTAATGTCAAACCTTGTAGGCTCCGTGTTCCTTCTTCTTCTGAGTGGAATCTCTTGTAGGGTTCTGGGGTTTTTCAATCCAATTTAGGTATTCTGCACTGGTATTTCACTATAGTCCACATTTAGGGTACAGACACTCTTAAGTCTGTCGGTTTGTCACACACAAAAATTTAACTTGTCGAGCAAGGATTTTGGCGGCACGCAGGTGTATATTTTTGAAACTAAATAAGTAAGTAAATATAACATAATTTCATAAGTAATTACAATTAGAATATTATGTATGTATTAAATATATTGTTTTCCAGTTCTGCACTACTCTGGGTGCTTTAATTATTCCCCTGACGTTTTTAACTGTATGGGAAATGACAAAATCATTGGACTCAACAGTTATTAGTACCATGCTTTTGCTCTGTGGTAAGTTTTAGAATAATTCATAATGTAAAGTAAACATGATTTACTATTTATTTATACTTTAACTAAACTTTATTTTCAGATATTGGTTTCATGACCCTTAATAGGTATATTCTACTGGACCCAATATTACTATTTTTCATGAGCTGTTCTATTTATGGAGCCTTCAAGGTAACTTTTAAAACCTTTACTTAGGCTAATATTATGTGCTACTAGATATCTAGATGTGTACGGCGTATTTTAGACGCGCAGACGACGCGCCTATTAGGAACGCGCGTCTTCTGCGCCATAGACGCTGATTGTTGCGTTTTGCAAGTTTCAAAATTAATTAAGTAGAGGTGCGTATCACGATCGTCCCATGTGCTTAGGTTATAAGGTTGCGTTCAAATCTCGTATGAAGCGCGTATACGCGCGTCATCAGCGCCTCGTCTGCGCGTATAAAATCCGCCGTGTGCTATGGACCTAAGTTACAAATGTGTGTGATATTCATGAATCATATTCATTGCTTTGTGATGTCCATGAATTTAATTTGTATATAAAACATTCATAACCATGTGGCATAGCACATCTCTAAAATCACGTCGGAAAATCCCTCATTGAAACTGAGGTGGAATATTTATAAGTGATTTTAATCATTGTGCCATTTTTAGGGTTCTGTGGCCAAATGGCAAAATACGGAACGCCTTACATATGTAGACATAGTACATATAGTCACGCTCATTTATATCCCGCAAAGAGGTTGGGCAGAAGTGTGCAAATTACATACCCACTTTTCACCAGTTAGCCTAAGTCTCACGTGGTAGGGGATGAGCCTACCTATATGTAGATAAATGGTAAGTAAAATATGTCTTATCAATTCGTATATATTTCCAGGTGCGTACATTAACCGACGAAGGCGTGCCCCCGTTTTCAGCCCGGATGCTGACTTGGCAGCTATTCCTCGGGACGGCCCTGGCTTGCACCTCGTCCGTGAAGTTTGTCGGCTTGTTTATCGTGCTGTTTGTCGGACTGCGTACTGTCGCCGATCTGTGGAACGTGCTTGGTGATTTGAGCCAACCGGTCGTGAGTATTATTTGGAATACGCCTTATTACCTAGAGGGCTTGAAGCCACTGTCATCTTATACTTATTTCAATTCAGTCGAAACCACATTATATCTTGCTGCTTAAGCTTAAATCAAGATTTTATTTAATCACGAATTGGAACATGTTTTCTCTTTTTGTTTATCTATACATACATACATATAATCACGCCCTCCCTTGTCCCTCTACTGGCTTGTACAGTATGCCCGGGAAGAGAAGCAGCTGTAGTATTACACGTTATCTATAGGTATACATATAATAAAATTGTAACGGATCGATGTTTGTGCACGTTAATCTCAGAAACGGCTGAACCGATTTTGATGCAGTTTTCAGGAATATATTGTAACAGGTCCCACTTAACATATAGGCTACTTTTTATCGGGAAAATGTTTTTATCCCGGATAATTTCGACATTTTGTTTTTTCTACAGTCCATGCGGACGGAGTCGCGGGCGTCCACTAGTTTAAAATAAAAACGAAGACAACCTTTTTTATTTTTGGATGACGTCTATTACACACGACGTCCTTTTCAGTAAATATCAAAAGAAGCAAGACGACAAGTGCGCTAATTCTCCATTTAAGTTAAATCTCGCATTACTCGTTTTTTTCCAAATGGGGCTTAAAAGATACGCTTGAATTGACTGTATGCTATGAAAGCTGGAGAATTTAGGAACTGTATAAACTACATAACATTGTTAACTTTGCATAGACACTAGCGATAATGTTGATGATCATCATAGCATGCCTTAACTTTACCTAATTAAATTATAATAGCTGAAAATATAATTATCCTGGTTCCCATTGGTTGCAGAGTTTGACAGTGAGACATTTGATTGGAAGGAGTGCAACCCTAATTGTGTGGCCTGTGATGCTTTACGTGTTTTTCTTCTGGATACATTTAACAGTTTTAAGCAAGACGTAAGTAACCTCTTGTGATGTACCTTATCTCACCACTATCTAGTGGAACACCGCCTTAACTTATCCTTACTTTAAATAATTTATCAGCGCATGATATTGTGTAGTGTTGTGTAGTAAAAATAATAAGAATACTTACAGTACAACAAGAAAATAATGGGTATCGAGTAACGTAACGTTTCCGAATATGACAGACAGATATTAGGTATACTGATATTCTATGTTTGTCATAAAGTTTAAATTAGGAGTGTTTTATTAATTTACTACTATGCAATAAAACGTTACTACACTGTCGTTGTAGATTAAACCTGTAAAGATAGAAGTATGCAAAAAATAAAACTGTTTGTAGCGGTAACGGCGATGGTTTCTACTCGTCCGGGTTCCAAGCCCGGTTAGAAGGAAACAGTTTGCACAACGCGAGCGCGCCGCGTGTGCTCGCGTACGGCGCTGTCGTCACACTGAAGAATCATCGCACGGGCGGAGGGTACCTGCACTCGCATCACCATCTGTATCCGCAAGGGGTGGGGGCGAGGCAGCAGCAGGTGATTAAGTGACTGAGCAACCCCTAGAAAATAATCAATGGTGTAATCGTCCCAACAACTGAATCATGGTGGGCCCAGTTTCCCATTATGAAGTTAGAAAAGAGCAAACTCGTCCCTAGGCCCAGTTTAAGACTAGGGGAGATGTCCCCTAGCCCATTGTAGTAGTGGAGAACGTGATTTTCTACATTTACTCCTATCACGGTTGATTCTGACCATCACACTTGAACCTAAACTTAAGATTAGTCCTACCCTACCTGTCCTTTTCTGTCTGAATCATTTATGTTAAGGATAGAGAGGGACACTGACTAAATTTAATTTTACGTTTAAGTGTGACAGTCAGAATCGACCATATTGTAAACATTTACTATGAATACCTATAGTATAGTATAGTTTTTTTTTTGTGTACGGTAGAGTACTTGAATATCTTGGTTATGTACAAGAAAAACACGACAAGCGAGTACAAGTATACTACATGACAATTTCTCCTTACTGGCCTTGCCAATTTATTTATTGATGGAATGAAAAATATATACTGCACTATACAGTTACGCGCCCGTTATATCCCAAGAGATCGGGCCATAGTGTGCAAATAAAATACCTCAGACATGTCAGCCTATTCTAAGTCCCGCGTGGTAACAGGTGAGCCTACGGCCGCTAAATAACAGTGCGTCATAATTCCAGATGACAACATACACGCATAAAGACGACAACAATCGTTTTACAATCAAGCCGTACGACAAAGATACTGTACAAGGCACGGTGCTGGTTCGTAGTGGGGATTTGGTGCGGCTGACCCACGTGACCACCGGCCGAAATGTGCACTCGCATCGCGAGAGGGCGCCTATCACCACCAAGTACATGCAAGTTACCGGCTATGGAGAGGTAAGGGTAGACTGCCTTTCACCAAATAGTTCATTTGGATGATGTAAGCCTAAGCTTTGCACTTGTTTGAGTATATAAGCATGGTGTAAGTGTGCGTCGGCCTAGATCACGATACGTTCCTTGCTTGTATACTAATGCAAAGTTGAGCTTAATTACGTCGTTTTGAGTCCCAAACTTTATGTATAGCGTATGTGTTATTCACTTAGCTCTGGCCTGGAAAGCGCGTAAGCTCTTTGCGTCACATCGAACTATAAGACTAAGGGAATAGAGAGTGCATCTGTGTTTGCGTACACTTGTGCACCATAAAATCTCCTGCGCAGCTGATTAATCTCCTTTGAGATTAACTGCCGTGACCGAAATACGGTCTGGCTGAAAGTCTTAGTTGTTCTGATGTATACCTAAGCTACTCTCTTAGACTGCTACTCTGCTAACTTTTATAAAAAACCCTTCCTATAGTTGTCGCACTTTACAGAGCTGAAATAAATAAAATAATTTATTAATAGGATGGTGTTGGAGATGCAAATGATGTGTGGAAAATAATCATATCTGGCGGCAAAGATGGTGAAGAGATACAGACAGTGAGAAGTAAATTAATGTTGGTGCATTACTTACAGGTACGTTGGATACTGATTATAATTGTTATTTTTAACTTTATCCGTGTACCCAGATACGTTATTTGAAACTGTCATGATTTATTTATGCAAGTAGTCTAAGATTGCGCTTTGCTGGAGATAGCTGGGGCTGGGAATCTGAATCATGGGTATTATCGTTGGGACATCCAAAGTGGAAGTGTTTGTTGTCTTATTCACTTAGATATAAAAAACGAAACAAAAGCTTGTTAAATGGAGAAAATTACGAACGAAATTAGGTTTTCCTGTAAGAAGTAAATTCTGACACATGTTACTACATAGTTTTGGAATACTGCCAATGTGCGTCATAGGTACTAGATAACTGCAAAACTTATTGTTGCGTACATTGTCTTTGTGAATATTTTATCTTTTCTGTTTTTCTGTGTACAATAAAGAATAAGAATATAGACACATATGCGGCAGGTCTAGATTCCCTGTATTCTTGCAGACAGATTCACGAGCACATCTTCTAATTGAATTTTTAATTCTTTTAATTGAAGCGTTATTGAATTCGTTATTGTTTCTCTTAGTTATATTTTGACTCATGTAATACTGCCTTTTTTGACACAGTCGTGCGCTTTGACTACGACTGGAAAACAGTTGCCGAAGTGGGGCTACGAGCAACAGGAAGTCGCGTGCAATCCTAACCTAAGAGACAAAAACGCTCTGTGGAACATCGAGTATAATGTCTTTGATGACTGTAAGTTTTATTTTTAGCCTTTGCATTAAGTTAGATGTTCCCAAATACCGATATGGATGGAATTAACACCTAACACCTATCAACATTATCAACTATCCAGCTAGATTAAAAAGATCATTAAGGGAGGCCTGTGTTCAGTAGTATAATGATGATAAGACCAAGAATCTTCAAAATTTTATCTTAGAATTTTATATTACCTAATTGTCTCATCGATTAAACCTGCGATGGACGCTTAATGGAGGCTTTTAAATTCAACGTAAATGGTTGATCTCAATGAATCTGATGCGGGGTTTTACTAGAATACATCAGCTGCATCTGCTTCTGTCACAGAAGTTCTGTGCATGTCGTAAGAGTCGACTAAGGAACTCAGGGGTGTTCCCTCAGGCGATGAGATAGCAACTTGTCACTGATCAAACATCGGCCTCGCGATGCTAAACGTGGCTGTAAAGATCTCCTTCGTGATCCTCTGGCTACGTCATTATGGGCACATAGCCGTGTGAATATGTATACTTTTCGAGTGTGTGTTTGTATGTACTCGTATGTATATTTCTTTGGTACTCTCTAGAGCAGAGGATTGCAAACTTATTTCGTCTAACGCCCCACTTTGAAAATCAGTAGCGCCCCCCATTTTTATTTCACCTTAAAAATTTCAATAGCATATTAGTTGCGCTATTTTTTTCTGGGGCCTTAACTGCCCCTCTCTAGGCCACCAACGCTCACGAGGGGGCGTTATCGCCCACTTTGGGAAAGACTGCCTCTAGAGCCTAAACGGCAGTCGCATTTGAGCCTGAGAGGTATAATTAGACTTTCAATTGATCTAGTTGTGATAGTGACACTAGTATTAATCTATACATATAATAAAATTGTAACGGATCGATGTTTGTGCACGCTAATCTCAGAAACGGCTGGACCGATTTCGATGCAGTTTTCAGGAATATATTGTGACAGGTCCCACTTAACATATGGGCTACTTTTTATCCCAGGAAAATGTTTTTATCCCGGATACATTACGACATTTTGTACTTTCTGCAGTCCACGCGGACGGAGTCGCGGGCGTCCACTGGTAATTAATAAACCGAATAACAATAATTATTATTGTTATAGTACCGAAAGTAAGTTTCGAAGCGTACGCGTCGGGTTTCCTGGAGCGTTTCCTGGAGTCGCACGCCGTCATGTTCCAGGGGAATGCGGGGCTCAAGCCCAAAGAGGGCGAGGTCACTTCGCAGCCGTGGCAGTGGCCGATTAATTATAGGGTGAGCCTACTGCCGTGCTGTTACAAATATATATTATTTAAGCTGAACTGTATCACTTTTTTTGAAGGTAGAAATTTGAGTTTCGAAGAAGCAGTGGTAGTAAACATTAGCACACACTATTATGAATGTCTATTTTATTTTGAATGTTTACTCTTCACTACATTTTACAAAACAAGTCGCTTCCCGCTGTATGTCTATCCTTATGTATGCTTAGATCTAACTAGGCAATGGTTTTTGATGCGTTTTTTTTAAATAGAGTGATTCAAGGGGAAGGTTTATATATGTAACTAGCGGTCGCCCACGATTTCGTCCTTGTGAAGGGGCGTTGCACCCGTGCGAAGCCGCGGCGGGTCGCTAGTAACATATGAGCTATAAAATTCATGCGGACGATATATACAGGATGTAACAAAAAGGGTATTAAGCGAAAAGCTATGTGAAAAGCACACCGTTAGAGAACCTCTCCTGAAAATTTGAGACTCGAAATCTCATGTTTATTTTTCCCAATAGTATGGAGAATTTTTAAATATCTCAAGAATTCTCATACAATCTTGAAAAATAAACATGTGATTTCGAATCTCAAATTTTGTGGATAGGTTCACTACAGTGGGCTACTCACATAGCTTTTCGCTTAACATACCCTTTTTGTTACATCCTGTATATGCCAATAACGGGACCAATTTACCACAGTTATGAGCTCAAGTGTACTTTCAGGGTCAGTTTTTCTCGGGCAGTGGTCACAGGATATACCTGCTGGGCAATCCGGTGGTATGGTGGGGCAACCTGGTGTTTCTAGCCGTGTTTGTGATGATCTACATCATTAATTCCATTAGAGAGAAGAGGGCAGAAGCTTTTGGTACACCTATTCCAGGTATGTATTCGTAACTTGATCGTGGTAGATTCTGTTTAGGTGTCCAATTATTATAATCTATACATATAATAAAAATGTAACGGATCGCTGTCTGTACATGGAAGATATACGAGAAAAAATATTATAGGAGACCTTTATCAACGCAATAGGACCCAAAACGATGATTTTGGGAATTTTTGTCGGTTTGTCTGTGCGTTTGTGCACGCTAATCTCAGAAACGGCTGAACAGATTTCGATGCAGTTTTCAGGAATATACTGTGACAGGTCCCACTTAACATATAGGCTACTTTTTATCCCGGATAATTTCGACATTTTGTTTTTTCTGTAGTGGACTACAGAAAAAACAAAATGGCGAACGGAGTCGCGGGCGTCCACTAGTTAGTTAAATAAATGCTTGAGGCAGATGTAGAAAAATGGGTAGATTACATGCAGAACTTGATATATAACGTATTTTATGAATGCTTAATTAACACTTATAGTTAACAACTTTTAAATTAATATTCACACAATTTTCTAAACGTCCCAAATGATGATGATCTCCGACCGGATTTCGGCCAAGGCGACCAATCTCTACGAAGATTGGCCAGGTACGCAGGAGATATTATAGTGCAGAAAGTGTGTTGTGCGCAAACACAGATGCACTCTCTATTCCGTTACTCTCATAGTCCGATGGGATGGAAAACCGACACGACCAGAGAGAGATCAGGCGCAGAACAAACGGTTTTACGTGCTTTCCGAGACACGAGCTAAGTGTCAATTTTACAACATTAAAATTTGTACATGAAATAAATTCATTGGTACAGGTCCGTGACTGGGATCGAACTGCCTCCCGCTTGGAAGGTACACGTCTTAACCACTGGGCTATCACCGCTTAACGTCCCAAATAGTATAGGTACTTACGTGTTTTGTTGAATTCTCGGCTTCATTTCGCAATAGTCTTGTCGAAACGAATTAACTAGTGGCTTTGTTATAAAATCACATCAATACGCCATAAAGACCATAATTTATGAAGCCATACCTTTACCTATCTACTGCGAAACGCGTACGAGTTCGAATTGCAAACTCACAGTCATCGTGACGTGGTGTAATTCTAATGTTAATTTAACTAGATGGAAAAGAACGAGCGCTCCTGAACGCAGCCGGGTGGAATTTCATGGGCTGGGCACTCCACTACGTGCCATTCTGGGCCATGGGCCGCGTGCTTTACTTCCATCATTACTTCCCGGCTTTGGTATTCAGTTCCATGCTTACGGGTACGTCAATTGATCTTCATCAGGGTTTAAAGTTGCAAACTACAAAATTTTGTTAGTTTTTTGGTACAAGGTATAAGGTACCTACTATAAGGTCGGTCACCAACCCGCCTGCCCAGCGTGCCCATAGTCACATGGACAAAACCCCCCTAAGGCAGTAGCCTTGTGGCGTGCCCTGGGGGAGACCTACATCCAGCAGTGGACTGCAATAGGCTGAAGACGAAGACTATTAGGTATTAGGGCCGAAACACATGCCTGCGTTGCGGCGGCGCAACGCTAAAATCGGCAGTTGGCGTTGCGGCGCCGCGAAAAAGAGCGTTTTACTGTTGTACTATTTTTTTTTTTTTGCTTAAAAAGGAGTATTGCAGGGACGTATAGCGTTCGGGATGTGGGCTATTACATACTCGTGCTTCTTTACCTTTTCCGAACTCGTGCGTTCTCTTTCCCAACTGTCAAAATAATCTCTATTAAAAAGAAAAAACCAACCACAAAGTTTTTACAAAAAAAAAATCATAGAAGTTTTTATGATTCATGCAAATATTTCTAAAAAGAAGCTACTAATTTGTTTCAATATAATATTTAATTTCCTTCAGGATAAACCAAACAAAAAATATATTCTTTTACGCTTGGCGCCATTTTTCAAAAATGATTAGTCAGTTAAGTTGTTACTGTATTAAAAATAGTTGTTCAGTACACGTGCGAAACCGTCATTGCAACTTGTTCCGACTGGCAACCCTCACCTTCGGCTGCGCCTCGGCTCGGGTAGACATTTGTCGGAACTCTTTGCAATGACAGGCTTTCCGCACTCGTAATGAAATATACTATTCCATGCCTCTTTCTTTATAAGTCTGGCACGGAATGCAGAGGTCGTGGGTTCGATTCTCACCCGGGTGAGGAATTTTTTCCATTTCTTTATTAATAATTTTATAATATGTAATATATTAAGAAATTGTCTTATAAATATATAATATCTTGACTAAGATAAAAACACTTCTCCATAATATAATCCGTTGGGATATGGTTGATCGTTTCATCATTAAAACATTGTGCTGAGGGATTCAGCTTTGTTTGCCGAGATTTGGCTTATGTATAGCTATCGGGATGAAAAAATAACGTTTCCAATAATGTAATTTCAAAAAGAGATGGTAAAATTCGTCATCCGAGTAATTGACCCGGTAGCTCAGTGGTAAGAGCGCTGGCACTGAATGCAGAGCTCGTGGGTTCGATTCCCACCTGGGTGAGGAGTTTTTTCCATTTCTTTATTAATAATTTTATAAGTTTCGTCACTAGAATCCTACAAACAAGCGTTCTTGAATCAAAGATATTAATATATCGACATCAACGTCAGACATTTTGATTTTAAAACTGCTTCCGGGTTGACGCGTGTTGTTTGCACGAGTATTTGAATTGAACATCAAAATGAAATATATACATCTCTCATTAGAGAGTAAGTATATTCTTTGATATAGGTACATTAAGGCCATCGAGTTTCCAACATTTTCTTTAAATTGAGAGTAAAAAAAACTTCTAAAAAGATTTAGTCAATCATTGTCACCAAGTAGAGCGTCACAACGCTGGAATTCTTGTTGCGATGCGGCGCCGCGCCGCTAGGATCGGCACTGACGCCACTGCCGATTTTAGCGTTGCGGCGCTGCAACGCGGTTTTGTGTTTCGGCCCTAATGTTCAATGGTCCTTCGAACCGGCCGAAAAGTTGCGACAGTAAAGACAAAAAATTTTGTATGGTGTGTTTTGGGTACACGATAGGTATATTTTGACCTCCCTTTGACAATGAGCTAGTATCTTGTCACTAATCTTTTAAATCTGGTCCCCCTATTATAAGCGTGATCCTATAGTTCTGGCTATTCCATTTGGGAACATAGCCGTGGGTATGTTTTAACCAGATTTCCTTGTCTTTGCAGGTATCCTAACAGAATACTTGCTGAGCAGCATTAGAAGCTATCTAAGTCCGGAGCTGGGCAGGACTTTGTACCACTGTGCCATGGGTGCCCTTGTGTCTACCACCGTCTATAGTTTCTACCTCTTTTCGCCGCTGGCTTACGGCATGAGCGGACCATTAGCACATGAGCCTAACTCCACTATGGCTGGGCTCAAATGGCTCGAGTCTTGGGAATTTTAACTGATATTTTTTTATTTAATAGTGAGAAATAATTAATAATGTCTCATAATTTTTATTTTGTATGCCATGAACATTAGGATATTCAACTCTGGTGCTAATTTATAATTTATTTTTATACATTCACAGGTGCTTCCTTTCTGATCTGTTATTTCAAATGACTTGTTTATTTAAGTTTTTGAGATTCTATTATAGAAACGTAAATGCTTTTTGGTAAATATTCTTATTTTTTAACTTCTGCAGGTAGGGATTGAAATGTGCTAAAAAATCTAACTATATAATTACAAAATGGTGCCCAAAGTTAAACACCGTCTAAAAATGACATTTGACAGCGGGATGTATGGAGTGTCTGTGGGGATTCGGCGGGAAAAGCTGGAAGGGTGCAGGTGTAATTTTCTTGTGAAAATCTAAAATTATTTGTAAATGGCTTGCATGTGTCCGTAAGGTGATGTTTTCTGGTAGATAAGTTATATTTTGATTACTTGTGGTGTGAATCTAGTGCGTGTGCATGGTTTTATACGCAGGTAAGCCGAGTAAAACTTTAGCCGGATTACGATCTCTTCATAGGCGCATGTAAGTTATTTCTGCAATAATTTTTCATTTTGACTAACTTTACATTTGTTCTTGAGGATTTTCCCGACGTTTCCATTCATCATCATTGTCATTCATCATAAATTCAGAATACATTTTACTAAACAATGATTAGGCTGTATGGGCTTAGTTCCCCTTGCCTTTCCTTCGGGATAAACTAAAAAAAAAAAAAATGGAGTGTCTGTCAAATTTAGACAATGTTTAGCTTAAACAATGTGTATTTTGCAATAACATAGTAAATTATTTATTAATAAGCACAAATAATGAAGTACTTATACTCTGTAATCTTTAGTATTATATGCATTTATTTAGATCTTACTACTTATATGAAGATACTCATTGCCTGCCCAATGCTCATTTTGCAAGTAAATTGATATTTAGATATAAGGGAATCATTGGTAAGGTAAATAATGAATTTAATATACTCCGTCCATAATTTATTGTAAGTTGGTAGCTATAAAGTTTTATTTTATTGCATTTATTAGTAGCTTTATTGCATAAGTTCTGTATTTTTGAAATATTTAAATAAATTTTACACTCTTTTTACATTTGGTTTTTCTATTATTAGCTCAAAACGACTGTCAGCTATAGGTAGATTATGGTGAGAGGCGCGTTTTACATTGTTGCGTGAAGGTTGGGTGCTTAGACCATAGAGAAAAGGGTATAATATCTATGTCTATGTCTTAGACATTGTGACAGCGTTTGGTATTGACGTTGGTTATCGCAACACTTCCACCAATAGTGCCGGTTACACTTTATTAAGTGACTTGATGAACGCGCTAACATATACCTTCATTGCATTTTAGCATGTGTCAGTGACAAATCTTTATCGAGAAATATTGTTACTTTGTCTATGGCCCCTGGTTGCCGTCCCCTGTGGCCACGTGGTTCGATTGCTATTAATTTACGATAATTCCTGTCTTATCTGTTTTTCTATGTTGTAACTCCTTTCATTGTGATTTCAGTCGGTTGAACTCGGTTGTAAACACAGCAAAACGTGAAGTCGTCGAGTTCGAATTGAAAATCACTACATAAATTATTAAACAAAAGCTAGCTTAGATAATTAAAACTACACAACGGATTTTTATGCGGTTTTCTTTAATAGATACAGTGATTCAAGAGGAGGGTATGTTTATACTTATTTGCAATGCTGATACGAAATTCCCTTTACGCGGGCGAAGTCGTGGATCTCCGCCAGTTCACTATAATTTGATTTTTTGTACTTAACTACTTGACTTTACCTACAGATTAATGAGTTTTGGGTCTGTAAGGATTAACATTTTGCACTCGCTGAGCATTTTGCGAATTGGGAGTTGGACTGCACTTCTGCGTTGACACCTTAGCAGCGTCCCATCTCCCAGGCACAACAATCAAAAGTGGCTCTGCGGCCAATGCGGCTGAAAACTTCAAACGACGCAAATACGCAAACCTCAGTGGTGACTACCTAAAAAGCCGTTTGGGGTTGAAACCATGAGGTCCAGGAGCCCACAACCTTTTTAAGGATATTTCGAAAAGGTTGGTCGAGGCATCTCATGACCGGAGGGCTGGCTCATTTTTTGGACAGCGAGTAAGTAAGCCTCGCTATCCAGCGGGGCAACGCTGCCAGCCTTTTGGGCACATTGCCAGCGGTGGAGGACTTGCAAGGAGTCTTCTATTTGTAAATTTTATTTTATTTTGTAGCTCTAGTTTTTTTTTTACCTAGGTTTAGTTATTATTGCAAATAATTTTAGTTCGTAGGTTATTGGTTATTTAGTATTTATCATGCATGACCTATGTCTTTGCTAGAAATGCAAAATGGTGACTGGCCTTTTTTACAGTAAAACATTGACGTAAATTTTAAAGAAAACAATTTCATAATTTTTGAAGCAATAAGGTTCTAAAGCAGATTATTTGGTATGTGCGTCGGTAGTAGGTAGGTACTGTAGAGGTATATCGGTCTATCTGACTACTTATTTTTACACTTTAAATTCACCCACAATCTCACGCGGTGTATATTCAGGGCGTTGGGTAGGTAGCCTCGTGGACGTGCTCGGCACGCTCCTATCAGCTGACAGATTTGTACCCGTATTACAACATTCAGGTGCAACGGGCACGACTCAGCAACAGGTATGTCCACCAGGCTACTGGCTCCACGGAGGCCTATGATCTAAATCTGTGACTGGCCCCTAGTTCTAATCGCTATTATGAAAGATAACGTACCTAGTTGGTTAACTCTAAAAAGAATAAACATCTACATAGTTCTAACTGCAATTGTCCGGCTGGCTACACTTAGTTATATACTTTTCGGCTGGCGTAACGCTCTCCCTATATAGTTGTAGCCGTATTGTGGTTTAAAGTTTTTTTTTATTTAGTGCCATCAAAATACTGTAAAATTTTTGAACGCATTACAAAGTGTGGAACGCATCAATATGTTATTTTGTTACTGGCCACTCCGCTGTAAAATATTTGACACAAAAAAAATATAATTACAAATGGCGTTTACGTAGAATAGACAGATGTATTCACGGCCACGATGGGCGATGATTCTTTGATATTACGAGAAGATGGATATATACGCATGAACTTTCCTGTTACATCGTTAACGTATCACAGTAATTTAAATATAATATTGGTTAAAACCGACGCGGGTGGCTTACACGTTTTGGATGTGAACTCTGGTGTGATTCTTCAGTCGTCTTGTCTCTCAGCGGGTACGTAATGAAGACGCCTTTATTCTTTGTCTAAAAAACCTTCCGATCTGCATTTTAGATAGTATATCTATAATTATACACAAGCGCATTTGCTTGTGGCGACATACACAGAACTATTCTTGCATGCCCTACATTGTTTGACAGATCGGGATAAACAATTCTAATCGCCGGATTTTGTATTTCGTTTTGGTTTTAGATGACGGTGGAACCCTTGGTGTAGAGTATGCAGTAGGTGCAGACCGGGTATTTGTTTGGGACAGCAGTGGCATTGGTGCCCGGACTGATTACAATGGAGTTCTGTTGCTGCATACGGCGCTCCAACGTCCTCTTCCTTCTTCTGAACCTGATAAAATGATAAGGATCGAATTGGTTTTATCTGAGGTATCCTGTTATATTTTATTTGCTTTTACTACTGTATTTTACTAGGTTAGGGAAACTAATTTATAAAAATAATTGTCTCTTTGTCTTTGATCTCATCATCATTAGGTACATCATTATGGTACCTGTTTATATGTACCTAAAATGATCATGATTAAAATTTATACCAAACTAGCCTTGAAGTGATCTGCAAAATAATCAATTTAAATGTGAACACAGTCAAAAGTTAATTAATAATTATAATAATCTTTTCATCTTGAGGGTACCTGTAGACCAGAGGTTCCCAAACTCTTTTGTTTCATAGACCACTTTCAAAATTTTGCTGGATCCGGTGGACCCCCCGCAGAGCTACATTACTACCAATTTTCAAATTTCGTTAAAAAAAGGGGACAATTAGATCTATCTTTTGAAACTTGTGTTGTGAACATCACACAAAAAAGGTTAGAATTGATTGCTTGATAGGGTTAATTATTTGATAATAAAATTGAGTAAACAATAAAAATGTTGAATAAAAATTTTATTGCTGTGAGTGAATGTCAAAAAAGCAAAGTTGTCCAATAGAAAAAGTGACTTTGTCCAACTATACTTTTTTTTAAATATACACCTACAGTGACTTACAGCACAAGAAGCAATCAATTCTCACAAATTTTATTGAGAAAACTTTCCATTCAGAGTGGTAAAAATAAATATAGTGTATTTTCTTATTTTGTAGGTATTTATCTTAATATATATAAATCTCCTGTCACGATGTTTGTCAGCGATGGACTCCTAAACTACTTAACCGATTTTAAATTAAATTGGCACACTGTGAGAAGTCTGGTCCAACTTGAGAGATAGGATAGCTTAGATCTTTAATTATAGTCGCAATTTTATTTTATTGCAAATTATTTGTCTATAATTAATTGATAGTCACAATTATCTGTTAACTCCAAAAGATTCTAACAGATGTCGATACTTTTCGACTGGATTGAGTAAGTAATCAATAGATGGCACTGCTATGGTAAACCGACAAACGTGTCATATAAGCTACAATTCAATTTCCACGCGGACGAAGTCGCGGGCGTCCACTAGTTCAAATATATAAATTATTACACTATTATTATTGTTATAACAATCGTAATATAATCAAAATTAAACACTCATAAGGTAACTTATAATTTTAATGAGAGGGATGTACTTCATGGATTGACAGCAAATTATCAATATTTGGCTTGAGTTTTGTAAGGAATAACCGCAAATCTCCCCTTTTGTGATATGCAATCTGCTGTTTTTTGGATGTTGCGGATCCACTTTTTTCCACATCTGCGGATGCGGATTTTAAGAGGCTCACATCCGAGGTTGCGTATGACTTTCGCGTCAGATCTTGTCAGTTGTCACAACAAAACAATAGAGTCGCGTCACCGTCACCGATTCACTGAAGTCGAAAATAAAATGATTGCTTTCCTATTGGTCAATCAGCACGTGCGGTCGACACGCGCCACTCGCTGGGCCCTCCCCTTTCTTTCTTCTCGCGACCTGCTACACATCGATTTATACGGATGCAGATGCGGATGTGTTGGTGACCGCAGTGTGATTTTCGGACTATGTTGTCAGTACGGCGCTGCTGTCCACCTCCCGGAAACCCTTAATCGCCTCGTACGATACCCATGGGCAGGCAGGGGTGGTACAAACTCGACTCTGCCGGCATTAGTTACTTATTTACATGAAATATTATGAACTAGTGGACGCCCGCGACTCCGTCCGCGTGGACTACAGAAAAAACAAAATGTCGAAATTATCCGGGATAAAAACATTTTGCCGGGATAAAAAGTAGCCTATATGTTAAATGGGACCTGTCACAATATATTCCTGAAAACTGCATCGAAATCGGTTCAGCCGTTCCTGAGATTAGCGTGCACAAACGCACAGACAAACAGACAAAAATTCCAAAAATCATTCTTTTGGGTTGATAAAGGTCTCCTATAGTATTTTTTCTCATATATCTTCCATGTACAGACAGCGATTAGTTACATTTTTATTATATGTATAGATAATTTTTTAGAACAGACAGTAGATTTCATAAATAATAACAATACAAAAGTTATACAAATTGGTATGGTTATTTTTAGATTTGTTTCCCTATGCCTTTATCTACATGTAGGCTCTCTGAGAGAATTTTAGGTACACTACTAATATATGGTTTATATTTATTTACTACAGATGTTATGTTCTATCTTATTTTTAGGCTGTTCTGCTCTACCAATGCCTTCAGAGCTTAGATGTCCACTCCATTGAGTGCCTCACTGACTTTGTTCTTGAACTTAAGAGTTCCATTGATGCACAACCTGTAAGAAAAGGTGTGAAAGCACAAAAGGTAATAATTTTATTTGTGTTTTGGAATAGTACTATTATGTTGTACCAGCCCAGTTGCTGTCTAATGTTATGCAATTTCGTTGGTCATACTCAGTTTAAAGATATTTTTTTTTGTATCCACCCAATATTAGTCCCCACGATTTCTTCTCAGTGGCCTACAGAATATAGCCTGCTTTGAAAGCATAATTTGAAGAAGTTAAGTAAATAAATTGTGAATATGCAAGAAAAAAATAACTTACTTTCATATTTATAATATTAGTGAGCAATAAGCTTAGTAAAAAAATGTTTATGTAGACATCTTTCATTAAAAGTTTTGATTAAACTAATGACCTTATTTCATCTTGCAGTGGAGTACAGTGACATTCAAGTTTCCACAATCTGCCTTACGCCTTGTCACAACAGGCGTAGTACAAGAGCTTAAGAGTCAAAATCGACGAATCCCTGCTTTGGCAATAGCATCTGCAGTTGGTCAAAGGGCCAATGAGCTAGTACCGTGCTCGCGCGATGAGGAGTCAAGGGCCTTGATGTACTCCGAGGCTGAAAGAAAGCAGACATTCAAGAGATGGCCTCATATGGATTATAAGTAAGATCATTTAACTTCAAACAAGTATAGTTATCTGCTTTTATTGATATTTAAAAACTTTTTTGAACATAGCTGATGGCACTCACACCGGAACCTAGATTGAGAAAAACTTTGTAAGGGCACTTAATTAGAAACAACTTTCAAATATATGTTTTTTATTGGAATATTACACACGCACAGTCAAATATGATAGATATCTTTAAAGACAAACTAGGTAGAAACAACAATAGCATAGTAGAATAGAAAAAAGATTGGATTAGCATTGGTTTCCTAGGCTAGTGTTGCTGTCATATAATGGCCATAAATGATGTAGTTTTTCTTTCTCAAAGCTTCTGCATTGTCACCTTAGGTAACCATAGCTTCACCAAACACCAAGTTCAAAAGAGGTATCTTTCGTAGATGGGCGCTTCCCGCTCGCATGGCTCAAGCGGGCTTCTACCACCAGCCGTCACCGGTGGGCGTGGACCGGGCCATGTGCTTCACGTGCATGGTGTGCCTGGTGTGCTGGGAGAAGTCGGACGAGCCCTGGGTGGAGCACGAGAGGCATTCCCCTAACTGCCCTTTCGTGCGGGGCGAGTACACGCACAATGTGCCCATTTCTGTAAGTATATTGTTTTGTTATGTGCTGATGCGGGGCTGGTCTGATACCTTACTGATTTGTATAGGTTATGATAAACATGGCTACAGTTTTTTTATCCTGAACATATCCATCTACAGATCCATTGCAACTCTTTATCAATATTGAAGAATAGTAATGAGTTATGTAAAAATAAGATTGATCTTATTCATCATTCACTGAAGAAAATTTATTTGTATTGCACACTGAATATTGAAAATACAACATTATTTAGGATAACAATTTTATACAAAATAATCAGGTTTAATCCATATTTTTTTTCATTTCCTTAGGTAACAAATGCAACCGCATGTGCAGTACCCAGCCCCAATATTACGGTAGTATCTAAAGGTAACACGGGTGACGTCATTGCTACCGGCACTGCAGAAGGAAAGGTCAACATTTGGAAGTTTGACTGTGGGCTGAAACTGGTTAAATTTATACACCTGTCGCCCTATGACTCTATATTCAGTGGCATTCTGGCCACAGACAGTAACAAGGTGTGGTCAACCAGTTTGGAGAAAGATACATGTAAGTAGTTCCCCATTGTAGCATCTTTCGAACGTCGACATTTTGCCAGCGTGTGAGCATGTATTGTTATTATATTTAGGACTAGCTGGTGCCCGCGACTTAGTATGCATGGACTTCAGAATATAGTGTAGCCTATGTCCCTTACACACTCCGAACTATCTAAATGGCATCTTTCGAAACTCATTGCCAAGGATTTGGCGTTTGTTTGTTTTGATATAGGTAATTTAAAGAAGATTGAAAGAACATTTTCTTTGTCATAAACTTTATTTGTAAAAACTTTACTATGTACAATAAAGCATAATACATAATAATGTGTATCCCACACCATATTAAAGTTCTCTTAAAAGGGCCTCTACATCTTGGCTACGGCCCGATGCTCGCCTCTCAAAGAACCGGGACTATGTAGTCCCGAGAATTTCAGAAGAGATACAAATAATAATAATAAGATTGGTTGAGCAAATAAAGCGTGAAGAGGTAACAAACAAACAACAAATACATACTCAACTTTCTGATATAAATTGGGATTTATACAGCTATTTCTAACAAAAGTTAACATTAGGGCGATACTAGTTTAAAATGATCTACTGGGTGTAAAAAGATAATTTTGTTCTTTTAATACCTCTTATTCTTTGTAACATCACGATAATTTTTTTCTATGGAAGCCCCCTGGGAAACCACGGGTTTCCAAGATATTGAGGTCCAAAGTTACATTAATATTATTATTTTTTTACATAAATCCATCTGAAATCGGTAAAAAAAATTTTTTTTTTCAAAGATACCATGTAATATTTGTACTTTGACCATCAAACGAATACGTTGCTTGCAATAAAATGACAGTTTTCATATTTTTTTTGTCGTTTCGCAGGGTTGCTTCCATAGAAGAAAATGATCGTAACCTTACAAAGAATACGAAATATTAACAAAAAAACATTGTTGTCTTTTTACACCCTATACATATACAGAAAATAATTAATTACAGAATGTAATTGCTTCTGTAAGAAAATTTGTATTTTTCGGTACTTACAAGTGGATATGCGTAATGTCGACGCTCGAAAGTTGAGACAACTATTATTTTGATGACGTTTTCAATGTTTTAATTTGTTATTTATTTATCAGCAACCTACGGTATCGAGCTGACGGCAATGGCCTTCGTCGGTATGACTCCACAACCAGAAGTTTATCCACAAGCACAAAATGCGGAAAGCATAGAGAAAGATTCTACTATTAGTAAACCTAAACCTGCCCTTATTACTGCTGTCACAGTCACTAGAACAAACACTCCTACCTCAGACCAACCTATCAAAGAGGACACTAGTAAAGCCCTCTTTGATATGGCAGCACCGGATAAATCGAAAGAAAGTGTTCAAGCAATGAACGATCAGAATAAAGCTAAAAGCAATTTATCACCAACAAATAAAATGTTATTCCTCCTAACGTATGATATACATAGTTCATTAGCTGGCTCCGTAACTACAGTAGTGCACACTTCGAATAGCAGCGGCAATTCAAAACCCAGCGGCAGTAAAAAAGTTTGTACAGTGACCCGCACCGATGACGCAAATATGTATGACGAAATATATTTACCATATTCTGACGAAGACACCGAACTTCCACAATGCACAAACAGTCCTCTCGGCGAACAGATAAGTCACGTCATTAATTTAAATGCGTCTTCAAGTAAAGAAGATTGTAAAACATGGGAACCGAAGAAAATAATCTTTACTAAACAATATAAAAATCTCTCTTCGCCGCAACCTAACTCTTTACTTCCAGATATACCTGAGCCTGGTCAAGGCACAATGCTAGACTTTGTAGGCAAAATATCACACCTAAAAAGTTGGAAAAATAGTTTAGAATCTGTTACGAAGTTAGCTGATCAAACGGATGCTGTCATTCAAGTAACCAACCATCCTGATCCTATTACACATTATCTAAATATGAACGGACCGTTAGAGATATCGGATTTGAAATGGTTTGAAGGAGGTGATGGTACGGAAAAGGTTAAAATCACGGCCTTTGGCAGCAGCAAGGGTGGAACTCAAACCGCAGTCAGCAATAGCAATAATGACGGCTTCGATAGTGATCCTCCGCAAGAGGAAGCAGTTTCACAGGGCGTAGCTATTCAGTGCTTAAGTCTTCCAAAAAATTTAAATCTAAGAGATGATTCCAAAGTAACACATCTTGTGCCGACTGAGGATAAGGAACATTTGCTAGTTGTCATTTCTAGCATTGAACCAGACAAGATAAAGGTTGAAGAAGAAATCGATTGTGACGGTGATACAAAAATGGATATTGACGAGGCCTCTGATCAAAGTTATAAGAGCGATAAATCTGACACTAAAGCCTATTTCCTTTTGTTCAAAATAAATACCCAAACATCAATTTATACTTTAGATGATAATCCAGTTTGTATGAAGGAGTTATCATACAACGAGAGTCCTATAGATTTATGTCTTTTGCCCATTGATAAGCACGATCAATATTCATTTGCTACTGTCAACTTAGATGGCAGTTTGAGATTGTATTCATTACCAGAATTCAAGGTGCTCTCAGAGAAACGAGTTCCTAAGGGCCAGTTCACCTCGGTTACTTATTGTGCATCAGTAGAACGGCTGAGTGTGTCTACGAAACATGGAATGATATATTTCTACGCTTTGAATAATGGCGAGAAAGATTCGATAGGAGACATTGACGATGACGATTTTGCAAATATAGATTTTGACATGCTTCAGGCGGGAGCTCCACCTAAGGACGAAACCGTCGGGTCGACGAGCGCCTCCGTTATTATTGCAAACAAGACTGAATTGGATTTAACTGATCTAGAAACATTGGTGTCCTTAACGGGTGCCAATGGTACGAACACTACAGTGCCTTACAGTGCAGTGGTCCCAGGCTTTTGGTGCGAGTTGTCTCCCGCTCAACGGTCTAGGTCCGATCACCAGAATAATAGAACCTGGAGACTACAGAACACATCTTCCACTTGGGACGAACACGTCTTAGAATTGACATTACCGTATAGTGTGTCGCTAGCGCATGTAGAGTTTGGTTTTACGCTGCATTCGACGAGTTCGGCGAACTTGCCCATAATACAGGTGACGTTGATGAAGCAGAATCTGCATGGAATAGGATACAAAAAGGATGCGGCCTTCGGCCAGAGATCAGATTCTCCAGTCAACGTTCCGCTCATAGACGCTGATAACTCATATCTAGATAATCCTGTTAGTAGCGAAGAGTACTTGCAAGCTCATAATGCTGAGATCCTTGCGGGTCCGTTGTTGTTATCTTCTGGGTTAGATTTAACTCAGCAATCCGGAACATTGATACTAACCAGCCCTCGGCTATATAGGGCAAGAGGCCGGACGTTCCTCATCCATATTAAAACGTTGTTTGATCCTGCGCAAGACATGAACAAGGGACCGATAAAACCAGGAGAGTCCGGTACAAAGAAGTCTAATTTCATTGGTTGCGATTGGTTGCATCAGATCTCACTCACAGTTCGTTCGAGCCCACATTCAGATGTGCCTATGGGGAGGCAGCAAAGAATAGCCATGCTGGAGTCAAACAGCTTTTTGAACACGTTATGTGAGATCGCAATTAGTAAAGATGACATAGAGAAAAGGAAGTTAGCGCTAGATCTACTTATGTGGGTCATTTCAGTAAGATTACAAAGGATGCGACTTGCCAAGTCGGAGAAAGGCAAAGATAAAGATGTACAAAATCCAGTGGAGACTCAGCAGTTGGAGTGCATAAAGATTATCGAAAAACACACAGATGATCTTATTAAAAACTGCATTTTATGCACGAACAGGAGTGTTGCGAAAAAATGCGTCAAAATTATATTGATTACAAGCGAGTGAGTATTTTTGGTTAAATAATTAGTTTTTTTTAGTTGCTAATTGAATAGAAATCTTATTTTATTTTTATGTTCACAGCGGTGTCAAAGAGCTATCTAAGCCTTGGAAATCGACGTTCGATCAAACGCTAATAAGCAACGTGAGTGCTTGCATTCCCTACCTCGGTGCGTGTGAGTCCCCGGGCGCCTTACGTTGGCTGATTGCGTTAGCGCAGCACGCCACTCTGCGCGGGACGGCCACCGAACTTATATCTAGTAGCTTGAAGCTGCTCGAAAAAATGGCAAAGTGTCTCGAAGAGCGATCGGATGTTTATCATCAGTTGTTACGTGCCAGGTTTGTAATAGTATTTTTTTGGTAGAAGATTTTAGATTCAGGATCCTTTAGACAATGTAATATCGTTTAGTACCTATTGACGTTCGTTGTCATAACACTTCCACCAATAGAGAACGAACGTGCGAAAATGAAGGCTTCCTATTGGTGGAAACGTTCCTTTGACGAACTCCTATGGATTCTTTCGTAAATAATAATGTTACTTTGTCTAAGCCGTCAGGTTCTATTGTTATTGACCATATTTATAATCGCAAAATTTGGTATACCTGTCGAACAAAAAGTTCTTTTACATTTTTTTGCATAATAGAGTAGCTGTGTAAAAACGGCTCCCGTTTTTAGGCAGGTTAAAACTGTTATAATATTTCGGGAAATGTTCACGCTAGCAATCTCTAGCAATGTAATTTTTTTGCGAATGTTTCTAATATTGTGTGATTTTTCCATTATAATAAAAATATGTACTGTCATCTAGCCCATTTGTTTTTATAGATTCGGCCTATACGGGCTGCCGCTAGAGCGCACGATATTCTCGTCGGAGGTACCCGAGCTGGGGCGCGGCAGCTCGACTCCCGTGACGTACGCCAGTGTGCTGTCGGGCGACTCGGCCACGCCCACCGTGGCCAAGCAGGAGTACCAGCTGAAGGACCTGCTCAACCTGCCGCCCGATATGGGTGAGTGCACCTCCGCAGCCCCGCCCCGCGCCGCCTGCTTATTACATGTGCTAAAATTAGGCCGCGGCAGTTCCAGTCTCGCAAGGCGCGCCCGGCGACCCCGCCTCGCCGCCCGTGGCTAGGCAGGAGTACATGAAGCTCAAGCTCAAGGATTTGCTCAATTTGCCGCCGGAACCGGGTATGCTTTCACACATTCGTAAGATCTCTCACTCTGTGTATTTTATTTGTACTGTACATGTCCTCTGTCGTTTCAGTTATTGCACGGGGCTAGTGTTTTCTATGTGCTTCTCGGATGTGCCAGTCTTTTGTGTTGTTTATTTTTAAGCTTCCTGTTTATTATTTCACGTTTTTACTGACTTGAGAATGTTCGATGAACCGACTGTGGTTTAGAAATAGCTAAGTTCTAGTAATATTGTGGAATGTCTTGAGGTACCTTATATATGTTCGGAGTAAATGTTTCTTGCTGAAATGTACTATATTTGTATTTAACTATGGGTTTTCTCCACGTTTAGATATCAAAACGACTCAGACGTCGACGGCGTGGTGGGCTCAAAACAATGGAGTGTCAGTATTCGGCGCAGGCCTGAGTGAGGCCATGCCCTTACACGTCAGTTGTCACGTGGCCTCCGACGGTACTAAGCTCGAAGGCACTGGAGCCAGGCATCATGTTACTGTCATGCCTCAGGATTCGCATCAGGTAAGGATCATTTGCTGCTGCATTCAATCTAAATCAGCTACCATGGGATCAATAGCGTCACCTCAGAGCATCATAAAACATATAACTTTTACTTATACAGCTTTGGACCATGGTGAAAGAGGGCCAGATAAAACAATCGTCGCAAGACCCCGACTCTTTGGAAGATATAGAGAGTTCGCTCATGGAATGTGATCCTCAGGATAAACTTGAATTTACAGAAGATAAAATCTTCAAAGTGAGTCTTAGCATTTATCCATTGAGCGGCTAGATTTATTTAGAGTAGGTAGATGTTAATAGTCTTCTATAGTACGATACAAGAACGTATTTTTCTATATATTATGTCGCTAGGTACATTATACCGTGGTCCACGTTTAGCTACTGTCCTAAGGGCAAAGACAGTTTGACTAGTTGATGTAATGATTTGAACCCATAGTGCAGGCAAAGTTAATTTCTATGCTTTATTTCTATACTAGAGGTCAAGTAAAGTCGGCAGATCATTTGTTTTGTATGAATATAATGTAAGGTTTAATCTGCCAATTTCGTATGATATGGTTAGATTTAAAACTGCAGCCATCTCTAAGTTTACAGCGTAGTTAGTTTATTTCTGATTGGTCCATATTTGTGTAGGAGCAGGAACAATGCGGCATTCCGTGGGGGGCGCTGCTGACGCGTCCGCCGCAGCACACGCTTCTGGTGGAACGGATGCACTCCGGTGCGCGCCGGTACATCGTACTGGACTTCGGACATACCGTCCGGCTTACTGATTTGGTATATATTTAACTATTTATCCTGTACCGTGGGGCAAGCACGGAACCTCTCGACAGTCCTTTAACGCTATCACACTGTCATATTACCTAATAGATTTGCTCTTGTATCTTGTATTTACTCTACTGTAAGTTTACAATTAAAACTTAAACTTGTTTATGTTTCACAGCAAACCTATAATAATTTGCGTTGTGACTTTTATTATATCACAAAGCCAAACTGTGATTGGTGCACTGGAATAGCTTATACAATTAAAAATGACAGAAACCCTGTGTTATCAGTTCTTTTTAGTCAAAATATGTCGCGTAATAGCTCTTAAATAGACCGAGTGGTTTATACCAAAACTAGTTTCTATATTGGTCATTTATCCACAGATAATACCATCGTGTTCCGACCTCGTAACTCTCGGCATTGACATCTGGGTGAATAGCGAGGAGACGGATTGTGTGAAATTGGCTTTCGCAACAGACATAGCCACGAAGCATTTAGTGCTTACGGACTTGCAACCACCACCGCTTTGCCGGTATATGAAGGTAAGAATCGCACGTGCATTGTGCATGTATAGTCTTCTTTCCAACGGAGGTCAAATTCTGTCTAGTCTTATAAACAATTTAGACATTTTACTGAAATAAGGGTTCCTTAAGTCCTTTATAGCCATGGTAAGTGACTACTATCTACAATACTTTCCTCTCATTGTTGCTATAAACGACATAGATCGTGTCTGAATGTCTAAATTTCCCTATTTATTTGATGTGTTATTATTATTTTACAGATAACAACTATTGGACGTTATGGGATGTCAGCTATGAAGTGCAAGATACCCCTAGGCTGGTTTTACGGAGAGATTGCCGAAATCGCCAACGTGCAGGCTTCTATCAACTCGCTTAATGCGCTGCAGCAGGATTTGACGTGCCGATTTAGGTAATTTTATATTATAATGCATTGATCATACTAATATTATAAATGTTTATAGTAATGAGAATGAATGTTTGGCTGTTTCCTAGTCATTTCACGCCAAAACTGCAGACTAAATTTTGATTATTCTTGGCAGTTACGTAGCTTATTCATGTGAATAACTCGCAGTTGAGCGAATTCGCAGGCGGCAATAGTATTATTATATAAGTAGATGTTCTTCTTCTCAACTCTGTTCACATTCTATTTTATAGGCTATAGACGAAACATTGTGAACTGGATTCTTCTTTACAGATTGGCAACAGGAAAATTAATGGACCTTCTAAATCCCTACCTGGAGCTATACAACGGCAATGCGGCACATATGATGGCTTATCTAAATCTCTCAAACGAAACCGACCCTAAAGTCATGGCCGCCTACCAAGAATGTATTGAGTTGCAGCAACAGTTGCACACTTGCACGAACGTGTTGCGCAAGTTGCAGAACGCTCCAGATTGCAACGTGCAAGTTTTGGACATGATGAGGAAAGGCCAAGTGACACCAGAGGCTTTATTAGAACGGGCTTCGACGGATAAACTGAGAGTGATCAGCGAGAATGTTGTTGATATGCTGCTGTATTTCTTCTTCCAAATGGGAGAAGTGGTAAGTGTACGTGTCAGCAAGTCATTTTGGAAGTTATGATGTGGATTATTTTGGTACTGTTTAGATTGAATTGAAATTCTTTTATATATAATGGTTACTTTTCGATATTTAAACCTGATTTGTAATCTATGTTTTTGGGTGAAAAGTGTAACGTTTATGATTCTTATTTCAAAACTTCTGTCACAGATATTTCAATAAGATGAATCACATCAAAGCTGTCGTTCTCTATTATATCAGTATTCCTAGATAAGCCTGATACACAGCTGATGTTAGACTTATAGCAATGTTAATGATCGGACCTTTATCTAGACTTAGATTCTTATGACATGCACAAAAGCTGATGTATTCCTAGCCTGATAGACTTCAGACTGATGAGATTCATTGATAGTGCTCAAAACATCGCAGAAAAAATCGCTATAATGTATGGCTGGGCGTCTCTTGGCATGATTTAATACAAGCAAAGTTGAACTTTATGATATTACATAGGATTTAAGCTAAAAAACATGGTCTTAAACAGATATTACGTTTATACAAGATTCACTCGTGCCACTTTTTATAAACATTTCACTATGTAACTCCACATCTAGCTATATTCACGTTACTGCTTCTAGTAGAAAAACTAACACTGTTAATATACATGAATCTTTCCTGTAGCACACGGAGGACTTATCCCTGGAATGGTGTCGCTCAGTAACCCGGCTAGTCTGGTCGTGGGGCGGGCAGAGCGCGGCCGCACTGTCGACGCTGTTGGCGCGCCTGTGTGGTTCCCAGTCGTGGTGGGGACACCATCTCGCCACCACGCTCGCTGAGGCGCCGGCGCATACGCCTATGCCGATGGATAGGTGAGAGCATTAATTTTACAAGTTGGTATAGTAGTGGTGGCGTATCTATTGGTGTGTGAAATTAACTGTGCTGTGTATGTACATTCCCTCCTTGGTTCTTCGTTACCCACGCCCCCTGAATATTTGTATTGCGACGCGTGCAGAACGAACTTCATTATCACAAAGATCCGCCACGCCTCTACTGAAGCCGAGTTTGCATTTATATATTTTTGTGTATCCTTGATGTATCAGATCTCCGATGTGGAGCATCAATGTGTATCATTTTCGCTAGTATGAGAAAACTTGGAATTTAATCGCGTATTAGTATAATTTCCGGCTTAGCTTAGTTTAAAAGTATTACTCTATTATTTTCGCTTCCCAACAGGATACTAGTGCTAGTGATCTACATGGCGCGCAAGACGATGTATGCGCACGGGACCGCGTCGGGCGGCGTGTGCGCCGCGCTGTGCGAACTCGCGCTGTCACTAGCGCGCGCCTCGCCCCCGCGCCCCGCGCACACCGCCGCCGCGCTGTGCGCGCTGCAGGCCGTGCTGGACGCGCACCCCGCCGCCGCCGCGCACGCCAGGTACGTCCCCCCCGCGTGCCTTAATGATTTTATTGCAGGTGTGTTGAAAAATGTCGTATGATAGACGAAAAAGCGAGACAACAGTGCGTAAATTAGCTATTCGAACTTGGCATTCTGATATAATACACACACACTAGCCTGTAATATCCAACGTATCTTAAATACCTATTTAATATGCTCATAATGTATTATTCCGTCCACCAGATGGGACTGGGTGACCGGCGGCCGTCCAGGCAACAGCCCGGTGGTGGACAGCGGCACTACGCCGTCCCCTCGTTCGACCGAGTGCAAACTGCACAGGAGGAAACTACACAAGAAACTGCTGCATCAGATGCAGGAGTTGGAGGCTGCCCGCAGAGGCGTGCCTTTGCCTCCTGTGGCTATGGATGATCAACAGGTATGGGATTATGAAATGTAATGTTATCATCGTAATCTTCCGCTTCTTATCCCATTATTTATGAAGTCGGCGCAATATGAAATCTATTGTATCCTACTAAAACTTTTTTGTATATTTAAGTTGTCTAATTTTATGTATGTAAAAATGAAATATGTTAGCAGCGAAATCGGAAAAACTTGGTCATCAACTCATGGTATAATGTTACAGCAACAAGTATTACTTGTTTGGGTGCTCTTTACCATTGATTTAATTTATTGACAGAGGAGCCGCGCGAATCTAAAAGCGCGTATGGCCATGGTGGGGAGAAGAGGCGCGGCGCCCGGCGCAGGATCAAGCCGCACGGAAGGCGCCGAGGCTGCGCGCGCGCCGCCCGCCGTGCCGCCCGCGCTGGCCGCCGCGCTGGCGCAGCACCTGGTGCAGTACCTGCTGGCCATGGACAGCGCCGCACCGCACGACACGCTGCTCGTCGCCGCCAAGGTGAGTGCGCCGCCGCCGTTCGTTAGGAACGTTCACACTTGGGAGATAAACGTTGTTTTCATTTGAAGAAAATGATTGATGAAGATTGAAGATTTGATTTTTTAATCAACTGAGGTTTGTCCACCACTGGACTCTACATTGGGGGATGACTCTTGAATCTGATATTTCATGATTACGATCACAGCTACAGTTACAATGAGAAACCAGTAAGCTGATTAAGTAATTTGCAGAAGCAAGGCGATAGTTATTACATAATCAGTTTACGAATTGAAGCATCTAGCATGCAATACATGCATAGCGGCTATTCTACTTACTTGTGGAATGAGCTGTTTAATAACTTTGTATCACACACAAAACGTAATGCTAAATGACGTAATATTTCCGTAGGTTGTCGGGCGTCTATGCGCAATAGCCGGCGGTGCGAATCTTCTGGAGCCCTCGTGCATACTCGGGCTGGCTCGGATGGCGGTCACCTTGCCGCCTTGGCCGAGGCATGCTTTGACCAATTTATTACAGGTAACAAAATGTCTTCTAATGCTATATATTTTCCTGTGATTTAATATTTATTCAATTAAATATATATTCATAAGTAAGAGTGTTATCTAAATCGGTATATGATAATAGTAACCAAGTCTTTTTGCGTGAAATTGTACTGTATTTATAACAGAGAAAAGAGATCTGCTGACGTTTAGCATAGAGTGTATAATCCTTCCGTGCATATCGTAAGGGTCTATAGTATAATATATTGGTCCCAATCTTCAGGATCTAGTAGAGTTTGAGAACGGCGAAGCGCCGACCAGTCCGTGCAAAGACGAGTCGTGGAGCGGCGCGGGATCGTCCTCGCGTCTCATACCGATCACTGCGCTCGATTATGTCAACAGCAAGTGTACTAATAAGGCAATTACTGTGGCGGGTGAGTTTACTTGTGTTATCTTCTTTATATTTGTCAAATCATCAGAACATAAATAAAATCAGATAGTTTACTTGTGTACACAGGCAATTACTTTTTTTTAAATGGATACATTAGATCCTCTGTGATCCGTCTAAAGAGACTTTGTTTTGAGTCATCTTTTTGCTTTCCTTATAATGTCAAATTATTTATCAGTGGAATAATGATGTTCAGCTGTGGATTTCTTATGTCCGAAAAGGATATGAATAGCTAAATCAACCTAATAACGTGAATACTAATTTTTTCCCTTATAATTATTATTATTCCACAGATGTGTTGTCAGACAGTTTCGGTTTATCGAAGAGCGCTAACTTCACGAAGCCGAAGATAGTTGCGTCGGAAGGAATTATGACTTCAAGTAAGTTCATTGATACTATATTAGCAAAGACTGTAACATTTTATAAAACCAATTAAGACTCACAAAATTTATCATTAAAAACATTTTTTTTTTCATTTTCTGTCTACAAAGTTGGCGAGTTTTTGTTGTTTCCGACCTTAGAGACCATATTATCATAACTGTTGTAATGCTTAGGTTCGATGAAGGCGATTCAACTGGACTACCAACTGACGCAAGTCGCGGAGTCAGATGACTCGGACGCTGAAGAGAAGCTAGAACAGTACTTCTTTGATGCTGTTAAGAAGGAGAGCCGAAATAAACCGACTGTCGACAATAGTGTCAAGTAAGTTGGTGATATATTTTGAATGTGTATGATTTTTGTTTTATTTGCTCGTTTAATGAAACTGGCACAGGCAAAGATTAATATAAATATAATCTGGGCCTATAATGTTGGACAGTTTTTTACCTGGGATTCTGAGAGCTTTGTTTTTTTTTGTGAGTCATAGCGGCAACAAGAAAGCAAATACATATTTGTAAAAAATGTTTTGATATATAGGACGTTTGAAATGAGGCAACATAATGTAGAATAATTATTCAATTCAGTCTGTGACGTTTTTTGGCCACCTACGAAACCACGATAACTAGATTATACAGTAGATAGTTTTCTCAGGCGATGAGTTAGCAACTTGTCACTGATCTTTAACATCTTTATCTTTTCATCCGGACGCTTAATTTTTTATACCTATATGCAGTAACGTGTCGTCCTGCGTGGACGCGCGTCTAGAATGCGGTCCGGCGGCAGGCGCGGCGGGTGAGGCGTGCGCGCGCCGCGTGCTGGTCGCCGGCTGCGGCGCGCTGGCGGCGGCGGTGCGTGCGCCGCCAGTCCGCGCCGCCGCGCCGCCCCCCCCGCCGCCCAGCCCGCCGCGCGTGCGTCCGCCGCTCTGCCACACGCTGTATGATGTGTTCCGGCATTTAGCGCTGGAGTTCCCTTATCAGGTGAGTGTTCTATTGTTCCATTTTTAAATAATATGATGTATTGTGCTCGGCGATTTCAGGTGAGTGTCCTTATGTTCCATACACTTTACATAAAGTTTGTCCAACTTTCCACGTGTATCATGTTGGAGCATGTTGGGTTGCTTAGACTTAAGTTCAAAAGTTGGAATGTCGGGCGATGGTTTGAGTCCAGCATGAAATGTATTAAAGTTCTAATATTCGCTCAGCAATCAAATTCGACCTAAATTGTAGTTGATATATTTCTTCCTTTTCGTAATTAGCTCAAATAATTATTTTTTCAACCTAGATGGACTGCACGTTCATGGAGAACGTGGTTTCCCTGTGGCTGACGCTGAACGGGTCGGCATGGGGCAGCTGTTCGCTCGCCACCATGTGCGACGCACCGCGCGTGCGCCTCGCCGCCGACACCGTGGCGGCACTGCTGCACTGCCTCACTCAGTACGTACACTCTCGTATCTTTACTTCCTTACTAATATAAGTACGAAAGTAATTACTTTCGCATAATTATAGTCTGTCCATCTGTTTGTCCTGTCCATCTGCTTTCACGACAAAACTATTGAATCGATTGAAATGAAATTGGGAATACAGGTAGTCTAGAAAAAGAGAAAGGACACAAGTTACTTTTTATCCCGGGAAAATATTTTTGTCCCAGATAAATTAGAAATTTTGTTTTTTCTGCAGTCCATGCGGAAATTAATTATGAATGTATCATGCCTTGCAGATTGGAAAATGTATCGCTAAGATGCTGGGTGCTGTCGATGCAAGCTTTAGCGTGGGTAGCAGGATTACCTCTGCAGGTAACAAAGGTTATAATTTCATTGTTTTACGTTCATGTTGTGTAGCTTATAGACTGCAGGAGCGAAAACTAGAGCAAGTTAAATTATAGAAGCTAAACCGTTTTCATAAACGACATACATAAGCACAGTCTTATTATACCAGTCTGAATTATACCTACCTATGTGTGCTATTATTATGTGTAAGCTATACAACTGCCCATTTTGACATATTTTCTCTGAAAGACTAATAAACAGTGACGTGATTATAGGTAGACGTGGGGTCACATACAAAATTTATCAAAAAATTTGCACCACAGAATCTATACATAAAAAGTAATAACTGTTATAAGCAACATATTTTAATTAAACCTTATGCAATTACCATAAGACATGAATTTGCTTGAAACAAATTATCACCCTATGCAGCTTACAGCAGTATCCTGTCACTTATTCAGCTTGCACTAGTTTGAAGTTCTAGCCAGAGACACATGTTTGTCGAACATCATCATCATCATACAAGCTTTTATTTAAATTCCCATTGGTGCAAATTTTGGAATCCTGGACCATATCCCGGTGATTAATTTAGCTTAAATTTTACATAGGTAGGTACATATTATCATGTTATTTCGATGACAATGCTATGATTGATAACTTTGACCAGAGTTATCTTAAGTACGAAGTATAAAAGGTCAGATGACAAAAAAATGGTCTTAATTTAAAAAATATTTTCAACATTATAAATAATTATATTAGTTTGTGTAATAAGCTAGTTTTAAAATGTTTTTATTTATTAACAATAAATGTTTGTTATAATAAAATATTAACACGTTGACGTGTGACCACTATTTGCAGAGTTGGATTAAGTTGGTCACCCACCAATATACGCGAGGTCTTATATTGACGTTGGGCCAATATATCATTTTAGGCCAATGGTTACATCGATCATCGTAATAAGAAATCATAATAAATTATTTTATGTTTAAAAATGTGATATTATCCGCTGATTATTAACATAAAATTAAACCTTTTGAAGATTATGAGCTGACCCTATATCTAGTAATAATTCATCTAAGCTAACAAACATATAAATAAATATATTTTCTGTCAAACTTTCACACTACTAAGATTTCCTTATTTTATAAGGTGGAACAGTCTACAATTCCTATCAATGTTTATAGATGGAAGGTAGCAATCAAACGATGGGGCGCGTGATACTGGAATGCGAACACTTCGTGCCTGCCGTCGTCAAGTTCATTACACTGAACGTGGCCACCGATGGCGCTGTATCCTCGTCTGAACCTTACCTCGTAAGTTTGTTTATTATTAGCTACTGAAATAGATTTCCTTTATTAATAAAGCATATTATATGAGGAGGTAATATGGTCGATTCCGACAGTCACACTTAAACCTAAACGTAAAATTAGTCCTACCTGTCCTTTTCTCTCTCAGCCATTTATGTTAAGAACGGAGAGAGATAGACCTGACTAAGATTAGGTTTAGGTTTAAGTGTGACTGCCGGAATCGACCCTAATAAAAATAAATAAAAATCGTTTATTTTCAGACCAAGTCCATAGTTATATTAATATTATTGTCTTATAAACTATGTTAGTAAATGAGCAGTAGGTAATGTACTTAATAATGTTATTATGGCTTAGGGCAGCATAGTAATATGAGCAGGCTCACCGAGTTCTCGGACTCGGCACGTGCAGCTCTGTGAACCGGCCCAGTAGCGCGGAGTCTAACCGCTCCCCTACCATCCTCAGGACGCTGTTTGCGCTCCCTCGCACTCTATACATGAGTGAGCCAGTCAGCCTAATGATTGCAAATTATATTTAGGGAAATATAAAGTTTACACAATACTGTTGAAAAAGATAATCGAAGTTTTATTATTCCAGCTTCTAATACATACTTTCAGACAAAACCTTATAGTGTAGACTATATACGATAGTGTTTCGCTTTACTCTTCCGTCAAGCGTGACGCACCGACACATTACATCGTTTAAAGATTGCGACTCTCTGTTTTACGTTTGAAAAAGCCTTGATTTTATATGGATTCCTTTCTCCACATTCATAACAAGATTTTACGCAAATAGGAGATTGTACTCCATCATTATGTGATGCTATAATCGGCCCGTTATTTTCTTGCCATGAATTGGTATACTACTTGTTCGCGTTTTAAAGACACCTAATCAGCCTATCGTTACCTACCAGGGCGGCGTCAGCATAGGCGGCGGCGCGGGCGCAGCGTCCGCATTACACAGCGTACTAACCCGCGTGCTGACATCACGCGGCGGCGGCGGCGCGGGCGCGGCTCTACGTATAGTCGCGTCCGTGTGGCGGCGCGGCGGCGACGCGGGCGCCGCCTACGACCTGCAAGCTACACTACTGCGGGTCGCGCATCCCACTGCGCAACTGCTGACCGCGCAGCATTCGCATCACGCGCTGCCGCTGTTTGATACTGTTGGTGAGTGTTATGTGGCTGATGCAACGTCATAGCGTCAGTCATATTTTTGAAGAGGGTTTAAGTTGAGTCTTTAGGAAAGACTCATGATATTTAGATATTTTTTTAGTACCTACTGAAAAAGTTGAATTGTCTTTATTTCATCAAAGTGAGAGGAGCTATTTATTTAAAGTTTTTGATTTGTGCCTTTTGTTCCTGTGTCTTCTATGTCTGTCTTGACATTAAAATGTTGTAAAATCCAACATTAAATGTTTCAAATTTTGAAACGATGCCATACACTAACGAAAAGCACCAAATTAATTTGGAATTATGGCATAATATCTGATCTTCATTTGGAGTGATGGCATGTAGACAGAATAGAGCGTCTGTGCATGCGTATGTTTTTTGGTGGTGTCCTATTGATGGATTCCCACTTTTGTGCCTTGTGCGTACGCTAACACAGCCTGTTTCCCGCAGCCTACATGTCGTGGTGGTGGGTGGGCGAGACGGGCTGGGCGCGCGGCGAGGGTGCGGCGGGCGGCGCGGAGGCACGTCTGTCGGGGCTGCTGGCGGATGTGCTGGCGGGCGGCGCGCGCCGAGCCCCGCTGCGCCGCACCGTTCTGGCGCAGCTGCTGCACTACTGCCGCAAGCTGCTGCACGCGCCGCCGCCCGGCGCCGCGCCGCTGCAGGTAGCTATAGCATGCACAGCTGCTGCACTACTGCCGCAAGCTGCTGCACGCGCCGCCGCCCGGCGCCGCGCCGCTGCAGGTAGCTATAGCATGCACAGCTGCTGCACTACTGCCGCAAGCTGCTGCACGCGCCGCCGCCCGGCGCCGCGCCGCTGCAGGTAGCTATAGCATGCACAGCTGCTGCACTACTGCCGCAAGCTGCTGCACGCGCCGCCGCCCGGCGCCGCGCCGCTGCAGGTAGCTATAGCATGCACAGCTGCTGCACTACTGCCGCAAGCTGCTGCACGCGCCGCCGCCCGGCGCCGCGCCGCTGCAGGTAGCTATAGCATGCACAGCTGCTGCATGCCGCAAGCTGCTGCACGCGCCGCCGCCCGGCGCCGCGCCGCTGCAGGTAGCTATAGCATGCACAGCTGCTGCACTACTGCCGCAAGCTGCTGCACGCGCCGCCGCCCGGCGCCGCGCCGCTGCAGGTAGCTATAGCATGCACAGCTGCTGCACCACTGCCGCAAGCTGCTGCACGCATACGATCATTTTCTTCTATGGAACCAACCCTTTTATGAAAAAATACTGTCATTTTATTGCAAGCAATGTAATCGTTTGATACGCAAAGTACAAATGTACCTACAAAACTAACATTATAACATGGTATCTTTAATACAAAATGTTTTTTTTTTTAATTTATTTCAAGTTTTGTCTTAATTTTAACCATCTGCCAAACTGCACAATAGTTAACCGATTTCAGATGGATTTATGTAAAAAAAAAAAATAATATTAATATAACTTTGAACCTCAATATCTTGGAAACCCGTGGTTTCCCAGGGGTGCTTCCATAAAAAAAAGATCGTGATATAAAGAATACGAGGTATTAAAAGAACAAAGTTGTCTTTTTACACCCTGTATAGTTACTTTGGATGATGGCGCTAGTTACTATGTGCATGATCATACAGAGCTAAAGCCACGCTGTCGGCTCTTTGCGGCTGATTTGAAGGCGCCCTTAGGATTAGTGAGCCAGGCGCAGCCCTTATAGCATGCCACAACCAAACTACGACTCGTACAACAGGTGAAGTAGTTGACGTTCAAAGAAGTAATGCCTGTCGCTTCTGTAAGCTATGTCTATCAATAACCTCATGTAATTTGAAGATAAACACCCGACTGCCTAAAACTTTTTAACCCAGTGTCACTCTCACGACTAAAACGAATCTAATGTGACTTCTCAAGATCAAATGCAATAAGCCGACGAGGCTCTAGCTAGAGCTTGCCAAAGAAAATACCTCGAAAATCATAACAAGAAACATAAAATATATTCTGGCGCAGTTGGGTATAAAATCACATAATATAACACCTCAAGTATTAACCACAACCCTTTGTGTCTAATCGTAGCCGGGTCCGAGTGGAAGTGGCGCTAGTTCCGAAGCGGCGACAGATGAAAGCAAAGCGCAGCAACAAGACGGAACTAATGTTGAAGACGAACGCAAGCAGTCCCGCGTACCCGCGCTTGCCGACACCAGTAAGTACTTATACTAGGCCCCCTTATGTATTAAATAGCTACTTGTCAACGATATAACGAAATAATCGAACAATTATTATATCGAAATTATTACTTATACTACATTCCCTTACATATGAAAGATGCAACTTATCGTATTTCGAATAACGAAATAATCGAACTTTTATTATGTATATCAAAAAGCTTTAAGGAGTCTTTCAAAGAAGGCTTGTAAATTTTTGAGTAGAATCATTGGTTCAAGTAACTCGAAGCTGGTGTATGTATTTTACGCTTTAAAAAATAGCCTTACCTTTTATATAATAGTTATTCTTGTACTCAATGCATTTATCCTTAAAAAATATTATTTCTGGTTTATAATTTAACTTTATTTTCTTTCACAGTTCTACAACACCCATTGATAATGCACAGATTTTACAAGACACTGTCAATATGCGACGGCATGAACACTATATTGCTGAATACGGGTAAGTAAATGAACGAAAACAGGGTTTATAGATTCATTCTGGACATTTATATGCATTACCTTAAAAATGTCATAATGGTCACATAATAAATCTTAAGTTTTCATGCTGTGATGGCCTTGATCTATGTTAAAAAGTTTTCCCCCACATTATGACCGAAATTAAATCACACTCACTCAACCCTCAATTAAAAACAACTCATATTTTATGTAAAAAATAAACAGGATACTACTATATCTGTTAACAGAGTGCCCTCATGAAAAAAGTTGTCAATAAGGATACAAGCATTATGTAGTGTTATCTAATTTATTCCTATTCAATTAATCTTAATAAAGTGTATTAATGTTTATAATTTTCACAGGCATAAATGCAGAGCCATCGACGGAGTATTCGTCGCTGAAAGAGGAGGTGTTCTGGCTGGTCGCACACATTGCTACCGTTGCTTCTAACCCCACTCTCATGGTCACTAGTCTACTTGAGTTTCTGAGTAAGTTATGTAGTCATTGGCTGTACGATGTACGGTGAGGTCCGTACATACGAAATGATAGGCCGTAGTTAAGATCTTTATTAATTCCAAACTATGGCTAAAATGGTATGATAGTGAGTACACGCGGGTTGATTGGTGTCCGAACGTGAACTGGTTATAAAAGGCACAATAGGGTAAAAATGCTGACCGCGTGATAATGTACGCTGTTGCACTGTACATTGGCAAAGAAATATCTCTTTGAGTTTTAATATCTAAAGTGTTATGGGAAACTAGCAACTATTTTTCATTTAAACTTAAATAATGTATTCTGCTATTATAACTGCAAAGTGCATCAAGTATTTGCGTATAAGAATAACAAATATCTTGACATTCTCACATATTTTTACAGGTAAAATAATATACAGATATTTCGCTGTATATACTGAACAGTGTACCAGACATACAAATTTAATAGTACCTATATATTTTTAGCATTTGTAATACTAGTAGCCTACCAACCAGGGTACTTAACCAAATTCCATCCACCTCCAGCAATAACACAATAATTATGCTATTCAACAGGAAAAGATGAGGTCGTTCACTTATCACAAGCGCTGCAGCAGCTGATAATCCGGTTGTTGGACAAGCCTGAGGCGTTGGCTGCATTTATCGAGGCGGGCGGGTTGGAGCTTACAGTGGAAAAACTCACTGCTTGCCATCAGGTAAGGATTATGAAGGATTTTGAATAGATTATTGACGTTTACGCTTACATTTCTTGTTTGATAGCTATGCCAAACAAAGTAAAATCCATATGGACATGGCTGTGTTCCCCAAATGGGATTACGAACTTCATGATTATATAGGAGATCTCACAGGCACGGTTAGCATAGCGGGTAAAACCTCTCTTAATGAATAATATTGTGTTTATTTATCAATGGGGTGTTAGTGCATAACAGTGCCTTTTCATTTATTGTCATTATCGAAACCTACAATTATCTATTTACCAATAGTATAAACAAGATGTATATACTACAACTTTTCGTTTCGTTACGTTTCGTCATTCATATTCCTCCAGGAAAAAGTTGATAAGTTACAATCTATGTCATGAGTTACTCATGTAACTCGTGACATAGATTGTAACTTAGTCTACTTTTGTTTGCATTTTCAAGCTACCCGACTACTAGCCTAAAGAGTATGAATCTTCAAACAATAATGTTTTTACCCCCAGTCCGGACCAAGTAACAGTCAAGGCGTGGTGTCGTCCCTGATGAACTACCTGAAGCTCCCTCCGCAACTCATCAACATGTCTTCCTCAAGCAGCAGCAAGAAAACGCAGCCGCCATTGCAGGAGCCTTCCAGCCCGCTTATTAACATCGCACCGTTATGTATGTATTACGGATCCTGTGAAAGCTTCTTAATTAATATATTCATTTCTAGCAGGTTAAGCACACTATGGATGTCGCGTTGCGCATATTCGTAGTATAAGTCCGTAACGCTATCGTCCCACTGTCATCTCATTTTGCTTGTGAGTCGACAGCGTTACGGCGCGTAAAAAGGTTCGTGCTTACCCTATAGGTGCAATTCGACTACGTCTGTGGAAATCGTAAGAAGAATTCACAGGTACATGACGACAGTGAGTCGCAGTGCCTCTTCAGTACCTTACCAATAAGTATTTATTATGTGGTAGCTATCAAACTATCAATTAACTTTTAAGGAATCAGATGTTGATGATGATATTATACATATACGTAAAAATATACATACTGTAATATTTGGAGTTTCATTGGGGATTCCATCCAAACCGGCCTTTACCGGCTGCCTCATCTTTTGATGGTCTGGACGTTATCGTTAGCTCCTGACGTGGCGGGAAGTTAATCTATTTCTGCTTTGAAGCTAAGCTAAAATACCCCGATGTCACGCTACATAGACTGCAAAAATCATTATCTTTCCTTCTCCCTTTGGCATCTTGCTTGGTTTTCATTTTGTCGTGTTTGTCACAGGTACGGTGTCATGCGGCAATCCGACGGCGCAGTCCGCTGACGTACTAGTAGGTGGCGGCGGCGGCACAGGCGGGTCTTGTGCCGCCAGACGCGTGCGCGCCGCCGCCTGGTCGTACCACTTCTTCAGTGCGGACGACGCGTCGTTAGCGCTTACTCTGACGCTGCCGTACGCGGCTGTGTTACATGAGGTCCATTTGCAGCCGCATGCTACTACTCTAGCGAGTAAGTATGGTTGAACCACACCACCTAGTGCATTATAGGGTCTATGGAACGCGGTGTGTCGTTGCCTGGTCGTATCACTTCTTCAGTGCGGACGACGCGTCGTTGGCGCTTACTCTGACGCTGCCGTACGCGGCTGTGTTACATGAGGTTCATTTGCAGCCGCATGCTGCTACGTTAGCGAGTAAGTATGGTAGAATCACACCGCCAAGTGCATAAGCATATAGGGTTTGTAAAACGTAGTGTGTTGTCGCATAGTCGTACCACTTCTTCAGGTAGCCAAAATACAAAGGTATCTGCAAAGTGTTGAAGTACAAAATAAAAGGTGTTGGTCATGTCATGCTATTTGATCTTTTATTTATCAAAAATACATAGAATAGTCACAGTCATTATCCCCAAAGAGATTAGGCACAAACTATACACCCTTTCACTCGTTAACCCTCCCACGTATTGAGGGTTAAGACTACTGCCGCTTTATTTAACAAATGGTTATTCTCCAGCGTGTCCCGGTGCAGTGGCAGTGGAAGCCGGCTGCGGAGGCACGCTGGTCCCACTCGGCCCGCCGCAGAACACCGCCGGAATGACGTTCATACGGCTCGTGGTGTCGCGCCCGGTCGTGTGTACTACAGTGCAAGTGCGCCTTTACAAGCCTAGGGACAGCTCTAATATGGGGCTGCTGCAGCTGAGACTGTTGGCTGCACCTGCGTTCTCTTCGCAGCAGTCTACCACGTGAGTTTGATTTAAAATAATAGTTGTATTTCGGATTTTTTTTATTATCAGATCCGGATTAATATAATGCGTATGATGTTGATGTGTCACGATAATTTAGAAACTTTTGGACATACATAAATTTCGTACCTAGTTTCTAATGCTGTTCGTAAACACCTCACTAGTGACCTTTGCGTATCGTAATTTCTACGATTTCCGCTTCGTTTGTAAACATGTTTGAAGTGTTAGGATAGACTTTTACGACCACTAAACCTAGATACCTCAGTCGGTCCTAAACCACTTACTTACAAGTTATTTACTTTCACAAGAATAGAATAGATTTTTAATTTGAAGATTACCCACAATGAAACAAGACAAACGGGGTGGAAATATAGAAACCGAGACAGTGGAAAACTTGAAAATAGTATATTTCATTACGAGTGCGGAAAGCCTGTCATCCAAAGAGTTCCGACAAATGTCTACAGGTTGACAGTCTGAACAAGTTGTAATGACGGTTCCGCACGTGTACTGAACAACTATTTTTAGTACAGTTGCGAAAAAATGAAGCAATTTAATAAAATAATAATAACACAATAAACTCAACTAACTAATCATTTTTGGAAAATAGCGCCAACCAGAGCTTTTTTTGTTTTCTTCACCCATTCTGGGTAGGCAAAGGGAACTATGCCCATACAGCCAAGTCTTCAGTAGAATTTTTTTATTGATATGAAATGAAAATGAAATTAATGAGATGAAATGAAATGAAACCTAACCTAACTCATTGAATCAAATCATTAAATCTGATATTGAAACAAATTAGTAGCTTCTTTTTAGAAATATTTGCATGAATCATAAAAACTTCTATGATTTTTTTTTTGTAAAACTTCGTGGTTGGTTTTTTCTTTTTAATAGACATTATTTTGACAGTTGGGAAAGAGAACGCACGAGTTCGGAAAAGGTAAAGAAAAAGCACGAGTAATGAGTATGTAATAGCCCACATACCGAACGCTATACGTCCCTGCAATACGCCACTTTTTGAGCAACTGTATTAAAAATTATTATTCGCTTCGCTTCTATCTGCCAGCCAGTCACATGCTGTCTATGTACGAGTATAGCCTCCTAACAGGTCCTTTTCACTTGTTTAAAACCGGAAAAATAACGCAAAGCTTTCCAACACTTCCAGTAACAACTGGACATCAGTATTATCAACATGTACGCGCACGCGATTCGGCGCCGCGCGCTGGGCGTTGGCGCTGGGCGCGGGAGGCGCGGGTGGCGCGGGGGGCGGGGCCGCGGTCAGCGCGCTGGTGGCCTGCATAGTAGGGGGCGGGGCGGCGGCGGCGCACGCGCATCGAGCGCTGCTAGCTGCGGCAAAAGCGGCGCCAGAGCTACGCGCTGAGCTGCTGCATGCGTTGCTAAGTGCGGACGCGCTGGCTCACGCTCATGGTGAGTTTTGTTACTATTTGTTTGAAGGAAAATTGTGGTGAATGTCTTAGAATGTAGCTAGACATAAAAATAATGAGAAATACGATATGTACTGCCGCTGATCGATCAACTTTTATCACAATTTTGTTTCATGCATTTTGGAAAGTATTACCTAATATTTGTAATTGCTGGTGTAAATAAGCCGCTTTAGTATAACTTTGTGTGTTTGATGTACTTAATATTTCTACAGCGTTCCAAACAGCTTCCGGTAGCGCTAATAACAGCAGTATGACGGCGGTGTGCGAGCTCATCCGGCAGCTGTGCCGGCGCTGCCCGGACGCCAGCCTGGCGGCTTACCTGCACTGGCTGCAGGCGGCTGCCGAGGCGTGGTTGCGTACGCGCCGCGCCGCCGCGCCCGCGCTCACGCACACGCTGGCCTCGGTAAGTGCGACAGAGACAGCAGCTGTGCCGTCGGGTGTAGAGACAGAAGGTAAGGTAGATGCAGTGGGTGGACAGAGACAGCAATTGCGGTGGGTGTATAGACAGACGGCAGCTGTGTGTGATATGCGAGCTTAAGCGGCATATGTATAGGCGGATCACAGAAGCGCTATGTACTTATTTAACAACTGTAATAATAACCTGTGCATCACAAATAAACTATGTGGTAGCTAATCTAGCGAGCGACAATCGTGTAATTCTAAATTCGGAACTTTTTAACCTGATATTCAGTGATACTAATATACAATTTTATTTTAGGTGCTATGGTCTTTGAAAGAAGAAAATTTAATGGAAAACCTAGAGGAATACATCACAGAGGATTTGTTTGAACTCGTCTACACGTGGGTCCAAGATGTTCCCGAAGAAAATAGCCTATTGAAGAAGTCCTTAGATGCCAGTATGTATACTTCTTCTTACTAATAATACCTAGATATGTTCTTTTTGTTTTATCTCTTTCTACCTGACTGACTAGTAGACTAGATCTAGTTCTACCGCGGTCTAGGCGTTCTACATGTAGTCCTTAATTGTTTTTTTATTTATCTTGTTACAGTATTGTGTTCGATGTGCTACATAAGGCCGTCTATGTTCAAAATGTTACTTGAGCAAATGGATATACCAATGGATCAGGACGAAAGGTAAGTCATATATTCATTAAAACCAAATACAAAATTCAAACGGAACAAGTATAAATGAAATTGTATTAGGCGTTACAATTCTTTAACCATGGCAAATTTGGAAAAAATGCATTTTACTTTTCTAAATTTATTTATTTACTGTTGCATTGCTATAGCACTGCTCATGTAAGTAACGTAATCCTGCCGATTTATTTGTAGGTAGTTTGACCTTTTGTTATTTGTCAGCAAGTTTTTGTCACAATCGTGTTATTTCAGCATGGAGGGCGTGACAGACGACAGCAAGGTGCACTCGCCGCCGGCCGCGCCGCACGTGGACAGCGGCGTGGCGCTGCGCATCTCGTACCGCGCGCTGCAGACGTGTGCGCTGGCGGCGCAGTCCGCGCGGGCCGTGCGCGTGCTGCTGCGTGCGCCGCTGTGCGCCGCCGTGGCGCGCGCCGTGGCAGGTGCGTGTCTGTACACACGCGTGCAGTACAACAAGATAAATAAAGGGCATGGACTTCGTGTTTTCGGTTTTTTTATTGCGTGAAGTTGAAATTAGGAATGTTTTTTTAGACAAAAATACTTATTGAAAATAGACTTTCTAATGTTGTACGATTGCTTCCCATTTGACATGCCCATATAATTTGAACAACTGCAGCTGCTATGGCAAACTATGTGCAAACAGACAGGAAATATAAAGCCACTATCATATTTGCTCTCAACGCAGCGGCAGCATCGGTAAGTACGTACACATTGCTGGAGAGCAGCAGAAGCACATTGCTGGAGAGTAGCTACAACTTTTACTTGTGCGGTACGATTTTAGCAACAGTATACAAACATCGTTAGCTACATGGCGGGTAATAAACGTAAACCCGAGGAGACTTGGCGTCAGGTAGGCAGCCGACCGTAAAACAAATGTCAAATCTTTAGCAATGTGAGTTTCGAAAGATAACATATTGCGCCGACCCCATAAATAATAGAATGAAAAAATATGAAGATGAAAAGTTTTTCTTTTCTTCACCATCTAGCCCCTAAGATGTTAATTATCCAATAGGCTATTTGACAATGTGAAAAATAAATCGTCAATTACTGTAATCAGTATGTATTATGAGTTTAAAAATGGTTATTTACTAACTGAAGTTGAAAATAATAATTGATTTACTTAAAAATCCGTAAATAAAAATGCATATATTTTTAAACTTTTTTCACGTGACACAAAACGCTCATGATTGGTCGGGCTTATTATGACGTCACCTGCTTGTAAACATTGTTTTTTTGTTTACACTAAAATGTATGTGGATGACATGTGTCAGAGTGACAGATACAGACAAGTGATGTCACCGACGCCATATTTTCAAAGAAGCGTTTTGGCGCGATATTTAAATATTAAACTTTTAATTTGATATTATTCAGTAAATATGTACCAGAATTGAAAAATACAACTTTCACTGGGTTTTTAAACCTCTAGAGAATAATATAAAATATATTTTGAAAATCAGTCAAATAGCCTATTGAAGAAGGTTGACTTTATTCCCGTTAACACTTAAATATTGTTTCTGGTAGTTATTAACGTATTATTAATTTCTTACAGATTATAGTGAAGCCAAGTTGGAACTGATAAAATCACAAATGAGTTCGCAAGAAGATGTACAGATGTCGGAAACAGATAAACCTGGTACAGCCAAGAGTGGTAAGTTTAAATATTTTCTTCCTTATATTTTAACACTGACACTTACGGATGCCTCGGCAAACGTAGCGTTGGACGCCCTCCGGCCAGATGGACCGATGAGTTGAAGAGGGCTGCATATTATAGCAATATTATAGTCCAGCAGTGAACTCCAATAGGCTGATATATGTGTGTACGTGTACTTCACGGATCTACAAGTCATGGTTATTACGTAACTTGCAGTAGTAAAGCCGAAGCAATGCGATTGTTAGTCACGCAATAACCCTGCCGGTCCTAATGAATGCATGTATTGGGCCCATAGCCAAGACGTAGTAAATGAAATGTATAAATCCTACAGCGCGTTAGCCGCGTGGTGCCGGCAGAGTAGAGTTTGTACCACCTCATGCCTGCTCGTAGGTATCGTACGAGGCGATTAAGGGTACCGGGAGGTGGGCAGCCGCGCCTCCCGTGTAGACAACATAGTCCGAAAAGCACACTGCGGTCACCAACCCGCCTGCCCAGCGTGGTGACTATGGGCAAAACCCCCCTGTGACAGTAACCTTGTGGCGTGCCCTACGTCCAGCAGTGGACTGCAATAGGCTGAAGAAGAAGAAATCGTACAAACAAAACGCAAGAGAACTGCCAACGTTTGATCTTCAAAATAGTTAATTGTCAATGAATGCTACAATAGCGACTTGTATTCCAGGCGAGCTGCCTCCAATGAAGACCATCTGCCAGCTAGTGGACTGGCTCCGATTATTGTGTACGTCGCGGCGACTCAAGGACTGGCTCGGCGGCCCGGGGAATGTGTTCTGGAAGCCGCTGCTTACTCTGTTGTGCTCGCCTAGACCTCAGGAAACGTAAGGTTTTTTGTTGTTGTCTTCGAAATTAGTTGATATTAGTTTTATTTTAATACTGATCTTAACAAAAAAATTATGATACAGCCACATGAATGATGATATGGTGGCTGTATACTTAGGGGGGGGGGAGGATTATTCGTGCAAATCATTTTAGGTAAATTGTTTATTTAGATCCACTATGCGAACTTGTAAAATATCAGTAAGGGAAGCACGGACCTCTCGTCAGTCTGTCTGTAACAATATCGTCGCGTAGTCAAATCTCATAGATTTCGCTTGACAGTGAAAATTGAAAGCGTTAAGAAGTAAAAAAAATCGTGCTTACCCCCCAGATAATATCGATGTTACGGCTTAATGTTTTCATTAGCCTTTTGCGTAAACTAAGCAATTTGTCAGCCAAATAACTACGGAACTAAATGATAGTAGTTTTAGTGTTATATTTATTTATTTCTTGTCTTATTGCCAGGACATGGCAAGAAGGCGCGCAGTACGCGGCGCTAGAAGAGAACACAATCAGACTGTTCGCCGAGCTGACGGTCTGCCACGCGGCCAATCAGAAGCTCTTCGCCTCCACGCTGCACAACATTCTGGAGTCTTTGCAATGTACTGGTTAGTTTTACTTTAGCATTATGGTCGATTCTGATCATCACACTTAAAATTAGACAAGCCTGTCCCTCTCCAATCTTAACATAAATGGCTGCGACAGAAAGCGACAGGTAGAACTAACTTTAGGTTTAAGTGTGACGGTCAGAATATACCATATTGGCAGGCGCATGACTAGAGTGCGTCACACCAAATATGTAGTTCCTTTGGATGATGTAGCTAATTACTATGTGCATGACTACAATATCTGTGTCACTGCATACAAAGGATGTTAGTTCCGAAATCAGGCATAGGAGTTGTTCTATGAAACGTACTCTACAATTATTGCCAAAACTCTTAGTACAGCTAGCTACATTTATAAAGTCACTACGTGAATGTAATTGTAAAGTGTGTACTTTTTAAAAGAAATCCTCCAGTAAAATTACTTTGCAGCCGGCGAAGGTATGTCAGGCTTCACGCGAGCCCTAGTCCTCCGCCTAGTACTATCAGGGGAGCGTTGCGCCGTGGCGTTACAATGGGCGGGGCTAGAAGGCGGCGCCCCGCTGCAGCCCGCCGCGCCCCCGCACCCCGCCGCCGCCTGCCGCGCCGTCGCCGCACGACCGCTCACCACGACCGTGCGCACGCTACTGGCCGAAGTTAGGCCGCATTGTGAGTATCACATGTAGATGAATACCCTCTTTTCATTTTGTACACAGAAAATTTGCAACTAATTACATAATTTAGTGGATGCAAGCGGAGTTTATATAGCCCATTTCTGTGTTGTTTTGATCTGATGTACAAACTACATAACAACGAAGTTATCAAAAATATTGTTTCATCTTTAAACATTGTGCTGAGGGATTCAGCTTTGTTTGCCGACATTTGGCTAGTGTATAGCTATCGGGATGAAGAATAACGTTGCCAATATGTAATTTAGAAAAGAGATGGTAAAATTCGTCATCCGAGTAATTGACCCAGTGTCTTAGTGGTTATAGCGGCTGGCACGGTTTGCAGTGGTCGTGGGTTCGATTCCCATTCGGGTGAAGAATTTTTTCCATTTTCTTTATTAATAATTTTATAAAAATATTTTCAGTTATATTGTAGGTATGAATTAGGATTGCGATATTTATTCATTCAAAATCTTATCAACAGTACCGCTGGTAGACGACACGACAAAACTGGGCATAAACAACCCGTCCTCATCGGGCACGGCCTCAGTCCTGCGCTCTGCCTCCGACACCGCCATAATGTCGGTGGCAGAGGCGTGGGAACTAAGCCTGGCCGCGGCGAGCGCGTCCAAAGACAAGCGGGTCAAAGACGTGAAGAATACTACCCTCAAACAGCAGAATAGTAAGAAGAGGCAGTCGAAGACTAACACTGATGCTTCCATGTCTTCTGTTACTGACGGTGAGTACTTTCCCATAATAATTTATACCTACTTTAATTTGACCTATCGATTAGTTTTTTCTTGAATAAGTTTATCCAATAGCTTTTACATACAGCGGGGACTATAATCTACGTTAAATTAGAGCCCCTGCTAAAATCTAATCTTAATGCTTCACACGACGATTCTATACGACTACGGAGCCTACGCAATATGTAAAAATAGCTATATGTCATTCCTGATTTGTTTTGGAATCGCGTTGCATTATTTTGCGTATTTGCATTTCCTCTGTCGATATGTATTTTTTATCCACTCATCCGTATCAGTCGTTATGTCCTTATTTGCTTTGCATGAAAACATTACAATGATCACCCCTGTTCTAGATCTCATGGACTCTACGATTCGCGTCCAAGTAGCGGGTCTCGAAGGGTTCATTCCCCCGAACACGACGCTCGGTCAACTCACGGCCGCGGTGCCGCACGAGTTCGGACCGCATCTCACACTCACTTTACATCTCAATACCAATGGCGGTAAGTTTTGAACAAAGTACACAGGAAACGGTAGCGATTCGTATTATATACTGAGCTAGCATGAACTTTTTGACGGTTTGCAAGTGATCGTCACATTGTTAAGTCTTGTAGATTTTGCTAGCGTTATGGATTGGTAAGAAGTTCGCAAACCGATGTAGGGGGTATTTCATGTACTCTTTGAGAAAGATTATTTCCTTTGTGGAAGTGAGACACCATTGTATGCAGCGTGGAGCGAGCGATGTCTCGCTTTACAGTCATGCTTTTAGAGTTCATGCCAGAAGGCTCAGTGTGACTTAATAACATGAGTTAACGCAATCGAGTTCGAAGTGTAAACTCGCACTAAGTCCTCAGATTCCTTTAAGCAATCGCGTAGTGCGCGTAGTCTTTATTTGACGTTTTTAAAAGCGGATACAAACAAACCCTTTCCGCCCAGAGTCGTGGTCCGGCACAACATGGACGGGCGCCGCGCCGGCTCCCGGCAGCGCCATCTTGCGCGAGTTCGGTCTGTGCGGCGGCCTGGCGGTGTTGGCGGCGCGCCTGCCGCGAGCGCTGGCGCAGGCCGCGCCGCCGCCCGCGCCGCCCGCGCCGCACCGCCACCACGACTACGACTGGGTCAAGCTGGACGACACCTACGAGGTGAGTAGCGTGGTCCACACATATACACACGGCTGTGTTACTCAAATACAGCTACATATACATAGCTTAGGCTAAACGCTTGTATACAAAATGTATTACATATTGTGGTCAATCCTTACCATGACACTTAAACATAAACTTGAATTTAGTTATGTCTGTCCCTCCAAATTATTAATGCAAATGGCTGAGACAGAAAGCGACCAAGTAGACCGAATTGTCGCGTTCAAAATATGGGTGCAGTATAAATAGAATCTCATGTGTTTGGCAGAGCGCTAATTAACATAATTTCAGGCAAGGTCAGGGCCTTATGGCAATGACATAAGATTTACGTTTAAATCTTTTGTATAAAATGTTAATATAAAAATTGCTGTGATTTCGACGAGATTTACAACCTGTGTTCACATTTGACAGGAGGTGGTAGAAATAGGCGTGAACTCAGTGAACAACATAGAAGACAACAGCTGTATAGGCGTGCCGTCCCACGCTTTGGTAGCACTTGGCTTGCTGCTAAAGTTAAACGGATACGCCGATGCGTTACTTGATGAAGGTGCTCGAGCCGTGCATTTGTTACGACTGTTACTGGGCGTTACTAGGGATGAAGAAGGCCGTGAGTACTTTTGAATTGCCTATAGATAAATGTATGTATTTTAGAAAATTGTAATAAGTTTGCTTATTTGAATTTAAACAGAGAAAAATCCTGAGATATTTAAAAATTCTCCATACTATCGGGAAAAATAAACATGTGATTTCGAGTCTCAAATTTTGTGGATAGGTTCTCTATAGTAGGCTATTTACGTAGCTTTTCGCTTAACATACCCTTTTTGTTACACCCTGTATAATTAATTATTTAATTGTATCAGGCGTTACTATTCGCAAGTTCAGATTTCCATCAAGGGTACGCCCACTACCGGGTCCTACACTGACCCTCATGATCACGAACACAAAACTACTACAGTCGCTAGTTACGTGTCGCACTTTCATGCATAATGTACTGAAGCGATTTAAATGAAATTTGACACGGAGGTAGTCTTGAATCTGTGGACGGACATAGGCTACATTTAATCCCGGAAAAGTAATGTTATTTATTTGCGAGACCACTAACGATATATATATTTAACGGTGTCTCCACAGGCAGCATAATAGTGGGCGGCAACGGCAGCTGGTCTCTGGGCACGCTGCCATTCCGCGTAGTGTCACGCTTGCTAGAAGCGGCGCCGCGCGGCACGGATGACGGGCGGGCGCTGCGCCGCGCGCTGCTCGCCAGCGGGGCCGTGCGACTCGTGCTGGCGTGCCTGGCCGTGTTCACGCACCACTCCAACATGGTACGTGCCCCCACACATGGTAGAATACCATCTTTAGCCACCACTATAGAACAATATACATAATATATAGTTGAAGTCTGAGAGTTCTAGAGTGGATACCACTAGGTCGCGGGAGTCGGTTGGATGCAGGCTGCTTCCGACCGGTCGGAGTGTAGGTTCTTGGGGGAGGCCTATGTCCAGCAGTAGACTTCTCAGGGCTGTAAATGATGATGATGATGATAGAACAATTTGAACAAAAATTGTTAATATATTCGTTTTCGCCAACAGAACAGCCAGAACTCGAACGGCTCGACGACAAAATGCGAGGACAAGAGCCAGCTGTACTGGGCGAAGGGCACGGGCTTCGGCACCGGCTCCACGCAGCAGTCGTGGAACGTGGAGCAGGCGCTGGTGCGGCAGCGCACCGAGGAGGAGCACGTCACGGCGCTGCTACAGGTGAGGGGGGGGGGGGGGTGAGGCACCGGCTCCACGCAGCAGTCGTGGAACGTGGAGCAGGCGCTGGTGCGGCAGCGCACCGAGGAGGAGCACGTCACGGCGCTGCTACAGGTGAGGGGGGTGGGGGGGTGAGGCAGGTGAGGGGGGGTGGGGGGGTGAGGCACGGCTACAGGTGAGGGGGGGTGGGGGGGTGAGGCACCGGCTTAACGTGGAGCAGGCGCTGGTGCGGCAGCGCACCGAGGAGGAGCACGTCACGGCGCTGCTACAGGTTGGGGGGGTGAGGCACCGGCTCCACGCAGCAGTCGCGTTCACGGCGCTGCTACAGGTGAGGGGGGGTGGGGGGGTGAGGCACCGGCTCCACGCAGCAGTCGTGGAACGTGGAGCAGGCGCTGGTGCGGCAGCGCACCGAGGAGGAGCACGTCACGGCGCTGCTACAGGTGAGGGGGGGTGGGGGGGGTGAGGCACCGGCTCCACGCAGCAGTAACGTGGAAGGCGCTGGTGCGGCAGCGCACCGAGGAGGAGCACGTCACGGCGCTGCTACAGGTGAGGGGGGGTGGGGGGGTGAGGCAACGCAGCAGTCGTGGAACGTGGAGCAGGCGCTGGTGCGGCAGCGCACCGAGGAGGAGCACGTCACGGCGCTGCTACAGGTGAGGGGGGGTGGGGGGGTGAGGCACCGATCGTGGAACGTGGAGCAGCGCTGGTGCGGCAGCGCACCGAGGAGGAGCACGTCACGGCGCTGCTACAGGTGAGGGGGGGTGGGGGGGGGTGAGGCACCGGCTCCACGCAGCAGTCGTGGATGGAGCAGGCGCTGGTGCAGCTTTACAGGTAGGGGAGGTGGGGGGGTGAGGCACCGGCTCTACACAGCAGTCGCAGCAGGCGCTGGTGCGGCAGCGCACCGAGGAGGAGCACGTCACGGCGCTGGGGGGAACGTGGAGCAGGCGCTGGTGCGGCAGCGCACCGAGGAGGAGCACGTCACGGCGCTGCTACAGGTGAGGGGGGGTGGGGGGGTGAGGCTCTCACTATGGAGCAGGCGCTGGAACCGTATGCTACAGGTGAGGGGGGGTGGGGGGGTGAGGCACATAACGTTAGCGCACCGAGGAGGAGCACGTCACGGGCTGCACGCTTAAAAGCCCCCAGATTACGTAAAAGCAATAGCAAAGCCGAAGCCGCGCGATCGCGATAATATATCACTTTTACGTAATCAGGAATACTTTATTCACTAGGGAACCGTATTGGAACATATTAACCGTATTATGACGCATTAAAACTGACGCGTTAATATTTCTAATACTACATATTCAATTTATTAGTCAAGTTATCCGACGCAAATGACTATATCTTAATAGGTACATATTTTACTGTTAACCAAATATTCAGTGCATTTTTTGCTTGGATAGATCGAATATAGATTGTACATTACAGGTGCTAGCCTCATACATGAACCCCGGCGAAAAATGGCCGCCCGAGGAAGGGACAGAGATGCCGACCCGGAGCGATAGGGACGGCGATAGCAGTGGGGACGAGGAAGAGAACGACTTGCAGGGCTTGGAGCCCGAGTTTGTGGACATGATAGCCAACAGCGCGCTGGTGCCGGCCATCTGCTCGTATCTGAGGAATGATTCTGGTGAGCTGTTGTGTTATCTTGTTTTGTAACTTGGTTATGTTTGAAAAAGTTATGTTTTCACTTAATTTTGATATAAAGCTTGTTAATTCAATAATCGCGTCTAGTTATTTTGTTTTGGCACATGAATATTCTTGTTTAGATGTAAAATATAGTTTGACGATCTTTAATGTTTTTCTTTAACCAACGAAAAGAACCGATTAGTTTGATCGGCGAGTCTATATTTTATCGACGAACCAATCAAGTTCTCAACTCGAGTTTGTTGCAAACACAACCTTCGCGTACTTTAAAAAGAACACCAGCTAGAGAGCCGGCACCACACTGTAACAGTGTAACCCCGCCCGCAGTGCTGGACATGTCGCGCCACATCCCGCTGTACGTGTGCGTGCTGCGCTGCGCACGCGCCCTGCACGCGCTGCGCTGTCGCCGCCTGACGCCCGCACTGCGCCCAGTGCCGCGCCTGCTCGCGCAGATGTCGCGCACCACCAACAGCTACGGCAACAAGCTTAGGTACGAGGGCAGGCTACAGAACATGATTATGTCCTAGCAACTTAGATGAATTATAACTAGATTCAGTGACAGCGCTCAAAAAATGGCACGACAAATGGCTGCTCAAATGTATGGCTGGGCATTTATTGTCATAAATTGATACAAGCAAAGCGAGTCCTATGGTGACTACATAAGATTCAAGTTTAAAAATCTGGTCTAATGCAGTTATTACGTTTATATAGATTGACTCGTGACCCTGCGTCTACCTATAATCACGTCACTGCCTAGCAACATTTTTTTTTTGATTTTATATTTATTTATCTATTTATAGTCACACCGAAAGGCCGACAGTATACAGCTACAAAAAAATTATATACATACACATAGCTATCACCTAAGAAGAATTGGCGTCAGGTAGCCGGTCGTGAAACAACACATATAAACTCAAAATCCTTGACAATAAGCTACAAAAAAATTATACACATAGCTATCACCTATGAAGAGTTGGCGACAGTCAGGCAGCCGGTCGTGAAACAACACATATAAACTCAAAATCCTTGGCAATAAGTTTCGACATTTACATATTGCGCCGATCACATAATAATAGGATAAGGGCAGAAAGATTATGATCACTAGAATACGTCAGCTATATCTCCTTCCGTGCATGTGTAGACTATAGGAACACGGACATTATCCCAGGCGATAAGCTAGCAACTTATTACTGATCATTTACATCTGTTAGGTTTTATGATCCTTGTGTTCTGGCTGTCCTATTTCGGGCACACATCCGTTTCACGTGATAATATTATTATTTTTGTTACAGAATGAGTAAAAAGAACATATTCGGTAAAATGACGTATAGCCAAAGATTTAGTTCATCAAGTAATTCAGAATTATCAGAAGAAGACGAGGGATTAGCATCTCTAATAGCGGACATACAAGTAAGTCTCAGTACATAGCAGGATGTTATATTAATATTTCATGATGGTATGTTTTGTCTCGCTCTCTTTCTCCAAAGCTCTCGAATGGTGCACAGTACATGCGTCTCGGATTATTCGTTAATTTATAAATAGTGCCGTTTGTCAAATTATTTTCACCAAAAGATTGCAAAGTGGTAACAAAAACTTAACGGGTAAAAATACATTCCGATTTCTCCTGTAGATATGTAATTCATGTGTAAATTTTTAATTTATGTGTAATAAAGAATATGAATACATTCAGCTTCAAGATAAGTATGTGCATCATTGCATCATGGCTCGTGCACATTTAAAACCAGCACCAGTACTTTGCAAAGTGTAAACAGGGCTAAAAGTAGAGCCAGCACGAACCTCTCGATAGTCCGTAACGCTATCGTCAAACTGTCAAATCTAAGGCCGAAAACTGGATGTCAGCGATTTGTGGGAGCGGGCGCGGCTAGTTGCTTGAACGCGCTCCCCGCGCCGCTGCCATCCTGTTCCCTTCAATAAGAATCTATGTGTTTATCGTACCGCTGCCGCCGTCGCCCCGCTAATCGCAGACATCCAGTTTTCGGCCTCATAGATTTTGCTAGCGAGTCGATAGCGTTACGCTGCGTTAAAAGGTTCAAGCTTACACTACAGTGCTGTTCTCCACAGGCGACGAGCGCGCTAATGTGCTCGGAAAGCGCGGAAGGCAGCGGCGGCGTGGGCCCGCGTGCCGGCTCGCTCGGCATGTCGCGCGAGGCGCGGTACATGGAGGTCATGCGCGCGCTGCAGTTTGGTGCGTACACTCTCTATTGTGTAGTTAGTCTGTGATAGAGCCGTCTAGCGAACGCTGAGAGAAACACTAGGTTAGAATGCAGTGTCGTGACCAGTTGGCGTAAATTAAGGTGTTGTAAAATTAACTAAGGTCTTTTCAGAGCCATATATTTTGAGGAGTGGTAATCAGTGTAATGTACATATATTTAAATTTCATAATTTAATAATGAAAATAATCCTGGTTTAATTTCTAAAGTTAATAAGTCGTGAAGCGGGTCCTTTTCGCCTACGACACAAAAAGTCGCGCGGCAATGCGCAAGTGCGCGTTTAGCGCACTACATGGAGATGGCGAATTATTCGATATCCAAACATTTGTGCTTCTATTTCATTCATTATTGAATATTTCCTGAAACATTAATACAGAAACGTTCGAGATGATAGCCGAATGCCCCGAGAACGGGTTCCGTTTTACCGTACCGTACCACTTCGAAGGCACGGTGCGGGCGGCCGGAGAACGATCACACCCGGCTAGGATGAAGAGATTAGCGCAAGAGGCAGCCACCCTCGCCACCAGTCTACCACTGTCTTACTCCTCATCGGTGTTTGTACGGACTGATAGCGACCGACTTGACGTCATGAAGGTGAGTAAATTACGATGCTGTGTAGCTAGGATGAAGAGATTAGCGCAAGAGGCAGCCACCCTCGCCACCAGTCTACCACTGTCTTACTCCTCATCGGTGTTTGTACGGACTGATAGCGACCGACTTGACGTCATGAAGGTGAGTAAATTACGATGCTGTGTAGCTAGGATGAAGAGATTAGCGCAAGAGGCAGCCACCCTCGCCACCAGTCTACCACTGTCTTACTCCTCATCGGTGTTTGTACGGACTGATAGCGACCGACTTGACGTCATGAAGGTGAGTAAATTACGATGCTGTGTAGCTAGGATGAAGAGATTAGCGCAAGAGGCAGCCACCCTCGCCACCAGTCTACCACTGTCTTACTTCATCGGTGTTTGTACGGACTGATAGCGACCGACTTGACGTCATGAAGGTGAGTAAATTACGATGCTGTGTAGCTAGGATGAAGAGATTAGCGCAAGAGGCAGCCACCCTCGCCACCAGTCTACCACTGTCTTACTCCTCATCGGTGTTTGTACGGACTGATAGCGACCGACTTGACGTCATGAAGGTGAGTAAATTACGATGCTGTGTAGCTAGGATGAAGAGATTAGCGCAAGAGGCAGCCACCCTCGCCACCAGTCTACCACTGTCTTACTCCTCATCGGTGTTTGTACGGACTGATAGCGACCGACTTGACGTCATGAAGGTGAGTAAATTACGATGCTGTGTAGCTAGGATGAAGAGATTAGCGCAAGAGGCAGCCACCCTCGCCACCAGTCTACCACTGTCTTACTCCTCATCGGTGTTTGTACGGACTGATAGCGACCGACTTGACGTCATGAAGGTGAGTAAATTACGATGCTGCTAGGATGAAGAGATTAGCGCAAGAGGCAGCCACCCTCGCCACCAGTCTACCACTGTCTTACTCCTCATCGGTGTTTGTACGGACTGATAGCGACCGACTTGACGTCATGAAGGTGAGTAAATTACGATGCTGTGTTCTAAAGATCATAGGTAGCTAGGATGAAGAGATTAGCGCAAGAGGCAGCCACCCTCGCCACCAGTCTACCACTGTCTTACTCATCATCGGTGTTTGTACGCACTGACAGCGACCGGCTTGATGTCATGAAGGTGAGAGTTTAAAGGTTAAAACGTACCATAGCGGCGCGGCTCGACACTGCAACAGAGGTTCATTTTTTGGTTTAATTATGCCGCATGTAGGATATAGAAGATATATCTATATTATGTTTTAAGGTGTATAATCTGAATTATTAATTTTGCTGTTGAGATTATATCACCGAGACCAAAATGCAGTTGGTTCATTGTATACATTTCCCCAAGTCTCAATTCAATAAAAAAGAATAGATACGGAACAAAAGATAACGTGTCGTACGTCCTCAGGTCCTAATAACGGGTCCGTCGGACACGCCGTACGCGAACGGCTGCTTCGTGCTGGACGTGTACTTCCCGGCGGAGTACCCGGCCGCGCCCATGCTCATCAACCTGGAGACCACGGGCCGCCACTCCGTGCGCTTCAACCCCAACCTGTACAACGACGGCAAGGTGTGCCTGTCCGTGCTCAACACGTGGCACGGCCGGCCCGAGGAGAAGTGGAACGCGCACACGTCCAGCTTCCTGCAGGTGCGTGCGCGTAGTGCGGCCGTGTGCTGTCCGTGCTCGACTCGTGCCGCATAGACAGCATAGAGAATCTGCGGATCTTTGCGGCTGTGAAGATAGCCGTGGCAATTAGTAACTAATTTTAAAAAATGAGCTCGGTTTAGATGTTTACACGAAGTAGCGTCCGAGATGTCATACGAGCCAACTCGGTCCGAGCGTACTCGTACTATGAAAACCCGCCTTAACCACAAATCTTGTCATACATACTTATTTTTATAAAATTATTAATAAAGAAAATGGAAAAAATTCTTCACCCGAGCAAACCGTGCCAGCCGCTATAACCACTAAGCCACCGGGTCAATTACTCGGATACTTATTTTTTTTCAATATTCCAGACGTAATTTATTCACACACCAAATTGCCTAGAAATAGGTACAACAGACAATCTTTCATCTACATTAACACAATTTTGTTCGGTTGTAGGTGTTGGTATCAATCCAATCATTAATCCTGGTTCCTGAGCCGTACTTCAACGAACCCGGCTACGAACGAAGCCGGGGCACGCGCGTTGGAAGCAGCGCCTCCCTTGAATACAATAGCAATATCTACCAGGCTTGCGTGCGTTGGGCCATGCTGGACCAACTGCGCGCGCCTGAACCATGCTTCAAACAGGTACGTCCGACTATTGGGCCATTAATTATGGACCAATGCTGACCAGCACTATGGTTTTCTCGAATGATTTCTTATGTATTGAAAAATATTAACCTCGGTGCTCGCCAATGTTACGCGATGTAATATTACACGGCGAGCATTCATGCAGTCTATACCGTAGCGTTACAGCGACACCGATAAAATAAATAGACATCTGCGACTACTACTTTTACATAGATTTTGGTACATGGGCGTATTGTGTAACCTTTCATTTACGCAATGCTGATGTGATGTATATATGTGATGTATGTCTAACTTTAGACGCTATCATGTAATAACACCGTTTGACGTTTGCTACAGGTGATCCAGACGCACTTCTGGATTAAGCGCAACGAGATAATGCGCACAGTGGCGGCCTGGGTCGCGGAGTTAGAGGGGCAGGGCGGTGACGAGCGCACCGTGCGCACTATACAGATCAACCTCATGGCGCTTAAGGTACACCTAAAGTTGTAAAAAAACATTGCTAAAAATATGTTCGATAATATTTGTATTTACTGAGAATCCTATACTCGGAGAACCTGTATTAATACAGTTTTTGTCATCTAGCGACCAATGTACATCTGTATACTCGTATTGGTAGTACATTGCTGGTTCTATATGGAATGTTTAAAATTATTTAACTGATTAATTTTAAAGCATATTTTCGAATTAATGTTTAGCAAATGTTTTTCTTTAGGTGTGACGTCGGAATCAACCACAATGTTTACGATTATAATAATCAATTGTTGTGTCCGTCCCTACAGCGGCACTACGCGAAGCTGCAAGAGGAGCTGGCCAAGCTGCCGACGCCGTCCGGACTCGAGGACCTGGCGGAGACGTTCCACTTCCCCGCGCCGCCCTCCCCGCCCTCCCCGCCGCCACCCGACCGAGACCACGACATGGAGAAGATCGTGTCGCAGGTAATGTGCAGGCAGCCCTGCAAGCGCAGGCCGACTGCCGCTGCCGCCCGGGCTAAAGGACATCAGTATAGCCAGACATGCAGCACCATAAAGAAGATCCCATACCCACATTTAGCATACCGGGGACAGATATTAATCAGTGACAAGTTGCTAGTTTATCGCCTAAGAGATTTGATTTTACAATACAATACAAAAAATATTTATTCACTAAAACAACACACATCACATAACATAGCAAACATCAATCAACAACAAATTTTACAAATTACGTGGCCAAGATTTTTTTAAAACGACCAAAGTTCTCCACTAACTATGGTAATAAAACTGCCCTTATTCTTGATTTATATATACATATATAGCCTAATAAGCTGGTTTTTCCTTGTAGGTACTCGACTGATGTGTCCGCACGACACTGCCCCTTCCGGAGCGCCGGCCGGTGCACTCGCATCGTAGCCAGATATCAACCAACCTATCGAATTACTGCTAGATTTTAAACTATTTATCCTATCAATTATTACTAAAAGCATGCAATAGTCAATTGTATAACTGGGAGCTTAGTAATATTAACCCCGACATTAGATTGTCTCCGGACGGCTCGAGGCTTCATCTAGTTGGTCATCACTGTCGATGTTGTATACTAACATTTGTGTGGCTAATGTGTCCATAGCTTGTATAAAATATAGTGCCCGCTCGTCGGTTATAATTATGTTGTAGTAACAATGCTCATCGTGATTAGATCATAGCATTATTGTTGTAGAGAGCCGTGACCAATTGGGAGAAGTTTCCCCCCTTGTAAGTTGACTCGGCTCGTTTCGCACGAGCCTGCGATGAAGTAGTCCGTTTTCTACTAAATATGTATAACCTTTGTACAAATAGCTCAAGTGTGTATTGCCGTACTTTACCTACCGCGTGTAGCGTCACAATGAAAGTACAAGCAGGGAACGCGCCGCATTTACTCGTAACTTTAGGCGATAGACTTGATTATATACGTGTTTTTTACTCACGCAGTCATTGTTTACCTATTTAACCTTATTTTCATTTAGGAGTGTGACAGTCTGCCAGCGTGGAATCTTATTTTTAATACGTTCTCGTGAGAAATCTTACCTTTTAAGTCATCAGACTTATAATATTAAAAATATTCGATCATTTTGGTAGATGTTTAAAGGATACCTATAAACTTATTTTACCTAGCATTAGTCGCTAATTTACGATATAGCTATTGCAAAAGGTGATGTACAGTTGCACTTAGGTTTGGTTCCGCGTCTGATATTGAGGTCTAACACTAACGATGTTATTTCTGCGAAAAAACTGTTTGTTTTATCTATCTGCGTTTAACGTTAGACGGTCGTGCATGACATTTAGCCACAAAGCTTATTATTTTTCCTTGTTTTCTATGTATAGTGACTAAGACGTCTCGACTCTATCTATATCTTTCCATAAGCAGAATGCAGTGTAACCTAGGAGTGAACGTGCGTCGCCTTTGACCTCGCAATGTATACTATGCTACAAGAGTAACTAATACATATAAAAGTACTCATCATTATTGTCTTATATTGTGTTTATATTATGTTCGTAAATAATATTTTATTTGTAACAGAAGTTTGATTTTTATAGTTTTTTAGAAGGTATTTTAATAGGACTAGTGGAACCTCTGTTTAGTTTAACACGTATTGTGATACTAAAAAGGGCTATAGGGCCCAGTAAGCTATTAAATTAATATGAGAAACATTGTAGTACTCAATCCGATGTATAGCCTTTTGTAGCGTGTTTATTAAAACGTAATAATATGTATTTATTCAGTTGTAATGTGAGAAACTTGACCAATCATGAACTGGTTCAATGATAGAGGAATAAGATGTAGACATAGAGTGCTAATGTCATACTAACAGTAACTAAGGACTGCAATTGTGAGGCACTGAAAAGTCTAATGGTGCATCGAAACTGTTAGTATGACATTAGCACTCTATGTCTACATCTTATTCCTCTATTGTTCAATAAAAAACGTAAAATAAAAACGGCTTTTACATAATATTTTCCTTGCAAATACATTTCGAAATAGGAGAGGATTTCTATTTGGGGACATTTTGACAAATGTGTGTACATTAAATTAGTATTTGATGTATATAGAACGGTTTTATTATGTTTTATTTTTTATATTTAAGATTATATTGCGTATTGCTCTAAAAGAGTAGTCAGATGCGCCCCACAGGGCCATCGGGGCTGATTAGTAAAATTGTAGAGAAAAGATTGCTTATTATAAATTTTAACCAACGGGTCTAGCCGACTCGTAACTTGTATTTAGTTGATTTACTTAATGAACGACTGACTATCGATGGAATACATAATTTGATGTCGTGCTGAGCGCATTGCTTGCCAGTAGAGACACGCTGTAACAGCGACTTGTCAGTGTGTATATATTATCTATGTAAATCACAAGTTATCCTCTCGGAACTCTCTCACTGTACTTTCATTGCTGGGTAAGTTGGATGTAGGGCGTTTCTTGTTATATTTGACTGTGAATTTCGGAATGTAAATAAAAATTTATGTTATTGCAATAGTTTGATTTTATTTTTCATATTGTTAAGGTGTGGATACACGTTTAAATTTAAAAACCTTCTGTTTCGCGAATGTGCAACATGTTCCAATGTGGAGAAAACAGGGTTACTTTGTTTGCGATTCTTTGCAGTTTCGCAGAACAAGATATTTGTGACTTACGACACGACATGACTCGAGCGACAGCGAAGTTCGCTAAGTTATCGAATCGTTTGCTAATCGAAGGTTTCCTATTAGAGGAAATGTTTCGATAGCTTTGTGAACTTCGCTGTTACTCATTACATTGTCATTGCTACCTTTGTTTATTACATCTGTTGTAGAGAGCCCATGTGCAACCCTTGTAGCTACAAATTATATTTCGGTTCTTACAAACCTGTCACCGATTTATAAAAAGGTACCTTATTATTGTGAGCCAGTGTTACATTTGTAGGCGTCGATCAATGTGTTTTAAGAAAAATGTAGGTTGGTAAATTATAAATTTATTTAATCATCTCATAAATACCAATACTACACAAATCTTTAGTCGTCATTATCAAACATTATATTATAGTAATATAATGACTAATAAAACATGTTACTTTCCACAAAGAGATTAAACAATCCGATGGCTAATAAAGTTAATTCATCAGTGTAGTATTGTTTACGGATATGAGATGATATAGGTTATAGTTCAACGATTGATAAGGAAACACCAGTCATTCGTACAGAAACAATTTATTTTCTCTATTTACATTGTCACAATATCCACTTAACTAAATTATTATGAATTCACAAGGTGCTAATTAACACCTGCTCAAAATTATCCCTAAAAATATTAATTTCATTATGTATTCTCTATACATACTTAATAATAAATAATTTATCTGTTTTTCTCACTAAATCTCTCCACTAAAAGCTAAAGGTAAACCCCCCTCCCCGGTATAAAATGGTACTTCAAGGATAAAGGGAGAAAAACAATTTATTATGACCTATAAAAATATTCTATCTAAATTCATACTTATTTCCATCACAGATGGAGCTGTCGTGACATTTACATTAACATTTCTATTTACATAATTCTGAGTGTTATCTATCTAGAGTATTATCTAAAATAAGGATGCTACAGCCTGTGTTGTATGATTGACAATATGGGGCCTGTAACGACCGTATAAGTATTTCGGACTTACTTTAGTTCGCTGTATAAGCTCATTTCGATATAAAACGGCTGAGCTCAGATAACGAACCTTTGGATAAAGTAATGCTTCGTAGTGATCGCAGTCGACATTTGACATCGTGACTTCCCGCAATAGCCGTTGGACTGACTGGACTTAATATTAGATAAGTTTTGTACGTGATGATTCATTATTTTCAATGAGAAACCAACTCCTTTGGTGATTTTAGACTGCATTAAAATTACCATGGTAAAAACCTTGCACTAGGTATTTCTTAATTTAATAAAATTGTTGTCTATAATGCCCTTCATTTTCTAATCTTAAGAGCAAAAAAGAATAAGTAGGTCATAACTGGAAGCCATGATGATAAAAAGGAAATCACGATAACTACGAAACAATTTTAAGTCCCTGTTAGAGACCCCTAGAGCAGTCATAATATAAGTTAATTACAAAATATGGCACTATCGAGAAAACTATTTTGGTTTGAGATTCGTGTAGTTAAATAATCGTGTCACAAAATGTTTCTAAACTATGCGTTTACCTTCCAGCAACTAAGCTATTACCACTGTGTATTCACTACCTGTGGGTTGAGCTGCCCTGCTTCTACGCAGGATCTGCAGCAGAATCTGTAAGTGAAAAAATACATTACTATCTATATTCTAGGTTGTACTTTTTGTGTAAGAGTATAATTTAAACCCACATGATAACACTTCATAGCCCTACTTTAGATTGTTGATTTAGGGCTGATTTTTCCGAACGTCAGATAGCCTATCTGAAGAATGTACTTAGTTGATGCTGTCTCTATCATGATCTCAAAGTAAAGTTTAAGTTCATATAAGAAATAGGTAATATGGGATTGTCTTGTTTTTAGGTACCTACGTTGATATTGGAAAATGTTATTGAAGGTCATTGTTTATACATCAACAGATAATCTGATTAACCACATATGATCCAATTCAATAAGGGATTTTCTGACAAGTTAAAATAACTGTCAAAAATAGATGGCATCACCCTCCCTAACAGCTCCCCCCTTCACCTTCCCCAGTACGTGTCCTATGACAAAACAGGATTCTCTTGCTTACGCTTAATAGTTGTCAGAAAATCCCTCATTGATTGGCAAACTACATATAATCTAGTTTGCCAATCAAATAGGGATTTTCTGTAAAAGAGGTTTTAAACTGGTTGCTACTTACTTGGAATAGTAGTTGTGGTTGCAGAACTTCGACCTCACTATAAGATGGCAGTTGGCGAAGAAGGGGTTGTCCGTGCATTCAGGCGGGATATATAATCCTGAAAATGTATATTAGTGTTATCACAAGTCAAAAACTCGGCATGAAATATCTATAGGTAAGGCAAATTACATAGGACTTTGTTCCTGAGTTGACTATTTCGTGGATATGTTTTGTTTATTTTTCAAATAACAAGCAGCGCCATGTAGAAAGAGATGAACAGTTGAAGCTTGTCGTATATTAAGCTACATGTACTTATAAAAGTATTAGTTAACAGGTAGGAACCCACCTTGCACGTTAACGCGGACTGAGGAGTAGTGTGAGCCATACTGGTTGCTGGCATGACATTCGTAGTCGCCACTGTCCTCCAACGTTAAACTTGATATCGTTAGCCGGGAATCTGGGCATGAAAGGAAATTATGTAGGTACCTAAATATACATAAGTAATCGATCTCTGAAGCCCGTATGTAAAAAATATTGAGGTTATTTTGTCAAAAATAAATCCAAACTTAAATGAACCAACTACTGAATAGATACACAACCGCACAAATGCATTATGTACCAATTAATTTATATCTGGATACTAATCTTGTGAAAACGGTAGTAAATTAATCCAGTTTTAAATAATATCTTACCAGTAACTCTGATTCTGTCCGTATTTCCGACTCTGGCCTTGTTCTTGGTCCAGTAGACCTCAGGATACGGGTACCCGTCGACGTTGCAGGCGATGCTGAGGTCGGAGCCGGTGGCGACCGTCGGAGGCACGTCTGTGTCGATGCTCGTCGACACGGGAACTGCGTATAATGTTACTATGGTTTATGAGGGTAGATGAATAAATCGCGGTGCAAAGACTTACTGCGTTATGTATAATGGAATTCAGGAATAACATGGTCACGGAAGTGACTCTTGCATCTACGGCATTGCATTGTTTTTTTCATTAATGTTTTTCTGCTCCGTCCACGTTTCTAACCAGGTTACTTACGTAACATGGATGTAATGTTTCTTATATGACAGACGCTTTATAACTCTATAGAAACCAATAGCTTAGTAAAATCTTACTTGAATACATACCTATGTTGATGGACCAAGCTATTACAAAAAAAAAATCAAATACATGCAACATGCAAAAACACAAATCATGCATCAAATTTGCGAGCTATAACTGGTCTAAATAATGTGATAAGGGTCCAATGACCCCATATCACATCACTTGACGTGACGCCATCCTTACCAGTATACACAGGGACCTGAATCTCCGGCGGCGGAGTGGTGGCCTGCTCCGTCGTCTGTACCCTCGGCGTCACCACTACAATTTGGTCTCTGTCCACCAGGAACTCATTCTGCTCATACGACCCTGTAGGTCGGTAGGCCTTCACTACGATATTCCACGACGCAGGCTTGCTCACTCCATTGAACGCTTGGCAGGTGTACTCTCCTATCGTATCGTAATTGAGCTCTCTGATCTGGAGGACGCTTCCTCTAGCCTCGTACATCGGGCTAGAGTAGGGCACCATGTAGCCGGTGGCGCGGCGGTGCCAGGATACAGAGGGCTCGGGGGAGCCGTAGGCGAGGCAGCGGATGCTGAAGGGCTCGCCCAACGTGCCCGTCTCCACGGCATTGTCGTCGCCGCTGATGCGCGCCGGCCCCGTCACCGGATCTGACCACCCCCATTTTGTTAGTAAACTAAACTACACATACCATTTTGAATTCAAAACTTCGCCATTAGATCTAGTTAATGGTTTAGAGCACACATATTCTACGGTTAAATCAGGAAATTAATTAAGGACAGTACAAATGAGGTTTATGGAAATCTTTTGTTATTAGAAAATTTGGAATCTAAAATTGGTGTATCCAGAAAGTAACCAAAAACACTCGATATGGAAGAACAATGTAAGATGAAAATGTGAATGTAGGATCATGAACCTTGTGTGGATTCCGCACAGGCCAGCCACAGACCGGCACACACTGACAAACACAACAGATACGACTTCATTCTCCGCCGTCCACTAATCAAATGTCGGAACTGGGCACACAGCTCATTAGTGACTGATTATGTATCTAAATTGACCGAGCATGCCTCTATTCGCAAATGACGGAGTTCGGCGTATATTGCTGATAACGTATCGGAATTGCAAGGTTCTGGGGCAATTATAGTAGGAGCTGCAGTTAGTTTTTTATCTAGTAACTTCCAAAGTTAGCAAGAAGGTAAATTATACACATTTTGAACTAGTGAAAGGAATCACCATTTTCAACTATAAGAAGTCCACTTCTGAACATAGGCCTTCCCCAACAGTGAAAGGAATAAGACGCATATAATATCAAATTATGTATATCTGCGGGAGGGTGGAAAATGGAAAAATGCAGATTTAAATAGTTAGGAAAGATGATATTTGGAGATAGGTAAATTGGTCAAAATGCAAAGATAACAAAATGTCATCATAACTAATCTTAATTCTAAGCAAAGATAAACAGAGCAAGGACAGAGAGATAAGGACGATAAGACTCAACAATAATAACAAAATGCAAATGAGTAAACAAATTCTGCTGTTTGATTTTCGAAGGAGTAAACATTATAATAAGCAAAGCGCATAATCTTTCAAGTTTGTAACTTTCAACCTAAGTATTAAGTATGTGTTATATTTCTCAGTTGAAGGGTAAAAAATTTAGCAATTTTAACTATGTAGGCTACTTTCTTGGTTCGCATTGTTTAATGATCCAGTAATTTGACAAATTTCAAGGTGTTATTTTTCCAGTATGAAAATAATTTCTGTAGGGTAGAGATATCGATGTTTCTTGTTGAGTATAACAAATTCTCTAAATCTCCGATAGATGGTATCTAATGAGTTAATGAACTTTGTAAGAATTTTCATAGAGAATTTACATTCTCATTGACGTCCGTAATAGAACCGATTCTATAAACATTGCCTTTTAGGATTTTTATTAAGGTAATCGAAATCGGTTATATTTCGGTGTTATTAGTAAATAATAAAAACAGTTAACTCCAGTCACCATAAAATACAAATATACATCCTTCTGCACAAAACTATAAAGAGAAGAAAATAACTACTGCATACTACTGTTAATTCAAATCTAATGCTCACACCGCTCTATCTACGTAACTCAAAGCGTCGTGCACACTTACCGTTGACGTTAAGCAGAATCTCCTGCCTGGCACTGCCCAGGTCGTTGTCTGCGATGCAGATGTAGACGCCGGAGTCGTTTCGGTAAAGAGATACGATCTCCAATGCGCCGTCAGAGAGTAGGCGGTAACGACCTACGTTGCCGTCAATCTAGCGACAGATAAATCGTTTAGTGCCTATTTGTGGGGCAAACTACAAACTACAAAATATTCTGGATCTCTACCTAATCTCCGTCGTCTTTACCCCATTAATGTTTGGTTCGGTGCAATATTATGCCTTTGAATGTCATTGCCAGTGACGTGATTCATTACAGAAAAAAGGTATAATTGTTTTATGCTCAGATGAATGAGTTTTATGGCTGCTTGCCTGACATAATTCGTAAATGTTCTCGAGAAAGAAATGCCTTCCTACTCATACTTTTGAGAAAAAATCCTCCACCTACTTTTTTAATGTTTTTTAGACATTGTCTATGTACCTATAATATATTATTTATATATTAATTGTAACTTACAGTAATTTCTTTTCGTCTCCATGTGATTTTCGGAGGAGGGTTGCCATGGAACAGGCATCGGAGGGTAGCTTTTCCACCTTCTTCAGAATTGACTTCCGGTTCCGTTTGCGAATTCACTTCAGGCGCTCTTGGTAGAACTGCAAGGAAATTCTGTTAGAAGGCTTCTATTTCTTTCTAAATCATCAGTACATTTACACAACTTTCCTATTTAATGACCCTTTACACAAATGACAGAAACTTATTCAAAAGTCTCTTCCGTTGCTGAGTGACTGGCAGTCCCGTAGGAAACTGAATTTTGGAAAATATTTAGAAAGGTTTCGAGTCCCACTTACAGCAAAAGTTAAGTCAAGAATTAGCACACATGATTGCTCTTTCTGTTTACGAGTATAACAAAAAAGCAAAACATGTGTGCTAATTCTCTATTTAATTTAAATCTATATTTACACAACTACAGCCCACGAGGCCTAATCAGAATAGAATCGAAACGTGATCCAAAACTAGTGTCAGGTCTACAGCTGGGTACTAACTCGGCAGCGGCGAGGTGCCTAGCGGCGCGGGCACGAGGCACAGCTGGCTGCAGCCGCGCGCGCAGCACTTGCCGGCGCCCACGCAGTCCGCGTCGTCGATGCACTCGCGCCGGCAGCCTTGCGTGCGGCCAGCGTCCCAGCTCGATGGACATACTCCTTCCTTGTTTACTGAGGAGACAGGTCAGTTGAATAATAGTGCTAGGTATAGAAGGCTCATTTCCGGAGCTAAGCCAAGTTTAGCAATCAAAATTAGATTACACTTCCGGGCGGTATAGGTTAAAAACATACAATAGAAAATATCTGTCAAATGGTGACCTACAGCACTGGTGGGGAACGAGGAATTATTTCTATGAATATCTAAATATGGCTTGAATATATCTCGTTAATTAAAAAAATATATAATCCTTCGAGCCGGATAATAGATGAAATCATAATATATTACAGGTGTCAGACATACTTATTCTGCAGTCGGTAGTGTAGCGCACTTCCTTTGCGACAGGATCCTCATATGGGATGGGGATGCAGCGCTCGCCCTCAGCGCACTGCCTGTTCGCGCAGGGAGCCACAACGCAGCTACATCTGTGGTGAAAATAGTCAGGTATGTTGCCTATACTTGTGAATACACTTAAACACTGTTTCAGTGCTCTTGACTGGACATCTTTTACGGTGATTCAGCGCGTCTATTTGTTTTGCTGGTTAAGTTAGTCTGCTAATCAGCAGAACAGCTGCTGGGATCAAATTCTATTGCATTCTATTCTATTGCTATTGCATCTTAAGAATCTTATCTGGCTGAACCCAGCGCAACGTCACAACACATTAGCTGATCCTAGAACAGGATTATATATCATCAGCTATCACTACCGTACCTTGTGCACCCATCAGCATCAGTGGTATTCCTCAGGCCGTAGTGACACTTGAGCTGCCGGCACTCCTGCCTCAGCGGCTCGCAGTCCACCACGGGCGTGACGCACGCGCACCGCTCGCAGCCCTCAGGCGTGTGTGTGCGCTGCACGCTGTACTCGCAGCGGATTTGACTGCACTCTTCTATGTAGCTTGCGCAGTGGCCGGTGTCCTCTGCATGTATTTATATAAGTATGAAAACTAGCGGACATGAAATAATTTATTATCGGATGCCTCTACGTCACACAACACACTGCAAGTCAAAGATTCACTCCAATTAAAGATGGCCTACTCTTTCAACCGCCATCAGAGCTGATTGAGAAATGAAGTTAAACTAATGACCAGCGTTTGTATCGCTGCTGGTACTGTCACGGACACCTTGGTTGTGTGAACTACTTATATTATAGATCTGTCAAAAGTAAAGAGACACCTTATAGATTCATTTATCTGTGAATCTAAGTACTTTATAAAACTATGTATTTTGTACATACCTTTGACGTTAAGTACGACCTCCTGACTAGAGGTACCAAGTTCATTCTCGGCAATGCAGATGTAGACACCAGAGTCGTTTCGGTACAGGGATACGATCTCCAGCGCACCATCAGAGTGTAGGCGATACCGACCTATGTCGCTGTCGATCTGGTAGGGAATAAAAGATTCCATGATAGTATTTTAATATTCTTTATGTTGCTATATCAGTGTCTTATAGAGGAGTGCATATAGCTGGAGAAGTACTTAGTGTCCGACTAAATGCAATAGGTATTCGTTTGTATTAGGATATCACTAAATTGATATTGAAGGTAGTTTTTCTAATAGAATGGGAATCAATGGACCATTATCTCACCCGTTGGACTATACTCGTATCTAACTGGATATACAGACACCGATATAGCATTCAAGTCTTGGCATTGTCAGTAGCCAGTTTCAATGTCACCGTTACTTACCGTTATTTCTTCTCGTCTCCACGTTATTTTAGGTGGAGGGTTGCCATGGAACAAGCATCGAAGGGTTACTCTTCCACCGATGACCGCATTGACTTCTGGTTCCGTTTGCGTATTTGGTTCAGGTGCACTTGGTGGTGGACCTATAAAAATAATGTAAAGTGTACACTATTCATATTTTTCTACATCAAATAACATTTTTTCCATGCATAAAGGTCTGGAACATCATTTATAAGTTATAACTTATTATATCTTTGCTAGATTGACGTCCTAATTATGATTCTTTAATGTCTGGTCTCTTCATTTACTATTAGTCAAATGGTTTTACTAAATGTATGTTCTATTGTTCTTACCATAAAATCATCGCTAATGCAGGCAGCATGAAGGTAATATAGGATTGGTTAGTATAACAAGACATAGTTTAGTGTAAAGATTGTGTGTTGTTTAGTGCGGAAGCTTGTGATACTACTACCTACCTTTTGGTTCTGATGCTTTACGCTCTGATGAAACAAGTTTTTCCTATGTCTACCTAGAAACTTGCTAGCTTGATTGGACCTGCATACAATGTCAGGCTATGGACTTGGCAGTAAACATTGACCATTGAATCAATGTGGCATTCATTCAAAAGTCTACCGGTACTGACAGCATCTATTTACTGTTGACCTCAACAGCGATATGGCAAAACTTAATACCTGCGGGACCCTCCCCTTCAGGTTCTTGGTCAACGTCACAGCTTTGCCGGCACTCCACGATCGAGAGGAAGTTGTTCTCATTCCCTCCGCAGCCGAGGTAGATGAATCGCCGGCAGTTCCCATACTGGTCGTCGTAGTACCAGCGGCTGGTGGCGTACCCGCACTCGGTACCAACCGACACCGGGAGCTTACAAACTTCCACGCTCGCACCCGTACCTACATGGTTAACCAATGGTAGCTGTGCAAGCAATGATATGCAAAACTTTGCATGCCGACAAGTGAATAAGACAGGATAGATAGAAAAAGTTGTGGGTGTGGAAGAGAGAGTGAGAGAGAGATTATACTAACTGGCTCCGCAGTAGTTTTCACACTCTTCGATTGTGGAGAAGCGGTTAGGGCCTCCCTCGCAGCCTCCATATGTGAAGCTCAAACAGCTGCGCGTGGCCTGGTCGAAGTAGAACTTGGGGAAGCTGGCGCGGCATGGTCCGGGGTCCAGCGGGTAGCGGCACACATCTGCGGATATAAAATGGATGATGTAGATTGCCTACATCGCTATAGCTTGCCTGACGCGATATTTTAAAAACTATCAAACGTTTTTTTTTTGTGACATTGACAAATTATTATGATTCCAACAATCAGAATGGTCTTCTATGTATTATACATAAAAGGTTAGAAAATGTAAGTTTTTGGTAACTAACCGACGCCCTGGAAGCGTCCGCAGCGTCTTTCGCACTGCTCGACGGAGCTGTGCTGGTTGGCGCCGGCGCAGTTGCCGAACTCTCCCGACACACACTCGCCGAGGCTCGCCGAGAAGTAGAACGTCTCTCGCGGCTCTCCGCACGGCGACAGCGAGGGTGGGTCCCGACATTCTTCCGGCTCTTCCTGTATAACATAAGCATCAAAGATTCATTTTAAGAGTGGAATAAAGTCCTGTGCTAATGCAGGACTTCACTAGAATACATAAGCTGCATCTCCTGTCATGCATGTCGTGTCGACTAAGGAACTCAGACATTAACTCAGGCCATAAGCTAGCAACTGGTCACTGATCATTTTACACCTATCCCCGCTATGCTAAACGTGGCTGTGGGATCTCCTTTATGATCTTTAGCTAAGTACCTACTCCATACTGGTATGGAATAAAGCACGTTTAAGAAAAGAACTCTTTACTGTCTTTCCACTATATGGTGTACAAATGAGAAGTAGGAATTTCAAGTACCTAGGCTTACCAAAATGTGTTCATGCTCGTTTTAGTTTATAGTGAGTATTACTACTTCCTTATGGAAACAGTCTGGACATGAATCAAGAACTTACCGGATACAGAACTGTGGTGGTGGTGAGGACAGGAGCCCGCGGCCTGCAGCGAGCCTCGCATGACTCCTGGGTAGCGAATCTATACGATACAATTAAAAAGTTATAAGTAAATACGGGTACACCTTTACTTAGACCTTTTTGTATTAACATCTATGTCCAAACGTTCGCATTTGGTGCGTTTTGAAGGCATTTCTTTCCAGTCCTATTTACCTATGGACCCATCCACTTTCATCGAATAACGTCGATCTTGCTTTTATCATACTTAGTTTTACAAGTCAAAAATAATTATCCACATAATCTAATTTACCTACCTATCTCCTAATATTTACCTATTGTCGTTTCCATCGCAGCCTCCGTAGATGAACTGTGCACAGGTGTCGTTAGCAGCGTCGTAGTACCACATGTACTGGTACTCCAGGCAGTTTCCCGGCTCGTAGCTCAGCTGACACAGGTCTAAGGGCAAAACGTGCAAATTAGACGTCAGTGGCCAGCGAGAATCTAGACGAAAAAGGGACCAAGTCTATTTCCTACGCGTAGGTATGAAGGTATGATTTTAAATATTTTATTGTTCTCCGCTCCGTTTCAAAATGCTCTCTTAAATATCCATATTTTGTCATACTCTAAATCTTTGTTACTAAAATAAAGATCACATAAAATAAAAATATTTTTTTTATTGTATCATCATATTCTACTGATGAGGCGAAAGAGGTGTGTTTGCAACGTACTAAATGGAGATATACCCGTGAGGTTATACAGGTGATTTTTGGTCGTCAACGTTCCCGAAAACTACGGAATCTCCTCATCATAACGACCATTTTTCTCCATGGAAGCATACCTGGGAAGTGTCTGATTTCCAAAATATTTGTTGAGTAAATAGATTGCGTTTGTCTGCATAAATGCACATTGACGCGTGGAGCAAGATTTTTTCACGAGAAATAATTAATATCTGTCTATGAAAAAACTAGCATAAACACTGGACACTATAAATTTAGCCCGATCAAGTTTTTTTTTTTTCAAAAAAATTTACATCGTTTCCCAGCATTTTTTTGGCATAAACTTACTTTATTCAATGTATACAGGGTGTAACAAAAAGGGTATGTTAAAAGAAAAGCTATGTAAATAGCCCACTATAGAGAACCTATATTCAAAATTTGAGACTCGAAATCACATTTTTATTTTTCAAGATTGTATGAAAATTTCTGAGATATTTAAAAATTCTCCATACTATCGGGAAAAATAAACATGTGATTTCGGGTCTCAAATTTTGTGGACAGGTTCTCTACAGTGGGCTATTTACATAGCTTTTCGCTTAACATACCCTTTTTGTTACACCCTGTAGAGTACATACTCTTAGTTAAGGGTGGCAACGAAAAAACATCCTGTATGCAAATTGAATCTGTTTTTTTATTACTTGATTAGCGAAATTTATAGTGTCCTGTGTTTATGTTAGTTTTTTTATGGACAGATTAATTATTTTTTCGTGAAAAAATCTTGCTACGCGCGGCTATGTGCATTTATGCAGAAAAACGCAGTCTATTTACTCAACTCTGGACCCTAATATCTTGCGAACCAGACACTTCCCAGGTATGCTTCCATGGAGAAAAATGATCGTGATGACGAGGGGATTCCATAGTATTCGGGAACGTTGACGATCAAAAAACATCCTGTATATTCTACCTGTATCATTGGTTAAATTCATCTAATCCGTTATTTGCCTTGTAGTTACGCTAACTGCGAAAAAGTAACACTATTTATTTACCTTGTGGTTGCGGTCGTGTTTGCGGCAGCGGTGCGAGGGTGGTGGTAACGGCCGTGTGGCAGCGACTCTCGCACTCCTCGGCCGTTTGGAAGTTGTTCTGGTTGCCTCCGCAGCCGCCCCAGTAGAAGTCGGAGCAACTACAAGTGTTATACTAGTTTAGTACCTTATATATTATATTGATAAAGCTAATTTCCATACAACGGATTCTGATGCCGTATCAGAGCGTACACTTTGGGGGCGCAAGGATGGCCAGACCAGGCAGGACTAAAAAGCTAAATATGGCGCAGTTATAGTATCTCGCACAGGGCGCAGAAAAGACTATATACGGCACTGTGTCGTATTGAATCTATAGTACTAATGATCGTTTTAGCCATTGAGAACATACTGAACATATCCCTCCCCCTTGACCTCCACTGCGACTAGGGCTGGTTCAATACTCGTGGACCTGATTAGGTCATCCATCCATCCATTGTTTTTATTTATGGTACACTAAAAGGAACGTAAGAAGGTACCAATTCTAGGTAGGTAAATATAAGTGTTAAAATTACCTTTGTGAAGTGCTGTTGTAGAAATATCTGATCACGTAGTCATCACAGTCGCCGGGTTCGTATGGCAGCGTGCACAGATCCTGATCTGAAAATGACAAGACACAAAAACTTGATGACAAAATCAACAGAGTGTAATAGATTATCTAGCTAGGTAAATAGCTTTCTTTTTATTTAGTTTATTATACTTTATGTGCGTACACTAATCCTTCGAGATCAAGGATATAATAGTGAATAAAATACGGCCATCTAAATTGCGGTCTGCTACAAAACTATTATATTGCTGGCAATGGGGATTGTCCGTGAGGATCCAGGGGTGTTGCGTGTTCTTCCGCAATATCACGGAAGCCTGTATTGAAAGTGACAAAGCCCTTCGAAGACCGACGTTCCTCTCGAAATATAAATAAGTTTTGAACCTTAGATATCTACTTCAGGAAATTAGTAGTTATTCTATGAAGTATTTACCTTGTGGTGGTGCTTGTGGCCGGCGTGTGGTAGTAACAGGCGCCTCCTGACAGTTTCGCTGGCACTCGGCTTCAGTGTCGAAGTTATTTCCATTGCCGCCGCAGCCACCGTAGTAGAACTGACGACAGCTGAAATGATATCATTTATTATTAGAAATACAGCAATGTATTGCAAAATTTCCTAAGAGCAATTTGCAACTTTGATATCGAGTATGTAATGTAGCATGCTGGTAGCTGATTTCTTACCTTCGTTCCGAACTATCGTAGAAGTATTTGAGTGTGTAGTTGTAACAATCGCCAACGGCTGACGGTAGGGTGCACGGGTTTTGAGCTGAAATAAATCATTATATTTTGTCAATGAGAAACTGACTGATAAAGGCGCTACAAAAGTAAACTAACTACATAACGGCAAACTTATCTGTGAAGATAAGCGTATCCAGCGTAATCTTTGTAAGCGGTATCCAGATAAACCTGACCGGTTTTTGTGATGCCGCATTAGAATAAAACAATGTAAAACCTTATATTCTAAATAAATAAAAAATAAAAAAAGAGATATTTTCCAAAATACCTCCATAGATCAACTGAACGTGATAAGCGCTTTAACAGCTCATAGACACTAACCCTGTTCTCTAACGCAATATCCTTCACAATATTCCTTAGTAGGGAAGTTGTTGTGGTTCCCTCCGCATCCTCCGTATTGGAACTGTTTGCACTGGTTGCTGCTGGCGTCGTATGCGAAGCGAGGCTTTAGGTTGGTGCACGGACCAGGGTCTATCTCCAACGCGCATAGTTGTTCTGAAAAAGGTGATACATATAGTTTAACTCGAGTAAATAAGGTGTGACATTCTAAAACTAGATTCAATTATCTAGACACGTCTTGATCCAGACCAATCGATCGACCAATGGTCTGATAGTATTTTATATCAGAATTCCTAGCGTAGCAAATTAGGTACCTAATTATATATATATTGTACCCAATTATCTGTTATAAATATTTTTTAAGATATGAAAAAAAAATTCACCCGAATGGGACTCGAACTCACGACCTCACGCATTCCGTGCTGTGCTCTAACCAACTGAGCTACCTAATTATCTTGTAGATATGTAGACCGAATCCAGTGGAAGATTCAGAATTTCATACGATTACCTTACCTAGTGCATTTAAGTTAACTAAGAAATTAAATACCACAAAATTAAACATTTAGTCAAAAAGATTTTGTTACGCTGCCTTTTCATCAGAAATGTGCTATTCTACGTCGCTATGGATGCGTTTAATATCCCCCAATCAAATTGACATCATAGTCCAATAAGTAGGTACGATGGACCAATGAAAGCAAGTCCTAGAAGAAGTTTTACATGTATTCACCTTGAGTCAAAGGTGGTTGCGGTCGCGTCCGGCCGTCGGTCGGCGGCTGCTGCGGCTGCGCCTGAGTCTGCGGGCGCTGCGTGGTCGTGATGGCTTCCTCGTGGCAGCGGCGCTCGCACTCCGCTTCTGTCACGAAGTTGTTGCTATTGCCGCCGCAGCCGCCGTAGTAGAATGGACGACATCTGGAAAACGAGGTTCAGGTAAGTATGTCTGTAGAGTATCGCGTGCATTTTGTCTTGGTGAAAAAACTTATAAAAAGCCAGTTGTTTGATCAGTTAAGTTCACTTAGGTATCTTCTGGCCTTATCCCATTATTTAAGGCTTCGGCGCAATATGTTTTCTTTCGAATGTTATTGCCGAGGATTTGGGGTTTGTTTTACGGCCAGCTGGTTGCCTGACGCCAGTCAACCTTCCTTGAGTATCTGGTATTAGTAATAATAAAAAACCTAACTTACTTCATGGTAAGTAAGATTCACCTTTGGTCAAACAAGTTAAGGAGGATCATTTGAGAGTGAACAACGACTGATATGAGTGTGAGTGATGAACCTACCTCTTAATAGCAGTATCGTAGTAATATCTTTCCCTGTAGTCATCACAATCACCGACTGATGAAGGTAGGGCGCACTGCTCTGGGACTGAAATAAAAAGTTTAATTTTAGTAACCCTTTTAAGAAATGTTACATAATTTTATCGGAATTTTAAAAGAGGCACTATTTATGGGAAAAGTGTTTGAAAGCTCTTCTTAGATTATTATTTTTTAACTTTAATAACTCACACAAATAATCACACATCAAATATTTATTTTACTTACTGTGGTTTTGATCTTATTTAGTAAAGTACTTACTATCAGTTTGTATTATTGCAAAACCCAAGCAGTTGTTTTAGATCCTTAGATTACAATCGCAGAGTATTCTAAAAAAACAGTAGGTACCTAAACATACATGCAGTCGTTAAAAAGATAAATAAAATTATTAATAAAGAAACGGAAAAAATTCTTCACCCAAGTGGGAATCGAACCCACGACCTCTGCATTCCATGCTAGTGCTCTTACCACTGAGCTACCGGGTCACCGGTAAAGATAAATATGGAAATGTCAAAAAGCCTCAACCTCTAAAGACACACAAAAAGCCATTCCAAACGCCAACTTCTACACTTACCATAAGCACTGGGGCACGTTTCCGTGCACGCCTGCAGTGCGTCAAATCGGTTACCGTTGCCGCCGCAGCCGGTGTAGTAGAACGGCACGCAGCGGTTCTCCGTCTGGCTGAAGGCCCATGTGGCCAGCTTCGTGTCCGAGCAGTTACCAGCCTCCACCGGCTCCGAGCATATAGCTGTTCGTGCAGTCAGTAATGTTCTACATTCATTTCTTAGCTAGGTTATGGCGTCAAATGGTATTTGGGATAGATTTACAAACACCATGATACGCTATGAAGCTCTTTGAATGAATTAGGCTTCATTCTAGCTCGCGAATACCAGATTTTCATTTGGTACCGGCCGAAATGAATGTAGAATTAGGAAATGTTAGGTTATGTAAGTCTAACTACAAGAAGAAAACCATTACCATGTTATATTGTAAGTAAACTAAATTACGTATTGAAGAGTAACTTTTCATAAAGTTATCAAACTACCAAAACCAAAGCGTGCTTTAGAATCGTTGCCAGACCTTTGTTAGATTAAACTGAGAGCCCATGAATATGACGATAATTTTATATACGCTTGTTACGCGTAACTATTTCGTAGATAACGCAGCGTCTAGACAACATCGTATGCATAGCCTCTTCTAGAAAAGAAAATTTCTAACTACTTCAATTCAATATACAATTCCTCAGTGGACTCACGTTTGGGTTTTCCAGGTGGATTGCAGCGGTACAAGCAAGCGGTCTCAGAGTCAAATCTGTTCGTGTTGCCCTCGCAACCTCCCCAGATGAACTGTTCGCAGCTGCCCGTTTCAGGGTTGAATCCCCAGCGGCCGAAGTTGCCGGCGCAAGAGCCCCGCTCAATTGGTAACTTGCATGTATCTAGAAAAATAACGGATATGTGCAATAGAGCAAGCAATAAGCAAGAACTACCTATAAGGAAGCTGGAGTTCTGGCGCAAATTTGACAGCTCCTATCACGTAAAAAGTCATCTGGAAATTATTACCGAGAGCAGCTGATGGTTAGGGTAACATAAGACATTCCTGAACAATTAAATCAGCTGAAAACGAAAGAATGATCCGGGAGAGATGAAAAACTGATAGTTTACCTTCTTCCCTCGGCGGTTCGCATTGCTTCATGCACAACTCGCGACTCTCGAAGTTGTTAGCGTTGCCGAGCGCGCAGCCTCCGTGCACGAACTGCATGCACTGCTCCACCTCGCTGTCGTAGTACCAGCGTAGACGATGCTCTTTGCAGGCGCTCTTCACCTTGGGCAGCTTGCATACGTCTGCAATACATTGGTTATCTTACATCTTGCGTTCTTACTGTTAATGTTTAGGTACTGTTTGGATAAAAACATGGACAGATGAATATATTTTTAAATCACATCACAATCATTTTAAAGTTAAATATCTGACCACACCTGTGTAAGCTTACCTTTAGGTGATGGATTCACGCAGACGTCCTCGCAATCTTCCTTACTCTGGAACCGATTTCCGTTGCCATCGCAGCCTCCATACCAGAAGCGAGAGCAACCGCCATACTCCATATTGTAGTACCAGGTGAGGGTAAAGTTACGACATGATCCGCCATCACTAGGCAGGTGGCAATATGCTGAAAAAGCAATGAAATTAAAGTCGTTACTGGTTAGTGTTAGTATATTAGGTGCTAATATTATCGTCCCACTGCTAGGTATGTACATGGTAATGGGCATAGCTCTTTCTCGAATCATGTCATTCGCTATGGTCTCGCGTGATTCTTGCTCACAGCCTTTCAGCTACATTGGCAATTTTAAAAGAACATCGGGCCTGTTTGCTGCTTATCTATATCTTCTATCTATACCTATAATAAAATTGTAACGGATCGATGTTTGTGCACGCTAATCTCAGAAACGGCTGGACCGATTTCAATGCAGTTTTCAGAAATATATTGTGACAGGTCCCACTTAACACATAGGCTACTTTTTATCCCGGATAATTTTGACATTTAGTTTTTTCTGCAGTCCATGCAGACGGAGTCGCGGGCGTCCACTAGTTTATACTATTTTTGAGTGTTTCAACGAACCAACCTTGTTTATTTTCAATAATATCGGTGCATCCCTGGAATTTAGGTCCAGTGGCCTCTGTTCGACCATCGGGACAACATCCGTACTTGCTGTTGGAGCAGTCACAGCCAGCCTTGTCTGGTCCACTCGCTGCGGTCTTTTCATCACCGCAACAACCGAATTCGGTCTGCTGGCAGTAGCAACCTTGATTTCGAGGACCCTGGGCCTTTGTGACACCGTCGGGGCAGCAGCCAAACTGGTAAGAGTAGCAACCACATCCTTCGAAATCGGGGCCTGATGCTTCGGTGTGTCTGAGGAAGTGTATCAATTATGTACCTAATGATCTACAACAAGCAGAAAATTTGTACTAATTAGCTTCAAAAACACGTTTAATTATCTTACTTATCAGGGCAGCATCCATGTTCGGTGTATTGGCAACCACAGCCTCGGTTGTTGGATCCACTTGCGATAGATACGCCATCGGGACAGCAACCAAACTGAGTGTGTTCGCATCCACAACCTGACAGTATAAAATCAGATTTAATAAATAATATATCGTATTCGATGATAGTATTAGAAAAAATGTACACGGTCAAAGCTAGCAAGAACATTTTTCTTCTTGAAAAAAGTCTCATCACGTGATATATCATTATGAAACAAATATATAAATGTAATGCATGAATATACGTACTCATTCGGAGCATTTTATAGGTTCACTTTATTTGGTGGAGGAGGTACAGTTTCAGCACTTCACTAGAATAGTTCCACTATAACTTCCTTCACTATTACCATTTATCGCTCGTCCTTCCTTTAGCTGGTTTCAGTCTTATCCCAAGACTAACTGAGACTCACTGCGTTGGCCAAACTCGCCGCTTATATACACCATGCGGTGCGCTCCTGCATATTCAGGCAGAAAGGTAAAGTCGGAGACACCTTCCTAGTCAGCTAGTTAGTCTAGAACGTCTTGAGATTGGGCGAATTTGCATCTATTTTTATCAGTAGCGACATCTAGTTGATCGTGGCGTAACTACATAGCGGGGTTCTAACACTGCTGATGTTGCGGACTGTAGCGACATCCTAACGCATTGTAACAATATAATCAACATTTTTGTTCGAATACGTTACCTTCTAGATGAGGTCCTTCAGCTGGTTTCAGATTGTCAGGGCAGCAACCATAGGCAGTATGGCAGGATGTGCTGGAGTTTCTGTGCCCTCGCAACAACCATACGTTGAAGTATGGCAGGACACGACGCAACCTTCCATTTGTGCTCCACCAGCTGTTAGGGATATTGATAATTAAAAATAAATATTCAGTATCTTATTACCTAATGTAGAATTCCATGTTGATTATAAATTAGTCATACCAGGAGAAACGCCGTCAGGACAACAACCAAATTCGGTAATATCACAAGGGCAGCCTTGTCCGTCAGGTCCAGAAGCTGCGGTTTTCTTGTCAAAGCAGCATCCATATTCAGTGTCAGCACATGTTTTGAGGTGTTTCGGTTTGGGTGCTGTAATATTGTAACATTATTATTTTTATGTCAATTTTGGAGTAAATGGATAGTTGGCGTTAAAGTAGGTAAATTTACCGGTTTCTGGACATCCCTTCTTTTTAGGTCCCTTAGCTTCAGTCTTGTTGTCTTTGCAGCAGCCGTATCTATAAAATATAAAGTTAAGACATTATATAGGTACCTACTTACTTACCTATGTTATTAGTATTAAGTGGCACACAATATGAAATAACTAGATTAAAGTCTTACTTTGAAGCCAAGCAGGCCGGTGGTGGCGGCGGGCAACCTTCTTGGTCGTTACCTTCGGAAGCAGTAAAGTTATCAGATTTGCAGCAACCATAGAGTGTCTCATTACAAGGTGGAGTCGGACAACCCTCTTCTTTGGGTCCAGTCGCTGGTGAAACGCCATCAGGACAGCATCCGAAATCTGATTCCTTACATGTAACAGGTTTGGGACAGCCTGAAAGTAAATATGGAAATTTTAATACCACCAACTATGCTTTATACTTGAAAAACGTATATTTGTCATACACAGTAATGTAGTTTTTCCTTTTCATAATAAAAATAATGTTACCTCCGTCAAATGGTCCGGCGGCTGCTGTTCTCCTATCTGGGCAGCATCCAAACTTAGTCTTCGCGCATTTCGAGGTCTTCTTTCTTGCTTTGCATTTGGGTTTGCTAGTGAAGACATCCACGGTAGATGTCCAATCCCATGTCGCTGTAAATTAAATAAATAACCATTCAGGATACAAAATATAAGATATTCTGTAATCATTCAGGTTAGTTTGAAAAAAAAGCGAAGTTACGGAGAATTTGTTGACTTTACTTAGTGAGGCAGTATGTTATATTCATCAATCTGACTTACACGTGTCTTCAGCTTCCGTGGTACCTTCAGTCGTAGACTCTGTAAGTTCAGTTACAGTACTTTCTGTGCTTCCTGTTTTGGTGAAAATATCATCATTTTAATAAAATAGAGTTTATGAACTGAGGAACTTATCACAAATAAATTAACCCCGTTACCTTCCGAAGATGAAAGCTCAGTTGCACCAGACTCTGATGTAGGTTCTGATACTGTGCTTTCTGTACTAAATTCACTTGTACTTTCTGCAATAGAAATAAAAGTCGTTTTAATATTCATTCACCTACTTGTTGACTTGTAATAGGATAGGTGAAATTAGTACCTGTGTTTTCACTGACGGATGTATCCGTTACTCCAGATTCAGTAGTCAAATCTGATCCTGTAGATAGAGTGTTTTCCGTTTCAGTGGATTCAGTCGATCCCGTAAGGTCAGGCTCTGTTGAACCTGTCTCTTCTGTAACCGTAGATCCTGTTTCTTCGGTAACATTAGATTCTGTTTCTTCGGTAACTGTAGATCCTGTTTCTTCAGTAACAGTAGAATCTGTTTCTTCAGTCTCCGTTGAACTTGTTTCTTCAGTAACAGTTGATCCTGTTTCCTCAGTGGAAGCTGTATCCTCAGTAACGGTTGATCCTGTTACATCGGTCTGGGTTGATGCTGTATCTTCGCTTGCAGTCGATCCTGATTCAGTTGTTTCTGAAAAAATGTAATATGGTGGGCGAAGGTAAAATATGAATAGCTAGTTAAAATTATTATTTAACGTCGAGTCTAAATAATATACTTAATTACCGTCTGTAGTTGAAGAGTCCGAAGTAGCTTCTGATTCCGTGCTTGCAGTATTAGATTCACTTGTGTTTTCTGTAATAGAGAATAGGAATTGAAATATTTATGTGCATGCAAAACTCATTATATTTACATTTTTAAATTAAAATTCATACCAGTATTATCACTAGCTACAGTATCTGTCTCTCCTGATTCCGTTGTGAACTCTGTATCAGTGGGTGAAGATTCTGATGTAGCCTCCGATATTGTGCTTCCTATACTGATTTCACTTGTACTTTCTGTAATAAAAATATAATATTATTTACCTATTAGGTAAAGTTATGAAGGCAATTTCAAAAATATTTTCTCACAAACTAGGCCTCTACCTATACTATCATCTGAGATAACGAAAGTAATGCCTGGTTAATTGTATGTATGTAATTGTAATATTAGTATAATTACATACCCGTGTTAACACTAGACGACGGATCAGTTCCTCCCGATTCAGATGTTTCTCCGGTTTCTGTAGATAAAGTGGAATCCGTTAATCCAGTCTCTGTTGAGCTGGTCTCCTCAGTGACAGTTGATTCGGTTAATTCCGTCTCAGTGGATGCGGTATCCTCTGTAACAGTTGGTTCTGTTGCTTCGGATTCAGTTGAGCCCGTGTTATCTGTTTCCGTTTCTTCAGTATCCGTTGAACCTGTACCTTCCGTTTCTATTGATCTAGTTATATCAGATTCAGTAGTTTCGTCTGTGAACTCCGTGAACTCAGATCCCGATGATTCAAATTCGGTGAAATCGACAGTTGGTTCTGTGAAAAACGAACATCATAATAAAGGTTAGCAGAAGTACTTATACATGTGTAAATATAAAATGTTTTACACTTTATCCATAGATAAGGTACTCGTTTATTTATACTTTATTGTTGTAAATTTTTGCTTACCAGATCCTGAACCGGATTCCGTTGTATATTCAGATGTCGAATCCGAAGCGAAAGTTGTGTCTATTTAGAAAAGAAATAGGTAACATCATTATTACTTTAATTAAAACTTAGACAAAAAATATATGAAAATGTTACAAAACTTAAATTAACAAAATAATATAATACTAACCTGTAAACGCTGCCAATTTTTCATCATTCTGAAACAAAATTGAACATTAAAAAGTAAAATATACACTGAGTGAATATCTAACTTCAAGGTAGGTATTCTTTTAAATATGATTTTGCATCATTTACCGATTCTTCCGCGCCAACGTCAGGGTAATCGTCTTCGTCAATACAATCTTCTTCATCGGAATCATCCATTATCGGAGTTGATTTTGAATCTACAGGCAACATTTCATCTGCAATTTTAAAAGCATTATGGTATTTAATTCCAAGTTTACCCCTTCTACAAAAGCTAATATTTGATTGAAGGCAACTGTACCTTTATCGCATGGTCCTTCGTTACACGATTGTGTATCATCTATGATAGATGCTTCACTGCAAGATCTTGATTCCTTTCCGCCGCTTAGGCAAACAACTTTTCTAAATTGTTCACCTCTGCCACATTTCTTAGTACACTATAATATTAAATTTACTGAATTATTATTGTTGTTAACTTAAGTATACGAATAGCAAAAGTTCGAATACTTCAGACGCCTCAGAGACCATAGCTTAGTAGCAAATCTGTATAAAGTTACGAAGCCTCAACATTCGGCGTATAAGTATATCTATAGTATAGTATATCTGTTTACCTCTTACAAGGTGCGTAAGTATTATGTTGATGTATGCAAACGAAGTTACGGGGATCAATTAGGAAAAACATTATAGAATAAGTCTTACCTCAGACCAAGGACCACCAAACCATTTAGCAGGACACTTTTCATCAGGTATTTCACACGGAGTCGAGTCGGTATATTTGTCTTCAGCGTCGCATCTACTGTCATCTACTTTGATTACTGATGCACCATCGAACAAACCACAAAATATTCGGCGGGTTTTTACTCCTTTGCCACATTCTACTGAACACTGGAACAATAAGTTTCTGATCTTGTAATACGCTTTCAATTTCACTCAAACTTAATAAATACCTATAGAACTACAAATAGTAGCCACTTACGTTACTCCACTGAGTAGCATACCACTGTACAGTGCAAGGCGGCAGTTTGGTCTTGTCACAAGGCTCTTCAAGAATAGGTACGGGGTGGTACGAGCAGAAACTTGAGTTGACAATTTCGCGGTCTTCAGTTACGCATAGTGCTTCTCTTGTACGTACGGTAGAAAGGCACGAATCGCACTAAAAATAATTTGAGAACTGTAAGATATCAAACAACATGAGAAAGTTAATGAACAACAATTGATGATAGTTTTATTAAAATCAAGTTCGGGTGTCAATTCCTTCTGAAAAGAAATAGAGAAGAGAAAATATTTTTGGAGATATTTACCCCAGACCAGTCACTGAGTACCCAATCGACGCCTGCGCATGGATGAAGAATACAAGGTTGTTCCGTTGGAGGCTTCTCGTCTGAACAGGCATCATCACTGAAGACTTCAACACGACCTTCAGTCCTCTGGTGGCAAACCACCATCCTCGTTTGTTTGCCTTCGCCGCAAAGTTTGTCGCACTAAAAAAAATTTTTTTTGATCCTTAGTACGAAGAACAATTCTTTGTATAGGAACTTTTATATAAAATCGAGAATAAAAATGTTTACGTACTTGTTTCCAAGGTCCTGTAAACCATGTTGGACACCTAGAATCCTGATTGCACTCTTGGTAGACAGCGGGTTTGCGGCCGTGAAGTTCGAAGCATTCTTGTTCACCCACAAGGGTACGGTGTCTGAAGGAATCTCTGAAAACATACCTTTAATGAAAGTACCTAACAAGTAACATGTATTTTCCGGCTACTTTAGCTAATGAGGATTATGTCAGTTCTTTTATCACAAAATATATATGTAGGTATCTTATTACTTACCCATTTGATGTGATCTTCTCACATTGAACTTGACGAGTTCTAGTGCCACCTTCGCCGCAAGGCTTTGAGCAAGGAGACCAAGACCCTTCGACCCACTGAGCAGGACACTCTTGTGTTCCACATATCTGGTTTGTGGCCGGCTTCGTACTCTCTTCGCAAAGGCTTTCATCAACTTGTTCTAGAGTATCTCGAGATACGCAGGGGACTTCCCGTGTTTGGACACCTAATAATGGAAAATAAAGGAAATTATAATTAAGGTGGAGTGAAGTTACTCAACAGCCATTAGAATTGATCACGTCATTAGAAGGCGTCCTATTGGAGAGAAGATTAGGTAATTACCTCCACCACAAGTGGCGCTGCAGGGAGAGAAGGCACGATGCGACCACACGTAGAGCGTGCCTGGAGGAGGGGCTGAAGTGTTCGGTATGCTGAACTCGTATTTTACTTCTCCTTCTGGGTTTTTGACGATGAGCTGAAAGAATTTTCAAACATGAATGGTATACCTCACGTTGAAGATATAAAGTGCAATCCAGCTCGCAGAACGTTAGCACCTTATGCTTGTTTTGCTATCGTGTCAAATCTTCATGCGGACGCTAGCCATGCAATGTTACATTGAAACAAGTAAATATAAGAACCACGGTCAGGAATTTATCCGGTAAATAAGTCGGTACTCACAGATACGTAAAGCGGCTCGGTGGTGGGTCCTAAACTCCTCAGAGAATCTTGTGACATGAAGTCTTGACTGTACCGCTCATATTGCCATAAACTGTCTCCGATCATGAAGCTTTTTGGCTGTTCAATGCGGTAGTTTCCATTTAAATAATATTTCTTGGAGTTTCTCGCCCGAAGAGCTAAAATTATAATACAATATGGATGTTAATTAAATATTGGTCTCGATCATAGGTTACTAACGGAACCTTTTAGTTACATTTAGGCGTTTTTGGTTTAGTTATGCTTAAATATAATTTTAGATATCTGGACCCTAACGGCGAGTGTGTAGAACTATTACTTACCTAAAAAGTTTTCAGACAGATCCACTTGTGATATTTTAATACTGGTAGCACCTTCTGGTATAAGAAGGACATCATTGTAACCTGGAGAAAATAAACTTATTAGTAGAAGTTTGCACTTTAACATGAAAACCTTTAGATACTAAAGATCATGTATCTTGGCGAAAACAAAGAGGATACAGTCACAAATTATAGCCCCGCTGAGCCGTTTCAAGAATAAGGGGGGAAAGGGTAGACTTTGGTAGGCAAATGTTAGATGATCCATACTTTGTAAGCAAATGCACGAGATACATTGCCCCTTCTAAATCTACTTTTTTGTACACCGACCTGCTGTAAGACCGACTGCGCTCACGGTACTTTCAACGACATAACAACTTGTGCCATTTCCGCCACACTCCCGACATTTATCTTCCCTGGCGTTGGATCCCAACATCATGTCACAACCTACAGGCTGAAATAAGGTGAATTAATTTTGGTACACATAAAAAAACCTAGAGGTTTATTTTACTCTTTCTCTCTCTCTTTTTCTATATAACACATGACTATAGTCAACGAATTTCTTGTTCCGCTATATTGAAATATATAATTTGAATCCGGTAGATGACTCTGCAGTTAGGTTCCAGCAACTTATGCTGTTGATGATTCACGAAAAACTCTTACCTGACAAACACCATCAACGCATACGTCGAAAGAGTCCTCAGTGCAACGTGTACCGTCGATAACCTTGGCCTTGTGTCGATAGTGGACTCTCTCTCCTCGAGGACTGCAGTTCAACTCACATGGGTTTAGCCCCTTCGTTATGGGCTCCCACCTGTAAGGGTAAGATTGTAACTTTTTTTTTCAATTTAATTTTATTTTATTCATTACACTCGAAACAATGAAATTTATTATCACTATCATGTATTAACTACTTATGCTGTGTCTAAAAATTGTGTGCGTCAGAATAGCCTTCGCTATTTGTTTGTTTTGACAGCCCTAGTAAAACCAATGACGAAGACGAAACAATTACTTGAAACAAGCTGTAATTATCTAGAATAAGGTATATGTAAAGGTTGAAGAGAAAACAATAGCCACCTCCACATATTCGTCTTCGTCGTCTTCAGCCTATTGCAGTCCACTGCTGGACGTAGGCCTCCCCCAGGGCACGCCACAAGGCTACTGCCACAGGGGGGTTTTACCCATAGTCACCTCCACATATAGTAATAAAAAATTACTCACTGATATTGTATCCCTGAAAATAGCTTGCTATCGTACTCTGAGCACTGAGCCGCCCTGAAGTCCACTGAACCCTCGGGACAGTCTTCCGTACGACACGAGAAGTACTTCGTGTCGCCGCCTGAACAGAGAGGTTGGCCGTCTGGTCTGAAGTAAAAAAATATATAAGTGTGTACTCATTTAAATCTCACTCGTATATAACATGAAGCCTCAGATCATTAGACTCTCTGGCTCCAAGAATTTGCGGACGAAGCATTTCCCCCCAAATTTTTAGCTTAATAACTGAATAAAAGATTGATGTTTACCCAATTTCTAGACATATCCTCTTCTGACTGGCGACACCACCGCCGCAAGTCCGTGAACACTCCGAGATCTCCCCCCAGTCCCCCCACGCGCCGCTCCCCTCCCCCCCAGGGATGATATATGACGTCGGCAGGAACAGCCCCGCGCCCTGCCGCCTATGTCTGCTCCGGTGCCCATTTACCTGAGGTCATCGAGGAGGTATTGAGTTAGACGAAGCTTTTTGACTCTCCATTAGATAGTACGTCCTTCTCTCCTATGTCACATATTCTATATAGTTTCCTGCTCTATGGATGATTCTGAAGCCATCTGACTTGGTAGGTATATAGCATTATCCTATATAATGCTATATGTATATAGGTTAGGTTGTAGGGGCATATTTTTCATGTCTCGCATGCTCCATAAATGAATCTGGTCCATAATCCCTCCTCAATAGTCGAATGCAATAGATCTACAATAATTTTATGGTACAATACATATGTGAAAATGTTCAGATCGCTAAATCAGTGCCACCCGCTGAGTCGCTCTGTATGCTTAAGACCCATTGATGAGACCTTATTTAAAATGCTAGTCACTGCGGGAACCGACGGAATTAAATGTTATGTCGAATAACAACCTGTGTGTACATTACTGTCAGTACTGCATGTTGCAATCGATGGCCCTTCTTGTAGTGCTCTTACTCGTATCTACTCGGTGTGTATGTTTGCTGGTAGTTTGAAAAGGAAATACTATAAGGTGCCTACTTGTTTTATGATTTACTGCTTTCAAATGTTCTGCCATAAAGCTTTTATCTTTAGTTACCCTACTTAAAATAGGTTTATTTTAAATTTTATTAAACTTTCGATCTGTCTATGACTTTGGTGAAAAGGAGACTTACACACCTTTAGTACCGAAGAGCAGTATACAGGCTGTTTGTGACAGCCAGGTAAAAACTGAGATACTGAACAAGTAGCCTAGGTACCATTGTTTTGAATTATACGACAGTGTTATTAGTCGCAGGAAATTATTTTTTTTATTTGATTATACGCAATGTTTGCTTTCCGTGCCAATTGAATCGGGCGGTTATGTGACTAGTTAAATAGGCTTATTGGTTATTTTGTGATATATTACTGTTTATTGGATCACTTGTGACTCTCCTTTGGGGTTGATTAGTTAATTGAACTTTTTAGAGAGCAACTTTTTTTTAAATCATCCTAACGTTAAATTTTTATTTTTAAGTCATTATTTAAGGCCTACTTTAACGAACCACACTATTTTTTTCTGAAAAAAAGAAAAATGTTAGAATTATCCTGCGAAAAAATTTCACTGGTTTCATCTCAGAATCATAGTCTGAAGTCACCGTATCAATATTTGCCTGGCTGTCACAAACACTGTATAAACTATCCCGATAAGGACCCGATTCCAGCTATACTGGAAAAACGATTCAAGAAAGAAGGATAAAAACTACCTAGCTAACTAAAATGTCAGTCAAATAAAAGTGGCATCGCATCTATATGTACCCGTTCCAGTACATCCACGATGCTATATTATAAGGCACGCCATGACCTCACTGACTACGAATCATTTATCCCGAAATACTTTCCAAACTATCCGAGTAACACCATGTTAACGAAATGTTGACGAACCCATCAATTGCCTGCCATCTTTCATTACAATTACACATGATTTCAATTGCTTTTATTAGGGTTGCCACTAAACATAAACAAAAAAAATTACAGTAAAATATTGGTTAGTGGCGAATTCAGAGTATGGAGGCTGGAGTTAATATGCATCAGATAGATGTCACAGGTAGATTTTCCCCAGTGGAAAATCCAATATCATAGAGCGGCATAAGGATCGTTTGGGCAGTATTATAAACTTGACATCCTGCAAGTATAGTTTCCTAAGATTAGCTCAAACTAATAATAATTGTTTTCCTAATTATGAAAATTAATTATGTATGTATAACTTTTATTATTCAGTGTATCCAACCGAAGAAGGTGCAACCTTAGCTTTTATCGGATCATTTAAAATGAGTTATAATAAATAAATAGGGTTCAAATCCCATGCTGGGTGCCCGAGTGGGTACATCAGTGTTTAATATCATATCACTTGATATTGTATTAAAATAGAAAGCAAAACGTAGATTATGTTCTGCCTACACAAACTATTCTTACGATTTTTAAACTTTTTATGTACTTAAGGGAAAAGGAGGCACATTAGCACATTTTTCATATTTGGACTAATAAAAAATCAACTGTAAAGAGAAATTGAATTATCTTAGAATTATTGAATAATCTTAGCTTACTCACTCCTTTGTAATATTATCTATATATAATCAATATTAAGTTTATTTTATGTTTAATTTTTCGTCTTGTATGTAATACCTACAATCACGGACCAAACTTTTATCAAAACTCTCCTAAAACAACTGCAGATCACGCATTTACGGTAGAAATTATGTATGGCACCAGTCACCACAAAAGCTATTGTGATTTAAATGCAGTAAAAATCAATAACCCAATTCGAATATATCGTCTTGTTAAGTATATGTAACGAGCTTTTAAGCATTGGCAATGTCGCTACAGTCTACTCAGTAACATTACAAGTTGCCTTGTAGCAGTTGCTAAAGTTCATGAGTTCCACGTTCTTCCGCTTGAGAAGAAAAGCGTGTGCCAACAGTGTGGTGTTGTATTGCTTGACATTGGCCGCGATTGACGCTGCAAACTCGGTCGTTGGTCGCGCCAGGTCAAGGCCGAGGCGGTTTAATGACCGGTCTCGTCTCATTCGTATTGGTACGGTATTGGTTATGCAAATCTATTGGATAATTTTGAGCCCATTCAGTCTAGGCAGTAATAGGTAGAGACCGTATTGCACAGGTCTGTTACATGGACTTATGACTTTTTTGCAATCCTCAGTAGTTCAGAAGGTATGTGAAGATTTTTGTCATCATGGTTATCATTCAGCCATGTTGAGGTTTGACGGCCTGATGATGAACTTGATCGGCCAAAAGTTGCTACATAATAAACCTCATTTACTTAAAGAATAAAACCCGACTGATGAAAATTATCACCCAGTGTCACTCTCAGAACTATAATCTCACTGATCTAATGATACCTCTCAAGCTCGACTAACCGTTTAGGCTTTAAGCGTGCCAAAGAAATATACACACGTGCACTCAAAAAATAGCCCTCCTTCTTGCGCAGTTGGGTAAGAAGATGATTAAGCAAGGGTTGACTTACATTATGTGTATAGTGGTGTCTAGATGCTGTCCATGTGATGCAATTACTTATCAAGATGGCTGCGAAGAGCAGCGATCTGAAACAAAACGAAAATGGATTTAAGAAAGGAGTTATCTGATCGGTCGGTCTATACTGTCCATATTTATGAGAATGATATCATCAATACTGTCTGTCGGTTAATAAGATTTAGCTTTCAGGAAAATAAAAATATACAAAGTTCGATGGATGAATGTGTCATTTAAACACGCATCATAATTCCCTTTCCCACACATTCCATCCAACACGCCTTCTTCTTACCCTATATTCACTCACATTCTCGACCAAGCTGCCTCAAGATATCGAGTATCTACGATTGTTAGAATTTTAAGAGTTAGGTACCTCGAAATCTTAGAAAATCTTGATTAAAATTTGAACATCCATCAAAGTTAACTAAAGTTGGATGTTTCAGGATATACCTAATCAAATGCTATTATTTATGTCTAAGATAAAGATTGGACTCTTTGTACGAGACATTTTATAGCTCTCTATCGTTAAACTTCTGAATGATCTCTCTATAATAAGAGCGTTCAAATTGCTTCCTTTCTAATAGAAACCTAATAATATACTGGACTATTTAATTGGACTTTAAGTTTATAGAATTTATTAATTTTCGTAGCGCGAAAAATATCAGTTGGCAAAGATTTACTTAGACTGTATCTAGAGTGACTATTGCATAAATTGTTGGAATAGTAAGCTCATCTTACTATTTAGTACTTAGCTGTATTGATTGAATTTACAACATCTTACTTAGTACCTACCAGATATAGAACATTCCTCTTTAGAAACATAACCGTTAATATAATGAAGAAAAGTTCCAACGTTCATGTTCTCACTGTTTATTTAAAAGTAATCTTCTAAAATCGTACACGTTAAATAGTTTCTCAATCCACGTTATAAAGGTAATTAGAAGGCGTTATTATTATGTAAATATCGGTTAGAAAATCTCCCATGCCGTAGCTTCGGTCTTCGGACGCTAACACCTCGATATCATCATCGATAAAGGACTCGAGTTCTCGAGTCCAACTACATCGGATTTAAAACGATAAGATCTATCCGATTGTGCTACAAGTGATAAACGTTTAGCGATTTAGACATTATTGATTTAGAAATTCCTATATGATTTAATATTTAACTTTCGCAGAAATGAATAATTTTAGATTTCGTTTTGAATATACCTACTTATGCCTATGTTCATACTCGTATTATCTCGGAAATTGCGCCATTCATCAATCAAGCCCGAAATATACGAGTAAGTAGTTTACACAGAGATCTCGGCGTCGACTCTCACTAGTAGCTAGGTACTGAATGAAGTTCCGCACAAATTTTCTTCAAATTATATACCTACTTAAGAGAAGGAGATATATCCTCAAAATAAGACTATACCTAATTTTATAAGCTTTTATTTAGTTTCCCGGTTTCCGATTAGGCCGAATTGTTTGCATGCATGTATAAATCGGATGACAATGCAATATTATTATGACATAGAGCTGATCTGATGATAGAGCTGGAAGGTAGACATAGGAACTCCTTAATTAAACGACGCAGCCCTATCATGTTTGGGCTCGTTTGTTTAATCAATTCATTTTATTAATAAATAATAAAAGCTTGTTTTAAAAAAGGTTTTTTAAACTGAAGCTTTTTACTTATATTTTCTCGCTAATTTCTCTAACTTAAGTCGCTTTGTACTGAGATCGAAATCCCACGGGAGACCAGCTCATTTACAACGTCGTTTAGAATGGGAAGGAGTTAATTATCCAGCGTGACTCTCAGTGTAGGCTTTAGTGGTAATTACCACCACAAAATAGCGCAAGTCAAAGGAGGGCCGCTTGTGCTAGTCACTCACCATATAGACAATACGGCCAAGGTTCTCTACAGGGGATAGGTATTGCTAGCTAGTGACCGTCATTCTCGTTATTCCCGTTCCCGTAAAAATTTTGAGAAATCGTTTCTTAGTGCTCCCTTGAACTCCTCATGGAATATTTATGCTCAATTTCTGTTTCCTACGCCCAGTAAGTAGTATAGGCTGAGGGTTTTCAATCACTCAGCAACGGAAGTTTTATTTATTGACCTATCGAAGTGCAAGCACACAATACTTTGGTATAGGGTGCGAATGGGTACATACTGAATAATCGATAAGTGATTATTTATTTATTCTTACACATTTATAACACCCTAACTAACCAAGTAAGTCTCTAATATAGACGGTCTTCGGGTTCAAGCTTTAAAATCAAGAAAAAGTAGGTATAAGTTCGTTCGTCGCGGTGCTGAAATTCATTACAAAATACGAGTTTAATATACGAGTACCTAATAGTATTTTAAAGCTTCTAAACAAATTATTCCACACTTTATAAAGCTAAGCCTAATATTTAACCAAATGATGATGTCCAATATAATTCAATTTTGATAACATATTCAAATCATGTTTGACGATTTGATTGGCGTGAAGATGACATAGTTGCAATATGCATTAGCGATTTCCTGTTGACGTCAGCTCATAGAGACAATGCGAAAGTAAACTCTGTCTGGACGCAGATGACACGTCGTGATGTCTGGTAGTCCTAGCTAGGTAAATATTCATAACTCTTTCTAAATGGATTTTATAAAATGAGATTTTGTATCAAAGAGACTGGCATAACGTTTGATAATACAGGATTATGCGGTCGTATCTTAATGTCTATGCTATTATAGCAAATTCAAAGTATTCTTCTTTTGTAAAATGTTTTTTATATATATAATTTATTAAACAGTCTCACTTCTGCAGTGAAATGGTAAGCTGCTAATTGAGAGTCACTACTAATTTAAAAAACGCTAGGTAGTCGTTCAAAAAGGTCGTTTTAGTTGCATGCCCTTGTCCGATGCAAGTGAACTTGGCTCTCGCAGGATGTGAACCTGACACCCGCCCGGCATTGAAAGCGAGTAGCTACTGTCAATTAACTAACAAACTAATTAGAACTGTTTATTATTAATTTGTCTGTTAAAGTTAGTCGAACTGAGTTACTTTTTAATTATATTTTCAAGGAATCAATAATTTTCCCGCACGCGCTTAGCCGGTTTGTATTTGTGTTTTTTTTTATTTTTTTCCATTAGACGGCACGGCCACGGTACAGCTACGATACGGCACGTTCCCACTGATTGCCGTTATGATTTATTTTAGAAGTTTTTAAGGTATCTATGTAAAAGTATATATTTTGAATATAAAGAATGAGTACCTAGGTATCTAAGCTACTTGGGTTGTAATAATACTAATTCAAAATTCAACAGTATCCCAATCGATAATAACATAAAAATGTTCGTCGACTTACAAATAATATTACGTATTGTAAAATCGTTCTGTGATATCTCTTATGACATCATCATCTCTATGCTAGACAACAGACAGACATATCTAGCGACACTAAGCTACCTACGTGACCATTAGGTATTTTGCATATTATAAATATCAACATTGTAAATAAAGAGTAACCATTAACCAATGAAATGAATGAGCTAATCTTCCACGCAATTTGAAAACATCATTACGCAAAAGTCATCCAAAATTCCTAAAATATGAAAGCCATGTATCACAAAGCAAAGCTACAGCAATGTATGATAGCTATTCATCATTCATCATTATTAGCCTATTGCAGTCCACTGTTGGACGTAGGCCTCCCCCAGGGTACGCCACAAGACCGCCATGGGGGGTATTTGCCCATAGTCACCACGCTGGGCAGGCGGATTGGTGACCGCAGTTTGTATTTTGAACTATGTTGTCAACACGGGAGGCGCTGCTGCCCACCTCCCGGAAACCCTTAATCGCCTCGTACGATACCCATGGGCAGACATGGGGTGGTACAAATTCTACTATGCCGGCACCACGCGGCAAATATAGCCATTACGTTGTGTCTATTTTAAAATATAACTTTTTCGCAATTATGTACGTAGGAACGCATAAACTTGCTTATAAACAGTATTCTCTTCCTTTGATCTGTGACGCAGTGAAAGAAAAAAAATCGAGTATTCTCAGAAAAAATCTAGCAAAAGAACCCCAGACCGGACATGAAGAAGAAGAGTCATAAGAAGAATATGCCTATTATTGCCCATACCATAGTGAAAGCCCATGTAGAGGCTTTTGGGATTCCATACTTGTTCGGTCTCCCTGCAAAAACATATAGGTACACATGCAGTTTATTTAGTTTACTCGTAGCGTGTAGCTACAAGTATCTGCCGGATGCTTGATGCAAAAAGCTATGCCTGGAAGAGTTAATTACGTCATTGTATGTTTTTCTTTGGCCTGAACTACATTTTTTGGTTCTAACATGGAAGAAATAAAACTGAAATAAAATTCCCAGATTCGCTGTAATAAATCTATCGAGGTCATGAGCTAACTATGTGAAGTGTTTAGGTTTCGGTGATGGATAGCTTCGGCACTACAAGATTTATAACAGTCCTACGCAAGCGCCTGCCTACACTTAAAATTGTATTACGTGTTGTTTTAGAAAAGTTTAATACGTATGGAGATAGCAAAAACATACAGTAGAGTCCTAGTAGGGAGATAAACCCTACTAATATTGCCCTAAGTTTTATACGTATACTAAGGAACATATGAAATAGGTGTAGCAAAGATCGAGGTAGATACGCCACACATAGTATAAAACCGGCATAGTACGTCAGGGTCGTAAACCAGTAAAATGAGCAATTTCACGTAGACAAACACTGAACTACCTACGTTGAAAGTGTTCAAAGGAACCATGCAGACCTACAGTTATGAAACAGCTGTAACGTGTCCCGCTTTGATCCGCTTTCCGTGTTCTAAACTGTGACAAAGCAGTCTGTACGGAAATATTATGCCTTCTCTACATTGGCGGATGTATCCATGTCATTTTTACAGATGTCTGGATGCGGTTATTTAGACGTATACGGAAGGATCTGTCCCCCAGGGGCGATGCGATATTACATAGACAGACGACTAGGTTCTTTCCCCCTACTAAACGTGGTATTTGCGATATGTAGTGACATCTCCGGATATATTCAGCTTTCTATAAAAGCTACATTAGGCATAGGTATGTGATCACCTCAAGTTTCCATATAACTTCGGCGAAGCTTTAACAAATTTCATTTGCTTAAGTTGTGACAATGTTTAGAACTATAAAAACAATAGGTATGTATTTTCTGATTTTCAACTAGTTTCAAGGACAAGTTCAATTTCGCAAAAGCTTGGAGCTTTGGCCGCATAAAAGAAACATTTCTGCTCGTTAGTTTATCATGACTAGGCCAAAAACAATAAAACTATTTACTGCTAATTGTGCTAATAATATACTATATCAATAATGTACTGTAATATGAGCAAATGAAATTAGAATTATACAACGGGGGCTAATAATGTACATGAAAAATACAGCCTATTTTACCTCAAATTTTAATAATTTAGTTATGTATAATTTTTTCAGAGTTTTCGTTTACGAGGTATGGGAAAGAAGCTTGCAAACTTTTTTGTAGGTTGATATCGCGACAGTCGCATAAGTTTCGCAAACTTTGACTCTAATAGCAAAAGCTCAATGTTATCGCCATTTTATAACGTAGGTAGTTTGACTATACAAAAAAAAAAGTTTTGCATCATATTGAATCAGACGACACAAAAAGATAGGCGTAGGCGCCATACCAATCACAGAGATTACTGAACTCTCCATTCGCTCGTTTAGATCGATTTACATAGTTAAAAGCTAGCAAATTACCATCTTACAGCAGGATTATTTCGATCGTGCAGTGGTGATAGCAGCGTCTCACTTCCACCATGTAATCAGTCCTGTTGAGATCATGGTAATCGCTGTAAATCCTTTAAGTAATGTGTAGTGAAAACTAAAATATTGGTTTGAATATATCTGCCTCTATAGGTATTATGAACAAACGACGTACAAAGTTAGACGTACAAAGTCGTATAGGTACCTAAAGAAGGTAAAAGTAGGTAAGTGTGATTTTGGCTTGGTCGAGTCCTCGTCGTCGTCGGTCCCGTCCACATACATTTATACAGAACCTTAATAACAACTCTATCTGTTTTTTTTTTACAAAAGAACTAGCCAATATTGTAACATAGGATTGTGGGTGGGTGTATCCAGGACAATACCTATTCAGTCAGGCTTATATAGAGTTAGATTTATGAATGAACTATGTGTAAATATTATGATAATCTTGCATAAGAACGTCTGGGTCATGCTTTCATAAAACTGAAATTCGGCTTGCCTAATCATTTTTTTTCGCCCCTAGCAAATTCATTCTACTAAATCTTAATATAAGGATATCTAAAGTTAACCTACCTTTGTTAAAGTTACGTAGGTGTGTATAGTTGGGCTGAGCAGTTTTACAACTCGATCAGGAATATAGGCAGGATATTGTTTTATATGTCTACCTTGAGAAGACGATTGGCCCAACAAGAACATTGTGTAAAGTCATATAAGGTTGGGTAGTAAAAATATAAATTGATTTATTTCCCTCTCCGAATATAAAATAAAGCTCGCGGCGGCTTGTTATATTAGACGTTAATCTCTAACTTAAATTGGACTTTATTATTACAATGGCACCGCTTTTTATCAGTTTGCTGAAAGTGGCACATGTTTATTAGAAGTTATAACTGCTGGTTGATTGACGGCGTGTTCACTAGAGATCTTTGGCGATTTAACTTTAACTTATTGTAAAATTCGTGTAACGGAATGGACTTATTAATATTTTATTTGTATTTAACCTAAGGTGTTCCTCAAGGACTTATCCTGGGTCCATTACGGTATTCTATAAGCATAATCAAGTTTTGGTATAAGTATTTTAAGAATAATAGTCTGGCAGTTGATTATTAACTGATAACCTACATTAGAACTTATGTTTGAACTTTGAGGAAACTTTATGGCCATAGAAGCTATAGAAGCATCGTCGTTTCTAAGGTGCAAGGTAAGAAGGAACAGTTATGTAGTTAAATATGTAAGGCCCCAATTCTACTACATCATGAATGTCGCGTTTAACTGTAGTGTAGTTACATTGTAATATAGGTAAGTAGGTAGGTGTAAGTTTGCGCAGAACATAAAATCTAGGTATCTAGATAAATCCAAAGACTGAAGACAACTCGAAACACCATGTTGTGCTATGAAAATACTGGGTTAGAAATGACGGTATAAAACATAGCCAATGTGCGAGTCTGTAAAAAAGTAATGATACATCTAAACTAAATATTTCTTCTTACTATTGCGCTCTATTAACTATGTAAACGTAGATAACACACATCTTTAATAAATAAACTAAAATTCCTGTCGATATGTCAGTGCTGAAACTATAAAAACTCTTATGATATTCAATCCGAAATGTTACAAATAAGTACATACTTAATATCGTCAGCTACCAAAATTTTTAAAACTTTTTTATAGTTTTGCTGGAATATTCTATTTTAGGATTTTTCAATTAAAATGGTTTTCAAGCTTTTAAACTGGAACAAATCTAGATAGATTAGGTCACGGGTAAACTGGTCTAGACAATATGGCACTGATCAATTAGAGTCGGTTGACGGTGGCGGACATCGAACCCGGGACCCTATGTGTTGAGAGAGTGCGTGTGAACTATGCTATGATGATTTTGGCTGGCGACATACTATGTTCTACGAAAGTATGAATCAATCTTAGTAGGTATATTATTAACATTCTTTCTGACTACTTTTTATGAGGGTTTAGTAAGGTTGTAGAACATCCTACAACATTGTCTACGTCTACATTATGGGTTAAGTAGATTATGTTAATCAAAAGGAGCTCCACGTAGGTGGTCTCCCTCATCGTGAGTTAAATCTATTAAATAATAAACGTTCTTGGGCGTAGACAGACACTGTCATTAGACTTAATAATGTACAAGCTCGTTTAAAATCAAACCCCTTATGAAAAGAGAAGGAATAGAAGCGCAATTTTTAACTTTATGCCTTAGTTATAAGAGCTCATTTTGGAAATGGTTGCTTTTAAGCGGAAACTACCCTACTTCTACCTTACTGCCTGTCTTTATGGACCTATTTACCTACAATGTTGACCTAGGGTCACCACCTGAATTCGTGAGAATTTACACCTGGTTGGTTATTGGGAGCGTACCTGTGGCAAAATGCCAGCCTGGTACCAGGGAAGCAGCAGGCTCGAGGAGGTCTTATCACACCTGGCTGATACTACGCATGCGTCTCACCTGGACTACCTGTCTCTTGCATCCAATCTACCTGTTTCGCGTTATACAGGTTGGTCTGTGAACCAGTAGTGTGTGTTCCAGTTGAGGGTTCAAGACAAACTGGTGAGGGTTCTACCTGACTGACGCATGCGTACCTACCTGTTCGACGCGTGCTGAGTTGCAACTTTATTCAATTCATCCCCATCTCGTTAGAGAGCAAGTATATTCTTTGATCCCCATTTGCTATTGGCACGTGACTGAACTGGTTCTGTTCTGTTGCGAGTGTTAATACCTTTTTTGCTCGATAAGTTTAATGCTTTACAAACGAGAGAAGCTTTTTTCATTTCCTTTTAACTGTTGAACTCACAACAGTCTCACTAATTATATGTAGGTTTAATTCATAATTGAACATCCTCTTCCACGTTCCAGGAAAATATATGGGTATTCTGATTTGTCCATATTCTAAATGAAGGAGCTCATTTATCAATGTGTATGGACCTGTTTTTGTACAAGGTTCATTGACCTTGTGGGGTGTTTCGCGCCAATATTTTAGTTATAAAGAAAGTAATTACGCGGCTATAAAACTCGCCTTGCTGTAAAAGATTGCTTATGAGTCTTATGACACAGAGTAACTATTAACAGTGTTTTAATGTGTTGCTAGGGGAACAAAATATTGACTGTATTTATTGCTTACGTTCCTGTGTGCCTGCGAAGATAGCAAGCAGTCTTAGAGCTAGGTACCCTAATAGGTAATATGGTGAATACGTACTAGATACCTACTAATGTTAGTATATAAGTCAAATAAATCTTATTATTAATCAGATTTTATAACTTCCAGTAGTTTACACGAGGATTATATTGCAAAAGCTTTTACACATATGATTCGGATCGGAATCGGCTTAAAAATCTTAAAACACAACCGGCAGATAATGTCTGCAGTCTGCGGTTGATCCTCCGTTAACGAGCCACGAATTATGACAGGTACCTAAGTACGCGCCCCGAGCTTTTGCGGTACACAATTTTAATAAAATAACCACAGTTTAGGTCCTTATTTTGCTGTAAATAAATTCTTTAAATATACAGAATACAATTTGTAAGTTAAATAGGCGCGTTCATCATCCATAATCAACCATTGATTAAGGTAGTCAAGGCCCCAATTATAGATACCTATCATTGACCGTTGAATCAAACTTCCAAGGAAAGTAACTACCTACATTACCTACATAATATATTAATATATTATCTCCGCGGACCTTCAAGTTTTCACTTAGAATGCGAGGGTACAGTTCCCTCGTCAGTGATTTTCAGGAAAGTACGAACTCTACCTAGTTACCATGTAATTCAGACATGTGCATGGCCATTATAGGATAATAAGCATGAAATCGTTTTTATAAATCACTAGTTGAAGTAAATTGCGCTTTGGGGTCAACACGTAGACTGGGGTCAGGAAAGGACTAATTACAAGAATTATCAAAATTATCAGGTCCTGCTATACGGCCTTAGTGCAACTATAATTTGAAAGATACCTGCTCTACAATAATAATAAAAATGGCATACAAGATAACGGAAAGATTTTTGTGAAACGTTTATAAGGGGGGTAGAAAGGTTTTTCGTTTTTTTTTATAGGATCACTCGTGTGTCTGTCCGTCCGTCGCTTACAGTTTATTTCCGAATCTATTAGACCGATTAAGTTGAAATTTGGTACACATATCAATTCCTGTGACCCAAACACAAAGGTCTGAGCAGATGAAATCTGTATATGGGGGGTCATTTTTGGGGGGAAGGGGAAAATTAAAAAAAAAATTCTGAAAACTGCATCACAGAAAGGTCTTGTTGAGAAGATCTTAAATGTATTTTTTTGTAATTTTAAAATAAATAGTTTCCAATGAAACAAAGAAAATTGACCATTCCCCCCCCCTTATCTCCGAAACTACTGTAAAATTTTGAAAAAAATACTTGTTTTCTCCTTATAGATTATAGGAAAACCTAAAGAAGTCTTACAAAAGTTTTAAAAAGTACGGAACCCTCTTCACGCGAGTTCAATACTTGTCGGCTTTTTTTTTAATTTCATCTGTATCAAAATCTCTTACAGCGTTTGTCTTGAAATCTTACAAAAGTTTTTAAATAAAGTGCTTCGAGTATCAAATGTCCTAAAAGGGCCGGCTATTTTAATCCAACCCCTGGAGACCCTTCTCGTCCTGTCACGGAGGATAGAGATTTAAAACTAAAATAGATTGTCAAAGTAAAAAACTTAAGTTTTTAGTTTTATTAAGGGCATTTAAGGGGTGGCACGAATCATGGGCGATACGACTAGAGTAAGAACAGTAGGACAACTGACCTGCTTATTCTTAAGTTAGTTCTCTGTATTTAAGTCAACAAGTATATAATTAATACTTAAATAAAATAAATTAATAACAAATAAACAATACATAATTTAAAAGTTTAGTATGTTCTAAATAGGTATCTACATAAAAATAACCTGTATTGCATAATCTGATCAAATTATTTGCTTTTTCGTCTCTACCAGCCAACGTAGTCATGACTCCATTATTTCGCATGGAAATAGTATTGATTGTGCAATTAGTCAGAAATTATACTAAAAAACAAGCAAAGTCAATTAGTAATACAGTTTGTTAAGTAAGAGTCAATATTAGTTGGCATACAGATTTTCTTTGTACTAGGCCGGTAACCGCGAAATGTAGAGACTAAGCTTTAAAACTGGCAAAATAGGTTTATGTCTCAATTATAACACTCGTAGTTTGGTTAAACCTAAGAGCTTTGATATTTATTGTTAAACAAACCTATTATGTTAAAGCTATTGCACGGCCAAACGTGATAAATTGTCTTTTTTATTGAATAATCATGGTTCTTCAATATAATATCTTACCTTAGATACCTATTTACTTACCTTAAGTTAGGTAATGTTAACAATTTTAAAACGGTTTACGCCAGTTTCTCTAATAATCAACTGTTGATTCAACTGTCATTTTATTACTTATTTGACATATTATCATCGTGAATTAACGTTAATTAACCTTTGAGAAAGTAGCGGTGTGTTTGTTGTTTATGCGGACGAACTCGCGGGTGTCTTCTAGTGAACAATAAGAATCTATCGGGCCCTTAAATTAACACTATAATTTGTGACGGTTATTGCATAGAATATTTTAAGACGGAAACGAGTTATACGAAAACCATGTTTTATTATCACACTTCATTTAAAGACAATTTATGAAAGGACGAAGCAAGTAGCACTTCCTTCTCAGAAGCCCTATATAGAAAGCGAAGGGACGATATGAAAGGGCTTTTTTTAGTCCAACCCGATCTGATGCACCGACTTGCATCCTTTATGATTAATGAGAAATTGGACTCGAAGTATGGAGATTAAACTCTACCTACTTTAATTTTGAATGTTTATTTATTTTTACTCACCTTTACTTACCTTATTTTTTTAAGCCAGTGAAAGCAATTACAAAATATCGTTTTTCAGAATTAGATAAATTTTCTCCACAATATTAACGACATTTTTCGGCCAACACAAATAGATACTTATAGATAGATGAATGTACCAGCCATTCATATAATATTTGTACCTAGGTTATTTAGGAAAAAACAGTGATCGAAGCGGATATTAAAATTAAATTAAATGACATTACATAATTTGCCATGTTTACGTAAAATTGCGAACAACGGCGTGACATGATATGGGGCGGACGCGATAGCCCTTCCGCCACCCACGGTCTGCTGCCGACTTTGTAGGTATTTCTACGTAATTTTACAATTTAATACTGCTTGAGTAAGGCCGGTATATAATCGAAGAAATTATAGTAGAAGAAATATTTTGCTAGCTCAGATAGGTAGCGCATAATTGGTCTAACTAAACATCAAAACTTGTAACGAATCAGGCGCAACAATAAAGTGTACTAACGTCCGTGGACTATAAAATTTTACTAAGAACGCTATCGATATTGGTGTGGTCGCAAAGCTTGTTTATGCTGACTGACTCTATATATTAATCCATAGCGATAGCGAAGATCGCAAAGGTTTCGAACTATTTCTTCCATTACATTGCCTAAGCCCCACTAAAGTAGGCACGGGCCTTTTAGTTACCTATGTCCATTTATGCATACATATACATATACATATAATCACCCCTTTATCCCTTACGGGGTAGGCAGAGCACCAAGGGCCAATAGAACCACATGGTGCCACTTCTGACAAATTTTGAGCGTAATAGTTGAGATGTACAATTTCGGTTAGTAGTGACAGGTGGTCAGCCCATCGCCTACAAAACACCAAGACCCTCTTGTCCTTCTACTAACTTGTACAGAATGCCCATTGATAGTGTAATTAAATCACATAATTACTTATCCATGTATCTTTGAGACGATAGACACAGATATTTCGTTATACTATTATGTCGGTAGATAGAAACTTACATGGGAGCAACATCACTACATTATTATAAAACAAAGTCGCTTGCCGCTTTCTGTCCGTCCCTATGTATGCTTAGATGTTTCAAACTAGGGAACGGATTTTGATGCGGTTTTTTTAATAGATAGAGTGATTCACGAAGAAGGTTTATAATGCATAACTAGGGACCCGCCCCGGCTTCGCACGGGAGTAATATACTCTCACGCGGGCGAAGTCGTGGGCGGCCGCTAGTAACACACATTTTGATACCACTGTTATGCATTCTTATCCAAATGACTGCTATCAAAGTTTGGTTAATAAAATATTAAGCACCATAAAAATGAGTGGATTCCAATAACAGGACTCTAAGGGCGCATTCTTCTGAAACGTATAGAGAACACTGCTATTAAACATAGTACCTACCCACCTAGATTTAAAACTTATTATTAAACAGCTAATAGATTATGTAATTATCAAATATCTATTTATCGGTACTATGACATAACAACATCATAGAATAAACCTTTTTAAATAGTTCAAATGCAGGAATCGGAAACATTTTATACGTTTCATTAGTAACCAATCAAGGTACTGCTGAAAAACGGATGAAAATTACTATATAAAAATATCTAAGTTTAGTTTTCAGTGACTCGGTCAAGTAAGGGAATTAGTGGACATCTCGTCCCATTTCCTGTTTTATGTATCACAATTTAGTGAGAAAAGTAGTACTTAAAATTAAATGAAAGTTAAATTAATCTTATCTCAATCTGCATTAACACGAAACGTCGGATATGAACGCGTCCTAAATCATAAAGCTGCGGCCGCACACGACGTCCCGGATCCCGGATTAGCTGTGATTTACGTGGCTTACTCCTTCGACTCATGGGATACTAGTACCTTCTACTGCAGAAACTGAGGATTTTAGTCGTTTACCTGTAAAGAAGAGTCAATTTTAAGTGAAAATCAAACAAATAGGTATACCTTATCCAAGCGACTAGGAGTAATGTTATTTACAGTTTATTGATAGAGTAAGCCTAGACTAGCCCTTGATTTATCAACTCACGTACATAATGATTATTTAATTGATACATAAGCTAATCACCATAAAATACGAGCAAGATCTAAGGTGGATGTAGATACCTAGAACTACGGGTCAGTTTTACAGTGCCTAGTAGGCAAACAGGTAAGTTACCTGCGTTACTGCGACGTTACCTTTTAAAATGTTTCTAAATAATAAAATGTGATAGAATGATGAATTTATACTGCCAAAATGCTATATAGTAAGTACGAAAACTTTTATCTAATTTAAAATCTTAAACTGAATTAAGTTAGGTTTAGATGATACCTAAGCTCGATTTAGGTAACCTGTTATAATCTGGAACCAACTGTTGACGTCTTCGTTGCGTTTTAGTCATAGGTACATTCACTATGGATTTCTCACCTATATTTATCCTATCAAGCCAATATTATTGTATCATGTTTCGAGTAAAAATTTATTATTAATATTTTAAAACAAGCTTTCATTATTTGTTAATAAAATGAACTGATCGAATCAAAAGAACCCAGACTGATGGGGTTGTGCGTATAATTACGGAGTTCCTATGGCCACCTTCCAGATCCATTATCAGATCAGCTCTATGTCATAATAATATTGCATTGTCATCCGATTTATACATGCATGAAAAATTTCAGCTCAATTGGAAACCGGGAAGTGGAACTTGCAAGATTTGGTTGCAGACAACGGGACAGGTGAGGTGAAATTAAATTAAAGCTTATAAAAAATAATCTTCTATCCTTCTCTGGGAGTGAAAAAAAACGTATAATACTACAGCTGCTTCTCTTCCCGGGCATACTGTACAAGTCAGTACAGGGACAAGAGGGTCTTGGTGTTTTGTACGCGATGGGCTGACCACCTGTCACTACTAACCGAACTTGTACATCTCAACTATACCCTCAAAATTGGTCAGAAGTGGGACCATGTGGTCCTATCGGCCCTTGGTGCTCTGCCTACCCCGTAATGGATGAAGGCGTGATTATATATGTATATATATATATATATATATATAATCATTTTTCAAAAACGTCGCCAGAGCTTTCACAGGTTTGGTCGGCGTCTCCTATAAAAATCATGTAGATATACAATCTGCATATTGAACATTCTTGAAAGCGACATACATACACGTGGAAAACTCAAACACATATGTACTAACATAGGTACTAACATAACATTACATCAATTTCCCGGAACGGTAAATTGGAAGAAAGCCCGACCGGTCCCGTGACCTTGCGCAAATATTGTGTTTGATCAGTTGGTCGAGTTGGCCTAGTTGGTCCAGTGTTTGCTTCTAAGGGCCCTCCACCATCGACGTGTGAAGACGTCAAATTAAGGTTCTATAATGGCTTTAATGGTCATAACTCATAGTTTTGTTTTCATTACAAACTTTCACATAGTTTGTCTGCGAATGAAACACAAATAGATTTTTTTCTAATAAGAATTCTGCTACATGTTAAGTTCCGCTGATATGGATGGATATCCCACTTATTCCAGTAAGTCTTCGTGTGCGAGAGAAAACATATATTCCCCTGTCCTTTTTCCCCACCTATACAGTCGTGTGAAAATGTGTAACTACGCATACGAGCTTAGAAATTCATAAGCGGCTTACATTAAATATTCATAGATACAGCAAACATTCAACGTGTGTAATATGAATATTAGAGGCGCCTACATTAGCTACATACGGAATACATGTTAGAAAAAAAAACAGCATTTGCTTAGCAAATTCTAATCTCTACACATACTCGGGTACCAGGGTGACAGGAGTCACCGGGATATCGTCTTACGTATGCCTTCATGCGATACATATACAACATACGCCATAGCCACACACGCATCGACGTCGTATGTCGAAGGGGTTGGCGGGTCGCTAGCCTCAAACTGGAATCCATACACCTACCCACATTTGCACACGACAACACAACCCCCTCTAAATAGGAGCGAGCGAGAGATATTATGAGGATGACCAGCGTTAGAAAGAGCGAAATATCAGTCGTGTATTTCAGTAGACTGGAAGACAAGTTAGATTCTGCGCATCTTAAGGCTGTTTCTAAGGGTGAAATTCCCTCTACTTGCGTCTAACTGTTATCGGAATCTGGTAGCCTGGTACTTGTTTTCCATTTTAGGACAAAACTCAATAAAAAAGGGCGGCTTACGAGGGTAGGTTGAGGGATTAAGTTAACGGCATTAGGGGTTGAAGACTGCGTACATGCGTAGATAAAAGCTATAGAGCATTGAGACATTGAACTGGGAACATACAGTAAAATTATTCCTCGCAGACCTAGAGCTTAGGTTAAAGTTTCATTGCAACTGAAATGATTAGGTAATCGCTAGTACAAGTTATTGTATTTTGGTTTGTAAAGGAAGATTAGATTAGAAATATATGATATTGCTTCTAACATACAAAACTATACGTGTGCCAGACAAGCGTTCGGGCCATCGCACGCACTAATGCCGTCATAGAGCCCGTAACGAGTTCGTAAAGAGGTCGTAGCGATGCACTCAACCGCGAAATACTCCATTATGTGTCCAATCAAATGGAATTTGAATCACTTCATTTGAATATTGACAGTGATGAGTTGCGCGTGCTATTAAATAAATATTGACTGAGATTTAGGTATACTTACGAGTATAGTTAGATTCCATAAAGGAATGGAGAAAAATATGAAAACGTAGAGTTTCTTCATCTTATTGACACTTTTGAAGAGTCGACTAGAGAGTTAAATATGTAACTTAATTAGGCAGGCCTAATGCCCTGATAGTACCTAATGTGATCCAATAAATAGGTGTCTATTTACATATACGGGTGTTTCTTCGTTGCCACCCTTAACGAAGGGTACGTACTCTATACATTAAATAAAGTAAGTTTATGCCAACAAAATGCTGGGAAACGATGTAAATTTTTTAGATTTTTTTTCCTTTCTTAATCAGGCAAAATTTATAGTGTCCAGTGTTTATGCAAGTTTTTTCATAGACAGATATTAATTATTACTCGTGAATAAATCCTGCTATGCAATCTATTTACTCAACTTTGGACCCTAATATCTTGGAAACAGATACTTCCCCTGTATGCAGGATGATTCGTGAATCTTCCCGATAACTACGGAATCTCCTCATCATCACGATAATTTTTCTCCATGGAAGCATACCTGGGAAGTTTCTGGTTCCCAAGATAGATATTAGGGTCTAACGTTGAGTACATAAATAGATTGTGTTTTTCTGCATAAATGCACATAGACGCGCGTAGCAAGATTTTTTCACGAGAAATAATTAATATCTGTCTTTGAAAAAACTAGCATAAACACTAGATACTATAAATTTCGCCCAATCAAGTAATTATTTATTTATTTTTTTTAAAAATTTCCATCATTTCCCAGCATTTTTTTTAGCATAAACTTACTTTATTTGATGTAGAGTTCGTTAAGGGTGGCAACGAAAAAACAGCCTGTATAAACAAAAATTAAAACATTATTCTTAAACCTACAAATTGACACTGCAAGCTTCCGTTGCCGTAACGAGCATTAAAAAGTTTTACGCACCTATGTTATCTTACTACTGTATTTTTAGATAATGAACTACTTCGCGCATGCGCGGACCTCCATGTTTGGTTAACTGTCGCTGATGCGTCTAGTTTACATTTCGTGTTGCATGTCGCAAGTTTGAACGTAAATTAGTGGTTGGACCATAGGTTGGACGAACTCATTGGGCCCGATTCCATAGGCATATTTACAGCTAAATAATGCACCTACGTAAATATAAGTACCTACATAAGTACTACGTATGATTTATGCGTATTCCAATACGCAGTTATATGCACGTACCTACTTATAATAAGAATATAGTAGTTTAAGTTAAGTTGGTTGAGCTTGGTAAGTTAAGTATTTAGGTATCTACCTACAAATTCCAATTCTTACAGTAGACTAAATTTTGCCAGCGATTTCGTCCATATAAACTTTGTTATCCCCTTTACTGCTCTTAAAACATAAATTTGGAACACGCTGAAATAGTTACCTATCTAATTAATTATATTTTAAAGTATCTATTAATTTGGAATTAGAATTAAAAAATAAATGCTTTAGAGTCAGATCAGTAATAAACATTTTTTATTTATCGTAGCCTTAAGCGAGCTTCATAACCTAATTGTTGGACCCTTAATAGCTCTATTATTTTTATCTACATAGTTATGCAACGTTTACTCCAACCTATCAATTATCTTTGATCAACCTGTCCAAATACTTATAATCTTATGATTAATATTAAAAACGATGAATCTATTCGAAAAATTATGGTTTGATTTATAACAATAATCTCACTCGGGTGAATTTTTTGCGAGGCACTAGTGGACAAGCGAAAAACATATTTTAAAGTTGTAATCAAATTGACATACTTTTCTAATGGATGGCGGTTTAAAACTATGTTATTTACACACAAAATTATATAGTAAAAATGGTTTGGTGGAAGGTTTATACCTTTGAAAACTTTGAAAAATCCTATTAAATAATTATAACTTATTTATTTATTTTTTCAAATATATATTTATAACATGACAGTATCACCATATCGTTATAAAAATTAAACACTACAATAGACAAAACAATAAAAAGAAAAAACAGCTTATAGAACTTATAAGAAAAACTATCTAGGTAATACCTAACCTAGTCTTTTTATAGGATAGGCAAGGCAAAGAAACAGATCACTTGCAATCAAAGCTCTACTTAGGTACCTACGTACCTTCTCCGTTAGCTACTAATAATTTTCTATACACAACTTAACAAACATACAAAAAACCTCTCACACCTCCTAATTTATCACAAACGAAAAAAGTGAAAGGTAAAAATTAGACTTATAAAGGAACGTTTTAATAAGGAGCTTTAAAAGGAATATAATTTCCCTTTCAATAGGAATGTACATGTGGTAACAATTGATCTGACACTTTACAGCGTCGCTAGTACCTATACAAGTAGCCATGTAACCACTGATATTCCCCTAGTCTACAGTTTGGTTCCGAATGTATCCACTGTACAGATAACTTGGTTTTTGTGCGGGATGGTCCAAGTCCCGTAGGAATGCGTATATAGTCATCTCACTCTAACACGCGACGCAAACAGGTTGGTTTGATTAATGGGACTCTAGGTTTTTTATGAGCCACCCCGCTGGGGATGAATAGTAAATGCAATTAACATTTTCAACTGTGTATGCCGTAAATTAATTTTATAATAGAGATACTTGTTTTAATCTCATTTATTTTATATTTGTTTTAGTTGAGTAACACGTAACGCGAGAGGTTGGACAGTAGGGCTCTATGGCTAAATAGTTATTCTTTTACACCTAAATACTCTTCACAAAGTAGAAAATGCTGTACTATACCCGTACTTCTTCGTAATTGTCGAAGAACCAATCGACCGGCCAGTCTTGCCTGTCGCAAAACACACATCCTTCCAAGTTTATGCTCGCCTGGTACTCAAGCAGAAATCTTACGTCATCGTTTCGGTCATAGACCAAAATTTAATCCATATTGCAAAGTTAGTTAGATGTACAGTATGAATACTAAAAAAACATGATAAAAAAGCTTTCATCGTGATAGTAGATCCGTAATTAATAAACACAATGGATTTAGGCGGATAAAATAATAAAAGTTATGATAAGTTGACAGGTCAGTGATTAGGTCGTTCCATTGTTTTTTTATGGCGTAAGTACATATGTATATTAAAAAATATATATTATAACCATTACAAACTGTCAACGACAGCCTGGACCATTGCCTAACAACAACTTTGCCAGCATGAACGGCTTAGTTAGACTATGATGGATACTTTGTATGTAGGCTTATGTATGGTACCTCTATCTACCTATGCCAAATAGAGAACGGAAATGCAAAATGGAACATCTGAAAAACAGCCGAAGCATATTCTAAATATCTTTACAACATAGTTTGTGTATCGATCTGTCTTGGCCGTCGTATTTTATAAGAAGCAGTGAGGAAGTCTGGTTAGCTGGTCTAACTCACATCCTGGAATGCGTAGGTACAATCTAGGTTAGTGATTTTAAAACAAATTGTAATGAATACTTACCTTACTTACTTACTGACCACGAGGTCTAGCCAGAAAGAAATTATACTATCTATGCAGTTATAAGAGAGAAAAATAAACGTAGAAAATAATTTGGGAAGTTTTTCACATCCAATTTGTAGTAAAAAATGGCTGTACCAACAGTATGTAACGTATTGGTTGGTAAGTAGGTACGTTAATGAAATAAGACTTTACAAATTTACATTATGTACAGAAATACTTAGTTTGAAGAGTTTGGTAACGATTACGTTACAAGCATTAAAGATGCTCTTTGCGACAGTACTTAGTATTAAAGTATAGATAATCCTACGAATCTAGAGTAGGTACTAGCATGCATCTACCTATATAATACGTCTAAATGGACTTTTTAATTTAGTTCAATAACTTTTTAGAGCTAGTACTAAATTAGTTAGTACTAAAAATTTATTTCGACAAATTGTTCAAATTAATCTCACGCCTCTTAATATTAAAATAGGTCTTACTGAGTGACCTATTTAAGTCTAGATTTAGCTGGACACAAAACATGGCTTGCCTGGCTGGAGTCTGTATATTTACTTTAAAGTTTTCAACATTATTTCTAGATAGGTACTACTGATTTATATCTTAATTTATTAATCGTAGAATTTCAAAAATAGCGCTTGGTTCATTTTTCCTATTACCTACCTTTTGATATTCAAGTGGTGCACAGATCAGGCCCAGCGGGGGGTAAAGGCTTAGTAGTAGGTACGATATATACAGTTTTTTTTTTGCCTAAACATAGGATACTTAAGTACCGATCTATACTATTATGTAATATGTATTTATTTAAATCCTATTAGCTTAATGCCTATCCAGTAATAGACTCGGCTATCGTATATTGTGGCCTAAAGCCATAAATAAAAGTTATAATATTAATATCGAGAATGTCGGAAGTTTCTTTGACCAAATAGTATGAAAAAAGATGACACCTAATATCTAGTGATGTGCTAAATGAGGTAGATGCAGTGATTTAACCTCGCCCACGGCCACCATATTGGCATGTGACTGATATCTAATAAGAAAAGGTTGCCATCTAAGCTAAGAGGTAACCAGCCAGAGACTGTTAAGTTTTCTTGACTGTTATGCTATACGAAAATAATGTGCGAAAAAATATGTACATACCTATATTATTTATTACATACATATAATCACGCCTTTATCCCTTACGGTGTAGGCAGAGCACCAAGGGCCGATAGAACCGCATGGTACCACTTCTGACCAATTTTGAGGGTATAGTTGAGATGTACAAGTTCGGTTAGTAGTGACAGATGATCAGCCCATCGCCTACAAAACACCAAGACCCTCTTGTCCCTCTACTGACTTGTACAGTATGCCCGGGAAGAGAAGCAGCTGTAATATTATACCTTTTTTTTTCACTCCCAGAGCAGCATAGAAGAAATAATTAATAAAATTTAAAATAAAATAATAAAATAATGTTTTATTTACTTTAATTTCATTCATCTCTCACAAATTTTATTACTGCAATATATATTAATATTAGAGGACGCTCTTGATCTGCGTGAACTACCTACAGCGTACTTTTGTGTAATTCTGACATAAATAACAGCCAAGTTTCACCCTATAATTAATACTTACAAATTCCACTTTTATAATATTATTAAGATCGATGTCGATATAATATTTTATCGATTAAACGCATCACTAGACATCACGGAGGGCGGTTCCATTCTATCCCAAAGTCATCGTTATCTCGGGAGATATTTAATTTAGCCGTAATTTGATTAGCGAAGGATTCTACGAACTTGCTCTACATTTGAATATTTTAATCTATTTTTTAACTTCGGGCTATACAAGGTTTTGCTGTTACTTATGGTTTACTTAGGGACGTTGATTCTACCTACCTATTTGTGAGTTTCATACAAAAACAAAAGTGGCAATCCTGCAACACGATATATCTCCGTAAAACGTATCAAGTAACACCATTATACGAGTTCCGTTTTCTGGGAACCAGCTTACAGGCTTAATATAGCGTCTTATAGGAATCAAGCCAATATCTTTAACGGTCTGAGTAATGACCCCTCGAGCCCTGAACCAGCACACATCAAAGGGGCAGGCTCTAAAATCGATTTGGATTGGCCCTAAACGCATTTCGATGCTTAGGTACTGCTTTTATAGTTTCGCGAGAAATATGTTTAAGTTATTTTGAGGGATAATTAGTAAAGTTGATTTATAATGTTTTTTTTTCTCTAAGTCAGTATGTATATAAATTTCAATATTTTCAACTAGGTATTCAGCGATCATATTCCAAATTCAGCCTTGATATGAGGTAACAAACCCTAGGATTATGTCGTAATGTTTCATGATGGATATAAAAATATAATTATTTTATCCCCACCTATTTCTATCCACTTAATAATGGACCAGGACAGTGACAGAATTGGGGCCAAATCACACTTGTAGAGAGCACTGCTTGGAGCAGATGATCAGATAATATCAGGAAAACTGGGCATCAGTGTATGAGGTTAACTTATGACCGAGGACAAAGGCGTAGTGAAGAGGAGGATCAACAATGGTGGCAGCTATATAGTATAGGTATATAACTAGATACTGTAAAATAAATCAGGGACATAACTACCGGGTGGCAAATCGGCAAATTGCCAATTGTCAAAGGATAATACCAACATTATTTACGGGAGCATCCGAGGAAATCACCACGGGCCTCGAACGGTATATGTAGTTACGCCACTGTGAATAATCCTAGTGTTTACTAATTTTATCACCTTTAGTATGACAAAGCATTCAATTTTAATTTATATAAAGTTCTTCACAACTTACTGCTTATGGCTCTATAATAGAAGTTACAAAGTAGGGCGATCTCCATGAAGGCCATGTGAAATCCATAATACTTTGTAATAAAATGTCCCTGGTTTCAATAATACATTTTATAATCATGAAAACTTAGCGTGATTGTCTGTATGTAAAACATTAAATACTTAAAACCAATACCTACTCACACTTTAGTTAAATAGACTTGTTTTAGGTAGGTAGCTGCTAGACATATTTTTAAAAGATTGTTTCATAAAATTTTGTCTGCTAGTCTTTTTATACCAAAAGAGAAACATAAAGCTAAGCATAATTCCGGAAACATATTATTCTTTCTTTATTTACTATGGCATACAACATTAAAGAAGAGATGCATGTACTGGCAAGCTTATCTCTAAAGATCTATAAAGAGAAATTGTTAACAACAGGGTAATCTTAAACAAATTCTAAGAAACTACAGAACTACATTAAGAAAAGAAAGGAGAAAAAACAAATTATTCAATAATGGACAGGTAGTGATCGCCCCTAAATGTCCTGTGACATCTCTAACCGTAATGAGCGAATACCCAAAAGCCCCAGAATTAAATCGGGAGTTTGTAGCAGTGATGTCGGAGAGGCCGATCTCTTGAAAAGAGATATTTTAAAGCGCTCATGCGCCGGCGAAAACGAATCACCATTCTCTTTACGGTGAGAAGATCAAATTTACGTAGTCTATATAAATCGCATACCTAAATTCTGTAGACGTTCGATTTAACAGCTCCTCATTGGCGTCGATAGCAAACATCCGCAAATCAATAAGAGGGAGAATAAGGGTCTGGGCAAGACTTATTTTAGGTAAGACGCTTTGAAAGGATGAGTGCACCCTCCTACTTACTTCGCCAACCGAGCTGTCCACGACATTGTGCTGTCAAATATAATTTTTGAATCTGCGGGATCTGGTCATAAAACAATAATATCCGTGGCAAGATGTTCAGATTATGTCTACTACCTATGATTATGGCTGCATATTTACTTAGCCTAAAAAATTATAACTAATCTTGGATGCATTTAATTTGCGCCTTTCCTATACCTATGAGCGAATACATGAGGTCTGCATGCAGACGGAGTCACGGGAAAGACATAGCTGCAACAGCATAACACCATATTAACGGTAACTTTTATGTCGCTCTTAAGCTAATATTAAATGCGTATTAACCGTGGGAGCATCGATTAGCTGCGCAGGCGCATTTAAAAATGCATCAGTGCAAGTCGTGGCGTCACACGTCATTTCTCGAACTAACATGGCCTCATGCCGGGGCTGAATGAATGGCTCCTTTTTTCTTTGCCGAAACTGCTTCGAGATTAATTCACTGTCTTTAAAATGTAACAGGAGTTGGGCTGTGTGTTGTGTCTAACGAGTTTAAAGTAGGAGTTCTTTCTACTGCCTATAACAATATTTGAATAATGAAAATGATTACGAGCAAAATTCGTCCAAAATTGTAGATGAGATATTTTAACCTTAGTTAAGCTCAAAATGGAGTTTGCCTAATTTTTTAACATATCGTTAGCAGCAACACAATAAAAGTATAGGTAGTAATGATGGCTCTATAGAGTTTAGCTTTGATAGTAAATTTAATACAAATCAATCAATTACATAATAAATGATCAAATGGAAAAAAGCAAATACATTGAATGAAACTACATTCTCTAATGTTGTCTCAAAACAATCTGGGTCTTACGGTCTTACTTAGATTTATATCCTATATACTTGAAATACCTAAGAATAGTTTGGCATCAGATGACGGACCGTTAGATCGAGGCACTTTCCACCCGACTGCATCTCATGCATCAAGTCACTAGAGCAGGAAGGTAAATCAATGAAGAGTCAAGTTAGTAGAGACAAAAGCAATGGTTCTATTTCTTTTATTTGTTACCACAATAGCAAATTTTTCATCATAGTCAGCTTTAGAAATACATTAAATCTCAATCTGTGTTTTGTTTACAAACTTCCCAACGTCGTCGCTTCGTCTTTACATTAGCCTATTGCGAGTCCACTTAAGCCTCCCTTAGGCCAAAAAGCTACTGCCATATGGGGCGTCATATCAGTAACACAATTAATAAAACTAGAGTTATCATATTTATTTATAGATGTACGATATTTTAAAACCCGTCAAAAAATCTTTCAAGTCGTAAAAGAGGCGCCTGAAAGCGTAAACTATAAACGGCACTAAGTCAATATTGTTCTATCAACCCAACTGGTAAGGAGTAGCCCACTTTGATAAAACAACATGTAAAAATAAACAGTAATCTCACGTCTCCATGCATATGGTTGAATGACGTCAGCTTAAAACTTTAATGTTTTACATAGATCACTTTAACTAGTTTAATTTTATCAATGAATTCGAAATGTCGTTATGAAGTCAGAGGTTGATTTCTTTAGAAAGTATAACTATAAAGCAAAATTATCAAATGTTATATTACACTCGTAGACAGTGCAAGACCGATCCAATCCACCTACCCTTCCCTCATTTTCAGTCTGAAGTGGATTCTTTTCAAGTTATATCGCCTTTTCGCATTAAAAGTAGGTACAATGTCGATATCGAGTAATATTAAACATCGTCACGTGAACTTAATGCAACCTTCTGAAAAATTTGTAAGTATGTTTACATATTATACAGTTTTGATGCAAAAGACGATTTGTTAGAGATTTGACACTTGATTTTATGGCCTGCCAGCCAGATTCCGACCCTCTCGCTGGGAAAGTAACTCAATATAAAAAAAATATTATAATTATCATCATCACGATATATCAGATATTTGCAATTAGCCTACACCCTGCTATACAAAGGGGGTGGACTTATTCAGGTAACTTAATTGTACGGCTGTATTTTGAAATTACATTGAAATTACACAAATTATTTAAGAACACTATCATTATATACCTACCTAGTTACTATTAAAGAAGCAAAGATATTTAACATCTCCGAATATACCCATCATCACATAATTAAAAGATTCAGTGCAAAAGATGAGTAATTGGTCTAGACTCTGTGCTAACACTTGTAATAATCTAAACAATTAACACTTAAAATAGCACTTCCAGATGATCTAATTTTGAGGAATTGAAATGAGCAAAGTAGGAACTTGATATAAATAGATTATGATTGTTATGATGAAAAAAAAATATTATAACCACGGCCAAACTTACTATATTTGGGGCAGCTATTGTACTCGTAGCTAACAGTTCTACATACAATACGTATTTGCATTTTCCTAGATTTTCAGTCATGTCATGCATCCCTTGTCATGCGTCATGTATCCATGAAGTATTTATCGTTACTTCTAAAACCAAAACCGAGCGTATCGCCAAAAAAATACAATAGACAAATAAGATTTTATATCCAATGTATACAATATATATCTCCTTAATCACCGAATATAACATAATTGGTATTATGTACCTACTATGTCCGTAAATAGAACATAGATAGTTGGGTACACGTACTAGCTAAAGCTCTCACGATACGTTTATTAAATTAATAAAAACATACTTAATAGAGGCCAAATAGATAGTAATAATCAAAGGAATGGGCCACACTTGTTAAACAATGTGCAAATATGGGTCACTTCACTGCAAATGCAATAGAGAATATTTATATTAAACATGTGTTGGACACAATGTATGTATAGTAATTTAAACTACAAAGTAACAAAATTGGCTTTTGTAGAATTGTCGTAGTTTTGATGAAAATAAAATGAAAGGAATATAAATGCATGTCAGCCGGCAGGCAGTATAAATTATTATCCAATGTAATGCATGTGTGCATACCTAAATAGATAGTAGATTTTACATTACATTTTACTTCGGCAGGACGGTTTCCAAAGTTCGGAATTCAAATTTTTCGCTCTGTGAGACAGCAAGCAAAATCAAGTAAGTTTTGACAATATGACAATAGCGGATTTTCGAAAGGTTTGTACTTGCCCTACGGCTAGACGCAACTCAAAAATATATTGTTAAAGAAGAACATTTTAATAACAACGACCGTTATATTTCAACCAAGCAAGTCAAGGAAAAGTAAGTAAAGGCAAGTAAGCACACAACACTACCTATATCCTCCATAAATCAGTGAGACTATCCTACAGGTGCGCTGGGTCACACAGTAAAAGCACGACCTATGTCTTTTGTCTCATTAATCTAAGCAGCAGATAGCTATTGTATCTCATTGCCTGCACATACTGCGAGTCACGCTACTACTAAACGTTTAATAATCTGCACGAATACATTTGACATTATGTGGTTATTATACGGGAAGTTAGCATAAGCAAAGAAAGAGCTGAGTTAAGTTTATAAAGAATCACTAGCCGCCAGTTTGTAGCTAACATTCTGGAAATTTTAATCCTGATGAAAATTGATTTAAAAAACGTAAAGTATCTCAGGGGAAACTTGCAGAAAACTAGAACTTGGAGAATTGCGTCTACCTAAAGATTATACGTAGGTATGGTCTGTTTTTGAACATAACAACAAAAAACTTTAGAAATCTGCAGCAGTTTAGAATACTTACGTAGAATTGCTTCTAGCTAGAATAATTTGAACAACGACTTCACCAACAAGAGTAAAGTACTTATTCCAAAATAAATTAAACTAAACATGTAACAGTGATACACTCCGTGACTTTACTGCACTTCCATCCCAGTTCGGCAGCATTGGCTCTATGGCAAACGATAAAAACAGAGCAATTACCATTGCTTCCAAAATAGTCAGTAGTATAATCTTCCGTATTATCTATGTCGGAAAGGAAAGGGAAGCTTGGGTATATTTTTAACCAAGGAAGTGTGCAGTTACCTATGTACTTTATAAGATGTGTGTGAAGTTATGTGTGACAGGGCAATTCAACATGTCCTATTTTAAGGCATGCAATTAGTGAAGCAATGGTTACGCACGATCCTTGTAAAGTAAAGAGTAGGTAATTCAGTGCGTGAAACAAAGCAAGATCTCCAAAATAGTTGAAATTAACACAATCATAGTAATTGCCATGAGACTACTCCATCAATTGAATGCAAAACATTTTGTAAGTTAGTGCCATGTTTAGATAACTCTAACTTTTTTCATTTACGAGTGTGGCCAGTTCGGCCTCTTTCTCTGGTGTTTCCCTAAACAATTATACCTTTGCATGTTTATGGCTTGACGAAGAATTTAGGTGAAAACTATAATATCATTTTTAAAGTTCTTTAGTAAAATGAGATTTATAAACGAAGTATAGTTTATGATGTTTGGATTTTTAGGTTACAGCCCTATAAAAGGTTTTACTACTGTTGTTACAGAAACTACATGGATCATTGGAAAATAAAATAAAATTTTAATAACCACACTGTCGTCAAATGTTTGGATAGCACAGCACTAATTGACTTTACAAATCAATCATCGATATCTGATCGATATTAAAACGAAGAACAGCAACAATAGTGCACCCGAATGAGAATGTACCTAATTTTCGTATGCACTAGTACACCGCACTCACCACTGCATAATTTTTGCAAAAGCCTTGACTGAATGCTGCCATAAAATTGGGTATTTATATTTAGGTTGGGTAGTTTGTAAACCTTTATAACTTATGATAACATGTAATCATTGGACCAATATAATAATTGCACTTGCTGACCTGGAATATAAATAAGTTAAAATACAAACTTTATAATCCCTTACATTTTATTTATAGTAGGTAGCTAAGCTAGAACAATGAATTGTTTGTGTTTGTCGGTCGGTTTGTCACAGAACATTGTGATAGTCTGTCGATGCCCTCCCAGGATATGAGTCATTCAACAACAGTACTTGATTTACTTTCGGCTTCCTTTTATGTGACTTCCGAATGCGAATTTTATTTAAATGTAGGAACTTCCGAGAATAGGTAATTTGATGTCTCTGTCTCAATGATCAACTTTATTACCTTAGTTCGATGTTTTACCGCTTCACCATGAATATCAAACATTTTGTGTGTTTAGCTCGTGCCTCGGAAAGCACGTAAAACCGTTGGTCCTGCGCCTGATCTCTCTCCGGTCGTGTCGGCTTTCCGTCCCATCGGACTATGAGAGTAACGGAATAGAGAGTGCATCTGTGTTTGCGCACACACTTGTGCACTATAATATCTCCTGCGTACCTGGCCAATCTCCGTAGAGATTGGTCGCCTTGGCCGAAATACGGTCAGAGATCATCATCATCTCATCATCAAACATTTTGTTGTACTTTGATGTGACGAAAAGGTTCGCCTCACCCGCCAGTCACCACCCAAAAAAAATGTCACCCAATGTACTAGCATTGTATGAGTTTGCAGAAGTTATCGGAGGTGACATTATTATGGTAGAGCACCAGTGACTAGAGCACGGTAGAGTCAACAGGTGTTCTTGAGGCATGCAAAGCTCTCAAAAGCTCAAGTGCTCAAGTCTATACGTAAAATGAATACACGAAATCTATTCAATGTGTAGGTATAGTATAGTAAGTAGGTATCTAAACTTCTAAACCCCTAACAGTTAGGTCATTTGATACCGGAGTGCAGGTAGTTGAAAGAAGATCACACACTAGCATTAATCTTGGGCCATGTTGAGCTTATCACTTGTGGTCACCCATACTGTTACTTAACATAATTTATCGGTACTTTGTGGTCAGCTGTTGTGGTTTAAACTGATTTCTAGGCATAGAAATGCGAACTAGCAGTTATCGTGACGGAAGCGAAAGCTCCCATTGATTGGTGAATATCACAAATGTCAACATCTTGCAATAACGATGCACTTTCTAAAGTTTTGTCTCGTATCTTTTAGTTTTAGATATTTCTGTCCACGATTCAATTCATATCAGTCAGTAGAAATGTATTAGAGGAACCATAAAATAATCGTAAAATTCAGCAATACTGTATGACACAATATTGCTAACATAGAGGAATAAGCATCCTGCATGTACATCGGGAAACATCCTGAAAAGGTTGAAGATGAACAAGGAAACAACTGTTTGTTTATGCAAATCATCACCATAAAGTAGAGAATGCAAGAAGCCACATGGGCATTCTATCATTGACAACACGTGAGAGCGCATAGGATTGGTGTATTTAGTTGCAGTGCGCATGTGTGCGCGGTGCGGGCGTGCGGTGCTCTGAGGCCCGGTAAGTACCAGGCCAGCATGAAAACATAGGGGGTAAGTTTATAAAGTTTGTTGTGCGTTCGAGCGAGAGAGGCGACGATCGATGATGGAAAACTTGACGCTCGGAAAACTTTGTTGGAGGCAACTTCATTGCGTTATGTTTGGCTTGTTCGTGATGTTCGGAAAATTCGCTTGTGTGGCATTGACGGACTTGTGCCGCGTAGTGACGTTTGCCCGTACGATCGAAGCATTGCCATATGAGTCGCATCAGCTGTTCTTATAGCGTAACAATACTTAAAGGTGGACTTATATTATGTTTTCATTTTGTTAGGTACTTAATACAGTTGACTGACGTAAAAAAATTCAATAATTTTAGCAAGTTCCCAATTTCCCATTTCCAGTCCGATAGTAAGTTCGTATTGGATCCACCTAGCAGGTGCTGATAGGAAAAAAAAAAGCAAACGATCGCAAGCACTTTAAGCTCACATAGGTTGTAATGTAAGTGCAATAAAAAAAAGGTCATGTGTAGTGACTATCTCACGCGCCAAGCCGCGATAAAAATAATTGGCACCGCGTGCCCTACACGCTCAAGTAAATGATACCTATACAGATAACCTAGGCTATACGCATAAACTAAACAGGCGTTATAGAGATGAAACTCGATTATCAAATTTTAAAATGGTATGCAAATCCCGGGGCACCGTGCAGTTTTATTCGTCAAACATAATCGGTGTTATTACAAAAGAGCGCCTAAAGTTTTCGTTTACTCGTTTTAAATATGACATTTGACAGCAAAATGTATAGAATATCCGTCAAATTTAGGCAGTGTTTCGCTTAAATGATGCTTATATTCTTTTGTTATAACACCGAATAAGTTATAAATTAACAGATTCTTGTACACAATACATATGTTATTTTACTATTGATTTTGTGCTGGAAATAGGCTCACATTTATTTTTATTATGCTCTCTACCATCATGTACCTACCTACCTACCTACTACTAATTAACCTTCAGAAAGGACTTATATTATATATCGAAGCTCTACTTTAGCCACTTTGTTTGTTATAATACTTCTTCTTTGGCACTTCCGTAATTCGTTAATACCTAGTATGGAAATTGAAAATTAATTGAGAATAACGGATGATAACGAGTTGAATCAGATCATAGTTTTAGTTGATGAGGTTAACTGTTACATAAGCATGTACATAAGTAACAGTAAATGTCTAAACTAGTTATTAGCTCATCCCCTGAGAGAACATCCCTGACTCCCTGAGCTCCTTAGAAGATGATGGAACAAAAATGCAGTTGATGTACCTATTCCAAAACAGCGCGACACTGCGCACTAAAATTTCTCCAATATGTCTATTCTGTCTGTACCTACATACATTTAAGTTTAACGCAGGTAAACTATTTTTATTTATAGCTCCGATGCAGAGATTATACTTAGCCCTTAATGCAGCTTGTAGATAAAGGAACTTTGATCATTAAAGTATACACTCCGAGGTTTTTGGATCGTGACTTGTTAATATAAATCAAATTGCATGTAATAAAGCACAAAAATGATGTTATAGATGTTATTTTAGTTATTCGGATGTTCACTTTAATCAGTAAATAAAATATAACTTTATATACCTTAAGATATACCTAGATCAGTGGAGCTTGGGAATAAACTAAATATGCACAATCGTATAGCACTAAAAACACATTATCAAGAGCGTTTACTAACGCTCACGAAGTTGTATTTAATAAATGGCTACTAGACTTGCTGTAGAATAGCCAATAAATAACTTGCTACTCATGTACCTACTCGTTATTACTAGGAAGATGAATTCCGAGCCCAAGTCAAGAAAGGTGTGATTATCCCTAATCCTTTTGTTGCTATCCTCGCAAGGAAGGCTATCATTATAAACCTAGCAGAAATAAATCCTGCAGTTTTAATGGTGGACCCAAAGCCTTGACAAACCGACCATCGAGTGAAAATTTACGACACGCGAGCAAGAGCGAAAGTAGGAAACATAGCTGCATGGGACAAAGAATCGTAAACTGAGATTTAAAGAGAAAATTAGCTTTGAAATTCATAATCTTACGCAAGCGACAACGAGCAAACGATTCATATAAGTATCGGTAGTGTAGTTATTGATTGATCATTTTGTTATGTTTCATTAATTATTGGCGTTTATTTACTCTCACGCGTGGGAATATTTTAAAGTCTATCAATCATTTCATTTTTCAATGCGTTTAAAGCCGTCTCATGAAGTATCCTCCGACCGCCAGTTTCTCAAAGGCACGTTTAGGTACTGTAATTTATAAACTGTATAATTTATAAACGTAGTTAAATTGCATGTCAACAGCAAAGACAATTATAACCGTCATTGTATAATTGTCTTTGGTCAACAGTTAGTTAGCGTTCGTAACCGGCGACGGTAATTCACATTTTGCTACCAGAATATCAGAATATTCTGTAGTTCTGTAGCACTAGACAAACATACAACGATGGAGGTCGCACAAGTCAGGAAGAGCTGCGCACGATTCATGAGAAAATCTACCGGTTGTCAAACGTATGCGCCCGCGTTTCTCTGCGGGTGATTTAGCATGCATTGTTAGTAAATAAACTTAGGTAAGTACTTCCAATTTGAGGGCTACTACTAGAAAAGTTTTTATAATTTTATCCTAATCCTATGTTCTTTCTACTTCTAAATGAATTTGCGGTTTTAATCAAGGAATCTAACTATCTACCTATGAGGATAAGTACTGACAATCAAAAGCAGGTAAGGTAGACCTACAGGAGAAAGAGGCTCAAAAAAGTTAAATTAAAATTCATAAAAATCCCGAGTTCATTTCGGAAGCATATTTGCGACTTGTGGCACTCTCTGCCAGCAAAAAGTCCAAAAATAATAATACCCTACTGTTATTTTGTTTTCGTGTGTGGTTCATTCATATTCGGGATCGGCATTAGCATGTGTGTAACAAAAACTTGCCGACACAAACAAAACGGTACATGCGAAGGTTTTTTTGGACCTTGTCCCGTTGAATTTTGAACTGATGCATCATGTTATTGATACAGATTTGACTGTTTTTACTAAAATTATGTTATTACCTTATATATTATAAAATTATTAATAAAGAAAATGAAAATTCTACTGATGAACCCACGACCACTCTATCAAGGCTCCAGCGAATTTTACCATCTCTTTTCTAAATTACATATTGTACTCAAATGATTTTTTACCAAAAAAAGTGATTACCGTCAAAGCATGACAGACAAGCTTTTTTCCAACCTGTCAGCCCTACAACTAGTGCATGTGTCCACCCCCTCGTGTGACACACGTGCGCCCCGGCTGCGTACGAGCAGGTCCATAGACAAATTCCCATGTCTATTAGTGACACTTGTACGTGTGAGATATTACGTTAAATTAAAGGGTTATTGCTCTACATTGATAGAGTAGGAAGTGTGTGTATTTGTATGTAAATTAATAACTGCAAATTATGAGTGAAAATAGGCATAGATAGAAGGTTGGGTGATTTCATATAATGAATGCAATGCTCGATAAAAGAGGCTGCGCCAGTAAGAGTTAGGTAAACCTACGGGAAATGTAATTAAAAAATTCTAAACTCTTCAACGCATGTCTAGAAATAGGATTACGAGCGTAAGTTGACTTAAATATATACCACAAAATTACCCTCACCAAGATGGAATTCTCGGCTTTACCCTGACAATACGGTACAGCTCGTATGCGGATATAATGCGCGCGCGCAGCGTCGTAAACTCGCGCCTCGGACACGGTGCTAAACGCCCTTTTACTCTCTTTGACAACTATTTCTAGTTCACTTGCTGTATGAAAGCTTTAAAGGGTGAAGACACTTTGAAGGAAGAAATTCTATAGAATTAACTGAAGAAATTGTTAAACGTGTCTTATTGTTTGTTAGTCTATCAGATTGTAGAGTCTATGCATTGAAATAAGCTCCACGTTCTACTTAAATTTTAGTAATTTATCAAGACATGTGTAGGTGAGGCAGAAGTAATATTTCTATTGTGTAGTTCTTTCCTAATAAATATCAAAACTAAGTAACTTAATATTAGGAAACTTTAAATTTGTCTAAAACAAATCTATTACCAACACCCACCAACTATAAAACTCTAGACTCCCACGAATTAAAAATTTATTCGTTACTTGTAAACCGTAAGGTAAACATTTCGAAATAAATAACTAATTTCATCCCACTCCATTCCACCTGAAGTTTCAGTTGATTACACTTACATTCTTTTAATACATTTTCTAAACAATCTGATGGTTATGTGCTTTACTATGCTCAGCCTTGACCGATATAACTGAGACTCAACAGGTTTCGTATCTTTCATCTCATGATCTCACCTGGAGCAGTACAGGAATTATTCCAAAGGATAACCTTAACGGCATGTATTGCGGCTAAGACCCTGTAGTTATTTTTTAGAAACATTGCACATGATGGACTAAGAAGTCATATCATTGTTTGATTAGGAGACACGACATTTTATATTTTTATTTCCAGAAATTTGGACAATAAAGCGTAAGTATATTCTTTGTGGCCATAGATTTCGGTTGTCTAATCACCAGAAGAAAAGCTAATAACCATCCAATTTATTAAGTTGAATCTCAGATGAATTATTCCGCCCCCTGTCTTGGCTAGCCGATTAGTTACCTTATTTATCTATTGTGTGCGTGGATGTATAGCGGTTTTGGTAATCTGTAGTTGTGGATTCCCTAAAGCACTCTCAACCCTCGCCAGTGTAGCCACTATCAAGTGTTTGATATCCCCTTCCAGAATATTCACTTTCATACATATGGTTTCGATACCCTCGAGCATTTCTAATAGAATATCTCGCGCTGGAATTTTTTTGAACATTTCTTTTTAAAATGTCAACTACTTTTCTTCCTTCTTTTCTGAGTTATGTTTCTTTGAAATTAATTTTATGTTATACGAATTTGACAAGCAATCAGCAATTTTTTTGTACAATTTTCGCTATCGCTTTGCTTTTGCTAATAAGGGGGCTGGATATACTTATATTCTTTTCTATTATACTGATGGCTATATGCGACAGCAATGTTTTAGTTGCCTGAGATACCGGAACCAACACCCATATCACAAGTAAATACTATTCCAAAGACGATTATTTAATGCACGTATATCGACCTATAAATGTGGATATTACTTTAGCTTATATATTTACTACCTTTATCGCTCAGTATTTTGAACAGTTTGCATAATCAGTGCATTTGCTACGGGGCGTTCTTTTATTTCTAAAATGTCTGCGTACATACATGCGTGGAGGGGATGCGGCGCGCCGCATCATTCAACCGGTGCGGCTCGTCGCAGCCCCAGAGCAACGGAGCGGTTGACGGCTGGCCGCAAATAGTGCGTCGTTATCATGCGGTTTCATATAAAATTCGATGTGCGGCCTGCCGCAGCGGCACGCCGCATTGCGGTCAGCCGCTAGTGCGTTTTAGGCCTTATTCCAAAGGATAACCTTTGTACTATCATATCATTGTTTGACTATACCCTCACTACTAGCGAAAATTGTACGAATTTGACAAGCAATCAGCAATTTTTTTGTACAATTTTCGCTATCGCTTTGCTTTTGCTAATAAGGGGGCTGGATATACTTATATTTTGTTTTAGTTACCTAATGCCTGATCAAAGGTTTACGATATTTAATGCACGTACGGTATAACAATACTGAACTAACTAGTATGATAAGTACCTATTACCTATGTACTTACCTAGTTAGGTATGAATACAGGCATCTATAATATACAGAATGATTTTTGGTTGTCAACGATCCCGAAAACTACGGAATCTCCTCATCATTTTTCTCCATGGAAGCATACATGGGAAGTGTCTGGTTCCTGTATTTTTATCATCGTTTATACACATATGCGAAAATAGGAACTTAATTTATCTGTTGCCTTAATCACAACCGATTGAAATATATGAAGTGATTGTTGCAAGGGAATCAATGAATTATTTTAGAATAAGTAGGCACTAAACCACGTGGTTTAGAGGCGGAACTGTCTAAAGCTACTTACTCGCTTTCTTCGAACGTCTTTGAGAATCGAAACTCTACTCAGAATTGATCAGGAAAATACCTATATTACTGGATTTAGTAAATCCGGCTAACACATTCGAGGAAATTTTGTCTAATTATTTACTTAGTCAACAGTTGATGGGAAAAAATATAAGACTGAAAAGATTATAACTGACCTCTGTAGGTACTGTTCTAAATCATTAACCTAATACAAGATTCGCGTTTCTAACAATCATCTCTACTTACATACAGGGTGTTTTTTCGTTACCACCCTTAACGAAGGGTACGTATTCTATACATCAAATAAAGTAAGTTTATGGCAAAAAAAAATGCTGGGAAACGATGTATATTTTTATGTCATTTTTTTTTTATTTCTTGATTGGGCGAAATTTATAGTTTCTAGTGATTATGCAAGTTTTTTCATAGACAGATATTAATTATTTCTCGTGAAAAAATCTTGCTATACGCGTCAATGTGCATTTATGCAGAAAAACGCAGTCTATTTAGTCAACTTTGGACCCTAATATTTTGGAAACCAGACTAGATAGGCTTCCATGGAGAAAAATTATCGTGATGATGAGGAGATTCCGTAGTTTTCGGGAACGTTGACGACCAAAAATCATCCTGTATAGTACCGTGTCAAAAATTCGATAAAATATTGGCTATGCACTTATTTATTATGTTTTTACGGCCGATTGGTGTAGTAGGTAGTGGCCCTGCTTGGGACGTCATAGGTCCTGGGTTCGAATCCCAGTAGGTACGTGCAAAAAGGCTTATGTGGCTACTCGAGACCATTTTTACAACCTAGAGAACCTCCATAATAAGTGGTCTTGTCTCTCCCTGGGTTTAGAAGCGGCATACGTATGGCTCGACCAAAGCCCGAGAAATGTCATTAGGTACTAGTCTCTTCGATTAATGAGAACCTGATCCAAATTTATTTAAACCTAGATAATTTTAAATTAAGTATAAAATACTTTGTGTAGAAATTAAGGCGAACCTTGACTATATACTAAACTAGAGTTTAAAATCTGTCTAGCTAGACTAAGCTCACTTGTAGTAAATACTAAATCCAGATTAAAGTTAAATCGAGGATTAGCACACATGTCGTCTTGCTTTTTTGACATAAACAGAAAGAGCTGTCATGTATCCTAATTCCCGATTAAGTTAAACCTAGATTTACGCATTCGCTCAAGCGGACCTAAACTAGTCTAGACTTAAACCTCTTCTTGTACCTAAAGTACCAGAGCACCAGAGATGTACAGAGACGTCTAAGTACTAGATCCAGACTCAGTACACTACTACATAGGAGGCATCTAACCTATGAATTCTATCCAGAGCAATCCATACTAAGTTCCAGACAGATGAATTACGCACACATTCCTCTGCAAGTCGGTGTTCTATCGTATCTCCAAGTAACACAATTCAATTTATACTATTTCTGATGGAGGTACGGTAGAGTGAACCACCGAAAATATATACCTGTATCATACAGATACTCCCAAGTAGTATATTGTTCCATTCCGCAGTCATAATCTTCATGTCTATTATTATTATCATGTACATTTCTGTCTAAATTCTTTACCACTATTCTGCAGCTACGTTTGCTGAAACTTATTTAATGGCAGAGTCCATTACTTTAAATTACTTTTTTCGGGTCACTTGTGCTTGTTCTATTTCCATACGATTGAACAATATAATGGTTCCTACACACTGCCGTCAGTATATTCTGAGCCAGGACGAGTCTAAGTAGCGCTTGTAATATTTATAGGTTTGTCATGTCTTGCCTGGATGTTTCCCGCTTGATTTCCGTCATCTAGCCGAGATTGACGTGTACGAAAGCTCTCGTTATATCTTCCACTTCTTGGAAGTCGTTTGAGCTACTATAACGTAAAACTACGTATCTTTAGGAAGAGTACTGGTGACAGGAACGACGCGCGTAAGGAACGAAAAATAATTAATATCCTGTATACTGAGGCTTGTCATAAACAGTATAAAATACGCTGTTAAAGGTGGCTGTATATATAAGAGTACGCTATACTGGGCTCCAACGGTCAAACTAAACTAGCTAACTAAACTATTCCCAAATTAGTGCTGAAGTGTACAGGCACATAAAAATTTTGAAACATAGGTTAGTAAAGTAGGACGCAAAGACAAATTGAAGTCGATCAACTCCTTTGTCTACATTTTGCATTCAAAACACTAGCCTTCATACAATGAATAGGTAATGCAGAATATTTTCGGTATTGTATGGAAAAGAATAACATTATAACTTATGCATACTGTCGCTGATACGACGAATGAATGTTAACTAGTAAATTAAAATCCTATTTTTTGGCACCCACCCAGGTGCATCATCAAACATAAGTAATATGTCATAGGTACGAGTATTAACTAAACATGGTGGAGCCTTACTTACATACCTACCTAGCATTTTCCTATTATCTTTTTTGTTCGACATCAAAAGAATCGCAAATAACCTATGTTGTATTTATCTATAGATTTCAGCAACTGTAAACATGCAGAAATGTTTGTTGCGTAAATCATACTTTAAAGTAATAAATAGCAAAGCCCACTTCAAATGGTTTTTATACTAAACAAATTAATTCAATCATTTCTTTAGCTATCCATAGATGCGCACAATGAACTAAACGGGATGTTTGCTCTTGCCTTAAATTAAGAAACGGGATCAATGCTTAGCAAAAAATAGCTCAACCACGAAGCTCAAAGCGAAACTTTGCCGAAACTCCTAACGCTACTGTCGTGTGCAAAAACTACAATACAAAGTCGCCAACTGCAGTTACACTGAAAACTTTACTCTAACGCAACGATTCAAGCTCTTATTTTACATGTACCTAAGTACATTGAAAATTATCAAAAGCTCCTAAGCATTTAATTATACTGAGTTTGCAACAAAACCAGAAATGAATTTATGCATGAAGCATCACAGAATTTCTCCTGTTGCATCGGCGGGATGTCGGGTAAAAGAACAATAGTCTTAGTTTTAATCTCGTTTTTTAATGTTTTTTTGTTGTGTTTCGAAGCCAGTTTGTGTGCGGCGAGTTTACGACCCCTCCCCGCCACTCCGCGCCCCTTTCTCCGACAGGCTGACAGGACATGTACCAATTTAAAGCAGGGATGGCGATTTTAGGGCATTAGGCATTTATATTTTAATGCGATATAAAGAAAACTTGATTTTTTAAAGGTATGTCCTATATTAGTTAGATAGAATTGTAATTAGATAGGGTAGGATTCGCATTAAAATCTATAGATAGGGTAGGATTTTGTTGAATGCATTTTTAGAAATAAACCTTTTTTACTTTACTTTTACTTTAGAAGGAAGGGAAGATAAGACACCTCTAGGATCATATTAGATAGAATAACCATTCATCAGAGTGTGTGTGTGTGTGTGTGTAGATTGCCCAAGATGTGCTTTAGGTATGATGAATAACTGAAATCGAAATGATTATTTTATTTCTTATGTTAGATTCTTGTCATAACATTTACGAAATTATAACGAGGTCCTTATCCCGTTGTTTCGTCAAACCGTTTGCTTTCTTTTGTCATAAGGAAGGATATTTCTTTATTTGTCTTTCCTAACTGGTTTGCTGGAAGAAATCTCTTTAAAACATAAGCACGACTTTATACATTTTCTATACGATCAAGTTTTAAGTTAACATATTTTATTTATGTACTTACAAAATATAAGAATAAGATATTTTTCAGAGTTCCACAACCACTTCACAACCCTAATTACTGGGTGATCCTGATCGTTTGTACGCACATTTAACTTGCTCGTGCCCAATCGCTATTACTTGAAGACGTGCCCGGGCATGGTGTGATTTTGATACCCCGAATAAAGAAGGCTGAAAACCGCGGAGTTGACACCTCTTGTCAATAACTTGGTAAGGCATACGTTCTGCCTGACCTAGGCCACCCATAGACACAACCTCCAGCCGATTCCAGTTATAGTTACTAAAAGCACCTAATAATACTTTGCATTGGCTTATTATACTGCATCTGAGTGTACGAGTAGGTTCTTCATAAATGTACATATTTAAATATGTAAGGTAAGATACACGTGATCGGCAATCCATAAGATTATAAACTGTAAATAGCTAGTATCTAGTCAAAGATGGTTATAGTACCTACCTATTGTATAGTATTGTATCTTGTGTGTTTTTTTTTCTGTGTACAATAAAGAATATATATAATATATATACCTAGTAGAAAAACCATCCCAAATCTGCCCAACAATATCGGTACGGTAAAACAACACAAAAATTTGTATGTATGGACTTTCAGCGTCCGACAGTGTCAGCTCCGTTGAACTTCCCGCCTTTGTGGCCCGAATACACGAGAGTTCATTGATATCTTGTTTCAGCCCCGAGGAATAATTGAACCCCAATTTCGCGCTTTTTAAAAGCCATACTTATTATTATGAGGTATGTAACCTTACTTATTAATCAGTAGGTACCCCCCAATATTGTAAAACTGGGAAATACAGAACAGTCTTTTCCAAAGTGGGCGGTAATGTCCACTTGTGGGCGCTGGAGGCCTGAAGGGGGCGGTTAAGGGCCAAGTTTAATTTTGAAAAATTTAGTAGGTAGGCTGCTCGGAAAAATATTATTATTAGGGATATCTACGTAAAAATTGGAAAGAATGCACAATCTGCTACTACACGGAAACAATTTTCCAAAAGCGCTGGTCCAATAAGATAAGGCGAAATTAGCCGGTAAATGCCGGCTACCTAACCGCACGTAGACGGCATTTTAACGCCTAGCTGTTATCGTTTGCAATAATGATTTACTACAGCCAACTACAGCTCATTCATATAATCACGAACGTCTTCGATGAAAACTTTTATAAGAGCTTTAAAGAAATTATGCTGAAATTATTTAGCTTTCTTTGTGTTCCTACAATCACTCCTATATTAAAAGTAGGATGTACCTAAGAAATTTATCAAAATATTTAAATGATACCATAAATAAAAAGTTTTATAAATATATCTAATATATAAAATAAAAAGTTTTTTTAGTAAGTTACGTAGGTATAAATTATTAGTACTAGCTAACCGTATAAATTTTTCACGAAATATTCGATAGCATGGTTAAAATATAACATACCTGAAACTACTGTGCCCCATTTTCTACAGCATGCCAGCCGTGATATCCGCAAAAAGGCTGTACACAACACAACCACAACAGACACGAGAAAAAAATCAAAATTAAAAAAAAAGAATTCGAAATTCCCGCGTTTGGCCGCAACGAATGCACGCGCGGTTCGCGCAGTGTCGTCGCGCGTTAAATGAAGCGAGTACTGTCGGGCTAGGGAATGACAGCCACGCAGCCTCCGGCTATAGAGTATCTATTCTAGCGCGCTGCGCATACGCATCCTAGCCCTCCCCACCATTTCAGTGCCATTCATGAAAACCCCAACCCCGCTCAATGAGAGCTTTTATCTTGAACTGGTTAGGCTGAAATATAAATAGATTTATGGTTGGAATTATTACTATTTACCACCTATGTACTTTTATGGTAAAGTTTATTTAGCTAGTTACTTACAAGTATGTATTTAAATTATTTTAAACATAAATCAAGCATAAATCTTAAAAAAACATTAAAAAAAGCTTTTTTTTTCAGTATCGGCTTAACGTCGAACTTTTGACAATGATCTGTGATGATATTCAGAAACTACTTACCTATAGATGACTTCTGATTTGGATATAAGTTTGTATACATACATATACATATAATCACGCCTTTATCCCTTACGGGGTAGGCAGAGCACCAAGGGCCGATAGAACCAGATGGTGCCACTTCTGACCAATTTTGAGGGTATAGTTGAGATGTACAAGTTCGGTTAGTAGTAACAAGTATGTATAGATAGATAAATACTTTATTGCACTATAAAAACTTTGTACATAGTACCTTCTTAATGCTACATAGCATTCTCTTCCAGTTAACCACTAATGCTGGAGTTACAGGGTAGTGCCCAAGTCCCAAGATATAAACATGTAAATTTTCGCATTTAGCGGAAGATTCACGAATTGCCAGTGGCAGACCATTCTACACAGACTACTGGCGAGCCTGTGTTTTAATCAAGATGTTGTAGAGAAAGGTGAGAAGATGGAGATTACATCTATGTCGAATATTGAACCTCTTTAGATACTCAGATACTTATGTGATTTATAATAATTCGTGCGGTCTTAAATCAGCTAAATCCTGAGACCTGTGAGTAATAACGAACTAGCCAGTTATCCTGTATGTATGTATACCTATGCAAATTGACGAAAGGGGTAGGAAATTACACCTACAGCAAGCCTAAGAAGCATAATATTCGAGAAACTTCAGCCTGCATACTGTACATACCTTAGCTTTTAATGGTATCTTAGAATACAGGGGATACATGAGCATTTATTTTACCAGCAAATAATTATCAAGGGATGAAAGCATTAATCCTTATCTCCCAGATAAAGGCCCTTGGCACCAAGGGTCGGAATTTGGCAAGCTTTCGCAATAGCCCTTATCTAGCCTAGGCAAGTGCGGAAGTAACGGCTTGTTGCGCAAGCGTGCGGATGGAGGGGGCGTGGGCGGACTATCACGCATCCGCACGCGTGACGTATTGATACGATACCATTTCTGGACCTAATTGTTGTAAAAATATGTTAACTCTATTTAAAAAACGTATCATCAGGGTACTTTTGGTCCTTAGGTTTGGCTCAGAACAAAACAAAGATTAAACTTCTCACTGCCATGCAGCTCGTCATGAGCAAATAATATACGTAGGTAGGTACTCTAACATCGCCGAAGACACACCCGGTCCTGACCGTAAGCGGTTTACTTTGGTACACTGTGGGCCCATCCTTGTTTGAGAGTGTACATACACCCTAAAATGCGTAAGTTGCGCTCTTTATGCAGACAACCTATCCAGAGTGTATATACACCCTAAAATGCGTAATGCTCCTTATGCCGTACCCATCAAATTCTATAAAGCCATGCATTTTCTTACAATACATCAAAATAAAAACATGTAGAGACTATAACAGACCGAATTATAAATTATTTGTCATCAAGAGGATATCCAAAAACTTCTTTGTTACCTATCCATGAATGTAAGTAAGTAGATAAAAACTTTATCTGAACTATTTTTTCAGTAGATTATGTATTTTAACTTTCACCAGTAGGGATGATCGGGGTAGTGTCACCATATTACGTACCTCTGTAAATCAGTAAAAAACTAACACCAGTGCAATAGTTCACTGCCATGTCGCTACAATGCAATGCCTAAAACCAACACCTACTTACTTATATACACGGCTGTGTTTCCGAAAACATCGTATGGGAGATCCCACAGTCACGTTTAGCACAGCGGGGACAGATGTAAATGATCAGGTTAAAGTCGCTAGCTTATCGCCTGAGAGAATGCCCGAGTTCCTTAGTCGACTCTTACGACATGCACTAAAGGAGATTTAGCTGATGTATTCTAGTTAAACATCCACACATGACCGCTGCTTATACTTAGGCGTGCACCTTCCAAGCGGGAGGCGTAAGTTCGATCCCAGTCACGGACCTGTACCAATGAATTTATTTCATGTACAGATTTTAATGTTGTAAAAGTTGTCACTTAGCTCATGCCTCGGAAAGCCCGTAAAACTGTTGGTCTTGCGCCTGATCTCTCTCCGGTCGTGTCGGCTTTCCGTCCCATCGGACTATGAGAGTAACGGAATAGAGAGTGCATCTATGTTTGCGCACACACTTGTGCACTATAATATCTCCTGCGTACCTGGCCAATCTCCGTTGGCCGAAATACGGTCGGACATCATCAAGTATACTTAGGCGAATTACATAGGCAAAGGTAACAGTATTAAGCTATTCTTTAGGTAGGTACCTAGTTATATTTCCCACTTGTTACCTAGCCATACCAGTGAGAGTTGTTACCTTTGTCTCCTAAGTTATGCTTGAGCTTTGTAAAGCTTTTGGCTGAATAATCACTTGAAAATTTAATATGGGAACCTTAAAGCAATTCTTTATCTTTAAGTAGGTAGGCCTCCAATGTGTTAAAAAGAGGGGCTTTTCAGGTGCCTCCACCTCTTAGGAAGCCTGCGTTGTTCTAAGCTCCACCTATAACATAAGGACTTGACACATTGGGTGCTAACACACAAAACCCTGTAGGTCGTACCAGAAGGTACCCTATGTAAGATTATCATAAAAGGTACGGGTCAATTGTACTGTAAAAAATACGTGTAAACTTAAAGCAACATAAAACTTATTTTTTTTAAATGTTTTGATCAAGGTATGGCACGAACAAGACACAACTTCCATTATCTACAACTGGCAGAAAGGCAAAGAAAGAAACATTGGCGATAAAACCTGAGAAAAAAACTATAATTAATCTGTCATTTACATTTTTTTACGTCAGGAAACCTAAATTATTGTCACAATATATTATTTTATAAATATATAGTTTATTAGAAATGAGCGCGGATAAATTTAAGTGCGAACCATGCCGCACGATCAACCTGGCAAAACAGATCCGGCAGCAGAAACCTGACATGCAGATGTATGAGAAATGCAGTCCAGCAGAGAAATTCGATTGCTGCAGAATACCTGGTAAAAACGGCATCCACGGAATCTATAGAGATACATAAATAATATATCTATACACATGGCGGTATTCCCGAAACAGGGTAGGCAGAACTGCGGATTCACCAAGGAGGTCCTATAGCCACGCTTAGCATCTATGGGGATTTTGAAGGAGGATTGATCTCCAGGATGGTGGTGGCTCTACCTTTCACGTCACTTGTAATGAACACGTTTAATTAGGTAGTGAAATATGGTTCACCACAGTAAAATAGTGCAAGCAGTTTTGTAAAACGCTGTAGCTTTACAGCCTATTGCAGTCCACTACTAGACGTTGGTAGATCTCCACCAGGGCACGTTACAAGGCTTGTTTTCATGTTTTCGTCATCCAGTTTCTGCCAGCCTCTTCAAGTCATCGGTATGATGAATAAATACCACCTGTTAAAAAATACAATCATTCTTCCATTCCTATTCTGAAAGATGCAGCATAATTTGGCTAAGCTATCTAATCATATTCTTCTTCTTCAGCCTATTGCAGTCCACTGCTGGATGTAGGCCTCCCCCAGGGCACGCCACATGGCTACTGCTACAGGGGGGTTTCGCCCATAGTCACCATGCTGGGCAGGCGGGTTGGTGACCGCAGTATGATTTTCGGACTATGATGTCTATATCTAATCATATTACGATCGAAATGCAAAACTATAAACTTATACACTTCAGCTTTAGGTATCAAATATGTCTTGTAGTCTAAATCAAATCTCTACCAGTCATGTTATTGCGACGCATTGCGATCTTTTACAAGACTAATTAAAATGTTTCTACATTGTTGTAATAGAAACTCTACCAACTTCATGTTTCCCTGATCCCTATTTTACAAGCTATGTAGTACTGGACCGGGTAATGTACTTACGTACAGCTCCACCAATTTTATGATCCTTTCTAGATACTACCTAAACTTACATCCACATTTCTTATCAATAACTGACACAATGGTCGGTTCTTATATGTAACTGTTTATTATTACCATGTTAAAAAGATGTTAGTAAATTAACCTAATATATCTAAAAATCACCTAATTCGATTTAGTAGGGACAGATTCGACTGCGTACTTTAAGGCATTCGCTCTGCCCCCTTAGTGGGGTGTCTTGGTAGGGTATACTTAATGGAAATACCCATCCATAGGGTTTTTTACCTATGGATATTTTTTTATTTAAAAGTTGTCCGTAATGTTATATTTTCAGAGGTTCCATTGACACCGACCTGTATCAAAGTTTGTACCAGAGGCGACGATATCCGAAGCCGGTGCGACGCCAGAGCATTAGCTGCAAGCCGACCCTACTATGCACATGGCAAACTAATGTACGCCATCAAAGTGAGTGTAACCTCTTACAGTTTTTGTTTTGCTGGTAATTACAGAACTAAGATCCGCTGTTCACTGGCATCCGTTTTCAATCCGTTCCGCTAACTAAAATCAACCTCCATTAAACTTCATGCGTGTTAGTAGCTGACGTTTGTTTGCCAACCTTCATGCAGGCTGGGCTGCTGGCAGGCGCTGTTTACTTCACATACAGGCAAGGCGTGTGGGGCACCCAGAGAGAAGTTAGTGAATGCATCCGACGATGGCAGGAGTACTTTAAAAGCCTCAACACTCGACGACCGCCTACTTTCGATGAAGACGGCAACGTTGTTGTAAGCTAAACAAAATGATTCTATTCCTGTACGGTTTACGGTCTAGACTAGATTGTCTAGACTACAGTGTGCGCTGATATTGTATTTTGTAGCAAAGCTATACCACCTGTAGATCCATGTGTGCCTGGTAATTCTAGTTACGTCACCCGTTGTGCGCCATGGTCACTAATGTAAACTCGTTGGCACGTCACTGGGTACGCACATACATGCTTTACATGATACTAAAAAACTATCCTGAATATCTGTGGCTCCAATTTTAAATTTTTCCTATGCAGTGTTGTTTGTTATTTAAAACGATAGTCTAAATTGATAGAAACTGGTGAACTTTTGGGTGGAAAGAGCCGCTCTACCTACTTAATCATCTTTCATTCTAATATTCTATTAATTAATGAAAATATATAACTTTCCTATCTAAGTTTACGATCGAAACGTTCGTTTGTTGAACCCATACAAAACTGCCTCTTATATGTAAACCGCGTATATGTAGTATCTAGCTAGCGCCACTAAATAAACACTTTAGATATAATCTAGGTCCCTCGTTCATTCTGAGATGCTAGTGTTTTGGTGTTCCTAGATGAAAAACGTGGTTTGACGGAGACAGGCTGATGTCAGATTAAACGTCTGGCTCCAATAACATCCCGGCTTATTGTGGACATAGAATACTGGAAGTCTGGAACTGAAATGGAGGGAGGGAAAATAGTTTAGTTTGAGTGAGAATGCCCCAATGAATGGCAGTTTTGATACACGATAGCAATATAGTGTTTGTCTCTTCTATCCTATTGTATATCGATGTTAACACACACGGATATCAACTGTAAAGATCTGTGTGGGACGAGTAACTGCGCACGTTCTATGGGCTATGATAACCTGGTAGCAGCACGTGCACCACATTCGAGGGACGCCATTCCTTTCCTTGTGCTGGGGTTATGAAATATTTGTCATTCTTGTGGAATGCATTGCCTGAGTTCGCGACGAGGGGTGTAAAATAAACTAAGTTTAAACAAAACTTAGAGTAAAAATTTATCTAGCTTCATTCCCCATAAAATTTAAATTTTTAATAATACCTATAATGTATGTATCTGTTTTAGATATTCTTAAATAATTTTACATAGCATAATACAATAAGGAAGTTTATGACAGACTCTGCATTTTCAAGTTTTAATCGAAGATTTCCTGCTGTAACTAACTAATGGCCAATTTCAATAGTAGTGATTTTGGTATGAAAACAATAATTGAAGGCTTGATTTTCGAATTTGATCTGATTAACTAGTAGATATTACAATTTGCTGTGAGTTAGTTAGACATATCTAAGTTCCAGGACAGTTAGGCACTAATGTTCTATATACGTGCTATGCCGGGACAATTCAGCAGGGTACTTTCACGTATAATAGACACATGCACATAACGAGTATATAGCGTGATATATATCCCACATAAATGAGGCCGAGGAAGCATACTTCCTTTATGATAACAGCCTAGTATAATTAGGTCATATCATTGAGTGTCACATTTTATTCTCGCGTATTAATGACACAAATACCTACATAGTTTTTACTCCATGTTATCCTGCTTTATCCTCGGATTCATGTATTTTTAGCTTTGCTCATCAGTTTATCAGCTCACCGATATAAATGGAATGCCTACAAATGATCGTTTTATTGCTAAAACTCTACTACGCCCAATGTCCCCAAAGAGCTTACTCAGAAGTGTCTAAATCAGACACCCACTTTTTATAACATTGCATTTGGTAAATACATTTGGGTAGGTACCTACGTACAGAGCAAATAGGATATATTAAGATACTGCAATATACGTACAAGTACAATAATACGTACAAGTGTCAAACAAAACTACATAAATATTAGAATCAATTATCACCATAACCTTACGTGTAACAGAATACAATGAAAATAACGCTCAAGAGAAATTTTTCACAAAGTTTGAGACTCAAAACCACATTTTTATTTTTCCAGATAGTATAGAGATTTCTAAACTACTCGGCAATGCTCATAGTATTTTGAAAAATAATCATTTGTGTGTAGTGCATAGGACCTCTTAGATTGGAATATTTTAATGGCATTTCCCTTATCATACCCTGTATACTGTTTAGCGTTTAGGTCATTGGGTTCTTGCACCAAAAGAAATATACCTATCTCTCAGATTTGTAAAAATTCCATTTGTCCAGGGCACAGTAATATTTTTATATATATTTCACAGAGGAAAGAACCTTCCGGAGGCAGCTCAGGCAGCATCATCTCTCCTCTATACAACGTCTACAAGGAGATTGTCACAACGTGCTTTGCTGGTAAGAAATAGGAAGAACTTTCCATCTATTGGCCGTCAAATGAGATGTAGATACGAGTAGCTTAATACATAATTCGAGGTTTTTAAGTCGTTCGTTGCGAATTTTTATGGGTAGGTATTACCTAATGAACTAATGATTGATTCAATTTTGTTCAAAAGGATTAATCGACCAGTTGTGCCAATTAGGAAACTAATAAATATAGGTAATTATGAATGAATGATGATGATGAGACCAAATAGCTCTCCCTATCATTTATCAATCCCAAGATTTCAGTGTATGATTTCAAAAACATGTCTCAGGAAATTGGCTGAGCGACTTACCAAAACTATCATTCCGTAACACGACGGCGACATTAGCAACCTAAGTATCTATCCTATCAATTTTAAAGAGGGCCGTTAATTCCGGTCTGTCACCCTATTAGAAGACTGGAGGAATAAAATGTTTGATCTGTCCCACTGTTGATACTAGGTTGATACTAACAGAAGGACAGATCAAACATTTTTTTCGTGCACTCACCTTAGGGAACCAATCCAGAAAACAAGCCTAAAAGGACCTTGTCTTCGCACTCATATTTTTCTTGAAAAAAAAAACTTACTAAAACTGCAGATTCAAGCCAAGCGTTTCAAGTCACGAAAATTGTGACTTCTTACTGAGTGAATAAAAGGTTATTTTCGCGAAATTTTGCCAAAATGTTATTAACAACTTGTATTTTCAGGTGTGGTCAAGGTGCCAATGATTATAAAATGCGCATACATCGACTACTTGAAGGCTCTGGAGCGGAAATACGAGCAAGACGAGAAGGAACGCAAAATCAAAAAGCGAGGATAGATTCTTAATAACTTTTTTATAACTGGGTTGTAGAAAGGAGGGTCTGAATTCTAAATCAACGTCATTTGTTCTTTGTGTCTAGAATAAATAGTTAAGCCATTTTGGAAATTTCAATCATCGTAGTTCAACCTGAGTAAGAATTGTGTGGTTTCCAAAGAAAACCATACCTATTGCTGAAGATTTAACACGACACGAGAAGGTTTTTATAATTTGGAGTAGGTAAGTGCATACATAAAAGATTTCGATCTGTTAGTGAATATTTTATAATATTTAATAATATGCAAAGTCAAACGTTTTTATTAATTCACTCACTCATAAGCGAGATTTTGTAATCAAAAGCTTTCTGCGCCACGTAAGCTACCTATACATACACTTAGTACATTTACAGTGCGGCAATACTTTTATATATACTATAACGAAGGGTATATATACATATAAATATATATATATATATAATACGATATATATATATAATAAAAAGGTAACGGATCGCTGTCTGTACATGGAAGATATATAAAAAATATTATAGGAGACCTTTATCAACGCAATAGGACCCAAAACGAAAAATGATTTTTATAGTGTCCAATTTTTGTCTGTTTGTCTCAATGTGCATTTATGCTCTGGACCCTGGAAACGTTTGTTCCATGCATGATGAGGAGATTTCGCTAATCTCAGCTGTCTGTAATGGACCTTTATCAACGCAATAGCCCAAAACGATGATTTTTGGACTGTCGATAATTCGAAACGGCTGATTTCAGTTTTCAGGAATATATTGTGACAGGTCCCACTTTAACATATAGGCTACTTTTTATGCCGGGAAAATATTTTTATCCCGGATAATTTTGACATTTTGTTTTTTCTGTAGTCCATGCGGACAGAGTCGCGGGCGTCCACTAGTTGTAAAATATTTTCAAAATTTTTAATACAGGTAGGTAGGTGTCATAATAAAGTTCTATCTAGCATCAAATAATGGAGACCATGGAGAAGAAATAAAAGAGGAGTAGCGGCTAAGTATATAATGTTTTTTCTAATGTGTTTGTCATTACTAGTAGGTACCTACCTAATGTTTATACTCACATGGGTAGGTAATATTCTGTCCATTTGATTAAAACTCTTTTTTACATCCATAAATTATATTTTATTTCTATAAAAAATGTACCTACCTATATTGCCCAGCAGTGGGACAGGTGTAGGTTATTTCAAAGAACTAAGTGACTGGATTGTTTTCGTATTGAAAGCGAAATTGCTCGCTCTGCACTGCTTATACTCGTAGTGGTGTCTTGTTTCTGCTTCTATAATCCATGGTAACCCCTTGTGCAACCAATTTCTGACACAAATAGACCTAGCTTGCTTTGATAATTACTAAATTAATTTATTCTTTGATAAGTGTGGGGTTTATTGCATTTAACATTGGTGTCTAAAAGCACATTTTTTTTATACAATGTTTCAGTCAAATTATCTGAATTGCTTCAACTTCAGTACCTTTGAGTTCGCCTCGCAATTTCGGAGCCATACATTTCGACAAATGTTGGATTGTCATCTGTGCCACCGGCGAGCAGGTACTCCAAGTGCCTGATGTAGCATATCGCTATCCTGAAATAAAGGAAACTTTACGTACGTAAGTAGAACCTAGAAGAAGGTAAGCATTTTATAGATGACTAGACAAACATTTGACCGCCGCCATCGTGCCTGATGTTAAGCAAGATGCGGCCTAAGGTGGTACCTGATTTGAGGGCAGCACTGTTAGATACCATTAGCATCTGTTAACATTGAAAGAAATTAGTTCTATTGGTTTACCGCAACATGGCGAGTTTTTTTATTTTCCTGGTTAGGCTTTAAATTACAGAATGCAGCTTAACATGCCCTTTTGTTACACCCTATACAACCCGGTTTTCATATGACCTTACCTAAGACACTCAATTTTGGAGTATTTTTTCTTGGATGGCTTGGTAACAGGTAGCTTGGACCTCAGCGAGTCGAAAGCGCGATTCATGTCCTTCATTCTTGTCCTCTCCCGATCACAAGCGGTTTTTTTGTATTCTGAAAATTAGAGAGTTGGATCTTAAATTCTTCATACGTAAACAGTACGTAAATGATTTTCGTGCATTACCTACGATGTGGTGCCACGCAGTCAGACAAGTTAAGAACCAATTACCATTTTTTTCTCCGACATATTCGAAAAGTGTGACAGCTTTGTTTGTTACCTTACCTTTCCTTCTAAATAATTTAAAAGCCCCTTATATCCAGGGGTATAATGACAGGGTTCTAAGTTAGCAAAACGCCACGGGCTCCTAATCGGAAAGGGCCCCTGTCAAAGGAGAATCCGAACATCCAACGTTATTTACGGGGGCATCTGATGAATTTGCCACGGGTCTCGAACGGTATACCTAGTTACGACACTGCTTATATCCCTTTGGACGCATACACCTACCATGTGTTCCCAAAAATCTGGTAGCCAGAACTGTAGTATCATAAAGAAGATCCCTCAGTCACGTTTAGCATAGCGGGGACAGATGTAAATGATCAGTGACAAGTTGGTAGCTTATCGCCTGAGAGAACGCCCCAGAGTTCCTTAGTCGACTCTTACGACATGCACAGAAGGAAATGCAGCTGATGTATTCTAATAAAGCCCCGATCAGCACGTTACATGTGTTAAAATACCTTTCTCCAACTGAAGAGCTCGTTCCTTCCAGCTGACTCTGTTCTCATGCTGTACAGGATCCTCTGAGGGTTTGTCTTGAGATTCGTGAGAGAAGTCCAGGGAGGATTCCGAATTGGCTGTTTCTTGAACCATAGACGTCTCCCTGAAGTCATGCTCGTAGTATCTTGGGGCTACAAAATAAGTCATGCCTACTTACTTTTATATTCTTGGGTAGGTTAGCTTTGGTTAGCTTATCTAGCTATCAATTTATACTTAAGTTACCTCTGTATAAATTAAATTGATTACTGTGGCAACGAAAGTTTCACTAAAATTCGAAGGCGCCTGTACAGATTTTGATGAAATTTTTTGTTAAATGGACAGAGGCTTAAACGTAAATGATAATATTTCCTAAGAATAACACAATTTGAAGCGTGAAAAGCACTTCTGATAGGTATTACTCGTAGTAGGTTCGACATTACATAGCATGCTTATTAGCCACGCATTGTTTTGTTATAAGATCGCGCTAGGCTACGGAATACGCAATACACTATTTATGAATCGACTATAGAAAGATGAGTATGAAAAGGAGAAAGCAGGTAGCTTACCCTCATGTGAATGGTCCAGCTCATGCGGCCTAAAGTAATTTATCCTCTTAGGTTCTGCGTATTCCTCTATCACATAAGATCGATGGTGCGAGATAGTTTTATCGTATTTTTTATGCGAAAACGTCAGTTCTTCTCGAGGTTTATCGTCTTGTCGCCCTATCTCCAGTATTACGTGGTCTTCTACACCTCTCTTCTCTTCTTCCACTTGCTTGATGACTGTGTAGTTCGCTACTAACGGAATAGGCGCTTCTTCGTCATAGGTTTGATTGTACATCTTAGAGCACTTTTACGTAAAATCTTTAATTTTAAATAGAATTGGATAGTTTAGCAAACTATCCTAAAAACATGTTTCTAATTGTATTTTTATTATTATAACCCGCGTGTCTTGTTCTTGAGGTGGTAGTAGACTGTGTCAGAAATATTTCTGGTCTTTTGTTATGCATATTCGATCAAAGTTGCGTAGTGTTTTGTGTACACAAGTGGCCACAAATTTTAGTTTTCATTAAAGGCTCTGACAGCGGAGGTGTATTGTTCAAAAGTTTGTTTTTATGCCGTATTATTGTCATTTTAATGTAGCTCTACATTTTGTTTCTTCCAAGTAATATGCCTTCAATTTTTATCTCGATAAGCTGATTCAGTAATCTAAATTACCAAATACTTATAGTAGAAATATACGTACCTACCTATTTCCATTAGAAAAAACATTATAATCAGCATTTTTTTCGAAAATAACCACCACATAATGTCACCAGAAGACACACAAGCTTTAGCTGACAGTATTATTTTGCATTATTGTTATCCTTTTTTTTAATTTTTGTTGCGATATCCATAAAAATATGTGTGAACAAATTAATAAAACAGAACACACATTTCAAAACCAATTTATTTTTAAATAATGCTGTTAAGCTTTTAAAGCACAGCCTGTATTTTATACACAATTGTAATTATCGATACAGACATAAAGTACAATTAAAATTATCTATAGTTTAACAGTAAGTTATGGGAGAGCATATACATAATGCAATTATTTCGTTGAAGGACATACCAAACTTAACACGCGAACGATTGACAATCGTATCGTACACGATATGTCCCTCTACGTACCTAACGTACCGACCCTGTTACAAAGACATCGCAGCCCGTTCGTATGTAGCTAGACTGTTGAAATTTTCACAGAGAGGATTTATTTCTGTTGAAGCTGTAACAGAAAATACTAAAAGCAGAATGACATAAATATTTTCTGGGGCTTCCATACATACAACAAACGTGGTTTTTGCCGTTTTGTGAGAGTACGACTCGCACTTCGTTGGTTTTTTTATATTATTTATTGGCGCCATGGGCCTCATACATTTTGTCCATCCCCTTAAATGTTGGATAGATCATAATAATAATGAATAAAGTTATTTAAGTATTTTTATTTCAATAATAAAAAGCTAGTAGGAATACTTTCGCTGTATCTATATTTTAAGACAGCCATCATGATAAATAAAAACTTATTTGAATACTTGCAATGCCAATCACATAATAAATTATAGCCAATACCTAGACAAACAACAAACACAATCAGCAGTACACAACAACCAATAATAAAATACAGTATAGTTTCAACAAATAGTTCCTTTGTAAGTACTAGTTGCTGTGTGTATGACAATAATACAGGGTGTTTTTTTGCTTTAACGAAGGGTACGTATTCTATACATGAAATACAGTAAGTTTATGCCAAAAAAAATGCTGGGATTTTTTTTTTTTTTTTTTTGAAAAAAAATTTTAAATTCCTTGATCGTGCGAAATTTATAGTGTCTAGTGTTTATGTTAGTTTTTTTATAGACAGATATTAATTATTATTTTTCGTGAAAAAATCCTGCTACGCGCGTCTATGTGCATTTATGCAGAAAAACGCAGTCTATTTACTCAACTTTGGACCCTAATATTTTGGAAACCAGACACTTCCCAGGTATGCTTCCATGGAGAAAAATCGTAATGATGAGGAGATTCCGTAGTTTTCGGAAACGTTGACGACCAAAAATCATCCTGTATAATCTGTGCAACAGTAACTGCATACAAAAAATTTGAGTTCCAATATCGCACAAGGGAACTATTCCATGAAACGAACTCTAGTCGCGACGTATCTTTGTCGCTGCGAAGTTCGTGTGAAAAGCGTCGCCATACATAATATTCATGTCCACACGTGGGGGAATATTCCGATCTGTGGGGTAAGCACGAACCTTTTTACGCGGCGTAACGCTAGCGACTCGCTAGCAAAATCTATGTGATTTGACAGTGGGACGATAGCGTTACCGACTATCGAGAGGTTTGTGCTTACACCTCTGTAATCTCTGGAAGAGATAAACACGCCATTGTACATTTCTACTGTATATAATTTATATGCATATTTTCAAAAAAAAAATGATTGATCTGTCCCAATTTTCACAATAATAGTAGGACAGATCAAACATTTCTTTTTCAGATTTTTATTCCGGTCTGTCACCCTAGGGGGACAAAAAGGGTGACAGATTCTATTTCTTTATGTGACATATCGGAATATTTCTACAATATTTCCACTTCACAACCGCAAAGATCCACGCGACTACTTTACTTAACTATAAATAAATATTATACCTAAGTATAAGTTTAAACTTATTATAAATTATATTAGATATGTAATTAAGTACATACCTATTTTAGTTTCTTGCAGAGGAAAGTTCCTCTCCTATATGTGGAATATTATTAGATAAATTCAATTCAATGCATTACAATATTTATAGTTTAAATAAATGCATAACAATTTGTGCATTATTACAAAATATAGTTTACTGAGATTATTAGGAGTCCATAAAATAACAATATTTTTATTTCAGAACACAAAATAAATATCATTGATATCATAGACTAGGACATAACTGCACTTTTTGTAACTCGTTGTCAGCAAAACTGATTCATTATTGGTTTTCCCCTGTTTTGGATAGAATGATGATAGTCTAGGAGACAATGAGTAGTTTTTTCACAGAAAACAATATCACAGGAGACGTGCGACAGGACATAGTCAAATTTCAGCCAATCATTTTGTTCATTGGTTCATTTTCGGATCTTCTCTTATAGTTTCCTCTATAGTCTGCCTTCATGTGGTGTATAATTTCTCAGTATCATTCTGCCTTTCACATACAATGTACTGAATCAGCCTCGCGACTATGTTACCTAAAGTTCATGGTTAGAGCTACACGCGGAATCAGAGGTCTTGATTCCCACCCGTGAGGAATTTTTCCATTTCTTTATTAATAATTTTATAAAGTTCACTGTATCACCGGTGTATAGAAACATTGCATCTCTATACATAACAGAAGGCTCAGCGTGAATTTTCACATTCTAACTAGTTTGCGTTAACGTTTAGTAGTCGACCAATCACGTAATGCCGCTGTATTCGCCTTTATTGTGTAATTGGTCGGTCGAGAAACGTTTACGCGATCGAGTTCGAATTTTAAACTTACACCCACTTGCAACAGAGACGTCGTGTGGGATAGACGTCATTCAAAATTGAATCTAGATATTACGCATTTGCCTATAGACGCTAAAACTGTATACGCTAGAAATTCTATACCCTGATCTGCCTAATCTTGAAGTACCCTTGCATGACCTCGTCAGTAACCTTTGCCCTCCTTGCCTGATACTCCTGAATGTATGGCGTTATGGTATCTATTGCTATCTTCTTTAATTCCCCTGTTAGCAACTCGCCTGACTCGTATGACTTTTTGATCTGAAAACAAAGAAATTGGTTACTTACTTACCTTCTTACCGATCTCTTACATCTGACCATGAAGAAGGTATAAAAGAGGAGGTGGGACTACGAAGTGAGTCGTGTGGCAATCGTGAGGCGATGACGTCATGATAGGGGCGGAGCTTCAGCGCCAGTGTAACGCAAATGTGACGTCAAAATCTGTGTCCACCAAACAATGTTTGAACATTTTGATCTTTCTATTGTCAAATCGGTCAAACTAATAAATATTATATAACCTGTACTAGTAAGGGTAAAGACACACTGTTAACACGCCACGCGATAACACAGCGAAAATGTATGGAGAGTGGAGATCGCGTATCGCGTCAGGTCGCGTGTTCACAGTGTGTTTTGAGCATTTTCTGTGCCCACTGCGCGACAAATTAAATACGAAATTGGATCGTGAGTAGCCAGCTTTACTTACTTGATGGATGTTTGATCACAGTTTTTGACTGTACAGACTATGACGTCACGAAAAGCGCGCAAAAAATATTTTTTTACATATTTGTAGTCATGTAAATAATCATTTGAAATAATAAAAAAAATATGTGCATATTCCCCATTTCATCAGACATCAATCTCGTTCGCGAGCGTATTATTTTTTTCTTTTATAACTTATATCTAGCTAGGCCCTAGCCATGTTTGATCTAATTTAATGACAAAGCCTTAATCTAATGTAAGATTTCTTTGTACTTACCTCTGCTAACCGTTCGTCGTCTTCGAGGAAGAAGCTGAGATACTTGAAAGAGATATCGACAGCGGTATTGCCTCCTTTCTCCCTATGTTCTTCTACAGTGGGCTGACCTCCGGAGAATGCGTATTTGTTTATCTGAAAACGGTTATGTTTGCTTACGACTCATACAAGGCAGTATAGATTTTATATTTCTTAAACCGATCGACCACCCCCTAGTAAACTAAGTTACTTTAGCTTAGCTCACATTAGTCAGTATATTTTTTTCATGTATAGCTCACATTATACATGAAAAAGGAGCTCAACTATATCATGCTAAAATAAGTTTAATTGGCGGTGGACCATCGGCTTTTACAGCAATAATAAATAAATTGGCATTTTTACTATTTTGCGATGTAACGGTTGCAATTTCGAAATAATGAAAATTGGTCCGGCTAGTTAGTGCTCTAAACAGGGTACTAAGCATGAACCTATTTACGCGCCGTAACGCTATTGATTCGCAAGCAAAATCTATGAGATATGACATGTTTGACGATAACGTTACGGACTATCGAGAGGTTCGTGTTTGCCCCACAGATCCTACTTATATGAAAGTTTGTGAGGATGGACGGATGGATGTTTGCTACTCTTTCACGTAAAAACGGCTGGAGCGATTTTAATAAAATTTGGTATGGAGTTAGCTGACACCCTGGATTAACACATAGGCTACTTTTTATCCCGGGAAAATATTTTCAACCCGGATAATTTCGATATTTTGTTTTTTCGGCAGTCCACGGCGTCCACTGGTAGATTATAAAAAGGAGGTCACGTAGTCGTCTTTTGACGTTTACCGACCAGTCGCAAGTTACAAAACCTCTACAACTTACCTTATTCTTGATCTGTTTCGCCGTATCATTAAGAAAGATTGACGCATTAGGATCACTGGCTGACATTTTATGTTGCGCGCCTTGCAACGCTGGCAGGAAGGTGGAGTGTAGTAGCGCAGGTTTGGGCATCTTCAGGCGAGCGGCCACGTCTCGCGTCATACGGAAGTATGGGTCCTGGTCGATTGCGCAAGGAACTAGGCAGGGTAGCTGTAGACGGACGAAAGGATCTTTAAAGATAATGCTGTCGCTTCATGTTATCTCTAAAAGAAATATGGGTAAAATTAAACACTTTACTATAGGTATAGATAGATAGACAAATATTTGGACCTAAATGTCAAGATTAGGCTAGGGTGATATTTAGATTATGTACAACTGTCTGGAATACATCTGAATAAATGAAAATCCTTATGACAAACACATTAGTATCTTGGTAATAATAATAATCCTGATACAATCCAACATCATCATCATCATCATCATCATCAACCTATTGCAGTCCACTGCTGGACGTAGGCCTCCCCCAGGGCACACCACAAGACTGCCATGGGGGGTATTTGCCCATAGTCACCACACTGGACAGGCGGGTTGGTGACCGCAGTTTGTATTTTGGACTATGTTGTCAACACGGGAGGCGCTGCTGCCCACCTCGCGGAAACCCTTAATCGCCTCGGACGACATGGGGTGATACGAATTGTACTCTGCCGGCACTACGCGGCCAACACACATATACATAATGATTACAAAATAAATATTTATAACATCTCATCAAGTTCTTACTCACAACTTTATTGTCAAATATGAACGGGAAGGATGTTGAGAAAGCTGGTGCAGCCTCTATTGAGGGGAAGGTGATCTTGCCGATGACGTCAGAGTCCCCAAAACCGAATATCCCCTTTACTTGGTTGTATGTCACACACTTTTGTATACGCAACATGTTCTGGTAGAAAGCTGGGCATTGGCTGCAAGAGATTTTGTAAATAAATAAAATATAAAAAACATGAATAAATAAATTAATAAAAAATATTTTAATCGAGATATAAATCGGCCGATTGGTGTAGTTGGTAGTGGCCCTGCCTGCGACGCCATAGGTCCTGGATTCGAATCCCGGTAGGTGCAAACATTGACATGATGAATATCGATGTTTGTTTCCGAGTCATGGATGTTTCTATACTTATCTTTGTATTGAAATTGAAATATTGGTTTTCAATACATAACAGTAATAATAAAATGCATTGTATCAAGTGTAATGAAAAAAATAAATGAAATATATATAGGGTGTAACAAAAGAAATATGTTAAGCGAAAAGCTATGTAAATAGCCCACTATAGAGAACCTATTGCCAAAATTTCAGACTCAAATTCACATTTTTATTTTTCTAGATAGTATGAAGAATTCCAAAACAACTCAGGAATGTCTATACAATCTTGAAACATAAAAATGTGATTTCGAGTCTCAGGAAATAGGATCTCTATAGTGGGCTATTTACATAGCTTTTCGCTTAACATACCCTTTCTGTTACATTACATACCTTAGGGATCTTAATGTGGGACTAGGTCAATGCGTTGTGAAGTGTGTGAAAATTTATTTATTTATGAAAAAAAAAATCATCAGTCCTCCAATTTTAAACAAATAAGAAGAGTGTCATAGTATCCAGATATTTAGTTTACAATTAAAGTTTTAATTCCCTTCTACTCTACATATATAAGAAAATCCAATACAAATACAGGAAGATGCCTCAACGTTGCTCAGACAGATTAATATTAATATGAACTTTATTGCTAATCTATTACTACTTTGAAAATTGGCCGTAACCCAATCACGTTAAGCAGACTTGACCAAAACAACAGTCAGTTATTGACCATAACTCACCCAATAAAATCTAAGTCATTAAATATGAATGTGTTCTCTGGATCGAAGCCCACAGCTATAATATCTTTGGCATTATTAAATGCCATCTTACGAGCATCCTCAATCTTAATGTCCTTCCACAAGGCCTTCTCGTCATCTGTGAGCTGAATTATCAGGGGGACATTGAATGCCTCTTGTAACCACCTGAAAACAATTTCATGAAATGTCATAACATGTAACAGTAACTGGTTTTACCTGGAGTAAAAAGTGTGTCATATTGATTAAATACCTAACATTTGTTAACAGTTTGTAAATATGTCACTTTTCTGCAGTGACCTGATTATTCACCTAAGCTTTTCAGCACCCGTATGATGAATTTGGTGAGAGCGAGATGTCTCACTTTCAAATTGACAGAGCTATTAATAACTAGATAAACTAAGTGTATGTACTTTGCATGTAAAAAATAGACTTAAGGTATTGGAATAGTCAATTGTTCTCGAGCTAGGACTGAATGAATTAGGGCTGATAGAAGTGATTTGCAATCCCTTTTTACACACCAAGTAGAAACACTTGCCTTGTCTAGTTATTACTTAACTCTGTGCATTTGAAGTTTAAAGTGAGACATCTCACTCTCACCAAATTCATCATACACATGCTGAAATATGTGTGCTGCAAAGCTTGAGATAAGTGTTTTCACTTAATAGTTTATTTCCAGACATCCTGAGGTATCTACGCTAAGCCAACCAATTTTTTTTTTACATAGTTTCCCCAGATGTTACAAGTCTACTAATACTATATTTTTATTGTATTTAGGTGTATACATACTTTGTAAACATGAAAGGAATAAGATGACCAATATGCATGCTCTCTGATGAAGGCCCTCTTCCTGTGTACAAGTAGAACTTTTTTCCCGCTTCATGCAGGTTCAGTATGTTATGGATATCTCTGTGGGAGAAGAATATGCCACGTCGCAGGAAATGATGTGCTGGAAATTCAAATTGAGTGTCATAGGTTAAAAAAATTGTTCTGAGAGTCAAGTATTAATAATAATAATACAATAAATAGTAATTTTTATTTCAGAAAATTTAATTCCATATTTGTATTAGTAAAACTGTTAGCCTAAGTTAGTAGGTAATTGCGCACATTAGGATTATCTATACATATATTAAATCAATAAAATTAACTATGTAAAATTTAATCAAACTAAGTAACTCAAATAAAATAAATGAAACAGATTAAATCAATAACTTAAAATAAAATAAAACAAATCATAAAAATCTGCACCCGTTCCACCCTAAAAAACATTTAAATACAATTACCTATACCTAATGTTTGTAAAATTTACCTTTCCTTCCAGTAACTTTTTCAAATCTTGCTATAACTTCCTCATCAATTTTTTGACTGCCAAATTTTTCTGAAAAGGCATGTGAACATTAATGAATTTTTCATGTGAACTTATCTTCATATACAGGATTAATTTTAAAACATCAATAACCTCGCAAGACTAGGTAGCTACCATCATAAATAACAACATTTGTTCTACAAGTTTTGGTAATTTGACATATTTTACTTTCATACACAAATAAATATCAATTTAATATTACTTCTGAATGTTCTTAAGTCTGTAAATAACACAGGTGCGCGCGCGATCGCGCGCGTCAACCTTCTACGAATGGAACATAGACTTATAAATGTCACAACAGTACAATAAAAGCTTGGAAAATCATTTTTAATTATTGTATTGAGTTATGATAAAACTCTTGGAAAAAATGTTATTGTTTATGAGTTTAGCTATATAGACCTTCGAGGTTATTGGTGTTTTTAAATTAACCCTGTATATAACTCTTCTGTTCAAGTGTTTGAAGTTGAACTCCTTCTAAACGGCTGGACCGATTTTGACGAAATTTTTAGTATGAACACACTCTCGTGGGTTCGAGAATGGTTTAGATTCATAATTCGGTCAACTAGAACAAGTTTTTCTGCAGTCCACGCGGATGAAGTCGCGGGCGTCCACTAGCAGTTTTGTAATATTGTGATTGTTATTATTAAATATTACACAAGTGGTATGCCATATTACCAAATTAGTGTTTACTTACTGATTAATTTATCATAATCTATTCCAGTTTCTGATTTCCCAGAGACATTCCATGGGTCTACCACATCTTCATCATCTCCATTAGTTAAATTTAACTTTTCTAACTGTTGTTCTGCCATAATGCTTCTCTGAAATATAATTTTGAATAAAAATAATAAGTAAATCCATGTTTGATATAAAATTAATTCACAAAATTAAAAGAGTTTGTTTTGAGGTTATACACTTACCTATTTGTGAGCCACTCGGTAAACTTTACAATCAAGGTTGGAAGTAATTCAAATGCAATTTATACGAAATAGAGAATTGTAATATATAATCCTGTACGTACAGTTACAAACTTATAGGTAATAAAATAAATAATATGTTTTTAAAGAAATCTTTGACATCAGCAAGCTGTAATTTCGAATACGTTCTAATTCCGTTCCTATACGTTCAGTCTTATATGATCAGAAAGGACCAGGAATATGGTTATAGTAGCTGTAAAAATGAGTCAAAACTATTTATTTCTTTTTCATGTGCTACGAAAAAAAATCACGTCAATTTCATATTGATGACGTTTTGAGAACTTTCGCGTTATGTTCTGGGAAATTGGCTGACGCAAATGCACAGAACACTATATACTCCGCAAATGAGGGTTTCTTATTGTGTGTAGTAATAATATATAAAATTGTTATATTGTACAAATTAAAAATTATTAAAATGAGCATTTACTCATTGTACAATACCTAGTCAATAGCAGACCGATTCCAATCAAGAAATCAGAAACAAAACGCTCAGAATATGTTACCAGCTCATATGAATCTAATTTTCCTAAATCGTAGATTTTCTGACAGTCATTAAAAACTTGTATTATTGTACATATCGGCAATATCGCGCGCTGTCGCATATTTCGAAAATACAACTTACGACAACGCTTCATAGAGTTGAGATCGGTTATATTTTAGAGTAAACCTACAACTAGCTTGGCATTCTAAAATATTCCCGATCTCAACACTCAACTCACTTATGTTTTAGAATCTTTAACAGCTCAGCTTGCTAGCCGGAAGATGCCGTTATTTACTATGTCATTCAATGCCTTCTTCTATGCTGCTCTGAGAGTGAAAAAACGTACTTATAATACTACAGCTGCTTCCCTTCCCGGGCATACTGTACAAGTAGAGGAATAAGTAAGAGGGTCTTGGTGTTTTGTAGGCGTTGGGCTGACCACCTGTCACTTCTAACCGAACTTGTACATCTCAACTATACCCTTAAAATTGGTCAGAAGTGGCGCCATGTCGGCCCTTGGTGCTCTGCCTACCCCGACGAACGTGCATGAAGAATATCATGAAAGTAGATGAAGCGAAAGAGGTGTATCAGGATCGTAGCAAATGGAGATCCGTGATCTCTGCCTACCCCTCCGAGAAAGAGGCGTGATTTTTATGTATGTACTAGTGGACGCCCGCGACTCCGTCCGCGTGTACTGCAAAGAAAAACAAAATGTCGAAATTATCCTAGATAATAACATTTTCCCGGGATAAAAAGTAGTCTATATGTTAAGTAGGACCTGTCACAATATATTCCTGAAAACTGCATCGAAATCGGTCCAGCCGTTTCTGAGATTAGCGTGCACAAACATCGATCTGTTACAATTTTATTATATGTATATACATAGAAGAATAGATAGATGTATAGAAGATATAGATAGAAGATAGATGTATTCAATGCCCTTTAGACGCTTCAATGATACCTAGCGATATCATCGACAATTCGCGAGCCAGGTCTATTACCTATTCAATAAATGATAAACTGTAAGTTTGGGTAGGTATGTTTGTGTGGGATAACAAAGGGTATCAGAAAAAAATATCAACAAGTACAAGTGATTATTACCCAATTTTGCCAGAAGAAGGATTATGTGTTTTCGAGTGTATGTACCTATGTATATTTTCCCGGTACCTCTATTTTTATATTTAAGAAATGTTTTTTTGAGCCATATTTATTTGGTGACGCCTTTGAAGCAATTTTTGCAATGGTTTTTGTTTTTTTTTTACTGTTAGTTCTAAGTTAAAGGGTGTCTATTTTTTCCTTAATTCTGCTGTACTCGTAGGTTGAAGCCATAACTTGCAACATTATGGAATAAACGTCAAAAATAAATGTCAATACAATAGTTGCGTTTTTTACGATTGCTATTAGGTACATACCTATTCACATTGTATATTTTTTTCCGATTTAGTACATACATAATAGAGTAGATTTAATGTAGTAAGCTTTTACCTGCTTCTCATTGTTTAGTGTATAGAAGTTTCGTGCTGGACTGTGATAAGACTCATTGTTCTTCATGGTTTCGGGTGATGATTCCAATGGTGGTCGAATATCCAGAAAAACCACAAGATCCCCCATCCGAAAATCCAAGAAAGCCGATGCTGACATAGCAAAAGGATCCGCGTTGCGAAATGATTCGCAACCTTCAGTGCATAAAAGGAATCTTTATGTTGTTTCTTTTCCCTTAATCATTTTGTTCAATATACTGAGGTCTCTTTTGTATCAGTTATTTATAATTTTTAAGTATTTGTATTCGGCGTCCAACCGTCTTATGCACAAGCCTCGTAAGAACGGTGAATGTAACTTGGAAGTTATAGTAAAAGATGGTGTCATAAGTACAGAATTATCCCCAAGTGAAGAAATGACTCATGTACACAATGTCGGCCCTGGGGATCCCCTTCTGGCTAAACAAAAGCATCATCATCGCAAAGCTTTTGAGTACATTTCAAAAGCATTGAAGATTGATGAGGAGAATGAAGGTAAAGTTTACAATACATTAATAAAACACCAAAATATGAAGTTTGTTATTGTTATCTGTACTGATATTAATCCTAAGCACCTTGTCTGTCTGCATTGTCTGGTGCACAATAACACTGCTTGGACAGTTTTTTAAAAGTTGGTATACAAAATAAATTTCTAATAAGAAAGAACTTTTTATTATCCATTAACCCATGAACTATTTGCCAACAGAATGGTATGTCAGTGACTGTTTAACCAACAGAATGTATGACATCAGCTTTATGCAAAAACTCATTTCATCCACTAACTCTTGACTAAAGTCTACTAAAGTAGGTAATTTATTCACTTCACATGTAGAATCTATAAAAAATAATATAAAGACAGCTTGCTTCAAAGTCTGCTTTAGTACCAAATTAACTTAAGGCTCAATTTTGCTTGTTAATAGCTAGTAGTAAGTTTATAAAATATGGTGTTTTGTACTGAAGATAGACATAAAAAATTCCTTAGATTAATTGACAACATTTTGAAGAAAACATTTTTTTTCCATAAAGCTGATGTCAAAAGATTCTGTTGGTCAAACATTTACTGACATGTTCTGTTGGCAAATAGTTCATGGGTCAAATGTCTTTTGGGCAAAAAGTTCAAGGTTCAATAATTCTGTTGGCAACATTCATGGGACAATCAACTGTTGACGAACCGTTTCAGACTTTTTTTTTTCTAGGCAAATATTGGTAGCTAGGCACCATACAATAAATAACTATATTTACTTATTCACCAATTTGCTTAGATTATCAAAATTCTACTTTCCAAAGTTATCTTACCTAATTTTTATAGGAAATTTCCGTCCAACAGGTCAAAAAGAGCTAGCCATAGAACTGTACAAGAAAGGTATCTATGAGTTGGAGCGAGGCATTGCCGTGGACTGCTGGGGTGGTCGTGGAGATGCATGGCAGCGTGCCCAGCGCTTACATGATAAGATGAAGACCAACCTAGGAATGGCTAAGGATAGGCTCCACTTTCTGGGTAACTATAGAAGGAAATCCAACCTATATTAATCTTGTTATTATTTTCAATGTTGTGTTGTGTAAATAAATGGTGGTGAATTTGCTGCAGAAACTTATGATTCACTTTTAATGTAAACCCTCGTGTCAATTTTTTTATATTACCAGAACTTATTCCATTTTATTGAGTTTCAGATTTAAAGGACAATGGAATGTATGACTTTTTAAATACTTTTATTTCATTATGCATTTAGGTGTTTTTGCCAGTAAAAGTATGCTTCAGCAACTTCACCTCAAAGAAATATCCAAATATGCCATTACACTGCAACCTCTCCGTATGTAATGCTATTTATTTAGTAATCAGATTGGCTGTATGTTTTGCATGACTAGCTTACTTGGTATATGGAAGTCTCGTGCTATTTTCTAAGTGAAAACATTGTCCTCAATATAGCAAACCTAGTCGCCCTCAGTAAGTTGGGGGTAGAGAGTGAGACCGAACGGAGCGACAAAAAGCCAACGGAGTCTCCTCTTAGGCGCAGGCCTCTTGAGAAGTCCAAGACCACGTTACTCGCGCATACCGAGAATTGTCAGACAATCGGTCAAACGCAGTCATCAACAGAAGGTAGACCTTTCAATATGCTTAGCTTCGTTTGACGTAACTGCAACGAAATGATATTTAACCTCCAGTTCTTTTCTATGAACGAATTCTAACCGGTATTAACTTTTTTACCAGTCTGTTTTTACAATATTTGCATGTGGGTTATGTCTGCTTAGTGTTCAACCGTTTGCACTTTGTTCATTGTTTTGTTACTAAACTGAATGCTATACCTAACAAATACATTCCATGAAATAAGTACCCATAAGGTTTTGTAAACAACTTTCAAGGTCCTAACTAATTTTAACGAAACTAAAAAAACGATAATCTATTTAAATCCACATTGTTATAATAATTTTAACTGTCATGCTTCCATTTAAACTAGCTAGGTAGAGAAGCTGGCAATCATGCGTATACGCATACTCAGTGTTCCGATTGACTTGTGTTTCCCTAAAGTGGCCGTCATGGTCCGAAAGGCGACATAGTTCCAACATTCTAATCAGGCTGCCGACCCCTGCACCCATGTGTAACTAACCACACCCTTATTTATCTAAATGCCGTTTCCAATATCCTACGATCAGCGTTATGCATAAGCGATCTTGCTAAAGCAATTTCAATGTTTGTACATTGTATACGTTGTACTCTGAAAAAACAGTATGAGTTTTCACTTCGGCAGCCAACCAATCACATTTCGACGCGATGACGTCCTGTATTAAAAGTGAGTACAACGGCACTACGAGATTAGTTGAATGGTTTACATTAACGCGATCGAGTTCGAAACCCGCCAAAGTGAATACTCGAGCTAAACTGTCAGAAATCACCTCACCAGACCTCACCTGCCCATAGTGTACGAGGCTCTGGTGGTAACAGCTTAGTAATCTTTTTTTGTTAACCCTACCGAACGAATTTTTATGAAACTTATGAGCTTATAACTTGACTTGTGGACGCCCGAGTATCCGTCCGCGTGGACTGCAGAAAAAAAAAACAAAATGTCGATAATATCCGGGATAAAATGTAGCCTATGTCCGTCCGTCCTCCCAAACTATCTCTGTGCTAAATATCATTTAAATTGGTTATGTAGTTTTAGCATGAAAGCCGGGCAGGCAGACAGAGTTACTTTCGTATTTATGATATTACGGATAGTAAGGATAAAAAATATACCATAACTATTGTTAAACCTGTACTCATGTATCTGAAAAAACTATTATTTTATTATCTCTTTATCTATTCTATCGGCATCTTGTCTCTATTATTGCCTACGGCCGTTGAACTCTATTTACGGCAAAAAAAAATCATTTTTTGATCTTCTTTATCATCACGAACCGTGACTCACGGTTTTCAGCTGGTACCATACATGAAATTACGCTTTTTCCCAGTAGGCAGAGCCAGAGCTTACATTTGTTACAGTCCTGACCGCCTGTTTCACTTTATTTACCGTCCAAATCAATCAATTATGTACAATTCTTCTGTTACTGACTTAACTGATTGACTGACAGCCTAGGTACACCCAAAATGACTAGCTAACTGGGCTTTGGAAGCAATTTTGGCACTTATGTTCTTTGGAGAGTATGGACGAGCACTAAGAAAGCATATCTCGAATATCCCACAAGAAGTAAGAACGAAAAAATTATCGGAAGTTTACGGATGAAGTCGTACGCGTTTTATTATTACGCTTCACGATTTAGCTGATATAAAACACATTTAACTTCAAGTCCTGTGTCAAATACAATCACTTCTGCCCACGCGTTCATGCAACTTATAAGCAATTTGTATACGAGGTACCTATTGCTTAATTCATGTGGGCAGCCGAAATTAATGGAAGTCATACCTCGACCCACTTTTTAATAGATACATACGAACTTATTTATTATCTTTCTGTGCACCTACATAGAGATGAAATTTCGCTTTTATGGTTATTTCGCGCTATCTTAATTATTAGGTAGGTACATTTTCCATGATTTTTCTCACAGGGTAACAAAGTCTTGGGTATAATGCTAGTTGAGTTAGATTTGGATAGCTGATGATGATGGTGGCGCGTGGTGCCGGCAGAGTAGAGTTTGTACCACCCCATTCCTGCCCGTGGGTATCGTACGAGGCGATTAAGGGTTTACGAGAGGTGGGCAGCAGCGCCTCCCATGCTGACAACCTAGTCCGAAAATTAGACTGCGGTCACTAACCCGCCAGCCCAGCATGGTGACTATGGGCAAAAACCCCCCATGGAATTGGGACGCCTTGTGGCGTGATCTGAGTCCCTACGTCCAGCAATAGGCTGTAGACGAGTAATATCATAAAGTATTTGAGGTATACCTATCTGACTCAACAACTGAATGATGATGGCTTTTGTTAACTGTAAAGTTCTGCCTTTAAGTGGAAAGCTGTGAATAATAACAAACGCAGTAAAACTGAGTACTACAATTACCTAGGATATGAAGTTTATGGGTAAATAGCTGGCGAGCTTGATTTCCTATTACAGTACATAAACAGTTATATTTATAAAGTTTTAACGTCTTTTAGAGTATTTTCCATCCAACGCGGGTATTGCGTGTTTATTTGACAGTTCGTAGTGATCATGATCAGGATCACACGTTGAAACTATTGATAAAAGTGGCATAATGCCTGGCTTGAAGACAACTAGTAGAGTTTCAATATAAAAAAATATTCATATATAAAAACTTCTTTATATTTCATGAATAAAAATATTCATCCCAAGAAGCTTCACCAACAACGTGATCTTTAAATCTATATCTCATAAAAATACCTAGTTTTACGGCTTTCATATTTACTCGCTTTCACTTAACCCGGCTGCTAATATTAACCAAATATAATTCAATTTTAACCGCTAGGCTCGAATAACTAAGCTATAAACTGCATTTAACATAGTAAATAATAGTAGTAGGTCGATTATTCCCGTAGATTGCAAACTTATACCAATATTTCCTACATTTTAACAAACAGTTCCTAAATATATAGTTACCTATAGATTAGTATAGATATATGATCTTTTGTTCATCATACAAACTTTAATATTATCTTATTTATATTTATTTATATATATATATTTTTATTTAATATTATTTAATAATATTTAATATGCGGAATGCAGAGGTCGTGGGTTCGATTCCCACCCGGGTGAGGAATTTTTTCCATTTCTTTATTAATAATTTTTTAATATTATCATCTATTTTTCTTAAATTTAATTTTAGTTACTTTCCACCAAGTAAAAAAATATTCAAACGCTTAAATACTAATTATGTCAAGGTTTTTCCTTCTTTTTTTTTCTTAGCAAGTAAAACATCGCGAATTATTGTGAAAGAATTTTTAAATCTCAATACCTACATACAACCAAACAAACAAAGTAGAGGCCATGAATTAAAATATTTTTTTAATATTATCTATTTTTCTTAAATTTAATTTTAGTAGTTGAGGGTTTTTCCTTCTTTTTTTTTCTTAGACAGATCTATATCATATACCTACTAGTAGTTGAGGGAGACAGATCTATATCATATACCTACCATCAAGTCTCCATTCATTTATGCTGTAATAATACCTGCCTATTGTTATAAGCTTTTATTTAGTTTCACCTGTGCCGTTGTCTGTAACCAAATCTTGCAAGTTGAATTTGATCCACTTCCCGGTTTCCGATTAAGCCGAAATTTTGCATGCATGTATAAATCGGATGACAATACAATATTATTATGACATAGAGCTGTTCTGATGATGGAGCTGGAAGGTGGCCATAGGAACTCCGTTATTAAACGACACAACCTGGGCTCGTTTGTTTGATCAGTCAATTTTACTAACAAATATGTAATAAAAGCTTGTTTAAAAAAAGGTTTTTTAAACTGAAGCTTTTTTGTTTTCAAAGGCTGACACTGGACATGACAGCTGAATGATGTACTATATTTCTTATACCTGTACACGAGTAACAATCGATTCCTTTCATAGCTTCGAACACAAATAACGCTATTATTAATACATTCACCCAATTTCCGCGGTTTTGTGAGATGATACTGCCGTCTGGTACAACTTGGACTGAAATAAATACAAATTCTTTCATAAATGCTGTTAGCACGCTTTCTATAAATTCGAGTACTTCGAGCACGCTTTGAGTTCAGTGCCTCTATATTAGTTTTTTACTTATTTGTAAAGTTTCAAACTAACAGGAGTTAAAGCGAACGGGATTTTATACTAATTACGAATGTCTGTATCCTTTTTTTTTTCTTAAGAAAACGGCTTAATGTATTCTGATGGAATTTGGTGGAATGTTGAACATTATAGAAATGACATACGACAAACCACTGTTTAGAGGATGTTAAGAGAACATGAACATAAATTACACACACGGCTGTGTTCCCCAAACGGGGTATCCAGAACTGCAGGATCGTAAAGGAGATGCCACAGCCACATTACCATAGCAGGTACAGATGTAAATGATCAGTGACAAGTTGCTAGCTCAATAGAAATGTTAAATTGGACTATCCAAGAATGGACGTGGCTTTGTTTTTGTTCAGAAGTTTTATGATTTTTTATTCTTTATTGCGGATTAAATTTTAATTATATAGAATAGGATTCGGTTGGATGCAGGCTGCTTCCGACCGGTCGGAGTGTAGGTTGTTGGGGGCGGCCTATGTCCAACAGTAGACTTCTCAGGGCTGTAAATGATGATGATGATGATGAGAATAGAATTCACCTATTGCAATTATCAAACTTTGCTCTATGTTCCCGTCCCTAATCTCACACGTATAGTTAAAACAAGATGAGGGTCGACAAAATTATAGTCGACAAAGATGCTATCCATAGATATTTTCCAGTAGCTGGCCGTAAACTAACTACGGCGGGAAGACGGTTGCCTGGTGGTGGTGGAGGCCCTCTCATGAAGTCGCAAACTCTGCCGCGGTCCATGGGAAGGTCGTCCTCTCAACCGAACAGCTCCTCAAATGGAAACTACAGCAGATACCCTGTTAAACCAGCGTCTACACCTCCGGCGGTTAAACGACAGTTATCTGTGAGTATTAGCTGGTGTCTTCGTTCATTAGAGTTCATGATTTTATACAGGGTGATTTTTGGTCGTCAACGCTCTCGAAAACTACGGAATCTCCTCATCATCACGATCATTTTTCTCCATGGAAGTATACCTGGGAAGTGTCTGGTTCCCAAGATATTAGGGTCCAAAGTTGAGTAAATAGACTGCGTTTTTCTGCATAAATGCACAATGACGCGTGTAGCAACGAGAAATAATTAATATCTGTCTATGAAAAAACTAGCATAAACACTGGTCACTATAAATTTCGCCCGATCAAGTAATAAAAAAAAATATTTCAAAAAAATTTACATAGTTACCCAACATTTTTTTTTTGCCATAATCTTACTTTATTTGATGAAAGAGTACGTACCGTTCAGTAAGGGTGGCAACGGTTGTATGCCCAAAAAGGTAGCCAGAAGTGCAGGTTTACGACAGAGATCCTCTAGTCATAATTAGCATGGAGCAAGATTGAAAAGATCAGTGACAAGTTTCCACGAACTACGAACAAACGTAACAACGAACGTAACGATAACGCCCAAATGCGACAAGCTTAAGCTCTAGCTAGAGCGTGCCAAAGAAATATGCATACCTACATACACTCGAAAAAATAACCATTATTCTGACGCAGTCAATAGTAGATATCATCATCTAAGCCTTCACTGCACACTCCTTCTGGCGCAGTCGGGTAAATATTATGTAGTAGATATCATGTCAACATCTAGGCCTTCACTGCACACTAACACGTCATCATCCATTAACCAATCACACTTCACCCTTAACTAGAGCGCGTATCAGGTGCCCGTGAACGGATCGCCGGTGCGGCGCGCGGTCGGCGGCTCCCAGCGCGGCACGCCCACTAGAAGTAGGACTCCGCAGCCAGCGCTAAATGTTCGAGGCGTGGACCAGAAGCTGGTCCAACTTATACTGGACGAGATTGTCGAGGGCGGCCCGAAGGTGCACTGGGACGATATCGCTGGACAAGAGGTGGGTTATTTACTTATTTATATGGTCTTTTAAAAATTGGTGATTATCTTTTGACACGAAACTAGGCAGGTAAAAAGAATCAACTTTCGCTAGTGGATCTACTCCGAAATAGTGAAAAAAAATCAACTGTTCCATACAATCTCGAATAATTACTGCATTGGATTAAATGATTTTTGACAGCTGATTTTTTTTTCACTGTTTCGGAGTTGGTCCCATAGTGAAAGTTGTTTCTTTTTACCTACCTAGTTTCGTGTCAAAAGATAATCACTCATTTTGAAAAGACCTTATATACCTTATATATAGACTACCTAAAGTCAAAGCTTAGACGAACTTAAGTACGAAAATTGCTAATAGATGGTGGTTTGCGGGGAGGTCGATTATACTCGTATCTTATCTAGTTAGGCTAGTTTTAGGTTAGGTTTGGTTCTTATAGGTCCTAGGCTTGATCTGTAGGTGCAACCCAAAAGGCATATATGAATTAAAGGACATTATCATGCTCTTAGACTTAACCGGCGGCAGGTTATTCAAGGGAAGTAGGAATGAGTCATTTAGGGTGAATAATTAATCAATTTTAAAATAACCACGAGTAAATATAAACGCCCCATTTTTGAGACAGGTAGATTATCAAAGCCGATTGTTTTTGCTCTTCTGAAATATACTTGACTTCAGTACCTATATTTTTTATTTCCATTGTTTGCTTGTTTGAACTAAAGCTGTGTATGTCCGTTGTTCTTTTTTTTTTGAGTGTATTCAAAGATATAAATAATTAAAAACATTGTGCTGAGGGATTCAGCTTTGTTTGACGAGATTTGGCTTATGTATAGCTATCGGGATGAAAAATAACGTTTCCAATAATGTAATTTCAAAAAGAGATGGTAAAATTCGTCATCCGAGTAATTGACCCGGTGGCTCAGTGGTAAGAGCGCTGGCACGGAATGCAGAGGTCGTGGGTTCGATTCCCACCCGGGTGAGGAATTTTTTCCATTTCTTTATTAATAATTTTATAATATAAAGAGTTATTAAGAGGCTGTCTCGTCATGTGAAGAACTAACTACAATTTATAACAAAGCCATTTAATGAAATGAATTGCGTGCATCTACAAATGCATTGTATGCAGTGTTAGTTTACCTTGTAGGTAAACTGAAGACCGTGACCTAAAAACCAAACTTATAAAACTACGTAATGTAGATTCAACATGTGTACATTATGTATTAGCTACCTATAGTACCTTGAACTACACGAAATGACATCAACTGCCTGTATTATAAAATGCAATATTGGTATTGTTAAATACGTCATAGTTAGTTACTACCGACTGTTTTGTGATTATTCAGATGCAACATTGTTACATTTTATTACCTACCGGCTATTCCTTTGTCCAATTACGTTATTCCGGCTTACAAACTTTTCAAGGTATGTGCTGACTTCAGACCATCATTCTGAAGCGAAAACCACAAAAAATTTTCACTGACCCCTTATTACCTAACTAGCAAAAGCAAAGCGATAGCGAAAATCGCCGATTGCTTGTCAAATTCGTATTACGTAAAATGAAATTCAAAGGAACTTTGACATTTCAAGGTGAATGTTGTACAATTTTCGCTATCGCTTTGCTTCGGCTTTGCTATTGCAAATTAGGTAATCAGGGGGCGGAAGATTGCGAAATTTCAATGTAACATACAATAATTAAATCCTCATCACACGAGCGCCTAATACAATTGGCACAGAAATCAAACATTTCAATAAGAAATCCATTATCTACAAGTAAAAACACTTACGTCTAACACAACATGATACTTTAGTATTAGTCATGCTGTCACTCACAACCTATACAGGGTGTAACTGAAGGGGTATATTAAACGAAAAGCTATATAAATAGCTCACTATAGAGAACTTATTTCCAAAATTTGAGACTCGAAATCACATGTTTATTTTTCCCGATAGTATGGAGAATTTTGAAATATCTCAGGTATTTTCATACAATCTTGAAAAATAAAAATGTGATTTCGAGTCTCAAATTTTGTGGATAGGTAGGATATTTACATAGCTTTTCGCTTAACATACCCTTTTTCTTACACCCGGTATTTATATGATGATCCACTACTACTACAACAAACCAACGCAACCTTAAGCCTTGACTTAGATAGGCCAAGATATAGGTTTAGGTATAGACATCCAGTCTATAATGTCAAGACTTATATTATTTCGTGTGATGAGACATATTTGCCGTGTCATAATTAAAAAAAAATACGTACCTACACTAGCGCTGATTCAATGACCATATTCTGCGATATTCAGGCAGCCAAGCAAGCGTTGCAAGAGATGGTGGTTCTGCCCTCACTAAGGCCCGAGCTGTTTACCGGCCTGCGGTCTCCGGCGAGGGGACTGCTGCTTTTCGGACCACCTGGCAACGGTAACTTTAACCCCAAATAATATTATAAATGCGAAAGGAAGTTTATTTGCGTGTTTGTCACCTCTTCATGCCAAAACGACTGAATCGATTTTAATGAAGCTGAGAAAGGATTACGTTCCTTCTTACTCCCAAAAATAAAAAAAAAAATTAAGTCGCCGGCGTCCACTAGTACAGTATATATTGTTTTTAGTGCCATTTATTTTCAAAATCTGTGTTGATGCGGGTCTTTAATAGCATAAATCAGCTGCATCTCGTGGATGTAGGTTCTTCTGCGTGATCTTGCAGTTCTGGTATGCTTCCGTGGAGAAAAATGATCGTGATGATGAGGCGATTCCGTACTTTTCGGAAACGTTGACGACCAAAAAACATCTTGTATGTATATCTAACTAGGCCGCTCTAAATTGGCCGCATGGTGCCGGCAGAGTAGAATTCGTACCACCCCATGTCTGCCCGTGGGTATCGTACGAGGCGATTAAGGGTTTCCGGGAGGTGGGCAGCAGCGTCTCCCGTGTTGACAACATAGTCCAAAATACAAACTGCGGTCACCAACCCGCCTGCCCAGCGTGGTGACTATGGGCAAATACCCCCCATGGCAATCTTGTGGTGTGCCCTGGGGGAGGCCTACGTCCAGCAGTGGACTGCAATAGGCTGATGATGATGTATCTAACTAATACATTTATCTACCTACAGGTAAAACGCTGTTGGCTCGGTGCGTTGCAGCCGAATGCTCGGCGACATTCTTCTCGATATCCGCCGCAACGCTCACTAGCAAGTATGTGGGAGAGGGAGAGAAGATGGTGCGTGCTCTGTTTCAAGTCGCCAGAGAGCTGCAGGTCGGTTCAATGACCTCTTTGTTCATTTTAAGAACACAGTATGACAAGGGTTTCGATCAATTTGGGGTAAAACTTGTCAGGTGACACCATTGTTTAAAAAGCTGTTATGTATTATTTTTTGGTAATAATTAAATGAGGTGTATGGCAATTCAATAGTATATTAAAATGTTGCATGGTTCTTCGATCTCTTGTCAGATGTGGTATCTTTTTATGTCTGTTAAAAAAACATGACAGCAAGTCAACTATCTACATCAACAAGTAACTAGGTACATCTATCTGACGATAAAATTCTAGGATAAAGGATACTGTGGTGGGGGTGAGCCTTAGTGTGTTTGATTCTATGTACTTACTTAATTTGTTTTCATAAGTTTGTACCATTGTTAATCTTGGTCAGTGGTTGTAAAACTGTACGCCTGACTGCTTCACCTTGGTTTGTCAATACACGATGAGGTTCTAACTATTCAGCCTTACATACAAGTTACAATATAGATAATTATTGGCAAAATCATACCTATTGGCGCCAAGCCAGCTCTTCTGAATTTAGAATGTAGGTAACCTAATTTGGGCACTTATCTAAGCTTCTATTAATGGATATGGTTCGCAGAATTCCCTTTTGTATAATAGGTTAACCATATAATTTTTGTAACATAAGTAAGGCTAATAATACAGGCTGTTTTTTCGTTGCCACCCTTAACGAAGTGAACTTACTCTATACATCAAATAAAGTAAGTTTATGCCAAAAAAATTCTAGGAAACAATGTATTTTTTTATTTATTTCTTGATCGGGCGAAATTTATAGTGTCCAGTGTTTATGCTAGTTTTATCATAGACAGATATTAATTATTTCTCGTGAAAAATTTTACTACGCGCCTCTATGTGGATTTATGCAGAAAAACGCAGTCTATTTACTCAACTTTGGACCCTAATATCTTGGGAACTGGACAATTCCAAGGTATGTTTCCGTGGAGAAAAATGATCGTGATGATGAGGAGATTCTGTAGTTTTCGGGAACATTGACGACCAAAAATCACCCTGTATATACTGTCTTTAGAGGGGTTGAGGCGTTTTTATACGGAGGACTAGTGTCCATTAATCCGTCCGTGTAGACTGTGTATTTTCTGAGCATATTCGCTGCAAACATAAAAAAAAGACTATATGTTAAGTGATGCCCATCACAATATATTCCTGATAACTGCATTAAAATCGGGTGAGCCGTTTTTGAGATTATAGTATCTATGAGATCTCATTACAGATGTACGACGCTCATCTGTTTATTACATAAATCCTTATTATTACAAACATTTATGATCTTCTTCTATACATATAATAAAAATGTAACGGATCGCTGTCTGTACATGAAAGATATTATGAGAAAAAATATTATAGGAGACTACTTTTTATCCCGGAAAATGTTTTTATCCCGGATGATTTCGACACGCGGACGGAGTCCCGGGCGTCCACTAGTTAGAAGATATATATATCTACTGGGTTGCCTATGAAAATATGGCCGCAAGTATTTTAACAGCTGGCAAATTGAAACAGGCAACCTTATACCATAACAATCAGAAAAAAATGCTTTCGCCTAGGATCTGAGATCGCATACTAAAATCTTCCTTTTGATATCTCCAGCCATCAATAATCTTCGTGGACGAAGTAGATTCCCTGCTCTGCGAGAGATCGTCGGGTGAACACGAAGCCTCGCGGCGACTGAAGACAGAGTTTCTGGTAGAGTTTGACGGTCTACCGGCCGCGGGGGCCGACAGACTTGTCGTGCTGGCTGCTACGAATCGACCGCAGGAGTTGGATGAAGCGGCCTTGAGGTACTTACGAGTTACGACAGTAAAGCCTCGACCACACCGGATGCGTATGCGTACATGTAAGCGTAGACGTCAAGCGGTGACAGTTCCATACATTAAACTCAGAGGTACGTGTACGTCTACGCTTACGTGCACGCATACGCATCCGGTGTGCTCGAGGCTTAAATTTGAATTGGACGTACATATGCAAACAGGAATTATCCTAACTAATATTGTTATTTCTAAGTCAATTGGACCTACTTACATGCGAAATGAAATATCCTAACTAATTTTATGTAAGCGAAAGTTTCATTGTATATTTTACCTCTTCACGCTTTAGTTATTTTAGTAAACAGCGCAAAGTTTATCCCAAAATAATTTTCATGTAAAACTATACCAAGACGTGATCATATGACACGCATTGCGAAAAAGTTGTCATGTGGAGACAAGACTAACTCTACAAAGCATAACTACACAAACTCAATGCACACCTTAGTCAAAATATGTGGATTCGATAATACATACCATTATTTCGTCATTTTACATTAGATATTTCTTTTTTTTAAATAGGGCGGCTGGTAGTAACTGATTGGCAAAAACGGGAGATCGAGCCTTGTCACGTGCTCTGGGGGAGGCCTATGTCCAGCAGTGGAGTGCAATAGGCCGCAAAAGTACTTATTCGTTTAGCCACTTTTTAATCTTCGTTTAATTATTATTTTTAATAACTTCCAAAGGCAAAGTTTCTAATTCGATTTTGGCTATTTCAGACGATTTCCGAAACGCGTGTACGTTTCCCTGCCGGACATTAGAACGCGATCGGCGCTGCTACACCGAGTGATGTCGCGCGGCGCAGCGGCTTCAGCGCTTGACGACGGGGAGTTACAGCGGCTTGCAGCGCTGACTGATGGCTACTCAGGCAGCGACCTTACAGCGTTGTGTCGCGACGCAGCGCTAGGTCCTATTAGAGGTATGTTAGTAGTACGTTATACTGCTTAATAGGACAACGGCGGCTTTAGCGCTTGGTTATAGAGAGTAACAGCGTCTTGCAGCGCTGACTGATGGCTACTCTGGCAGTGACCTTACAGCGCTGTGTCGCGATGCAGCACTAGGTCCTATTAGAGGTATGTTATAAGGCTTTTAGATGGTTTCAGCGCTTGATGATGGATGACAGTAGCCAGCACTTTAGTGATCTTGTCGAGATGCAGCGTTAAGTCCCTATTTAGATTTACAGGTGAAGCGCTGAAATTGCTGTATTATAAGTCCCATTAGACATATTATACAGCAATTTCAGCGCTTCATCTGTAAATCTAAATAGTATGTATTTGACACGATTACGCAAAATAGTATATTTCATTACGAGTGCGGAAAGCCTGTCATTGCAAAGAGTTCCGACAAATGTCTACTTGTTGTAGGTTGACAGTCGGAACAAGTTGCAATGACGGTTCCGCACGTGTACCGAACAACTATTTTTAATACAGTTGCGAAAAAATGAAGCAATTTAATAAAATAATAAAACACGACAAAACAAAATGGCGCTAACCGTAAAAGAATATAAGCAGATTTTTTTTTGTTTTCTTCACCCATTCTGGGTAGGCAAAGGCAACTATGCCCATACAGCCAAGTCATCAGTAGAATTTTTTTTTATTGATATGAAATGAAATTTAATGAGATGAAATAAAATGAAACCTAGCCTAACTCATTGAATCAAATCATCAAATCTGATATTGAAACACATTAGTAGCTTCTTTTTAGAAATATTTGCATGAATCATAAAACTTCTATGATTTTTTTTTTTTTTTTTGTAAAAACTTCGTGGTTGGTTTTTTTTCTTTTTAATAGACATTATTTTGACAGTTGGGAAAGAAAACGCACGAGTTCGGAAAAGGTAAAGAAAAAGCACGAGTATGTAATAGCCCACATCCCGAACGCTATACGTCCCTGCAATACGCCACTTTTTGAGCAACTGTATTAAAAAGTATATTTTTTTACCTGTGCCAACTTGGGCCTGTACTAGATACCTACATCTACTGCATCTCTTTCCGTGCATATCGTAAGAGTCGAATAAGGAACTCGGGCATTCACTCGGTCGATAAACTAACAACTTGTCACTGATCATTCATAACTGGCCCCGGTACGTTGAATGTCGCTGTGGGATCTCCTATAACGCAGTTTCATACTATAGGGGCACATCTCGAAAATTTTGTGATATCGAGTTTTTATAATATATCGGTACAAAATCAATACGCAAACATCTTAAACGCATTTTCCCAATAACCTTTTTTTTTGTCGAGTTGTGCCCCTATAGTATGAAAGTCTGCGATAAGTTCTTGCAACGCCATTTCGATAACCCAGCCGTGTGTGTTATGTGCAGTGGTCGGAGTAGGTATATTGAATTAAGGTCATTGACATCAAACGTATATGTTAATATGGACACGCCTCCGAGTTTCCGGATTATTATGATAAAAATAAAAATACCGAAACTTCGAAATTATTACATGAAACTAGTTAAAAATGTATCAATACTCTCAACGCTATGCTGCTAGTTTTTGGAAACTCCGGTACATTCCGGAAAAATGCATGTACATGTTATGATATCATGACGCAAGTATGTAAAATCAATATACCTACTCCGACCACTGGTTATGTGTATGTATGTACCATTTTTCTAATAGGTATCGGACGGTTTTGCGTCGTTCTGTGAAACTAAAATTAGCATACTGTCTCGTTCTAAAGGCCAATGTGCATTATATACTATCTCTGTCTTAGGTACGGTCTACATTTTCCTGTCTCCATCTAACACCCTAACCTCTTTCCAGATCTAGATCCAGAAGAAGTGAAGCACCTAGACCTGTCACTAGTTCGCAGCATCACATTCCAAGACTTCATGGAGGCGTTAAAGCGGATCCGGCCGTCCGTGTCGCCTCACAGCCTGGTCAGCTATGAGAAATGGTCGGCGCAATATGGCGACCTTGGCTTGTGAACTCATTTGCATGGTAAGGCCCAATAAAAAGCTTTAGGGCCGATTTTTCTGATAGCCCACTTGAACTACTTTAACCTAGGCATAAGCAGTTTAATTAGACACATATTCCATTTAGTTTTCTGTCAGAAATACAAGTATAACGAGGTTGTAACTTAGTAAGAGTTTTGATTTTAAAGTGGCCAATCTAAAGCTGTTGGAACTCCATGCCACATTTTGGCGAAACGTGTCTGATCTAATAATCTAGATAACTTTATTGTACCATGTTTTGATTTTTTTTTGTTTGGTTTATCCCGAAGGAAAGGCAAGGGGAACTAAGCCCATACAGCCATTATCTTTAGTAAATGATTTCTGAATTTATGATGGATGATATTGATGATAATGAATGGAAACGTCGGGAAAATCCTCAAGAATGGGTGTAAAATTAGTAAAGATCAAAAAGAATTGCAGAAACAACTTACATGAGCCCATGAAGAGATCGTATTCCGACCAAAGTTTTACTCATCTTACCTGCATATAAAACCATACACACGCACTAGAATCACATCACAAGTAAACACGAACACATGCAAGCCATTTACAAATAAATTTTGACTTTCACAAGAAAATTACACCCGCTCCCTTCCAGCTTTTCCTGCCGAATCCCATGTTTTGAGCAAATAAATAATAATTACATTTCTAACGTCGTCTACTAGCGTGCGCATCGATGCCATAAGTACTCGCTAAGCATGCATTCTTCGTACATTCATGATGTCTCTCCGATACATAGAGAATGCACAAAGGCGTACCCACTACTAATATATAGTGATCCCGTGCTGATGCGGGGCTTCACTAGAACACATCAGCTGCATTCCCTTCTTGTATCTCGTATCTTTTACATCTCGTTCATATAATGTTAAACGATGCTATAGATTCTCTATAATTTCTCATCAAAAATCAAGTTGAAATTCTGCAGGGCTATTATGTAGCTGTGAAAAAATTGTGAGTCTGTGAGTGCGCGCGACAAGCGATTGCATTGCTTCGGCTTTGCTGCTGCAGGTTACGTAATAGACCTACTGGACTTACTTGAGTGACATAATCTTATATTTTCAGGTAATTTGGATCTGAATTTTAAAAGAGAGGTGAGTATGAACCTCAAAGTGTATCCACGCTGGGACGTGGGACCGGAGTATGATAGCACTGGTGCCTATACAGGGCAGTATGAACTTTGTACATTTTATCGCTCAAATTTTAATGATCCCTCGTATAGGTAGTATTCTCATTTTCAATGATTTTGACATTATGAAGTTGTGTGTTATAGTACTATTAATTTTATTTTAACAAATTCTCTCAATGTAATTCGCCTCTAGTCAAAAAATAGCATTTGACTTCCAGTTATTATTTGATAATGAATTTTGGTAAAGATTATTGTTATATGTTTTTAAAAATCTGCGCTATTTTAATATCGATTCGTATTCAAATAGGTTAAAATTTCCCGCGATAGATGGCGTTGTTTGTGTTATTACGTAGTGTTTAAAGTTGTAGTACCTACCTCTAAACTATTGCCATTGAAAACAATCTTGCCTCATATAACCTTGATTCAATGCTGAAGTAGCTTTCAATGTTATTGTCACTTCAAAATAAGCTTACTTTTGTAATACGTACTTCTTCATTGAGTCGTGTTATATGAAATACATAACCCGTCCAAAGTCAACAGGAAGCTAAAGCAATAAGCATTTTTTTAGTAACTCTTCCTTTGGCTTATGGTCGGCTTTGAACTTCATTATTATGAGAAAGAAAATTTTCCCTAGTAAACCCCAATAACATATGAGAAAAAATGTATTAACGTAACGTAAGCTGATGTGCCCCGAAAGTGAACAAAAAACACGTTTTTTTGTACAAAATCGTAAATTTTATTACGTGTAGTTACCTCATTTGATTTTAAATATTTAATTTGTGCTATTTTAGTTTTAATAGAGTACAAAATAGTTTAGAACAAAATCGACGTTAATTAGATTGATTTTAGCAATATATTACTAAATATTATGTATTTAGATTTTTCCTCAGTACTTAAGTATAAAGTAGTTTTCATACTTTGCAATGAATAAGTTATTTAAAATGATTTAAACATTACAGGATTGATTTCCCTGCAACTATTTGAAAACGAATGAATTAATATTAGATTATGGTATATATGTATTATATCTATAGAAAATTTCAAATAGATTTTATTCTCACGTTGTATAGTAATTATTTTTAAATATGTTATGTATTATTATAGTATTTGCTTCTTACAAATATGAATTTGTTGTTGTTGATTCTTATTTTTACTTGCCTTTACAATAACGTATAATGCTGCAATTCTTATGATCACTAGGCTTAAACATTAAATTAGAAGCGCTTTAGGATACATCTTAATTTAAGCGTGTGTTAATAGAATCCTCTAAAGAAAGTATACCCATTTGTTGCGTATAAGGTTCGTACATATATGACGTAAAATGCGCCTAGGGGTTTGCCTAAGGTCACACACAACACATACATCAAGCAATCCAGTGCTGTAACCGCTTGCAATCAATTGTCCAGTGTATCTGAGGCTAAAGGGGTAAAACGGATTATCCCTCGTATTATAGGTTGAGTGGTAGTTACTACATATTTGTCTGTTCTATCTAACGTTACGGGACCTACATATATACGCTACGCCTTTTCCGTCAGATATGTATGGATCTCTTTTTTTTAATGAAACTTAGAACACTGTTGCTTGCACTTGTAAGTGACAAAATCAAAAATATGATTTGCACTCGTCCCGTCTTATTATTTCAGACATAAACTGAAAGAGACAGCATGTGTTACAAATTAGATAATAAGCCTACGTTGTTGTAGGCACAAACAAATTAGTTATTGTTGTGTGTTCGTGACATGAAAAGGATTTACTGCCGCACTCCGTAACATTAAATTATAGTTACATTAATAGAAGTCATTAGGATTCAGTAGCCTACATAATTAAGATATGTTTAATAACGCAGAAGTTAGAATACATTTATAATAAAATATATTACGTTCTATAATTTATTTACAGTCTCAAAAATGGAAAGTACCTAATTGCATTAATAGTAAAGCAAAAATTAAGCTCAGATGGCGTCGAAGTTTTTGAACAAATCAAAAACGAAAAGCAAAATATATTTTTCATACTCGTTAAAAATCTCTACTTATATTTGATTAAATTTATTCTTGGATAATATCAATATTGGACCATACGTTTACATCAAATAACTTTCTATTTATTAATCTTTGTATAATGTTGTTTAGAATACAGAGTTTTAGAACAGAAGATGAACAAAGAAATCACCAAAATGGTAACTTGCCTAATGCAACTTGCATTTACGATTCTATCTGAACTGAATAAAGCCGCATATTGTTTGATTCACAATAAATTCATATTACTCTGTATGTTAAACTAATAGATGTAGTTGAAGCCAAATAATTTACATAAATAAATAAATATGTAGGTAGGTACTTAATAATTTCGTAAAAAGACAGCGATGTAGGGTAGTCGAACTATATTTTATCGTAGCTATGATAGATAGTCGTCAATATTTTCTCTATTTGAAATTATGAAGTGTGGTTCTATGTATGCAGGGTGTTTTTTCGTTGCCACCCTTAACCAAGGGTACGTACTCTATATATCAAATAAAATCAAGTTTATGCCAAAAAAAATGCTAGGAAACAATGTAAATTTTTTGGATTTTTTTTAAATTACTTGATCGGGCGAAATTTATAGTGTCCAGTGTTTATGCTAGTTTTTTCATAGACAGATATTAATTATTTCTCATGAAAAAAGCTTGCTACACGCGTCAATGTGCATATATGCAGAAAAACGCAGTCTATTTACTCAACTTTGGACCCTCATATTTTGGAAACCAGGTACTTCCCAGGTATGCTTCCATGTAGAATAATGATCGTGATGATGAGGAAATTCCGTAGTTTTCGGGAACGTGTTTTTTCGTTGCCACCCTAAACGAAGGGTACGTACTCTATACTTACATCAAATAAAGTAACTATGCCAAAAAATGGTGGGAAACGATGTAAATTTTTTTGAAAAAAAAAATTAATTACTTGATCGGTCCAAATTTATAGTGTCCAGTGTTTACGCTAGCTTTTTCATAGTCAGATATTAAATATTTCTCGTGAAAAAATCTTGCTACGCGCGTCTATGTGCATTTATACTGAAAAACGCAGTCTATTTACTCAACTTTGGACCCTAATATCTTGGGAATCAGACACTTCCCAGGTATGCTTTCATGGAGAAAAATGATCGGGGTGATGAGGAGATTCCGTAGTTTTCGGGAACGTTGACGACCAAAAAACATCCTGTATTAATATAACCAGCTAAATTAAACGCTATTTGGCAAGTTATATCTATCCAGTATCTATCTGTATCCACTCTATTGTACAGTCGTGATATTTTATTGTTAATCTACTTTGTAACTCCAATAACGACCGATTTTTCTTATGGACAGATAGCCTATCTAAAGGATAAGTTGATGCTGTCTCTATCTTGGCCAAGTTTTAGAAAAAGATAGCAGGATACAGATTAATGTATCCTTTAGATAAAAAATATGCCTCAAATAAAAAAACAAATCGCGCAACAAAAGTATAGTATTATACGGCTAAATTAAAGAGTACCAACATTGTAAAAGGGAAAAGCCAATCCGATAACTGGAGTAATGGACCTAGCATCCAGCAAAAGCAATGCGATAGCAAAAATTGTGCAATATTCGCTGGTCGCTTATAAAATTCGTATTACGTAACGACAATCACAATGGAGTTTGATAATATTACGCAAATATTGTACAATTTTTGCAGTCGTGTTGCTAGTGCTTTGCTTTTGCAAGATATGTAACCAGCGTACAAATCTTACATGGCTAAATGGTCATAATGGAATGGTGCGGTCGTTTGGGGATAGTTGGTTTCAATAGTTAATTTCAATGTTTCTATATATTACTAAAGTTAGATATTCCATTAGCGCATAAAAGTAGATAGATGTTAGTGTCTAAATATTTGTAACAAAGCATCGTTTTAATTCTAGGAACAAGTACTTCAATGTTTTCATTGTAATTTCTTTAGTACTTATATCAACCTTAAAAAGTAGGCGTGTATAGTACGACATATACGGCGTATATAATACGACATTTCAAATTGGCTTTAAATTATTATTTTTAAATGGATGAATGCTTCTTTTTCTTTTCGTGGAGAAGGTACAAGCCATTGTGAGTTAGAAAACCCTTTATTAGTATCTGGTGAAACAGGTTTGGTGTTCGGACAAATCGTGTTCATTAAAATTATGCTTTAGCTTGAAATTAATATTCACAATTGGTAGTGTTGCTTACTATTTAATTATAGTTGAGTAATGCAGGGGAGGGATTTTTATCTTTGAGGTCAAACAATCATGAACTTAGCTGGATTGTTACCATCTATGAAAGTAGAAGCTGTCTAGAACGACATCTCGCTTCCACGATAGAAACAATCCTGCTATAAGATGCCTTTCCATCGGAGATTTGCTATTCTACGTTACTACGGATGCGTTTAAATCTACCAATTATTCTTTGGAACATGATGTCAATGAATTTGTATTGGTGAATATCAAATACGTTGCTACAGATGTGTGTTAATCCACCAATCGTATCATTGATACATGATGTCAATGAATTTGATGGGTGCATAGCAATCGCATCAATACCAACGACGGACACACATCTCTGATGGAAAGGCAGCCTAATGCCAATAAAATTGTGGACTATTTAGTCCCATTATAATGCAAATAAAATTTTAAATGGCTGGCGCTAGTATGCAAGGATAGTTAAATAAAAAATGTTATCCAAATTGTATGTTTATGCGCTAATTGTTTTTGGTTGTGGTTAATTTATTGACTGAAATTATGGATTGTTAATAAATAAGGGTATGGTCTCTAAATTGGTTAATGAAGTTTGTATTGTGTGAGACTTACCTTGCGTAAGGTTATGAGAAGAACATAATTATTACAAGGGAAATATAGTAAAGTTAGCGATACATTTTGGTGTGTGTGGTATGTATGTTATTAATATGCATTTACAGGGCTTACTATATGAATTTAAATCCAATTTTTATATTAATGATACTCAAGAGATATTTGCGTAATATCTTCTATCTTGTCATGAAATAGACTGCTATTTAATTTGTCGTGTCGTGACGTCAATATCATTAAGCTTCACAGCTTTGCCTGTTGATAAATAATTATTCCTAACTGCCTTATTAAAGTTCAATGCAGACAATTTCTGCGCTAAATCAGTAACTACAATGTTGTTAATTTTTGTCTAATATAATATAATCAATTATAGGTATTCAAGAAATTGTTACTTACTTTAACCCGGTGGTCTCACCTGTAATTTTCCTTGATTTAAAACCACTGATCAACCGAAATATGTAATTAATTTATTGTTATACTTATTTTAAATTGTGGTGTAATTTATATTCATAAGATCTCTCTCTCTGAAGGAAGTGTGTTAAGTATTTCAAATAAGAACAATCTTACATTGCATATTAGTTTTATTACTTATATATTTCGGTGAGAGCGGTCTTGAAGGTGATATCTTAAGATTGTATTCCAAAACAAATCCTGACTGAATTGCTTATTATGATAATTAATGTAATAATTAATTAAATATGATTATAGTGCACTTTGTGTAAAAAAAATATGTAAACATAAAGGAAAGCAAGTTTTAACAGCGCTATCGATGCAGCACAATATGATTTTGTAATCAGAAATTTACATGGTTTTCTCCACTCTTTCTACTTTCAGGGAAAAATAAAACGCAACTTTTTTAGTGTGAGTAATAAATATAACGGAAGTGGGTATGGTGTAAAACAGCCATAAGACAAGGGAAATAGATATAACAGTAAAATCACTTAAAAATCTGGTCAAACGCTCTTTTCTTTATCCAAAAACAGAATGTCTAACTATACGACCATATTCTAAACAAGTTTTAATAAGCAATGTCATTGTTAAGCTATCAATAATTTTATTTTATTTAAGCGCACGAATTTATCAACTTTGACTAAAACTTTAAGTAACTTAAGTCGTTGAGTGTTATTGTACGAGAATTGTATTTTTTCATAATTTTCATAAATTAAGCACACTTTGCCTAAAATGTCGTGAATACACTACTCATATGTGACACGGTTTGTAAAATAAATGAGTCGATCTGGGAAATGTTGTTTTTTTGCAGGTAACACGACTCGTATCCGGGACGAAGGACCAATATCTTTTTATGTAAACACAGCTACGGCACTGAGATGTTATATTGGTGTTCGCTTTTCGGATTACATTTTATACGAGTTTATTAGAGGAATGGATTTATCGATGATGGTTTAAAAAATTAATTCGAAATGTACGGCATACAGCCGTTTAAGAAGTAATGTAGTTTTCTGCTTTATTTGTTGTTTGCTTGGTTCAGGACAGCAAAGTAAGAATATGAAGAACGTAGAATCTGTAACAAATTACTTTTGAGATATATTTACTTCAAAGCATCTTATCTATTATTGCGTATGTATAGGATAACTACATACCGACACAAACGTGGGCCTCGACAAGGGAATGTAATGGCCGGCTTTAAAAATGATGGGTAGTTTCATACGCTCCATCGCAATCCAGAGCGATCGCTTGAATTTTGTGTCCTGCTCATACCAAGGGCATAGGTACATACAGTCGCGTAGATCTTGACTCTGGGAACAGGAGAAAGACATAAAAAATATATAAAGTCGAATTGAGAAACCTCCTCCTTTTTACAGACGGTTAAAGTCTTATTAGGTATCTACTAACCCTATTTCTTTTTAATAACAGTCTCATTTCTTTAAATTAGGGTGTTTGGCGTAAAAACTCTATACTACTTACCTACATGCTCGTAGTGAGGGGCGTATACCTACAAACCAACTTGAATTTTAAAAAATCACATGGGAAAATATTTTAAAATAATTACTTACTCGGATAGTCAGCTCATTTCCGCACCAACAATATAGGAATAACTGCGCCAGCATTGTCACCAGATAGTTTATCATGGAAAAGAACTGCACACTGTGGGGATCCACCTGAGAAAATAATGGAAAAATCACCCTCACATGATATAATTATGAGTCTTCACCCAAAAAGCTAACACAAGTGGACGGGTCAATGGAAGTTATACTAATCACTCATACGCCGTGCAATTTGCACGATGAATGTCGTGGAATCAGCCGGCACCCGGATTGAATCATGAACTGGGCCACGGACGTACGCAGGCCTACCATTGACGAACACTCGTGGTCAAATATCAACTTCCATCAAATCGATTGAGAATTTTCTTCTCCCATAGTTCCAAGCGACAATGCCTATAGCTTGGGCCGTGATCTTTGCTTGTGACAATCCGTCACCATGTCAGGTCCTCAGAAAGGTTTCCTCCTAAGGACGATATGGAATTGTACCTAAAGATACTGCAACTACATAATCACGTAAGCAAAGTAAACATCATACGATTGATATTCGAAGCCCGATGATGCAAATGATGGCCACCGTCCCACTCAGCTGGAAGAAGATATTTGCGTGGTACGAATTCTCCACTATTTGAATGAACCTGTAATATTTAAAAATATTTTTTACTACATACACGATGGACATGCTAGGTAATACCCATGGAGATGCATTAAGTTCACAGCGGACACAAAAAGCGAAATCTATGGATTTTTCAAGTGCTTGCAAAACAACATGAGGTGAAGATAAATCGGAAACAACTTGTATGAAATTGGAAAAATCGGCCATTACATTAGTGGGATGGATGGAATAACTCGCTTAACATTATTAAAAACTAGGGATACGCCCCGGCTTTGCACGGGTGTAATGCCCTTTCACGTGGACAAAGTCGTGGGCTGCCGCTAAAGAAAAGCGGAAATGGCATTATTTTTTCTCGTACTTCAAGGAAGAAAGAATTAGCGAAATCGGTTCAGCTGTTCTCGAGATCTGCGCTTAGCAACACAATCAGCAATTCATTTTTATATTATAGAAGATGTCGGGCGTTGAGACATGTAAAAGCGAAAGATACAAATGAAACTAAATAAGGTCCAATAAAACCAATTTGTGAGAAAATCAGTACATTAGAAGATACAGACCCAACGACAGCTTGATGTTGGCCTATGCATTCGTTGAGCAATTTGTTGTTTTCATTAATATAGTCATTCCTTTCCTGCAGGTTCAGCTTACCGGATAGAGGTACAGCTTTAAACTGGAAACAAATTAAGATATAGTACCTACGCAAATTTAAAGGCGCGTTTCTACTGAGGCAAAACGCGGATTCACTCTCCAAATTATGACTAGCAAATTAGGTTTCTCTTTGGTGGAACCTTACCATATTTTTGACAGCATTGCAAGGGTTTTAAAAGAAATCCTCGAAAACTGTTTTACATATGTACTTACAAAGATACTCGATGCTCGTGACAAATAGTTACCGTTTTCAATTTGTCCATTATGATTTCAAGCTGCGCACAACCGAACATGATCATTGACAATGTGACGCTGTCCACTCCGATGAACTTCATCTTGAATTTCTTTAGGCGCTTATGTGCTTTGTTCTTTGGAATTTTCTAGGATTTTTTTTCTTCGACTTTCTCTTTTTTTTTCATCATCTGGTACTGTTTCTTCACTTACAGTAGCCCAGCTCGTAGTAAGGGGAATGTTGGCAATAGAATCTACGTTCTGAGAGACTCCACTTTTCCTGGCAGAATCCTGAATTGTAGCTCTTGATTGACCTCCTCAGCTGCAATAAATCAAATGCACAGATTCCAGTGTCAAGCTATTTTCCCGTCCATATCAATGTCAAAATGTGTTAGGGCTGAATACTCTTAGATGAAGTATTTTTTTAGCTGGTAGAATCTTGTGGCTGGATGGGTGGAATCTGCACGTTTTTCTCTGGCCAGTATAAGTTCTATATTCTCATATGCCCATCTAATATCAGCAAAACAGGAGAAGATCGTCGCCATATTGTTTGCACCCAACCTCGTGAATAGAGCAAGTGCGTAAATTATTCTAGGTAATTTTTTTCCAGTGCGATGAGGGATTCATAGGAGGGACGCAAGTCGCACGTCAGACAAGAAAATACACAAGGTACTTACTAACCTATACTTCCCTATACTTCTAGAGAGGAGATGTTAACACGTCCAAAGCTGAAACCTATCACAACGTGGGAAGGCCTACTGGTCCAATTTACAACAACTATATCGGTACCCATTTTAAATAAAAAGTCTACCAAATCTTGCCGGCAATGACATGAGGGTACTCTACTTACAAAGATACGAGCTGCGCACAACCGAACATGATCATTGACAATGTGACGCTGTCCACTCCGATGAACAGAAAGGCGCTTATGTAAATACTTATCATCTGGTACACGTAGCCCAGCTCGTAGTAAGGGGAATGTTGAGGGTCCACTGGCATCCTGGTAAATTACAAATGCACAGCTGTCAAGATTTTGTCCATATCAATCGATGAATAGATGAAAAGCTGGTAGAAATGGCTTTAGTATACTGCCGTCGTCGCCATATTGATCGCAAGTGCGTAAATTATTCTAGGTAAATTTTTTCCAGTGCGATGAGGGATTCATAGGAGGGACGCAAGTCGCACGTCAGACGGAATCATGGCCCAAAGGGTGCAGGTTGTGATCGCGCTGGTCAAAAAGAAAGTGCAAAGCCTCTTTATCGTACGAGCTTGTAGAAATAGCAACCTGAAAGTACAAGAACACATAGGTAAGTTTTTTTTTTCATATTAACTACCATGAGTTGTGCGAACAAAAGTAATTGCTACCATATTAGAGTACCTTACTTACTTTTCATGATGTTTAGTTTGCGGGGAAAAAGTTTCACGTTCCATAAACTCGAGAAGCTGCGTCAAATTGTTTTTGTTTAAAAGAAAAACAGTGCTTTTATAGCAGACAGAAGCCTGAGTGAACAGCAAATAGGACGCCTCCGATACCTCGTCCATGTCCCCCAGAACTCCTGCTATGTAAATGAATTCGCATAAAACAAAAGCGTATTGAGTGAACATAACTACAAGCATGTAAATTGTGTGTAAAATTATATAATTTTCTGGTGGAAACCAAACGCCAAAAAAGTTCATAATTTTTCGAGGGCGCTCTAAGAAAAGATCTGTGTTCTTAGCGGCCATTATAATAAAATTAAACTGTAGCGAGTTGCTGTTTGTCTTGTTTTATACAAGTTAGTTTCTTATTGTTTTAATTGTTGACAACGAACGGTGTTAGAAAGTTTAGCAATCAACGTGTAAGGGGTGCACTAAAAACATAATTTGATTTCGATTATGCGTTAATGTATCAAAACTTTAGTAAATCTATCCAATTTTAGGATTTTATTTAAAGGAGGCATCTCCAATGCCTTATTTTGAACCTATACATATTAGAAGATAGGTTGAACTAAAGAAAGGTAGTATATTTCTTGTCTCATTTCAAGGTAGGTACGTTCCAACCACAGAATCCTAACGTTTTTTCGTTTGAGTAGTATTTACTTTATTAGGTGCTCTTAAATAATTTTATAATAATAAAACAACGTACTGTACCTTCTACACCGTTCAAAACTAATCTCTTTTGTTTACGAACTTTGTTAAAGGTGCGAATTATTGTTCCGAATACTTTACATTAGCTACACTCTAATTATTCCTTTCTTCCATTAAGACGCCGAATCGGTAAAATTGGTGTTAGTTATATTGATTTTCCCCAGCTATTACAAAACATAGGAAAGCGATATTTTATGATCGAATTATTCACTATATCGTCTCACTTTCTGTAGTTGCAGAAACATGATTCACAGACTTTTTTACGATTAAAAATGATGTTAAAGATGCCTCTTTTAAATCAGATTTGTTCATTTTACAGACGAACCAGAGCGATTTAAAATTTAAATTTTTTATCAATAGACTTGTCTAAACATACTCTAAAAACTTATGGTAGCCGTACGATCTCAGATCTAAAAAAAAATCACTTCTGGGACCATAGGTCTACTTTACCAATTTGTGCTGGGTAAACCTAATGGGAAAGAAGACCATTTGAACAAGTAGACCTAACGGGAAATTAGACCGTAAGAGAAGTAGACCGATTGGGAAAGTGGACCGATGGTTCCGGAGGGCTTAAATCGATGCAGTTTAAATTCAGTTTAAATAGTTTAAATTCTACGTAAATACAGAACTATGAATATCGATTAATTATTAAGTACGGTTAAGGGTTCCGGTACATTTGTGATTTCAGGCCTGCCTTCTACTGCAGTAGTCTTACCTTCGTCTCGGCCTGTGCTAGGGACTGACATCAGGGGCTTCAAAAGAACAAAGGTCTTGTAAGAGTTGCGAAAGAGGCTGCAGTTTTACTTATTTTTAAAATTAGTTTATTGCATGGTAGATGCTCCGATCTCATCGCGACTGTAGTTGGTTGTTACAGCAATCATGAAGTCATCCGTTTAAAGGATCTGGTAGATTCTGGAAAAATATCATTTAAAATTGGGCTTTGGAGAAAGGTGGCCAAAAGTGACGCGATTCTAAGGATAGCCAATCTTACTTGACTGTTTTAAAGTGGATAAACGTATATTTAATAAAGGATAATTCATAATTAGCTGTTGTTGCTCTATCTACATGTTATGTACCTACTTACTTACTTATCTATCAAATTACATAAGTGAGGGTGGTTTTCACCTTATTATAGACCATTATACAATACAATGGATCCCTTCATTAGTACTCGATTTATACTTATGAATATTATATTATTTGTTGTGATAGTGAGAGAGTAGGTAAAATTTATTGTCTAACTAAATAAAGTGACGTACGTATGTATTACCCAGGGAATTGTAGGGTAGTAAAGTGTTCTAGACATCAAACATCTCTAATTTAATTAGCTACGTTTTTATTCTGTTAAAACTTAAATGTAGGTACTGACTAATTCGAAAGTATCGTCTTAACACCTCTACACTTTAGTCTCGCTGAGTAGTCTGATTCAGAACCGCGAAGTAAGAATATGACATTCGAAGAATCTGAAAAGAAAAATCGTATTCACACACTGAAACCCAAGACTCTTACTAAGAGACATTATAAAATGTTTTGAGAAATGAAAAAATTCTTCACCCGAGTGGGACTCGAACTCACGACCTCTCGCATTCCGTGCAGAGCTCTCGCCAACTGAGCTACCGGGTCAATTACTCGGATGACGAATTTGACCATATCTTTTAAACTTTTTATTCTTACATTACGTTTTTGGTAACGTTAAGAGACATTATCCAGATACATACAGCAACGAAAGTTTGCCTAGACAGCGTGATGTAGTGCCCCGCGCGGATAACGATTGGCTTGCCCAGGCGCATCATGACGAAGCACAACGTTCGCTTGAACTTAACGTCTTGCTCATACCAGATGCACTCGTATAGCACTGTGTGGAGTTCTTCACTCTGTAAGACAGGTTATGTACACCACATTAATTAATTTATTTATATGTACACGGACTTAAGAAATATTATGTACAGTACACCACACGGTTGTGTTGTGTACTTGCAGTCATGATGATGCTATCACATAGTGACATAGGTCAACTAGAAGAATTTAAACCGAAAAGAAATAGCAATTTCACTGTAGCAGAAAATCTGATTCAGTAATACGGTGATTGATGCAGTTTAAGGACTAACGATTCGTAAGTTTAAGTAGCCGTGGAGGTGACGTACAAATGAAGTACTTACCATCATCAGCCTTGTCAACGATGCATGTTAACCAAAAGCGCAGCTGTCTTATACAGTACACGAACGAATGTGTATGGGATGTACTGTCTGTTACATAATTTTACTATGTATAACCACGACAGTGCATATAATGAATGCGACAGATGGAACTTGGGGTGGTTCTATTCCGCTTGGCAATTTGGTACTCACAGAAGCTGTCAGCTCGTGCCCACACCAGCAGCACAGGAATAGCTGACTAATCATGACCGTGAGATACAAGGCGATTGACATGAACTGCATACTGAACCAATCTATCTGAAATGGACAAACAAATTGTACCTCTGTCTACCTCTTCTAGGAAAGAAAGGCAGAAAAATCTTTTGTCAGAAGGTATTTTTGGGTGCCAGAACAAAAAGGACATATAGGTAAATCAGAACAATATTTAGATACTTACGACCAAAATCCGTAAAGCTGACATGCAAATAAGTCCGACGCTACCACTGAGTTGGAATAACATGTAGGTATGGTATGCGTCCTCAATCAGTTTAGTAAAACTGAAAATAGAAAACTTTACTTTTTAGAACCAGCGTCCATACCTACCTACATACTAAAAAGTGACATTCTCCTAAAACTTACGTAATCAGCGCCTGATGCTGCTTTATGCATTCTATCAATATTTTGTAATTTTGCTCTCGAATTTTACTCTGCTCTGCTGTGGTTTTATTGTTGGCTTGAAGAGATTTTACCTGCAGATTTGAAGTGGGTCTATATAGGTATACCTGGTTGCAGAGACAGAGGTACTACATTTTGTCACAATAGAGCAGGAGTGGCCAACCAGTCGAAAGATTTAAAGTAAGTACCTACCTATGTTATTCGTAGATTGTACAGGGAGTCGTCAGTGAACAATAGATCCTGGGTCTAACAAATAAATGCTGGAACTGACGGTAATGCAATGGTTTTTGTGTGTATTGGTAGGTTGTTGGTGCCTTTATTCGCAACTGTCTTATTGATTTCTGTTTGAAACTGGCTATACCTATAGGTACTTTGTGATGGCCGGGGAACCATATCCCACCTATACTCGTCGGGTTTCCCATATGATAATGGGCTGTCTAAAATATTCTCACTTACTTTCAATATCTTATCCTTCACTATTTCAATTTGAGCACAACCAAATATGACAGACGAGAGTGCGACACTGTCCACTCCAAAATACATGTCTGCGCTTAAACTGATGGTGACCAGCTGGAATGCGTAACCGAAATAATAGTGTGGTGATCGGTTCGGCTTCACTGGCATCCTGAAATGAAAAAAGTTTATTTTAATGTTATAATGAAACTTTAAATTTTGTGTAATAATAGGTACCAAGCATAATAATCTATACATATTATAATAAAAATGTAACGGATCGCTGTCTGTACACGGAAGATAAATGAGAAAAAATATTATAGGAGACCTTTATCAACGCAATAGTACCCAAAAGAATGATTTTTGGAATTTTTGCCTGCATGTCGGCTTGTCTGTGCGTTTGTGCTCGCTAATCTCAGACCATAGATAGGAGGTAATCTATGTCTCAGACACAGCCGAACCGATTTCGATGCCGTTTTCAGGAATATATGTATTGTGACCGGTCACAGGCTACTTTTTATCCCGGGAGAATCTTTTCATCCCTGATAATTTCGACGTTTTTTCAGTAGTCCACGCGGATAGAGTAGCGGGCGTCCACTAGTATAATAATATGTTGGTACCTAGGAATGTGTGGGTTTGGTGTTTTAATAACATTTTAATTAATTACGTAGGTAGGTAATCTCAATTTACCACATATCGAAGGGAAACTGCCTGTTGCCAGCATCGTCAAACAGTGGTTTCAGAGCCCATAGAGCACATGTCACTTGCGAGCCGACCATGAACGCCAGCAGAAGTCTTTTGATCCTCGCTGCCTGCCATGCCAGGGTCCTGAGATGTTTTTATAGCTTTTCAAAGAAGGGACAATAAAAGTTAATATCTAGTTAGCTAGCATCGACAAACCATTGGCTAAGTAATTTTTTTTTATTCTATTGAGTACTATATCTATAGGTAGCATAGTTAGCTTACTACGAGTCTACGAGTACTAAAATAAAAACATGCAGTTCACACTTTATAGGTACGGAGATATTGCTCTCACAAATTGAGATGGCGCTTAGATACTTACACCCGCTGCTGCGGACACTGCGGACATAAACTATTGTGAATTGAATATTAACTCACCGTTCATGTTTTATTGACTGTGGTTTGAAAATATCTGAGTTCATCTGTTTCAAAATTTCAATCAACATGTCCATGTTCACGTGAAAAACCGTAACTTTGAAACACAGGCATGCTTGAGTGAACAGCACGTAGGAAGCTTGTGAAACCGCAGCTAAATCTCCCCAGACTTGGCCAATGTAAATCACTTGGAATATCAAGAATAGATACTGCAGTGATATCATAAAGTGACGATAGGATTTGCGTAGGATTGTATCGGTCGTCGACGGTACCCATACACCTAAACATGTCATGATAAATCGAGCTCTATTTAAAAATAGATCTTCAGACGTTACTTTTGCCATTGTTGTCTGCTGTCTTCAACAGTAGCAGGATTCGTAATGTTGAAAATTTGTCTTCGAATGGGTAAGTAGTTATTATACTCGTTTACTTAAATTGTTATGTGTCATTAGGGTAAGAGGGTAGTTTAGCGAATTACCTACTAGAGTAGATCTAATTGGTTTAGTTAAATAGGTATATCTAATGACGTTTAGTTGTACCTACCTATTTAACTTAGCCGCGTAGTGCCGGCAGTGTAGAGTTTGTTTGTACCACCCTATGCCTGCCTATGGGTATCATACGAGACGATTAAGGGTTTCCTGTTACCGCTATCTACCTACTTGTTCATCTAATGTTTGCCTTTTAATTATTGCACACTACCCACATCTAAATTAGTATTAGTTAATTTTTTAATACTCCATAAGGAAGTTCTGCCATTTATTTATTTATTTCGAACAAAAAGAGAGCGTCAAGTCATATAGCAGAAGATCACATCGCGCATCACGTACTCGTAAGTGGTTAGGTATCATATTATACTTAGACTAGGACTCTTTAGTATCATGTAGAAACTACATCGTACAGAAGAAACAAAAGTGAGACCATTAAACTTGGGTCGCCCATCTCATCCTCAAGGGGGGCCTTGAGGGTTGAAACTCGAATGTGGGTATTCACTAATACCAGTCCTTAGGACTGTAGGTACTTTTCTCATACTCTATGTCAATTCTCCCCGTTGATACTCCTACATCTTTACTTAGTTTGTGATGCTCCTGCACCACTCCTGCACCCGAGGTGGTCACCCACCAGTGGCCCGCTTGCTTTATAATATGTATAACATAAAAGGGCGCGATGCAAAACCGGTGAACAGTCGTCGCCTTAAAAAAAACTAGAGATTTTAAAATAATGGGGACAAACGGGAAAACCTATGGAAAAAGAAAAAATAAGCTGGAACCCGTCCGGAAACATTACATGTATCCGAACTAGCTTGACGTGGATGTGTCAAGCTTACGTCAGTGAACAAACAAGTGTCAAAAATGTTTCGCAGGGGAAAATGATTGCAAATACATACATAATTTTACAAAATTTATAATATATTATTATTAACAATGGTGCCTTTTTAAGTCATTACCAGTAACACGCTAGAATGGAAAACGATTCTACAGACTTTACACTCCCTCCAGCCCCACGGGGATTGTGTTTTGATCGAAATGATTTCGTCAAGGTATTTCGCATTTGCACTTTAATTACTCCTGATAAAACTATGAATACTTAATTTTTTTTTGTTCTGATTATATACGTGAACATTTCAGACCAATTTCTCCGTGGATAACTTTTTGGAAGACCATCAAAATGTAGCCTCTTTAGAAACTATGCGCGATGACTTAGGGGTTTATTTAAAAGTGCTTCGGTTGGCTATGATAGAGCTAATCAACAAGGACTATGCCAATTTTGTAAATTTATGCGCCACCCTTATTGGTTTCGATAAGGCAATAGATAAAATACAAGTGCCATTGGGGCAACTAAATGAAGAAGTATTGGTAAGTTCAAACTATGGTTTATACATAAATAACCTCATATTTACATGAATAAATTAATTTTATTGTGTTTAATTCAACAGAGTGTAAAACAATGTTTAGAAGAAGCAATGAAAGAGTTATCAATGTGGTTAAATGAGAGACATGGATTGCAAAGAAAGAAAGTTCTCCTTAAATACTATAGTCAAAGTATTAACTGCCTTGTAACATTAGAGAAGATTTTAAAAAATATTTCAGATAAAGGCTATAAAGAGCAGATTGTGTTAGCAGACCGTGCAACTATGCAGTACAATCAATTAAAGTTTTCCATCTCCAAATGTGAAGGTTTGATTAAAGCAGAACAGAAAAAACAGTTTAATGAAGTTGGTGGGAAATTAGTACAGACACTTAACGAGTTAGTCTTTCAGTTCTGGAATGATAATGATGAAGATAATCTCCTAAAAACCCTAATAACACTCAGTTCTTTGGACAGAGTTACAGAAACAGAAATACTTTTAAGGAAACAAGCAATAGCTCCACTACTGCAGAATATTATAAATGAATCTGCACTACAAAGAAGCAAAGATGGCTTGCATGGAATATATGAAAGTGTTTTATTGTTATTAGAGACCAAACTGAAGCTACTTTTTACAGTTACCCAACATTCCAAGATGGCATTTCTTGTAAAAAAGTATAGGTTCCTCATAAATTGTTTTTGGTGTGAAGTGGAGAGTAGAATTGAAGTGAATCTAGCCTCTATATTTGCACCAGGAAACCCTCAAGTTTTTTACAGCAGATATAATGAAAGTATGAAATTTATTAAGAAATTTGAGCAATACTGTAATGAAGAAGAAACAATAAAAATGTTGCACAGCACTTCTGAATTTAAGAGCTTTCAAAAGAGATGGAATTTGCCTGTTTATTTCCAAATTAGATTTCAGGAAATTGCTGGTAAGTATTTAACTTTGGTTGAAATCCATTTCTATCCCATATTTATAATTGGCAAGTATCCAATCTTCTCCATGAGCTGTTTAGTTACAGCACACTAGATAAATTATCCCTTATTCCTTAGCACTCACAAAATTTCCATTTAATATAACAATTCCATTTTTATTAATTTCTAGGAAGGTTTGAGAGCAGCTTACAAAGTGCTCCTATAAAAGAGACAAATGATGGATTCATAATTAAAGAAAGTTATGAATGTTGGAAAGCAATTATGGAGTGCTGGTCTGATGGTGTTTATATTGAAGCTTTAGGATACAAGTTCTGGAAACTCTCCTTGCAATTACTGTCAAGATATGCCACATGGGCCACCTCCTGTACTCAGGTACTTTAGTACATAGCCTTTTTGATTCATGAGTTAATAATTTTCATACCTACTTTACCTATGTTCCTAATGACTAAATACTTTATTTACAGAAACCTCAAATAAAACAGGAGTCTGTTAATTTGAATAAAACCTTGATAGATAACAGTATTAGCATTTATATTGATTTACAAAAACTACTGCAAAGGATACCAAACTTTCTTGACATTGTCATAAGCAAGATACCTATTCAGTATAATAGTGATTTGCTGAAAAAAAGCCTTAAATCATCGGAATCACTGTTGCATGAATCAGAACTGAAAATCAAAGATTGTATTGTTAATGAATTGTATGTAACCTCTGTCATACAGTTAAAGCAAGTTAGTGACATACCTAGATTGTATAGAAAGACTAATAGGAGTGTCCCTACTAAGCCTTGCTCTTATATAGAAGTTGTGTCAAAAACTTTACATGATTTTGATAATGAAGCATCCAGAACATTGGATAATAATTTTCTGAGAGAACTCTACACTTCTTTATTTAATATTTTGACTGTATCGTAAGTATAATTATGTATTTATTAATTTATTTATTTTCAGTACTTACCTACATATTTATATAATTTTATTCTATGTCTGATAGATAACTTATCACAACTAAATTGCTGTGGAAGGTCAAATTGAATCAGTGTAAATATAATAAATGTCAATTATAATATAAAATATTTGTTTTCTAAACTTGTGTCTCAAATAATATTAAAATTTCAGATACTATAAAAATGTGGAGGATGTTTTAACCTCAGTGCAAAAAACTGAAGAGTCATTAAGAAGACTGAAGCAGATTCGTGAGCAGACATCACATCAAAGTACAGATAGTGTAGGAGTCACAGATGGGGACAAGATAAGGTTGCAACTAAATGTTGATGTGGAAAGGTATGCAGATCTAGCAAGGGAGTTGCAGATTGATGTACATAGTGTACATAAATATAATGAACTGAGTTCTATGGTCACAGATGCTGTAAAAAATATAGATATTAAATAATATAACCATATTAATATGTATTTTCTTTGTCATAGTATGAAATGGGTAAGTAAATAAAATATTTTTATTAACATAAACATGTATTTGATCAGATTAATAAAAATTGTAAGATTTGAAAAAATAGAAACCATTCACTTATCACTTAAATTAATTAACAAGATAAATTCTTACTCATTTACTTAATACTACTTGTTTGGAACAAAATATTTCAAGATTGTGTTCGGTTTTGATTTGTTCGAGTTTCTTGGACTACTTCTGGTTACCCCAGACCCAGAGGGATTCTTCCACATTGCTTTAAGCTCTTGCTGAACTTCGTCTGGTAAGGCATTAAATACTCCTTTATCAACATACTTTGGACAATCTTCACAATTACCATCAGCAACATCTTTACTTACATCAGATATATCTGACATATTATCTCTAGCTGGACTTTCTCGAGGTGTTAGTGATCTATCTCGAGAATTTAATCTCAACTCGGAAACCTTCTCCAGTTCCCTTGAATTTAACCTGAGTTCACCTACTCGTAATTTACTTGGAGATGCTACTTCCTCCTTGGACAGACACCTCCTTTTAGCTATCCAATTAACTTTTTTAGGTTTTTTAGGAGAAGGTTCCACTTCAGCATCAGAGAGATCAGTTGTGGTACTGCTGCCAGGTGAAGCTGCTGAATAATCCATGGAAGAAGCTGATGTGTCACAATCATTCTGCAAGTTCAGAACAGACTGAACTGAGATGTCATTCATCAAGTAATTTACTATCGAGCTTCTACCAGTCATACGTTCCTGAAACTTGGTGAATGCCAGGCCAACTAGTGTCAAATGGAATGGCTTAGTTAGGTCAATGAGTTTGTTAAATAGTTTCATAATCAGAGTCATGAGTTTCTGTTGGCCTGCCTCCGTTACTGTCAACTTACCATTGGTGAGAGTAAATATAGATGAAGAAACCTGACATTGTCTTGATTCTCTGTGACTACTGAGCCTTTTAGCATCTTTTTTCCTCAATGTTACACGTAAGGACACAGGAATACGACCATCTTCTCTAATGAGCACTATTAACCTCTGTAGCAAGGCTGTAAACCTCTCTTCAACCTCACTTTTAACACTTACAGTTTTGAAACTATCTTCTAAACTTATACTCTGAGGCTTTCCTGATTGCTTCACTGGAGTATTATCTTCACCTACACTTAAATTCTTTAATCTGACAGCCATATCATTGCTAAACAATTTCTTTAGAGTCTCTAAGGACACTTCTTGCAAATCATTAACAGATATAATTTTTTGAGATATAAGAGCTTCTGCTGATTTAGATCCTATGCCTGGAATGGAACGAACACTCTGCATTGTGGATAAGAAACTAGATGCATGCTCTGGGAAAATTGTTGTTTGATCATTTGGCTTGTGTAATGGACAAACCAGTTTAGCCAGGAGCTTGTTATGAGCAATTCCAGCACAAGTAGTAAAACCTAATTCACTTAGAATCTTTGCCCTCATCTCACTACCTATTTGTGATGCTATTCTCAGTCTACAATGACATCCACAGATACACTCAACATCCGAATCCTTGTATATGTGACCACATAATGAATAATTGTTATCAGCAGAACTTTGCAATTTCTCTTGTACTAATTTTGTGACATCTATAAAATTCTCGTCCATTCCCAACTTCTCAACTGGACATTTCCAATTTTGTAACAATGCAAATATCTTATTAGATGCTTCTCTATAGTTTGTCAAGTCTTCACCATTTACGAGTTTTAAATTGGGGCACATTTTCAAAGCATCCGTTACCAACATACATTTCTGTATACCGTGGTTTCTAGCTTCATAATTACTGGTTACGACTATGTTTTTCTGCTGAATACCGAGGGGCACTGACCGCAACTCAGGGTTACGAAGTATCTCCACTTGAGCATAAAAACAGTCTACATCTATGTGGATAATGCTTCTCGGGTGTTCATTGTCACCAGCAGAACTGCATGATTCCATGTTCCTGTAAAATAACGACGATTTCAATAAAAATTACTTTGTTTAAAACTTCGTTAGACCTGTTGCAGTACAGGGTATTCAAAATTGCAATATTTTATTACCTATCGTCCATGATGGAAGCATTGGGGGTTGAGGTTTAAATACTACTAATAAATAATAGAATTATGTTCAAAATTGTTGATTTTCTTTCATAAATTCGAAAATATTGATATTTTACTCAAGACAATCACGACACATCAACATAACCTGTGTTGCTATAGTGAAAAACTTTTATTTTTTTTAAATTGAAAGTTGCTGTAATTTACACAATCAATTATGTGGCCCACTCTGGACCCACTGATGTTCCACTCGTGTGCACCAATAGCTCACACTCAGCATGTTTTCCATCGTGGGCTATATGTAATCTGAAAAAATTTTGGGCATGATATGTACCTAGTAGTGCATTTTTACATTTGTATTTACACAAAATCATCAACATCCCTTATTTGTGGAGTGGTACCTATAGAACCTATACCGAAGGTACAATTTTTTGGATGTACTTGAGGTAGTAGTGTATCCAAACATGTTTTGCTGTCATTGCCTGCCTACATATTAAAAAAAATAAAATCGTTTAGAATCAGAAACAAATATGTAAAAAAGAAGATTTTGTATCATTAGAGAGGGTTATCATTTTAAGTTATTTATTAAAGGTTAGATGTAAGCTTCTTGAAAGTGCATAGGTACATGTCCGTGAGTTTAGTGCTCAAAAAATTACTAATAAGCAGCTAATAAGACAAAGTACATCACACACATGATACCTAAACATTGTACAATGATAGCTTAGCGCTTTCAGACGAAACCTTAAACGTCATTTCATTTTTGCTCTCTGTCAGTCAAAGCGACAACGAAAAGTGGGTGTCGAATTTAGTAAAAGATCATAAAATAAACAGAATTTTTATGATTAATTGATACAATTATGAATATTTAAAACTTTAAAATGGATGGTCTTCCTTCAGGTGATGTTCAGACTAAATATCAAAAACTAGCAACTGAATATTCAAAGGTAAAATGTGTTGTGATATTTGATGTAGCACAGCACTGAACAAAAACATTACGGTCGGCAATTTCTCTAATCCATCGTTTCCGTTGTTTCAGTTAAGAGTTCATGTGAAGGTTCTTAAAAAAGGTGTCTTAGATGAGCAGGCAAAATCTAACGAGTTACGAGATGCGTTAAAAGATAAAGAAAAAGCATTGAGAAAGTCTGAGTTAGAGATAGATTCGTTAACGTTCAGAAACCAGCAACTAACGCGCCGTGTATCCGTTCTTCAGGATGAGCTTGAAATTGTGCAGGTTCGGTAAAATGTTCATAACTTAAGGCTTAGACTAAGCAGCCATTATATTCAATGACCTGCAAACTTCTTTTTATTCTATTAAAGTTCATTTTTATGTTCCCAGTAATAACTCGCCTTTGTTTCGTTGTTTCATTATTCCTATTCATATTAGAGAATAGCTTGAAATTGATACTTTACATAGGTATGTTATTGTTTTTAGCAAAAAAATGCAAAGAAGTCAAAAAACAAAGATGATAAAAATGCAGCCTCAAGTAGTACATCAGCACCATTAGATTCAGGAATATTACAAGAAGAACTACAGAAGAAAATTATAGAAAATGCACAGGTTGCTTCACAGGTAATTAACAATTTTTACCCCCCTTACTCTCCCTTTATGTATCTGGAATACTTTGTTATTTCCACTTAGCACCTATGTACTACTGTCTGTATTTTATAATAAAAATTATATAAAATTGTATGTATGCTAATTGAACAAAGTATCTAAGATTGTGCTATTTCTTCAATATAAACAAAATGTAATAGGTACTGTACTGTACTTAAAAGCTTGCCAATGGGGTAGCAACTTTTGTTTTGTGATCATATTTATAAACAATTTTAAATATAGCTGTACAACAAAAGTTCTTTTATGTGCATACAAGTTGCTTAAAGAGCGATGTTACATTGTGGTAGCCGTTTGTATGGAGCTTTTTTTGGCAAGTCTAAAATTGTGATTTTGAAATCATTATATTCAGGAAAGTTTTCATGCTAGCTAAGGTTTTTCTTTCTCAAATGTTTCTTTTATGATCTTTCAATATCAATATAAATAAAAAACTTAAAACAACCCTATTAGATAACATTTCTAATAAATAAGTTAAAAAAAACTAGATAACTATTAAGCAATAGACAGAACTGTTTTATTGTCTTAATGCCAAAACGATCTAGAACTACAGTTTTTTGGTTGTTATTATTTAGCATTGCACTCTCGTTTCTATATTGAATTGTACCAATTAAAGTATAGATCTAACACAACTATCAATCAATAATACATATTATATAATATGGTTGATTCCGGCAGTCACACTTAAACCTAAACGTAAATTTAGTCCTACCTGTCCATTGCTCTCAGCCATTTATGTTAAGAACGGAAAGAGATAGACCTGACTAAGATTAGGTTTAGGTTTAAGTGTGACTGCCTGAGTCGACCCTAATGAAGTAATATTATACAAGGTTATCTTAGGAGGCCCTTAAATACAGCTGGTAAAGTTTAATATGTGGGTAGAATTGAAACACCTTTTTTTCTCTAATTCATAATTTTCTTTGTAAAGAAGATTGGACATACTGTTAATATTATCAAATCTATTTTACAGTTGTCAGACAAAATTTTTGAGATTTCCCAGCTAAAATCTACATTAGAAGATTATCAAAAACATCTTAATGAAAGTGAAAGTAGGTATAAATGTGAAGTGGCAAAACTGAAGAATAAGAATCAGGAACTACAGTTTAGTTTAGAAGAAGCACATAAAGACAGACTTGGCGGGACTCCCAATAAAATACAGCTACCCTCCAGTAGTCAGGCACCCAGTTGTAATGGTGACTTCTTGTCCGAAGCGGGTAGTTTGGTAAGAATAAACTACTTATTAATATTAAGGTGTATACACCAGCAGAACTGTATAATTCTAATGAAACATGGTTGGTTTAATTTTGAATACTTTGGGGGTTTTTACAACTTTAAATGGTTGAATATATGTATACATACATATAATCACACCTTTATTCCTAGCAGAGCACCAAGGGCCAATAGGACCACATGATGCCACTTCTGACCAATTTTGACGGTATAGTTGAGATGTACAAGTTCCCTTAGTAGTGACAGGTGTCAGCCCATCGCCTACAAAACACCAAGACCCTTTTGTCCCTATACTGACTTG